>OY992791.1:2353674-3774859 GCA_963921375.1 Tiliacea citrago | reverse complement strand
AATATTATAAAACTTCCATATTGTAAGAGTTATGCAAGTACCAATGTGTTTTTACCTGGTAAATAAACATTATTTAACACCACAAACTCAAACACTGGCCTGGCTTAATACAAGTGATGAATAACGGTACTTCTAATGAGTACTCAAGTTTCATAATCAATTAAGCTGGTATGTGTCAATGCCAATTATCAAGCATTCAACCAACACACAAAGAACTTTTGTATTTTACACACTTTTACCACAGTGTTATGTGAGGGGTCTAGTGTTGTTTTGTGGTACAATGTAAACACACATTCAATAAACATTGCACAAATATTTGGTCAGTTGCATCCAATTAGATTCCTTTCATATAAAACGAATATGTGTTTATTTGTTTTGTGCTAAATGATAACATAGGACAAACATACCCACAGTAATTACCACAAATGAAGGAATAGAGAGTAAAAGTTTCTTACCTGAACATATGCGCCATCCACCTCGTCGTTTCACTTGCAATATGAGCACCAAGTCTGGCAGCATGACCCCTCTCCAGCCTTCCAAACAAAGCCGCAATACTATGAGACAGTATGGCTGCCCGCGTCACAGGATCTGTCGGCAACAGCGGCGGCTCCACGCTCTCACAACTAGGGTCAGTTTTCAGCACCAGGTCCTCCAAAACCTTCAGAATTTCATCCATTGACGTTTCTTCCGGCTCAAAGAAACCAGCGCTGATCTTTCGCGGCTCCGGCTTTTTCTCCTCATCTTGGACATCCTGAGCGTTCACTCCCGCCTCCAAACGGCCTACTACTTCAGAAACTTGGAACTCTAAATCGCCGAAAGGACGCCGGTCCTGCACAAGGGTCAAAATTAGGATCCTGACTAACAACAAAACTAACTTAAGGAACATGAAGGTGGGTGTTTTACCTGTTCAGGCGGAACCTCGCTTGCAGGGCTAGGTTTATTAAATTCCGTGTCAGAAACCGATAGATCTCCCATGCTGCGTGGCGATTTATTCGCAAAATTACAGCACCGACATAAAAATGTGTAAACGTCACTTCAATTCCAATGTTTTGACGTAGGTGGCGGGTGTACATTCACAAACAAAAATAAATAAGGTAAGCGTAGGTTACACGAATTAGCTTCTTTAAATTAGTAATTTACATTACTGATATTTCATTGTTTTTATTGAGCTCACAAAATAATTTGAAATATAAAAAATGCCTACATAAAAGTTATTGATTAATACAATTAGTAGATAACTTTGGAGACTAATAGCATTGATGTAATGGGCGTTGCACACAGTGGTGATGCGTGAGTTTTACAACTGAGTGGCGTGGTGTTTACACCAATATTTTGAGCGAACGATCAATTTGTACAGTCCGGAGAAAAAGAATTACCCTACGGTGAATCCGCAGCTGTAACCCGCGAAATTCAAATTTTATTACGTTTTTTGCAATTTGCAGGTCCTGGGTTCGATTCTCGGTTATTGGGTTTACCATCTGGAATTTTTCAGTTACAGTCCGAAGTCTGAATTTGTGCCCGGTTAGTGGCAATTGCCTCGCCCCCTATTACATGGGACCTGAACATAACTGGCGAAATTTAATATGGGTGTACTATAGGTAGGTACGCCTCTGCCTAACCCTTCGGGGAATATAGACGTGATGCTATGTTATTTTTATACAACATAAATACATACTTAAACTCAAGCTTTTTTCCCATAGTGGTAGGCAGAAACTATAGAACGCCACCTGCTACGCTGCTTTCCTCTTTTTGCTTCGTTTATGTTCATATATCTGGTCATATACGCACGCCTGTTCATAGTACTACGCATTTGACCTTTCTGAAGAACATCACCAATTAGGTCACTATAATGTCCTTCTAGGGCGTTTTCACTCACATCTACCTTGTAAATACCTTTTGTTATTCGCCTTTCATTAATTCATTCAACACGACGCACAGTGGGCCCATACTGAAAATTAGTGGACTTAGGCAACAAAGTTCCTATATCGATGCGATTTTTTTTTATATGACGTGTTATATTATTCCTGACAACTTTTATTCTTATAAAATTTCTTCTAAAGTTGATAGTTTGTCTTGAAAAAAATTAATTAGATTTTTTTGTATGGAGCGAATCACGTTTAATTTTTTTTCTTCAATTGTACTAATATGTTGAGTGTGTGGCGTGAGTATATGATAGCTAGGGTCATTCTCTATCCATGAAAAAAAAATCAGCGCCGGCCATCTGCGGCAGCGCGAGTAATCATTCGGTAAAAAAATAATAATTTAGAAGAATTTTTTTGTCATTTAAAATAAATTCAAAGCATATTTTTTGTCTCATTTGGCTGTTTTCACCTTCTTTTTAGTTAAATAAATAGTTTTAATGGCGCATACGTACTTAGAACTAGTAATTCTGGTAGAGATTTAGTTATTATTGCATGTTATCGGTACAAATGAGTCATCAATCACAATGCAGGTGCTCTGCATTGTGATTGATGACTCATTTGTTTGTGCGCGCATAACTAATGAGTCATCGAAAAATGCTCGTCTCTGATTGGCTGTGTTATTTTTTAACTGCACGTTATCTATTGTTGAATAAATATATCGTAATGTTTCAGGTTATACTAATTTTGTTAATGATAGGTGAAATAATTTAAATTACGGGCAAGTCGTTGATAATTATCTACATAATCAACTGTATGTATATTATTATAGTATAAGTTATCGTACGTATGATCAATATGAAACTGTGAAGTAATTGTAGCCCTGAAAAGGGCTGTTTGTCATATTCCTAACCCTGATGGGCTTTTGTGGGAATAATTTAGAGCCGGATCACATTATTTCTTGTTCCAGAAGTGCTAGTGGGTCCGGCAAATTTTCGGACTCTGCTATGAGGCATTCTTCTTCCTCCATAATTTCACTGTCACAGGGAGGCTCAGTAGTCTGTAACAACTGAGTTGCTTCAGGCAACAACTCATTATGAACCTGTTTCATTATTTTAGGCCTTATGTAGGATATGTGGGGATCAGAGCTTATTAGAAGTCCATGGAGGATGTCTTCGTTTGTTGCTATTCTCCCCGTTTTCCGAGTGTCGACGTCAGGGAGAGGCTGACGTTTCTGAAGTCCTTATTACGGGCTTCCGAAGCTTCTTCAGATAAGGTACCTAAAACGAATAAGTACATACATTTTAATTTCAAAACGCAATCGAGTCAAATAATACATCAAACTATATTTATTTTTTACTTACCGATTGGCAAAACACCAAAGTGGTTACAGATGTCTGCACCGTGCATTAGAAGTTTATGTACACTAACTGGCATGTAGTACCACGAATAGTGTTGCACGTACACATCAGCTGTTTCTCTACAGTATCTTCTAAATTTGTCACAGTCAATGTTTTTGCCTGATGATATGGCTTGTAGAATAACGGAAAATCTGAAAATCAGATTTTCGTCAATTCCCGTTATTCTGGAAGATCTTTTGTAATCTTGGAAAAAGCGCCTCGCTGTATTCCCGTCGTTTGTAGTTCCAAAACCCTAAAATGGGAAAACAATACTGTAATATACAATACATAGAGATATAATTCACAAACAACATAAAGAGAGCGAAAATTAAATACATACCTGTTTGACTATCAATCAGCATTCCAGTTTGCTCACGAAACTCTTGCTGTGTGGTATTTTTTTTAGCTTGTTTCAAAGCCTTATGTTCGCCGCGAGCAGTCCATTGTTGAAAATCCAGATTATAAGATATATGGAGAAGACATTCCATACACCGAATCTTCATATGCAGTGAAGAAATTCCTTGTTTGTAAATTTCTTCACGAAGTGGTTTAGAAGTCAAAGCGTCTAAATTATTCATCTCACTCGGTTTTGCCAAGCAAATGGGACACGTTGCATATGATGGTACTCCAGCAATAATATTGGCCACTTTTCCATCAATCATGGTCATATGCAATTCATGTGATACAATAATATTTCCACACTGTGTAGATATTCGTTCATCAATTTGTTTTTTCATCTCAGACTCTTCAGACTTTATAAAGTCAGCTGTCTCCGAAGTGAAAGTGAACTTCACTGGTCGACAGTACAGGGTTGAGCAAGGTGTGGGGTTCTCCCAAACTAGATTTTCATTCCCAGATGATGGCCTAGTAGACACTAGCCGAAGAGGGACGATGCTTATCATGACTACTGATGAATCATCGAACTCTGTAGCTGTGTTTGACGTTTTCTGTTTATAGTTACTTTGCGACGAAGAACCATCAAGTCCCCATTTCCAGGTCAACTTGAGTTCTTCATTTTGAGACCTATCAACAGTATTTATATCAAGTAATATCCTCTCCACAGTGTGGTTTAGATAGCGCTTGCAATTTAATGTGAGCTCCGTTTTCGGTAATCTCCATACTCTCTTGTGGTGGGTAACATCTTTTCTTGGCATTTACAAGCTTTGGATAAGATGGAAAGGCAGCACAGTTTTCTTCTTTCAGAAATTGTCGAAGAGCTAAGTACTTCCATTTCGAGAGCGCAACTGATGTATAAAGAGCTAAACACTTATCTTCAGAGACAGTACTTAAGCTCTGCTTTTTGAATAGTCTCTCTTCTACTTCGGATAGCGCATCTGGATTACTGGAAAGGTATTCGACCACTTTTGCCAGATTCATGCAATAATAACTAAATCTAGATAACATGCAATAATAACTAAATCTCTACCAGAATTACTAGTTATAAGTACGTATGCGCTATTAAAACTATTTATTTAACTAAAAAGAAGGTGAAAACAGCCAAATGAGACAAAAAATATGCTTTGAATTTATTTAAAATGACAAAAAAATTCTTCCAAATCATTTTTTTTTTACCGAATGGTTACTCGCGCTGCCGCAGATGGCCGGCGCTGATTTTTTTTTCATGGATAGAGAATGACCCTAGCTATCATATACTCACGCCACACACTCAACATATTAGTACAATTGAAGAAAAAAAATTAAACGTGATTCGCTCCATACAAAAAAATCGAATTAATTTTTTTCACGACAAACTATCAACTTTAGAAGAAATTTTATAAGAATAAAAGTTGTCAGGAATAATATAACATGTCATATAAAAAAAATCGCATCGATATAGGAACTTTGTTGCCTAAGTCCACTAATTTTCAGTATGGGCCCACTGTGCGACGAAACCATCTAGGCATATACTCGTATCTTTTAAAATTATACCTCTATATCTTCTTTTTCGCTTTTAACCTTATTACATAATTTTTCAGGCTATCATTCATAGTCACGCTACAATGCTTTGCAAGGAACACATTTCCACAGCTTTGATTCTACTTTCATGCTTCTTTTGCCACACCTAACATTCACTTCCATGCATAAGCGTGGGTACGAGCACACCATTGTAAACAGCCAGTCAGGTCTTTTTGGGTATCGACTGGTTGCTCACAATCGCATGTATAGCACAATTCACTTTATTTCCCGCATTCACTCTTTATAAAACTTTCCTGTATATTACGTTTGTAATTATGGTCTCAACCGCCATATTAAACAGATAATCAGGACTGGTGACGCGTGAGCAAGCGACATACAGTGGTCCATGTGAGAAGCAGTTAGTCCTGAGGTCGACTCCGCAGTCTTCAGTAGTAATTTCCCATTGCCTTCGAAGTTTTTCGTTTTTTGTGAATTAATGAACGCATGCGTTCCTGCTTAAACTAGCTAATGTCACAAAACTGATACACTGACTGATGCATTCTTACAGATTAATCCTGACTACCGACTTTCACGACCGAGAAAAAGGGTCTTTACTGACAGACAGACAGACGAACGGGCGGGCGGACAACGAAGTGATCGTGTAAGGGTTCCGTTTTTTCCTTTTGAGGTACCGAACCCAAAAAAGTAAGTTGGAATCTCATTTCCCACGATATGTACATATGGGATCTCTGACTCATCTAGTACTCAAGCCTCAGTTGGTCTAATAGAGTTTTTGATCGTCATATAAAACAGGATCTATTGGCACCAATTTTATTTTTTAATGAAAATTGCCCTTTTTTTGCTGACTGTACATTTTAATCAAAATCTATGTCTGTAGATCAACATGTCTCAAAAAGTTATAGATAGTCTCCTAAGACCGATTCCACGTAGCTACAACGGTTAAGGTACCCTTACTGCCCCATATCAATAATCGACTCTGTATAATTATGTCATGATGATTGGCAGCTTAGCCCCACAAAGATATAGCGTGATGATAAATTTTTAAATGTTCTCACCATTTGGCTCGTCTTTTTACAATTTACTGTAAAGTTATAGAGGTATACAAACATAATGCAATATTGCTCATCCCTCATAGCAAATAGCGATAATAATGTAGCCTACTGACTGACCAGACTTATACAACACTAGTTAACACTAGTCATTTATTTTGTTGCTACTAACACTATGGACTTACGTCTGAAATAAAGAATTTTAATTTGAATTTATAGGGAATATCTATGCAAAATGGGAACAGAATCTATCCGGTAGAATTTGCGTGATGCTGGAACGTGCATTCTTATACGAATACAAACATAATGCAATATCGCTCATTCCCCATGGCAAATAGCGTGATAATATATAGCCTACCAATTGACCAGGCTTCTTTGGACTAAGGAGTGGTGTAACTGGGGTCAGGGCGGTCGATAAAATTAATAATGTGCATGCGTTAATATTCATTCCACCTACGAAACCTTGCACTGCGTGGTCCGACATGCACTTAGCTGGTTTTCGATGTGTAACATCTTTCTTCTCTCATTCTGTGGGAGTGATTTCGTAAAAAGGGATGGAAGTGATGTAACAGGAAGTGACAGCTTGAGCATGGAATAAGCAAGTACTTTTGAATAGCATGGAATTAGTAAGTACTTTATCATAGCATGGAATTAGTAAGTACTTTATAATAGCTTGGAATTAGTGTACTCCTGGAATTATTAAGTACTTTATAGATCATAAGTACGGCGACCACTATTAATGAATGAATAATTCAAAATGTAGCTTTTTAAATTTTGAGGTTAGTTTCTGTTGCTGCTCAATTCTATTCTATTTTTTTTTTTGCCTAATACCAAGGTGAGATGTCAGATGTTACGCATCACTGTAAGGCTCACTCGTTTTTTTTTTTTTCTAGATTCTCATTATTCAGCTTTTCTGTATAAATCAATAAAATAACTCCTATTTCTGTTTGTATGATCAAAGAAAAAAGCTATCCGAAAAGAGGTGCAACAATTTTTGAGTCACTTCGCTCGCTCTTACATCAGAACATCGCTAAGCTTTTCTGCATAAGTCGTTTAAATCCTATTTCCATAATAATAGACAAAACAAAACCCAACCTATTCGAGGATCGTAATCCTGTAGGCGCCTGGCGGCGCGCGGCGTGGCTTTGGACCATGGTGACCGAAACCCCCCACCGAAATCTTAGGCTGAAAGTGACTGTCTGTGCCGATGCCGGTCAGTGGAAAAACGTTCACTACTCTCTCTCTTGTGTTGAACGGGTAAAAAAAAAATGCCAGCCAATAGTAACTCCATGGCCAATCAGTGATAGGTTTTTTTTTTTGTTTTGGCAATTGAGCCGATGTCGAACTATTCTGCTAGCGTCACGTCGACTTTGCACTTTGTGGGAGATCTACAAAAATGTTAGTCGCTGAAAAGACGAGGACAAGGGTTAGTACAACATAAATATTCTTAATTACAATCTTATCTAAAATAGGGTGATAAACAGCACGAAAACATACAATACTTATATATTTACATAGTTATTACGCACCAGTTATAATTTATTAATTTTCCTTTAAACAAAGTAGTTAGAATTTTAATAATTTTGGGGGAGAAGTGGGATGAAAGGAAACTTAAATTAGTTGGGAGAGGAATGTAAGATTTGGAAAATCGATACAGAGTCGAAGGACTCGAAGGACAATGTTGTGTTTATTTTGAATTTGGTAGTCCGATTATTTGACATTGACATTCTGAGTTTGACGTTTCATTTTTATTTTCACTTCACTTGCGTCTTTGTAAGTTGCAAAACGCAATCAATATAGTAACGTTCGACGCTTATTTAGTGATTATATGATGTCTTTAGCAAAAATATTTTCGGTATCCTCTCGAGGTAAAGCTCCTTTCCATTTCTTACCATTCCTATGTTTTCTACCTGCAGAAAATAAGTAATTAATTTGTTACGCAATTGTTGTTTATAACCTATATTATCATCTTTATTTACCAAAGCTTGAATTATTTTTAGCAGATTCGAAGTAAACCCATATTTTAATTCAAAACATATACCTTAAGTTCATATCTATGCTAAACAAATTCAACAAATAAGTGTTTAAGACAAAATCATTAAATTTTACTTTCGATTATAGTTCGAGCTACTACGGCCAGTAGTTTGCTTGTAAAGCATGCCCAGTACAGTACAGAAGGGAAGACGGAGAAGGTGTACCCGCCCAGCCTGCCTGGCTACAAGTATGTGAATGCCGAGGACCCCAACATGAGCATGAAGGAGATGTCAAATAGGGCAGCCCAAACACTCTTCTGGACAGAGCTTGCTCGAGGATTTGCTGTAACCCTGGCTCATATCTTCAAGGTATGTTTGGGCAAGACTAATATTATTTAAAATACATTATTATGGATTCTAAGGAAATAACTACCACAAATAGATAAGTAGGTAAGACTTTGGTTTGCTAATCAGTTATTTTCATTAGGTTGTTAACATGCAGAGATAGGCATAGCTTTGAACTCTCTATGAATGGATGAAAAAAAAAGCCAACACAATGAAGGACATAGGTTGAAAAGGTCATTATACTGACCCAGGTTCCACCACCAGGTTCTAATGAAGGGAATATTGTCATTGCAAATTTAAAATCTGCTAAGTGAATATTTTACGAAAATGAGTTTTGCAGATATTTGAAAAGTGATTTTGAATAACCATACTTAGCAAAAAATTCCATGTGAATATCTTATTATTTCGATAAAGCACATTACATTTTTTAACCAACTTCAAAAAAAGGTGGAGGTTCTCAATTTGACTATGTTTTTTTTTTGTGTTTGTTACGCAATTACTCGGACAATTATGAATTGATTTTTTTGATTCTTTTTTTGTTTGGTAGGTCATACTTCAGAGATGGTCCCATATAATAATAATATCTTATGGAAAAGTTCTAATTAATTAAAGTTCAACAACTTGCAATTACAAACCAACCTCCCAACCACTAAAATAAGTATTTATTTTACAAATTTTCCCCATTAATTTTTTCAGGAACCAGCAACTATCAACTACCCATTTGAGAAGGGACCTCTTTCACCTCGCTTCAGAGGAGAACATGCCCTCCGGCGGTACCCATCTGGTGAGGAGCGGTGTATTGCTTGCAAGCTCTGCGAAGCGATCTGCCCTGCCCAGGTAATTTATTGTTTATCATAGCTTGAAGACCCATACTAATTTTTAACACTTTAAACTAGATGGTACAATTTTTTTCATATTTGGTCATACAAGTTGTGAAGTGTGTACAGGTTACCTGCTTTTTCTGTCAAACATTTCTGGCCGCTATTTTTTTTTTCGGAAGCAGTCGATGAATTTAGTTCCAGTAAATCAATACTAATCGTTAATTTTTTCTACTCAACTATAGGCAAAACTAACCCTTATTTACTGATATTACAGGCCATCACAATCGAGGCTGAGGAGCGTAAGGACGGCTCACGACGTACCACCCGTTACGACATTGACATGACCAAGTGCATCTATTGCGGCTTCTGTCAGGTATGTTTGTTCTATAATTAAATGTGATAGAAATGCAATCAAATGTGTGTTCACGTTTTGGCGACTCATTTCATTGCATTAGCAAAATCGCGCGTTTTGGTTATGCCTTCGATACAACTTCGCGTGTTTCAGTACGTCTACCATGAGTTTTTATCGAAAAATTACTCGCTAGCGTATTAACGTGGATCAAATAGATTTCGATAATGCTTGCACCATGAGTTTTACGGTCTCTTACGCAGACGATAAGGTAAGCTCGATAGATCGTGTTTTCTAGCTAACTTCACTCCTTACGTTTTGTTTCTTTCTTTCTCAGTAATAAGAGAGAACGGCTCATATGTTCATGGCAGTCAATATCACGAAATAAACCGACTAAATAGAAATGTTGGCAGTTAGTTGACTACTTATGATATTTAGTGGTTGTTGAATTTTTATTCCTTATAATGTAACCGTCGTCGATTCATTTTGTAATTTTGTTGACGTTGTGTGGTCTGCAGCGTTTTGACTTAAATTTAAAGTGAAATAAGTTTACGAAAATAGAATATTTATAATACAATGAGGACCAGGTCACAATTTAGTATAGCGTATAGAGAAATATTTTTTTTTTTTTAGTTCTAATGAAACTATTTGTGTTGACTTCAAATCCGTAACATTATTCAATAACAAGCGAAAATCTTCAAACGCTTCTTTAGAGTCTGTAAAGTGTGCCACTAACATATTTCATGCAAAATAAGCCCTTCCTGTCCTCTCTTCCTCAAAACGGTGAAGGAAAACTTCGTGACGAAACCGGCATGTCCTAGAACCAAAAATTCTAAGACGTGACATCTACCAACCCGCACAGGGCCCGCGTGGTAGATTACAGCCCACTCCCTCACAAAGAGAGAAGGCATGTGTCCCAACAGTGGGAACATTATAGGCTGATTATGCAAGCTGTTCCAGACATTATTTTGACTTTAATAGACTAGAAAAACGTATATAAGTTTAATGAAAACATATGTTTCACACCTCAAAGTGCTAGTGAGCTACGTAACTACTATCGCAAGCAAGTTTTTCGATAGCTTCTGTCGAATTAGTGACTCATGGTGACAGCTGAAAAACGGTAGTGACTATCGAATAGGTTAGGTTTCTTACCTAACGGAATCTATAGTGTTCATGTTACGAATTTTAATTCGTACTGTGACTGCTAGGGGCGCTGTACAATCTTCCATAAATATCATTTACAGAGACTAGTGATTGGCTGTATAAACTCATGGTAGAGCTACTGTATATGGTTTCGATACAACATCGCGTTTTGGCGACCGGCGGGCGGGGTAATTGTATAACACACTATCAGTAGCAATGGGTTTAATTTTAACAGTTCAACAACATTCATTGCGTTATTCACGTTGTTGAACAGACAAATATTTCGAAAATATGAAGCAATGAATTAGCAATATGCTTCAAAATCTTTCAGATTATGATTCAAACTGTGTTACGCAATTATGGTGCGTATCTGGCTCCGAAATGTGACTAAATCGCTTATTGCCTACGCTAAAAGTAGCATGCCTACTTCAGTCTGCACGAAGCTATGCTAATGAGCAGTCGCGTTGCGCGTTAGTCATAAGTTGCGACGTAACAATAACATCGACTATGGTCAAATTTAATATGTGTAATGTGCTGATATGTGAATTGCTTGCATGTGAATTGCTTGCATTTGTGCAAAACAAATGTGATGGACGAGGAGAGCCTCATCCGTAATTGTACAACTTCTTTTACGACAGAAGAGGTATCAAGTGCGAAGAAATTGCTGTATGAGTTGGCACCATCCTCAAAGCGTAAAGTGACACACAGAACAGGAGAGGAAAAATGATAAGAGATTTCTATGATATAATTACATTGCTAAAAGAAACGTGAAGTACAGAAACTCCCACCGGTCACTTTTGACAATCTAGACGCCATCCGCATTTTAAAAGATATTATTTTAATTCAGAAGGATTTTTTTTGTACGGTTACGGAGGATATAGATAATCTTAAAAGTTCCTACTCAGTAAATAATTCTCGATCCAAAGTAAATTTAAAGCGCAGTGAAAACAATAATGATAGCGAGCCGCCGCGCGCCGGGACCTACCTCACTTCGTGAAAACATCAGATGACAAGAGCGTTGAACTGTATCTATCTCCCTCGCATGAACCTAATGCGAATAACATTGTTTCGCTCGAACATTTCGTTGATGCGTGCGCCTCGCTTGCACACGTGGAGGCCCGCACCGAGGTTACGGCGATGGAGGCGGGAGAGCAGGTGCGTAAGGTGCGCGACGCAGTGGGCCACAACGGCGCGTGCAACGATATAAATGGAAGTCCCTACTTATGCCGCCGCCACCGCCGCCTCTGCAAAACTTGTAATATCAACACCGCAGAAAATGAAAGCAAAGCGGTGTCAGTAAATAAAAAGGAATGAAGAACAAGTTGAATGCTGGATTTTAGCTCAGAAGAAAAAGAGACTAAAGGATAGTTTTATTGGAGCTCGAGGTCGTGCGAATACAGATTATATTGCAAAATTTAGAGCAGCCGATATAAAAATACCGTTATTTATTAATAACGTAGACAAGATTACGTCTGAGAGCGCTATAATGACAAAAACCGAAGTGGGTGTAGAAAAAATACGAATGAAAAACAAAAAGACTATGCTTTTAGAAGAAAATTTGTGGCCGGATATCGTAGATATTATTATATAGACTTTAAGAACAAGTTGTAGCTTCAAATAATACCCATAATGGATCACAAAAATAACAATAAATGTCAAACAAGTACTTTTGTGGCCTTTAATTGTAAATCCATTACTAGATCGGTGGATTATGTCAGATTGTGATGCCGGACATTTAATATAGTCGCGGTGCAAGAAACCTGGTTGCTGGCTCGCGATATTTCTTTTATGGGCAGCATAGACTCCCAGTTTGACTTCGTGGGGAAATCAACAGTAGATACGTCGAGTCGCAATATTGTAGCCCAAGAATGCCTATGAAAACCGTATCTTCCGTTCTCGGTTTATATGCCGGCTGACTCGATGGATAATCTAAGTGAATTTGTGCAGTGTCTAAGTGAGATAAACACAATTATAGAGGGTAGTGGTGTGGATGCGGATTATATACTTGGAGATTTTAACGCGCAACCTAGTGGGTTATTTGGTAAAGAGTTATTGAGCTTCCCGTCTGGAGTGCAGTGGCGGTGTGCTGACGTCAACATACTCGGTGGTGAATCGGACACATATACGTACGTAAGTGATGCACATGGTACTACTAGCTGGTTAGAACTGCGTGGTAACTGATGCGGTTTGGGATTCAATTAGAGACATTAGTGTACTGTACGACGTTTCCTGTAGGCTTACTCTTGAAATCAATCCCAATCTCGATTGTATTCCAATCCGATTCAGTTTCAATTCCGATCTTCAGAAAATTGGCACTTGTGAACGAAATCGGGATCGAGATTGTCATTGGCTAGGTTACATTAAAAAAAAACTTTCCGCGCATTTGTCTTCCACTTAAAAATCCTTTAGTAAGTTCCTTCTTGATTAAAAACAGTGAATTCATTGAATTAGGTTTTTAATTACACAGAGTAAGTCGTAAGTCAAAAATTTGTTCTTACATAACAAAATAATCTCCTTATTCGATCCCAATTTCCAGTTCCGATTGAGATCGAGTGTCGAGAGTAAGCCTACGGGTCGGACCACTTACCTATGTTAATAACATGTGATCTTAACATTAAGGCCAAAAGTTAGTCCTGAATTGCCTAAACGTAATAAAATAATATGGGGGACAGAGACTTGCTACAAACTGTATTTTATGTCAAATATTGTAGTGATAAATTAAAAACTGACTTTCCGGTAGAATTTACAAAATGCTGTGATAATATATGTAATAATAGAACACCGAACAATTATAGACAATTTATAGGGGGACATTGTAAATATTCTTTGTGAGGGTGCAATAGCTATAATAAAGGTTTTCAGAAAGCGTCACGTAAAAAAAAAAAAATATGGCTAAATATGTAAAAGCCGCAGACGGGCAGGCTCGGCTTAATTTTCAAAACTGGGCGCTATTTTATAGGCCGAAAAGTGGGTCAGTTTTTGAAAAAATGGTAGAAAGTAGGAGTATTTTTAAAAGTAATTTAAAATGGTGCCAAAACAATAAGGATGAAATTAAAATGAATTGCGAATCATGACACGAAAAATTTCATCCGCTTGAATCCCAAGTGAAGCCTGCCCGTGAGTTTAGCGGGTGTTTGTGACCGGAATGAAATCGCTAACTTATTTAGTAGATCCTTTAAGGTTGAATCTCCCCTGGGTCCGACATCTGGTGGGTCGGAGGATGTGGGGGGGTCCGGAGACATGCCTACTAGGTTTGCAGCTAAGGATATAGCTATTATCATAAAATGCTTAAAAAGGGATGAGCATAGGGCATTTGCGATATGCAGACAAGCACTTACTGCCGGTCTCTTAGCAATGCTATTAAATTTTTCTACGAGTCACTATTATCTACTAGCAGACTTAGTTAAAACTATAGTAGTACCTAATAGAGAACAAGACTGGAGATTCAAGTGACACAAACAACTACAGACCTATTTCCTCGGCGGCTATAATTGCTAAGGTGTTGGACGGTCTGATTGATCGGCAGGTGGATGCGCATTTAACAATACATGACGTCCAATTTGGGTTTACAACAAAAACAGCTATCCTGCTGTCAATAATATGCAAGTAGGAAAACACCGGTGTATGCATGTTTTCTGGACCTTTCCAAGGCCTTTGACCTAGTGTCCTATGACTGCTTATGGAGGAAACTATCGCATGAAACCAACCTCCCAAGGGATCTGGTTGATATCCTGAAGTACTAGTATAACAACCAGTAAAATTGTGTAAAATGGGCGGGTGTCCTGTCAGATGTATACAGGTTGGATTTCGGGGTGAAGCTGAGTCCCCTCTGAACTCGGTTTACATACAGGTTGAAATGTGAGCTCAGCAACACCAATATCGGATGCTCCATCGATGGACACAGTAATAATAATATGCGGACGATATGGTGCTGCTGATCCTATCAATCAGTGCCATGAGGAGGCTTCTCCGTATCTGTGAGGACAATGCGGTGGCCCCATGCTCTCAAGTATAATGCAACCAAGAGTGAGCTCTTGGTCTTTTAGGCGGGTAACAAATGTTACGACACAGTCCCACCGGTCACCTTAGGGGGCGTCCCGCTTACCAGAGTGAGGCCCGGTTTCCACCAAAGCGGAGAGGAGAGATGGTTGTAAACGACTAATAAGATACCGTTACTGTACCACATCGAAATATTGATATCTCCTCACCACTCCGCTTTGGTGGATACCGGGCCTGACACGGTTTAAGTATTTGGCACAGTTTGTCCAATGACACAGATTTGGAGAGGGAACGCAGAGCATTAGATAATTATAATATGCTGACCCGTAGGTTTGCACGATGTACCGAAGAGGTAAAATTGACACTAGTCTCTTTTTCTCGTTCTCTTTATATTGCCAGTCTCTGCACACGTGCGCCCTATGGGTCAGTTATACAAAAACTAGTAGTGCTCAGCGAGTCCAATATAACAATGCCTTCAGCGGATGATGTTGGGACTACCACGCTTTTGCAGTGCGTCGGGGATGTTTGCGGAAACCGGCGGCGTGCCGGATTTTTACGCGCTCATGCGTTTGCGTATAGCGTCCCTGATGCAGCGAGTGCGCGATAGTCCCAAGTCTTTAGGCTACTGTGGCCAGCTGGATGGACAGTCCCATAATGTGGCATTGGATGACGACTCACAGAGCGCCATTACAATGCCTTAAATAATTATATATATATTTGTATTTATTTTATTTAACGTGCATGTGTATTTCATTTGATGTGTATTGTGTTTTTTGATTTTAATTTTTTAACACATTATTTGTCTGATAATAAAGTTTTATTATTATTATTTCGTCTTTGACATATCTCGGGACCCTGGGGTCCCGGACCTTGGGAGGCGTACGAGGGGCCAAAACCAACTCGTAAAGGCCCCGTTAGACGTTTTTAAATTAATGAGCCACCAACCGACGATTATCCTTGTTCACACTATGCAAATGCACCCAAAGATAACCCCCGGGTGTAGGAATATTGCAGGTTATGGAAACAAAACATATTTTACTATGGGTTTGGGTGGTTATAGTGGATTGGTTACCTAGAACTATGGAAGGAATATGTCCCCTGCCTGATCCATGTTATGTAATACACGGATAAAATGGCAGGGGTGACTAGCACACTCAATAATGGGCCCCCGAAAACGGTCGCTAGCACGGGGGCAACACTTCCTGAGGTGCTTGAGGTGTGGAGAGGTATTTCAACTATCAGAACAATCCCAGAGCCCGGAAGATGGTCAAGATCCCTGCCAGCACTTACTGGATTACTTCTCCCGAGCACGTTTGTTCTTGCGAATCTCCCACTCAAGCCGGCCAATATAGGAAAGAGTGAGGTGGCAGCTCTGTTCGTCATCAGTGATCACTCCCGCCGGCCAATAAAGGCAAGCCAGAGATGAGGAACAAGACTTCTCCCGGGAGATAGGGTCCGTGGGGTCGCTACCCACAGCTCGCGACACGCTGCCCTGCTGGTTTCTGTATCTTGGCCTGGCTCGAACTAAACTAAACTCTATCGGCATAGACCTAGAGTTGGGAGCGCGCAAACCACACTACGACGTCAACGTAAAGATACGGTGGTAGGGTTATTATTATTAGGCCCTAAATATTTTCAGTTATCAATAACTTAGTATTTCGTTACGTTTACAGGAAGCGTGCCCCGTCGACGCTATCGTAGAAGGTCCCAACTTCGAGTTCTCAACAGAAACTCACGAAGAGCTGCTGTACAACAAGGAGAAACTTCTGTTAAACGGTGACAAATGGGAGAGCGAGATCGCATCCAACATTAGAGCCGACCATCTTTACCGTTGAATAAATAAAAACGCTAGTGTAAATAGCATTTCTGAGACCTATTTTGTAATAGTACAACATAAAGTCAAAAATTGTGAAACAACTCAAGTTGAGCAACATTTGCTAGCCCCGTAACCTAACCGAAAGTGATTGTCGCGCGAATACTCTATTATTTACATGAATTATGACGTATAAACGCGACTAGATTGATTTCATCGCGCGAGTAGGTGCGTCATATCCTTATAAAGCGCAGGCCACACCGCCAGCTAAGCGGGCGGGCGAACATCGTTTCACCTCTTTACATACTTCGGTTCACACCGCGAGCTACCGACTAAGGTGAAACGATGTTCGCCCGCCTAGCCCGCCCGCCCGCACGCTGGCGGTGTGGCCTGCGCTTAAACGAGCGCGACGTTCGCGTACTCGCGCAACATTGTTTCCTAATGAAAACGGGGCTTTGTAGTCGTGACCTATGATTTACATTACGAAACTAGTTGCGCAAAAAATTATTATTATTATCTGTTTACATGTTAACCTATCAATGAATACTTAACTAAGATTGCCCAATTAGTTTCCTAATGTAAATTCGGCTTTAAGGAAGAACCAAACTACTTGCACAAAATAGGCCTTAGAATTAGGAATATTAAATTATATTGTTTTTGTGATAATTAAAACATATTCTCAGTTGATCATCGTGTTTTTAATTAAGAAAATACGTAATCAATAAATTATTAAATTAAAATAACATAAACAATACACAATTTCAATATATTTACCTATCTGATTTTATCAGTCACTTGTACCTATCCTTTCAAAATAAATACTGGCTAAAAAACCAATGTTTAAAAAAGCCTGCTTTTCTATTACCTACAAGAACACATACAACATATTAATTTCCGTTTTGATATCGTACGGTTAGGACACGCGCCTTCAACCTTTTGTAAATATTTTTTTTTATAAAATCTATTATTTCAAATTAATGTCTGAAATTATTCAAATATTTAACAAATCCAATTTAAAAAGAAGTCAGTTAAAATAATAATTAGTATTTATCAATATTCCTGTATAATCATTTGTTTTGCACTTATGAAGTAGTTATCAATTAAAGCTTCATTTATTCATTCTTTTATCCAATAATATGATATTCATAGCCAAATACTTACCTCACAAAGCAAAATTATGTCATTTTATTTTGAGGATAATACCTAGTTTAATAATATGATTTCATGTCTTTCGGCAGCTTCTCAAATGCTCTTTACATGTTTTGGAGATACCTATTATTAAATAATTTTATAAACTATGGTTTTAAGACAATTATAGTACCCGCATAAGGAAGTATACTCTATTTAATAAAGCATAAATCAATAATTACCCTATAATTAATTTAATTAGTGTGATTACCACCAAGTATTTTGTAGGAATATCTTTCTAAATCCTCCATAACACAGTCGAGGCCTCTATCGGCGTCAATTGTCAGCACCTCACAGCCTACATCTGGCGAACTCAACCACTTCTCATAAGATTCATGGACCTGCAGAAATAATACAGATTATTAGAAGAGGTAGGTCAATTTTCTTTGTATCTCTGGGCCTAGCACGAACGCGCGGAGTAAACTGAACGTAAATTAGAATGATTGAAAGTACTCGTTTCGCACATGATATTTATTTCGTTTCAAGACTTCAGTACTTATTCCTATCTATCTATGGGTGATACTTATTGTGCTTGGCGCATAAATGTTAACCAAAATGTTATAGCTTTATTTTTTATAAAAAAATCGTGCGAATTTACGATACGTTTACGTAACGGGTTTCGTGCTAGGGCCTCTGAAGAGATATCAGTCATTACTGTAGTCATCACACATTCTACTACCCCAGTATATCATGAAATACATTTGGTCGGAGGCAGGATGTATATTACACTCGTGTGGATGTCCGAAAATATCCTACGGGAACGTATTACCGGGATTAAAGGAAACGAAGCGATCGCATACCTCATAGACTCCTAGCGCTGCGCCCGCCGCCGTCAACCATAATTATTTTGTTACGCGTAATTTTGAATCAGTATATCTTTTAAAGTATTCATTTAAATGATATATATGTTTACGCTCACTCCAGTAAAGCTCCCCGTCGGTATGATTTTTTCCGAAATCTTGCAATTTGCACAAAACCTTAATTATTTATACACCTAAACCTTCCTCATGAATAACTCCGTCCATTTGTGAAAACCGTATGAAAATCCGTTCGGTAGTTTTTGAGTTTGACGGCTCAGTCTAGCGCAATAACGCGGGCGCGACAGGCAGCGCGTACGCGACCCTCGTTTCCCTGTCGGACCGCGGCAGACCCGCTAGGCTGGAGCCCTGCGTCGTCGTCGTCGGTGACAAGGCACACCGTCCTATGCTGGCCATGACGCGGACAGCACACGTATTCGCGTTGTTCTTCATCAGCGGCGCGACATGCATACGTGTCCCGTCTCTCTAGCTAAGGTTGTCACCGTTGTAAAGGTTTTTTCTTTTTTAATGAGTCATGCTCACGAGTCTTTATTACTAAAGTCAGTTTAATCCCCATATTGGGTAAGTGTTGAACAATGTAGCTTTTATGTGCGTACATTTATGTATCTAGGTCAACTTAGGGCGTGTACCTATTTGCTACCTTTTTTTAGCTTAGTATGCCTTATGCTTAAACATTTATTATGAGACCTATTTGCCTTCAGCTCTGTCCATTTTGATATATTTATCTCACTCAAAATGTGCAAGTCATGCTGTGCTTCTCACTACCATTTAATTTTGTAAACTCCGTAGTGATTGTGACATCCACACACCACATTCATTAGCGCACTAGTAAATCTCGCTTTGCTTATGCTTTGGTGTCACAATCAGTGGAGATGACCATAGATATCCATCTTATGACACTGGACATTATTTCCAGGGTCCAACGTTCCGGCTTACCATGTCCAAAGTTCCGGCTAGCAATCCGTAATTATCGGGGGCATCCGAGCATGGTGTATCGATCTTCCATCTTGCGGCGTTTCCGGCAACTCCGAAGCCCCGTGACGGGTACCTATTTTAACCGAGTTGCCACGTCGAGCTGAACTACGGGTCTGGCGTGACCATCCGCCGACCGTCACCATCCCTGGCGTCTGCAGCGTGGCACACCCGCTGTGGTCAGTGGCACACCAGACTGAACCAGGAGAGTACTGCTCTACTCCCAAGGGAATTAAAGGAATCTTGTGACCATAGACATACCTACCACTTTCTTCTTTCTTTTATAAAAAAATATTATTATATGTCGACAACATTACGTGGTCTTATTTCGCACCCCCCGCGGCAGACCCTTTCCGTCACAATTGACGCCCCAAAACGTGGTTTTATGGTCACAATTTTTTAAATTTTCCTTGGTAGGTATTTTTTTTTAGTGTGTTTGTTCTCATATATTTTCACCCTCTCTCTAACCATAGTTGTCGCCGTTATAACGGTTTTTCGTTTTTAATGAGTCTTTATTACTAAACTCAGTTTAATCCCCCTATTGGGTAAGCGTTGAACATGATGTCGCTTTTATATTTTTATGTGCCTACATATCTAGGTAAACTTAGGATTTGTACCTATTTGCTACCTTTGTTTAGCTTAGTATGCCTTCAGCTTCAGGCGTAGATATATGATTTCAGTGACGTTTAAATCTGCTATTACGCCTTCATATAATGCAAATTAAGTTAGTAAAACTAGAACGCATACCTAGACACCAATTCTTTAAGTGAATATTTAAGTATTGTAGTAAAATACTTTATGAAATAAATTCAGGAAATAATAACTACCCAAAGCATAAAAATTGATATTACTTTCAAACTGCCTTAAGATTTTTTTATTTTTATTTGTATGAACAGTCTATTTTATTATCTTTATCTTACCTGTTTTTTTTTTCAAATATTAATTTTTTCGTTATAAAAAGTAAATATTCCCTATGAACCCGAAGGGCGGATGTGTTTATATATAGCGGCCCACCCTAAGCCATAGCAACGAAGCCAATGTAGACTGTTAGCTTATTGAATGTACTTCTCTAATCTAACGAAAATATTCAACGTACCTCTAACACATAACCCTCCTTTTTTGGCTTCGCCACAGTCGGGTAAAAAAGGCCCCGCTGGATAGAAAAAAAACTTACGAATGTAATTTCTGGTGTACCTACTATCCAAGGTTTTTTAAAATAAATTAATAATTTGAAAAGTACATTGGAAGAAGTATCTCCAATAAAATTTACAAGTCTCTAAGCAACAGAATTACCGCGGGCCCCGCTGTATAGAAACCGAAATTAAATGCCATTTCTGTCTTAGTGGCCGGCTAGATAGACACAAATGAACGACGGCAGTAGCGCGGCGTGAACGCGACGCGCATTTGACTAAGGTCAACGACGATTGCCCGACTCTTAAACATTTATTATGGAGCTTTGCCTTCAGCTCTGTGCACTTTGATATATTTATCTCACTCAAAATGTGCAAGTCATGCCGTGCTTCTCACTACCATTTGTAAACTCCGTACTGATTGTGACATCCACACACCATCTTCATTAGCGCACTAGTATCTCGCTTTGCTTATGCTTTGATGTCACAATCAGCGAAGATGACCATAGGCCCTCTTATGACACTGGACATTATTTCCAGGGTCTAACGTTCCGGCTAACCATGTCCAAAGTTCCGGCTACCAACCAAGGTTCCGGCTACCATCCAAAGTTCCGGCTACCATCCAAAGTTCCGGCTAGCGATCTGTACCTAAGTATCGGTGGTATCCGACCACGGTGTACTGAGCTACCACGTTCCGACATTTCCGGCATCACCAAAGCTCCGTACCGGGTACCTATTTTACCCGCGTGGCCACGTCGAGCTGAGCTACGGGTCTGGCTCTGACCATCCGCCGACCTTCACCATCCCTGGCGTTTGCAGCGTGGCACACCCGCTGTGGTCAGCGTCATACCAGGCTGAGCCAGGAGAGTACTGCGCTTCTCCCAAGGGAAATAAAAGGAATCTTGTGACCATAGACATACCCTTTGTCTTTCTTTTATAAAAAAATATAATTATAATTATGTCCACAACTTTACGTGATCTTATTTCTGTCCACCACGTAGACCCTTTCTGTCACAATATGTCAATAAAATACTTTTTATGATCTATGTACAGACGCCAGCATATCAAGGTACTACAATGTGTCAAATTTCTTTAATAGATTTTCAAAATCCCTACAGCATAAGGTTTAAGGTTGATTGGGAAAAAATTTAGTTTCGGGTAGCTTGACCTGCTGGCGTATGTACATAAGAAAAAGCTATGTATCTAGCCTTTTTAGTCCCAATGTAGGATAAATGCTTCATATGCAGGCCCGTCCTCTTGGTAGGAGTCAAGCTCAAGGTGAAGATAGCAGGAATAAAACTACTTTAAAACAACTGACCTGTTTCAAATATTCTAAAGGCACTTCAGACTCCTCAGCCCTGCCACGTTTCATCATCCTCTCCCACACTATCTCTGGAGTTGTTCTTAGATAAACTGTAAAATTAAACAGTTTTACATAGATAATGCAATCTATGAGCGCGCGGCATGCGACTCTTTATCATTGCAATAATAATATTTAAATTGGAATTATTGCTTGGGAACAAAATGCAACATCTAAACAGTTTTAGTCATGACTAGCGTAGCTTTTTACCCGACTGCGGCGAAGCCATAAAAGAAGGGTTATGTGTGACCTGTATGTATGTATGTCCGTCCCTATGTTCCCTTGTAACTACTAAACGGCGGAACCGATTTTGATGAATGATATTATGTCGTTAGATTCGTCTTTACTGCGCGAATGTCACTGGGTATATTAAAATTGTTGATAATCAAAATGGCGGATTTTTGGCACCAAAAGTTGTGGTTTCGAAAAAAAAAATATCTGCCAAGCCTATCGAGTGTGTAATATATATGTGTGTCGTAATTTAAATGAGAAATGATAAAAAAAAACTATCCCGAACTTTTGGAGTGAGTGAGACAGGCCGTTATCACCTGATTATAAGTGAGTAAATACATAATTTACCGTCTTAAAATCCTAAGTATAAACTGTAAAATAAAAAAAGTTAATTATAAAATCAAAAACCCGACTGCGTAAAAAGTGATCATAAAAAAAGATAGAAACAAGATTTATACGAGGGCGACACTGAAAGTTTTTAGAACTGGCCACTTGTAAACGATATAATAAAAAATAGTTCATATTTTGAAAATGGAACTCTTTGCCAATATTATTGTGTATGTATTTTATTAATTTGTCATTGGTTTACGATTTGGCGGCAAATTGAAAATGTGTCACGTCAGCATGCAATTAACGCGAGATAATTTTCGTACAATGATTTTTTATGACTTTCATCAAGAAAGTTATGATAGACTTCGATTAGCGTTTCACGATGAAGCCCCATCTCGTGCCACTGTTTTATAACTGAATGAGTTTAAACGTGGTCGCACTAATCTCACCGATGATCTGCGTGGACGGCCTTCTACGGCGACGACTGAAGATAACATCAGTGTTGTGCGGCGTATGATAGAGACTGACAAAAGAGTAACTTATCAGCAGATTCGGACAAGCTTAGGCATCGGTATGAGTCAAGTGCACAAAATCCTCTATGAACATTTAGCGGTCAGGAACCTTTGTGCCCGGTGGATACCTCATAATTTGACAAAGGCCCAAAAACTCCGTCGTGTTGATTGGTGTCGTGAAATGGTTCAAAGATTTAACAGAGGTGACTCAAATGCTGTGTTCGGCATACTTACGGGTGACCAAAAGCTGGATTTATTGTTATGATCCTGAAACTAAGAGACATTCTGCTGTCTGGGTGTTTCCTTCCGAGGAGTTGCCAACTAAAGTCAAGAGAGGTCGAAGCTTGGGAAAAAAGATGTTGGCCTTGTTCTTCGGAAGGACAGGTCATTACGCAACAATTGTTGTAGAGGATCGAAAAACAGTTACTGCAGAGTGGTACACTACAACTGTATGCCACTTGTCTCGGAAAAAGTTCGGGAGAAACGACCACGACACGGCAGTACACAGTGGTCCCGTTAGTAGGTCATAGGCTTCCAATGGCAATGACTGAGCTAAGCCATTATATCTGGTTCAGTTACCCACTAGACCTGAGGGTATAAAAGGTTTTGCAATCTATTGTTCGCAACATTCCTTTTTTGGCATCGGAAGTAAACACATGTAATTAGTCATCAACCGTGTTATCACCAAGCGCTAATTACCCTAAGACGCGACGCGTGTTTTCAAGATCGAACTTGTTTGTGACCTGTTATTTTGCAATGGACATTCAAGTTACAGGTATGTATTATTAATTTACTTTACTATTTTGCATTTATAATACACCATTTTTTTAAAAATAGAGTGCTACGCCGCAGCATTTCTTGCGTATTTATTTCTGTATTTTTTTATATTGAAGCTTTTACTTATGTTTGTATCTACTTGTGCCATTGAATTAGGTATAAAAATGTCGCTTAAAATCTCTACTACTAGAATTTAAAAAAAGTACTTGCGGCATGCTGCATCTGTAAGGTGCAGCCAGGGTCTACGCCGAGCGGCTGGGCGCGTAGCACTTGCTACGAAATATGTATTGTTTTTGATCCGCATTTAACTGTTTGTTGTTTTGTTTTAGGTACTAGTATTGAGTGTTCTTTTAAAAGAATGCTTGTACTAGATACTTGGCTGTCTATGAAGGACAGCAATTCCGAACTGCAACGGTGGCGTCGAATTTTCCAAGCCCTGATACAGTTACTGCCTGACGTTGAGAATTTGGAAGCCACGACACTCAACGGCCAGCAGCAGAGGCTTCGACGAGCACTCAACAGCATCAGCACAGGAAGGACTTCGAAGAGTGTAGCAAGAGATCAAAACGCCGCAGGCTTGCAGAGTTAAGTAAAGTAGACAGTTCCGCGATCAATTATTTGTTGGATGATTCAAGTCGATCTGACGCCGCTTACGCTTCTTTAAATTTCAACACTGATGAAGTCTTGTCTCTCATAACTGAGACTAAACTGACTAAACATCAGTATCTTATGATGAAAGAGTTCATTAATGCAAAATCACCGAATGCATTACCATCTTATCCAAAAGTGTTGAAAGCTAAGAAGCGGTGTTATCCATCGCAAGAGTTTATCACGGAATCATCGGCTGAAGTAGAATTACAATCATTGTTAGACCATACTGCATGCCGGATACTAGAATCCCAAAAACACGTTTTAAATAATATTGACCTTAATAAAGAATTTGTTTTAATTGGAAAATGGGGTTTCGATGGGAGTACGGGGCACAGCGAATATAAACAGTGTTTTGGTGATTCTGGTATCGAGGATGATCGCAGTATGTTTCTTACTTCATATTGTCCTCTCCAATTAGTTTGTAAGTCAAATACTTCCGACCCAGACCAAATAGTTTGAAAAAAACCGCGCCCTTCCTCCACCAGGTATTGTAGGCCTATTCGATTCCAATTTGCCAAAGAATCGAAAGACCTTTCCGTGCAAGAAGAAGCTTATTTCAAGACTAAAATTGACAGTTTACAGCCATCATCTTTCACTCACAATGGATGTGAAATAAAGGTGCGGCATTCTTTACAATTAACCATGGTTGATGGTAAAGTGTGCAGTGCTCTGAGTGATACATCTTGTAGTAGGTGCTATATTTGTGGTTTAACTCCAAAAGACATGAATGGTATAGATAAATCATGTAGCAAAACTGTAGACAGTAGTAAATATCAATTTGGACTATCTCCTCTTCACTCGCATATCCGATTCTTTGAATATTTTATTCACGTTACCTATAGATTAGATTTCAATAAATGGCAGGCGCGTTCTTCAGACGATAAAGCTCTTCTTGCACAGAAAAAACAACATGTCCAGCAACAGTTTAGGCAACGACTTGGTCTAATAGTCGACAAACCGCGAAGTGGAGGAAGTGGCACATCCAACGATGGAAACACTGCCAGAAGGTTTTTTTCTAATTCAGCTATTTCAGCGGAAATTACTGGATTAGACAAAGACCTTATTGACAGATGTCATAATCTGCTGCAGTGTCTTTCGTCGGGATACAAAATTAATAACGTGGCTTTTAAAGAGTATGCTCTAGACACAGCACGTAAGCTTGTTGCTACCTATCCATGGTACAACCTGCCCTCGTCTGTACATAAGGTCCTCATTCATGGTTCGGAAGTAATTGACCACGCATTATTGTCAATAGGTGAGCTTTCGGAAGAGGCCGCCGAATCTTGCAATAAGTTAGTTAAACAGTTTAGGCGTGACAACACGAGGACAATGTCCCGGGTTGTCACAAACACCGACTTGATACATAGACTTCTTCTTAATTCGGATCCTTATATTTCTGGTTTGAGAAGGTTACCACGGAAGAAGTCTATTCTATCTAAAGAGGTGTTGAATTTGTTGTCGGTATAGAATAAAATGTATATAGTTATATAATAAACACTAGATTTACATTATTTTAGATACAGCTCCTATTATGTAACTATTAACATGTAAATAATATATTTTTGTCCATTTCTGTATTTGTAGTTAGGTTGTTAGTTAATAATTAGGTATTTACTTTATTTTTATTATAAAAATGTATATATTTAAGTTTATTAGTTATTAAGTTCCAATTCCTTTATTGTATTTTAGTAAGTATTTCGTCAAGTACAATAAATGCATTATTTATTCTAATAAAATAAGTTTTTTAACATTAATTCGGTTTTTTCATTTTATTATAACATGAAGTATTACAAAAAAGCATAATGATAATATTTTGTATTGATAACGACAGTCATTACCTTCGCGAAACCCTATGACCACCTCTCTTAGGGCGCGGAACCACTGTGCAGTAGGATCCTCCTTCACCACGAAAACGCCTCGTCGCACACCGCCAAGCATACAATCGACTACTTGGCGACGTCAGACGTGGAATTACTGGGTCACCCGCCCTATATCCCCGACCTCGCACCTTGAGATTTTTATTTATTTCCGAATATAAAAGAAAAAGGCAGCCACTGCTTCCTCGGCGTCCATTAAACGTTTTATGGACGCCGAGGAAGCAGTGGCTCCGTTTTAAAATGCCGTCGAAGAGACCCCTAAGGACGAGTGGGCAAAGTGCTTTTCTCAGTGGTTCCATCGGATGCAGCGATGTATTGATGTAAATGGACACTATTTTGAAAAGATATAATAAAACTGATAACTTGCTAGTTTGTTCAGTTTTTGAATTTCTAAAAACTTTCAGTGTCACCCTCGTATAAACTATAAACAATCTCATGCAGTTGGAGGCATCTTCTTAACATTAGCAACCTATTTTGATCTTTTTAACTTTTTTTTCTAAAATAAAAGCAGTCTAAGTTACTCCATAAAACATCAGCTATCTGCCAGTGAAAGTCCCGTCAGTCGGTCCACCTGTTTTGGAGATTACGTGAAACAAATTTTTTAAAAATTGTTATTTTTTGTTGGTCTAACAAAAATAAAACAATTTTTAAAATAAATAATAATAATATAGGTATATACTTTAAATGTATATACAGTAATTGTGTACTGTATATGGAGGCACAAAGAAACTCACATAGGTACATACATACATGAACCCTAAACATATTACTCCTTTTTGGCCAGTTGTATAAACAGCTGTTATTTTGACATTACAAACAGTTAATTAAATTTATTGGTTTAAATAATCATAATCATAAAATTCTTTATTTCTCCTCACAATGACAAGCTTAATCTAGGTTTCACATAATAATTTGGTTTTTTTTAGCAATGTGAGGAGCTGGTGTCTGAGTTAGGCGTAAAGTGCCTATTACAAATCACCAGGTCCCCACCCCACGGAAGAACAGAAGGTTTTACTTAAATATATGAAACCACTAGCATGGCGCGAAGTGAAAGTCATCTTCATACCCAAACCTGGCAAAACCGACTACACACAACCCAAGGCTTATAGGCCTATTAGCCTTACATCCTTCCTACTGAAAACCCTGGAGAGACTCTGTGATAGACACATTCGAGACGGACCTCTTCGGAGAAAACCACTCCATAAACAACAGCATGCGTACTCCACAGGCAAATCAACAGAATCCGCGCTACACAGCGTGGTTTCTAAGATTGAATGCGCAGTGGACCACAAATGTTCATCACTGGCTGCCTTCATTGATATCGAGGGCGCCTTTGACAAAACCATGTTTAACAGCATTAACATGGCCCTAGACAGACACAACATAGACTCGACCCTGAGCGGCTGGATCACCAATATGCTCAAAATGAGAGCTGTACAGGTCACGATAAATGACACCACAAGGGCCATCGTGGCGAAGGGCTGCCCGCAAGGGGGCGTCCTCTCGCCACTTCTATGGAACCTGGTTGTAGACAGCCTCATCAAAACACTCAATGACAAAGGTTATTTCACCGTAGGCTACGCCGACGACATAACCATAATAATAAATGGCACCCACGAAAACACCATAAGTAACCTAATGCGCCAGGCTTTGAAAATAGTAGAAGACTGGTGCAACAAACACCAATTGTCAGTAAATCCGACAAAAACCGAACTGATTCTCTTCACAAAAAAGAGGAAGCTGGCGACACTACAACTGCCACGACTCTTTGGAACTACCCTAAGCCTATCAACCGAAACCAAATACCTGGGCATCTATTTGGACAAACAGCTGAACTGGGCAAAACATACCAACTACATTACCACAAAAGCCAGTGTATCCTTGTGGCAGTGCAAACGACTGCTCGGAAGGAATTGGGGCATCAGCCCCAAGGTCACCCACTGGCTATACACCACAGTCATCCGACCAATTATCACATATGGCTCACTGGTCTGGTGGCCCAGGACGGACCTGAGCACAGCCCAAAAAGACCTCGAAAAACTGCAGCGGTTTGCTTGTGTAGCAATAACTGGCAGTATGAGGACTGCACCAACTGCCGCTTTACAGGTAATGCTAGGACTGCCACCCCTACACCTCATCGTGCGGGAGGAGGCAGCCTTGGCCGCCTTCAGGCTCCACCTATCGGGAACCCTGAGCAAAGACTCTAGGGTCAAACACACACGCATAAGGGAAGATGCAATCAAACGACAACCGATGATGGCATCACCCTGCGACAAAGCCCCGAAACTACACTTCTTTCAGAAGCATTACAGCGTTACACTCACGGAAGAACGGTGTGACCACTCAGGCCCAAGAGAGATGAGAGTATACACCAACGGATCAAAGACCAACTCCGGAACCGGAGTCGGAGTCTTTTCACACGATTTTAACATAAATATATCCAGCCCGCTTGGAATGTTCAACACCGTCTACCAGGCGGAATGCGTGGGCATTATACAAGCGGCTTACGCCATAGAAGCCAGGAAAGTTACGGACACCCGTATACGTATACTGTCCGACAGTGCCTCAGTTCTGCAATCCCTAGAGAAAAAATATATTACATCCAGACTAACACTAGAATGTCACAATGCACTGGAGCGGGTGACAGTGTGCCACCGTAACGCAGTGACACTGCAATGGATAAAAGGACACAGCGGATCTCTGGGTAACGACGCAGCTGACGAACTAGCTAGGAGAGCATCCAGCGCGTCAGTCTGTGGGCCCGAGCCTATTGTACCCATCCCCTTTAACCAAATACGCAGGTGGCTACAGGAGTTCACCCACACACAAGCGGAGAACTGGTGGACCTCGACACCGGGCTGCAGGCAGTCCAGGGAAGCCATGCCATCCTTAGATGGCAGACTAACCAGGCGTTTGCTACGCCTGGACAGGAACGGCCTGCGCTTGGTGACGGGGACCATCACGGGACACTGCTCACTAAACAAACACTTCCACAATATAGGCATAACGGACAGCCCTCTGTGCAGGGCTTGCATGGAGGCTGATGAAACCGTTGCACATGTGCTCTTTGACTGCACAGGCGTCAGCCAGATAAGAACAGAAACCCTCGGGTCACCCAGATCTTTCACAGATATTCTACGCAGACCAGAAGATCTAATAAGCTTCTGGAGGGAGGTGGGCTGGTTGGAATAAACCAATGACGGCCGCCATGGCCCACGCACAATGGTCCACATGAAGGACTAAGTGCGGAAACCAAACCCTCTAACATAGAACATAGAATATATGAAATTACATCTAACGTTACAGTTATGGAGACTAAAAACTAGTTATTATAATTTTGGGGGTAGAAGTTAAAAAGAAACTATAAACAAAAAGTTATTCAGGGCGCCTATATCTGTGTGTATGTGTGTGTCTATGAGAGTGTATAATGTTAGTGTGTAGTGTTGAGTGTCAGGTGTAGTGTGCCGATGTGTACGTGAAAGGGTTATGGTGCAAGTTATAAACTTATGTCGTGTTATTTTACAAATTTAATTTGGATGAAGTAGACTTTCTGTAATAGTATAATTCATTTTTTTTAACCAGCCTGAAACCAAAGGCTTCCATTTGGTTTTTGGCAAGGCATATAGGGTTAAGGCTCGATTTACCTTATTGTATAAATTTGGACCCTGGTAGCAGAAAAACCGATGTGCAAACTTAGTTTTGAATGACGATGAAGAACAGACTATATGTTTGCGACGTTTGTTTCTGATTCTTTCTGGTTCAAAAGTTGTTAGGGCATGTTGTTTCATAACCGTTTTAAGGATGAAGAGCTGCCTCACAGTAAGTACCTCCCATTTCGAGTAGAGATCAGTAGTTGGGTGATAAAAAGGGAGAAACAAACTAACCTTTAGGACTGCTCTTTGTGCTCTCTCAACTTTTAAGAGATGAGTTTTACATGTGCCACCCAAAAATATAATGGTGTGCTAAGCTCAATCTGACTTGTCATCTATTTGTGACTGTGGTGGACAAAAGGATAAACAAAGGCTCACCTATGAGATCCAGACTGATATCTAGGCACTTCTCAGAGTAGTCAAACCAAGCTATCAATGTTTGGTATTCAGGGTCTTGAAGAAAGTTCTGTTTCTTGGCATTCTCCACAAAACAGTTCCTACTGTTCTGCACAGATCTGAAATGAGGGTAGTTTCATAATGAAAATATAATTTTAACATCTGCACCTGCATGGGACAATGCCCGGCTATACAATGCTAGTTTTTCAAAGCTAGGAAAGCAAGCTAGAACCTCTGTATTCTATCCTGGCTCGGCACAAGCTAGTGCTGTTTACACAATGCTAGTAAATTTTATCTAATATCATTGTGGTGACGTATTCGGTACAGTAAAATGATCCAATTCGGTACTATCTTCGCCAGCCACGCAAGGCTAGTACACAAGCCAGTATAGTAAAATCGGTCATGGGGGCACCCCTAGCTCAAAAATAAAACCCCATCCTATTAAACACACCTGGATTGTGACGCTAGCTTACTAGCCTAGAAATGGAGCTATTTCTGTATACACAGAAGCCAGAGTTACTAGCTTGTGCTAGCTTATTATCCTAAACTTCAAAAACTAGCCTCATGTATTCCGGGCGTAAGGACAAGAGAATGATGATTATGCCTATTATGACAAAATTCCCTGACCAGGAAAGCATGGCACAAAAGGGAGGAGGCCTTTACTGACCAGTAGATAGAAAAAATTATGTTTTCTGGCTCAGGCTGAAATGACAATTATTAAAAAGTTTATATTACTGAGAAACTATGCTATTATGTGTGCCTATCAGACTCTGGATCTACTGATAGGGCAAAAACAAATTACCTTTCAAACATCTTCACAGTAATGTTGGAGTTGCAAGGCTGGCTGGTCTGTATCTTTAGTCGGGTGAGATGTACGTAGTGTTGGAATGGGAAGGTCCATTTGTTCATATCACCATAAAGTAGACCAAGTAGGTTGTGACCACTAACATTGCGCCATTCATGTAAGGGTTCCTGGAATACAGGTTATTCAAGATAGTTTTAGTTATAATCATAGGTCATGTTTGATTTCAAAGAGAAATCAAAAAGTTAAAAAAATTGAGGAATTCTCCACTATGTAGGAAGGGATTTAACTTTCTTTGAAAGGAGATATTTGAGTTTATTGATTATGTGAGGTACTTTTAAAATAAATTGACCTGCCAATTTAAATTGTTAAGATATGAAAAAGGTTATTTTAGAGGCTCAATTTTACAATAAGCATAATACACTTACTCCGTGTATCTCAACATTGGGATACTTGTCAAAGAACTGGATGCAAGTCGACTTTCCAGAGCCGATATTGCCTTCAATAGATACCCTGAACGGTCTTTTGTGTATCGCTCGCGCCGCGTTAGAAATAGTCTTCATGTTCGACATATTTAGAGGTTTTATAGCCACTTTATCACTGATTCTAACTAAGTATTCGATTTGCTTTATCCCAGAGTTTATGAAACCAAGTCGCTGGAGGCAGGTTGGTACCTACAGGTACAGGATGACTCACTCCAATAGTCGCCGTGTTGGACGACGAAGACGTCAATAAAGTGCATTTGCATAAATTGCAATTTATTGACGTCTTAGCAACCTTACTTATCCTTTGATTTCATCACACGAAAAACGAGAAAATCATTATAAAAGCAAATACAAATCAAGACACAGAACCTATGCACAGAACATGTCATGAGGCGAAAATTTGGCGCCACAATATTCTATCATTTGTCACCAATCACCATTGACTTATCTCAAAGGTTTTTTTTTTTTTTTTTTTTTCTTTTTGGCTTCGCACAGTTTGTGCATTTAGCCAGTGTCATGTCAAATTAGGTAGCAAGTACAAAGTTATAATAATTATGAAATGAACTCCACTCAATGCATGATAAAGATGATTGATGATATCCCGCCCCACTCCCCTTGAGTTTAAGTAAAGACGCGGCACTTTACTGAAGTTGTGATGTTGCACTGTTTAGTTTCATTTGCCTACATTAATGCAGGTTCACGAACACTTAATGGTTAGTAATCCACCACTATTACACATTAATATTCGGCTAAACATAAATTTTAGAAAATAAAACAAAACTGCTAACATGACGCTTCACTTTCCCGCCAAGAAGTCCTATCTCAAAGGTTGTCACATCACAACGTTGTCAGTTTTGTGGGTGTCAGTGTCATCTTGCTTTTTCTGTAACAAGTCGCAGTCTTTTGCCACAGACAGAAGGGCACAGATTACTCATATGTAGCAAGCTACAGAAGGGTCAATACTTTAATTTATCTACCTATTTTCTCGTATCGACACGGTATGGGGCAGTGAGCTATTCGTACCTGCTATAAAAATATTACCTAGTCAACAAGGTGGTAGATTGAGGCTCACTTCCATAGAGCACAGAGTACATTTTAGTATCGCAAGAACGCTACCCCTTTACGCCAGTAGCACACCTCCACCGCGAAACCATCACAGCGAAACCGCACTAGTTAAATTCAACTGGCTCGCGTCATGTTTCGCTACTCGAATCGGATGCGACTAGCGGAACATGACACGAACCAGTTGAATTGGACTACCGCGGTAACTTTTACTGTTGTGTTGTGGAATCGAAAATGACACAATTTCAATTACTAGGTAATTTGCCAGCAAATTGCGGTCATCTATTTGATTTAATATGACATTTTCTAGTTTTAGGTTTGTGAACAAACTTAGAAAGGGAGAAAGCCTTGATAACATTTATTGATGTTCGATGCAGCACAGCTATTCACAACCGCTCGATACTCTATCGAAGTCGATTGTTAAGGTTCGTTATGGTATAGAGGTATGAGGAACAGGGTCTATAGTTCACTCACCCTCCTTAGAAAAGGGAGGATCCTCCGACCAGACGGGTGTTTCGTCTGGTCGAAAAACTACTGAATTTCGGTAGAACATTTGGTGGCTTAATTTGTTGCATTTTAACCATACTATGACGCCCTGCAAGGAATACGTCGAGTTACCAGTAACCCTGTATATGATTCTAATATTATGTCTGCAAATTCTGGAGGTAGCATGCGTCTGAGTTTGAATATCAAACCCTCATGCCAAACATTATCAAAAGCTTGCGCGACATCTAGGAATACGGTGGCGCTGACTTCCTTGTTTTCGAGTGTTCTTTCAATAATTTTAGTTATTCTGTGTACCTGGTCTATTGTAGAGTGTTTTTCCCTGAAGCCAAATTGATGGTTTAGTATTAGCTCTTTTTCTTCTATTATTGGTTTTAATCGTTTTAACAACAGTTTTTCAAATAGTTTCGATAATACGGGCAATAGGGAAATGGGTCTTTATGATGATGCTTCATGGGGTGGTTTCCCAGGCTTCGCAATCATAATGACTTCAGCAACCTTCCATGGCTCAGGTACATGTTTTAGCATAAATGCAGCATTGATAAGTCTGGTCAGCTTTACTATGGCTTTGCGTGGGAGGCGTTTTAGAATTTCTCCTGTTATGAAGTCGTAACCCGGGGATTTCTTCGAGCTAATGTTGTTTTGAATTTCTCTCAGAACTTCTTTAGGGGTCACAAGCCGAATTCTTTGACTATGTAATAACTGTTCACTCTCAAGTATTTCTATGGAGCTCTCATTGGGTTGAAAAGTGTTTTCTAAGTATTGGGCAAACTTAAGCGCTTTTTGTTCATTACTTATGGCCCATTTTCCGTCGCTGTTTCTGATGGGTGGTATTTGCATAATCGGCCTTTTTAGTTGTCTTGTCGCTTTCCAAAGAGGAAAATCCGTTGATTGGTCGTTGGTTAGCTGCACAAGTTTAGTATTCAGACATTCATCCTCAAATTGTAGAATTTTCCTCTTTAAACGTTTAGTGAGGTTAATAATGTTTTATCCCGCGGGCATCTTGTTTGCTGCCACCGATTTCTTTGCTTTCTTTTCTCAGAAAGTAAATTCACAATTGCCTTGGGATAGATGTGTCCCTTATTTTTACGTTTTAACTGTGGCGTGTTTTCCCACGCACTTTGTTGGATATTAACAGCATATTTGCATTTTTTTGAACTCAAAGATGAGGTATCAAACTCTATGTCTTTCATTAACAGTTATAATCTTGCATCGGATTTTATAAAGCCGGTGAGGCCATTTGAGATACGTAAATTTTTGACTATGCTTAAATCCCGTAAATCTGTAAGTCATGACGGTATCCATAACTTACTTTTAAAGAACTTGCCACAGAAAGCAATAGTATATGTTACAAAACTTTCAATGGCTGTTTTAGTCTGGGCTATTTTCCAAACATCTGGAAAAATGCTAAAACAGTATCCCTTAAAAAACCTGGAAAAGACAGTACTTTACCCATAAATTATCGCCCCATAAGCCTGCTACCTTCTGTTGGGAAACTTTTTGAGTCTGTAATCTATACAAGATTATTACGTGCCACTGGGCACTTTCTGATCCAAGAGCAGTTTGGGTTTCGTGCCACACATTCAACTACCCAACAGCTAGCCAGGGTGACCGAACACATATCCCATCATCTTATTCTCAAATAGTCCACAGGTATGTTTCTGCTGGATATCGAAAAAGCATTCGATACCGTGTGGCACGAAGGCCTGCTACACAAGTTGCTCACTCTGGATGTGCCTATGCTTCTCATTAAACTCGTTCAATCGTACCTTGCTGATCGTAAATTCCAGGTACACATCGGATACACCGCTTCATCACCTCAAAATGTCCCGGCTGGCGTTCCCCAGGGTTCGATTGTAGGACCCTATTTGTTTCTCCTGTTCTTAAATGACATCCCTATTCAAACTCGAACAAAATTAGCTTGCTTTGCTGACGATACTGCCTCTTATACCTCTTCAGATGATACCGATCTGATCATAGGTCACCTACAATTTTCTATTGATTTGTTTCTTGGCTATTTTAAGAAATGGAAACTCAAATTAAATGAGGATAAGACGGAAGCAATATATTTCTCCCGTGCTAGGAAACCCCCTTCAAGAACTTTAAAAATAGCAGGCCATACAGTACCTTGGAAAACTTGTGTGCGTTATCTTGGGATAAAAATGGATAGTCATCTGAATTGGTCCAAACATATTGCTGACTTGCGTTTGAAGGGCGTCCAAGCCCTTGGTGCTTTAAACCCTATAATGAATCGCAAAAGCAAATTAAGTAGCAGTACTAAAGTAAGAATTTATACTACGCTTGTCCGTCCGTGTAAAACGTACGCCTGTCCTGTCTGGAGTAGCACATGTATTTCTAACCATCAGCTACTGCAAGTTGTCCAAAATAAAGCAATAAAAATATCCTACAAAACCAAATTTAAAACAAATCTTAAGAAATTACATAAACAAATAAAACTTCCATTATTATTTATTCACGTAATTAAAATATCATCAAGATTCTACATATAATAAAAACAAAATGAATACTACTAACCCTTTAATTTCAAATCTATGTTCATTAACTTTAGACAAAATACCTATCTTCACTTACCGCCTACCGCATCACTACTTTTTGTTCCCACCGCCTGAGGTGCGTGAGACCAGCGGCTAGACCCCCGAGAGGCTCGCGGCCGCCCCTGCCCCGGCCGCAGATACACCGGAGTGCGGGCGGCAGTGAGGCTCCGTCCGTTGATCATTGACTGGTCGCCCGGTTGCTAGTACTTACATACGTACACCGTGCGATCAGCAAACTATTTTATTTTAAATAAAAAAAAATTTGTTATACCCACATGCAACCAGCAAAATTATATGTAACTAAATAATTTTGTGTAATTGTCATCGTGTACCCTTGTTTATTGTGTTTTAAGTTTATGTTGTTATCAGTTAAAACTATATATCTGTCATAAGCTTTGAAAGGCGAATACCTAGCCTCATAAAGTGCCTCAATTATAATGAGTTAATGTAGCTTAGGATAAGTGCATTTTGATAATTGTTCCGTTGTTAAATAAAGATATTTGAAAATGAAAATGAACAGCATATTTGTTTACTTCTGAGTCCAGCTGATCCTGATTTCGTAACGGAGTTTTTAGGTCGATAATATTATCTAGATCAATGGCAAAACTATCCCAGTCTGTAGACTTATTAACTAGGGTTACATGGCTTTCTCTTAGTAGAACTTTTTGACTAAGTCTTAGGATAATCGGGGAGTGGTCCGAATTCATGTGAATTATTAGTTAACGGTATTTTTAATTTATTTGCAACTAGCTCCGCCCGTGGTTTCACCCGCATAAGTCTCGATCCCGTGAGAATATCGGGATAAAAGTATTCTAATGTCCTAACCCAGGTCATGGTCCCCATGTGCCAAATTTCATCCAAATCTGTTTTGCCGTTTTAGCGTGAATGCACTCACTTTCACATTTACCTATAACATTAATTAGGATATTTAATTATGATTATTGTATTTAGATAGGTTTTCCGTTTTAGCCAAAGTACATGTGCGGTCAGAATTTCAATAACAATCTCTCAAAACTCATCAAAAACCAGCCGCACCTAGGTAAGACCTTCAAAAGACATATTTTTACACACAAACACACATCCCCGTAGGTATACCGAACTCTTTCATCGTGACTTAATTAGAAAGAGCGCTGTATTTAATAATGAAACTTAGTTACACACAATATGAGGGTGGATTTGAAGCGAAATTAATCTGATGAATTGAATTAAATAGTATGGCGTTGTTGGGCGGTGAATTAAGTTACACGTTTGTGTTATTGTTAAAAGTGGTGTTTTACGTCATTGCGCACTGTTCGCTGCGCACACCTTGCCCACAGGCTTTGCCGAAGGTTTGACTTTGCAACACCGAAAACCAGCTAAAAACCGTTTTTGACGCAAAGACATAAAGGCTCGTGCAGACTGTCTGGGGGCGATATCGCGGGCGCGACAGAGTCGCTGCTAGTCACGCCCGCGATGTCGCCCCAGCCCGCACGAGGCTTAAAGAGGAACGATTACGTTTTGCTCGCGAAATAATTTGATTTTAACTGGGAGACTACAGTATTTTCTGAAGAAATCTTTTAGATCTTGCCCAAAAAGAAGAGTTTTATGGCGTAAAGACATTGCATATGGTCTTTTTTTTTTTTTTTTTTGGGTGGGAAATCACCAAATAACTTCTCCCGCTCTGGGCGGAGCGGGAGGGCGTGTCAGACTTTTAGTGACTAAAACCCACCCGTGTTCCTTCCGTTGCCTGTGTGCCAGGGCCACGATATCCCTTTCGGACAAACTCGCAACCCCGGCAGGCATTGGTCCTAACGGACCCCGTCAGTTTGTGCTGACATCTCTTTGAGGCGCGCGTGGACCCGGGCCTGGTCCTTATCGGACGGCGAGCTACCCATCGCTCACCGTCCGCAGGCCCGCGCCTACGGTGGCCGGAAATCGGCTTGCGACTCCCGACGCCCGGGGCGTCTCCTGCGGCGACTAGGGGCGCGAGGGCGCGAACCTTGTCTCACCCTCACGCGTTCCGCTTCCTCCTTCGCTAGCATAACTGCTTCGCAGAAGGAGGTGACGGCCTCCCATGCACTCTCGCTCCGAACCATGCCCTGAACCAGGGCCGGACGCGAGAGATCGCCGCCGCCGATCGCCTCCGTGAGGACACGGCGGTGCTCCGCCCAAGCTGGGCAGACCTCCACCGTATGCTCCACCGTGTCCTCCGGGCGATCCACACAGTGGTGACACCCGGGCGTTTCCTCCCGCTTAATCCTAAACAGGAACCTCCCGAAACATCCATGTCCGGTGAGGACCTGCGTCAGGAGGAAGGTGAGGACGCCGTGGCGCCTCTCTAGCCACTCCTCAAAGAGGGGACTTATCGCCACAATTGTGGCGTGCCCAATTGCATATGGTCTGACCACAACATTATTCCTAATACTTATACTCGTGCTTTAATTATGTATTACATAACATAACATCACGCCTGTTACCTCAAAGGGTGAGGCAGGGGTGTACTCAGAGTAGGTACACCCATATTTCACCAGTTGTGTTTAAGTACATCATGCTTAGCAGTAGGTACAGTACTCGCGCCCACCAGACCATGACAACGAAGCCAAATAAAAGAAAAACAAATATTTGTGTTCAGGTCTACGAATCAGATACATGATGTTAAAGGGGATGCGCTAAGGTAGCCCGCGAAACTCAAATTTTCTTACGTTTTTTGCAGTTTGCAGGTCAGTAACAGGTTGTATAATGATCTAAATATGATTCGCGGCCATAACAATTATGGCTTTACAGAATTATAATAATTAAAATCAGCATTACAACTCTCTAAGTTCATAAAATCCTACTGAATGATTATTTCAGCAATAGTTACAGTTACAGCTATAGCTTTGTGTGGGCGGGCACGCCCATTATGCCTGAGGCTGGAGGCTAGGCTGGAGGCCTGCCGGAGGCTTTTATTTAGGTACGTTCTGTTTACGTTATTTCTGCTTGAGTATAGTTTTCGACGATTTTTATGTTTTTTTTTTGGTATAGTGGCGTGTGCTAGCTAACATAAGGCAAATAATTTAATTTAATGTTGTGTTGCGTAATGCAAATTCTTTTACATTTTATTGTATAGATTCAAGTTTTATATCTGAACAGACAGCTGTGCTGCTGGGGAGTTTGTTGCGCCACTTTTTCTTCCCAGCTAAAGCACTAGGAAGTGGTGAAGGGTGGGCGTTTTTGGGGGACTGTCTTATGTAATTTTTGACGTTCGAAAAGTGCTGATTCTCAGCCTAGTTTGAATAAATGACTTTTGGTTTTGATTTTGAGTCATTCAATAGGATTTTTCGAAGAGAGTTAGTTGTATTGCCGATTCTAATGATTATATTTCTGTAAAGCCATATTCGTTATGGCCGCGAATCATATTTAGATCAACATACAACCTCTTACTGACCTGCAAATTGCAAAAAACGTAATAAAATTTGAATTTCGCGGGCTACCTTAGCGCATCCGTCTTAAAAGTTAACAAATTTTTAAATTTACTTTGAATTTTGTAAGTAATTTAAAATACAACTTTGAGTTTCATCTAAATTGGGTCCCTCCATTTTAACGTAAACAATTTTTTCCGACGAATCAACGAAATTGAGGAACATAGGTAACTGCGGAGTCAACGCCACTGTATAATCGGGAAAACTGACCAATCAACGAAACGTAATTCAACGAAACAGGCGAATTAAATAAATGGTAAGCGGACTTAATGCACTGTACAACGCCTTGGGATTATTTTTTCTGTAATTTTTGCATGTACTACACTAGATAAAAAATAAATAAACGGTGCACACGCACCGTAATTACGTAACACACTATCAATCATAATCTGAATGATTTTGAAGTATACCTAATGCTAATTCATTGCTTCCTATTATGTTCGAATAAATTTTCTGCTCAACAACGTATGTGGCTGAACTGTCAAAATGAAAGGAATTGCGATCAATTGTCATTATGTGTGTTACGCAATTACCCAAATGGAATTAAGCCCGACACAGACGTAGGTAGCTACAATATACAACATTAATTTTAGTATATGCGAAACCTGAATATAGCTTGTTCAGAATAAGGAACTGAATCGATTACAATAATTTTTACACCATGTTATATTTTGTCCCAAAAATATTTAAGTGTGATGGAAAATGTTATCACCATTTAATTACTTACAATACAATCGCCGTACGGTTAGATAACTACTGCCAAATTATTATCAATGAGCGCAAGACGACCCTGGAGGCGCGGGGGCGCCGTTAGCAAGTTTTTGTACGGACAACCCGGTAACATAACAACCTTATAACTTTGTGATTTTTCATGATACAGTTTTGAAATTTTGTACATAGATTCTTTACATAAAAATACTAGACACGTGTTTCGGGTTTCGCATATACTAAAACTAATATTGTACATTAATATACTTTGCTTTTGTTCTTTTTTGCGTAGTTTTTGGTGCTTAGAAATATATACTATAGCTCCGTCTGAGGTCACTCGAAGCTTACTATGAAAAATATATCGTAATATGTCTTGCTATAATATATATTATAGCTACGTCTATGGTGGGCTAAGGTATGGTTAGTATAAATCTGAAATCGTCAACCCGTCTTTGTATTATTCACAACAAATAGGAAAACAAATTAATCAAGTCATCATAATGCTATCAGAAACACAGCACAACCAAAATATAGTCTACGCCGGGATTTTTAAATCGAAACCTGTGAATCTGACACGCAATCATCGCGAAATATAAAGATTGACAGTTAATTAAAAAGTGGTTCGCTGCAGTGCGTGCTATAGGCTGCATAACGGCTTTCGACTGAATTTCATACCACACTAAACTTGTAAACTCAATTCGAAGCCGCACCTGAATGAAACGTGGAGTAGATAAATTATTAATTGACGCAGGTAGTTTTTGATGGAATTGCGACGTTAATGATGTTTAATTATTTTTTATACGATGAGATCAAATGTAATATTTGTGTGGATCTATTTTGAGTTTTAGATTAGGCAGATGGTCAATCTTACTTAAACTACGATGAAGGACAGATGGTGTTCGTTATCGTGTAGCAGTGCGCCGTCAACGCTCGTGGCGGCAGGTAGTGTTATCTGTATCGGACTGTCTATGTCAAGTATTAATGGATCGTGTTTTTACATTCCGGCCCAGAAATGATAATTTTTAAGCTACTCGTGATTATCTAGTCTAGAAACTGTGCGGGAAGGTATAAAACCTAAGAAGGTCGAAACATTGTATAACCCGATTTTTCTAACTGTGCGCCTGTGAACATCAAAAGATTACAGGGTAGGTAGGTAGGTATAGTTAATAAAAATTAAAACTTAACGAATAATATGTCAAAACTTTGCACACGACACGAGTTGTGTAGACCGTACTAAGAGGCGCCGGCGGAGCGCTGATGAGGTAGGCGAGGGCGGGTCAATTCAATACTGACAACCTACAACTTTGACAGCTCCAAGCGCACAGTTGGAAAAATCGAGATAAACCCTCCCAAAGAACTTCTAATTTATAACTGAATACCTAAATAAACTATTTTACTTGGTTACTTAGGTACATATTATCCAAAGTCATTTAAAATAACAGCACCAGGCTCATTATTTAAATGGAATAATGAACGCATTGTCTGTGCCATTACTGTATACAGTAACAGGCAAGTTCCCTGCCTCTGGGGTTGACGCGAGTCTATTGTCTCTGGTTTATACTTCGTTGCACCGTGAATGACTGTGGGGATCCGTAAACTTTTTGTGGGAGCTGAATTTTTTTAAATCGTGTTTTGTGTTAGCTATTTATTTTCTTTACTGACAAATGATTGGTAATAATATTTTTTGATAAGTAGGTACCTACATAATTAAGTGTACTGCAACGGAGGTACCTACAATTATTTGATTTCCTGTGTTTTCGAAATTCACACAGCAAGCAAAAGCTTTCGCAAATAGTTATACGTTTTTTGTACCTAACTATACTCCATTTGAAATAAGATTAGAAATTTAAATACATTTTTTTACAGTCCGTTCAAGCGATTTTGACTTCTATTCTGTAGGCATAAGGATGGCATTAAAAGCGAAAACGTGGTTACAATACCAACTGTTTTTACAACTGCCATTTGTCATGCCACCAACGCAACAGAAGTCAACATCGGTTGAACGGACTGTAACAAAGGTTTATTTAAATGTCTAATCTTATTTCAAATGGAGTATAGGTATCTATAAAAAGGCCACTACATAAATAGGTAGGTGCAAGATTAAATTTCAAAAATTATTTGTTAAATTCCTGCAGGCCCTTCATTAAACTTGGATGTTTGTTCTTTACAATAATTGTTATTTTCTTTACAAGCGCTAAAAATAGGAACCTTTGCAATACCCACATTTTTGGCTAAATAGCTCGACATTACATTGTAAAATGCACAACATTTATACAAAAATGATTCTCTGTTTCAAATTTAATTGTTAGCAATAGCAAAACCAAAATTTTGTTTTGTTCCATTTGTATAGAATTCAATTATCAAAATGTACGTTTCGTGGCTTTTAATAGTGGCCTGTCGTGTTCAAAATAGGATGTTATGGCAACACTGCCCTCGTATCGTATTTAAAATCACAGACCTGGTAAATTCCCAATGTTGAAAATCCAGTTTCCAATTAATAATTGTACCTACTGTCGATTTATAATAAGCAAATTGGGTCGGGGTTATACTTTATTTCTAATTAGTCCTAGTTGGATGTGATAATGTATTTAAAGTGTAGTGTTTAGTTTGGAATATACCATAAATTTCAGTGAATTGTAAGTTAATTTCTACTTCTAGACCTATCCATGATCCTGTCCCACGCTGGGCGCTAAAACGTCAATGTCAAGTACCGCGTTGGGCGCCAAAAAATCACTGCATTGTAGCAATGACCCCAAATACCTAAAGCTCGAATGGAACTCTGAATACTTTACAACCACAACAATAAAAAGTACAGTTTATTTGTTTTAAACAATAATCTTAATATATCTTATTATACATACATCTTAACACTAATTTCTAGATGCTACAATTAGTTGGTATCCATCTTTGGGTCTCAGTATGAAAGCTCTCGGGGAGAGGTGAGGAGAGACACGCTCGGCTTTTGTTTTGTAACTCCTGAGGAATTTCACCAGGAACACCTTGGCTGCTAGTACTGCGAAGCGGGATCCTGGAGGCAAGATATTAGTTTTACAAAAGTCAAGTCTTTCTTCTATAGCTTCTAAAGATGGTTATATAATTATAAATTATGTATTAAGGGGTGAGTAAAGGTATAGTTCACCCATACCTTTATTGCCCTGCAGTATATAATTATTATGGCAAATTAAGTTTTCGAAAAAGTTCAATTTCTAGACTAGAGTGTAGTTTTGTCACGTCACTCATAATGTCACGCAAAATGGGCCTTATTTACGCCCGGTTAAATATAAAGAACGAAAACCGGAACTTTCTGGACGTTGGAGTTACAACATCATTCACTTGTGACTGTACAAAAGCAAGATTTCTATTAGATTGCGAATACCCACTACACCTAAAGCAAACATTCCTTACCGATACAATGTCGGGGTCCATTTCCGAAAGGCATGTACGTGTAAGGAACTATGTCGGCTTTCCTCTCCTTTGAGAAACGTTCGGGTTTGCACTCGTTGGGTTCGGGCCAGTACTTCTCGTCGCGATGGATCGAGTATATTGGGAGCCAGACATGGATACCTGCAGGGGCCTGTGGAAGAAAATCAATTGTCACATTATTTTGATGTCGCAGTGCGTGGTCATTATGTTTCAATCGCATCACGTTTTGGAAAAAGTTCGGGTTTGTAGTGTCTCTGTTATTCATATCTATTTAGAAGTCAAAAAATAAATCCATTTTGGATATTGTATGCTTCGAATTTCGTGTGCCATATTGCAGATGAGGTTTTTAATTAATAAGGATTAATAATGCCTCAATTACTCATTACATAATCGAAAAAGAGTAAAAACAAAAACAGAATCTTCCAATTTAACTCATCAAGAGCATCAAGCACCGAAAAATGTAAACATAATTCAGTAAAGGTTCCGCCCCCTATTATGTCGTAAACGATCTATTAACACAGAATAAAGGAATCCCCCAGGGCAATGGTGCTATTACGATGCTAAATTACCTATTACCACGCGCCAATGAAGTTATTACTCCCAAAAATATCGCTGGTACGTAAACTAAGTCATTTGTGGAGATAGGCACTGAAATTAAGTGCTAAAGATTTGCACCCTGATAGCCCAAAATGTTTGTTGGTTTATTATCATTGTCGATAATTTTACTTGATTGTAAGTATTATTTTTCGGGTATTTTACTTATACATATTTTGGACACAAAGATGGACACATTGTATGCTGATAGAGGTATATAGGCAGGCCTTGGAGTATGAGCATTGTAATTTTTGGTCATAGGGACCATTTTGCTTTGTTAGCATTTAGAATTAATAGTCTTTGGGCATAGGAAAATACTTACGATAAGTCTGTCCTTACTGCCAGGGTATGTGGGACCGAAGTCGTATGTGGCTACTGAGCGTCGATCTGCAGAGCCGACAAGAGGCCATAATCTTAACACCTCTGAAACAATTTCAAAAATGTTATGCTCTTAATTTTTCTAAAGGTATTCTGTATGTTATGACACGCCAATCAAGCCGAATGTCCACTTTATATTAGCTGGTGACTTAATACTAGAAGTATCGCAGATGCTACTTATTTGCTTTCTCAGGGCCAAAGGGGACATGTGTCATGGCTGTAATTATGTCAGCAAATTAAACCCAATGATATTGTGTGTTAAGCAAATACCCCTCATTTGCTTAACACACAATATCATTGGGTTTAATTTTGACAATTCAACAACATTCATTGCGTTATTTACGTTGTTGAGCAGACAAATTTTTCGAACATATGAAGCAATGGATTAGCAATATACTTCAAAATCATTCAGATTGTGATTAGCAATTAGTGAAAGTGTGTAACGCAATTAGTGTGCAGACTGCAGCAATGCTGCTTGGGGCAGAAATAGGTTTGGTGGAAGTCCTTCCCCGGGCGAGCTCCTTCGAGTGCACAAAGAGCTCCTAATTCGAAAAATGAAGCACAACACTTACCATTGACACACATATCCAAATACTCCATTCCTTGAACAGCCTCATACAGGTCTTCAATCTCCTCATCAGGAGGCAATCCGTCCAGTTCTTCATGAAGCTTTTCTTGCACCCTAGGGTTGATGGCCATCTCGTATAGGAAGTAATATATCAGGTTGGCAGTAGTGTCGTACCCAGCAACGTAGAATAGAACTGCTTGGGCCACTAGGTCATCGTCTGTGAATTCTGTGGGTACATGATGGAAAATTAAGGCTCATGCAGATTGGCACGATATCGCAGTCTGCACGAGCCTTTAAATGGAGGTGAGATTTTGGATGTACAATATCAGAGAAATTTATGCCTGTATTCCTGGAAATGGTAGGCAGAGGTAATAGCTCATATTTCGTATGTTTAAGTCCTATTAATTGATAGTGATATTGATATTTATTTGACCAGATTGACAAATATTTCAGAGGCTTAAGAATCAACTTGTGAATGTATGTATTAATCTTCAAATCTCAAACAGTTATCGATCACCCGTTTTGTTGTACGTTTCTACTCCAAGGCTTGAAGTCATAAAGTCGCCCAAAACTCACCGTTCATCTATCCAAAACTTACCTACGTGTGTTACGCGCACATAGGCTTACATATAATATGTTTACAAGAACCGACAATAAATAAATTACTATGCAGTACAGCGTAATCTTGATCCGCAAAACAAATATGTTCCGGTTATAAGGAATAGCGTAATCCCGGCACAATTGAGACGTCACGCTCAGAACACGTCATAATTAAATTTGGCGTGCGTCTCGTCAATCAAAGTCGGTGGCTGTGTTGTGGTAGAGTTCTGAGTGAACGGTGAGGCAAGTTGGTAAGGCCAATGAAAGTGAAATGTTCGTGGTGACCATACCTTATGGCGATATTACACGGCTTTGACGATCTGCCTGACTGCTGAAATGAGGATCTAGGATCGCGCCACAGGTTGGGCAAAGTGTTATTGGGTATTTCATCAGGAATTTAATAAGCCCCTGTGTGTGCCCCTGTTCATGTCAAAGTCAAATAATTTATTTGAAATAGGTAGGCACTTCTATGGGACTTTTGAACGTTAAAATTTACAGTAAAATAGAATTGATTCTAGTTGCCCCTTTCCAAAAGGTAGTTTCGTATGGAGAAGAATGGGCAACAAACTCCACCGCTACTCTTTTAAAATGTTTCACATTATTTTGTACACATTATTTATATGTGAAGATAGAGTAATTTTATACTTGGTGCATCGTCTTCATAGTTGTATAAATAATTAAAACTGAAGCAATGATAGATAAATTAATTATGTCATAGATACCTACATGTATTATTGGTCACTTATTTACAAACATTATAAAAGTAAACGACTTCCAAACAAATTTACAAATAAAAGCAGTGTATGAGGTGAAGTAATAGGAGTGGACTTAAACATAACTGTCGAAACGTGGGTGCACCTCTGCCTAACCTATCGGGGAATACAGGGGTGCTGCTATGTTATGTCATTAGGAATTTCTTAGTAGCATCCCTAGATGCCTGTCCTGTCTGGAAATCTGCCTGGCTAATCACAATAGGCTCTCCCGCACAATTAGATATTTTGGGACATAAACAGGGCTGGCGATTTGAGGGTGGCTAAATACCTCTACCTCCTTCCCCTTCTTCTCGTTTCTTCTCTTCCCTTCCGTCCTTCGAGGAATACAGGTGTGAAGTAGTGTTAAATATCCATAAATAATTATAATTGAAGCTAAAAATCTTGATCTACTGTTTAGCCCCGAACAATGTAATGTGTAGAGTAAACGAATTAAAGTTATTCTTACTCTCCACAGTCTTTACGTCTTCGTTGTTGTTCGCATCGCCATCGCTGTCCGCCTTGGGTTTGCCTGTATATAACATTATTATTTTCGGTATACATTTTAATTATGTATATGGGTGAACTGTTTTTGTTTAAACTAGACATAAATATAGGTTTAAAGGGCCGTTGATTTAAGGAAAAGGAATTTTAAAATTTAGTGGGAACGCCGGGAGGGGACGCCCTAGGAGGTCGTATAGTGATCTAATTGGTGATGTTCTTCAGAAAGGTCAGGTGCGTAGTACTTGTAATCGGCGGGCGTGTATGACCAGATGTATGAACGTAGGCGAAGCAAAAGGAGTATGTAACGAGCGTAGCAGGTGGCGTTCTATAGTTTCTGCCTATCCCCATGGGAAGAAGGCGTGAGTTTATTTTGTGTTAGATTTAAGGAAAAACAGCCAATAATAGGTACTATCCGGTATGGACTGGAGCTAATAGTGTGGAAGGAGTGGAGAGTCCAGTTATGGTGTCCAGTTATGATGCAAGGAGCTTAAATGCATCTTTATAGTAATACTATTTTCATAGATGGGTGTGACTTTTGACTGATAATGTTTAGGGTTCATGTGCAAGTTCATGTGCCGCGCAGGGCAGTGATGATTCCCTCGACAAAGTACTAGGGGCTAATAAAACGGAAGAGCTACGTACCCTGGGCAGCGTCGACTAGGATCTGAATGAAATCTGGTCTCGGTTTTACCAGATTCCCACGCCGAGCCTTTAAAGCTGATTTGAAAAGCTGCGAGAACTTTTCTGCATCTTGTGTGGGGATTATTTTCACTTTTAGGAGCTACAAAAAAACCAAATTATTATTTTAGTTAACTGAAGCGTTGAAATGCCAATAATTTTATAAGCACAGGTGATACATGAATAAGAATAATTTATTCGCTAGAATGAAAGAATAAAGAATAAGAAACCTGCCAACGGCGAAGTGCTCGCACACTATCCGTACCAGAAAAACGATTACAGTTTACATTCACTCATATTTGCCATGTCATAAGTAGGCCTAATTAATCCGTAGATAATTAATTGTGAAATTTCAACTTGCTACCTATTCTGGTTGGCAAAATTATACAGCCCTGTGACAGACAGACGGACGGGCAGACTGTTTGGGCTTAGTAAGTAATAGGTTCCCGTTTTAACGTTTGGGTACAGAATCTTGAAATGGTTTGACCATTTGTGGGAAACGAAGTAGATCCTTATATCGTACTGAGTATGATCTGGAATACCTTCATAATACTTTTCATATTCTCATAGCCGAAGAACTTCATGACTTGCGTGGTGTCCTGGACCACTGCTTTCTTTCCTAGCCTGAAGATGCAGTTATCGGGGTCCTTAAGGGAGTCGACTGCGAAACCAAACGCGCACGATGCGATCACGTCATTCACATAAGACATGGTTATCTGTGAAGGAAACCAAAACAAAGTTATGAAAAGTAAAAGGATTTTATTAATTACACAAGGTAATATCGCGTCTGTATTAGGTACAATTTTGTTAATAATGTTTTAGTCACATGTAATGCGAGACGAGCCTATTGCCACTAACCGGGTACAAATCCTCACTCTGACCACTGGTGACTCTGTCACCCTATGTATAATTTCAACATTTATATCTGTAATTTTTATGGTGTACATAATAAAGAGTATTCTATTCTATTCCGACTCTGAGCTGTAGAAATTCCTGACGGAAAAACCCAATATCGGTAGCCGACCTGGGGATCAACCTCATGCTCACCAGTTGCGCTTGCTAGACCAACGAGTCAGTCATATCAATGTGGGATGCAAGGAACTATTCTTCATTACGCATTTTTTTAGGTACCTTTCTGCTGTCAAGTTAAGATTTACAATATAAAATGGAACTCACATTGTTAATATCCATAACTTGTTCACCTTCTATCTTCCCGCGCAGGTAGGTGAGCACGGCGCATGCACTCTCCGACATGAGCGGCGCCATGCTGCGACAGCGTGCGCCGGAAAACGCGGGAGATAGTGACACGCGCATTGACCGCCATCTTGAACCTGATTTATTAGGAAAGTTATACTGATCACGATTTTGTAATCAGCACCCTAATTTAGTAATGTTACACACTGAATGATAATCTCTTTCAATTTGAAAATACAATAAAATCCATTGCTTCAAAATTGTCAAAAAAGTTTCAAAAATGAAGCAAAGGGTTTAACTGAAGTGTGCTTTCCAAAATAGGTGGTGGTATCATGGGTGCCAAAGTTGCGATGACATAATATTTGTTATTAATAAAATGAATGTGCTGAAATGGTTTAATTCACCATCTAATAAAAAAAAAAGTTACATAGCTAGGTACTTATCATACAGAAATTAAGTCTTTTCTCATGGGGGTAGGCAGAAACTATAGAACACCACCTAATAAGATCCTATGTTACTCGTTTTACTTCGTTGACAGTGTGAATTTAACTTGTTAAACTGTAGGTATACAAACTCTTAGCTTAGCGTAAAGTCAACTCGGTGCAAGCCGTGCGAACAGCGGTTAATTTTCTAACTAGGTCGACCCCTCGCCCTAACGAGTAGTAGGCACTAGGTAAGTACTATAATACCCACTGACTTTAAAACAATTCCGTTTATAGAACTTCTTAGGCCATCGTGATAGACCTACAGTCAACAAAAGAGATAAGCATAACAGGAAACAGCTGATTACACTAGATTGTGGCCTAACGATTAATATTTTGAGATTACTTTTAGAAAAGATCTATTTCTTAATGGAATGATTTCGACCGTAACACCATAAACTTCCTATCAATACCTACTTTATGAAAATCGGTTGAGAATCTTGCGGAAATGTAAAAAAAGTATTTATGCACGTGACTGTACCTAAAGTCAGTAAAAGAGAGATTTTTGACTGTTATGCTAACAGCCAAAAAATACGATTAACAGCTGCAATTGATTGCGGTCAATCGATTAATATCGACGGTCAGTGGGCTAATTGCGTAACACACTATCAGTAGGAATCGGTTTCAATTTGACAGTTCAACAACATTCATTGCGTTATTTACGTCGTTGAGCAGACAATTGTTTTCTAACTTATGAAGCAATGGATTAGCAATATACTTCAAAATCATTCCGATTCAAACTATGTTACGCAATTAGGGTGCAGATCGATCAAGTATGTGTACTATACCAGTCAACATGATAAGGTTCCGTCCAAACAGCGGATCACAGTCAGCATCGATGTGCACCCCTCTATCGGCGAAGGAGTTGAAGTCACGCACCATGATCTGACGGATGAGCTCAGGGTCCCGCGGTATCAGGGTCGGTACCAGGTACTGGTAGAGACCGAAGTATCTGCAAATATCAAGTCAATAGATACATAGATAGACCTAGCTATTCATTATTATTGTTCACTGCGAGAGGTCTAACTGTTCAGGTGTACCTTTGCAGGTAGACCGAAGCGTATATTGGAATACACCTGTACAGTATGTGGAACATACCTACAAGATGTGGTTGACAGGCCCGTACCTGTCGACCTACCTGGCGGAGCGAAGCGTGGATGGGCTAACAATATTGCTAAAACAATTTCTTCCAGAAAAACATTGTATGGAAATCATAATGGAAAATATAAAGTTCAGTTTGTAGTGTAGCGTTCAAGTAGCAATTTATTTATACTTCTGCCTAGCCTTTTCCTATAATATGTTGGGGTCGGTTTCCAGTTTAATCGGATGCAGTTGAATACCAGTATTTTACATGGAGCGACTGCCTATCTGACCTCCACAACCCAGTAACTGGGGGATACGATACCCCTTGGTAAAACTGGTTGTCAGACTTTCGGGCTCTGACGACCCGTAATGACGCTCACGAATGACAGCCGGACCAACGGAATATCATGCTTTTCGAGAAACGGCAATTTATTTATTCTTAAAATTATAAATTGTCGAATTTGTGTTTGTTTTTTATATTGGCTAAACTATTCGCTAATATTGTGAAACATGCTTAGGAAAGGATATCGATCCTTTCCTGAGCATGTTTCACAGTCAATATCAAGCAAAGAATTCGAAGAATTATGTTTACAAAGAAAATGCAATAGGTAGCAAGTAAAATAAAGCGAGCGCTGAGAGCTACATAATAAAAAACTTATATATTATTATGAGTTTGTACCTATAAACCTTTGTACCCTTGTACCTGTCATTTCCTTATAAAGATGACTCAAACGAATAATTTAACCACGGTGACCTACGTGATCGTGAAGCATCGTTGGAAACAACATAATATCCGTGAGAAACCACACAGACTTCTCAAATGCACATCACTCGATTTTAATTATTCACTTACCTTTGGTCTTTGAATGCGTCGTATCCAGCCGCGATTGCTTCCACAAAATTTTCCCGCCCGAGAGTGACAGCTGTCAAATTCCCCAAAAGTGGGACTGGAGGCAGCGTACACACTCCCCTAGACGAGAAGTATCTCAAACGGTTCCGGGAATAATAGAAGAGGCACGTCACTAACAGCACGATTAGCCACCACATCACAAGATTTTATTTTAACACAAGAGAGACTTTTCTTTTGTTTTTTTACTATCACTGCTTTATAGAAAAAACTTTACTAACGACAAAGTTAAAGAAATGAACAAAAAAAACAAAACCAATTCGGTTTTTAAAACTGAAGTTCCTAAATTTTTTGATGTGAAACTGATTTATTCTGCAAGTATTTTGTAAGTTAATTCGGAGATGATAAAAAAATACGATGTCCAAACGTATTCGCGCGCTTTTAGTAGCGGAATGTTTGAGTACTTATCAGAAACTGACCGGCGCGCGGCGGAGAGAAAGTTGTGAAGGTAATGGCTGCACGCTGACGCAGCGAATAAGTTCTTATATAACAGAAACGTCATACATTCGGAAATCGGAACAGGTTTTTGTGTGCCGTGACCCTGTTTGGAAGATGATCGTAATATGGTACTTCAGGTTTAGTACTAGCAAGCGGAGCTGTCAAGCTTAACGGCTATTGTTATCGGTCGAGCAAATTACGATCAATATCTTGAGTTAGGAAAATCACGTTTGCAGTTTAAACTTTAGAACCAATCTATACTAATATTATAAGGAGGTAAAATTTGTTTGTAAGTTTGTTTGTATGTAGGGGGTAATCTCCGGAACTAATGATCGAATTCTAAAAATGTTTTCACTAAAAAAAAGAAAAAACTACGTAGAAAGCTACTTTATTCCTGAGTGCACACACACTATACACTACTATAAATTATATGTTTATCAAGCATATTAGCCGAGCTATCACAATTTTTGTCTTGCAAGTCGGAAAGAAATACATCATAAAATAGAATGGTAGTATTTGCGTGAATTCTGTTCAGGCAAATTCTACCGGATAGAGTCTGTTCTAATTTTGCATAAAATAATATTTTATTATTCCATAGAAGTCTGGTCAGCCGGTTAGCAATATGCTATCAGCGCAAAAGTGGTGTTAGCCACAAATTTTCCTGGTTGCGGTTTTGGTGTAAACTACATTCCGACCATTATCAACTTTAAATACAATAGTGGAGTAAGCCACCTTTTGCTATCCAAAAATAGATGGCGCTAAAAACATAGTTGCGAAGATTGAATGTTGAGTAGGTAACATATCGACGTCTTTTTACATAAAATATCACTGTTTAGAACAAGCCAAGAAAATTTACAAGAAATTTACAAGGTAGTATACATGATAAAATATCAAATCAACAGCAAGCAGCACATGAAACAGTATGAATAACACAACTTTTGTGTCAAACAACATGCAATCGCATCCTGAAGATTTCCGAGGGCATATCCAGACATAGTTTATAGACACAATAACGCGAGACGAGCAAAGAAACGAATAACCGTTCCTCGTAACGTATACGAGTAATAAACTAGTGCTACACTGGTGTCCGTGTCCCAGGATTGGTTTGGGAATTGTCTCAGCTCTCCACGATTTTATTATACCGTTTCGCTTGGCACTTATTTAGTTTTATATTGTCCTATCTGATTTCTTCTTCTGAAGTCACTTTTTAGAGAATCGTTATTTTATAAGGATTGCTTGGGCAGTTTTTTCTGGGAAGTGGACGAGTTCCAGTGTTCCATGGAAAAGGGTACCGGGAAAATTACTTATTTAGGATTCAGATGGTTAATTAAAAAGCGTCCAAGTGCGTGTCGGACCACGCACAATGAAGGGTTCCGTAGTTGGTACGAATTTATCCCAATATCAAACTCAACTTTGTAGTTAGAAAAATGTTCTCCCCTACATCGATATACGTCACGGTCAATTCTCCAATAGCAAATGTTTGTTTGTAATCGCAAAAAATGTAAAAAAAACATATTTTTTTTTATGTAATAAAACTACAAATTAACGATTTTCGACTGTTCCTTTACTTGTGCTGTGAGACCTTGCTTCTTGCCAAATTTCATGGTTCTAAGTCATAGGGAAGGATTTATTTGCGAGTATCAAAATATGTCACATAAATGGACGTTTTTTTTTACTGCGTCTACTTAGAAGCATGATTTTTTTAGAGCTCCAAGGGACCGTAGACTTACATATTTGATTTTAAATTCGACTTGATACCTCCACGCGTTCCTAAGAAAACCGGCTACGTACGTGCCAGAACACGCTCAAAGAACGGTCCCGTAGTTGGGATGAATTTATCCCAAGAACAAACTTAACATTGTAGTTGAAAAACGTGTTCTCCCAACTGCAAATGTAAGTCCAATCGAACCACTCAGCCTATCGCAGACCACTGCTGGACAACACAACACACGGTTCTCCACCTTCCGCATCCAGTCTAACCCAGTCACCTTCTTAAGGTCGTCGGTCCATATAGCTGAGGGGTGTTCCACAGTACGCTTACCGATACGCGGTCTCCACTCCAGGCCTTGTCTGCTCCATCGGCCATCAGTCCTTCGACAAACATGGTCAGCCCACTGCCACTTTAGTTTGCTTACTCTGCAAGCTATGTCGGTAAATCCAGTTATTTTCTGGATAATTTAATTCCTAATTATATTCTTCAAAGAGACTCCAAGCATTGCCGGCTCCATAGCGCGCTGGGCGATCTTGAATTTGTGGATCAGGCCGACTGTCAGTGTCCACGTTTCTGCACCGTATGTCATGCCAGACAGGACGCATTGGTTGAAGACCTTAGTCTTCAGACACTACGGGATAGACGACGAGAAGACTTGACGAAGTTTTCCAAACGCTGCCCAACCCAACTGGATCCTTCTGTCGGCTTCTTTCTCAAAGTTGCGTGACATACAATGTAAGTTGGTCTACTATTACTCGTGAACTTGTAATGCCAACTAAGCTGTGATAGTTTTCCTTCTTCGTTATAATACAACGAAGTTAAAAGGAAAACTATCACAGCTAAGTAGATTGAAAAAAAATCACGGCAGTAGTATATATTATATACGACTGCCGTGATTTTTTATACATTGGTGGAAATAAACAGTGACTAGGATGTGAAGGTCAGATATATCTACATGGAGCGACTCCATGTAAAATACTGGTATCCAGCTGCATCCGGCCAGACTGGAAGCCAACCCCAGCATAGTTGGGAATAGGCTAGGCAGATTGATTAGTGGAATTAAACACTTTCACTTTCTGATACTTCATAAACAAATGAAATCGTAGGTTAACTTAGTTGACTAGACACTTGGATTCCACGTCCCTAAGCGAAAAGTCATGAGAGCCAGCCAATACCTACATAGTTCTTATTTACATATTCAGTTAGTGAGCTGTGAATTTTTTGAACTATGTTTTAACAAGATTCTCTCAGAAAATATTATGTTTTTGTGCAGAATTCAGAAAATCCATTTCTTTTTTTCATACAAACTCGGTTGATTTTTGTTAGTTTTTCATGTCAGTCTTAAAACAACTTCGGTAGGCTGAACTTTATAAAATTGCATTACCTACTCCTTAACCTCTAGCCTCAGTAACAATATTAATCCTAAAACCCGGGCAAAGCGTTTAAACGGAAGAATTAATTTCATGTCACATAATATACACATCCGCATTAATGATATGTCCGCGTGATCCACAAAACTTTTTGTTTTGTTTGTAACGCAAATGTGGGGGCCCAAAGTGTCACTCTTTTCCATTAACCCAGTGAAACGGTCACATTATTAAATCTGTTCATCCTTTCCGCACAAAGTTCAGTGTTAAAGGACTCACGTGGGTTCTGTATGCTAATGTATTCCAAAGAATTAATTAGGTGTTTTAAAAATGATGTTTTAAACTATAGTCGAGAGGCCAGTTATTTCGAGCACTAATGAGCGGCCGTGTATGCTTCTAGGTAATTTGCTTTTAGCGGTAATATTAAAAGCTGGTACAAGCCTCGTATTTTACAGTCTGGTAATGAATTTGGTACCCATAAAATTTTTGTTAGGGACCTACTTACTTTATTTTCTTTTTCACTGTTGCGAGTTCGTTCTCAAAGGACGTGCATTGAAGTCAAAGTTGGAAAATATATGATATATGTCTGTGTCGTTGCTTAATATTATTTTAGCAGTCAGATATGTGAAATATCACACGAACCTCGAAGCAACAGAAACTGCTAGGTTCTTAAAGAATTAAAATAATATCCTTACATGAGGAATCATCTCAGAAAATGGGTGTCAAAAAATTCGAAATGATTAAAATGTAATCTCTTACGTGAAATTTTTGTTATTTTCTTTATGTCTACCTGCAATTCAATAAAATCAGGATAGGAGAACGTTATACAGTACGTAACAAAAACCCTGTTGTTCCTTTTAGGGACGTATACATTTACCTACAAGCACAATATTCATGGAATTATAATTAAAAAAAAAAAAAGCATTGGCTAACCGAGAAGTCAAAATCAAAGAATTGCAGAGGTAAGAAATCAGTTAAACGTTACAACTATTAATAATTAAATATTTATTTTAATTATTTTTGTTGAACAGTTTTTATAAATGACTTGCTTAATTACGTATGTATACCGATTCTTAAAACGTAGATAGAAGGAACAACAGGGTTTTTGTTACATATTGTATAAGCGCACTGCGCATTTAAACTCATGTCAGTGATTTAATTGGTTGTTATTGTTTCAGTCAGCCAATCACAGCTGTGCTCATGAATTTTGTAGCAAATTTTTGTATTAATTAGCTTTTCAGAACTCCTCCGACTTTTGAATACATAAGACTTTGGTTTTTGTCGGTCTACCGCTTAAGCTTTTTTATTGTCCAATGCATTTTAGATAGATATTTATGTTCTATTTTCTCAATTCCCCCTCAGCACGCGACGCCATATTTTTCGTTTGGAAACCGATTTATGTCGTCGTTTCGAACGTTTATTTGTTCGGGCAGAGGCACGAGTGATTAACTTGTAAAAAAATACTCTCGCGATCTTTGTCTGTTTATTTTCAGTTTGAAAGCAAACCTTTTTGGTAGATTATGTTTATTCATTGTTATTTATTTTGATCATTTCGTTGTGATTGAATAATTGGGGATTTGTGAACCTAATGAGAATAAAGGTCGGTTACCGGGCTTCGTATGAGAGCAATTTCTGGGAACGTTGTTCGTTATTTTGATGAGCAAAATGTTTTTTGATTAAAATAGACGTTTGTTTGTGGTTTATTTTGTGTGTCTACAAATATTTGAGTTCATGTAATTAACTGATTTTGGTAGAGACGTTTTACTTTTTATATAATAATGTATAATGTCTGCGAGCATAATAATGTTGATAAATAACTCGTTACTCTATTACCATTGGATGATTATCAACCAACAGTGATCGAATTAACAACCTCCCTACCCAAATTCCAAGCATCTGAATTTATTTGTTACAATACAGGGTTTAAATTAAATTAGCAAGCGAAACTCCGTAGACATGATGATCGATATCTAAAATTCTAAACACGGCAAAATAAAAAAATGTAAGATTTTTTTTTGGGGCCAACGGGTAGTAGCTACCAGGGTGGGTGAGTAGCTACCTGAGTATGCGAGTAGCTACCAGCGTAGGTGAGTCGCTATACCTGAGAAGGCGAGTCGCTACCAGCCTCTTTTGGTGTTGTTACTTGAAGTACGACTTGAGAAAATTGTTTTCTTTTGTTTTATCATGTTTAGATATCGGTACCCATCACGTCTGTGAAATATACACAATTAAAAATCAAGTGTCTACACTAATTGCGGTAGAAGACCCCAAAAAAAACTCATCAAATTAGTTTATTTTTTCTTTGATCATGTTTAGGTATCCATTCTCAATACCGATCACGTCTGCGGAGTTTAGCTAGCTAATTTAATTTGACCTTGTATAGAATACGTCTTCGGATAGATTGAAGCAATTTAATAGCAAAACCAACGGCCAACAGCCCATATACAAATAAACATTATATTTTATCTATGCACAGACCTCATACCATTTCCTGTAGGTAACAGACCGTGCCCTGAAATTGGCGCGTTATTAATAAGTGAGCAACACATCTCTTCCAATAGGAGTATTTGAGTAATATGAGCGAATTTTGTCTCAGAATGCAATGAAATCAAATGCTTTTTTTGAATCGGAAATGAAGAGATCCGCAGGCGAACCAAGGTAACTGACATAGCCAGAAGAATTCCCAAACTTAAGTGACAGTGGGCAGGGCACATTGCTCGCAGAACAGATGGCCGTATGGTATAATTTTCATATGCTATAAAAACAAATAAGCTAATTTCGCTTGTAATCTAATGTTATATCAGCAAACCTTCTTTTGTTTTAATAACATTTAGTATAAGTAACGTTCATCCTAATCATAACTTCCTAACTTCTTTACTAATTTTATAAATGCGAAAGTAAGTTTGTTTGTTACCTTTTCACGCCTAAACCACTGAACCGATCATCCTGAAATTTTGCCTATACGTTGTCAGGTGTACAGAAACGGACTTATGGTACCTTTTATCCCGAAAAAAAGTAATGTTCCCGAGGAAAATAACAATTATATTATTATATATAATTATTACATAATCTTTTATATATAATGTTTTTTTATAATTATATAATCTTTATTGGAACAAAAACACATTTTACAAATTGATTGCGTACGTAAATAGCTACATTAGTTACAAAATTGTGTCGCAGCTATTAACGCCCACTTCCAAGAGGGAGACAACAGCGTTCCAGATTACGAGATAAAAATACAGTAGGGTTAAAACATAACAATAACATTAAAAAAAAAAAAAATGAAATGTAAAAAATTGAAATAGTAAATAATTAAAATAGGTAAGTGCTTAACGTTGTGCGTGTGGGATTGTTGTATGTGAGTGTAGTGCGTGTCTGTGGGGTGTAAGTGTAGTGTGCTTGTGGAACCTCCCCACGAGCACACTCAACGCTATGTGTATTTGGTGTGCATGACTATGGAAGAAAGATCTTTAGGGTTCGGCCAAAATCTCCAATTCTTCAAACAATAACGTTCTTATTATAATAGATGGCACCACGTGTCTTTCGAATCATGATTGAATTATGATATGGGATGTATTTAATAGCACTATTAATTTCAAAAAGCAGATTCCAACCCGAAAGATTGTTAAATTCTAAATTAACGCGAGCGAAGCCGCGGGCAAAAGCTAGTTTTTTTTTTTTTTTTTCTTTTCTTTTTGGCTTCGCACGGTTTGTGCATTTAGCCAGTGTCATGTAAAATTAGGTAACAAGTACAAAGTTATTTAAATAATTATGAAATGAACTCCACTCAATGCATGATAAAGATGATTGATGATATCCCGCCCCGCTCCCCTTGAGTTTAAGTAAAGATGCGGCACTTTACTGAAACCTCGCGCGGACTTCTTGAGAGAACTTAAAGTGATGTTGCACTGTTTTGTTTCATTTGCCTACATTAATGCAGGTTGACGAACAATTAATGGTTAATAATCCACCACTATTACACATTAATATTCGGCTAAACACAAATTTTAGAAAATAAAACAAAACTGCTAACATGACGCTTCACTTTCCCGCCAAGAAGTCCCAAAAGCTAGTTTCATATAATTTTAAATTTGTATAATGCTCTTTTTAGGGTTCCGTACCCAAAGGGTAAAATGGGAACCCTATTACTAAGGCTCCGCCGTCTGTCTGTCCGTCTGTCACCAGCCTGCATCTCATGAACCGTGATAGTTAGACAGTTGAAAATTTCACAGATGATGTATTTCTGTTGCCACTATAACAACAAATACTAAAAACAGAATAAAATAAATATTTAATGGGGCTCCCATACAACAAACGTGATTTTTTTGTTCGTTTTTGCTCGATATTGATAACGGTAACAGGTAGACGCTTGAAATGTTCACAGAATATTTAGTTATATATTCACTTTAAAAATAAATAATTAAATTAAAATCATCATCATCATCTGCCTAGTCTTTTCCCAACTATGTTGGGGTCGGCTTCCAGTCTAACCGGATGCAGCTGAATACCAGTATTTTACATAGAGCGACTGCCTATCTGACCTCCACAACCCAGTTACTGGGTAACACGATATCACTTGGTAAGACTGGTTGTCAGACTTTTGGGCTTCTGAAGACCCATAACAACTGTCAAAGATCTACAAATGACAGCCGGAACCAACGGCTTAACGTGCTTTCCGAGGCACGGAGGAATCTTGGTATGAACAGATGGTCACCCATCCACAAACCAAGCGTGGCTTAACCGGATCGATTGACCCGTGCGGCAGTTATTTTTTAGCCTTTTTTTTAAATTAAAATAAAACAAATATTTAATATTTATACAACAAACGTGATGTTTGTGCCGTTTTTATAGATAATGGGACGGAACCCTTCGTGCGCGAGTCCGACTCGCACTTGGCCGGGTTTTATTTAACGTTCAGTTCCAAATGATTCACCAACAATAGAGGGGATCTGGCGCTAGGCGCCATTTTTTTCCAACCTAGTCAAATGGGGTTACTCTGGTAAGTCAAAAACAAGGCGACTTTAAAAACCTCATCACTTATGTGATGACATAATATTATGATGCCTTGGTGATTTGGCTAAAGTTTTTGATTCTATGGTTTTGGTTAACGAAAATATAAAACTTGTGGAATCATCGACACCACGAAGATGAAGCTAATATCCCTTTCTGAAATAACCATACACCGACCAAATCAACGCCAATAATCATACTTTCACATTAACACGGCAACAGGGTGGTAACATCTGCTTCCCTAGTACTTTCACTTACTACACTTTAATCAATTCCTGTACTAAAAGCAGTAGGGCCTGTAACACAATTACTATGTTATTAATATACATTAGGTATGAAAATGGTTCTGTACAGGGATAGGACAGAAGTACTGTTTATTACAACATTAAAAAATATCTGTCAGTGAGAGGGTGTGGGCCGTAATCTACTACGCGGGTAAATGTCACATGTCTTCGAATTTTTGGTTCTAGGACATGCCGGTTTCCTCACGATGTTTTCCTTCACCGTTTTGAGAGCAGTGGTGATGAAATAATTTACACAAAGTAAAGCGCCTGTCTTTCGAACCCTACTTACAATTTGTAAGTCGCGGTTACCATTGGGCCACCACTGCTCTATTACCACTGCGCCACATCTGCTCTCGTTAAGTGTGGTCACTCCCTAATTCCTCATTACCTAGCTGCTAGGTAATGAGGATGTAGGGAGTGGTAGGTCCTATCAACTCAGCCTATCGCAGTCCACTGCTGGACATAGGCCTCTCCCAGGCTGCGCCCCAACACCCTGTCCTCCGCCTTCCGTATCCAGTTTGACCCAGCGACCTTCTTAAGGTCGTCGGTCCATCTATCTGGGGGTGTCCCACACTACGCTTGCCGATAGGCGGTCTCCACTTCAGGACTCGTCTGCTCCATCGGGCATCGGTCCTTCGACAAACATGGCCAGCCTAATGCCACTTCAGTTTGCTTACTCTGCAAGCTATGTCGGTAACTCCGGTTCTTTTCCGGATAATTTCATTCCTGATCTTATTCTTCAAAGAAACTCCAAGCATAGCCCGCTCCGGTAGGTCTTAGCAGAACAAAATTTTATAAGGAACTACCTCCTGACCTCTAGCATTACCTGATGCTGTAGAAATTGTAGTCACCGCCGGCTATGGACATACGCAATACCAGAGAATACGAAAATGTCCGAATGAAATGAGAATACGAAACCAGAGACTGTAGAAGGATCCTTTACAATACATGAAGTCACAGTACATATATAGTTAGATAAATAAAATATTGTTTTGTACTCCTCCTAACAATGCTCATTAATATGAGAAAAAAAAATAACCCAAAAGCAGTTTGTTGAAACTTCTGCAAAGCAATATTCAGTGTGTTCAAAGGACTTACATTTAGGTAATTTTGACGAATATGTTTCGTAAACAACATTCTGTGGTAAATGTTCGTACATAGTATATGCCTAGTACCTAGCTACCTGCCTACGTGACTAAATATGTCACGTCAAGTACGTGACTAAATATGTCACGTCAAGTTTTAGAATAAGTTCAGCTGTGAGATCGTCTAGCTGTATGACAGTCTATTTATGAAGCTCAATGCTTCATACTGTACGTAGGTACTTAAAATACACAGTATATATTTATTAAAACGTAACAAAATTTATTGAACGCTGTGTATTTTTTCCCGGCAATATTGAGACTTGCTTCGTAAGTTCGTACCACCTCTCAAATACGCTCAATTCAATATCAACTGAAGTGCACTCATGTAACTTAATTAAATCAATATCATTCCCGTTTGGTCTACCTACTCGAGTGGTAATATTATGTATTTTATACTAGCTTTTTCCCGCGGCTTCGCCCGATTTGAGGGCAAAAATTATCCTACGGGACCGTCACACTACCGGTATAAAAAGTATCATATTTTATGTCCTAACCCAGGTCATGGTTTACCTGCGTGCCAAACATCGTAATCCATTCAGCGCTTAAAGGAAAAGGTAACGGACCGAGAGAGTTACTTTGGCACTTGTTGACGGGCCTACACTGTCCTCCCATACCTATTAACAGTGGTTGGCGCAGTAGTTAAGCGATTGACTGCTGCGCTGCGTGTCGCGGGTTCGATTCTCGCACGGAACAAATATTTGTATGACCTACAAGTAGTTGTTCCGGGTCTGGCTGTTTGTGTATGTGAAATGTTTGTAAACGCACCCACGATACAGGAGAAATTCCTAGTGTGGGGCAACGTTTTTTAACGAAGAAGAAGAATTTGAAAACATTGTAAAAGCCAATTATTAAAAAAAGTAGCTGTGGAGTTTCTTGCCGGCTCTTTTCCATATGAAACGACCAATGGGAACCGTGCACCTAGCTTCTGACGTTTCATAAGTGCCCATGTAGGTTTATGTGAAATAAAATATTTTGAATTTCGCATTTATACTATGTATTACATAATATAACATAACATCACGCCTGTAATCTCCGAAGGGTTAGGCAGAGGTGTACCCATAGTACACCCACATTTCGCAAGTTATGTTTAAGTCCCATGTAATAGGGGGAGAGCCTAAGCTGCCAAACTGCAACTGCTGCTGCTGCTGCTGCTGCTGGGCTGTCATAAGTATTAGTATGGATATTATTGGATTTGGATCAGTAAGTAACACTATTTATTTCCCGTCCAGGTATTATTATAGTTTTCACTGGTATGGCTGTTACTGAGACCTTAATTACTCATTGTTCTCTCAACAATCTATTTAATGGAGTTGAACTTATGTATGTCTCCTTGCCTCGCATATTTTTATCAACAGTTAGTTTGATGACTCCAGCCAGAAATTTTTTGATGAAATATATACGTGTAGCGAGCACCCCTTTTTACGAAAATTACGCGAACGGAGGAGTATGAAATTTGGCACAGTTAAATTTTATATGCAGGAGAAGTGTAGAAAGCTAATATTTTTAAATGATATGCATTAGAAATAAATTAAATTAATAAAAAAAATATTACATACACTACCATGCGTTTGACACACACACACATAGTACCAGGGAATCACGACGTGATGATAGATAGGTGACAGAATTGACAGCTTGACCATGGAATAAGTAAGAACTACTCATGGAATTAGTAAGTACTATATAGATTGTAAGTAGAGGGGGTCGAATTTCGACCAGTGGACGACCACTAGTTCTTTCTTATTTATATACCTAAGCCTAGCCAGACTAATCTAGTAAAGTAAATCTTATTAATGTAGGTATAATAGCAATCCTCAACTATCCTGCAGAGCATTATGCTTCCGTTATTATCGAGAACGAGAACAAACGAACATTGATCACTACACTAACTCAATGAGGAAACATAGTTATAAGTTACAATGTTCTGAAGTCGACACCTGGGGGTTAGACGAAAAGAGAACATAACATAACATTAGGCCTGTATTCCCCGAACCCGAAGGTTTGGGCAGAGGTGTAAAGGCCCCATGTACATTGCTGTAAGGATGTTTAGGCGTTCGAATAACGTTCACAGGGGGGCACATGTTGGCAAACATTTGTGCAATTGTTTGGTGAAATTTTTTGAAATAACAAGATGGCGGGGCTAGTTTCAGTTTTGGCCCGGGCCAGAAGATCCTTGTACAGTTATGAAAGGCGGAGAGCATAGTGAAGTGTGCGTGAAATGTGGAGTGTCATGTAATCTATATTCCGTTGGTTTAGGTAGTTAAATAAAGGTAAACAAAAAAAACCCACGTGACGAGAGAGCTGTCAAGTAACCGACTAAACGTAATACCTGGCACTTCAGTTGGCAATCTACGTCACAGTTGTACTCTTCAATTTAGCAACGTTTTATTTCGTTCACGTTTAGAGAACATGTCTTTTTGGGCTCTTTACAATAGACAGATTACAAAATAATAAAGTAATAGGTATATAAATCTAACTAAATAATTGTGCTCAAGCAATTACATCTACGAAGAGTATTATAAGAATGAATGATAAAGTTTAACATACAGTAATAAAAGAGAAACCTATCGTAATAATAATAAAAAAAAAAAAATGATTATAAGTTATAACGTATTTTTAAACAAGAAAGTGTTATCTATAAAAACCCTTTTTATGATTTGTTTACCTTTATTTAACTACCTAAACCTATGGAGTATAGTTCCACCTGTAGCGGCATCTACAAAGCCACATGCGAACTACGCATCAAAGATCCGACGTAACACAAAATCCTGCATCGCGTAAGCAGAGTTTACCGCACACAACACCCGTCTGGTCGGAGAATCCGACCTTTTATTTAAAGGATAAGTGAACTTTACCCTATTGTTCCTCATACCTCTATACACTCACTGTTCTGTTGTCAAATGTTACCAGTCATCTTATTTATTAATTATTTATTTATTTACACCAGGACTTGCATTGCACATCGAGGCGCCTGCATTAGGTATGGTTGGATCCCCGAATAGGAGCTGACATTATGGCAAATAATTTTATTTAATGTACAGAACATTAAATAAAATTATTTTAATTTTACTTAATAACCAGTAATGATAATTACTTTGGAAACCTACTATTGTATAGAATCAAGTTTTTCTAACTGAACAGATAGGTGTGCCTGCTGAGGAGTTTGTTGCACCACTCCTTCTTCCTAGCTAAAGCACTAGGGCGGGTGTTTTGGGGGACTGTCTTACGTAATTTTGACCGTCGTAAAGTGCTGATCCTCAGGCTAATTTTAATAAATGACTTTTGACTTTGATCACAATATTATTTATTTATTTAAACTTCTCGCACACAATTAGGTACAAAGGCGGACTTAATGCCTAAGGCATTCTCTACCTGTCAACCAAGGGTGGTGAAGAGATAAGATGGCAGGTGCTCTGATTGAGAGAAAATAATAATATTAAAAAATATTAAATTATAACATAATTAATTATAATTAAAACGGGTGCACAAGTACATAAATAGGTTATAAACTTATAATACACATACATACATAATTATTTACTATAATATTTATATCTCTACATTATATATAATATATATAAATATACATACAAATTCAAGGAAAAGAGGTAATTAAGATGACTCTACGCAATTTGTTTTGTAAATAACTCTGCAATTTCCGCTTAAATGCATACCGACTGGTGGCCGTCCTGATATCAAGAGGAAGCGCATTCCAGAGAAGAATGGCCTGAATATGAAAGGAAGAATGAACAAAGTCAGAAGTATGAGAAAGACAGAGTAGAAGAAGATTGTTGGAAGAACGCAAATTCTTAGCGTGTGAAGAACATAGATACTGGAAGTGAGACATTATTCTTATTTCACTCACATACAGCACGACTGAACACGAGATGAACTCGTGTGCTCAGATTTAATATCACCTCCCTTGTTCAGTACGTAGTATTTCACATTTAAGCTCAACGCGGTTGTGATAGCCTTCGCTGCAAGCTCAACTGAGCGTAAAATTGACATCGCCCTACATACTAGGTAATTTTAACGTGATATGCCTGCGTTCTATGAATAGAATATTGCCAGTATATTGCGTACGATTATTTTTATATAGGAATATGGGAAGCCCTAGTAATCTTGAGAATACTCGTATCAAGGTAATGTAGCGACAAAAGAAAATGTTATTTGGGAGGTTATAAGTATTACCTACCTAGTAATGTTATATTCCATTTGACGGAGATTTTGTACATTTCGGATATTTAATAATGTTAATAGTACACTAATAATAAAAAAAGCCTTTATCACCCAAAATGTAGGTACAACTATTAATAGATAGATTTTATTGATTTGCATGAGTAACTATTGGACTAACTCTAAACTTCTCGAGTGTGTAAACATCGAGCATACGTTACCTACTACGAGTATCTGTGGTGTTCACCACGTTATATGTAGGAAGCTAGGAAGTCTTCGAGTAGGTAAATTTTACAACAATTCACTGTACAATTTAGCAGAGGTCACACGTCCGCATCGTTCGGGCGCCAAAAAGCAAGTGCCTAGGCTTGTAGAAAAAAATATCAATGTATCGATATATCAATATTTTTTGTTCGATATATCGACATTTTTCGGCGATATCTATTATTTCTATACATCGATATAAAATATCAAGTATCGAAAATGTATCAAATACGATATATTTCCAATATCAAAACCGTTGTCCCCAACGACTAAAACCGCTAGAATTCAAAGACATAAATTTTTTCACATAACTTTGTAAATTTTTTATTAGTTGATTTTAAATCAGAAATTATGCTTCTAATTTGGTATTTCGATGAATAAAAAACATTTTCATAAAGTACATTAACTTTTTCGAAAATTTCACCGATATATCGATTTTTTTTTTCGATACATCGAAATCGATATCAACATTTTCAGCTACATCATTCATTCCTACAAGTGCCCACTCTGCGGGCGCACGCCACTGCGCTAGTTTATTATGTTGCTACGCTACACTATCAAAAATCTTTTCGGCGTTTGACAGATTTTTCCGGTAGTTTTTTTTCCGTTTTGATGGGTGTGATGTGAATACAGTCAAAATATAGGTCAATGGTTTAAAGGTGAAAACAAAATCCTATGTGAGTAACATCGATGTCTCTCTGGCAGCCACTATGTTTATTCTGTTTGTATGTTTGAGAAATAAACTAAAACAATTTGTATTATCTAAATGCTACTATCATAATCAGCCTATAATGTTCCCACTGCTGGGACACAGGCCTCCTCTCTGTGAGAGGGAGTGGGCCGTCATCCACAATGCGAGCCCATATTTACTATAATTCATATCAATTAATAATTAAAGGAAGAAAAAAAAAAGACAAAAAAGTGAGAGATAAAGAGTATTCTATTCTATTCTAAATGACCAATTTTAACTTACATGTTTTATGAAATAACTAGCTGCACCCCACGGTTTTGCCCGCGTAAGTCTCGATCCCCTGGGGATATCGGGATAAAAAGTAACTTATATATTAATCCAGGGAGTCAGCTACCTCCATACAAAATTTTATCAAAATTGGTCTCGCCGTTTCAGCGTGAAGAAGTAACAAACATACACACACACTCACAAACTTTCGCCTTTACAATATTAGTGTGATTAATTATAACAACTAAGTTGTCGAACTAAATGCCTCTTGTTATCTCCTACTTTGCTGTGCCTGAGACCACAATGATCATGTCTTTGTAAACACACAGTCGTGTACGCACCAGCGAACAAAACATGGTGAACACGAACATCGAACACCGAAAATTTGGTTCGTACGTGTGGACGTAAATTAGCAAAGCGAACACGAACACCATACACCGTCCACACAGAAAAACTAAATTGGATCGCCACGAACATTTTTGACGAACTTAGTGTTTGATGTTCGATAGCGGTACGCACATGCGAACAGTGTTCGATGTTCGTGTTCGCCATGTTCTTGTTTGTTCGTGAGTACACGGCTTACGACTTAAGTTACATTGTGAAACGCAATAAATATTGTTACTGAGTAAATTAAGGCATGTGAGCTCAGTTTTTATAATTTTTCAACTAGCTCAATTTAGTTCTCAACAGGATAAGGATACCTATATAGGTATTTGTTTTGTGTTTCAACTTCAAAATCAGTTAATAAAGAATCACCTCATTAAACGTTCCTTGAATTACCCGTATAAAAATACCAAGTTCTGTGTGCAACTCAATCCTTTAGAAAAGTATCGGGTCGCAGGGTTTGAAAATTTCCTTTTAGAGTTGTTCTTTATTTTATGTGGCTTTTTTTTTTAGCATTAAATGTTCGGCGAACGTCCTTATAAGGTTACTTAGTTTGGAAAATTTCGTCAGTTCTTGGCCTTATTTCGTTTGTATTTGTCGGCCGTCTAGACGTCTTGATTTCTTCAGTCTGAGTCTAGTGCCTTATTTGACTAAATTATGGTCTGAGTTTTCGTACGTACGTTTCATGTAGACACGCACTGGCAATGTTTTTTTGCATGTTATAATATTATGAAAAAAAAGGCAGTTCTGCTGACAGAAGTGAAAACTTATCGCTTAGCGCGCTTAAAGAAGTTTTCCCTTCAATAAAATAATGATTATATAAACCACAATTTATACAATGAACAGTATACACAAATTAAACTTTTCACGTGGTCAATTTAACTTCATTTACTGCTACTACAGCAAGTCGACGTGGGCATGTCGGTGACGCGACCCATAAGATTTTCTCCTACCAAAAATCGCTCAACGCGCCTAAAGAAGTGTTCACTTCAAAAGTAGTCATGCAGTTCGTTATTAGGCTTCTCTCGTGTAGGTACCTATATGAAGCTATACGAATAGCTCGTATTGTGGTGATACGTTAAGCCCTATAGCAATTAGGTGTAGTATTGGGGCTGATTGCCCAACTACTTACTGTAACAACTACAAAATAAATCTAGATATTTTAATGTGAATTTAAGATTTTATTAGTACGCAACTTGACTTGTAACTGTAATTTGGTTCGATAAAAGATGATACTGTGTGTTATGTTATGATGAAATACGTAGAAATTAACTTGAATCCAGATACAAAACATTAATGATTAATAAAATCAATAGTTACCAGTTAAATATAAGTTTAACGTCCATCTATTAACTTAAAAATTCGCACGCTTTCCCCCACTTTGTAACGTGGACACAGAGCTATCGAGTAAATCGAATAATGTTTGTTGGGGCAATATATTGGACTGCCGAGCTGTACAGTACAGACTAACTGTAAAAGTGTATTTAGTATAGTGTTATTAATTAAAAGGATTTATCACATTATTAGTTACTTTTCTTACATTACGTACGTCTAGCAGGACCCTTGACTCTAGAACAACGTCTCTACAAACAGAAATGAAGTTCGTTGAATAGTCTACAACATTTAATTTCGTGAAAACATTAGATAAACAGCTAAAACCAACAATTCGCAATATAAACATCCAATTCATTAACGGCTACGCCTCCACAATAGTCCACAAGCACCTTCAAACAAAACTAAACGCGAAACAGTTTGTCTAAATCAAAACAAACCCGAACTATATCAATCGATTTACGTTTAATTACATTTTGAACGGCGCGTTGACATTTCGTTCGTCGTCAGCTGTGAAATCGGGCCGCCATCTTGAAGTGCCACGAAAACCGCAGGCGTGCCGCTGACTGGGCACTTTCACGCGTGTTTACACATCGACTCGCACATCTGCTATCCTGGTACCTAACGGGAACGGACGGATTATTCAGTGATTTGCGTTAGCGTAATATGGCCAAAATAGGATGCTGGGTGGATGATATCCAGAATTCTGAAATGAAGATGGTTGTCTGAGTTGCAAATAGTCGTTTATGGCTTTTCATAAAAAACTGTGAAGGTAATTTCATGTTACTACCGCATTATTAAAACTTTCCCGTCAAGAGAGGAGTCAGGCAAGGAGCCCCTTTATCCCCATATTTAAAGCGATATTAGAATCAATCATAAGCAAATTAGACTGGAAAAATTATGGTTTATACAATATGTAACAAAAACCCTGTTGTTCCTTCTTTTAAGAATCGGTATACATACGTAATAAAGCAAGTCATTTATAAAAAACTGTTCAACAAAAATAATTAAAATAAATATTTAATTATTAATATTTGAAATGTTTAACTGATTTCTTACCTCTGCAATTCTGCATGAAAGCGATGCCGCGAAATCAGAAAATAGGTAGAACATTCCCGCCACTCTCTTTGATCGGTGCCGCTGCGCCCGTGCACCCGCGCCGCTCTACCTATTTTTCTGCACAAGTTCGCGACCTTGTCAGCTGTTGTTTATCACTATTATGATTTTAATTTATTATGATGTCTACTTGACGGCCACGGAGATGCTGTTCAATATGACCACCTTGTACCTCGACACATTTGTTGCAACGCCTAATCATATTTTCACGTACACTTCGCAGAACGGACGTATCGGACTTGATGTGGTCAAATGCTGCTACTATGCGTGAACGCATTTCGACCTCCGTATCACACGATTTTTTGAACACCTGTTGCTTAACAGTGCCCCAGAGGAAAAAATCTAATGGCGTCAGATCAGGTGATCTTGCGGGCCAATTGATGGGTCCACCGCGACCAATCCATCTCTCTCCGTATTCAACATCTAAATAGGTTCTCACAAGGCGGGAGAAGTGTGGCGGCGCGCCGTCATGTTGAAACCACATACGTCGCACGATATGGAGCCCTAATTCCTCAAGTTCATCACTCAGCTGTTCTTGCAGGAAACGAAGATAGTTGGCGCCGCTCATTGTTTGGTCTAAAAAACAAGGTCCAATAATTTTGTCACCAATAATTCCAGCCCAAACATTAATCCTCCACCGATGCTGGAAGTGACTTGGTTTAATAGCATGCGGGTTTGTGATCGACCACACGTGCTCATTGTGCGAATTGAATACACCTGTTCTAACAAATGAGCACTCGTCGGTGAACAGTATCCAATTCAAGAAATCACTATCTTGTTCGATCTTGTCGAGTACCCATCTACTGTATTCTATTCTTGGCTCATAGTCGGAGGGAAGTAGTGATTGGACGCGACGATAGTGAAATGGGTGCTGGCCATCTTCTTTGAGTACTCTCCAAACGCGCATATGGTTTACTCCTAGTTCTCGTCCCACTGAGCGCGTACTTCGCGTTGGATCGTGCTCAAACAAATCCAGGACTTGCTCCTCGATGTCACTGTCTTGAGTCCTCGGCCTGCCTGCGTCAGCTCGATGTTGGTCTCGTCCGTGCACACTGCCGGTATTGTACGTACGTATGTGCAAACGTTGGAATGCCATCGCCGACGGTAATGGTAGACTCGCAAAACGTTCTTGGTAGAGTCTGCGTGCTTCTGCATAATTGCAGTCACATTTCCCAAGACACATCAACATGTTAAAATATTCTACGTTAGAATAAGACATGGTTAACGTTAACGTAAAAAAACACAAGTCACTCACTCACTACGTAGGTCAAACTCAACAATAACATCCGTTCGGAAGTAAGCTGCGCGGGAGACTAAGGAAGTGATTCGCAGGGCGGCGGGTGGCGGGGTAAAGGGGTAGGTAGGCGGCCGCCGGCCGCGGTAAGTTTTGGCGGCATCTTCTGTCGCATCAAAGAAAGCCGCCGAGCTCGTAGGCTATTTAGCGAAATAAAGATATACTTGTAAAATCAGATACTCCAAACATTTTTTTGAATGTGTCGTTTTTAATAGTTATTTGATTTTGACCTCCCCACTAGCCAATGTTGATTTTTTTTAAATTATAATTTCATCATTGTTGTGCTCGTAGGTAAATGTATACGTTCCTAAAAGGAACAACAGGGTTTTTGTTACATATTGTATATCCAGGGTAAATACCTAAACCACTTACAATTTGCGGGCGACTTGGTCTTACTATCAGAATCGAGCCTACAGCTATAATATATGTTAGACACTCTACATATAGCAAGCAGACAAGTGGGATTAGAAATGAATATCACAAAGACCAAACTCATGACCAACTTCAAAAAATCAAAAGTAACAATCGAAAATGACCCATTAGATTATGTGGATCAATATGTATAATATATTTAGGAAAACAAATTGGATTCAACAGAGATAGCAATGAACTAGAAGTAGAGAGAAGAGTCAAACATACATTCTTGGAATAAGTATTGGAGTTACAAGGAGATATTTAAAAGCGAAATGCCTATCAATTTAAAGAAAAGAGTCATAGACTCTTGTCTCATTCGGTCCTTGTCTGACGTATGCATGTCAAACATGGAAGTTTACCAACAAAATAAATAATAAAATAAACACATGTCAGCGAGGAATAGAACGCAGTATGTTAAATATCAAGATAATACAAAAATAAAAAACACTAAAATAAGATCTAAAACAGCGATAGATGCTCTCGACTATAGTCAAAAGTTAAAGTGGAAATGGGCCGGTCCTATAGCACGTCTTTAAGATCATAGATTGACAATAAACAGTTACGTTATGGAAAGGCCCATCGGGTAAACGATATAGAGGAACACCGTTCACTAGATGGGAGGATGATATTAAAAAAAATGCTGGTCCACAATGGCAACAAATAGCCCAAGACCGTGAGAAATGGAAAACTGTGGAGGAGGCCTTTACCAGAGGGGGGTTCCATTGGAATAATAATTATACTAGTGCCTACCTACTTAAAATTTGTTTTTTTATATTAATAATAATTAAGAAAATTTATCTATTTTTGCAATTCTTTATTAACTAGTATAAAGGTAGATACAACATTCTTTAAGTTAATCTGTAAACTGGAAATAAAAGGCTTTTTATTTTATTTTATTTATTATTTATTTATACCTCATTATTATAAGCTGCAAAGTGGATTTTGTTAGGTGATTGATACGCAAATTGACTATCAACTTAATTGTTTTTAAATTCAAGTCACATCACTGTCATTCTTTCTCAGTCACATAAAATTGTTAACTATAAACGCGGCCAATTAAGGTACACACCAGGGGCCGACCGAGCTATTTCTCAACGTAATTACCGTTCGAACGAAATTTTTTTTGGTTTTGGTTTAGTTTTGGTTTAGCTGATGTAAGAAACGGTATCACGCTATTTTTTCTGAGCGACAAAATCGTTGACGTTACTCAATACTGAAAGTTCGATCGATCGTTCCTCCAATGTAACTTCCAAAGTAAAGCTAAATCGTTTCCATTGAAATGATTAGCGCGATACGAAATGTGTCTAACGTAACGTTTTTGGTTGTGGTTTAGTTTTGGTATTAACGTTCAAAATTAGCGCGATCGACCCCCAGGTACGCTAAATTGCCTCCGTATGCTTAAAACAAAGTTACTGTAGCAAAAATAAAAACCAAAATATTGTCCTCAAATAAAGTTCATTCAAGTTATTAATGTACACCATAAATAATTAATTATCCTATTAGGACTTATGTATACATAAGTTCCCATCTCCATCCAACTTTATTCACTTCGGAAGTAACAATAACAATTGTTTACATTAAACAACATTGTTTAAACCCAAACTCTGGGTAACACATTAATATTTGAAGCCGATGGGGATAATATTCATAGAATAGTTAGCATTAATAATAATTATAATCTACTGTACAGGACGATGTACCTACCCGGTAATAGGGTAACCATAGGAATATGAATGACAAGACATTATGTGCAAGAATTATGTGTTAGTGGAGAGCTTAGTTACACTGCGATGTTCTTTTATAGTCGTGTTACCGAAGCGAAGGATGTTCACCTAGGTAGGTACACTTGAAGCGAGAGATGCGCAGCTTTTCTTTTGAATTAAGTTCATAACGTACCTACGTAAATGGCGAAATGTGGGTGTCCTGTGTTACTTACATTTATTCTACTAACTAGTTTTTTGTTGGAACGAAGTTCCATAACGCGGCTTGCTGTAGGAGTTGACTGGTAGAAATCATCACGTAAGGAAAAAGCGTCATGCTCCCCTCCATGTGACTTTCTCTCTCTCACTTTGTCTCTTTGTATGAGGTTTATATGAATGTGTGTGTGCATGCGAGTATCGAGATTCAGATTCAGGCAGAATAATAATCATTAATGATTATGTTTAATATTTATGCGTGAGGCACTTTGCTGCGCCTCACGCTCAGCAGGAGGCACTCGGTTGATGAGTTAAACAATTCAATTAAAATTACTAGTCTAGTCTAGCCTTATCACACAGTTTACAGTGTAGACTTGGTCTTATCAAGTTAGCTATATAGTATAGAAAAAAAAACATACAGACGAACATAATAACCTCCCCCTTTTTCTAAAATGATCTTGTTTGCTCGCGACTTCATAAAATCATTGTATTTTCCTTTGAAATTTTGGCAAAAGATTTTCGATTACTGTATTTGTCTCGTCTTTAACCGAATCTGGGGTCAACATTTCAGAATGGCTTGACCTCATTTTTAATCAAATATTGGTCTATATAAAACCCAGATTTTGAATTTCGGTACAGCTTACGAGTTAGTATTCCGTCAAATTATATAGTCTTTTATAAATTTTAAATATGGAACACGCCGCTTCACCGCCGCGGGCCGTCTCGCTTAATAGGTATTTTTTTTAAATTCACACTGGCTGTTTATACACCCACAGGACCGCAGCATTTTTGTTTTAATCGATATTTTTCTTAATTATGTAAAAATGTTCGTAGCCGGCTACCTAATTACTTTCCGAGTATGAGAAATAAAAAATATTTTTCGATTCACGGATTCGTATGCATACTATTAATATATAATAATAATAATAACAACTAAAGGATCCGTTTCCGTATAGCTTTAAAGTGCAGTTTTTTGTCAGAGTCAAGTGTCCCCCCCCCACTCCAGCCAGCTAATTTATTTTTGGATACGTGAAAAAATTCATGACATAGTATAATAAAACGAAATTAAAAGGAAAACTATCACAGCTAAGTAGGCTTTACAAGTTTACGGGTAAGAGTTGACCAACTTAAATTTGCAGTTGTAGAATGACCGTGACGTATATCGATGTATGTGAGAACATGTTTTTCAACTACAATTTCTTTCTTAATCTTGATAGAAAGGAAAGAATAAAAACAGCACATAACAGTGTAACGTTTACTTTTTGCTAATTGTTTGATAACGGGCAGCAAAAAGTAAACGTTAATGGGGCGACATCCTCGGGGTCTCTAGTAAAACTGGGCGTGCCTTAAGGTTCCATTCTTGACCCTTTCCTATTTTTAGTTTATATTTAAGATCTTCCTTACAAGATGGCTAACTTATCGGATATAATTCTATTCGCTGATGACACTTCTCTTATTTTTGTATTCATGGCAACAATCTTCTGGCTTCTTTCAAAATACTTCGGAGCTAATAATCTTGTACTTAATGCCAACAAAACACAATGTCTTAAGTTTAAATTACCAAATGTCCCCCAAGTGGGTCTAAATTTAAGAACTGATGCTAAGAAACTAGATGCTATTACGGAAACAGTATTTCTAGGAATAACTCTAGATTTGAAATTGCAATGGGGTGCCCCACATTAGATCTCTTTCAGGTAGATTAAGTTCAGCTGCATATGCAGTAAGAAAAATAAGGCAGTTGACGGATATAGGCACAGTTAGGTTAGTATACTTTTCTTATTTCCGCAGTATTATGTCTTATGGTGATCTGCTGTGAGGATCGGAGGCTGACGTAGATTTATTTTTAATTTTTACAAAAGAGGGCAATCCGCGCCATCTATAGAATGGGTCCTCGTACGTAACCTAACTCTACCTTCTCTTTATATATTAGAAAGTATTTTGTTTCTTCGCAAAACTTAGGACTTATAAAAATAAGAATCGATTTCCATAATACATTTACACGTAGAGAACATGAAATTGTGATAGAGCCCAAATTTAGATTAACAAAAACAAACAAATCATTTCTTATCAACAGTAACCGCTTTTATAACAAATTGCCAAAGTCTGTTACAGAACTTAGCGATGGAAGTTCAAAACCCATATCAAACGCGGCCTTATCAAAAAAACATGTTATAAGATTAACTACGTTGAAGACAAGGAAGTTTGGCAATAATTCCTTCTGAACATGTGGCTACCCAGTACTTCATTAACGGAATAACTATGTAAATGTCTATTAACTGCTCCCAAATTACGATGTTTGTTTTATTTTATTTTTTTACATACTTCCTTGACATAATCTTTTCATTATTTGACATTATATACCTACAATTTTAATTGAAACTATTTATTAGTGGCTTTTGTGGACATAAAAGTGGAATAAAATATTTTAAGTTTGAGTTTGATGACAGTTTATGATGAAAAATGTCAAAGAATAAAAATATTCTAAGATTTTTACAAAAGGAGAAAATTAATAGTATAACATACCGTTTTGGATGTAAAAACAGTCAAAGGTAACTAAAGGTTTGCTTTAAAGCGGTAACAGTGTTCAAAAATAAGTAAAATTTTAGTTAAGTGAGTGTCACACGATCTCATAACAAGAATTGTTGGACACAGCACATTATAATAATATAATAAAAGATGTGGTTTTGTGTAGCAAAATACCATAATGAATCTAACTCAAATAATCCTCAAGCAAAGTTTTTAAAATTTGTATGGGACCACCTAGGAAGCAAACACCCTTTCAAACAAAACAGAATTTTCCAAATCGGTCCAGCCGTCTTCGGGTAATCGGGAAACATACATAAAAAAAAAAAACAAAAGATTCCGACGAACCGAGTACCTCCTCCTTTTTTGAAAGAATGCAGCAGAAAATCAAAGCATCGATTCTGAAAATGTCACGTTTCATTTGTTTTGCCAACGGGCAAAATGGAGTTGTCGTAAATCATTTCAGATCGCTGTTTTTTTAAAACCTTGGAGAATAACTAATAACCTTGGAGAATAACTAATACAAGGAAGGAAAAACTTATTGGAGTTTTCATTTTTTCCAACGTAACTGGATTTATTGAGAAAATTGGAAATGTTTCTTGAGTTATTCGCTGTTTATTTTATGATAAATTATTGCGGTGTACTTTACATACAAAACGGAAGAATGAGCAAAAGAAATGGATACCTATTTTCTGAGAATTATTATTTGATCAAGCTTGTAAATATGTTTGCGATGAACTAATAGCCGGTAAATGGAGATAGTTGCACTGTGTACATAACTCTTTTAGCGACACAAGTCAGGGAAAACTTATATTGTCCGTACATTCAAATCATCACCATTCTTTGACAGTTTTATGAAATGAAACAAAACATGGTTTTGTTATTGTTATTAGTAATTAACTGTCAATTTATAGTTTATCATTTGTGACTTCGAGCTACAGCTATACGTAAGCCGGCCCGCCATTTATGCTAGGAGTCTTTTATGTAGGTATTAAGTTCTGCTTACGTTTTTAGGGTTCCGTAGTAAACAAGGAACCCTTATAGTTTCGCCATGTCCGTCTGTCTGTCTGTCCCCGGCTTAGCTCGGAGACGCTTAGTCCTAGAAAGCTGTAATTTGGCAAGGGTGTACATATTCATCACGCCAAAAAAGTCGTAAAATAAAACCATGAAAAACATTTTTTTTTAGGGTACCTCCCTTGCACGTAAAACGATGATATTTTTTTCTCATCTAATACATGGTGTGGGGTATCGTTGGATAGGCCGTTTTGAAAATATTGTGGGTCTGTCGAAACCATTTTTCAATTCTGAGATCCGTTTGCGTAATATTAAGCTTTAAAGTGCTATTTTTAATGTTAGAGTCAAGTGTCCCCCCCCCCCTGCCAGCTAAATGGTTGGTTTTGGATATGTGAAAACATTCATGGCAGTAGTATATATAACGAAATTAAAAGGAAAACTATCACAGCTAAGTAGGGTTTACTAGTTAACGAGTAATAGTCCACCAACTTAAATTTGCAGTTGAAGAATTTACCGTAACGTATGTCGATGTATGGGAGAGCATGTTTTTCAACTACAATGTTAAGTTTGTTTTTGGGATAAATTCATCTTAACTACGGAACCCTTCATTGTGCGTGGTCCGACACGCACTTGGCCGTTTTTATTTTTTACTAGTTGCGCCTCGCGGTTTCACCCGCATAAGTATCGATCCCGTGGGAATATCGGGAGAAAAAGTATTTTATATCTTATTTATTTATTCAAAATCTGTATTAACAATTACATACATAAAGACTGCCAAACTGCATAACAGTTTGTCGGCAGTAGTTTTCGTCTAGCAATGGATTACAAATAAACTATGAAATAATATACCTACAGTTCAGTTACAAAATCTCATATTTTACAAAAATCATTTTCTCAAACGTGAGGTTTGTTACAGACTAGCTGTGGGTACAATGAGAGACAATTTTTTTGTGTTGATCCTTAGACTGGAGAGCAGTGGTGGCCCAGTGGTTAATGGCCTCGACTTACGAGTTAGGTCGTAGGTTCGAACCCAGACAGGCGCTTTACTTTGTGTAAATTATTTCATCACCACTGCTCTCAAAACGGTGATGGAAAACATCGTGAGGAAACCGGCATGTCCTAGAACTAAAAATTCGAAGACATGTGACATCCACCAATCCGCACTGGGCCCGCGTGGTGGATTACGGCCCACTCCCTCTCACAGAAAGAGGAGGCCTGTGTCCCAACAGTGGGAACATTATAGGCAGAATAAGATCCTTAGACTTGACATGCGATACAAGTTTGGGCTCCTTCGCTAACGTTGGTAGGTACTACCTTCTTGTGCGCTTACCATAGTAATTTGTTAGTTTTGGAACAGCAAGTGTCATCTTTTTAGATAAACGAGTTAGGTACATAATTATGCTTACGTTCTACTTTGTGGTCTTGATTATTAAATTGTTCAGTCAAGATATTTAACTTACTTTTAAGATAGATCGGGAGTACTTTACAAATTTTGAACATTCTTCATAAGTTTTATTTAATGTCTTCTTAGTTTTTTTTATCTATAAGTAGGTTTAGTAACCTTATCTACCAAATAAAATAACCTAACCCAGGTCATCTACCCATGCGCCAAATTTCATCCAAATCCGTTCAGCCGTTTTAGCGTGAAAGCGTTACAAAGAAACAAACTCACTCATATTTATAATATTAGTTAGGATTTCTGCTTGAGTATAGCTTTCGATGTTTTTTTTTTATTAGTATAGTGGCATGTACTGACATAATTATGGAAAATAATTTAGTTTTCTCAAACATGCTTGGAAATTTGATTATTATTTTGACAACCTTCTTCGAGATAAATAGAAACTGCTGTACTGGCCTCACCAAAAGTTGTATGATAATCCCTAATTATCGTGGTTTAGCGGGCAAATAAATTACATAGAAAACTCATAACCACTCATAACTATCGTGTAATTTAAAAATGGAACGATCTTTTACTCCGAGACATGGCAATCAAGGAGGTAACTTATCAAAGGTTTTATTTAAGTTTCGAACTGGCTCGCAAGTAGAAAGCTGTTTATTGAAAAAAAAAAAAAAACAAATGAACACATTGGCGCGTGAAAAAGTTATCGTTATTCGTCATTGAATCTGGAATTTATAAATAATTTGAATATGTTTGAATTTCCGCGCATTATTTGAGAAAAGCACTATACAAGCCTTGGCCGCAACCAGGCATTGATGGATTCACGTATGTGTGCCTCGGCTTCGCCTCGGCCCACATTTTCACAGTTCGTCCATCAATGGCCTCCTATTGCAGGCCGCTGTAGTAATGTATTAATAATGTTTTGTGTTGGGTAGTGTAAATTATTTTGCATAAGTACTTAATATTGTACAGAATCAAGTTTTTCTAACTGAACAAACAGTTGTGCTGCTGGGGAGTTTGTTGCGCCTCTTCTTCTTCCCAGCTGAAGCACTAGGAAGGGCGGGCGTTTCGGGGGACTGTCTTATGTAATATTGACGTTCAATAAGTGCTGATTCTCAGCGTCATCATCATCATTTCAGCCGAAAGACGTCCACTGCTGGACATAGGCCTCCCCCAAAGGGGGGTTCGCCATAATCGCCACGCTTGGCAGGCGGGTTGGCGATCGCAGTATGGTGTTAAAATGCATAGGGAACGCTGCTGCCCATTATCTAGTAAGTCCCTTAGTCGCCTTTTACGACACCCACGGGAAGAAATAGGATGATGCTATTCTTTACGTCCGGCACCACACGGTACTCTCAGCATAGTTTGAATAAATCACTTTTGATTTGATTTAAAATGGCCATAACACGGATTATTGACACGACGTAATGTGTAAATCTGATAAACAATTAATTTCTCTGATTGTACGTACAACTAAACTGCATCACGATGATTTATTCGAGGGATCTTACATTATTTGAAGATAGTTAAACCAGATATCAGCTGTATGAAAAAAAAATCCGTGGTTCGGTAGCCTAATTGCAATTACTTACTTTAATTTTGTCAGTATTTAAGTATATTTCGTTCGTTACACATATAATATTTTTAACCCTTTAATATTTACAAATTATGTCACCCAGTTATTTACTCAACCACTCAAAAATCCACAGCTTAACATGAATTAATTAAATTCTAAACGAGAGCGTGTTAAATTTCACGCATTTACACCATAAGCCAGTTAGTCCGCAATGGAATAATTCCACTTTTGACTCGCATACGGCTCCTGAGCGTCGGAAATTCCGTACGGCAGCGCAATCTCTAAAATAAATAGCCGTCATAATTTAGCAGGACATTGTCCTAAATAACACGTTAATCATGGTGAGTGTGTAAACGTTGGGGTAAGCACGGCATGATACAAGAGTAAATATCAGACAGAGCGATATAGTCCTACAAATATCTTTGCGCAGCGCTTTTTGTAAAGGGAAGATGTCAAAATCCTGTCAAATCCAGTACATTTTATATTAGTGCTTTATTTGTCACGTTCATTAAACATTATACGTGTTGCACTGTACGTACCTACTCTACTGTTATACATAGCAGAGTGTGACGTCTTACCAATGCAGGCGGTCTTATGCGTTTTTCAGACAGAGGCAGTGGTGGTGGCGGGCAGTGTGACAGTAATTGCAGGTACAATAGTGCGTTTAATATACTCGTAACTTGACGCGTGACGCGGTTGGTAGCACTGAATTTTGCAGTCTTAGTTTCAATACTAATAGAGTTCAAAATGGCGACAGACAAAACAAACTACTAATCACATGACTGCAAAATTCAGAGCTACCAATAGCGTCACGGGTCAAGTTATAGCAATCGCACTTTATAAGAATTATCCGACAAAGTGTCAGATAGTACATACACTTACTGGCAAACTGTCCGCCACCTCCACTGCCACTGCCTGTGTCAGAACGCATTATTCATGCCGCTTGAACTATGCGGTCAATTGCAATTTTTTACGTTTAGCTCAGTTTTATAGCTAATTCAGATGTAAGGTTGTGCGACACAATAAGCTCACAGCTCAGCAAAGTAGTGAAGCTTAAGACTCTGTTGCATTATCTACTCTCAGGCCTCAGATTTTCATATTCATACCTCGGTGTTCTAGTAGTTGTTCTAAACGTATCGTGTTTTGCAATTCCTCTGCGCTTTGAAAAATATGTAGATTTGTTGTCTGAGACGATCCTTATTACTGTGGGGGACGTAAGTGGAATGTCTGATGTGGTTCGTGGAGTCGTCTGATGTGCTCGGTTGTTGTTGAGAGAACTATTGTGTTTGTTTTGAATATATAGTAGCATAATATGTCCAGCTTCTATCAGGTCTCAGTAAATTAGCAGATTTCAGCTCCTTTTTATAAATAAACGTCAATGTTCGTTGATGGTTAAGGTAATTGTGTAAAATTATGGTAATTTATTAATCATCAAATGAAATACCTAAATATACCTAGTAATAATAACCATGGGCCATTTTTAAGGTTCCGTACCTCAAAAGGAAAAAAACGGAACCCTTATAGGATCACTCGTGTGTCGGTCTGTCTGTCCGTCTGTCACAGCTGATTTGCTCCAAATCTACTGGACCGATTAAGTTGAAATTTGGTACACTCATAAGTCAGAATCATCTTTAGGCGTAAATTTTATATCCTTTATAATTAAAAAGTAGAACCATCATATCGCAGAAAGTTCACAGTCAGAATCGTCTTTTGGTATACATTTCATATCGACAGTCATTAAAACGCAGAACTATCATTTCTCAGAAAGTTTACAGTTAGAATCATCTTTTGGCATACATTTCATATCCATAAAATTGAAAAACTCATCTATCACATTACAGAAAATTTTTAGTTAGAACTATTTTGTAGTTCTTACCATAATAATAAAAGTGATTGAACACAATTTTTTTTCGCTACAGACATACGACGATAACGTTAATTGCTGCATCTTTCTGAACAGGCGTTAATCAAATCATTGTTACTTTTGCTGTAGTGTGAGGTAGTTTTTTGCCTGAAACACAGGATTACCTAGTTCAGGCACGTAATTCATAAGAATATAATTTACATTTAAGCAAAACTGTACACATTTTTATACCTTGTAATTTTTGAATAAATATATTATTACCGGGAGTGTTTTTTTTCTCAGCTTTTAGGCTGGTTTTTAGCTACATTTACGGGCCAAAACCAAGTAAATGCAGCGTGTGGTGAATTTTATGGTGAGAGTGTACTTTCGTCTAACTGCATAAATTTCCTAACGATTCTGCATGTGTTTAGGATGGCTGCTTTCTGCATATTGATGTAAAGGGATTCTTCTAGATCTATTAATTTCAGGCTACGGAGATGGTTGGGAATAACACCTGTCGTGGAGATAACTACAGGAACAACATAAACTTTTTCTTGTCTCCAAATTCTTGTAACTTCTTCTTTGAGCTCAGCGTATTTGCTTATTTTTTCAGCGATTGTTTTTTGTAAGTTATGGGTGTTGCAATGTCTATGAGGTAAGTGATTTTTCTTATTTTATCCTGTAGGGTTATATCTCGTCTATAGTTATTATTAATTGTCATATCATTTTATTGTATTGAGCAAAAAAAAGTTAAAGTATTATAAATATGGAAAATTTAGAAGAAAGTAATTTAAAAGTGTTTAGATCAAACAAAGGTGGAATTAAGGTAGAATTGGATGGATTTATTTACGAAAAAAAAAAATGTGCTAAGTGACAAATACATTGGCTGTGTGAAATGAGACGAAATAAAACATATAATTGTAACGTAAGAATAATCACCATATATAACAGAGAAAGTAATATGCATACATTGATAAGCAAAAAAATACTTAACCATAATCATGACCCTGATGTAATAAAGTCAAAAGTCGCTAATATTGTAAATTTGATTAAAGAAGAATCCATTCATAACATTGGGAAAAAACCAAGCCTGGTAATAAACGATTGTTTATCTACAACATCAGAAGTGATTTCAGCATATTTACCAACAATAAAAAATTTAAAGCAAATTATTTATAGAAATAAGAAAAAAGGGAAACTGCCAAATGCTGAACCAGAAACAGCAGATTTTCAACTCGATATGAATAAGTTGCATTGTGATTATTTGGAGAATGATTTGATTATAAAAGATCAACTAAACAATGGACGTCGGAAAATTATGTTCACAACAAAAAAGTTATTACATCATTTAACCCGATCAAAATATTGGCTTGCAGACGGCACATTCAAAATAGTACCAAAAATATTCCATCAACTGTATGTGATACATGGATCAGTATGTCATAATGTAATATTCCGATGGTACTTGCACTCATGACTAATAAGGATAAAGCTAGCATATATACATTTATTGAAATGTTATTGGAATGTTCTGGATCCGCTGATATAGTCCTATCACCCCGTTATATAATAATGGACTTTGAACAAGCGCCACAAATTATTTAAAAAATATATTTCGATAATGTTATTCAAAGGATGCAACTTCCATTTAGGGCAAATCATATACTTACCGGAAAATATAGAAAAGTGGGTTCCAAAAACTATACGGTAATGATGATAAATTTGCCATGGAAATGAAATGTTTATTTGCTCTTTCTTACTTATCTCCCAGTGATATAACAAAGTATTTTGATGAATGGCGCAAAAATATGTCCCCTGAGGCGGAAACTGTTGCACAATGGGTTAGCGATAATTACATCTGGGGAACAAGTTCTTCGCCACCAAAATATCAGCCTACCCACTGGAGTACAAAAGATTGAATCAACCAGGATATCCCTAGAACACAAAATTATGCTGAATTATGCTACAATATTTAAAATGAATTAATCAAGGAAATAAAATACTCAATCATAGAAATTGATAAACTAGGTACAGGCGCCCCAATACCAGCAAAAAGAAAAAAAAATGGGATAAAAAGTGTCGCATAGATATTATATTAAATAATCAATCAGATTACGCTGAAACTGGGTTTTGAAGGCAATAGGAGCTAATTTAAGATAAGTTTAATGTAAATTGTCTATGTATTTTGTTTAATTCATTATTTAATTATCTTTCTGCATGTATTATCAGTTTATCACTCATTAAAACAGTTGATTTTGAACTTATGTGGTTTTTATTTCCCTGCAAACATGCATACACCATGCATGCAGCAAGCATGCAGCATGCAAAAAAGCATACACCATGCATGCAAGTAAGTATTGCATGCTGCATGCAAGCGAGCATGCAGCATGCAAGCAAGCATGCAGCATGCAAGCGAGCATGCAACATGCAGCATGCAAGCGAGCATGCAACATGCAACAAGCAACATGCAGCATGCATGGTTTCTGTCACGGCTCCGGCGGTCCCACACGAGCTTATCGTCGCAGATGGTTTTAGGGCTCACCACCTGCTCCTCAGCTCGCAGGCCGCTTCGCCACTCCGCGCCTACGCGGGCTTAAATTACACTCTAGGGGTAGGGCAGACAAGACTACGTGGAGTCGGTTTTGCAGCGATTCTTTTCTGTCACTAACTTTTGTAGCACAACTTAATGACTTTTTAAGAATATTATTTTAATTTTAATTGAAAGTTAAAAATTATTTCAAATTAAATTCTGCCATCTTCATAGTATGCCAAGTGAAATTGTACCAAGTAATCGTTGCTTTAAATAAAAGTTAAGTATGCAAAATGAAATTATGCGGTATTTTAACTTTGCCAAAGGTAATTATGCCAAATAATTTTCTGCCATCTTAAAGGTATGCCATTGCAAATTCGGACATAATATAAACATTCGGCCAAACAATAATTATATTAAATAATTTTTATGCCTTAATAATATTCTTTTAAAGAAAATTATGCCAAGTGTGTTATGCCAAATAAATTTCGGAGCATCAAGATTCTGCAAGATAGAACCCGTATAAATTGATGTATGTATTTGTATGTATGTATTTCCTTAACACAAAAAAATACTTCATATGCCCATTGCTTTTCGACTTATCCATGTTCTCTTGTGCTCTTCCTTAGTACTGGAAATAGGGCCATATACTTCTTTACCCAGAATCACGAAACCCCTTACCACAGTCTGATTGTAGACCCACGTCAACATACTTGTCAATCCCGTGGTTCATACATAGGTATTTGTGTTATTGATTAATTAATTTTCTAAGTTTACAGACTAATATCTTTATTTAGGACATAACCAACGTTGACTTCCACAAATAAAACCAATATCCTCCATCAGTCCTAACATTTTCCGCTCAAGCGTGCATCAACGGCCCCTTTAAATTGTATACCAGCTGAAGAACCCTCTGGAGGGATAGGACGCTTCAAAGTGAACACTCCAGGATACTCCAGCATTTTCACTCCCCATTCATGTTGTGTCATAAATATCTCGTCATCCCGTTGACAATTTTATATTTAGACTTGAAAATCTAGGGATGAAGGCCGATGTTTAAGTGGGATTAGTACGACCTTGCCATTTTGAGGCTAGAAATTTTGATGATAGGCTTATGTTATTAACGCGGGAGTCAGGTGATGTAGGCGGGGGTGATGATGTTCCCTTGACGAGGGAATTTAATGGAAACCACTTTCAGCACTTTTTAAAACTTTATATTTGCTATTTACACACACAATAGTTTAACACGAATTTAAATCACATACGTAAGGTTAGTTAATTGTACACAACACGGAAATACAGTCAAATAAGCATAAAGGATCATTAAAGAGTACACGGAAATACACGACATTAGAAAAGTAAAATAATCCTAAGCTATGTTAACTTGACTGCCCTGAGCTATTTATAGAACATTCGCGACTTGTAAAGCTAACAGTTATGAGGAGCTGTTACTTCACCGGAGACTTGTTGAAGACTGAACTTGCTGACATAATAAGAACTTAATTTAATTGAATTTCTCCTGTATATATGGTTTTGGTCATTAGCTCAAGTAACGTGTGGGCCCTGAAGGGTTTTAAATTTTCTTCCATACAATACTGCAGGACACCAAAGCGTGGCTGGGTCTGGCCTTGAGTCAGGTCGCCACCTCAGAATCGTGTTGCAACTTGCTTAATCTTACGCAATCGACAATATTATGGCGTAAGATTGACCATACATGTTTTAACATGAGTTTTTACATCGTATTGTTACGATCATTCAGATGATGACGTTATCAAAATACATGCTATTTAGGTTGCTGATGGCTTATGTGTATCAAAGTTTGATTCAAATATACTCTACATGCTAGGGTTACAATGTTGTTATCATGTAAAGTGATACGTAACACAATCTGTTACAGCATATCTGATTATGTCATACTATAGGTAAATAAAACATAGTTACAACTAATGTTGTTGTATTATTAAATCATGGTGCTTCGCCTACAGCTTATGTTTTCATGATATGAGCTACTCTGAAGAATAAGAAGGTATAAAATAATGAAAAGGGTACTTTCAAAGGATTTATTTCAATTAAACCATTTACAGGCACTTTTGAATTGTCAAGGAGTCGGTCAGTTACAAATATGAAGCTAGTTGCCCATTCCAAATAGTAGTACGTTCCTATGGAGAAGAACGGGCAAGAAACTCCACGGACACTCTTTTAAATTAATGAATTAAATCATAGAATTCCTCTAATTCCTCTATAAATCACGATGGATTGACGACCTTAAAAAAGTGACTGGGTCAGACTGGATGCGGAAGGCGGAGTACAGAGTGTTGTGGCGCAGCTTGGGAGAGGCCTATGTCCAGCAGTGGACTGCGATAAGACGAGTTGATAGAATTTCTCATCGTTTGCGGTGCGGATATAGCCATAATCTTGGTATTTGTGATTGCTGTCATTATTACAAACATTAATACCAAACTCACGCTCCTACAAGATACTCTAATAACGAACTATTTCCTCAAACTAACGATGCAAAGCTAACCAAATATTTAATAACAGTAATTATTACAAACGAGTACAAGCCCACAAATTGGCTTATTGCCAAAATGATAATATAATTATTCGTAAAGCTCTAACAACATATTCCGTCCATGACGAAGGGAATCCATTTAGGGGTGATACATCTGCGATAATACCATCATAAAATAATCTCATTAGGGTAAGAAATGTAATCGGACGTGCGAAGGGTCGGACCTGCGGTGACAGCCCTCTGCTGATGTAAGGGTTATGATATAAACTTGTTATGTACTTGTTTCGTATGTATTAACTGGGTTTTTGCTCATTGATTGTGTTCAAGAAACTCGAGTATTTATAGCTTTCTAGGTTTATATACCTTGATACCGCCTGTTAATATTTTCGTCTTTGCTCTGGCTGTTCAAAAACAAAAATGCCACGACTTATTTTACGTATGTTTTTATTATTTTAAATAAGTTAAGCGAAGGGTTACCAGAGAGAAATAACATTTTTTTTCGCAGTGTCCTCGGTTCTTAGAACCAGAACCTACTAAGTAGAAATCGCCAATGAGGAAAAAGTGGTTTCTTTAAATAATGTATTAGAGCTTGGCAATAGGTGGATGATACTATGCATGTATGACAGAAAAAATGCGCGGCAGGTTTCGTTGATTTTCCTCTTGCCTTTCTCATTTATAATTTATTTCTCTTTTATAATTCAGCAACTTTTAACAAGCATGCAGACACAAATACCTACTTCGCAATATTCTTTTCTGAACTTTATAAGCAAGAAATGAAATGAAATCGTTTATTCTGTAAATAGGATATCGGAATCACTTTTACACGTCATATTAAAAAGTAAAAAATAAGCTAGATGTAGTCGACATTTCCTATCTGACTACCCCTGAGAAGAAATGGCGAAACAAACTCAGGGGTCAAAGTCTTACCGTGAGGTGCTCGCCAAGGCGTGGAAGGCGGTGAACCTGGAGGAGATCGGCGTCGCCGAGGGCTTCAGGATGAAGGTCACGGCAACTGGGGCCCGGATGCTCGAGATCCCTGGTGCGGCAAGCGGCCCAACTGCTGACGCCCTGGCTCAAAGGCTCAGGGCGTCCCTTAATGCGGAGGAGGCTCGGGTCTCCAGGCCCACCAAGTGCGCTGACATGCGCATCTTAGGCCTGGATGACTGCGTGACGGCGGAAGATGTTGTGGCCGCCGTGGCTAGGACTGGAGAGTGCTCTGCCGAGCAGGTGAGGGCCGGCACCCTCCGTCCTGACAAATCGGGGATGCAAACCATTACGGTGAGCTGCCCCGTGTCGGCGGCCCAAAAAATATCCGGGGAGGGCCAAAGGCTCCGGGTGGGCTGGGTATCCACGCAGGTGAAACTGCTGGAACCCAGACCTATGAGGTGCTTCCGCTGCCGGGTGGGAAACCATGTGGGAGCATGCTGTACCTCGGAGGTGGACCGCAGCGATCACTGCTTCCACTGCGGTCAGCCCGGTCACAAGGCCGGCTCTTGTAATGCCACGCCGCACTGTTTTGCATGTGCGGCGGCTTGCAAGCCGGCAGATCACCGGGCTGGGGGCAAGGCCTGTGCTCCTCCCCCCAAACCCAGGGGCAGGGGCAAGCCCTCCGCCACCGCCGTCACCACCGCAGCCGCCACGATTGCCACCGCCGCTGCCGCCTCCACCGTCGTCGTTGCCGCCGCCACCACCGCGGCAGGGCCATCCCAAAGGGCCCGGGAGGAGGCTGATATGGAATGCTAATAAATGGCCCCATTACGCCTCCTCCAGGCAAACATCAACCACTGCGCCGCCGCTCAGGATCTGTTGCTCCAGAGCATAGCGCAGTGGTCGATTAACATCGCCGTGGTCGCTGAGCCGTACTTTGTCCCGCCCAGGGATGACTGGGTGGAGGACCTGAGCGGCTCAGTGACCCTAATTTTGTCGGCCGCTGCCGGTACCCCGTCCCTCGAGGCCGTCAAGAGGGGACAGGGTTGCGTTGCAGCACGGTTCGGGGAGATTGTCATGGTAGGAGTTTACTTCTCCCTGAACCGAACTCTCGCCGAGTTCCACAACTCCCTTGGGGAGCTGAGAGTCGTCGTCGTCGGGTACCATCCCCTCCCCGTGTTCGTCCTCGGGGACTTCAATGCCAAAAACGTGGCTTGGGGTTCCCGGTATACGGACACACGGGGCAGGATGGTGGAGGACTGGGCTCTAGAGACAGGCCTAGTCCTAAACCGGGGTTCTGTCCCCACGTGTGTGCGGATGCGGGGTGAATCAGTGGTGGACATCTCGTTCGCTAGCCCCGCTCTGTCGCCGCGTGTCATCGACTGGCGCGTGATGGAGGGGGTGGAGACGTATTCCGATCACCGATATATCCGGTTTAACGTCTCCGCCCAGACCTTAGGCGCGCTGGTCCGACAGACCCCCAGTGGTCCGCGGTGGGCGCTGAAGCAGCTGGACCGGGATCTCCTCCTGGAAGCCTCGATCGTGCAGGTCTGGATGTCATCACCAGACAGGCCTGCCGACATCAACGACGAGGCGGAGTGGTTCCGGGAGGCCATGTCCGAAATATGTGACGTGGCAATGCCCCGGGTCCAGCCCGGACGTGCTCGGCGCCAGGTGTGCTGGTGGTCGCGTGAGCTGACCGCTTTACGCGAGGCGTGCGTTGCTGCGCGCCACCGGTACTCCTTGATAATTTCCCACCCAAAAAAAAGGGGTCAAAGTCTCTTTTAAAGTCCAGACATAATCTTGGTCAGATCATGTGAGGACCATGTAGATCTGTGTCTGAAATGGTCTTTTGAGGAAAGAACCACACAATTTTGAGTGGACCTGATCGTGCAGCTCGACTCAAGACTTAAGGAGCTCAACGACTCTACGAACAATACCAAAGAAAGTATAGTAAAGCATAAAATAATAGGAAAATATTTAAAAAAAAAAAAAAAAGACCCACATAGTGCTCACATTCACAATAAATTAAAGCAGTAAATATCAAAGTAAACATTTAATATTGTATATAATATTCTGCAATGTCAATATTTATATAAAATCATGCATAATAACATTAAATGTCAAGTTTTCCAGTTTGATCACAAGGCTTGCAGAGCGAGCAGCTCAATCCCTAGCTTTTTTGTCTTCTAAATAATCAGAAATTTTATAGTACCCTTTTTTACAAAGTTCGGTTTTAATACAGCTTTTAAATCGTTTAATGGGTAAGTTTCGAATGTCAGTAGGAAGTTTGTTGTAAAAGCGTATACATTGACCCATGAACGAGTTGCCTACTCTGTGGAGGCGAGTGCGATGTACAGCAAGATTGTGTTTATTCCTGGTATTTAAACAATGAATATCGGACATTTTGCAAAAAAAAATCTTAATTATTAAATTCACATTCATTCACTATTATAGTTCCACAGTATTTATCTCACAAAATCTCAATAATTGACAGTAGGTATAATAAATCACAAATCTGGTCGATGTAACTGACGGAGCGTGTCGTGGTTGGCATGTGAGATTCGATCGCGAGTCGCGACCAATGATTGATGAACCCTGATACCGTGGTGTCAATGGAATGTTTACAACTTGTGCTTTAAGGCTCGTACAGACTGGCGAGATACCGCGGGCGCAATAGGCAGCGTCACCCTGTCACGCCCGCGATATCGCGCCAGTCTGTACGAGCCTTTAGAGTGTGCAGGTCTAGTTCTGTCACTCGCTTAATTTTTAATACTTTATAACTATTGCAGTTTATTAATTTTATTATAGGTATCTTGTACATTGTCTTCGCATATAATTTATTATAATTAACTGGCTGTTGCCCGCGACTTCGTCTGCGATATAGGATAAAAGTAGCCTATGTCCTTCTCCAGGTCATGGTCTACCCATGGCACATGGGTACGTCCTATGGGTATGTCCACCTATGTTTTTATTTATAAAATGACAAGGATTTTTACTTTGTAAAGTATTATAAATATTTTTTTTAATAATTGTGAATGTGAAGACTATGTGGGATATTGTTTTATTTTTTTGATTTTCTCTCTCAGTTAGTTCTAAACATGGTCTGGCAGTTTGAGTGATTTATGCGGCTTACCCAAATGTCCTTTCTTTGGTATTGTTCGTCGAATCGTTGAGTTCCTTAACTTCTGAGCTGCACGATTACTGACAAATGCGTACACTGACTGAATAGGTCCACTCAGTCTGTGTGATTCTATCCACAAAAAACCATTTCAGACACCAATCTACATGGTCTTCACATGATTTGACCAAGAGAGACTGTGACCTCTGAGTTTGTTTCGGCCTTTCTTTTCAGAGTAGTCGGATAAGAAAAGCCGACCTCATCCAGTGTTTCGAAATTCGAAGATTTATGTGACATCTAAACCCGCGCTAAGCCCGCGTGGTAGATTACAGCCCACTTCCTCTCGAAGAGAGGAGGCTGGTGCCCCGCTGTGGGAACACTATAAGGTAATTTATCAATCAATCAATCAACTCAGCCTATAGCCGTCCACTGCTGGACATAGGCCTCTCCCAGGCTGCGCCACAACACCGTGTCCTCCGCCTTCCGCATCCAGTCTATCCCAGCCACCTTTTTAAGGTAATCGGTCCATCTAGCTGGGGCGCTCCACACTACGCTTGCCGATACGTGGTCTCCACTCCAGGACTCTTCTGCTCCACCGGCCATCGGTCCTTCGACAAACATCAAGGTGATTATGCTTTATGCAAACTGTGCAGTATCTAAAATTAAAACTTCTCATTTTCGCTACCATGATAAAGTTAAGGACAAGCTTCAGTCTGTCAGGCGTTTCTCCAAACCTTTTGATTTCGGATCAAAGGGTTTTGGAAAAATGCCTGGCAGAATGATGGCTCTAAAATCTGTTTACGTTTTCAGGCAAAAGATAAAACATAAAACAGGTTGGTATAGGAATGCCTTAAAACTTGCAAAGTCCTTCTTAATTCGTTCATACAAGCATTTGCTGCGTCTTCCCTTAAATTCCTTTTGACGTTATAAAATTCTTCAGACAGGTTTGGCTCCATAATTGTGTCACGGTGTTTAATCTTCATTCTTTCTTTGCTTGAACACATCTAAGGAGTTATTAAAGATTTTTCTCGTATTTTCCTGAATAAGAAATATTTTTCTGCTTCTCTTTCTTGCGAAAAAAATTAAGATTCCGTGTTTGTAGAATTTAATAATATATCTTTGCGTAAATTCTTAACAAAACGTTTGTAATATTATGGCTAGGTATATCAGTAGAATGTTTAATCATATCGCTTTTGGACGTATAAATTGAGGATATTAAAAATGTTCATTCCACGTAACAAGCATAAAAGAATAATGAAACATTTTATCAAAGAAATAAATTGAACCCAAGTTTAACTGGAATTCCGTATGCTCAGTTACTTTGACATCGGGACTTGGTACAAGTAACTGAACTTCGATGCTTACGATATGCATACGTTTGTGTTCACAAAGAGAAAAGTTTTGTAAATATGTCTGCCCCGAGTTTACCATAACAACAGTTTTTCTTAGTTTTAATTTGAACCTTCCATTACTTATGGTCTACTGAAGTATTATTCGACTAGAGAGAAGCCACACGATGCGTTGCCGGTGAGTTGCGACGCTTGAGCGGTGACGCTACGTCATCCAACATCATCACAGTGACGTGCCACACGGTGTGAAGCGACGACGCAACGCACGCTCAACGGACAAGGTGTGCAGAGAAACAAAGCGGGGAAGAATGTCGTGGTGCGGTGCCGAGCATCGGAGCAGCATTGTAGCGCAGCGCAGTGTTGCTTGTACTAAAGAAAACTGACACACCTAAAAAAACCAAGTCAAGAGCGAGTCGGACTCGCACACCGACGGTTCCGTATATATGATGTTGATGATTTCTGAAAAACTGCTATTTTAGAGACATCGTTTTATTTTTCCTGCAATCTTTACATAAACTTCTATCACATAGAATAATTTCAGATTTTTCTCTATGCAAACTGCGGAGATAAGGGGGAGAAACGGTATTTTTTTTTGCATGCCTAAAAAAAAAGTTTGAGAATATGCAAACAGCGCTCTTTCATATGATACCCCACATACCCTAGTAGACTCCATTCGAATTTTTAAGACCCTGTTGCAAAAAATATTTTTTTTTTAAATTTCTTTCTTGTTTGCAAAATAGTTGGATAAACGTTTAGATGACGTTTATCCAACTATTTTGCAACCTATTTCAAGTTGATAGCATTAGTAGTTCTTGAGATATCCAGCTGTGAGTGACAGACAGACAGACTTAGTCTCACCATAAGGGTTCCTTTTTACCATTTTGGTAAGGAACCCTAAAAACAATCGTATACAGACAACATAATTATAACCTCCTCCTTTTTGGAAGTCTGTTAAAAACGGAGACGTTGCGACGTCGTAGTTAGCGGCGTTGCGTTGCGACGCCATACGTAACCCGTGTAGCACTCGGTGCGGTGAAATCGTGGCGGCGCGACGACGCAACGCATCGGCAACGCCCGTGTGGCCTCCATTTAAGGGCGAATTTTACCAATAAAACTGAACGCTTTTAGCAGTTTAGACTACTTAAAGCTGAACGCAATCAGCACATCTTAACTGCGTTCAATCGCGGTCAGTTTCATTGGTTTCATCGAGAGTTACGAGTATCTTACCGTATTCATTATGATTATTTAACTGAAATAAATAATAGCCGCGTTTAAATATTAAGAGACGATCTAAAATTCAATGAACACGTATTAATTAATTCCCTCATGAAACAGAGTCTGTGTAATTATATTAGAAATATCAGGTTTCGTTTTCGTAGTCGTGTCGTCATCACAGAGCAAGCTCGCTAGGCTTTTAGGTGATGAGTCAACATACAACTTCGTTACTACGAAAACACATTGTTTATCTTTCTTTGTGCGGGTATGTTGCCCGGGGCGTCAGCCTAAATATCGTCAGCCTTTGTAAAGTACAGACTTCATTCACCAGTTATATCGTGTGTGATCTTTCCAGTCCAATTCGTTTTGTTTATTCTTTGTTTTTTGTTAGATGGACCGACGACCTTAAGAAGGTGGCTGGGTCAGACTGGATGCGGAAAGCAAACACAATGTTAGCTCATACACTTCATACTCTTCAGCTCATACTCTTAATTTTCCGACCTTCACTTTTTTTTTCACGATTACAAAAACGTATTTTTAATTTTAAAAAAATATTACGGAACAAAAATCAAGCGGGCCTACATAATATTAAAGTGCACATAAAATTAAGTAGTAAAATCCGTAAAGGAAAACTTTTCTTCACGCTCTTGTTTCTGTAAAGCGCGTGAATATGAGTTTGAGTCGTCTACATCCCACGCTTCCCCTATGTTTTAAGTGCTCACATTATATCCCATGTCCTCTTTGTGCTCATCACCCTTGCGTTACAAAGTGATCCTTTTTGTTTTAGAACCTAACTTAAGCTAGGATTCCTTTGAGTCGCACGCTCCAACAGGAATCCATAAACATTTCGTTAAACTTGTAAAATATATAAATTAAATTCGTTTCCGAAAACATCGAATATATCGTTTATGATACTATCAAAATCAAAAGTCATTTATTCAAACTAGGCTGAGAATCAGCACTTTTAGAACGTCAAAATTACACAAGACAGTCCCCCAAAAACGCCCGCCCACACACCACTGCCTAGTGCTTTAGCTGGGAAGAAGAATTGCGTAAAAAACTCCCCAGCAGCACAACTGTCTGTTCAGTTGGTAAAACTTGATTCTATACAATATTATGTAAAATAATTTACATAACGCAACACAAAACATTACCTAAATTAAATTATTTGCAATATGTTAGCTAGCACACGCCACTATACCACAAACAAACAAAACAATTTATCGTCGAAAACTATGCCTACTCAAGCAGAAACAAAAGTAAAAAGTGAACTTAAAAACCGGCCAAGTGCGAGTCGGACTCGCGTACGAAGGGTTCCGTACCATTATCTATAAAAACGGCAAAAAAATTACGTTTGTTGTATGGGACCCCCCTTAAATATTTGTTTTATTTTAATTTAATTATTTATTTTTAAAGTGAATATTTGTGCCGTAATCAATATTGAGCAAAAACGAGCGAAAATATCACGTTTGTTGTATGGGAGCCCCCTTAAATATTTATTATATTCTGTTTTTTAGTACTTGTTGTTATAGCGGCAACAGAAATATATCATCTGTGAAAATTTCAACTGTCTAACTATCACGGTTCATGAGATACAGCCTGATGACAGACGGACAGACAGTCAGACAGACAGATGGACAGACGGCGGAGCCTTAGTAATAGGGTTCCCGTTTTACCCTTTGGGTACGGAACCCGAAAAAGATGGTAACAAGATTTATAAAACAATCTCATGCAGTCGGAGGCAATAGTTCATAATTGTTAAGAAGATGCCTCCGACTGCATGAGATTGTTTATAGTTTATATAAATCTTGTTTCTATCTTTTTTTAAGTTCACTTTTTACGCAGTCCTATTTTTAGATTTTTTAAATTTACTTCTTTATTTAACACTTTTTTAGTCTGGATTATAAGACGGTACATTAGGTTATTTACTCACTGATAATCAGGTGATAACGGCCTCTTACTCACTCACTCCAAAATTTCAGGATCGTTTTGTTATCATTTCTTATTTAAATTACATAGACACACATATCTCATACATACATTACATATCACTTGTATATATTTTTGTAATCACCCTTTAAAACCCTTCATTTTGATAGGCCTTCACTCGATAGGCTTGGGAGATTTTTTTTTTTCGATAACACACCTTTTGGCGGCAAAAATCTGCCATTTTGATTTAATCATTTTAATATACCCAGTGACACTCGCGCCATAAAGTAGAATCTAACTACATATCATTCATCAAACTCGATTCAGCCGTGTAGTAGTTACAAGGGAACATAGGGACAGACATACATACGTACATACAGGTCAAACACATATCCCTCCTTTTTTGGCTTCGCCGCAGTCGGGTAAAAATAAACTAAAAATACGTAAACAGGACGTTCCTGAATAAAAGCCTCCAGGCATAATGGGCGTGCCCGCTTACATAAAGTTATAGCTGTAACTCGAAGTCACAAATGATAAACTAGCACAGACAGACTCATTAATTAGCATGGTATTAGTTTATTCATGCTTAAAATTTCTAATTTTGAGTGGGTAGGTATGCTTGTAAGCAATTATGCATTTTATTTATGTTTTTCAACTGTACACATTGTCTAGCAATGAACATGCTTATCTATTCACACGAATAAACAGAGAGAAAACCAGTTTAGAAGCGTTCAGAGTACAACCCCTTCCAGCTTGTTAGACAATCAAGCAAGTGATGATTGCTCGAGTCGAAACTAGCATGCATTATGTATCGTTAGAATACTTTTCATCCCGAGTAACATAGGCTATTTATATTTTTTTATCAACATCATCCTTCGGCTTCGAACTTTCGAAGTCCACAGGTAGACTTAGGAGCCACCAGCCCACCACCTACTGAGCCCGATCTCCAGCCATTTTGGTCCAATCTCATATATTACTAACCAGCTGGCAGCTACCGTGGACAGACCTCGCTCTAATAGTAGCAAGGTTTGCAATTGACCTCCACAATCCTAGGTACTACGATACCCATTGGTAAGACTGGTCCCATGTAAATACTGGTATTCAGCTGAATCTGGTTAGACTGGAAGCCGACCCCAGTATAGTCGGGAAAAGGCTAGGCAGTTGATCAGTTGATGTATGAAATTGCTCATTAGTAGCACGAAAGGATGCAATACTAGCATGCTTCCGTGTTATTAATAAGCCAAGAATATCCGCAACTTTCGATCTTGAAGCTTCGTGGTTAGGTGTCAATATCGTATAGTACCCATTTATTGGTATAGGAAGTTTAGTAGTTAAATAATTTGATTTCAGTGTCCGGGCGTTAGAATTCGGAGTCTGACTATTTGTGTTTGGCGAATGTTCGTGTTTCTTATTGAGTTTCGGGTCCTTGATTTGTTATCTCTAGAATTATCAGGGTCATTGGTAAATCTATTTCTCTTGACCCAAGGGCTGTTTGGACTTTGAATGTTTTCTTTTTTGGTCGAAGCTTAAATATCTGAAGATATTTTACATTTATATAATACAATCATCTGCGACCCTAAAAAATCTGTCTAGGTATTGGACATGATTTTAAATGTTAAATTATTTTAATTTTTTCGCGCTATTGAATTTTAATCACAGTTTTAAAACTAATTTGAATGTTTAGGACTAACTCTTAGTCGCAGGACAGGTTTTTAGTTATTTACAAAACGATAAACAGCAATTTCGAGCCAAACTAAAGCAAACTTCACGTCCTAGTTTTAGAAACTATTTGTGTTGCTTGATTTGGGTGGAGTTTTGTGAGCGTTGGGAATTTATAAAGTTGTAATGAGAATACTGATTTCGACACTGGCTTTGAAGTATGTGTAAAGCATCTTTTTCATATTGTTTTAAAAGGGTTAAAACCAGTCAACATTACTTTAAAAAAAATTGGATCAACGTGGACGTAGTCGCAGGCATAGCTAATAATTGTAACAGACAAAATTACGACGACACATTATCATAAAATCTACCTATTTATGACTGAATATTTATGACAAGAAAAGCAAATATGAAATAAAAAGCTAAATATTCCGCAGTTTTCATACCACATGAAATCAGGTCAAACTTTGAAGTGAATATTAATTTGGACTGAAACCTAGCAGCGAGTCGACGACTAGTTGAAAATTGGGCTGAACGAAGAAAACGTTTTTCGTTCAGCCCAACAGGTTTCAACTAAACCAAGTGCAACGTTGGGAAAGTTTCATGATTATGTCAGTTGGAAGAAGACGCTACAATGTATGGCCTTAAGCTTTTTATTAACACGGAACTTTTAATAAGTATGTTACTACTTACTCTAGAACTTTTAGGAAAACTTGTAAAGCAGATAAAGCCCAATACATACGCAACAAGGTTAAATCAGCAGACAGTAAAATAAAGACTGTTTGGAAAATTATCAATAATGAATCGAACAGGAAAAAAAAGCATAATTCTGATTACACACTGGAGACGACATTTGGTCTCATTTGCGATAGCAAAGAAGGTGCTCAAGAAATTGTAAATTTCTTTACCAGTATCCCACTTAAAACTACTGACACCTTAAATTCCTCGCTCTCACTCTCTTTTCATTTAGTAAGGGCAAACGTTTCAGCCTGCCCGATTGAATTTAACTTTAAGCATAATTAACCCCATAACAGTAATTTATTATAATTATAAGCAATTTAATTTTAAGCAAATTAAGCAATTATAAGCAAATTAAGATCAAATTGGCCGAAAATCTTTGGGGAACGTCCATTGTACCTCCACAATTGACCGCCTTAATTAGCCTAAATATTTCATTTGTGTGTGTATCAAGGAGTCTTCCCATATTTAATGAAATACAGTAAGTTACCACTTTTAAAGAAACCAATAATTATAGATTCGTATCCGTGTTGCCCGTTTTCAGGAAGGTGTTTGAAAAGGTAATGCTTAATCAAATGCTCAATCATTTTGAAAATAATTAAATCCTTCATGATCAACGGTATGTATCACCGAAGGATGTTGTACGTTGTATTAAATTAAAATAGATTTTAAAACCTTTGGGAAGAGGCCCAAGACGCCATAGGAAGTTTTCATCATCGACGCAACCCAATGCCATGGCCTCTCCAAGGCATTCGGTTGCGTCGATCATGAAAACTTACTCTTGAAACTTGAGCGTTACGGGCTTGAAAATTTGTGCTCTGTTTAGTCAAATCTTATTTAAATAATATATAACAGCAAGTTGAAATAAATGGTGTCAATTTACTCAGTATAAAAGTAAAAAATGGGTATTCCACAAGGCTTGATATTGGGTCTTTTCCTCTTTTTAGTATGTATTAATGGTCTACTCCATTTTTTAAATAATTAACCATTAATTATGTTATTTGCTGATGATACTTCCTTAATTTTTAAGGCAGAGAGATGTGCTACAAATTTTAACGACTTGAAATAACGCCCAAGCCCAAAATCGGTTCACTGCATAATTTAGTATTAAATGGAAACAAAACTAAGTTCATAAGATTTTCTTTACCAAATGCGTAAAGTCAAATCAGCTGTATTTTATATTATATGTTTTAGGAAAAATCTTAGAATATTTTTATACTTTGACATTTTCATAATAAATTGTCAACTGTCAGATTTCTTTATATATGCTATGAAGCTAACATTATAAGCCCAAGTTTTCACTGAAGCCTCTCATAAAGCTTGTATAATAAGGTCAGGTTCTGACTGTAAGTCGTTTTATTGTTTCTGGCCGACAATCAAATATGAAGCAGTGGCGTGCAGTGTTTCTCCACGGAGGGTAGGCCACGGAATAATGATGACCCTCAAAGTAGTCACATTTATTGATTTATAATATTTGAAAATAAGCCTATAACAGTTATAAATACAAGAACTCACCCTCACTGCACTTACTGGAAGTAATAAACAAAATGTACGGAATACAAATATTGAAATGACGAGTACGAGATGAATTACCATATTTTTCGATTACTTCTCGTAATTCGGGTACATATCTACCTTTAGACACAACTTGAATCTTATCATTATACGATAATTGAGAAAACTTATTGCATTTAACTTATAACAAACACACATTATCAGCGCACACTTCACAACTGAATACCATTTTTAAGTGATAAAAACAATACACAAGTAACATTTACTGTACTTTTCTGTTTCTAAACAAATTATTTATAACTTAATAGGTTTAAACGTGCAAGCACGCGTTATAAACTGCTTGTTACTATGAAACAATATGGCGTATTTACGAAAAACGAAACGAAAAATATAATTACCAATTTGTCGAAAATACTAGCAGATAATAATCGCTGTACCAATACAAAAATTTATTACAAATCGAGTCCTGTAACACAGCGCTATTGAGAAAAAGTGTTATTTGTATGGGTCCTACTATACAATGTCGCCCATGCGCAAGTGACCGCCCGTAATATTCTGAATATTCATGAAAAAATGTCGAAAATAAACTTCAAAAGGGGGGGGTCTATCTATAACATTTTTCATGTTATTCAATTTTTAATTTTTTAAGTAGAGTTTGTAGATTTGCTTTCTATTTTTTGATACGTCTCCGAAGTTTATGGGTCGATTTGGATTCTGTTTATTATTTCCAAAAGCTTGTGAGTTATTTTAACAGGTTAATTAACATTTTTACTAAAAATTATCGACTACGAAAAAAAAGACGCAATCGAAGTCATTTTTTCGGTAAAAAATTGTGTATTTATTTTAAAAAAACTAGTGTAAGTCCATAAATTATCCCCATAGGACGACTTTTTTAATTATTATTTGTAATCTACTACATAACAGCTAAAAATTCACAGAACATTACTAATACCTATCTCTAAAAAAAAACCAGCAAACAACTTGTTGAACATTTGCAACTATTCAAATAAAAAGGGTTGCTCAGGTAGAAACCGGTTCCTAGAAACAGCTTTTTAACAGTTGCGTCCCTACCACGTGCATACCCTTGTCGGCTAGCGTTACTTCATTCAGTCGCTTGATTACTGACCCCGTGAAGCTACGTGTTTTGTGATTTGTGCACTACTTAATCTTGTGAGGAAAGTTTGCAGGCCTTCTTGTTTGAGAATTCTCCAAACTCTTATTCTTGGTATACCTACTCTTATCGATAGGAGACGAATACTTAGCATAGGGTTAGCGCGCACTAATCGTAACACATCCTCTTCCACGTCTACATCAACAATCACGCGGGGCTCATTTCGTTGCGGAAATAATCCTCTTTCGGAAAAATGACGATGTACGGCAATGAAGGATCGGTACCCAAGTACTGGTCTACTTGGATATCGACGTCTGTACTCTTCGACAGCAGCGCGTGCATTTCCATTAGAAACACCGTAAATGAAATGCACGTCAGCCACATGAGACGGCGGTAGATGACGCAATCGTACCATTGCAATGATACGAGTAGTTAAGTTTGCTTAAAGAAAATTTCCTCACAAGATTAAGTAGTGCACAAATCACAAAACACGTAGAGTCACGGGGTCAGTAATCAAGCGACTGAATGAAGTAACGCTAGCCGACAAGGGTGTGCACGTGGTAGGGACGCAACTGTTAAAAAGCTGTTTCTAGGAACCGGTTTCTACCTGAGCAACCCTTTTTATTTGAATAGTTGCAAATGTTCAACAAGTTGTTTGCTGGTTTTTTTTTAGAGATAGGTATTAGTAATGTTCTGTGAATTTTTAGCTGTTATGTAGTAGATTACAAATAATGATTAAAAAAGTCGTCCTATGGGGATAATTTATGGACTTACACTAGTTTTTTTAAAATAAATACACAATTTTTTACCGAAAAAATGACTTCGATTCCGTCTTTTTTTTTCGTAGTCGATAATTTTTAGTAAAAATGTTAATTAACCTGTTAAAATAACTCACAAGCTTTTGGAAATAATAAACAGAATCCAAATCGACCCATAAACTTCGGAGATGTGTCAAAAAATAGAAAGCAAATCTACAAACTCTACTTAAAAAATTAAAAATTGAATAACATGAAAAATGTTATAGATAGACCCCCCCTTTTGAAGTTTATTTTCGACATTTTTTCATGAATATTCAGAATATTACGGGCGGTCACATGCGCATGGGCGACATTGTATACAATAAATTGCCAGATGTAATGAAAAATGATTTAATCAAGAACTTTAAAAATAAATTAGTGGCCTTCCTAATAGAAAAATGTTATTATTCGATTAATGATTTTTTAATGGACAAAACTTGTTAATCAGCAATGTGCATAATTAATATTATCTTGAACATAATGTACCTAATATAAGGTAATTTTATTCTAAGTAACATTTTAATTTGACATTTAAAAATGTTATTATTCGATTAATGATTTTTTAATGGACAAAACTTGTTAATCAGCAATGTGCATAATTAATATTATCTTGAACATAATGTACCTTATATTAGGTACATTATGTTCAAGATAATATTAATTATGCACATTGCTGATTATTGCATTGCTGATTTTTTAATGGACAAAACTTGTTAATCAGCAATGTGCATAATTAATATTATCTTGAACATAATGTACCTAATAACATTTTAATTTGACATTTTTCAATATCAATTAATGTAAATAAGTATGATTTTATTGTACCTAATAATTCTAACTGTGACATTTTAATTTGTAATTTTATTTATTCTTTTTAACAATTTTTTAATAATTTATATAATTTTTGCGTGCCTATTTCCGGGCAGAATGTACATGGCTCACTCTTTTCTACTCCACCTCTATTCTAATGTACCTACATTCGTTGCAAATAAATTATTGATTTGATTTGATTTGTAATCGATTTTAGCGCGCTAAACGGTAAAAGGGAACGCGTTTAAGCGCGCTAAAATCGATTACAGCGATTATGGTCTTAATTCGGAATGCACCCAAAATAGCGATATTTTTATATAGCGATAGCTTTACAAAAGCGGGCAACCAAATTTTGGCGGGTTATCCGTCTGCAGCCATGAGCCAATCACAGCCCAGCTTCACTCAAAGAAGTTACGCCCATAATCTAGACATGTGTGCCGTTCATACACACAAAATATGCATCAGTGTGCTTAAATTGATCAATGAAAAAGTTGCAAAATGAGGCAATTTGTCTTGGAACCTATACAGTCTACTACGTACTGACTTAGGCGCGTAATTACGTCACACGGGTATGAGAAGTTGCTATAAGTGTTCTAACAGGAGTTTTAACTTTTTTTGTATTTTGTAACATACTTTGTTTGTACATGTTTCTTATTTTATAACATAGATTGCATTTGCATTTGGGCTAGGGTAGGCTAGGCCTATTTGCCTCTATGGATGGCTCGAAGAAGTAATTTGAATTATGTTTGAAATGTTTAAGACATACTTCCAGAATGTTTGACAGGGACTATAAAAGCGGCCGTCAGTCTCGGCACAAAGTTTCAGTTTACCTAAGTTTTAAGCTTAGTGTTAAGTCGGTTTAAGTTGGGTTTTAATATTATTACGTATATGTATTATCTGAATCAGCTAAATACAGTTATACGGACGAAACGGGGACGAGACATCAACGCGGCCCTCCTGCTAGCGTGTAGTGTTATAATTAGGAATATAATTTTCGAGGCGACTTACAACTTAAAGGGCGACTAATTATTTGCTGCAAAAAAAATAACATGGCAGCGATTAAATATTATTTCTTAATCGCTGCAAAGTCATCTACTGTTATTGAATAATTTGGGTTAGGTTAGGTTAGAACAGTAACCATTAACAAGCGAAGGCGAGCGAGCGAAGCGAGCGTGCCGCGGTAGCGGCCGCCGAGCGCCAGATCCCCTCTATTGTTGGTAAATTCAGTTACCAAAACAAAAATTCGATGCCAGTTTAAATTAAAATAAAGCTAAAAACTGATATATTAATATGCTACCTATTACTTATTACGATACTCCTTATTAGCTGCCAACCCATTATAGGTATATGGTACCCATTCAATTTTTTTTTAAAACCTATATTCATTTTACTTAGTTGCCGCATTAAATACATGCCTTATAATTATAAAGCATTACAACGAAACCTCCTATTTACGAATACTCCTACAAACTTTTCCTCCTCTGGACAGGGATGTGGACAACACAATACTCGTCCTGATCCTGTTCGAGCCACTGCAGCCCCGTTCTCGTCTTGCTCCACTTTGCCGATTTTTTTTTTTCGCGAGCCGCGCGAAGTTGGAGCTGACCTGAAGCTCCTCCTTCTTCATACATTTTTCTATCCCTTGTCTTGTTTATATTTTAAATCACGTGATTTACTATTAGCCATCCGGCTAATCGTAACTTTATAATACCTACTACGCTTTGGAATGGGCAGCTTCATATTTCTGACTAACCGAGTCCTTGACAATTCAAAAGTGCCTATAAATGGTTTAATTGAAATAAACGCTTTGAGTTTGAGAATGGACAGAAATACAGATACCTAGCAATCTGCCTAGCTTCAACACCAAAGTTGCTAACATACTTTGCTCATTGTAGCACGAAAACATGCTAGTAATGCATCCTTTTGTGTTACTAATAAGCAATTTCATACATCATCATCATCAGCATTAGCTTTTTCCCAACTATGTTGGGGTCGGCAGTCTAACTAACCGGATGCAGCTGAATACATCCACTTGATCGGCTATCTAACCGGATGCAGCTGAATACATCCACATAATACATCCACTTGGTCGGCAGTCTAACCGTATGCAGCTGAATACATCCACTTGGTCGGCAGTCTAACCGGATGTAGCTGAATACATCCACATAATACAGGGTCAAATTAAATTAGCTAGTGAAACTTCGCAGACGTGATGGGTATCGTACACATCGGGTCTGTGTGGTTTACATAAAAAAGCAGATTTTTTAAACTGATATATCAAGTGACTGCACTACCTGCGGTTGATGACAGAAAAATAAAACTCATCAAATTAATTCCTTTTTTGTTTTATCATGTTTAGATATCGATATCTCACGTCAATATAACGTCAATTTAATTTGACCCTGTATGTTATATTATTAGCAATATTTTTCCGTTTGATTGTTAAATATGAAAAAGACACAGTATAAAACAAGTATTATACGTGTATTATTGTATTTTTCAGACGAACGGTTTTTTACGAAAATTACATGTATTTTATATGAACGATACAAAGTTTCGAAAAAAACAAAATGTATCTTTCGCAATTTTAAACACTACTTCACAACCCAGTAACTGGGTAATAAATACGATACCCCTTAGTAAGACTGTTTGGCAGACTTTTAGGCTTCTGACTACCCGTAACCCTCTTAAAGATCCACGAATGACAGTAGAGACCCAACGGTTTAACGTGCTTTCCGAGGCTCGGAGGGGTCTAGTATAAATATTGCATTATAATAATAATAAAAACGTTTATTTCAGATACAATCCATAAAGCATAACTGTCATAAAATAAAATAGCCAGCGTACAAATTTTAATATAAAAATAAACAAAATAAAAGAATTCAATCAATCAAAAAATGAAGTTACTTAACGCTTTCACGGGCGGTGAAGGAGACACAATAGAAGTTTTATTGTTATGACGTCATCAGGCGTTCACTGTCCGCGAAAGGGTTAACTTAGAAATTGCACATAGATAAAAATATACATCACAATAAAATGAAATAATATTTCAGTATTGTCCAGTAGATATACACATCCATCTATGTTGGATCGGACAGTCTGAGCGGGAAGCAATCATCCTGAGGATGCCATTGCTACTGTCTCTCACACGTCTTAATAAAAAAGCAACCCTTTTTCGGATGATAGCTGGATAGCCATCCGTTCGAGCTTCTGCAGACATTAGCGACGCACTGCAATACCCCGGGGCAGCCGTATCAGCATCCTAAAGATGTTGTTTTATTGACGTTGTTATATATATTGCATTAGTGAAGCCTTTCTTTTTTAGATTTTTGTAGGAAAATCAAGTGACGGTAAAAACATGCCCTTGGTCTACAAGGCTACAAACATCGAAGTATTAACCAAAATTGAAAAAAACTATATGCCTAACTCAGAAACTTTATAATAGTTTCAGCTTCAAAATTAAGCTGTCTTGTCATCAGTGACCACGATGTTAAGATAAAAATCCTGGGGACACCGGGATCAGTCTGAGGTCGGACATAATGGACAAACTCGATTACAGATTTCCCCCGGCGACGTTCTTCATTGATCCCGGTTCACTAAGGGTACGTTCATGGCCTCGAGCGATGCGATTTGCGACGCGAATTGCAACAAGACACGCGCGCGCGTCACCTTTTTCCGTCCGTCGCGTCGGTTCGAAAGTCTTGCTCGGTGCTTCGTGACGCGCATTAAACAATTTTTTCATTTGTTCTCCGGAGTCACTGTCGCTTGAGCGTATGGCTCGTCAACACGGGGTTAGGGCACTCGAGACGAATTCACGTCAGTAGTCACGTTTTCAATTCTTATCGATTTATTTAGGGGAAGTCTGACCAAGCTGATCCTTAGTCCGGTGATTATTTTGCTTTGTTTAGGTGGCGTCTTTTAAATCTTGTTCTTTTTTATTCAGTTAAATTTCCTGGCCTTTTTATAACAGCTGGTCCACTTAGGAGAATTTATTTAAGAAAGTTTTTGTAAACGTCCTTATGTTTAAGGCGCGGAAAATACGACCACCATGGTCTATGTACAGGATCAAATTTAGCTACCTAGCGAAACTCTGCAGATGAGTTGGATAAGTATCTTTATCTAAACACGATCAAACAAAAACAACAATTATTTAATGATTTTTAGGGTTCCGTACCTCAAAAGGAAAAACGGAACCCTTATAGGATCACTTCGTTGTCCGTCTGTCTGTCTGTCAGTCTGTCAACACCATTTTTCTCAGGAACGCGTAAAGGTATCAAGTTGAAATATCAAATACTTAAATCTACGCTAAAGTCAACGCAATAAAAAAGTACGGCATTATAAGCGACATTATTGCGACATAATATTTCGATACTCGCAAATAATCAAAACCTATAGGGTACTTTCCGTTGACCTAGAATCATGAAATTTGGGCAGAAGCAAGGTCTCACAGTACAAGTAGAGGAAAAAGTCGGAAAATTGTTAATTTGTGGTTTGATGAAACCACAAATTAACAATTTTCCGACTTTTATAAAAAAAACTTTTTTTGCGATTACAAACTTAAATTTTTAGTTGGAAAATGTTCCATTTTCGCGTGGCGTATATTGATGTATGGGAGAACATGTTTTTCAACAACAATGTTAACACCCGTATTCAAGAACGATACTATGAGGTCTCACAGTGCCCATCAACGCATAGGGCCGGTAAATCCGATTCATAAACAATACTTGAGTGATGTGCAACGCTATGCGTTCACTTAGAAGGACCCTTACGTAAAGTAGCTTGACAGCTATTTTAACCAACGCATAGTGTAGCTTATTGTAAAAAAAAGGTCTGTGTCAAATGATAATGTGGTCCACAGATGTGGTTGTTTCTGTGTGTTTTGTATCCATTTGTGATATTTTATTTTATTATTCATTTGAACTTTTTTAATTCAATATTTTTGGCGTGTGTCCGTTTGTCTTCTATGATAGGCCGCTCCCGCATTAATGCTACAAAGAGCTATCATTCCGATACAGAAAACGGTAGCTTCTTAAAACTGAAGCAAAATAAAATTATATTTTATTGTTATTAAATAGATAAAATAGATTTTATATTATTGTAGATAGTAAATTTGTTGTAAGATGTATAGGTAGAATTAACCAAAAAATAAATAAATTATTATTTAGTAATAATACTATAAAATCATTATTATTAAAAAAAAAAACAGTAAACACAGCATTCATTTCGTTTGTTTCTGGAGAATTCAAAATTGTATGCACATCCATTGATAACTAACCAATTGAAGATAACTAAACTATTTTTTGTTTGTCGATCCTTGAAAACAGAGTACTTTTTATTATTACCTAAATCACCGCACTTGATGGTTTATATTTCACAACTGACAACGCGTTAAAAGGTTATATTTATGTCGTCCTCACATCTGCCAAACACTAAGGCGAACTTAGCAACAGAAACGGACCAATCACAGATCTGCAATCGACGCTGTGCGTTTGCATAGTAAAGTGTCGCTTGAGTATTGTTTGTGAATTACATGGCCAGCCATGACGAACGCAGTGAGAAATGCTTTACTTAGCATAGTGTCGCTGCCGTACTTATGTAAGTATCGTTCTTGAATACGGGGGTAAGTTTGTTTTAGGGATAAATTCATCCTAACTACGGAATTACTACATTTTTAAGGTAGGTACCGTCCGTAGACACGTCAACCTCCGACATCCCTCGGATTTTTATCTGCATCCAATATTGTTTTGTCATCCAAAAAATCGTTGTCACTGCGCCTTGTCAGGAATACAGTAGGTGAGTCCCCTATATAAAATGTACTCTGTGGGTGAGTCTATGTTCCTTGGGAATATGTCATATTTGGCATTTTGACTGATTTTCACTTCGATTCATTTCAGCAGAACATTCCAATTATTGTAAAATAAACAATCAAAGTTATTGTTAAATATACCCATTTCGGTAGGAGAAAAGTAAGAAGTATTATGATAAATTAAAAATGCATAATTCGTTATTTGCCAATACGCTCTGGTATTTGGAGTTCTTCGCGTTTGCTTTTACATTGATAGCATTTTTCTACTTCGTCTTGTATTTAGCCAGCGTAAACTACGTGAATTACAGTCCTAAATTCGACTTCAAGAAAAAGTAAGTAAATTTCGTCTAAAATAAAATTGCGCGACTCTCCACAAATATAATAATGTCAATATTTATTTTTATATACAACTTGACCCGGAATTAATGCACAACATCTTAAGGGGTCATTGTACTCATAATTATGAACAACTTTAACTATAGGACCAAACATGAAACCGCAAAAAAATCTGCTGTTCCCTACAGTTTGACGAGTTATTCGAACATAAATGTAGGGAACAGCTGATTTCAGGTTTGGTCCCGTAATAAAAGTTGTTCATAACGATGAGTACAATGACCCTTTAAGAGGTTGTGTGCTAATTCCGGGACATGTTGTATAGGTATATCATAAAAGGCCAAAAACCTACTAATAGCAACAATTTTCTACCTATCCATTGATGATAAGGCAAAATTTTGTTCAAATCAATCTAAATTTTCAGATACATGTCAGATGGCACCTGGCTACTACAAGCCTAAATATGATGGAAAATAAAGAACTCACATCTGAGTAAGTACGAGCCTAGTAAGGTAAATGCAGCTATTACGGATACTGTTAAGATAATTTTGAAATCAACGAGTCGTGAATCGTGAAATGAGCTGCACAAGGAAATGTTTTTTCGTTTTTAGGGTTCCGTAGTCCACACTCTTATAGTTTCGCCATGTCCGTCTGTTTGTCTGTCCCCGGCTTAGCTCAGAGCCTCTTAGTACTAGAAAGCTGTAATTTGGCATGGGTATACAATAAAATTAAAAATACCGACAGTGGTAATATGAAATCTTGAAATTTTTTTAGGGTGCCTCCTTTGCATGTAAAGTGGGGATGATATTCTTTTTTCTCTTCTATCCCATGGTGTGGGATATCGTTGGATAGGCCGTTTAAAAATATTGCGGGTTTGTGAAAACCATTTTTGATTCAGGGATCCGTTTGCGTATTACTAAGCTTTACAGTGCTATTTTTTGTTAGTGCCTCCTGCCAGCTAAATGGTTGTTTTTGGATATGTGAAACAAATTATGGTAGTAGTATACACCGTGGCATTTTAATCGTCTTACAACGACAGCCCACTTCATCTATCCAATGACTTCTAATCATTCATAAAAGAAAAAAAATATATTAACTTTGGAATAATTAAAAATAAAATATTATTCATTATGGTGTATGATGTAGTTTGAAACACCCTGTCATGAGCGCGGTGCCAGCCATGCACTCCATTCCGCACCGCCCTTGGAACGCAAGGCTCTTACCGCGGTCATAACAGTTTCAAACTACGTCATGCGACATAATATTTTTTTATTAATTATTCAAATGTCAATAACTTATTTTTTTACTGTTATGAATGATTAGTAGTCATTGGATACATGAAGTGGGCTGCCGTTGTAAGACGATTAAAATGCCACGATGTATAAAACGTTTAAAGGAAAACTATCACAGGTTAACGCGGCTTTACAAGTTAACGAGTAATAGCTTACCAACATACATTTGCAGTTGGAGAGTTGGGGATTGGGTTGGGAGAACATGTTTTTCGACTACAATGTTAGTTTGTTTTTGGGATAAATTCATCCCAACTACGGAACCCATCATTGTGCGTGGTCCGACACGCACTTGGCCGGTTTTTAATATTGATAATACCTACACTTGGATAATGCTAAGAGAATTATGAGTACATCCCTGTACAGTCAGTGACCTGCATCAGCATAACCCGAACCCTCTTCCCCCGAGTCAAGAGAGAGCTCAACTACTATTAAACTTTTACTAAAGTTACTACTATTAAAACAGTATTTAGGTATAGGTAGGTTATAAACCTTGTGAAGACCGCAGGTATGCACTGGATGTGGAAAGAACAGAACCAGTCGAAGTGTCGGTGCTTGGTGGAGGCCTATGTCCAGCAGTGGACGTCTTTCGGCTGATAATATACTTGTAACCTTTCTTATTCAACAGAACGCCAGCGAGGCCCCGGGTGAGGCGTCCTCCTGTGTCCACGCCACGCCCCATTGACACCAAGCCAATATGCTGCGACGCGGGATGCATATGGTTCTGCAGTCTCATATTTAGCATCGTCACCATAGGAATGTGCTACTACCTGGCTTACACACTCCTATCAGAAACCAAACTCAGGTTTGGACTGTTCATGCCGTAACAATTTTGGTGTCGGATTCAGCTTTATCAAGTTTATTTTTGTGTGTTCTTAAAATGTATAGTTTTGTAAAGTTGATATAATCGTGTTTCCTCTGCATGCCTGAATTTTCTAATAGACAGAAGGACGGAATATGCAAGTGAATTAGGAAGGGCATCTTAAAATACCAGTGTTTTTAGGGTTCCGTAACTCAAAAGAAAAAAACGGAAACCTTATGGGATATTTCGTTGTTCGTCTCTGTGTCTGTCTATCGAGACCCTTTTTCTCAAGAATGCATGAAGGTATCAAGTTGAAATTAATATCAAATAAGTAAGTCTACGGTGCCTTGGAGGTCTAAAAATCAAGCTTTTAGGTCAACGCAATAAAAAAACGGTTATTTATGCGACATATTTTGATACTCGCAAATAAATCAAAACCAGTAATTCCCGTTGACCTAGAATCATGAAATCTGGCAAGGAGCAAACTTTCACAGCACAAGTAAAAGAATAAGTCCGAAAATCGTTAATTTATGGCTTTATCAAATATTTTGTATGATTAAAAATTACATTTGTGGTTGGGAAATTGACCGTGACGTACATAGATGTATGGGAGAAAAAAATGTCAACTACAAAGTTTTCATCTAAACTACGGAACCCTTCATTGTGCGTGGCCACTTGGCTGTTTTTTTTTTTGTTATCGTACAAGATCAATTTGTTATTTTGCAAATAGAAAAACGAAATGTAGGTACCTAGCTAGATACTTACCACTACTTAACAATCATGAAACTGTCCTTGATTGATAACGTTAAGAACCGTGACTTTGTAATATTTTTGAATAAGTTAGTGGCAAGTGTCGACAATTTTTGAAAAATTACAAATAAAAATTGTACATATTACTTTCAGTGCTTATGTTGGTTGGTTAACCTACTCTTTATATTCTTGCCCATAGACAAATGTATAGAGTATGTACATATACTACATTTGCTTTACATTCACAAAAAACTCGAACAAATAGTTAATCGAATAAAAGAATTAAGCTAATACTCGATTGTAATTAAATTTAATGACGTCAGAATGAAAGTAAACCGATCATTGACCATGCAGATAATATCAAACGGTTTGGAAGATGTTATCTTCTAGATCGTGATGAGATGTGTTGAAGTGTGACACATGGTAGGTAGATGGAGAAGACCTACTCAACGGAAATAATCTTGCATCTTGAAAATAAATGCTTTGAATTTAACATTGTTGGAGAAAAGAAAGTAACCAGCACTATTATTGGGTAAAGACTCGTACAGACTCATGCGATGTCGCGGGCGTGTCAGGCGCCGACAAAGAAATTGTGCTACTAGTGTCGCGTCGCGCCCGCGATATCGCACTAGTTTGTACGAGCCTTAACACTTAACAATTTGAATGATTTTGAATTATATTGCTAATCCATTACTTCATATGTTCGAAAAATCTGTCTGCTCAACAACGTAAATAACGCAATGAATGTTGTTGAACTATCAAAATGAAACCCAATGCTACTGATGTAGGACCGTCCAAAAGTACATCGGGTTATACATCTCGTCAAAGTCGCGGAAAAAATTTGATGAAGGTTGCACGGAACCGGGATGTATGGCAGAAGAAAGGGGAGCCAGTAGGTGATGTCGAAGTGTTGTAAATAATGAATGAGAAAGTTGGCCTATGTCCAGCAGTGGACGTCTTTCAGCTGAAATTATGGTGAATGTGAATGTTACCGACATTACAAAATGATGCACATAAATGCACACAGCGTGAGTAGGTAATAATTTATTTATTGACACTAAAAATATTAACATTATAACAAGAATATTGCGTAAAAAGAAAAGTAGGCTATAATGAAAATAATACAACATGGGAGCATCTGCTACCGAACTAGGTATATCAGTGCTCTGTGTATCAATGGTGAGAGGTACCTAACTGTAGGATGTTTACCTTCTGTCCATATTTATTCAGTGTGAGTAATTCGGCGTTCACTGTGATCGCTACTAAATACATGTTAGCTAAGAAAGTTTTGCGGTCATTAACTATGTCATGTGGACTTGATTTGCAATTTGGTTACTACTTTGGACTCGGTTGGGATATCACAGCCACAGATAGAACAGTTTAGTTGAAGATTTCAACTAAATCCGGACTCGAACCTAAACGTCTAACCCGGCGACTAGCTCTGTGCCCGGCTGATGGCAGGCTCACCCCTAGTACATGGGACTTAAGACGCTGACAACAGCTAAACCGCGGTCACTGTCAGACTGCATACAAAAGAAAGAGAAGCGCGATGACACAACGCTTGTAATTTATTGCAAAATATGAAGCAAATAACTATTTACTCAAAAATGAGTTGAGTAATCGAAAATAAAAAACAACCAAGTTCTACTTACAAGTAAGACGTTCTTGTTATTAATTAAATACCAATCGTACGTTGATATTTAATACAGATATTTTGGATTAAAACTCAAAGTAAAGGGTTAGTTTACCGTTAATTTGTATCGAGCTTTTTTTTCCTAAACGTGTTCTGAGAAATATGTTCAAGAATAACATATTATATTTTTTCCGCTACCACATTCCAATTTTTTTGTTTAAGACAAGCCTACTTTTATCATTTGCCTCTTGTCAGCGCCTTAAACATAACTGGCAAAATGTGGGTGTACTATATAGGTACACCTCTGCCCTAGCCATTCGGGAATTACAGGCGTGATGTTATGAAAAGCATTAAATATTCATAACTTGGGACCGACAATTTGCCATTACATGGACGGAAGAACTATTAACTAATGTAAAGTAATCTAAAGTCGTACACGCGAATGAACCGCTTTTGCTTCTCAACACACTGAAAAACTTTGCTTACTGAGTGTTAAATACTGACAAAAAATACTCGATGATTATGTTTATGTGTCACGTATGAATAATCGTTGAATTGTGTGTGAATTATGAATTAACACGATATGAATATTGTGCTTCTAAAACTGTTTCGGGAAAAATGTGAAATTTGTGGAACGAAGCGACAGGTACAGGGTGGTACAGACGGCTACACATCAAGCTACACATTTCCAGTTTAAGCTGATCTCGCATTGTGTAGGATTTCCGTGCAATGAGAGGTCAGCGTATACTGGAAATATACAGCTTGATGTGTAGCCGTGTGTACTAAACGATGGATGAATAATAATTATTGCGATTGACGTGTGTGCCTTGTTTTCCCGAAGCATAGAATAAAAAAAAAAGTCATTTATTCAAACTAGGTTCAGAATCAGCAATTTTCAAACGTCAAAATTACATAAGACAGTCTCCCAACAACCCTTTGTTCCCGTTGACTTACACCATTTTGTGTTACATTGTTACCCCCATTGGGAAAAAAATACCGATTAGGAACACTGTCACTTAATGCCACGTTTATTTTCACATCAATTTATATTGGAACCTAGTAGTACGTAATAGAGTTACATATTTGGAACAAAATGTCCCAAAGCGTTACAGAACTAAGCCTAACCTAACCTAGCCGTTTTTTTTAAAATAATTAACCTTGTCAAACTAGTTTGGTTCTTGATAGCCTGCTAAAAACAATCTCTTTTTTCCTTTTTTTTTTCTATATACTTAATCTAGTTGTTTTCGCTCGCTCGGCTCGTGCGTAGGAGGTTACAGTTTAAACCTAACCTAACCTAACTATTTTTTTTAAAATAATTAATCTACTTAACTAGTTCCATAAATAACCTTGTATTAAGTCAAGATGTATTTCAACAATGCTTTTACCCAAGAAGGTGTTACTTAATGGGAACACAGCGTTCTGTTGAGTTACATTGTCACTCAAAGGGAAAAAAAAATGTGGGTTGAGTTAGTGTTACTAATCGGTAATTTTTTTCCGAATGGGTAACAGTGTAACACAAAATGGTTAACTCAACGGGGAAAAACTCCAAAAACGCCCGCCCCTCACCACTTCCTAGTGCTTAGCTGGGAAGAAGAAGTGGCGCAACAAACTCCCCAGCAGCACAGCTGTCTGTGATTGTCAAATAACATTAATATTTATTTTTTAAATTTTGTTTTAAACATGTTTCCATTTAATTGCTTAGTATAATTTAATTTGAGCCAGTATAGCCTAGATGCCCATCTGGAATAATGTACCTTTCAAAAGGCGAAATAATTTTTCAAATAAGAGCTGCGGTACCGGACTTTACCCTCCACATAAATTCCAACTCACAAAATTCGCACTATATAAAATATTAGTATAGACTATATCAATATCTCCGTATTCCGTGTGGTGCTGGACGTAAATAATAGCACCATCATATTTCTTCCCGTGGGTGTCGTAAAAGGCGACTAAGGGACTTACTAGAAAATGGGCAGCAGCGTTCTCTATGCATTTTAACACCATACTGCGATCGCCAACCCGCCTGCCAAGCGTGGTGATTATGGCAACCCCCCTGGCAATTCTTTTGGGCCTATGTAAACAGTGGACGTCTTTCGGCGGATGATGATGATCTCCGTAACCAGACGGTAAGGTATGGTCCACTACAAAATTAACACAATGACGGGTAGTACAAGTGACTCTCGCCTTCGATAAGAATCTTTTTACACCCGGTAGAGCTGTTACAACCATGGGAGTACCCACTCACCTATTTGCTAACAGCAAAATCCAAGCCAAGGATGGTAAATTTGACAAACTTCTTTAACTTTTCATTGTGGAAGGTAGTCTTCGTTTGTTCAGCAAATTTTGGCGATTGAGAGAGAGCCTGAAGCTCTTGCATCGCGCTCGTTCTTAAGGGTGCTTGCAAAAAGAAGCAGGATCCTGGTAGAGAGGTCTGTAACGATCGTTGCGGGTGAAATATACCCGTGTTAACTTATGCTTTAACTAAGCATAAACACATATGTATACGTAAGTGATAGAAATCATTTTAATACTAGAATAAAAATAAAATATATCAACAATTTTTCAGATTAATTTATCTGTAGTACATACTCGTACATCTTTTTTTTGTGTTAAATGTTACAACAAAATACCTTGTGATTTATATTGCAACTCATATTAAATGTACACCTTGTAGACAAGCATATTACAAGTTAGAGGATTATATTCAAGATAAGTATGCTTGGAAACATGCTGGTCCAGCTCCATAGGACAATCTAGAGTCTAGACAAAATCAAACTGGTTGCTTATTTAATTGTATAATTATTATTTTTATGACATTGATTATACACAACACACATCCATCACACACACACCACACACACCCACACACCACCACCACACATCCATCGCCACATTCATCGTCATTCTGTGACTACTTTACCTCACACACTGACTTATAAGTTATTAACATTTTATGGAAATCGTCTACTTTTTTTAATTTTGACAACATTTGAAAACATTGCTTAATTTTTAGGGTTTCGAATCTCAAAAGGAAAAATACGGAACCCATAGAGGATCACTCGTGTGTGTCTCCGTCTTCTGTCCGTCTGTCACAGACAATTTGTTTCGAATCTAATGGATCGATTTAGTTGAAATTTGGTATACATATGAATTTTGGTGACCCAAACACAAACGTGTGGAAATAAATGAATTTCGAATAAAGGGTCACTTGGGGGAAAATTAGAAAATTACAAAAAATGTTTTGCAAACTGTACCGTGTGACATATCAAATGAAAGGGCGTGTTGTAAGGATTTCAGGTACGTTTTATTTATAATTTTAAAATAAATACTTTTAAAGTTAATTAAGAAAATAGATGAAAATTTACCATTCCTTATCTCCAAAACCACTGAGCATAAAATGTTGAAAAAAATGTAGATAATAGTTATTTACTTATATATTACAGGAAAACCTATAAGAATTCTATGATCTTAAAATAACATAGTAAACCTCTCAATATTGTGCGTACAAACTTACATTTACAGTTGGACATTTACAGTTGGAAAACATGTTCCCTCTTACAGGGAACATGTTTTTCAACTGCAATGTTAAGTTTGTTCGTAGGATAATTAATCCCCACTACGGAACCCTTCATTGTGCGTGGTCCGACACGCACTTGGCCGGTTTTTTTATTCCTTTTACCTATTGTGATGTGTAATTTTATCCTTTGTGCATCGTATTCACATGTAATTATATATAATTAATGTATACAAAATATTGTAAAAAAAATATTTTAAAAGAGTAACGGTGGAGTGTCTTGGCCATTCTTTTCTATACGGATACTACCTTTTGGAAGTGGCAACTAGACTTTCTATTTTTCTGTAAAGAACGTTCAAAAGTGCCTTTTATGTGCCTATTTGAAATAAATATTTTGACTAAAAAGTAAAAAGTAAAGTAAAAGTAAAAATTTATTTTATTTCAATTTAGTTACAGACAAGAAAATATATTATGTAGTTGTTATAGTTAGAATAGGTAAAAAATAGGTTACAACTGGTTGGCATAAGAATAAAGACAGGTACTAGGTACATAATTATGCTGTAACCACAAGGTCTGTACATGAATTGGGTGAGCCCTGCCTCTTAAACTAGGGTGACCTGTATCTTAAGAGACAGTACTTACTTTGCCCTCACACTTAAGGAAACAGCTAAGCATGTAACCGTTTCTTTCCAAGCAGTCAAGCACCAACCTGCAGCGATCTGGACCGGGAATCGGACCCAAAAACCCGCTACTTTATACAAGCAACCTAAGGGAAGGCTATCTTGCCATCTTCCGGATGTTGAGGTCCAAAGACCCTTAGAAACTTTACCCTTATCATATCGAAGTAGTGATATCAGTGCGCAGGCGTCGGTTGAGGACTTAATCGTCCAGAGCGAGTTCCAGATGATAACACAGTGAGATAAAATCAATCAATTGATATGCAAGGTAATGAGTGAAAATACTTTCTTAGTTAAAACTAAGAAAGATTTATCAACATAATGTTGTCCGTAAAGGCATAAATCAATAGCGACTATTTCTAGTCAGGGCCTGTTTCTATAAATAAATCTGAAGTGTCTGTTTTTAATGTCAAAACAACAGCTTTTTACTAAATGCTTAAGAAGGTATATGCGGTAAACACAATAAAAAAAAAAAAAATTGTTGTCTGTCTATCTGTTTGTTCCGGCTAATCTCCGAAATGGCTAGACCGATTTTGACGGGACTTTCACAGGCACATAGCTGATGTTATAACGAGTAACTTAAGCTGCTTTTATTTTAGAAAGAGCCACGCGGGTGAAGCCGCGGGCAGCAGGTAGTCTTTATAATAAAAAAATAATGGCTAGATGTGTTGCTAAGCGTAAAACTCGAGAACGGCTGGACCAATTCGGCTATATATTTTTTTAAATATTCGTTGAAGTCCAAGGAAGGTTCTTATGAAGAGAAAAAAATGAAAAGTTGTCGGGAAAATTGGAACATTCCGGAAAACTGAAAGTGCATTTTCTATGGGACTTATGTATTATTGGTAGGTGAGTATCGTAGGTAAGTCCGTGGCATCACAGCAGGCCCTATCAGAATACCACCGCTGTGGTATTCATTTTTTAATTATCGCAGCATTATGCTGAGATAGGACCCTTTTTGGCATCGCACAAGTCTTGACTGTTTTTTTTTGTGTATATTGTTAGTTTTAAATGCTATTTTTGTATTTGTTGTGCGTTAAAAGAATAAATTTGTGTATCCAAGAGAATGGAGCCCATTTCGAGCAACTAATTAGTTAGTTTACCATTTTTTGTAAATAATTAAATTAATTTAAGATTTCCTGGTTTTCCTTTCATTTAATTTATCATGTTTGTTAGAGAGATTTCATCCTTATAATTGACCCTAACGATCGATGCAATAAAAGGTATATTTTTGTCAGATTTTAGCCGGTTCGATTCCCGGGTGTGGGAGAAGAGAATTTTCGAAAATCTTTGAATGCAGTTTGCTTTCTATTCAAAAATAAAGGAATGTTTCCTTTGAGTAAAACTTTCTATCTGCAGTATTAAGAGTACTTTCCCTCCAGGTGGCATTACAAAATTCCACCCTGTATAATTGTATCTACAAATACAGATATATTATAGAAAGAAAGAAGAAAGAAAGAAAAATTATTTATTCTGCACAAACAAAACGCACAGTACAACAAAATAAGTCAAAAAAAAAAACATACAAAGTAGCCAAAAGCCTCGCATCCAATACTTTAAGCATTCTGACAATCTTGTCCATTGGTTGATGTCAGGGACCAAAGACAATTTACAAAGTGTTTACTAACTAGTTTATAATCTCATTCTATATATATTAGTCTATGGTCTATGTGATGACAACAAAGTCGACAAACAAACAATGAAAACAAAAACAAAATGCCGATTGCCGAGTGGAAAAATAACTACTTTTGAAACAAACAAACTATACTAATTATGAACAATTACAATAACCGTGCGTCACATCTGTGCAAGAACAGGTCTTTGCTCAGCAAAATGCTGTGACTTCGGACAAACCTATCGTCACAGCGCTGATTTTCAGCAGAAACCATGGAATAACGTAATGACGCCCCCCTGTGTGACATAATAAATCGGGTAAGTAAAATAAATTCCACAGAATAATATGTGTGATTCAGATTATAGTCAATATGTAGTATGTACTTATCGATAAAATTAAAAAGTACTTATATATATTTACGTGTATTAATGCGTAATTTTTAAAATAAAAATAAAAAATACATAAACAAACACTGTAATACAAATAAATGGAACTAAAAAAATCACTTAATAATAATATAAATTCGATACACTAACAATACTCTACAAAGATACAATTAAGTTTTCATTTAGACACCATAATTTCAGATGCACCATGGGACTTACGATGGCGGCCATTTGCAAACGGCATTCATCATCAATCCATGGCGTTGGCAAACGTGAACCATGCTTTTTCGGACAGAGCTATAAATTTGCTCATTGCAACAATGCCAAGCCTCCCGATCCTAATGGTAAGTGTTATTATAGGTATTTGTATTGCACTCCTTACTAAATAAATTGAAACAGAAACCCATGCAGTTATACCTAATGTACGTACGTAGTACCTACATAAAGTACAACTCAACGCAGAAACCCAGCTTTCCATTAAGTAAAATTGAAATTATACCAATATTGTCCCACCCAGATAACGTAGCTTCAAAAAAATTTAGATACGCCTACCTACTAAAAATAATAAATAATATATGAATCGTCCTATAAATCCCTAGGGATAATAAATATTAATTAAGTATTAAATGAAAATAATAATAAAGATTAATTTAAATAAAATAAAAATAAAGGGTTTTTCAAATGTCCAAATATTTTTTTTTTAAATATTACAATATTAATTATAACAACTAGGTAGTCAAATAAAAGCCCTCATCTTCTCTCCTACTTTTGTTGTGCCCGACAGGGTCCACAATGATCATATTTTGTAAAACCTACCACCTAAGTTCACATGTGGAAGCAATAAATATGTGTATTCAATCTCATCTCTCCTTTAGAGCCCATCTGTCCATGTTTTGAGTAAACTGATCTCCGAAATATACCTACTCAGTGCAGACAAAGAGCTGCCTGAACTACAGTTTGTAGGACACGACACACATTGTGGCACTCTCTACGCTTGAGACAATAGAATTCGGAACGTGTTCCAATACAATACGACTAGTTTTGTAATGAACCTGCAGACGTTGATTTTGAGTAACGGGTTATAATCAGTCACCATTGTTATCTTACCTTTGTTTCTTCAAGCTGGACAAGTCTATGGGAATGGCAATGCATTACCTACCGGGTAAGTACTCGTAGTACTCATAAAGAATAACAGACGACGATTTTAAAGGTCTCAAAACTGCACTTATAATTTTTTTGCGCGTTTTTTTTTTTTATATTGTACTCCAGAAAATATATTACATATCAAAAAAAATATTTAACCCTTATCGCTTTCTGCGACCTCGCGTGGACGTAAAAATGGAGTTGTCATTGATTGTTTAAATGTGATAATAAAACAATGTATTTCTTTCGTTTATGAGACAATCATAATCGTTTTTGATTTTCTCTCTCAGTTAGTTCTAATCATGGTCATGGGGTGGCAGTTTGAGTGATCTATGCAGCCTAACTAAATGTCCTTTCTTTGGTATTGTTCGTCGAATCGTTGAGCTCCTTAAGGTCTGAGTTGAGCTGCACGATTACTGACAAATGCGTACACTGACTGGACCACTCAATATGTGTGGTTCTTTCCTCAAAAAACCATTTCAGACACCCAATATACATGGTCTTCACATGATCTGACTAAGATTATGTCTGGACTTTAAAAGAGACTGTGACCTCTGAGTTTGTTTCGGCCTTTCTTCTCAGAGTAGTCAGATAGGAAACGCCGACCTCATCTAGTATGATTATAAATATGATTGACGTGTTAAAGTGTTTGTACGATCCTACTTACAGAAATAAAATCATTTCATTCACATTTTTTGCTTTATTAAAACGCATTTCATTTCTCCCCTAAACTCGCAACGGAATCTGAACTATTTATCAACGTTAAACCATAACCAAAGACATGCTTTAAAGATTTTCCCATAAAAAAATGAAGGGGAAACTTTGTAATATTTGCAAAATAGAAACATTAAACCTCAAGCTAGGGTCGTGGGGTCGACTGAGATGTAGGGAGGTACCTAATGTGGCGTACGAGAATATTGTCCATCCCTTTTTTTATTAGTTCTGACACAAAGGAGAGAGCCAAATCCCGACTTCGGTATAAGCAGCTATGAGCCAATGTGAAATACAAACTCGATTTGATATTGATACCATAGATTTGGTTTTAGAGACTTTCGCATTTGTAAATTACGATTAGGATAATGGCGCACGATAGCCTTTACTAAAAGTGATCATCGTATTAGTGGTTCAGCAGCTCTAATATCATCAGGATTATAACGGAATGTATTAGGACGTAGACGTGGACGTAGTAGGACGCAGAAGACAGCCAATGCGACGCTCTGCTAGAGTGACTGTCAGCAGCCAGTGTCACTGTTATCCGAAATTTTTGGTGATTCCAGTAACTTCACAAAGCATATTCTATCAGTCTGTCTTTGTGTTGTTTTGTTAATAAAGTGTAAAATGTAGGCAGCCTCATCATCTTAAAAATATTTAAGTATGCAAAAAGAGCACATAATTATAATTTTAAATAAGCGACTTAAATAAAATGTACCTGAATATTCGAAGGATTACTTTTCAGCTCACTTTACTCTTCGTCAGAGGAAAATCCCCTCACGAATTATAAAATGTATGCAATATTAATACTTAATAGTCACTGGGAATTTAAACTTTTTCATTAACAAGACATGTGACATCTAGCAATCGCACTGGGCCCGCGTAGTGGATTACAGCCCGCCTCCTCTCACAGAGAGGAGTCCTGTATCCCAGCAGTGCGAACATTGTGGGCTGATTTTTTTATGTTACATTTTCACCCTTCATGACTAAAGCTCACTGTTAAGTGGTTTACAGATATTATGGAGATAAGCAGTACCTCGTTACCTAAGTGTCGCTCCCTTTTTCAACAGATGAATCATTACGCCTGCATAGAATGATCAATCGCATTATGCATCGCTAATACGTATCGATTTGTTAGTAAGAAGCCACGAACAAAACGATTTTATAAGTTTCTGGAAACAAACTAGTAGCTTGAGTCCTAGAACTGGCCTACCCGTGAGTGTTGATGGTGACACGGATGCGGGACGCATAGCCGTCTATTTTAAAGATCACTTTGTGGTATCTTCCGCATTGACAGATGCCCGGTGTACGGATGAAGCTAGAGTATAGGCGGTGTTTCCTCTTGGATGTACTGCTAAGGAGGTGAAGAAAATGGTAGAAAGTTTGTCGAGAGGGAAGTCGCCAGGTCACGATGGGCTTGGTATTGAGCATCTGTTACATGCGGGATCTCACATTTACTGGGTTCTGGCAATATTGTAGGTATGCGTTTTGTATCCGTCATACCTATCTACCAATGGAGCTTATGGAAAGCATGATGGTGCCTGTGGTTAAAAATTAAACAGGTGACATAGCGGACAAAACCAACTACAGGCCCATCTCTTTGGCCGCTATAATTGGAAAGCTATTTGATGGACTGCTTGAGCGCTGGCTTGGTGACTATTTAAAGTTGAGTGATGCTCAGTTTGGGTTTAGGAAGGCGCTATCAACTGTGAACGCTATCCTGGCGCTCAAGCAGACGGCCGGGTATACTACACAGACAGGGAAACGCCAGCTACTGCTATATGCTGCTTTTCTCGACCTCTGCAAGGCTTTTGACTTGGTTTGTTACGATAAGCTTTGGTCGAAGCTTAAACTTCTAGAGGTACCCGAGGAGCTTATTAATGTACTGAAGTTTTGGTATAGCTCGCAGACTAACAGTGTTAGATGGGCGGGTACTCACTCTGAGACGTACGTCCTGGAGTGTGGTGTTAGACAGGGTGGACTAACGTCCCCGGCCCTGTTTAATGTTTACATGACCAACAGTGAGACCAACGTCGGTTGCTCGATTGATGATACTATGGTGAATAATCTCAGCTACGCAGACGACATGGTCTTGCTGAGCCATCAATCAGTGCGCTCAGGAAGTTGTTGGCTGTTTGTGAGTCATATGATGTGTCAGATGGACTCACATATAATGTACAGAAAAGTGAGCTTATGATTTTTAAATGTAAGTCTAGCTCGTTGAATAATGTTCCTCCAGTGACTTTAAGCGGTAAGCCACTACAGAGGGTCACACTGTTTAAATACCTAGGGCATGTATTTACGGAGGACTTATCTGACGATGCTGTAATAGAGACGGAGCGGAGGGCGTAGAGGTGGTAGCCCGCAGGTTTGCGCATTGTAGTAAGGTTGTTAAGGTATCGCTTTTCAAGGCATACTGCCAAATCTTCTTTGGCTTTTTTCTCAAACAAAAAAAAAATCAAATCGTTTGAGTCATTTTCGAGTTTTTGTGAAAGTAACGCACGGCAATTGACTATTATAATTGATTTTATATATATGGCCGCATTTATTAAATGCATAGATAGTATATTATACTAACGTACAATTCAATCCATAGATTATATATCTATTATTATCATATTATTCTTTATAAACAATAATGAAATGCTAACGGCTGGACCGATTCTTATTTTTAAATGTCTGTAATAAGAAGTCCGACTTAAGTTTTTAGTTTTTATAAATAAATAAAAAACTTTTATTAGCAGGCATCGTAGGCCCATAGCGTGTTAGTTTACAAGTAACTTAAAAACTATGTTAATAGTAACAAATTACGCACACAATACAATACAACGTTTAAACGTCAAAAAACAGAACAAAGCAAAGCCAGGAAGGTTAATCAAGCCCCATGTCTGACATGTAGCTTGATAAACCTATCCATTGCCCCCTAACCCAGGCCCTTCTAACCTATCAGAAAAAACCTTCAGAATGCTATTGCTGCTCCTTCTCACTCTGCGCATTATTGATGCTACTTTCTTGCGCATGATCGCGAAATAATCATCCGTGTGCGCATTAGCGAACATCTGTGATGCACTACAGTAAGGAGGAAGCCTCAACAGCATCCTGAAGGCATTGTTGTATTGAATGCGCAGGGTGTTTTCAGTTTTTTGGGTATGATTAGCCCACAGGCTGCTGGTGTAAAATGTTTGACAAATCGCCTTAAAAAGTGTTATTTTAACCGGTACTGAACAACCAGCACACCGCCACCGCCCTGCGCTCCCTTTCCATATCTGAGTCATTTTTGAGATCCTGCGTAACAATATGGCCCAAATATTTAAATTGTATGCAACAGTCAACCATTCAATTCTACGGGAGGGATATTTGAGGGATATTTTATTTCTTCCTCTAAATAATAACAGCTCACACTTTGTCGGATTATATTTTAGCCCATGCTGCTCGGCGTAACCTTCACAAATAGCGAGCAATTTCCTTATTCCACCGATTGTGGGACTCAGCAGCACCATATCGTCTGCGTAGCTTAGGTTATTTAAACTAACTACGTCTATATGGCATCCAACATGCGTGCTGCTGAGCTCAACAAGCAAGTTGTTAATATAAATATTAAACAGCCTCAGGGACGTAAAACCTCCCTGCCTAACACCACATTTGAATTTATACGGGTCTGACAATGTATTGGACCATCTGACAAAGTTCCTCTGCTTGTCATACCAGAAAGATAATGTTGACACTAAAGCCGCAGGCACTCCCACTTCCCGAAGCTTCTTCCATAAGACGTTATAAGAAACCAGGTCGAAGGCTTTGGAAAGGTCCAAGAAACAAGCATACACGGGTGTTTTTCTGTCCGTATAATATTTGACAGTGTGCTTCAATGCAAGTATTGCACTCTCAGTAGACAACCCAGCACAAAAACCAAACTGTGTGTCGTGTAATCTTGTGTTTCAACTGAGGTGCGTGTCAAGCACACTGTCAAACACTTTGGCTATCACAGTTGCCAGTGAGATTGGCCTATATTTACCTTTATCTGCTATGTCTCCTGTCCGATTCTTTACAATAGGTACAACTAATGTATCCAGCATCTGCTGTGATAGGTAAGAATGCCCTACACATACATTAAAAAACATAGTTAATTCTCTCGGCAGGTGCAAACCAGCATGTTTAAGATGCTCGATGATAAATGCTAAATGCATGAATTTAACTCTGTCCGTCTGTAACCTTTCACGCATAAATCACTGAACCGATCGTAATGAAATTTGAAAGACAGGTAGCCCGAGATCTGGAAAGGGACATATAGGCTACTTGTCATCCTGATCGCAGATGAAGTCGTGGGTAATAGCTAGTACCTTTATAATCCTGGGTTCGATAACCAGGGCGGGCAGTTTTATTAAAGCTTTTATTCAGGAATTTCTTAGGAGCAAGTCGGGAGTCTGGAATTATGCACGGTTGATGGAGAAGGCTAGCCCTTACTCGACCTAGGACTTTAACCGGTGAAATGAAGGTACTAAAGCAATCTGCCCAACCCTTCGAGGAATATATGCGTGATTTTATTAGTTTATTAAAATTCAATTTCACAACAATTTCCATACATTTCATATCAACGTGATACAATAATGCAGGAATTTAATTCAATTCACTAATAAATAAAATACATTAGCATTAACCATTTAAATTCATGGTACCATGAATAAATAGTAAAATACTTTAGCGGCACCTACTGAAAGTATAATTATCGTATACAGGCCGATTATGTAGTGATCCAGCTAATACCAGTTATAGTCGTTCTGATTTTTGCTCTCTTTTTAACTCGTAACTGTAGTATAGGGTCATCTTTCTCTCTCTCTAATCATGCAAATTGTTTTTAGGTGCTACAGCTAAATAATTGATCAGCCTGTATGCACATTGCAACCATCAGCAAACATAATGGGTCATAATAATAATATCTAATTAGTTAATAAACATAACGCAAACTAATCATTATTATATTTCACGTTACTTTACATTTAATTAGTACCAAACATTGTGGTAAACATTTAGACTAGAAATGGACCACTGCACCAGGTATACAGGTCAAATGGACCACTGCACCAGGTATACAGGTCAAACGGACCACTGCACCAGGTATACAGGTCAAATGGACCACTGCACCAGGTATACAGGTCAAATGGACCACTGCACCAGGTATACAGGTCAAACGGACCACTGCACCAGGTATACAGGTCAAATGGACCACTGCACCAGGTATACAGGTCAAATGGACCACTGCACCAGGTATACAGGTCAAATGGACCACTGCACCAGGTATACAGGTCAAATGGACCACTGCACCAGGTATACAGGTCAAATGGACCACTGCACCAGGTATACAGGTCAAATGGACCACTGCACCAGGTATACAGGTCAAATGGACCACTGCACCAGGTATACAGGTCAAATGGACCACTGCACCAGGTATACAGGTCAAATGGACCACTGCACCAGGTATACAGGTCAAATGGACCACTGCACCAGGTATACAGGTCAAATGTATAACTAGCGAAACTCCTCAGACTTGATGGCGTGACGTATCGATATGTGAACATGATTAAACAAAAAGTAAATTGATTTGATATTTTTTTTTTGGGGTTAACGACCGCCTTTTAGTGTTGGTGAATTACTTGAAATGTCTGTTCAAAATGCAGTTTCTTTTTGTGTATACTTCACATACGTTATGGATACGATAATAAATAATAAAACAAAAAAAAAACAGATGTTTTTAACTTATACTATAAGTATCTACCAGCGGATGTACACCCTAATAAAAAAAAACCGGCCAACTGCGTGTCGGACTACGCACAATGAAGGGTTCCGTAGTTAGGATGAATTTATCCCTAAAACAAACTTACCCCCGTATTCAAGAACGATACTTACATAAGTACGGCAGCGACACTATGCTAAGTAAAGCATTTCTCACTGCGTTCGTCATGGCTGGCCATGTAATTCACAAACAATACTCAAGCGACACTTTACTATGCAAACGCACAGCGTCGATTGCAGATCTGTGATTGGTCCGTTTCTGTTGCTAAGTTCGCCTTAGTGTTTGGCAGATGTGAGGACGACATAAATATAACCTTTTAACGCGTTGTCAGTTGTGAAATATAAACCATCAAGTGCGGTGATTTAGGTAATAATAAAAAGTACTCTGTTTTCAAGGATCGACAAACAAAAAATAGTTTAGTTATCTTCAATTGGTTAGTTATCAATGGATGTGCATACAATTTTGAATTCTCCAGAAACAAACGAAATGAATGCTGTGTTTACTGTTTTTTTTTTTAATAATAATGATTTTATAGTATTATTACTAAATAATAATTTATTTATTTTTTGGTTAATTCTACCTATACATCTTACAACAAATTTACTATCTACAATAATATAAAATCTATTTTATCTATTTAATAACAATAAAATATAATTTTATTTTGCTTCAGTTTTAAGAAGCTACCGTTTTCTGTATCGGAATGATAGCTCTTTGTAGCATTAATGCGGGAGCGGCCTATCATAGAAGACAAACGGACACACGCCAAAAATATTGAATTAAAAAAGTTCAAATGAATAATAAAATAAAATATCACAAATGGATACAAAACACACAGAAACAACCACATCTGTGGACCACATTATCATTTGACACAGACCTTTTTTTTACAATAAGCTACACTATGCGTTGGTTAAAATAGCTGTCAAGCTACTTTACGTAAGGGTCCTTCTAAGTGAACGCATAGCGTTGCACATCACTCAAGTATTGTTTATGAATCGGATTTACCGGCCCTATGCGTTGATGGGCACTGTGAGACCTCATAGTATCGTTCTTGAATACGGGTGTTAACATTGTTGTTGAAAAACATGTTCTCCCATACATCAATATACGCCACGCGAAAATGGAACATTTTCCAACTAAAAATTTAAGTTTGTAATCGCAAAAAAAGTTTTTTTTATAAAAGTCGGAAAATTGTTAATTTGTGGTTTGATGAAACCACAAATTAACAATTTTCCGACTTTTGTCTGAATGCTACAAAGAGCTATCATTCCGATACAGAAAACGGTAGCTTCTTAAAACTGAAGCAAAATAAAATTATATTTTATTGTTATTAAATAGATAAAATAGATTTTATATTATTGTAGATAGTAAATTTGTTGTAAGATGTATAGGTAGAATTAACCAAAAAATAAATAAATTATTATTTAGTAATAATACTATAAAATCATTATTATTAAAAAAAAAAACAGTAAACACAGCATTCATTTCGTTTGTTTCTGGAGAATTCAAAATTGTATGCACATCCATTGATAACTAACCAATTGAAGATAACTAAACTATTTTTTGTTTGTCGATCCTTGAAAACAGAGTACTTTTTATTATTACCTAAATCACCGCACTTGATGGTTTATATTTCACAACTGACAACGCGTTAAAAGGTTATATTTATGTCGTCCTCACATCTGCCAAACACTAAGGCGAACTTAGCAACAGAAACGGACCAATCACAGATCTGCAATCGACGCTGTGCGTTTGCATAGTAAAGTGTCGCTTGAGTATTGTTTGTGAATTACATGGCCAGCCATGACGAACGCAGTGAGAAATGCTTTACTTAGCATAGTGTCGCTGCCGTACTTATGTAAGTATCGTTCTTGAATACGGGGGTAAGTTTGTTTTAGGGATAAATTCATCCTAACTACGGAACCCTTCATTGTGCGTAGTCCGACACGCAGTTGGCCGGTTTTTTTTTATTAGGGTGTACATCCGCTGGTAGATACTTATAGTATAAGTTAAAAACATCTGTTTTTTTTTTGTTTTATTATTTATTATCGTATCCATAACGTATGTGAAGTATACACAAAAAGAAACTGCATTTTGAACAGACATTTCAAGTAATTCACCAACACTAAAAGGCGGTCGTTAACCCCAAAAAAAAAATATCAAATCAATTTACTTTTTGTTTAATCATGTTCACATATCGATACGTCACGCCATCAAGTCTGAGGAGTTTCGCTAGTTATACATTTGACCTGTATACCTGGTGCAGTGGTCCATTTGACCTGTATACCTGGTGCAGTGGTCCATTTGACCTGTATACCTGGTGCAGTGGTCCATTTGACCTGTATACCTGGTGCAGTGGTCCATTTGACCTGTATACCTGGTGCAGTGGTCCATTTGACCTGTATACCTGGTGCAGTGGTCCATTTGACCTGTATACCTGGTGCAGTGGTCCATTTGACCTGTATACCTGGTGCAGTGGTCCATTTGACCTGTATACCTGGTGCAGTGGTCCATTTGACCTGTATACCTGGTGCAGTGGTCCATTTGACCTGTATACCTGGTGCAGTGGTCCGTTTGACCTGTATACCTGGTGCAGTGGTCCATTTGACCTGTATACCTGGTGCAGTGGTCCATTTGACCTGTATACCTGGTGCAGTGGTCCGTTTGACCTGTATACCTGGTGCAGTGGTCCATTTGACCTGTATACCTGGTGCAGTGGTCCATTTCTAGTCTAAATGTTTACCACAATGTTTGGTACTAATTAAATGTAAAGTAACGTGAAATATAATAATGATTAGTTTGCGTTATGTTTATTAACTAATTAGATATTATTATTATGACCCATTATGTTTGCTGATGGTTGCAATGTGCATACAGGCTGATCAATTATTTAGCTGTAGCACCTAAAAACAATTTGCATGATTAGAGAGAGAGAAAGATGACCCTATACTACAGTTACGAGTTAAAAAGAGAGCAAAAATCAGAACGACTATAACTGGTATTAGCTGGATCACTACATAATCGGCCTGTATACGATAATTATACTTTCAGTAGGTGCCGCTAAAGTATTTTACTATTTATTCATGGTACCATGAATTTAAATGGTTAATGCTAATGTATTTTATTTATTAGTGAATTGAATTAAATTCCTGCATTATTGTATCACGTTGATATGAAATGTATGGAAATTGTTGTGAAATTGAATTTTAATAAACTAATAAAATCACGCATATATTCCTCGAAGGGTTGGGCAGATTGCTTTAGTACCTTCATTTCACCGGTTAAAGTCCTAGGTCGAGTAAGGGCTAGCCTTCTCCATCAACCGTGCATAATTCCAGACTCCCGACTTGCTCCTAAGAAATTCCTGAATAAAAGCTTTAATAAAACTGCCCGCCCTGGTTATCGAACCCAGGATTATAAAGGTACTAGCTATTACCCACGACTTCATCTGCGATCAGGATGACAAGTAGCCTATATGTCCCTTTCCAGATCTCGGGCTACCTGTCTTTCAAATTTCATTACGATCGGTTCAGTGATTTATGCGTGAAAGGTTACAGACGGACAGAGTTAAATTCATGCATTTAGCATTTATCATCGAGCATCTTAAACATGCTGGTTTGCACCTGCCGAGAGAATTAACTATGTTTTTTAATGTATGTGTAGGGCATTCTTACCTATCACAGCAGATGCTGGATACATTAGTTGTACCTATTGTAAAGAATCGGACAGGAGACATAGCAGATAAAGGTAAATATAGGCCAATCTCACTGGCAACTGTGATAGCCAAAGTGTTTGACAGTGTGCTTGACACGCACCTCAGTTGAAACACAAGATTACACGACACACAGTTTGGTTTTTGTGCTGGGTTGTCTACTGAGAGTGCAATACTTGCATTGAAGCACACTGTCAAATATTATACGGACAGAAAAACACCCGTGTATGCTTGTTTCTTGGACCTTTCCAAAGCCTTCGACCTGGTTTCTTATAACGTCTTATGGAAGAAGCTTCGGGAAGTGGGAGTGCCTGCGGCTTTAGTGTCAACATTATCTTTCTGGTATGACAAGCAGAGGAACTTTGTCAGATGGTCCAATACATTGTCAGACCCGTATAAATTCAAATGTGGTGTTAGGCAGGGAGGTTTTACGTCCCTGAGGCTGTTTAATATTTATATTAACAACTTGCTTGTTGAGCTCAGCAGCACGCATGTTGGATGCCATATAGACGTAGTTAGTTTAAATAACCTAAGCTACGCAGACGATATGGTGCTGCTGAGTCCCACAATCGGTGGAATAAGGAAATTGCTCGCTATTTGTGAAGGTTACGCCGAGCAGCATGGGCTAAAATATAATCCGACAAAGTGTGAGCTGTTATTATTTAGAGGAAGAAATAAAATATCCCTCAAATATCCCTCCCGTAGAATTGAATGGTTGACTGTTGCATACAATTTAAATATTTGGGCCATATTGTTACGCAGGATCTCAAAAATGACTCAGATATGGAAAGGGAGCGCAGGGCGGTGGCGGTGTGCTGGTTGTTCAGTACCGGTTAAAATAACACTTTTTAAGGCGATTTGTCAAACATTTTACACCAGCAGCCTGTGGGCTAATCATACCCAAAAAACTGAAAACACCCTGCGCATTCAATACAACAATGCCTTCAGGATGCTGTTGAGGCTTCCTCCTTACTGTAGTGCATCACAGATGTTCGCTAATGCGCACACGGATGATTATTTCGCGATCATGCGCAAGAAAGTAGCATCAATAATGCGCAGAGTGAGAAGGAGCAGCAATAGCATTCTGAAGGTTTTTTCTGATAGGTTAGAAGGGCCTGGGTTAGGGGGCAATGGATAGGTTTATCAAGCTACATGTCAGACATGGGGCTTGATTAACCTTCCTGGCTTTGCTTTGTTCTGTTTTTTGACGTTTAAACGTTGTATTGTATTGTGTGCGTAATTTGTTACTATTAACATAGTTTTTAAGTTACTTGTAAACTAACACGCTATGGGCCTACGATGCCTGCTAATAAAAGTTTTTTATTTATTTATAAAAACTAAAAACTTAAGTCGGACTTCTTATTACAGACATTTAAAAATAAGAATCGGTCCAGCCGTTAGCATTTCATTATTGTTTATAAAGAATAATATGATAATAATAGATATATAATCTATGGATTGAATTGTACGTTAGTATAATATACTATCTATGCATTTAATAAATGCGGCCATATATATATAAAATCAATTATAATAGTCAATTGCCGTGCGTTACTTTCACAAAAACTCGAAAATGACTCAAACGATTTGATTTTTTTTTTGTTTGAGAAAAAAGCCAAAGAAGATTTGGCAGTATGCCTTGAAAAGCGATACCTTAACAACCTTACTACAATGCGCAAACCTGCGGGCTACCACCTCTACGCCCTCCGCTCCGTCTCTATTACAGCATCGTCAGATAAGTCCTCCGTAAATACATGCCCTAGGTATTTAAACAGTGTGACCCTCTGTAGTGGCTTACCGCTTAAAGTCACTGGAGGAACATTATTCAACGAGCTAGACTTACATTTAAAAATCATAAGCTCACTTTTCTGTACATTATATGTGAGTCCATCTGACACATCATATGACTCACAAACAGCCAACAACTTCCTGAGCGCACTGATTGATGGCTCAGCAAGACCATGTCGTCTGCGTAGCTGAGATTATTCACCATAGTATCATCAATCGAGCAACCGACGTTGGTCTCACTGTTGGTCATGTAAACATTAAACAGGGCCGGGGACGTTAGTCCACCCTGTCTAACACCACACTCCAGGACGTACGTCTCAGAGTGAGTACCCGCCCATCTAACACTGTTAGTCTGCGAGCTATACCAAAACTTCAGTACATTAATAAGCTCCTCGGGTACCTCTAGAAGTTTAAGCTTCGACCAAAGCTTATCGTAACAAACCAAGTCAAAAGCCTTGCAGAGGTCGAGAAAAGCAGCATATAGCAGTAGCTGGCGTTTCCCTGTCTGTGTAGTATACCCGGCCGTCTGCTTGAGCGCCAGGATAGCGTTCACAGTTGATAGCGCCTTCCTAAACCCAAACTGAGCATCACTCAACTTTAAATAGTCACCAAGCCAGCGCTCAAGCAGTCCATCAAATAGCTTTCCAATTATAGCGGCCAAAGAGATGGGCCTGTAGTTGGTTTTGTCCGCTATGTCACCTGTTTAATTTTTAACCACAGGCACCATCATGCTTTCCATAAGCTCCATTGGTAGATAGGTATGACGGATACAAAACGCATACCTACAATATTGCCAGAACCCAGTAAATGTGAGATCCCGCATGTAACAGATGCTCAATACCAAGCCCATCGTGACCTGGCGACTTCCCTCTCGACAAACTTTCTACCATTTTCTTCACCTCCTTAGCAGTACATCCAAGAGGAAACACCGCCTATACTCTAGCTTCATCCGTACACCGGGCATCTGTCAATGCGGAAGATACCACAAAGTGATCTTTAAAATAGACGGCTATGCGTCCCGCATCCGTGTCACCATCAACACTCACGGGTAGGCCAGTTCTAGGACTCAAGCTACTAGTTTGTTTCCAGAAACTTATAAAATCGTTTTGTTCGTGGCTTCTTACTAACAAATCGATACGTATTAGCGATGCATAATGCGATTGATCATTCTATGCAGGCGTAATGATTCATCTGTTGAAAAAGGGAGCGACACTTAGGTAACGAGGTACTGCTTATCTCCATAATATCTGTAAACCACTTAACAGTGAGCTTTAGTCATGAAGGGTGAAAATGTAACATAAAAAAATCAGCCCACAATGTTCGCACTGCTGGGATACAGGACTCCTCTCTGTGAGAGGAGGCGGGCTGTAATCCACTACGCGGGCCCAGTGCGATTGCTAGATGTCACATGTCTTGTTAATGAAAAAGTTTAAATTCCCAGTGACTATTAAGTATTAATATTGCATACATTTTATAATTCGTGAGGGGATTTTCCTCTGACGAAGAGTAAAGTGAGCTGAAAAGTAATCCTTCGAATATTCAGGTACATTTTATTTAAGTCGCTTATTTAAAATTATAATTATGTGCTCTTTTTGCATACTTAAATATTTTTAAGATGATGAGGCTGCCTACATTTTACACTTTATTAACAAAACAACACAAAGACAGACTGATAGAATATGCTTTGTGAAGTTACTGGAATCACCAAAAATTTCGGATAACAGTGACACTGGCTGCTGACAGTCACTCTAGCAGAGCGTCGCATTGGCTGTCTTCTGCGTCCTACTACGTCCACGTCTACGTCCTAATACATTCCGTTATAATCCTGATGATATTAGAGCTGCTGAACCACTAATACGATGATCACTTTTAGTAAAGGCTATCGTGCGCCATTATCCTAATCGTAATTTACAAATGCGAAAGTCTCTAAAACCAAATCTATGGTATCAATATCAAATCGAGTTTGTATTTCACATTGGCTCATAGCTGCTTATACCGAAGTCGGGATTTGGCTCTCTCCTTTGTGTCAGAACTAATAAAAAAAGGGATGGACAATATTCTCGTACGCCACATTAGGTACCTCCCTACATCTCAGTCGACCCCACGACCCTAGCTTGAGGTTTAATGTTTCTATTTTGCAAATATTACAAAGTTTCCCCTTCATTTTTTTATGGGAAAATCTTTAAAGCATGTCTTTGGTTATGGTTTAACGTTGATAAATAGTTCAGATTCCGTTGCGAGTTTAGGGGAGAAATGAAATGCGTTTTAATAAAGCAAAAAATGTGAATGAAATGATTTTATTTCTGTAAGTAGGATCGTACAAACACTTTAACACGTCAATCATATTTATAATCATACTAGATGAGGTCGGCGTTTCCTATCTGACTACTCTGAGAAGAAAGGCCGAAACAAACTCAGAGGTCACAGTCTCTTTTAAAGTCCAGACATAATCTTAGTCAGATCATGTGAAGACCATGTATATTGGGTGTCTGAAATGGTTTTTTGAGGAAAGAACCACACATATTGAGTGGTCCAGTCAGTGTACGCATTTGTCAGTAATCGTGCAGCTCAACTCAGACCTTAAGGAGCTCAACGATTCGACGAACAATACCAAAGAAAGGACATTTAGTTAGGCTGCATAGATCACTCAAACTGCCACCCCATGACCATGATTAGAACTAACTGAGAGAGAAAATCAAAAACGATTATGATTGTCTCATAAACGAAAGAAATACATTGTTTTATTATCACATTTAAACAATCAATGACAACTCCATTTTTACGTCCACGCGAGGTCGCAGAAAGCGATAAGGGTTAAATATTTTTTTTGATATGTAATATATTTTCTGGAGTACAATATAAAAAAAAAAAACGCGCAAAAAAATTATAAGTGCAGTTTTGAGACCTTTAAAATCGTCGTCTGTTATTCTTTATGAGTACTACGAGTACTTACCCGGTAGGTAATGCATTGCCATTCCCATAGACTTGTCCAGCTTGAAGAAACAAAGGTAAGATAACAATGGTGACTGATTATAACCCGTTACTCAAAATCAACGTCTGCAGGTTCATTACAAAACTAGTCGTATTGTATTGGAACACGTTCCGAATTCTATTGTCTCAAGCGTAGAGAGTGCCACAATGTGTGTCGTGTCCTACAAACTGTAGTTCAGGCAGCTCTTTGTCTGCACTGAGTAGGTATATTTCGGAGATCAGTTTACTCAAAACATGGACAGATGGGCTCTAAAGGAGAGATGAGATTGAATACACATATTTATTGCTTCCACATGTGAACTTAGGTGGTAGGTTTTACAAAATATGATCATTGTGGACCCTGTCGGGCACAACAAAAGTAGGAGAGAAGATGAGGGCTTTTATTTGACTACCTAGTTGTTATAATTAATATTGTAATATTTAAAAAAAAAATATTTGGACATTTGAAAAACCCTTTATTTTTATTTTATTTAAATTAATCTTTATTATTATTTTCATTTAATACTTAATTAATATTTATTATCCCTAGGGATTTATAGGACGATTCATATATTATTTATTATTTTTAGTAGGTAGGCGTATCTAAATTTTTTTGAAGCTACGTTATCTGGGTGGGACAATATTGGTATAATTTCAATTTTACTTAATGGAAAGCTGGGTTTCTGCGTTGAGTTGTACTTTATGTAGGTACTACGTACGTACATTAGGTATAACTGCATGGGTTTCTGTTTCAATTTATTTAGTAAGGAGTGCAATACAAATACCTATAATAACACTTACCATTAGGATCGGGAGGCTTGGCATTGTTGCAATGAGCAAATTTATAGCTCTGTCCGAAAAAGCATGGTTCACGTTTGCCAACGCCATGGATTGATGATGAATGCCGTTTGCAAATGGCCGCCATCGTAAGTCCCATGGTGCATCTGAAATTATGGTGTCTAAATGAAAACTTAATTGTATCTTTGTAGAGTATTGTTAGTGTATCGAATTTATATTATTATTAAGTGATTTTTTTAGTTCCATTTATTTGTATTACAGTGTTTGTTTATGTATTTTTTATTTTTATTTTAAAAATTACGCATTAATACACGTAAATATATATAAGTACTTTTTAATTTTATCGATAAGTACATACTACATATTGACTATAATCTGAATCACACATATTATTCTGTGGAATTTATTTTACTTACCCGATTTATTATGTCACACAGGGGGGCGTCATTACGTTATTCCATGGTTTCTGCTGAAAATCAGCGCTGTGACGATAGGTTTGTCCGAAGTCACAGCATTTTGCTGAGCAAAGACCTGTTCTTGCACAGATGTGACGCACGGTTATTGTAATTGTTCATAATTAGTATAGTTTGTTTGTTTCAAAAGTAGTTATTTTTCCACTCGGCAATCGGCATTTTGTTTTTGTTTTCATTGTTTGTTTGTCGACTTTGTTGTCATCACATAGACCATAGACTAATATATATAGAATGAGATTATAAACTAGTTAGTAAACACTTTGTAAATTGTCTTTGGTCCCTGACATCAACCAATGGACAAGATTGTCAGAATGCTTAAAGTATTGGATGCGAGGCTTTTGGCTACTTTGTATGTTTTTTTTTTTGACTTATTTTGTTGTACTGTGCGTTTTGTTTGTGCAGAATAAATAATTTTTCTTTCTTTCTTCTTTCTTTCTATAATATATCTGTATTTGTAGATACAATTATACAGGGTGGAATTTTGTAATGCCACCTGGAGGGAAAGTACTCTTAATACTGCAGATAGAAAGTTTTACTCAAAGGAAACATTCCTTTATTTTTGAATAGAAAGCAAACTGCATTCAAAGATTTTCGAAAATTCTCTTCTCCCACACCCGGGAATCGAACCGGCTAAAATCTGACAAAAATATACCTTTTATTGCATCGATCGTTAGGGTCAATTATAAGGATGAAATCTCTCTAACAAACATGATAAATTAAATGAAAGGAAAACCAGGAAATCTTAAATTAATTTAATTATTTACAAAAAATGGTAAACTAACTAATTAGTTGCTCGAAATGGGCTCCATTCTCTTGGATACACAAATTTATTCTTTTAACGAATTCATTTCTAGTAACCTTTAATAAAGTGTTGTGGTGAATATTATAAATCGTATTCTGAACTTCAACTCTGAACTCGTTGTCATTCGCATAAGATTTCATGTAAATTTGATTTTTTATATATCCCCACAAAAAAAATCTAATGGGGTGAGATCTGGCGATCTCGCAGGCCATCTGATTGTGCCGTTTGTACCAATCCAGGTATTAAAATGGTTATTAATGTAGGCAGTAGTGATTCTGCTGTTATGTGCTGGAGCACCATCTTGCTGTAGAATTATTTGGTTTCGCTCTTCCTCGGGGAAACCATTTAACTAGTTTCTTAAGAGATCCAGTATTTCAATATACTTGACAGTGTTTAAATGACCTTCGTACACGTGGACTAACGCTACATTATTTCTCATAATTCCGCACCAAACGTTGAAAGAAAATCTTACTTGATTGTTAGTTTCATGAACACGAACAGGATTCACTCGAGACCAATAATGGTTATTGCGGCGATTGTACATGCCATTATTGCTGAAGTTGGTTTCGTCAGACCATACAATGTTACTCAAAAAATGAGGGTTTCGGTCAATTTCTCCAAGCATGTTTTCACAAAATTGTAATCGTCTGTCACGATCCCCAATATGCAATTTTTGCACCAACCGACCTTCACGATAGCATTTATACTTATACTTTTTCAGCACTTTAAGTACGCGAGTGTGGGTTGTTCCTAATTCATCGGCAGCATCTCTACTTGAAGCCTTTGGAAATGATTCATGGTATGTTAAAACATCTAGTTCAAAATCGAAATAGTTTTGCTGAATAGTTTGCCGTCTCTTCTTGAAACCACCCGTATTCTTTAAATTTTCTACCATCCTTTTCAATACGAACCGAGTTGGTGCCTGTCGGTCTTGATATCTCTCTCCATACCACCGCAGAGCTAGATTCACGTGTTTGTTATTTAAAAATAAGCTTTCATTAAATCAAACTGTTTTTGATAAGCCATTTTCACCGTGAGACAAAATGTGAAATGAGTTGTAAAAACAATCAAATGTGAATAACAACTATGACAATCTAATTTTCAAATTTTAATCTAACATTCCATATTTAAATTACCTCATACACGCAGCTACGAGTATGTCGCAAAGGAGTCTGCATTACAAAAGATGGATGTTAGTTAAAGAGCTTTAACTTGACTCATTGAATTTGTAACTTCAGATTTCCTGGTTTTCCTTTCATTTAATTTATCATGTTTGTTAGAGAGATTTCATCCTTATAATTGACCCTAACGATCGATGCAATAAAAGTACAGGGTATAATTTTTTCAGATTTTAGCCGGTTCGATTCCCGGGTGTGGGTGAAGAGAATTTTCGAAAATCTTTGACTGCAGTTTGCTTTCTATTCAAAAATAAAGGAATGTTTCCTTTGAGTAAAATTTTCTATCTGCAGTATTAAGAGTACTTTCCCTCCAGGTGGCATTACAAAATTCCACCCTGTATAGTTATGAAGTTACTTATAATTTATCGTTTTAGTATTAGTGTATTTAGGTAACACCTCTGCGTTTAAAAAGGGATTGAATTCGGGACTTGTAGCTTTATTTTATGGCATGCAATTCTCTATTGCCACACCCCGAATGTGACTCAAGTGCAATAGATAGCCTTTTTGGACTTTTGCCAATATAGTGGAAGTACTTACAGCAAACTGAGATGTGATGCAATTCTTTTGACAGGATGCAGGCTGACTCGACGCAGGCTTTAAAAATACCATATCTTGTAAGTAGGTCTATCTGCCTAGCCTTTTCCCAACTGTGTTGGGGTCGGCTTCCAGTCTAACCGGATGCAGCTGAATACCAGTATTTTACATGGAGCGACTGCCTATCTGACCTCCACAACCCAGTAACTGGGTAATACGATACCCATTGGTAAGACTGGTTGTCAGACTTTCGGGGTTCTGACGACCCGTAACGACTGTCAAAGATCCATGAATGACAGCCGGGACCAACGGCTTAACGTACTTTTATGGTCACCCATCCGCGGACCAACCCCGGCAAGCGTAGCTTAACCTGATGGATCGACCCGTGCGGCTGTTATTACTTAGCCACGAGCTCGGTATATTTAGTAATATCAACCAGATAGAGAACCTACTGCGATAAATAAATTTTTCATTATTGCTGGCCAATGATGAATATTAACATTTCAAAAATTAAAAAAAAGACGTACAATTTCGAATTGTCAAATCACAGTTCGAGAAAATCGCCTGTCGACCCGAGTGCATAGACATTGATTGCCTCTCTACGGTCGAAAAACGAAAAGACTACAGCTAAATAGCGAAATTTTACTAAAATATTCACCAAAAGAACAATTTTTTATCTTTATTCAAATGGGGATGAGGAAAAGCCAGAAGTTTCCATTCAAAAGGACTTTAAATGATGGTATACGGTGTTAATGAATTTTATAAGGAAAAACTTGGATAGACGTAGATTCCAGAGTAACATTACATGGTCACTTAGGCAGAGAGAGGGACGCTCGCATTTCTTAAAGAAAAAGTCATCTCGGTAAGCTGATGTGGGATGTTACAAGTTGTACGAATGTTTTTTTGGAGGAGTTGTGTGGGATTGACTATGATAATTTTACTTGTTAAGTCAATTATTACTCTTGATGTATAATTTTGGTGGAGATTTAAAGAGCAGTATCAAGTCAATTTAATCTGTGTTGAAGTTGTTTTAACTTAAGTAAAACACGTAGGTACCTACCTAATATTATAGTCTGAATGGTATTTCACGTTGTATAAACAGTAAGAATTGGAAATAAAACCTAAGTGAGATCTACAAAATTATATATGTAGTTATCACAGAAACATATTCTCTCAGAAAAGCAAAACATTCTTCCGTACATTTTTTTGCCAAGTCCAATTAGCTAGTCCATCCAATGTACTTTATGATATCGCATCCTACATCTTCTTGTATCCTGGTCGTAAAAAATGGAGTCAAACGTCTGACGTCACAGTTCGTTACCCCCACCCCGCCATCAAATTTCCACTTTATCTCCCTAACCATTCCATTACGTATAAAATAATTTTTATGTAGAACCCATAGAGCCGGTGATTAATCTTAGATTATTGTTGTAATGAAAGCCTAGGAACGAACCCATGTAGTGGTTATGGAAGATCTATCGTAACGTAAAGTTGTGGTTGTGAGATTGGCGTTTGATTGTTTATAGGTTTAATGTTGATGTAGTACCTGCCAACATAATTATTATGGTGAATCGTGGTTGGTATTGTCTAAACATTATCGTAATTTTCTGTAAATGAACATTTCTGAAAAAGTGCGAAAAAACAATGCGGAATAAATTAATGTCACATCACTAAACTGTCAAATGAAGCGTAAAACGTCAATAGTACATTTTGATACAAGTGGAGAATGTTTGTTATTGCATTCGAGGCGGAATTAACACCCGAGCCGTAGGCGAGGTTATTTTTGAGCCGAGAACTGCAATAACAAATGTCCACGTGTATCAAACGACGTTTTTCAATACACTTTTGAAGAAATAAAATAAAATAACGAAATATATTTTTGTCATGAATAGCTTTGCTTTCGCCAGGTTGAAAAGGAGAAGCAAAGATATAAAGCCGATAAACAGCCTAATATGAAAAATAGAAAATTCAAATATTTTTGAGTTTAGAAACACAAATAAATGTTAATTTGTTCATTAACGTTTTTTTTATTGTAATAATCATGGTATTCTATTTATAAACATTATTTAAATATTCCAAAAATATTAACGCCGTACAGACGCATCCTTGCCGAGATTTAAAAAAAAAATCACCTCCGAATAGAGAGGACCGTCTCTGGCGCAAGACGGTGTGAATAGAGGCATTGAACCAATTTGGACTAAGTTATCTGTGGCAATTTTATTCCCGCACACGTGTTGGAAAATAAAAAATCGCACGCGTGTGAAATACATTGCATTGTGAACCTAATCGTAGTGCCATATGAACCAGTTTTCGAGGAAGTGTATTGAAAAAAATATAAAAGTACACTTCAGCTTTACTCACAAAAATTAAGCGCACCATCTAAAATCCGCCAGACCACATTTCTCTGGCTGTCTAGAAACTCACCTCATAAATATTCCTAGGGATATTTTTGCTGGATTACCATAAAATGTGGATATGACATAGACAAGGCATAGTCTATGCATCACTAGTGGTGTACACAGCTTATAAATAATTTAAGGGCAGCTCACCTCCGCAGCTAGTTGCAATGTAAACTGAATTAATAGGCTACTCCGGCCACGTGAAACATGCACTGACCCTGTAATAGGGTTGGCACTTGAATGGAATGTTTACTATTTATTGTTTTTTTTAATTAAACATTGGTTCGTTGCGGCGATTCTTAGAGTCCGGACCCTACGGGACCCTACGGTACGGGACCTATACGGTCCCGTGCTCCAACTGGTGACGTTATTGTACAGTGATGCAGAAGCCTATTTGCAGAAGGGGCGTCTTTTGTCTGAATGATGCATTTTCGATCTATAATATTCAGGCATGCAGTCCGCCTTTATACGGTTATTTTTACCTGTGCAATAGTTTTAATAAATAAATATTCTCACTGCTGGTGCTGGTGAGAAAAAAAAAAGAAGAAGTTTATTCAGGTAAAAAGGTAAAATATTAAATACAAATTTGCTTAAATCTACGTAAAATTATATTGTGTTATGTGCCTGAACTAGGTTATCCTGTGTTTCAGGCGAATATATTATTTATTACTATTTATTTATAGGTCTCCTCCCTGTGAGAGGGTGATGATGATAATGTTACAATTAGGAATCAAATCTTTAAAAGGGGTTCCTACATCAAGGTGCTGTGCACCAAAAATGTTTATTTGAAACGATAAACAACCTCAAAGGAACTTCCTCTACAGTAGGTACAACGTCGACTCGATCAATTAAATCATTGGGCAATGAGATCCCGAAATCTTCCCATCTTGAGAAATTCCGATGTGTTTAATTCCTTGGCACAAAATGTGCACTGTTAATGGTGATTTTAATTTTGCTACACCATTACCATTTCGGTCATTCCCTCCTTAATTTCTATTCATTTTCTTTGATTCCGAATTGTTTTAAGGGGTAAGAGAAATCTGCTACTTATATCAGCTCAAGTTAAGGCTGTAATTACTGCTTAGGTTTAATTTATTTTATTTCGGTTTAAAGTTTCGTATGATGGTTATTATTTTGGATCATTTTAAGACATTCAGAGCAGGTTTGTAGGCATGATTGTCGTTTTTGTTGGTAAGGTTTTGATAAACCTTTTTTGAATATACTGTTCCAATTTCTTATTTTTTCTTTTCACTACAAATAACCGTAAAAATAATTTGTCCTACAAGTGACTGCACGTACCTTGTCACAAATTCTTAAAAGAATACTCTAACTCTTAGTGCCAATTTCACCAATGAAACTGAACGCGGTCAGCACATAAACCACGTTTAAGAGTTGTCAGTGTCATTATTTTCTTTGAAATATTGACACTGACAGCTCTTCACGTTCAGTTTCATTGGTGAAATTGGCCCTAAGTCGTGTTCTTAAAACTTGTCAGAGAATATGGCCGTCAAGGTACGGTGAGCAACAAAAGTCGATAAACACTGCTACTTTTACACACCATCATCTAAATTGACACAAATTGATTCGATATTCTGCTTTTTAGTAGGTACTCCAATATAGTAGGCAAGAGTTAATATCCTTTAAATTTCACTTCTGTTCCGGTTTTAGTTAAATATTTTGCTAATTAATTAAGATTGGTCGACCAAATGTATATGTAAACTAAACTAAAAAGATGTTAAAAACCTACATCTACATTTATTGTGTGCCAACCCTACCCCGCATGCATAACAGTGGTTTTACACGAGCTACAGATAGGTTTGCGGGCTCCCTTGTTCGAGTATTACCGGCTATGCTTCCTAACGCAGCGTTTGCTCTCACTACAGAACATTGTCTTAGGTTTCTGAGAGTCTAGTTTATTTACGTATTTTATTGCTTCGTTAAAGCAATAAAATACGTAAATAAACTAGACTCTCTCATTTGCGTCAATTTGTATGGAATCAAAGTCAAATTATTTATTTTAACTAGGCCATTAAAAGGCTTTTAATTATATACATCCTACTAATACTACAGATGTGAAAGGTGTATATTTATTTTATTTCTGGATAATATTTACTTAATTTAAAAGCTAATAGTCTAAAAATAATTATATGTACGAGTATATAAAAAAAACCGGCCAAGTGCGTGTCGGACCACGCACAATGAAGCGTTCCGTAAATGCGATGAATTAATCCCAAAATTTTTTCTATTTGATGAAACTAAAAAATTACGGTTTTCGGAATTTTTCCTAAATGTGTGCTGTAAGACCTTGCTTCTTGCTTAATTTCATGGTTATAGGTCAACGGGAAGTACCCTATATGTTTTGATTTATTTATTTGCGAGTATCAAAATGTGTTCTATATTGCCGTATTTTTTATTGCGTTGACTTAAAAGCTTGACTTTTTTAGAGCTCCAAGGGACCGTACACTTACGTATTTGATATTAATTTCAACTTGATACCTCCACGCGTTCCTGAGAAAAAGGGTTTTGACAGACTGACAGACAGACGGGCAACGAAGTGATCCTATAAGGGTTCCGTTTTTTTCCGTTTGAGGTTCGGAAACCTAAAAAAAATTAGTGGAAAGATCATAGGGCATCAAAAAATTCGTCCGCATCGCTGTCAACACGAAAAGTGGCCAGTAAATGCTGGCAGCATTGCCTAGTTGTATGGCAATGCTGATTCTTTGTCCAAGAAATAGGCCAGCCCTCTGGAAGAGTCGATCGAATGTGAAAGTGTGTAGAACATCCAAACGATGTTTGTTACTCAATCACGCAATAACGGCTGGACGGAAATTTGGCATAAAGGTAGTTTATAACCTAGATTAATACGTAGGATACGTTTTATTCCGGTAATAGTACCCGGATAAAAAGTATACATACGTTTATAAACGTAATTTCCGACCCCAATGCGGGCTAAGCAGTGGGCAAAAGCTAATTAAAAATAATTATATATGAAGACGATGTACCTACTTAGATTATAATTAATATTTACAATGGTTACAAAATATTTAAAAAATTTGTAATGACAGATAAATTAATGTTGATAGATACATGTCCTTTCTTTGGAATTGTTCGTTGAATCGTTGAGCTCCTTAAGTTCTTAGTTGAGCTGCACGACTACAGACAAATGCGTGCACTGACTGGACAGGTCCCCCTCAATCTGTGTGGTTCTTTCATCAAAAGATCATTTCAGGCACCAATCTACATGGTCTTCATATGATCTGGCCAAGATTATGTCTGGACTTTAAAAGAGACTGTGACCTCTGAGTTTGTTTCGGCCTTTCTTCTCAGAGTAGTCGGATACGAAACGCTGACCTCATCTAGTTTTTTTTAAATATGATTGACGTGTAAAAGTGTTTGTACAAACCTACTTACAGAAATAAATCATTTATCATTTATCACATGAATCTCTCAAAACGGTGAAGGAAAATAACGTGAGGAAACTGGCATGTCCTAGAACCAAAAAATCGAAGACATGTGACATCTACCAACCCGCGTTGGGCCCGCGTGGTAGATTACAGCCGCCTCCCTCACGTAGAGAGGAGGCCAGTGTCCCAACAGTGGGAACATTATAGGCTGATTATGATGAGATACATGAATCCAATGACCAAATCCAAATCTATGTCACAATTGAGCCCATTCAATGGTCCTTCGAGCTGGATCATTGAATGGGCTCAATTGGGACTTTATAAGAAAATAATTAATGGACTGTATTAAAATAAGTGTAATACCATAAATCACATGAACAATGTATACAGAAGGCAGTACAAAGAAATGTCCGTAGTGGAGCGCGTCTGTGAGCTGACTGGTGTGGAGGGCGAGCAGCGGCGGTCGCGTACGGATTCGGTACCTCGATACCGGGGCCTTTCCGCGGTAAATCACGCGCTTATGTGATGCGCCAACAGTGCTCACATATTTACAAATTTTGCTAACGTAGACGATTTTTCCTAACATTTTAACAAATAGTTAATCAATATGTGGGTTATGTCGTACATTTACGATCAAATTTGATTAACGTAAAACCATCAGTATGTCACCGTAATGTAACTAATCACACTAATATTATAAAGGCGAAAGTTGTGAGTGTGTGTGTGTGTGTGTGTTTGTTACTTCTTCACGCTCAAACGGCTGGACCAATTTTGATATAATTTTGTATGGAGGTAGCTGACGCCCTGGATTAACAAATAGGCCACTTTTTATCCCGATGTTCCCACGGAGTTGAGACTTACGCGGGTGAAACCGCAGGGCGCAGCTAGTAAAGTATAAATCAGAATGATTGCTGTGAGTTTGAAATAATTGTAGTTCTCATCACTGTCACCTGATGGCGTTTGTTCATAAGCATATGGCTATGTCCCTTCCCTTTTCATAATCTCCTTGCTACATAATGACAAAACAATAATTTTGCCTTACCATAGCTCATTCTATTTTTACTCTAAAACGCAATTATAGATTTAACCCAAGTACTTTTATCCTCAGCTAAACGCAAAACGCGATGGTAATGAAAATTATACTAAAGAGGTCTAAAATATTAGGGAACTTTGGACACATTTCAGAGTAAAGAAAATGTAAGAAAATTCATGAAAAAGTCTTTTATTATAGAACCGCCATTTTTTTACATCTTTTCATATCTGTATCTTTCTACAAAGGTGTGTCCATGCTAGTTATTGCTCATTTTTAGGGTTCCGTACCCAAAGGGTAAAACGGGAACCCTATTACTAAGGCTCCGCTGTCTGTCTGTTTGTCAGTCTGTCTGTCTGTCCGTCTGTCACCAGGCTGTATCTCGTGTACCGTGATATTTAGACAGTTGGAATTTTCACAGATTATGTATTTGTGTCGCTGCTATAACAACAAATACTAAAAAACAGAATAAAATAAATATTTAAGGGGGCTCCCATACAACAAACGTAATTTTTTTTGCTCGTTTTTGCTCTGTATTGATAACGGCAACAGGTATACGCTTGAAATATTCACAGAATATTTAGTTATATATTCACTTTAAAAATACATAATTAAATTAAAATAAAACAAATATTTAAGGGGGGCTCCCATACAACAAACGAGATTTTTTTTGCCATTTTTATATATAATGGTACGGAACCCTTCGTGCGCGAGTCCGACTCGCACTTGGCCGGTTTTTTATAAAATTGAGGGTAGATGGGCTTTATTTACCTACGGAGTGAACGTTATTGTAATAAATGACTTAAAACGGAGTCCATTGTGCCCTGATATCGCGGATAAGATAAATGTCTCCGTAAAAACACAAACAATGTTTGTGAAAGAGATTTTCTTGTAATTTTGTTGGAGCTTAAACATTTGTTGTTTTATATTAGAAGATTATTCCGGGCTGATCGTTTTTGTTAATATCAGAACTGTTTATTTTTATTAGTGACGACTTTTTGGGGCTTTTCTGCTAAATTGCCACTGGGGTTTTATATTAAGCTTGAAATAAATATGTTGAGTCTATTTTAGTCAGCTTATGATAATACTTTCTGAGGCAGTATGTATGTATGACTTCCAAAGGTATGTGAAATTGTCAGTAAGTAGCGACCCCAGGCTATTTTATGTCCTGTAAATGACAATAGGCTCTCGCCTCCAATAACTTGCCTAAGAAGGTGAGACTAGAAATTACCACACGCCAAAACAAAGCTGGGAAAATGTAGGTGTTCCTACAATACACCCATTCGTACAGTTACGAGCATAAATGCCTTATACTTACGCAAAATTGAAAAGCAATTTTCTCGTAAAATAACGACTGCAACTTTGAGAAAGGTCTTTCATAATGGTATGATTTTGAGAACACTATGCTCGTAACGCCAGGCACACCCAAATACTCCGAAATATTTTATTCCGAATTTCGATGTTCCGATTTTCAAAAGTCCGAATTTTGATAATACCTAAGAATTATAATGTCTATTATTAAAAATCACGAAATTTATATTTACCGAAAGTCGTAAATGAGATTTGTTTGTTTGCCGAATTTCATACGTTCGAAGAATCAAATGCTCGAGGGATTCGCGGTCCGATAAACGACAATCTGATTTTCAATACTTCGAATAAACTGCTAAAATTATGATTTCGATTCGGATTCTATTAGTATAATATTCAGTTACGCATTTATAGTAAATTCAAAATCTATAAGTAATGAGATTAAATAAAGATTACTAGCTCAGAGTTATACAATTTTAAGTCAACCTTTTGATTAACTAAACCTGAATATTTTTCCTCTTTAACCCTCTTTGCTCTTGCTCTTTGTATCTAGTGACTTTTAAACTTCTATTATAATTTAATAAAAACAGGCCAAGTGCGAGTCGGACTCGCGCACGAAGGGTTCCGTACCATTATGAATAAAAACGGCAAAAAAAAATCACGTTTGTTGTATGGGAGCCCCCACAAATAAATATTTTAATCTGTTTTTTTGTATTTGTTGTTATAGCGGCAACAGAAATACATCATCTGTGAAAATTTCAACTGTCTAACTATCACGGTTCATGAGATACAGCCTGGTGACAGACGGACAGACAGACAGACAGACGGCGGAGCCTTAGTAATAGGGTTCCCGTTTTACCCTTTGGGTACGGAACCCTAAAAATGTCTACATTGTTATTAATATTTGCTTCTCCTTAATATACCTGCGTCGGGTACCATCTACTGATATTGAATCCTTTGCGTTAGGTTAGGTTAGAACAGTGGCCATTAAGGCCAGATCCCCTCTATTGTTGGTGAATCACTTGGGTTAGATAAGGTGACCATTAAAGCGCGAAGGCGAGCGAGTGAAGCGAGCGTATCGCGACAGCGGCCGCCGAGCGCCAGATCCCCTCTATTATTGGTGAATCATTTTTATTTCGGAATTCTAATTAATCGGTACTTTAATAATCGGAATTCGTATTTTAGATTTTTCTAATTATCATTAAGTCAGACTTTTAGTTATTCGAGAAAATCGCTTTTGAATCTTGCGTAAATGTAAGAATTGTGAGTTATTTATTACATGGAGAAATTCACGAGAAAATAAATTTAATTATATCGCAATTACGTAACACGTGTTTTCCTTAAGTGTCATAGCTAATTAGGGTCCCTCAGGAATTGATTTAATTCCTCAAGAGGTGTCCCGGATCCGTACCGTCTATTAATCGTCTGCCGGTCCGTGATATGGGGTAGCAGGGCACTGCACTTTGTTTTCATTGGCTACTAAATTGAATTGGAACAGACCTTATAGGTGCTAGGTATAAATTACGTCTACTTTTTATATCGGTAGCCCAAATTTAAAGAAATCACGGATAATCCAGCCAGAGATAATGAAAATGTCGTTAAAACTGTGAAGTTTTTATTAAAAAGAGATTATTTTGATTAATTATCGATCGTTATTTATAAATGTTGATAAGTCTTTCCAGTAGTCAAACGGCAGTTACCAGCGGCTGTTCTTTGAACCAAACAATCCTGAAGAGGGACGTTAGTGATATTCGGGTGTTGAGGAACCAAGAACACTATAAACAATTTATCAGTTTATTTGCCTTTTTAATAATCTTACAGCATCCTATAAAAACTTTATAGCACTGATAATATTGAAGACACAAATCGATCTGAACGTAGCGCAGTGTATAATAAATTCTTATTAAAAATGCATGAACACGCCCAGTTCTCCGCGTCGTACACACAGCGTCACATCAAGCTATAAATCCCTAGTATAAGCTGACCTATTATTTTAGGAAAAGGCTATACAACACGAGGTCAGATTAAACTGGAAATTATAGCTTGATGTGTCGTTATGTGTACCAGCAAAATGTAAAATGTGGGGATACTTAATACGCTATGTGCTAAGAGTTCTGTTTACTGCACGACTTTTGTATAATAATGTGCTACTTTTATGGAATAGTACGTGCTGTTCGCGACTACGTATGCATACCAACTTTAAAGGCCCTTTGGACCTGCAATGGGTATGAGTTTTTACCCGACTACGGCAAAGCAAAAAGGCAAGCCAAGGTTATGATTTTAAACAGGCAACGTAGGTATGTTCATCTGTTCCCTCATAACTCCTAAACTACTCGTCGTATTTCGACAAATGAGGTATCGTTGGAAGTATCATGTTTTTTCGCGGGTTATCAGATAACCGAAAATAATCGACATAGATAGCTTGTTTTTTTTTCCTTTTTAGTTGGTGTTTTTGTCGTAGTTAGGTTTCACTTTTACACTTTCTTTTAAAAATTCCATTACATACTGTGAAGGTTTGGATTAAAAAAAAAAACTTTTCGTACTTAGTCTACTTCTACACCATATAAGGAACACATCTTCCAAGTTTCATATTTTTAACATAGTTAGAGTTAGCGCATATTTGGGTCCGCGCCCACTCGACCCGCTTAGACTCGACCCGAAGAATAATACCAAATGTTTTTTCTATTTCTACCTATAATTCTATTTAATTATTTTGTATTCTATAATTCTACCAATTCAGTGCCATTTGTACAGTCAGGTAAAGTGATGGTTAACTTATTATACATAGAATATTTAATAATTTGTTATGACATAATTATCCTGGTAGTCAGTGATTTCGTTTAAAAAATGTAGCATTATTATGTAGCATTATATATTATTATGTAGCATTAGATAGATAGATTGAAACAATAAAGACCACCGTGCCATTGGCTATAAGATTTTAATGATAATTAACAATAATCTGTGATTTTTACTACAAAGTACAAAGCGTATACTATATTAAAAAATAATAAGTACTTACTTGTTTAAATTATTGATTAATTTATCCAAACATTATATAAATTTTACACTCTCTGTGGTGCAAGCGTTAAATCGACACTTTTCTATCTGACTATACATCGTCGCTTTTTTACGCCTATCAAAACAGCAATATCCAGGTATTATTGTTCCGGTCGAGTCTAAGTGGGTTGAGTGGGCGCGGACCCTTATATTTGAATGAGTCCATAAAAGACAATTATTCTTTCGAGTAAAAAGATCCACTCAACTCTTTAGAACCGTTTGTCAGTTCATTAACAACCACAATCTCAGGCAGCTTGCAAGTAATTAAATAAATCTATTATTTATTTACTCATTTATCTCTGGTACAGCTAACAAATTTTTGCTCTATAAACGAGGAGTGTGACGGATAGCCAGAATTAAATTGGAAGGCTTCCAAGATAGCCCCTATAAATAATAGTTGGCGAAAGATTGGGCCGGCCGCAGACTGACAGAGATCCTTCAATTAAGTGACTGTCCTTTATTAGTGCGGACCACGATTCTATATTTCATTGTTAGGGCTGGTTCACACGGAGACACGACAGTTTCATTAAATTTTAACATTAGTTTAAAAAAAATATTAGCATAAATGGCACTACTTTTCAAGTTAGGCCCTTTTTTAGGGTTCCGTACCTCAAAAGGGAAAAACAGAATTCTACAAGATCACTCGTGTTTCTTGCCTGCCTGTTTGTCCGTCTCTCTGTTCGTCTGCCACACCCAATTTGCCCCAAATCTACTGCACTGATTAAGTTGAGATTTGGTTTACATATCAATTTCTGTGACCCAAACATGTTCGTGTTACATAAATAAAATAATGATTTTTTAATATGGGGGTATCTTTTGCCCCCCGGCAAACTAGAAAATTAAAAAAAAAATAGTTTTCCAAACTGTACCGTGTGACAAATCAAATGAAAGAAGCACTTTTAAAGTTATTTAAGAAAAAAGATGAAAATTTACCATCCCCGTTATCTCCGAAACTACTGAGCCCAAAATTAAAAAAAAAATACAGTAGTTCGTTACTTATAGTTCTTTACTTTTAGCTTAGCGTTTTTATGGTGTACATAATAAAGAGTATTCTATTCTATTCTATTCTTACAGAAATACCTAAGAAGTTTATGGTCTTAAAACATCATGTTAATCTCTCAATATCGTGCGTACAAATTTACATATGCAGTTGGAATGTATGAGGGACACATCATGTTTTTCAACTACAATGTTAAGTTTGTTCATACGGAACCCTTCATTGTGCGTAGTCCGACACGCATTTGGCCGGCAAATTTTAATTTTTTTTTTTGTTGTTTTTTTTTTGTTGTTTCTATTTGCTGTACTCTGGATGCTTTTAACGTGTACATCTTTTTTAATTCACATATAATTATAAATTCTATATTAATGTAACTAATATTTTGTAACAATCATCACACTATTATAAAGGCAAAAGTTTGTGAGTGTGTCTGTTTGTTACTTCTTCACGCTCAAATCGCTGGACCTGATACTATTTTTTATGGAGTTAGCTGACACCCTGGATTAACATATAAGCTATTTTTATCCTGATATTCCCACGGGATCGACAATTACGCGGATGAAACCGCGGGGCGCAGCTAGTATACTATAAAATAGTGTCCATGGAGTTTCATGCCCGTTTTTGTCCATATGGACCTACTACGCTTTGGAATGTGCAACTAGTTTCATATTTCTAACTGAACGACGCCTTGACAATTTTAAAGTGCCCGTAAATGGTTTAATTGAAATAAAGGCTTTGAATTTGAGTTTTATAGCGTTAAAACACAAAGGACATGAAGACAGTTTTCTTGGAAATTAACTCCATAAGTAGGTAAGCATACTATATGTATATCTCTTAACTCTGTTAATAAGAATGTGTTTTGTAAATAAATACATGTAATTTTTTTACGATCAACAAAAAAGCGGTGAGCAGAGCAGTGGCCGCAAAGTAGAGCAGTGGTGGCCCAGGAGAGCAGTGGTGGCCCAGGAGAGCAGTGGTGGCCCAGGAGAGCAGTGGTGGCCCAGGAGAGCAGTGGTGGCCCAGGAGAGCAGTGGTGACCCAGAGGTAACAATCCCGACTTACTAGTTGTAGGTCGTATGTTTAAACCCAGGCAGAGCCTTTACTTTGTGTAATTTATTTCATCACCACTGCTCTTATAACGGTGAAGTAAAATAAAACATCGTGAGGAAACCGTGTCCTAGAACCATAAATTCGAAGACATGTGTCATATACCAATCCGCACCGGACTCGCGTGGTGGATTACGGCCCACTCCCTCTCACCGAGAGGAGGCCTGTGTCCCAACAGTGGGAACGTTATAGGCTGATATTATGATGATAGTGAACAAAAAAGACAAAAAAATTAGGTAATACCAGGTCAAATCACGTATTTTGAAAAATAAACAAAATAAGAGCATCTTCAAAACAAAAACCAAAAGTAAATCAGTGTACCGCATCTTAACAGAGAGTGAAGTTTCTTTAAGCTAAATGAGTGGGCTTCCCTGAACGTTTTAATTACTTCCTCTGGCTTACTAGATTAGTGGACGCAGAGCCGTGGGGCAGATCTCTAAGAAAGAGCCAGTTTCCAAAGGAGCCAAGATATTACATTTTTGGAGACAGTAACTTTAGTAATAGAATTGGAAGTGGCAACTTTTCTGGTATTTAATACTTGCCTATTGAGTATATTGGGCACAGGAAGTGACAGCTCGAGCATGGAATAAGTAAGTACTTTATAATAGTGTGGAATTAGTGTACTCTTGTAATTAGTAAGTACTATATAGATTGTAAGTGGTGGGCGACCACTAGTAAGGAATAATTATTCGAATGAATATTTCAGTAGGTATTTAGCTTTTTTAAATTTTGAGGTTAGTTTCTGTCGCTGCTCAGTTGCTTATTACCAAGGTGAGATGTCAGATGTTACACATCATATGCGACTACTGTAAGGCTCGCTCGGCGATATAGGCTTGATTAGGCAAAAGCGTGGGCGGTTTGTGTGGATATGATTTCACCAAAGTTTTTGGTTTCCTTTTTACTTTTTCTGATAATGTGTGTCTTCATCATCATCTGTCTAACCTTTTTCCAACTATGGTGGGGTCTGCCTTCAGTCTAACCGGATGCAGCTAAATACCACTATTTTACATGGGGTGACTGCCTATCTGACCTCGTATCTTACTACCCAGTTATGGAGTAATAAGACACGATGAGAAGACTGGTTGACAGACTTTTGGGCTTCTGACTACCCGTAACCACTAGACAAAATCAAACTGGTTGCTATTTTAGTTTATTATTTTTATGACATTTATTTAACATTCTGTGATACTGATTGCCTCAACTCACACACTGGCCAGTTTAATTTTTTTACGAAAACTTATATTTTTTACAATATTTCTAAATATGTGAGCACCATATATCACACACACCACCCACGTACTCACATACCCCACGTATTACTCACGTAGTTCACGTAAATGTGAGTATCGATCACATAATTAATTTATCTGTCATTGCTTGATTTTTAATTCTTTTTACATATTATATAATAAAATTACTATACAATTATATAGAAAAGGTACGCGATCTGGGGGTGCGCCTGAACACCGAGTTCACATTTCGTGAACATATTATAAATGTTTGTAAAAAATCATACAGAAGCCTGGGTTTCATACTCCGTCGGGCATCGGGTTTTGCAAACATTACAGCGGTAACAGCATTGTATAATGCTCTGATAAGAACTCAACTTGAGTGTAATGCTGTCATATGGGCTCCACATGATATTAAATATAGTCTTATGTTGGAACGCATACAGAACAAATTTATCAGGTATTTGTATATGAAACTTTACGGGGTCTACCCCTTCTATCCGTTGATGTACCCAACCCTGTTCGTAATTGGCATGGTTGGGTACAACAAACTGGAGACAAGAAGGGACCTGGCTTTAACCGCGTATATTTTTAAGCTGTTGCGCGGTAAAGTGTTTAATGCTGGTGTTTTGAAGGAGATATGTCGGAATGTGCCTGATAAGTACGCATTGCGACGCCGACGGCCACGGTTGTTAGCAGTGCCACGCGCGCGAACCAACCTGCTCAGTAAAGCGCCCCTGACGCGAGCCTTGCATACACTGAATGACACTGCTGATAGGATAGATTTATTTAATTGCTCTCTGAATGAATTTACAAAGGTAACATTGTTTGTATTATGTTATGCTAATATATAACTAGTAGCTTTAATTGTAATTTAGAATGTAACTAAAGACCACGCTACCGCATTAGGATTATTGCCTGTAATGATAGTTGTGTTTGTGACAAATAAATAAATAAATATTCTAGGTGCATCGTCTTCACATTTATATTGAATGTACCTATACAAAATATTGTAAAACATTTTAAAAAAGCAACGGTGGAGTTTCTTGCCCATTCTGCTCCATACGAAACTACCCTTTGGAACTAGAATCAATTCAATTTTTTTGTAAATTTTGGTGTTGTAAAGTGCCTTTTATATGCCTATTTGAAATAAATAATTTGACTTTGATTTTAACGAGTGTCAAAGATCTACAACGTTGCGGCTTAATGTGCTTTCCGAGGCACGGAGTCGTCTCTTCTACACATAAATTAAAATATTTCCTACTCATTATAAATTCAAGTTACTTGTCTTCAAACCTTTAACATCAACCACGAAACTATTACCCTAATCAAGAGAGTGGGAAATTTACAGCACGAGCAATCAGTTGCGCGTCGGAAGAGGGTGATAAATCTCCAGTAATGTACCTAGCTGGCGCTGTATATCACGTGAGCCTTTCAGACGTGCGCGCGTTTTACTGCCGCGGTTCCGGCGAAGAGATGAGATGGTAAGGCCTTTAGGCTTACCTACTTACTGATTTGGAGAAGAGTGAATGTATAGTTGTGTGTTTTTAATGTGGGTTTACTATTTTATAGGTACACCTCTGCCAAACCCTTCGGGATTACAGGCGTGATAATAGATTTATTACTCAATAATGCATGACGAAAAATGCGTTTAAGGAGACATTAAATTCCTGATTAGTGTTCTTGTGGTTGGATTAGTTTGCGTGGACGGATAAATAATTATTTGGTCACAATATTTTTTTTAAGGCGGTCATACTCCTATCCGTTTTGATTTATCGTTTCAGATATAACTGAAAGATAGATAAAGTCGTGAGTGTGGATTTAGATCTTCTTATCAAGTTAAAATATCTGTCAGTTTTTTCAAGCATTCACATTTAGCATAATATTTTATATAAGGGTACCGAATACCTTTACCGAATACCGGGTACCTTTCCGTAATACAGAATGAAGGAAACGCTACTTTATTACAATAATAATTTAAAGCTACCTTCACTATCAAGGGGACTCTGGGTCAGAACCACTTAATTATTCAAACCCCCGGAGATCGAAGATTTTAGGATTTAAATTGAATCCTCAGTGAGAGCTGTAAGTACGAGCAGTTAATAAGGTTGCCTTGTGGTAGAATACCTATTTAAATACGTTTTAGGGCGAGAAAATTGAAGACTGGGGAAGTAATTTATGAATAAATCTTTGTGAATGAATTTTTGATGACCTACTTCATCAAACTTTCATTTAAAAAAAAGATTCGATTTTCTAGATCAATAATCTGCCTAGCCTTTTCCCAACTATGTTGAGGTCGGCTTCCAGTATAAACGGATGCAGCTGAATACCAGTATTTTACATGGAGCGACTGCCTATCTGACCTCCACAACCCAGTAACTGGGTAACACGATACCATACCATACCATACGATTGGTGGGACTGGTTGTTAGACTTTATGTGCCAAAGATTTACGAATAAAAGCCAGGACCAATGGCTTTACTTGTATTATTGTTGTTATTGATTGTTTTGTTTAATTTAATATAATTAAAAAAAAAAATTGTTTAATAATAATGAATAATGTGTTATTGATTTGTAATTTATTTGTAATTTGTAATCTGGTGTTTTTTTTATATGGGTGAACTTATGCCTGAATTAAAAATTATTTGATTTGATTTTAATTTACGTGCTTTCCGAGGCACGGCGGGGTCTCGGTATGTAAGGGATGGTCACCCATCCACGAATCGACCGCAGGAAGTTTAGCTTAACCTTCTATCGACCCATGCGGCTGTAATCATTAAGCCACGAGCCCTTCCATATTCTATATTCTAATATGATAAAGCCGAAGAGTTTGTTTGTTCTCGCTAATCTCTGGCACTGGAAAAAAAAATGTATTTGATAGCCCACTTTTTGAGGAAGGTTATATGATATTTCACATCTCGCTAGAATCCTTCATCATTTCATTTCAGCCGAAAGACGTCCACTGCTGGACATAGGCCTCCCCCAAAAAGAGGGGGGGAGGGGTTGCGATAATCGCCACGCTTGGCAGGCGGGTTGGCGATCGCAGTATGGTGTTAAAATGCATAGATAACGCTGCTGTCCATTCTCTAGTAAGTCCCTTAGTCGCCTTTTACGACACCCACGGGAAGAAATAGGATGGTGCTATTCTTTACGTCCGGCACCATGCGGAGATACAATCCATATGAGCAGAGAAAAATTAAAAAAAGTCAGAACGAACGTTAAGCAAAAAAGAAGTAACTGTGCACAGCTATAGGACATATTTTAAAACAAGAAATTTCACGCAGACGAAGTTGCGGGCAGAAGCAATTATTGTACCGATGTTTAGATTACAATGTATCTGTATATGGCAATGTTATTTTGTTACTAATCTTGCATTGATAAAGTACTAGCTGCACCCCGCGGTTTCACCCGCGTAAGTCTCGATCCCGTGGGAATATCGGGATAAAAAGTAGCCTATGTCCTAATCCAGGGTGTCAGCTACCTCCATACAAAATGTTGTGTCGTGAAGAAGTAACAAACATACACACACACACACACACACACACACACACTCACAAACTTTCGCCTTTATAATAGTAGTGTGATTATGGAACAAAGGTTTGTATGTAACAAAATGTCCCCTTGTCCATGGGCTTATATGTAGATACAACATCATCATTTTGAGGCTGACAGCGCCATCGCAAATGTTACAACCTGTATTCCACAAGCCCATAGTAATTACGAAACCCAATAACCTTACAATGAAATGACTGGTAAAGCAACACTAACTCTATCACTAATAAACACAATGTGGCACAGTACAGATGGGTACAGAAGGTCGGCTCTATACAAGGACCGAAAACTGACGCGTATCTCAAACTATCTCAAATGACTGCGCGTCGCAAGTACGCTTGCACTCGCTGTGCGTGAGCCGATTTTGAGAGCAATATGTCCCAGGAGAAGCAAGGAGTTTGTTCATAAGGATCGTAGAAGGTGGCGTTCTGTAGTTTCTGCCTACCCACCATAGGAAGAAGGCGTGAGTTTTAATATGCATGTGTCCCGATGGAAGAGCAATGGTGGCCTAGTTGTAAAGGCTACTTACGGTAACGAATTGTATCGTGGGTCCGATCCAGAGTCAGGCATACACTTTACTTGGTGCTACTCATTTCATCACGACTGCTCAAAAAAACGGTGAAAGAAAACATCGAGAGGAAACTGGCATGACCTAGAACCAAAATTACGATGACATCTGACCTCCACCGGGACGAACTGCCTTTTTGGAATGTAATAAATGGTCACTCATCCAGGGGCCGACCCTGGCAACTGTTGCTTTAAGTGCGAGCGCCTGTTATAATTTAATTACAAGCCCCTAATGGCCCTTTCCATATTTGTAAAAATAGACCTGTGTCACAGCTGTGCAAAAATTATACTGATTATGCTATGGAGGCGACCTTCCGTACTTATCTGTTTAGTGACGTGGGGCATTAATTAGAGGCTAGATTAGTTCGTGGCACCTACAAGCGCCACAATGACTGGGTAATCAAGCTGCATTGTCGCCACAATTAATTGCCTATTAGTTTCTAGCATTGTGTGCACCGATTGTTTCCTGAATACTCTATGGAGGTCCGGTATTGTTGAAATAGTTGAACTTCTTAAATTAAAATTGAATTGTTAAGCAAATTGATACTCTACGTCTATTTGTCGTGTTATCAACTCAGTCTATAGCAGTCCACTGTTGGACATAGGCCTCTCCCAGGCTGCGCCACAACACCCTGTCCTCCTCTTTCCGCACCCAGTCTGTCCCAGCCACCTTTTTAAGGTCGTCGGTCCATCTAGCTGGGGGGCGCCCCACACTACGCTTGCCGATACGCGGTCTCCACTCCAGGACTTGTCTGCTCCACCGGCCATCGGTCCTTCGACAACCATGGCCAGCCCACTATGGGCAATACCGGCAGGCTATGTCGGTAACTCCTGTTCTCTTCTGGATAACTTCATTCCTGATCTTATTCTTCAAAGAAACTCCGAGCATAGCCCGCTCCATAGCACGCTGAGTGACCTTAAATTTGTGAACCAGCCCGACTGTTAGTGTCCACGTTTCGGTACCGTATGTCATAACGGGCAGGACGCATTGGTTGAAGACCCTAGTCTTCAATCACTGTGGGATTGACGACGAGAAGACTTGACGAAGTTTTCCAAACGCTGCCCAACCCAACTGGATCCTTCTGTCGGCTTCCTTTTCAAAGTTGTGCCTACCAAGCTGGAAAACTTGCCCTAGGTAGACATACTCCTTCACACCTTCGAGAAGCGACCCTTCGATGTGGATTGGACTCGGCAAGACGTGCGAAATGTACATGACTTTCGTCTTGTCCAAATTCATGCCGAGGCCAACCTGCCGAGAGGCTCTATTTAGGCTGTGCTGCGTCTGGTCTAACTGTTTCAGCGTCTCTGCCATTATGACGATGTCATCGGCAAAACGAAGGTGTGAGATGTACTCACCGTTTACGTTGATACCCTGTCCAGTCCAGTCCAGCGTATTAAAGACGTCCTCCAACGCATTGGTGAACAGTTTTGGGGATATCACATTCCCCTGTCTCACCCCGCTGAGTAGTTGGATGGGGCTGGTTTCCTTATCCTGGACCTGGACAGTAATCGTTGCAGCGTCATACAAACACCTCAACACTTCGATGTAGCGCCAGTCAATTCGACATCGTTGCAGAGAGGCCAGAACTGCCCAAATTTCAATGGAGTCAAAGGCTTTCTCGTAGTCCACAAATGCCATACACAGCGACTGATTGTACTCTTCGGTCTTCTGCACAATCTGCCGAACAGTATGGATGTGGTCTACGGTACTGAAGCCTTTTCGAAAAACGGTTTGTTCTGGTGGCTGGAACTCGTCAAGTCTCCTGGCGAGACGGTTCGTGACAACCCTCGAGAACAGCTTGTATACGTGACTCAGAAGTGAGATGGGTCTATAGTTCTTCACCAAGGTTTTGTCGCCTTTTTTGAAGAACGGAACCACCGCACCTCAGCTCCACACTTCGGGCGTTGTACCCTCTTGGGTGACGGAGTTGAAGAGACTCGCTAGCTCCCTCAGGACTGGAGCCCCGCCCGCTTTAAGGAGCTCTGTCGCTATTCCGTCATCACCAGGTGCCTTGTTGTTCTTTAGCTGCTCTAGAACCGCCCTAATCTCGCAGTGGTCGACATCCGGGATGTCCTCCGTGTAGTGGCGCGTTAATCCGGCTCGATGGTACTCTTCACTATGCGCCGCTGGTTTTGCCGTCCGCGTTTAGTATAAGTGTCTGTAAAAATCCTCGACTTCCTCGGGTATCTCGGACTTCGAAGTCACGATTCTACCATCCGCAGTTTTCAGTTTCGTCAGATGGTACTTCCAGGTCTTTCCCTCATAAGTCCGAGAGTCTCCGAGGAAAGTTTGGACACTTTACTTTTCCGCTGCGACGGGAAAAGTCTGCGGGACACGTCGCGTAGTGTTTTGACCACCTCGTCGTGTTATAGCCATATCATATACTACTAGTGGTCGCTGGTTGAAATTCGACTCCCTCTACTAAATTTTTTTATGGTTCTTACTAATTCCACGAGTACACAAATTCCATACTATTAAAAAGTACTTACTTATTCTATGCTCAAACTGTCACTTCTGTCACCATGACTTGAAGATAGATAGTATCTTCAAGTCATGAGGCCCCGATACTATGTGTGTGTGTCAAACTCATGGTAGTGTGTGTAATGTTTTTTTTAATAATTTCATTCATTTATAATTTCTAATGCATATTATATAAAAATATTAGCTTTCTGCACTCCTCCTTACAGACTAACTGCCAAATTTCATACTCCTCCGATCGCGTAATTTTCGTAAAACAAAAACGGGTACAAAGTATTCGCTTCACGGATTGTACAATGATAATAATTGATACACTCAGAATCCTGGGTTTATAGGGCTTGGGAGCAACCGCACTAAGGTGTGGCTGACACGAGGCTGCCGGATGATGATGCCATGTGTACTTTCTAGCGCAGTATCTGGTCGGTGCCTGTCAGTCACAGCGAAGGTGATTCGGCTCGGGAAGTCGAGCGAGCCTGCGATCCAATACCAGAAATGGGGGTTATTATCATCATTGTGTCTGTAGCATTAAATTCGTCCCCTTCCATCCTTAATCCGATCTGGTCTGTCCCTTGCTCTTCTTTCCCAGCGATGCCCTAAGCCGAGTTCCATACCCCACAGAGGGTGCCCTTAGCATGTAGTCACTTAGTTTATAAGTTTATGCCCTGGCTGGAGGTCTTCATTTATTGAGGCACCCACAGGAAAGTCCGGTTAAGCAGACGACAACTTCCTAGGTTGACCTGCGAGATGTTATACAAAATAGTATAAAATGCTGTAAAAAACGCTTCTTACTGATGTCGTGTATGAGACAATGAAGGACGGTTCTTCGCTATCTAGGATGTCGAAATATTCAGAGGAATAGCGAGCCGATAAAGATCGAGCGAGGGATATTTCAGGACAATAGTTTGAGTCCGTTTTGTTTCTGCTTAGCCTTTAATCCTCTAAGCACACTGCTGGAGAATTCAGGTCTAGGCTATCGGCTGAGGAGAGGTGTTTAGGTTATATCTTACCTTCTCTACATGGATACCTAAAAATCATTGCCTTTAACAATTTGTTGAGAAGTACCGATTCTTAGCCAAGCCCATTGGTTGTCATCATGTCCTAAATTCTCCCATTGCAAAGTAAATGTGTTGGGCACTGAATATTGTAGAAATGAGCGCTGTCATAATAGCGCCGTCAATACCTGTGACTTTGAAGCATTTATTGCCTGGCCAAGACGTCCATTCTTCCTTCAAAAAGCATTGAGCATAAAGTATGCAGTAAATAGTTATCGATCTGCCAGTCTACCAAAGCATATAAACTATTTAACCCAACTTATTCTGAGACCAACCGAACCACACTCAAAATTACGTGTCCTCAATCTACATTCTTAACACACATTTATACACGGAACATAAAATGTCTTATTCATAACTCAATTTCCTTAGATTCTCGGCAAAGGAAGTGAAGTTCATACGAGGATCGTGGAATTTCTTGTTTGATGAGTAACTTGGTTGAGCATTAGTGAGCCAAGTTGGTTTTCACCTCACGAATGACAGTGAGGGAAGTATGTAATTAGCTTTGCGGCGACCTGGGGCTGGATGCGGAAAGGTATGGTGCAATATCTCCTGTCTGATACTGGTACTTTTAAATAAAAGTCGAGGTTCTGAAATAATAGAAAAAGATGCTTTTGTGCAGTCCAGTCTGTAGATAAAGATTTTTCTTTCGTAACCGTTTCATTACGTATTTTGAATTGATTTTGGGCCATTACTTATGAAAAAGTGGAATACTTATAGTGCATCTAAGCAATAGCGTCCTCCAGTCAGCCATAGCATAATCAATTTGTCTTCCATACTTGGCTATTATGGCGATTTCCCCTTCGATAGTTTATTGTAGTGGTTGTTTTGAGGTATATGTAAAATGGTGGTTGCCTTAGCTAGTGATAGTTTCCTTGTTGCAGTTTAAAGTTAGTGTTGGGGATTCTCTACAGTTTTCCTCAACCAGTTTTGCACGTGTTAAGTAACACATAACCCCATTTAAAATTGATGGACGGTTAAAATAATTCTAGGATAATTAAAGGGGATAATATATTATTGAGCTTTACTCCTGAACTAGTCGTTTTTGGCGCAGCCGTGAGGCACACTTTTCTTACAACGTACTTAACACTTTTTATTTGTTTTTATTATCTGCTTTATATTGTGTGCCTTTTAGTCTGTGCTAAATTAATATATTTTCTTTCTATAATACAGTATATAATATATAACTCTAATCTGATATATTTGAATCCCGGGGCTTCCCTTTTGAAACAGTGGACATTGATTATGCTAGACTTATTATGTCAGCAAATAGACAAGGACGAGGTTGTCGCCTTACTACAGTTTTTATTGTTCTTTTTGTATGTTTTCGATCAAGGCAGTTCGTATTGAGTCGGCAGGTGATTTAACAAGCAATCATTTTTTATCGGTTCTTCGTAGATTTGTGTAGAGAAGAGGCAAGCCTAAGCACATCTACTCTGATATTGGAACTTTGTTTGTTGGCGGGTATAACGAAATTAGTAAGTAAATAAAGAGTTGTTGCAATTCGTTATCCAGGGATTTAGCTGATGAAGAGATAAACTTTCATTTTATCCCTCCTTAAGCTCCTCACTTTGGAGGTCTTTAAAACTCAACAAATCAACTAAAGATTAAACGATAACATTTGAATCTCCCGCAGATTATTTTTCATTTTTTCAAGATTGGCTATTGTATAAATCTACATTAAGCATATTTAAATATTATTTAAATAATTTCCATTCCTTTCCGTAGGTGTCGTAAAAGGCGACTAAGGGACTTACTAGAGAATGGGCAGCAGCATTCTCTATGAATTTTAACACCATACTGCGATCGCCAACCCGCCTGCCAAGCGTGGCGATTATGGCAAACACCCCCCCTCAGTCCAGCAGTGGACGTCTTTTGGCTGAAATGATGATGATGAAAATAATATTATTCATAAAAAGTGTAAGTTTGTTTGCAGTTTGCACGTTCGGTCAATCAGCCGAAGGTGTCGACCAATTTGTATGAAAGCAATCGGTGAGTGATTCACAAATATCTGCAAGCGTTTTATTTTGAAGGTTTTCTTTTAAATTGAAGGCAGTTACCATACAAAGCGGTATTTGATTGTTCTTAAAATTGCGTTTCATAATATGATTCCGACGTGCATGAAATTCTTGAATGCTTAAGTGAATGGAATTGATGTGAAATCTTGCATTACTTATTGCATTTACAGCAGATTGGTTTTCAATACAAGTAACTTTAAGAGCAATATTGCGTGTTAGGGTTCCGTGCCCCAAAAGGAAAAAAATGGAACCCTTATAGGATCACTTCGTTGTCCGTCTGTCTGTCTCTCTGTCTGTCAGTCTGTCGAGACCTTTTTTCTCAGGAACGCTTGGTGGTATCAAGTTGATTATTAATATCGAATACGTAGATCTACGGGTCCTTGGAGCTCTAAGAAAATCAAGTTCTAAGTCAACGCAATAAAAAAATACGGCGATATATGCGACATGTTTTGATACTCACAATTAAGTCAAAACCTATATGGTACTTCCCGTTGATCTAGAATCGGGAAACAAGGTCTCACAGCACCAGTAAAGGAAAAAGTCCGAAAATCGATATTTTGTAGTTTAATGACTTAAAAAAACATACTTTTGCAATTACAAACTTTACTTTTCCAGTTGGAAAATTGACCGTTGCGTAGTTCAATGTATGGGGGAACATGTTTTTCAACTACAATGTCAAGTTTGTTTTAGGGATAAATTTATCCTTACTACGGAACCCTTCATTGTGCGTGGTCCGACACGCACTTGGCCGGTTTTTTACTATTAAACCCTGATTAAAAATCTATTTTTCAAATTGACATTTATGCACCGGGTTGAATTTTATTGAGACACTAGCTTTTGCTCGCGATTTCGTCCGCATGGAAGTTAACTTTTCTATAACGCATCAACATCTGCTTTCTCTCGATTTTTAACCGACTTCCAAAAAGGAGGAGATTCTCAATTCGGCGGTACGTTTTTTTTTCTTTTTTGGATGTTTGTTACGCGATTACTCCGTTAATTATAAACCGATTTTGAACATTCTTTTTTGTTTGAAAGGGTATACTCTCGAGGTGGTTCCATTGCTACCAAATCAGAATCAGATGAGGGGATCCCATGGAAATCGAGGGAAACCCTCAAATTTTATAGGCAAACCTATAGGCGATTTGGGTATTTTTATAATAACTCGTGCATTTGCACTCGAAAAGCACCATTTGGTGAAGTGGAACTCATGATGAAGACCACAGATGGCTACCGTAACTACTTAATAATAAGTATGTAACTTAGATACATTCAAAACTGACCCACTAAAAAGTGAAAAATAAAAAACTTTTTACAAAAAAATTACAGCCGACTACCAAAAATAACACTACAAAGTGAAAAATAACTTTAATTTCGGAAGTCGGTGGCAAAAAACTAAAATACAGATCCAAAGACACCGACTTCCGAAATTAAAGTTATTTTTCACTTTGTAGTGTTATTTTTGGTAGTCAGTTGTTATTTTTTAGTAAAAAGTTTTTTTTTGTAATCGGATCTGTAGTTCTAGAGATTACAGACAAGCAAACAATTTTACCTCTTCATAATAGGTAGTAGTTTAGACTTAGAGAGGAAGTTAAAGCAATAATATTGCAATTAAATGAGAGAAAATTTAAAACACATATTAAAAGTACACTTGGTAAACAAGCATATTACAAGTTAGAGGATTATATCCAGGACAGGAATCCTTGGAAACATGCTTGTCCAGCTCCATAGGACAATCTAGAGTCTAAACAAAATCAAACTGGTTGCTATTTTTATGGTAAAATCTGTTATTTTTATGATATTGATTTTACATTCTGTGATAACCTATACTCACACACTAACTTACTGTTATTTTTTTTTTTAGAAAATTATACTTTTACGATGTTTGTAATTATGTGAGCACCATGTATCTATCTAATAATTAAGTTATTTTTCCATGCTTAGTTTTTAATTCTTTTTACCTATTATGGTATAGTAATTTTATTCTAGGTGCATGGTCTTCACATATCATCATATAATTAATGTACTCAAACAAAATATTGTAAAACATTTTTAAAAGAGTAACGGTGGAGTTTCTTGCCCATTCTTCATACGAAACTACCTTTTGGAAGGGGCAACTAGAATCAATTCTATTTTTTTTGTAAATTTTGACGTTCAAAGGTGCCTCTAATGTGCCTATTTGAAATAAATGGTTTGACTTTGACTTTGACTTTGAAAGGGTGGTAAAAAAAGAGTTCGGTATTATGTAATGTAATCGAAATGTTTAAAATTCTAAGGTCCTTGGTAAGTACATAAACAATAGTCATGCTTACTTCTAAACAAACCTGAAAATCCACTTCATCAATTTTGGCTGTTCACTTTCGCCTCACTCCACGCATGAAAATACCCCGAATAACTCTCTACGGAGAACATTGTTTCCCACTGAACGTCACAGTGTGGCGGTAACTAAATTAACTAAAATGGCCCACCGCTGCGACTACAAAGGACTTCGGAACTACTCCTTATTGAAGGCTGGCGTGCACGTCTGTGTTTCATAGCTATGCGGTTGGGGTACTAGGAAGGGGAACAGGTGGATATGGGTAGTTTCCTTGTGTTGTTTTGGTGTTTATGATTACTGTTTAGAAATTTGAAAAGTCCTGGCAAAAACCGGATGTTTTCAAAATAGGCTGGATGCTTTAATTTTTTCAGTACGCATTAAACCGCGGTAAACCATATCAATGGATTTCATGCCATTATTCGCAAAAAAACGGCCTCACTCCTGAGCAGGATAAGGGGCAGTCACGATAGCATTCTGAAGGCTGTAGCGGCAGATACTTCCTCCGCCATTATAAGGCAATTTGTGCTAAGACTTATACCATAGTTTCCATTTCTCGTTGTGTCTAGTTGTTGGGTGTCATTTCATTAATTTGTCTTTAGTTTAAGTTACTAACAATAGTATTTTAAGTGCAAACCTGTTTCTAACATTTTCTAGATCTTTTAGTTGCCCGAATAAATGGTTTTATTTATTACATATTTTTTTGTTTTTCTAAAGATAATCCCCTTTTAAGTCGAAAACCTGACAAAGTCCGGACGGGGCGCGCGGGGGGCTAAAAAATCCTAACCTAATTCTAAACCTTATAACGATCATATTTAAAAATACGCAGAAGTTTAAAATACAGAATATCTTACTCATATTGAAGCTTTAAAAAGTACCCAGCTTATTATAATGAGAAATTATTGGCATAAGCCGTATTTCTGAAAGTTACAAAGAAAAATCAGCCCAAATTTGAACATGTGACTTGCAATGATAACGCCACCTGTCTTGGAGACAAATCTTAGACGTTATCACGTAAACATAAAGTTCAAAATTGAGTAACAAGAAACGTTACAGGGATAAGCGTAACATGGTATTTTTAGGAACGGAAGCGTTCATTTGCCACGATTTTGATCCCATCCTCATTATGATCTTGGGACAAAATAAAGCAATTTCACACGTGAGGAAAAAAAGCTTTTTTGAAAGCTTTGCAAATTATTTATTTATTGATATTTTTTATGATGTGAAGCGTTTTTAGGATTTTGGTTAAGATCGTTTTTTCATCGTACCTAAATTACATTTATTTCTGTGAACTGGTTAAAAAAACACATATCATAAAAATTAATAAAGTAGATGAGTTCGGTGTTTCTTAGCCGACTACTCTGAGAAGAAAGTTCGAAATAAACTCAGAGCTCACAGTCTCTTCTACAATCGGTGCGTTATGTAAACTTTTGCGCTTATGTGAGTCATTTGCGGAGGCCCATCGGCTCAAGTACAATGCTAAGATGAGTCAATTTATAATTTTTATAACCAGTACCAAACGCTACTCATCTGTACCTTCTGTCACTCCCTGCGGCATTCCTTTAAACAGGGTGAAGCAATTCAAGTATTTGGGTCACTGGGCATCCGACGACCTGTGTGACAATCAGGATATAGAGAGGGAGCGCAGGGATTTTTTTTTTTTTTTTTGGGTGGGAAATTATAAAATAACTTCTCCCGCTCTGGCCGGAGCGGGAGGGAGTGTCAGACTTTTACTGACTAAAACCCACCCGTGTTCCTTCCGTTGCCTGTGTGCCAGGGCCACGATCCCTTTCGGACAAACTCGCAACCCTGGCAGGCATTGGTCCTACCGGACACCGTCAGTTAGTACTGACATCTCTTTGAGGCGCGCGTGGAACACAACGCGCCGTCGACTCGGGCCTGGTCCTTATCGGACGGCGAGCTACCCATCGCTCACCGTCCGCAGGCCCGGTGCGGTGGCCGAAAATCGGCTTGAAACTCCCGACGCCCGGGGCGTCTCCTGCGGCGACTAAGGGCGCGAGGGCGCAAACCTTGTCTCACCCTCACGCGTTCCGCCTCCTCCTTCGCTAGCATTACTGCTTCGCAGAACGAGGTGACGGCCTCCCATGCACTCTCGCTCCGAACCATGGCCTGAACCAGGGCCGGACGCGAGAGATCGCCGCTGCCGATCGCCTCCGTGAGGACACGGCGGTGCTCCGCCCAAGCTGGGCAGACCTCCACCGTATGCTCCACCGTGTCCTCCGGGCGATCCACACAGTGGTGACACCCGGGCGTTTCCTCCCGCTTTATCCTGAACAGGAACCTCCCAAAACAACCGTGTCCGGTGACTACCTGCGTCAAGCGGAAGGTGAGGACGCCGTGGCGCCTCTCTAGCCACTCCTCAAAGAGGGGACTTATCGCCACAATTGTGGCGTGCCCAGCGCTGGGTTGCGACAATCGCACTCTCCATGTCGCCATGAGATCCCGCCGGAGCTCTGTCCGCTGTGCCGTGATTTCGCAGGGTGCTGTCTGTCCGGTGTAATATGTTGGCTCGCAGGTTCGCACGATGTACTAGACCTGTGAAGGTGACTTTATTTAAAGCATATTGTCAGTCGTTCTGCACGTGCAGAACAACAATGCTTTCAGGATATACCTACTGTTAGGGTTTCCGCGGTTTAGCAGTGCCTTGACTATGTTTGCTCAGGCGCGGACTGATGTTTTTTTCGTGATTGTAAGGAAACGGAGTACTTTGCTACTAAGTCTCCTACAAAACAGCTCGAACGGCGTCCTGAAAGTATTGTGCGAGCGGTGGGATCTACCCCTGTTGCAGAGATTAATATTTTTATTTATTTGAATGACATTAATATGTATTTTGTATTTGATTTGAATGTTTGAGTATTATTTTTATTGTGTATCTGTGATTTTGTATTAATTTAGTGATTTAATTTACATCATAATTTTTTTTTGGACTTTGTCTGAAAATAAATGAATTATTATTATTAAAGTCTGGACATAATCTGTGTCAGGCCATATGAGGAACATGCAGATGACTGCGTTTATTTGTTTTGTCCTTTGTGTATGTTGAGCCAGTATCTTGGCTCTTCTATTGCTTAAAAAGTTTTAGAGATACACCGGATCAGTCACCTAAATCTATTGGTGGCATTTCCTTCCACGAGATATAAAAATAACTCACTTTTTACTGTACTCCCAAGTAATGACTGCAAAACAACCAAAGATACAGGAGAGAAGATATTAATCGAAATCGTTTTGAAAAGAAAATTGCATCGATGCTTTGTTTAGTTTTTCGGCAGGTTTGTTGTGGCGAGAAACATGACGTGGCAATTTTCGTAATAGAGATAGACTCTTCGTGTTACGAAATAAATAGACATGTAATAATTTTATTATAATATAATAATATTTATTATAATTTACACACATAACATTACGCCTGTAATCCCCGAAGGGTTAGGCAGAGGCGCACTTATAGTACACCCACATATCGCCAGTTATGTTTAAGTCCCATGTAACAGCGGGCGAGCCTATTGCCAGATCCAGACTCCGGGCTGCTACTGAACGATTCCTAATGGAAAATCACAATAACAATAGTAATAGTCAATTATATCGTCGCTCGGCATCCAATACCGCGAATGCAACATGTATCAAATTTTACAGGAGACAAAAAAAAAACTTTACAAAATGTACTACATACATACTATAATTTTGAAATAATATATTTTAAACTAAATTAATGTGTTTTGATTGTATTAAACATTTTTTTCTGCTTTAAGTTAATATCTGCAAGGGTAAGTCACGTTCGCGGTTTTTACCTATTATGTTTGGTCACATTTTGTCACATTGGCGGTTATGCTCTAAAAAGCCACCAACATTTTTTTGATGACAAGTTTCATTTAAATAATGTCATTATTTTTGAACCCGTAATTAAAAAATATTTAGTTAATAAAAAATCAGATGAGTTGCCTATTAAACTAAATAGACAGTCACTTTTCAAATAGGTTTAATCTAAAAAATAAAACATTTCCATAGACGAAATACGGCGTGGCAACTTAAAAAAATAATATTTTAGTTTCGCGTGCGGCCGACCGCCATTGTTGTTTACAAATGGATTGCAGTGAAGTGATTTTATTGTGTTAGTGCCCTAAATGGATTAGAAATCGAGGTAAGTGGACTTATTTTCATTTATATGTTATTATTACATCGTTTTAGATAATTACGCAAATTTTACATAGAACTCTCTAAAAAACGCTGTTGTTAAATTACTTATCTATTCATAATGCAAGGTGCAAAATTTCGTGTAAATTGAAATAGCCATTTCATCAGAAATAGAAATAACGTAATCCCAAAACAATCGCAGCTGTTATCTGAAATCATATTTTTTTTAGAAAAACAATACACTTCCCAGATCCATTCTTGCAATTGTTTATTATGGCCTGTGTAATTAGCTTCTCAGAAAAATTTACTCTGTACGTATTACGTTCATTGTTATTTAAAAAAAAATATGTTTATGGGTGCCGGCGGCCCCTGTCATAACAATGACAGGCCATAAAAAAAGATCATTGCTTTACGTCATTGTTACGACAGCGGCTGGACAGGTTAAAGGTGATAGAAATTAGTTTTAAGTCAAACATCAATAAGTGAAATGACAAACTAAATTGTAATTATTAGACAATTATGTTAAATTAATTAAGTTAATTCTAAATAATAAGGAACTTATCTGGGTTTATTAAAAGCTAATAAGCGAATAAGTAACAAAATATTTTTTTTAAAACTTTAAATTACCCATTAGTCTACGTTTTGGTTGCATGACGTCCACCATGGATTTGACAAAGACTTTTTTGGAGTCCCAATCCATTCCAGTCCAGAAATCTTTAAAATTTTCATTCCGATCTTCTTCTGACATATCCCGGCAGTTAAATACTCCTTTTAAGCATACATCTGATGTACAACGCGGTCCCATTTCTCTTTTACTTCTTTCAATATCCTGTATCCACCTATCATTCTGTTTTCGAACTCCTAAACAAGATTCGCCATTCATTTTTTACTTTTTCAATCTCTTTTTCGGCCACGAAAACTTCCAGATCTAGATGCTTCTAATAATCCTGTTTTTGCAGAAGAATAAGGCTGAGATGTAGTCATTATTTGAACATCAGATGCTACATCTTGAGTTTGAAGTGCTAAACCGATCGGCTGAGGTGAGACTGCCGGGTCAACAGACTGCGATTGAGGCTCTATTTCAGCAAAATCTGGAATACTACGCAGAGGTTGGTCTGCCCGCGAAGTGATATGAGACTGCAACTCTATTTCAGTTTCAACGAAATTTGGCTGAGACTGATAAAATAAATCCGTTTATGAAGGGTAAGGCGAGGCTTTTAGATCTGTAAGTTGTGACTAAGGCTCTTTTTCAGGTTGGTCCGGAGTGGTGGTACAGGAAGCAGTGCCAGTGAAGGAAACTGATATTGCTGGTGTAAATGAGTGTCAAAAAATTTTGGCGGAACTTGTCACCTAAATTTGTACAGGAAGGCTGTAACTCGGCAACTATTTTTGGGCTTTTCGAAGTGTCCAATGCAGTTCGAGTGCTCCTAAAGTGTTCTGAGATTGAGACATCAAATCTTCTTCACCGAAATCCAAGAGAATGCTAAATGAATGTTCATCTGATTCATTATTTATAATTGTATTGGTCTAATCAAACATCACAAAGTTATAAGCATTATCGTTGCAAGGTTTAGGAGATGGTAATCTAGGGGTGGAGTTCTTTTGCTAAAAACGCAACTTATTATACATTAATAAACATCTCATGCGAAAAAATATGTGAAATACGTGCAATAAAACCCAAAACTTACTCAGAAACCTTACAGGACCGTGTTGCGCTTCCGAAGGGTATGGCGGCACTGAGGAGCTGACGCATATTCACGGATTTGGTGGCGGAAAATTACGTTCGCAGTTTTGGATGATTCGAATAACAAAATGACTGGATAACTGTCGGTCAATGTTTTAATGCAGGATCACGTATTTGACGTGTAGAAAGAAATAAAATAAAAATCTGATTTTCGTCAAAAATATCACATTCGCAGTATTGGATGCCGAGCGACGATATTATATGTAGAACCTCAAAGATGGTGAAGGTAGAGATCGGGAGCGCAGGGCGCTAGCGGTCAGGGCCAACATGATACACAGGTTCGCTCGTTGTAGTATTGGCGTAAAGATTACGCTATTTACAGCGTATTGCCAATCGTTATACACGAGCGGTCTGTGGGTAAGGCATACTAAGAGATCGCTAGACGCCCTGCGTATTCAATATAATAACTGCTTCAGAATGCAGTTGTGACTGCCGCGCTATTGCATGGCGTCCGATATGTTCGCTTTTGCGCATACCGATGATTTTTACGCAATAATGCGCAAAAAAACAAATTCCATATTGTCAAAGGTGCGGTCTAGTTCTAACAGCATCCTAAGTATGTTAATAGGAAGTTACGACGCACCTTGGTGGTCGCACGCTGTGGAGGTGCTGGTCAGAAAACCCCACAGCTAACCTTACTATTTTCTTTTTGTTTTTGTTTCTTTGTTTGTTTACTAATAATAGTTTTTTAAGAACAATGTTACTAACAATTGGGCCTAGTTTGCTATAAATAAACAAATATTTAATTTAATTCAATATAATATAACATCACGCTTGTAATCACCGAAGGGTAAGGCAGAGGTGTACCTATAGTACACCCACATTTCGCCAGTTATGTTTAAGTCCCATGTAATAGGGGGCGAGCCTATTGCCATCAACCGGGCACAGATCCAGACTCCGGGCTGCTACTGAACGATTCCTAATGGAAAATCACAATAACAATAGTAATATAATACTAATATAATATTATAAATGTGAAATTTTGGATGTTTGTTACTCGATCACGCAAAAAACGCTGAATGGATTGGCACACAGATAGTTTGTAACAAATCCACACGAATAGGATACTTTATATCCTTGTAGTAAGTACATTCCCGTGGAATAATTACCGACCTCCATGCGGGTGAAGCCGCGGGCAAAAGCTGGTATATTGTACACTTTTTCTAGTGCTTTCGCTGTTGGCTGCTAATGTTTGGAAATGAAAAGTTTATTACTGTAAATAAGAGATCATCATCTGCCTACTCTTGTTTTAGCTATGTAGGGTTGGCTTCCAGTCCAACCGGATACAGCAGAATAACAGTATTTTGCATGGAGCGATTGCCTATCTGACCTCCTCAGCCCAGGTAATGTGTAACACGATACGCTTTGGCAAGACTTTCATAGATCTACGAATAACCGGGACAGCAGCTTTCCGAAGTACGAAGGTCACCCATTCACGGACCGAAATCAACAAGCGCAGCTTAACCGTGATCGATCCGTGTTGCTGTTAAAACTTAGCCACGAGTCCCTCATTGTAAATAAGAGAAGAAGCTGAATATTATGAAGCAAAATCATTAATAATTATGTTGATAAATTGCTACTAGAATACTAAACTCATTGTTTGCGGTTCGACTCCCAACGATCAATATTGAAGAAACAATATTGATTTAATGGGTGTTTCTAGTCTAAAATCAAAAATCAAATAATAACCTAATCTTATATAAAAATTATCAAAAATAAAATCTAATCTAATTTAGTTTAATTTATAATTGTAATCAATTTAGCTTTTAATATTTTTTATTTTTACGTAAACTATGTATAATGTACTTGTTTTAATTATTTAATTGTGTTATCATCTGTGCATAATGTAGTGCATGCTTTTTTTTTTTTGTTTGGGTGTGAAATTAACAAATAACTTCTCCCGCTCTGGGCGGAGCGGGAGGGCGTGTCAGACTTTTACTGACTAAAACCCATCCGTGTTCCTTCATTTGCCTGTGTGCCAGGGCCACGATATCCCTTTCGGACAAACTCGCAACTCTGGCACGCATTGGCCCTAATGGACCCCGTCAATTCGTGCTGACGTCTCTTTGAGGCGCGCGTGGAACACAACGCGCCGTCGACCCGGGCCTGGTCCTTATCGGACAGTGAGCTCACCGGAAGAGGTGTCGGCCTCCCATGAAGTAAATAGCCCTGATATTTATACCCCTAGAGGTAGGTACGGTCGTAGTGATGACAGCGTGCTATATGAATTGTCAATATTCACCAAAGAGTTATAGGGGGTTTTGACCTATGGGCGGCCCACCGTGAGATGTCTGGATTAGTATTCGAGTAAAGAAATACGACCAACGAGGCCGAATGATTCTGAACGTTTCAATTCTGCTGATCATTTTACAGTGATTTTACCTACATAATATTGTAGTCAACTTTGCCCATTTATGCGGACGACGCGACGTCAAACACAAACTCATTTAGCACATGTCTGAAAACTCGATGGAAAAAGAGAGATTTTTAAAATGCCAAAGAAATTCCGACAATGCGCAATAATATGCTTTTCGAAGTTGGCCTAGCTAGCAAAGGGTTGATTTCGGTTTGAACTACAACCAAGGTTAAATAAAGATTTTATTTAGGTACCCCTTACTACTACTACTAGACTTATCGCCGCAATAGTAGCGTGCCCAGCGCTGGGTTGCGACAATCGCACTCTCCATGTCGCCATGAGATCCCGCCGGAGCTCTGTCCGCGGTGCCGTGATTTCTCGCGGCAGCGGAGTTTCGCCTCGGCGTTTCGCCTCCTCGCGACACTCCCAGATGTGTGCGAGGACTTTTGCCTCCAGATCCCATGGCGGTAGTCCGGCAAGGAGGCTCGCTGCCTCACGGGAGACCGTGCGGTAACCCCGTACCAGCCTGATAGATTTAGTGCATGCTGTGCTTTTCTATAAGTAATGAGGCGCTTAGACTTAAGTTTGCAATGTACAAATTTTAAAGTAATAGTGTACTCATTGTTGAATAGTCTACTAAATAAATAAACAAATCATGTGACAACATGTGTTTGAAGTAAAATAACTGTCAAAAAATATAACTCTGCGACAAAATAACAACGAGTCTTTTATCCATTTCTTTTCTTTTTTTTTTTTTTTTTTTTTTTTTTTTTTTTTTTAAAAACGTTGCCCCACACTAGGAATTTCTCCTGTATCGTGGGTGCGTTTACAAACATTTAAACTCACATACACAAACAGCCAGACCCGGAACAACTACTTGTAGGTCATACAAATATTTGTTCCGTGCGGGAATCGAACCCAAGACACGCAGCGCAGCAGTCAATCGCTTAACCACTGCGCCAACCGTGCCGTCATTCTTCAATTTGCATGAAAATTGCATAACGTTCTACATGGACTGAAATGAATTGAAATGGTTTATTCTGTAAATAGGATATCGGAATCACGTCATATTAGAAATTAAAAAATAAGCTAGATGTACCTAGCCGACATTTCCTATCTCACTACCTCTGAGAAGAAATGGCGAAACAAACTCAGGCGTCAAAGTAAAGTTAAATTACAGACACAATCTTGGTCAGATCATGTGAGGACCATGTAGATCCGTGTCTGAAATGGTATTTTGAGGAAAGAACCACACAAATTTGAGTGGACCTGTCCAATCAGTGCAAGCATTTGTCAGTAATCGTGCAGCTCAACTGGAGCCCAACGACTCGACGAACTTACCAAAGACAGTAACATTTGGTTAGGCCGCATAAAGTGCTCAAAATGCCAGACCATCATTAAAACTAAAATAATAAATATAATACTTTTCAAAGTAAAAATATTCATGTAATTTGGTAAACATATAATATTCAATGACAATATTATACTAACAGCAGTGTATCGAAAAAATGAAGAGTTATACAGTACAGACTTTTATCTAGTTTTTGCTTGTTTTGTTAGCCGTCACTCGATTGCGTGTATGTAGCGAAAAATGATTGGGGTGTGCCTCTAGATATTTTTTATTATTTGCTACGAGTTTTGATAAAAATTTGTCACGAAAATATTCAGGATGCATATTTGAACGCGGGCTTTGTCCAGGTGGTTTAGATCTCGTTTTGAGCATATCGCAAAAAGTCAATTATATTTATGGATATTTCTAATTCTGTTTGTGTCACGTAGATATATTTTTTAATGTTTATATTTTGTTTTTTTAAATATTGTAACAGGCTGTTATAAAAGTATAGAGCTGCCCCCGAGCAATAAAATGAAGTGAGAACATCCAGTCAATGATGATAAAAACTCTTTTTCCTTAGCCTTTATTTTTTACGTCCTAAAATCGAAATCAATAAACATCAAAATAATTCGAATTTACCTCTCCCCATAGATGATCACTTCGAAACTACTCTAATTACTTACCCTTTCTACCAGGCGCTCATAAAAAGCAAAGAGCGTTCCACAGGCAGTCAGATTGAGTGAGTACATCGGAACAAATGCCGCGTGTTACGGCACTACTGAACAGCTGATCCGCGAACTTACGATCGATGCTCCTTCAATTTCACGCGGTATTTACTTTCACTGTACACGGGAATGGCCGTGCTGTGTTTAGATCGCTGGTTTAGTTACTGGCGCACAACAATGTTAGTAGGAGTTGTGTGGTTCAAGGGTTTCTTGTTAGATTGTTAGAGATTTTGTTTAAAAAGAAGTTTAAGGATGTTCTGTTGAATTCTGATTTATGTCTAAAGATATGATAGGATCATAACAGCCATGTGCTGTTTTACAAAATTATAACCCAAAAAAAAAACATAAAACAATTATTTTCTCTTTAGATAAATAAAACGAGACTTTTATTGCTAGCTTGAAGAAAGATTAGACTTTAACGATCAATAATATATTTATTTTTAATAAAATATATAGAGGTAAATAACAGTGCAAAGTTACAAATACAAAATTGATACATGTACCGCTCACTGTTGCCAAGTAACAGTATATGCAAACGCGGCACGGTGAATGAAGGATTCGCTTAGTTTTCTTGCAAATAGACGAAAACATTTTGTTTTATTCTTGTTGAAGACCTTTTCTGGACCGTTGGGTACGCATATATTTATTTGTGATATGATTTGTTGCTTTCTTTTCATATATTATCGAATATCTTCTTTGTGTAATCAATGTGAAAGCGAAATAAGTTTTCTCATGTTTCACAATTAGTTTTTTGTAGGTTGTACAATGGAAGAGATCCGCAGATATGAAGACATCCGCAGTAGAACCAAGGTAGCCCGAAGAATTTGCAAACTTAAGTGGCAATGGGCAGGTCATATTGCTCGCAGAACAGATGACCGATGGTGCCGGAAGGTTCTGGGGTGGCGACCGCGTATCAGAAGACGTAGCGTTGGACAGCCTCCCACAAGGTGGACCGATGACCTTGTGAAGGTTGCAGGAATCCGCCGGATGCGGGAAGCACACAACCGGTCGAAGTGGCGGTGCTTGGGGGGAGGCCTATGTCCAGCAGTGGACGTCTTTCGGCTGAAATAATGATGAATGATGAGGTTCTAAAAACTTTATTTTGACAATGTTCTATTGATTCACTCACTCGAATATTGTTTTTATTGTGTTATTGCACTTCTCGGCTCAAATACAACCTCAATAACAAACATTCTCCACTTGTATCAAAATGTACTATTTTAATTTCTTGAAAATTTTATGGGTTTTTTACTGAAAATTGCGAAGCTATAGGCTACGCAATATTTATTATTTATTTCCTCGAAACCTACAAATTGTTGAATATTCAATTTGTTAGGTTTCGTAGAAATAAATAAAATTCAAAAACACCTTTCTCGAAATAAATTTAATATCGAGTAAGTAGAATGTGACAACGTTAGCAAACGGGCACACATTTGAATTGGTGATCCACTCAGTATTTTACCAATTTCCACTTTCTCTTTAATCTTTTCTAATGCATGCTACATTTTAATGTAATTTGGTTTAAATTGATTTTTATTTTTGTATTTATCTTTTATATAGATTATTTTATATGTTGTTGATTACTCGGTAAGTCTAAGTCACTTCAAAACAGCGAAGGCATACTAACGACCTGATTTTGCTTCACAAAATCATTAATGGATCTATACAAGTTTCGAAGCTTCTCGTCGATATAAATATAGAACTGTCCTTCTCCATAGTTCACCCAGATCTGAACGCATCCTACATTTATGTGTTCACGCCATGCCCAAGAATAACTAACCCTGGACTTTTGGCACCAATTAACAGGTTGATGAGGGCGTACAGAATGAGCTTCATACACGTTCCAATACTCGTCGCATAACATCTTCGCCATCAAGCAAACTATCGCAATTTCGAAAACAATTGTTACTGACCCACAGTGGCCACAATTAATATTATTAATATTATTAGTTACTTATATGTTTATTATTATATATGTAATCTGTGTGCCTATATGTACTCTATGTCAATCAATCAATAGAAAGCCTATCGCAGTCAACTGCTGGACATAGGCCTCTCCCAGGCTGTGCCACAACACCCTGTCCTCCGCCTTCCGCATCCAGACTGTCCCAGCCACCTTATTAAGGTCGTCGGTACATCTAGCTGGGGGGCGCCCCACACTACGCTTGCCGATACGCGGTACTCGCAATACTCTATGTAATATTGTTACAGTACCCCAAAAAATGTATTCGTAGTCGATGGAGTGCCGCAATTAAAAAAAAAAAATGTTGTTTTTTTGTGAATGTGGGAACATTGTAGGCTAAATCTGTGGTTATGGGCTTATTTGACTGTAGATTTGTAGACCATTTTCTATTTTATTAAGTCCCTGGTACTTGTTGACAGGTCTACACTGTCCTCCCATACCAACATTGTAACTTGAAAACATTGTAAAAGCCAATTGTTTTTAAAAGAGTATTCGTGGAGTTTCTTGCCGGCTCTTCTCCCTATTAAACGACCAATTGGAACCGTGCACCTTGCTTCTGACGTTTTATAAATACCATCATGTAGGTGTTTATACGAAATAAAATAGGTATTTAGATTTTGATAAAATTATAAATTAGTCACTTCTCTCTGTTACTTAAAATATTCTAAAATATCAATAAGACCATCACAACACCGATCCCCAGCAACCTTAAATTCGGCCAGCAAATTGCACATCCCGGCCATAATCCTAGTTCCCATTATTTCGAGCCCAATTTCGGCCAAAGATAATCGTTGCACCAATCAGAACACGAGGGAGCAAGTCGGGACTCACTCAAAACCCAATCAGTGGACTTCGGAAGTGGGCAACAGAAAAACCGGAATTCAATTACAACCGGCCGGGGCTAATAAAACAGCCCGTATTCCACTCGCGCGAACTTTGCAATGCTTTCTCCTGTTTGGGAGTTTTAGATTTTTTAGAGTTAAGTCTGGATAACGTTTTACATTTTTATAATTGACAACCCACTGCGTCGCATTGCATCGCCCGCCCGCGCTATTACTTCGTTTTCGCATAGCGTTTGTTCTGACTTTTTTTCATTTTGCTCGGCTCCTTAGGATTGTAGTGTGATATTAAATAGCCTATAATCTTCCTCGAGAATCGGGCTATCAAATGCAAAAAGAATTTTTCAAATAAGACTGGCAGTTCCAGAGATTACCCCTAAATAAAAACTTGCCAACAAACAAATTTTACCTGTTAAATAATATAAAAAAAGTATATTATATTTGTACCGATAGATAGGCTCACGTTTAACTACTATCTTACGTGATGGTATGAGATAATGCAATCAACGAAGGTGCATGTTTGTCGAACTCTGTCGAAATGCTTTGTAAATTGCTGTGCCCTTACTGGCTTCATGTCCGGTGCTGGACCCCTTCCATGTATCATCTACTTACCATGTGAGTGCAATAAATCATACGGTTCACAAAACTTGCACTTTTATAAGTAATTTATTAAACTTTCATGTGAGAGACAACGCACAACCAATAAAATTATACTGCTTTTATACAGAGTTGCATGTTTGAATTACAATCAATTAGGCTATTTACATTGCTCATTCCGTTGAAATAATTTGAATTGTATTAATTCACGTTTCAAAGTTAACATTGAAACTATATCATATTAATCAAATATTTAAATAACTGTGGCACGCGTTCTTTGAAATATTATATGTTTCAATTGACAACAAAGGTATTTATAACACGAAATGGTAATTTTACTGTGACAAACCTATTTACACTCTGCGGTTGATTGTACCCACAGCCACCTAATGAATGCATGTTTGAATTTAACACCTGGCCGCATCCTGTTTAAAAGCGATCGCCGCGTGCATAATATTTTATGTAACTTTTTGTTCAGGAAACCGTAAAACGCCCTCTGTTGGCGACCACGCGATGAACGTTTGGTCGCACCAACAGAGGGCGTTGTTCAGCGAACAAAAAGTGACATTTATGAGCGTGGCAGGAGAGGGGGTAAAACCCCCTATAGGTACATGTGTAGATATTACCCAAATGGCAAGCTTTGAATGTCAGATTAGTTACTAGTTATTTATTGTGTATGAAAGTTCTTATTCATTGAATATGGATTGTAGGGAAAGGAAGTAAAGCACAGAACAACAAGGCTAGACATTTATTCAGTTAGTCTTGTCAGTATTTAATCAGAAAGCTAGTAATTGTCCGTTTGGAAAACTAGGTCTTCATGGAGAAGAAGGACAAAAACTCCATGGAAACAGTATTAAATTACCATCAACATATTTCTTACAGTTCTATAAATTGCCTGCAAAAGTCTAGCGTCATTCAAATTCTTAACTGATGTATAGATTTTCATGTCATCTGCAAAGATTAGGTATTTAGAATATTGGAAACACTCACCGATATCATTAATGAAAAGTACAAATAATAACGGCCCCAGCAGGGAGCCCTGCGGCACACCAGGGGGTATAGTTAACCAGGAGGATATGAAGCCACTGAGGACCACTGCCTGTGTCCTATTTTGCACATAAGATGAAACCCACCGGTATAGGTCTTCCCTAATGCCCAAGTCGATCCTATCGAACGCCTTGCTATAATCAGTATAAATTGCGTCAACCTGGGACCTATTATCCATGTGCTCAGTAATATAATCTGTGAATAGAACCAGGTTAGAAACTGTTAGACCTTCCTTTCAGCAACCCGTGTTGTTGAGGACTCAAGCTAGAAACCACATTGCTGTACAGCTGATTATAAACAGTGCGTTCCAATACTTTAGCTAGCAGACAGAGTTTTGGAATTGGCCTATAATTTTCTATTTTGTCTTCAGCACCCTTCTTATGGATGGGATATAAACGCAGATTTCCATAAGGAAGGTACAATACCTTCAGCAGTGCTATTCTGTAACCATCTCACCGTGAAAACTTTGGTGACGTGAGCGTGGAGTGAACTGTCAGTATGGAATTGACGCTATTAACAACTCACTTCAAGCTCACTTAACCTACGTTTACACGGTGAGTTTTGTTCAGAATAGATCGGCAGATATTGACCTTTTAAATAAAAGTGATACAGTTTAATTGATTCAGTTTTCAATTAAGTTATAATATCAAATTACTTAACTTACGTGACATCTGGTCGATCTATTCTACACAACAACGGCACTAGAACCATCTCCAGGTCCGTACACCTCAAAAGCCAAATAGAAACTGACCGCCCACCGAAGAACGCTTCCTCCTATATATTATCATCGGTACTTGTAAACAAGGTGGGGTGATCACGCGATGACATGACTTAACAACGATATCAATGAACATCGAAGCAAATACTCTAATTTTAAAAACTATACTAAATAATACAAAATTATATAATTTAAAAGAATTGTTCCTGAATTATATTTATATAGGTAATTAAAAATAAATAAATATAATTCAATAGAATATCAACATCAACTGACAGTATTGTGCAATATTTACAATATTTTAATATTATATCAATCTCAAAATGAATTATCCAACAAGTGCGAAGATCTCGTATTCACGCGACGATCGCTTTTAAAAAATAACTGACAGTAGGCTGCTGGCTGGTGTCTGGTAGTAATAGGCTCACTGATAATGTCGGGTCAAGATGTGGGCATTTATGACGTAAGTTGAGAGTTTTTCTTAAGGAATTATCAAAAATCTTTCTATTCTGACGAATGTTTATGTATTCTTGGCCTATGCCAGTGAATAACCCTACAAATACATTTATACTATTTTGGTTTTGGTAGTTAGGTACAATTAATGTAGAACGGCACGTGCTATAAACTTTTAGTTCAACCACATTCATACGCACCGGTTGCGAGTACTACGGTTTTTGTACGCCCCTCTTTTTGTTTCCATATTTATCATACACGGAGAGATAAAACTGAATAGACGAATTTGATCTGATCGGTCTGACCGCATGCACATTCACTAAACGATTGGATTATTTGGTTCGATTTTTGTAGAAAGTCGATTAATCGTTCTGGCCATTACTGCATCGTAGGTGATTCATTCACCTTTAGGTTTTTTCGCTTATAATATAGAAAGAAAGAAAAATAATTTATTTGGGACATTAACAGGAAATACAATCAGTAAAAAAACACAACATTTACAACTAACAATAGTAACATTAAAAAAAAAACAAGTATAAAAAAAAGACCTGTGTGAAGCCAAAAAGGCTCCTTCCTGGCTCAGCATAATGCCGCGATAATTAAAAAAATAAATACCGCAGTGCTGGTATTCAGATAGGGTCCGCTATAATGCCACGGACACACCTACGGATATCTATACATCCCTAGGGGAATAACAAAAAAAAAAGAATACAAAATAATTTACAAAAACAAACAAACAAAAATAAATAAAAACCGTAATTAGCTACAATAAATATTCCGATCGACCCACGCCCGACGCTCCAACATCACTTGTCTGAGAGTTGAGAATATGAGAATACTCATGTCATTACAAAAGTATTGGCTAGCTAGCGAGGTCATAGCGGGACTGACTGAAATATAGTAGCGGAAGTATTCGTTATTTCAATGAATCCCAATGAATCTTTTAAGGAAGCCCATAAAGTTGCACCCTCCTCCAGGGCTGAGCCACTAGCCCCTCACACATGTTTGGTAACATTTTGGTCACGTAATAGAGTAACGACTATTGGTAATGGCGGTACGTGCGTACCAAATTAGCAGCGGTGCATGTGTAACTAGCTGTCTTATCGGGTATGGACCTAATTCACTTTCTTACGCGATCTCGCTGTCACTGTTGTTTGTAAATGCAATTTTTTTTTCAGTATGATATGAATAAACGCTATCTGCTAGATATGAATTCGAAATTGAAATAGAATGTGTATATAATTTGCTGCTAGATAAATTAACCGAAACTTGTCTGGAGTCGATGAAGGGTCGGATAAACGCCGTTGATCTTGGCCATTCAAATCTGCCGTTCGGCTTCAAAGAGAATATTTATTTTAAGTAATGAGAATATGAATTTTTGATAAAAATAACAGATGTATTTATAGATAATAAAATAGTCTGTTCATTAAAAAAAATCATGAAAACATCTTAAGTAGTTTGAAAGTAATATCGTTTTTATGCTTTGGGTAGTCATTACTTCCTGAATTTATTTCATAAAGTATTTTACTACCATACTTAAATATTCACTTAAAGAATTGATGTGTATACGTTCTAGTTTAACATATATTTTTTGCATAAATAACTTGCATTATTTGAAGACGTAATAACAGATTTAAAAGTCACTAAAATCATATATCTGCGCCAAAAGGGCCAATAAAAAAATATTCATTTTAAGTCACTATCATATCTACGTGTGAATACGTTGTTACATGGCATCAGCATCATCATCTCAGCCCAAAAAAGTCCACTGCTGGACATAGGCATCCCCCAACATTTGAGGGGGGTTGCCATAATCGCCACGCTTGGTAGGCGGGTTGGCGATCGCAGTTTGGTGTTAAAATGCATAGAGAACGCTGCTGCCCATTCTCTAGTAAGTCCCTTAGTCACCTTTATACGTGCTTCAGAATAAATTTCCTTTATTATATTTGGCAACTCAATTGGCAAACTTCCTGTATTTCACCATATTTCAACCGGAACTCTGAAAGAGTACCTTTTGTTCAATTACCTTATAATCCCAACACATTCGCGACATCAGAACGTTCAAATTCTGAAAATTATTCGTTTGACAAGGGTCAGAAAGTTCTAACCTTTGCAGCTTTGCCAACACGGGCACCTAATTCATTGGATTTAAAAGTAATTTGTAAATGTTCGGAAATTATTGATCCTAATTAATTAAATTAAATATGGTGCAGCGCGCTTTGTTTGTTTTGTTGGTAATTGATAACTGATACTCTACTGATTTTGTGGAATTATAGTGTGTTTGATGATTTTAACACTTTTTATTTAATTTTGTTGTATCTTTAGCTATAGCTATATTGATTATTTTTTTAAGAATAAAGGTTTAAAAAAGAAAGATCAATTGTAATCAGTTATGTCTATATATTTCATAGAGTGATAGTCTGTGCAAGGCCCAACAAAACACGAGTTCCTTCATAAGATTGCGTAAAGTATGGATATGTTTTTTTTGTATGGCACTTGATAAGTATTTTCTTTATATTCATATAATTTGTTATAATGATAACAAATGATGATGATGTAATATTGCTTTTATTTATTGTGCTATTTCTTTTAAGTCTCACTAAATAATAAATAAATAAATACATTTTATTTCGCTCTTAAAATACAACAAAAACTTAATCTATAAAGAACAATGTATGTTTGATGGTTGTACAGCAGCACATAATAAATGATCTACCAATTCCCAAACTAAGTCAAGCTCGTATTTTGGGAGTTAGTGGTTCTTAGGATGCAGGACTTACATAGACACAACCTTGCAGCCTAGGAATTGACTTCCATGATATTAAATAAATTAAATTTCGAAACACATCGTGAAATAAATTATAGTAAGTAGGTATCTACATTACCCAAACCTAAAAATGAAAAATAAAAGATTTAGCTATCAACATAATTATCCAACATCAAGTTACGCCGTCGCTTACGTAGCGCTACGCCAGTAATCTCGTAGCATTCGTAGCTCAAGAACGATGTGCTACGGATTTGTAGTCGACAAAGGAATTTTGTTTCGTTTTCGTCTGACTAGGGTTATTTTAAGACTCGAATAAGTCCTTTTAATTTGTAGCGGTACAAGCAGTAAATAACAAAATAAATAAAGCTAACTCATTAAAACTTCGCTGCACAAACTCCAGCCACGAAAATCTCGACACAAATACATACATTAAAAACAAGCGACCTTTCTACATTAAAACAATTCAGTTAATCCTTTAGGAGGCTCCCATAACTCGATTCCGAATAATAACTAAATCCACAAACAATGGAGTGGCGGAATCTCATTGCTGCAAGTTAAAACGAAAATTCGCTGTGCCTAAACTTAATTACAGTGTTAGGAGCTCCGCAAATACTTGGAAGGAAGATTACTTTTCTACTTTGTAACATTTCAGGGTAATCCTCGTGTGCCTACTAACAACAAGTACAAGGATTAAAGTTATTGGTTAGGTCGTTAATGTCGGCTTGGAGGTATTCATCCTGGCTAGTCATGTTTCGGAATTAATTTCAACGTAGTAACGTAGAAGAAAGGGCTTGAAGTCTGATAACGTAATTTTTTTTTTTAAGTTTACTCAGTATGTTTGTGACCGTAAAGCTTTGGTGGGCTTTGCTGAGCCGTGTTGTTAGCAATAAGCAAATAGATGTTTAAAAACATGTTGATCTTTAAAAACAAACCAGACCTACGAAAAATAATTTAAACCTGACGAGACGAGTCCCATTCAGACGCAGTTATAAACGATCGCTTCCTGCCAAATTGTCGATTCGCCAAATTGAGTTTAAGCAAGAAATAAAAGACCATCCATCGAACTATATAGTTCAGGAGTCAGGAGCCACATTTATCTTGTATTGTAGGTTATATGGCTTATACCCATTTGGTTTTATGGGTCATGTACGCAATTGCCCGTGATTGACGTACTTTTCCGACGATTGATTGATGCTGTGATCATGCGTCTCTTCTGAACAGCGGTGAAAGTTTTGTAGGAGAGAGTTATAGTTATCTCAGCCTGTAACTAAAGGCCTCTTTTTGGTTTATTGAATGAATGACTATTCATCGCAAGGATTGCTTACTGCATCATTTTAAACTGTTATTAGCCAAGTTTTTCCTTCCCAATGCTTTTGAAAAGATTGTCGAGAATATGGGTTTTGAAGAAATTTTAATCTAGGTCACGGCGGGCCTGCGGACGGTGAGCGATGGGTAGCTCACCGTCCAATAAGGACCAGGCCCGGGTCGACGGCACGTTGTAGTCCACGCGCGCCTCAAAGAGACGTCAGCACGAATTGACGGGGTCCATTAGGCCCAATGCCTGCCAGGGTTGCGAGTTTTCCCGAAAGGGATATCATGGCCCTGGCACACAGGCAAATGAAGGAGTACGGGTGGGTTTTAGTCAGTAAAAGTCTGACACGCCCTCCCGCTCCGCCCAGAGCGAGAGAAGTTATTTGAAAATTTTGCCACTCAAAAAAAAAAAAACTACCACTATAACTGGTTGTAGTATTATTCAGCTAGAACAGCTTAAGATACGGAGTACCTAATGCCTATAAAAAATCTAGTTTTACATTGACTAAATGACTGTTAATTTCGTAACTTGTGGAACTAGATAGCAACTTGGTAAAAGACACATTTTTACGACCACTATTTTTTTAACCTGTATTATACCCCCAGCTTTCGACCATTATTAACCGAAAGAAAAATAACATCTTCACACTCTAACGATATCCTACACAGCATAGAACCATAAAGTCCTAAATCCTCGCAAAAATGCACACAAACGTTCAGTAATCCGTGCATTGGTCTAAAAGCAAAAGAAATCCCACAGCCACGTAGAATCAACAGCCGTAATGCGAACTGAATGGGGCTGGATAAGCTCTATGAAAGCCTGGTAGGGCCGTGACGTAATACCTGGACTTAGGACCCACATACATAGTATCGACGAGGCTGAGAAATATTAATTGGATTTTCAATATGTTGGTGTACGTAGTTATCTTTTGTTCGAATTTGATCCCAGTTAAGCTCAATAGTTTAATAGGTATTATGCTATATTATTTATTTGTTTTAAATTAGCTGACAGACGTTGTTCTGACCATACAATCTTGTTTGTGATCGTTTTGTGAATTGTTCATACATACAAACATCCTATAGGAAAAAGCAGTTTTTCCCGAATTTTCCATTTCTACGGGCACTTTACAATTTTTTTTCCCTAAAGTCCATATTCGGACTATAACGGAGATTAAAAAAAACGAATAAAAATTGACGTCTTCTTTTCCAAAAAAACTCTACACATCAAAATTCTCTGTACTAGGGTAGCATAATCAACTGCTGGTTCTTGACATTACGAAATAGACTTACAGCCACTGATAGTTACCGTGCGCCAGTAAATCAAGCCCAGTGCGACGGGAGGGCTTACCATCGCATTGTGCATTGCATAAATTTTATTTTATAAACGTATTGGGGTTCTGGCTCTATTTTAAAGGTAGTTTTGTAGCAGAAAGGTCTTTGTGAAGAAGTATGACTAAGGTCCTCACAGCATGTACTCAAACAGCATTGCTATGTTTCGATTCGAAGTGATTTGGAAGCGACAAAATTAATGTTATGAGGTTCAAGCACGTTGAAAATTCCGCACTAACCTACCAGAAGGTAAAATACATCCAGTTACGATTATAGACGAAGTTACGTTCAAGCAGTATGGTTATGGAATGCCTTCCCCGTGTCGAAAAGGCATGCTCAATCTTTGTCCACTTTTAAAATTTTGGTAAAAAAACACTTCCTCTCTCAACATCATCATTACATAATATAGTTCCTTGCTTTTGTCTTATGTTTATTATTGTATAATTATATGTATATTTATATAGATAAGTATATGCTTTATGTATTTATTGTATATTATATATAAATGGTACACCATTGACTACCTGCAGTGTTGTCTCTCCTTCTCCTTTAATCCATTCAAAGGTTGTCTGTAAAAGATCGCTTTTAGCGATAAGACCGCCGATTGTGTCACCCTATGAACAATTTCAACATTTATATCAGTAAGTTTCATCATCACTTTTTCTCAACTATGTTAGCTTCCAGTCTAAATTGGATACAGCTGAAAGTTTTATGGTGTCCATAATAAAGAGTATTCTATTATATTCTACGTTATTTCTAAACCTTAGTGATAGTGTGCTATGAGGATAGCATTACTTATTAGTGGATACTACCACTTAATTCCTAATGGATCATGTAAGTAGTAAATACCGTACTTAACAAAATGTAATATAAAATTGTACACTGAAAATAAATAATGATACTCGATGCACACAATCCCACATTGCTATCAATATTATTGTGGGCACAGAATTGAAGACACACATTCAAAGTATTAATTCCGATGCACATTGAATAATGCAATATATGGTTTAATACTATTGTTAATTTTCGCTGGCATGCAATACAATTTTCACTCAGTATTCATAGCAGTATACCGAGTCCCATCACATTACTATTACCAAATTATTATTGTCCCTCTGGGCAATCTTCTCCTATAGAGAGAACACAAGTACACCACGCTTGCTCAATGTGGTGTGGAGATTTCAGAAATGTATTAGGTATTGGCGATATGAGGGCGTGGTATCGCCTCTGCCCAACCCTTCGGGGAATACAGGTGTTGTATTATTATTGTAATTCCAGGTTTCCTCGCGATGTGTTCCTTTACCGTATATCAGTGATGTCCTTGTTCCGGCACACTGTATACTGTATAGCTTCAAATACCTACAAAATAACGAAGCACATCTGCACGTCTGCCATCCCATCTTTCATAAAAGTATTCTTATAATATCTCCGAAGCTTTAACTAGCTATTTTAGCCAATTTACAAATCGGTACACTCGAAATATAATTTAAAAGCAACATTAAGCTAGAGTAGTTCCAATGAAATCGGAAATACCACTGAACTTTACCTTTGGTTCTAGAATAAATTATGTTTAGTAACAAAATAGTTTTAATTCTGGTTCATAGGAAGCCGATGATTGGGTCAATCCTCCGGTCGCCACCCACTGAACTCAATAACGTTATTATCCCCTGGTAGGGAAACCATCGGTCTGTAAAACATTGGACACGTGAAGCTTTAGATTTAATTAATGTTTCAAACAATCGAGTATCTATCGGATTACTTATAGACGAGAATTTTCGATAAAGGTACGAGTATACCCATGTCGAAAAGTTTAAATATTATATTAATTAACAAAATTTTTGTCTACAATTTTGTTTAGTTGATGAAAATCTTAAAAAAAAAACATGGCTATCATCCCTAGTGAAAAGCAAAAACATTGTTTCTTAGATATTTTGTTAAGTCTTTTAGATGAAAATATTCCGATTTGTATGACACCGAAGCATTCCAAACACTCCATTACTACCGGAAAAAACACACAATTTTGAACCCCAAACCCGGCAGCATCAATATAACCTATACCTTAACATAAACTTTTATGCGACGCGCTAACCGACTAACGTATCCGTATAGCAAAAACGGTTTATGTTGAACGATAACAGTAACGCATTAGCAGTGAGTGGTTAGCCACGGAGTAGTCTATTCACTTTAATTTTACGAGTTACATCAACGTTTTAGGTTTAACTAATAAGGGCTAACGAAGATCTTGTTTTCATTAGGTACTGGCGTCAGTTGGTGCGTTTTAAGTCACGGCGACCTCTGTATTTGGTAATAATAAAACCTGACTTTTTACTATGCAGTAAGTATAGTGTACAGCTTTTTTGGTATGGTGACGTGATTCAATCCTAATTCGAGCAAAGTGATATCGGGTTTTTCTGATTTGATCTTTTTAGACCTCTGCCTAACCCTTTAAAGGAAATACAGACATCATTTTAATGAATGAATGGAGGTATGCGGAATGAGGAAAATGGACGAATGGATGGTGTGTGTGTGTGTGTGCATGTGTGTGTGTGTATGTGTGTGTGTGTAATGTGTGTGTGGAGGTTAGATTTGAGTATGGATGTCGATGGCTATGAAAGTAGGAGAGGACAAAAGAAACGATGGATGGACTGTGTGAAAGATGATATGGCTAGAAAGGGGGTGACTACCGAGATGAACTAATAAATGATAACTAAAAAAAAAAATGAAAATGATGACTAATAAAGAAGTATGGATAAAACGGACATGTTGCGCAAACCCCAAATAAATTGGGATAAGGGCAGGAGAATGATCATGATGACAGACATGATGTGAGATCCTAATTCCAGAACAATTTAATCAAACCAAAAAGTTGTCCGTCTCATGCCCATCCCATTTTATGGTGCCTCTACGGAAAGTCTCTTTGCTGCTTACACTTTACTCCGGTCGCTACTCGACGTTCTATCAAGGAAGGATTGAGACATCGCCGAGACTTCCTTTGAGAGACGCGATAGCTCCTAATGAATTTTTCTTAAGAAAAGGAATGGCGATTAGGGATGAGAAAATACCTACGTAAAGAAAGAAAGTGGCTCTAAGTGATTTTATTTCTTTTCAGCTGATTGAAGCGCGGTTTTAGATTTAATTAGCTTTATCAGGAGAACGGTTTAAAGTACTGCTGGCAGTGGAAATTGATTTTACACTCGTGATTCACTAGTATTTCTACGGGTCAAACCTCAGACGGTATTTTCACCTCATTTATTCCAGAAATAGCTTTAGGCACCTACCAGGTAGGCAGAATCCTCAAGGGGATACTTAAAAGGTCAGCTAAGTTAAATGAAAAAAGAGAATTCAATTTTAAATTGACGCCTTCATTCAAATATTTAAAACGCGAGTTAAGACAAATTCCATTTATTTCTGAACTGAGATGAATTTTATAAATTCCGAAATAAATTGTAAATGAATTTAAATCGAGTTTTTTTTGGGTAGGCGGGACAGAGTGTTTTTGCCCTTCAATAGATTAAGGTTCAATCAAGTTGAATGGTAAAAAAATAAACTTTTTTGAGGTTTTAGCTTTCGTACGTGTGCTACAGGCCCATAATGATGAGAATATCTGTGAAGGAATATTCTGATATCTGATATGAAACGCGAATTGTGTGAACAAAAAAACCTGCAGTTTTTGAACAATGTGAAAAAGAATAACCTAAAATCTTGGTATTTCTTAGTGGTTTACACAATAATCCACGGCCTTTCTTATCTTTTGTCATGTTTCCTTTATAATCTGTGACCTTTGCGAGTCCATTTATCTATCTGCCTAGCCTTTTCCCAACTACGTTGGGGTCGGCTTCCAGTCTAACCGGATCCACGGACCAACCCCGGCAAGCGTAGCTTAACCTGATGGATCGACCCGTGCGGCTGTTATTACTTATCATTATATTAATACGTGAAGCGAAAACTTTTAAATTAAATTAATAAAAAAGAAACATTACATACACTACCATGCGTTTGATACACACACACATAGCACCAGGGCCTCATGTATTGAAGATAGATAAATGACAGAAGTGACAGCTTGAGCATGGAATAAGTAAGTACTTTATAATATCATGGAATAGTGTTCTCATGGAATTAGTAAATACTATATAGATTGTAAGTGGAGGGCGATAACTAGTTTCTTTAAATAGATCTTCTGAATACGTCCACAGACACTTCTCCACCCAATGTAAGTTGTAGGCAGACGCTTAGTAATGGCATCATGCGGTTAGGATTTAGTACAAAACGTGACTGGAATGTCGCTTCATAGACGTTGTCGTAGCGACGCACTGTTCCAAAATGTTGCGACGCTCGATGGAACCATTGTTCTGAGGTTCTATTCGTATTCGAATAAGCAATGGATTTCTCGATATGTTTAGCGGATCGAATGATAGGTACGATGCGATGTGATGTACTAGGTACTTAAATATGCAGCCAGTTTAATTCAATAAGTTGCCTACTTTTTGTATGAACTGGATAGTATAATTGGACCTGCCTTTAGAATAGAATAGATTAATTTTTTATTCAAAGAGCTTTTAGTTGAAATGGTTCAAAAAGTCTGGAATTACAGACGGATGAATATGGGGAAATTCTAGGTTTGTATCAATTTCGATTGGTGCTACACGATGCTTTATTTTTGAACACTAAAATTAGTTATCGATTCGAGTAATATTTCTTAAAATTTTATCGACATACAAAAGCAATCGAATAATCAAAGTACTCGCATCCTTATTTCATTATAAGCGAAACCTAAGATTGAGTGACCTTTAGAAATCTTTTTCGAGTTCCGTACCTCAAAATAAAAAAAAAACTAAACCCCTAAAGGATCACTTCGTTGTCCGGCTGTCTGTCTATCAAGACTCTTTTTCTCAGGAACGCGTGAAGGTATCAAGTATAAATTATTGTTAAATACGTAGGTCTACGGTCCCTTGGAGTTCTAAAAAATCAAGCTTCTAAGTTAACGGAATAAAAAATACGATCATTTATGCGACATATTTTGATAAATAAATTAAAACCTATAAGGTACTCCCGGTTGACCTTTCTTTTTTTTTTTGGGGTGGGGAATTATCAAATAACTTCTCCCACTATGGGCGGAGCGGGAGGGCGTGTCAGACTTTTACTGACTAAAACCCACCCGTGTTCCTTCCGTTGCCGGTGTGCCAGGGCCACGATATCCCTTTCGGACAAACTCGCAACCCTGGCAGGCATTGGTCCTACTGGACCCCGTCAGTTGGTGCTGACATCTCTTTGAGGCGCGCGTGGGACACAACGCGCCGTCGACCCGGGCCTGGTCCTTATCGGACGGCGAGCTACCCATCGCTCACCGTCCGCAGGCCCGCGCCTACGGTGGCCGGAAATCGGCTAGCGACTCCCGACGCCCGGGAGGTCTCCTGCGGCGACTAAGGGCGCGAGGGCGCGAATCTTGCCTCACCTTCACGCGTTCCGCCTCCTCCTTCGCGAGCATTACTGCTTCGCAGAAGGAGATGACGGCCTCCCATGCACTCTCGCTCCGAATCATGGCCTGAACCAGGCCCGGACGCGAAAGATCGCCGCCGCCGATCGCTGCCGTGAGGACACGGCGGTGCTCCACCCAAGCAGGGCAGACCTCCACCGTATGCTCCACCGTGTCCTCCGGGCGATCCACACAGTGGTGACACCCGGGCGTTTCCTCCCGCTTAATCCTAAACAGGAACCTCCCGAAACATCCATGTCCGGTGAGGACCTGCGTCAGGCGGAAGGTGAGGACGCCGTGGCGCCTCTCTAGCCACTCCTCAAAGAGGGGACTTATCGCCACAATTGTGGCGTGCCCAACTCCCCGTTGACCTAGAATCATGATTTTTTGCAAGACGCAAGTTCTCACAGTACAAGTAAAGGCCTATGTCCGAAAATCGTTAATTTATAGTTGTACGAGTATAACATTTTTTTTGTTTGCGATCACTTGCTTACATTTGCAGTTGGAGAATTGACCGTGACATATTACTCGTATATCGATCAATGGGCGAAATTTTTTCAACTACAATTGTTCTTGGGAAAAATTCATCCCAACTACGGAACCTTTCATTGTGCGCAGTCCGACACGCACATGTTTTGTATGTAAAAAGAATAGCACAAGATTCATCTTTGTAATTATGAACGTGTGAGGATTTTTTAGATATTTCTAAGTCTAAGTTTTGGACTTATTTTGTGTGGTAAGTTCGTTTTTATGAAGTTTCTGCGGATGAAATTTGGTTGATGAAAATAAGAAAGAAGAAAGAAAGAAAGAATAAAGTTTATTTGTACACAGTTCGTGAAACACAAAATACATAAAGAATCAGTGAAAATAATGTTTTAACAACAATAAGGGTACGAGCAATTTTTGTCGGCAATTTTTTCCGCGATTTTTGGCAGATGTAATACATTCTGACAAATATCGCCGAGAAAATCGCTCGTGGCCGGGCACCCTTATGTGTGCCTCACGGCTGCGCCAAAACTACGTATTGGTACTACCTATTCTTTTTTTTGAACTTACAGGGTAAACATCACACCAAAGAAATATTTTTTAGCGAAACTACGCAGACATGATGATTTGATTATTGTTACTTGAAGTGTGAGTTGATAAAATCTGTTGTATTATGTTGAGATATCGATACCCATCACGTCTGTGGAGTTTACAGAAAAAGAAATCTGATTTTCAAACTAATATTTTGAGTGACTACACGTTTGATGACACAAAAAAATCGCCAAATTAATTTATTTTTTGTTTTATCATGTTTAGATGTCCCATCACGTCTGCGGAGTTTCGCTAGCTAATTTACTTTGACCCTGTATAGATGATGAATGAATAAAGAATAATTGCTGCGCCGCTCCCATATGAATTGGGATAAAAGCAGAAGAATGATGACTGGAGAGTGTTGAAATGTATTTAGTGAAAACGTAAAATTGGTCGCATTAATGATAAATTATGTTATTTCTGTAAATACGTTTGTACAAAAACTATTACACGTCAATCATATTTAATAAAAACTAGATGAGTTCGGCGTTTCTTAGCGGACTACTCAATGGAAAACAAAAGAATGACCCACTTATTCTTCACATTCACAATAATGAAAATAATATAATACTTTACAAAGTAAATATTCATGTTATTGTATATAAAATTCATCAATGTCAATGTTTACATTAAAATGCGGACATTCTTGATCAGATCATTTGAGGACCATGTAGATTGATGTCTAAAATGGTATTTTGAGGAAAGAACCATACAGATTTGGATGGACCTGTCCAGTCAGTGGAAGCATTTTACAGTTATCGTACGGCTCAACTTAGAACTTAGGGAGCCCAACGATTAAATGACTTTCTACGAATGAACCAAGTAGTTTGAGGACTAGAGAAGTAGGAACGAGTTTGAAATACAATCAAACAGACAGACAGACAAACAGCCAGACAGACAAACACACGAGTGATCATATAAGGGTTCCATTTATTCATTTTGAGGTCCGAAACCCTAAAATGATGAATGAAGCCGTTCGCATGTGAGTGCATGTCTATTAGGTATTACTTATCGATATAATAGTAATACATTTGTCAGTTTTCTAACTGCTCAGTGCGCTTGACTTACTTAACTATATGTTTTTTTAACTCGAAGACGCTTTTTTAAAGGCGCTATATGTACCAAAGAGGTGTTTTTCAACTAATAGGTTGCGTTGTTTTCACATAATATCATAGTTGCAAATTTTTTAGATGTAATGATAGATAGCCAACTAACCTGGAAGCCACACGCAGACGAAGTATGCAATAAATTAAGTACAGCAGCGTATGTGCTTTTTAATCTATCCAGGAAAGTGAATATCCACCAGATTAGTTGCCAAACATGGTTTAGTGGCGTCAATTCTGAGATTCAGATAATATTTTGGGGAAATTGTAGTCTGAGAGAACGCGTTTTCAAGGCTCAAAAAAGATGGATACGCGCAGATGTGTAACACGAAAGTAACAGATAGTTGCGTACCTGAATTCAAGTCCCTAAAATTGCTAACATTCCATTTTCGAAATAGCTGTTTTTGTAAAAACTGCTGCTTTTGCATAATAATAATAACACATGACATCATTGGCCATTTTGTAATTCGTTACATCATAATTTCTTTGGTGCATGTTGGGTGTACGTCAAATATGACGCTTCGAAATGTTGCCACTACATAAAGCGTAAAATGTTTATGGAGGATGATATTCTCACAACATGTATGTCTATTTTTATATTCCTGTTTAGTTCATCATTATGTTTCTTTATGTATGCTGTACTGGTACAGCTTCCTATTAATTGTCTGCTGCACCGGACGACGTCATTACGTCGGCGCCGGCTGTCGCTGAAAACCAGCGCTGGGGCTCTGTCTTGTCTAGGGTCGCAGCATAATGCTGAGTGATAGCAGTTTTGCGTAGATGTGACGCATGTTTCCCTCAACCTTTTCTTATTTTTGTGTTTATGTTCTTTTTTGCGTCATGTTTACCGCAAATAAACTTATTTTCTTTCTTTCTTTTTTTCTAAAATAAGCATTTTTATAATAAATCATCTGACAATATACCACGACCAGTTAGAAGGGAGTATACAAACATGCTACGTGTGAAGTGATGGTCATAACTCATAACACTGCATTAGGTTATATGTATGTGCCCGATTATCTATAACAAAATACCCGATGGAATAAAAAACGAGTCCATTTCACTGTTTAAAAATAAATTGTCAGTCTTATTATTTGATAATGCTATTACTCCATTTGTGAATTTCTAAAATGATAAAACTTTATAGTTAGGTACCTAATTAATCCTGACATTTTTAATTCTTTATTTTATTTTATTGACCATAAAATAAGAATTTTCATATTGAGAGTATTTTAGACTATTAAGCACTTGTACTACCTAAATGTTTGCATGCCTAATTTAAGGAAGAATATATGGATCTCCAATTATATAACATCTGCATTTTTTCTGTACCTACTTTCTATGCAATTAAATAATATTGTAGCTATTGTGCTGACTGATTGACATGCTATTATTACATTAGATTTTTTTATACTGTAACCTGGTTGAAATTTTACATTTTTGTATTATTATGACATCTTTTCTGGCATTCAAACAATTTGACATTAATTTTTATTTTGTATTATTTTATTTTAATAATCGTTATTTAAAATTAACCTTTAAATTTGTGAAATTTAATAAATAATATGATTTTCATGCCCATGCGACGGTAGAAAATGGAGGACTATAATGCAACATCTATGTTGTACTAATTAATTACCCATGTTTGCAAACCAATAAATAATTTGATTTGATTTGTACACTCCTACCAAATGTATTCTTGGTTATTTATATGTTAAGACTACTTATTACTAAAAATAGACTAAATATTAATCAACCGTTGAACTTACGAGCAGACGTGACCTACAGTAATTACGAATAGAATTTTGGTGAAATTACAAACTTTCTTTTGATGTACCTCAAAATATTCCTCTTAAAGCTTTTAAAAGGATAATGGCTACCAGTTTGTAGACAAAGTAAATCGAATATTTAATTAAACGTCAAAAGCCCGACCACGGGCCTTTAAAATTGATTTATGATCTCATGAATCGATGTAATATTAAAGGCTGCTGTTCTAATATTATATGAGATGTTTAAAAAGGTTTTAAGCAGGGTTTGGGTGGTTACATAGATTTAGTACATACTACGCTTGTAATACTTAATCTATGGGCTATCTGTTACCATTTTGATGTTTATCTTTTATGTGGTTTTGCATTTAGGTAATAGATGGTCTCATGTAGGCTAAGGTGATGCTGAGGTAAAGTGTTTGAAAATAATGATTTTGGTTTGTCTTAGAAACTATTGGAACCATTACTAAGCACACGTCTCTTGAGGGTAAAAACACTTAAGCAAGGTCCACCATTAATGACCAATGTAAACACAAAACATTAATCAATTCAAAACATAAAATAAAAATTCTCGAATAAGAATGCATTTATGTAACCAATCGCGTCGATGGACTAATAAATCCGAGTATCGGACTAAATTCGCGTTGGCCGATCCGTCGGCTGGTCCGAGCCATCCACCCCTGTCATCGGTGACACAGAGTAAGAATACACAGAAGCGGCAATCCCGCTTTCGAAATTTCAACACTTTTGGTCATAAGCCATAAGTAAAGTTTAGCGCAACATAATTAATGCGGAGATTTTACTAGTAGAGAGAGCTTTTTGTGAAGATGCTTGTCCGGGGAAGTTCTGACTACCACCTGTTTATGGCGCCAAGCTGCGTTAACGTGTTCTGTTGAAGGGTGTGGGTGCAGGAGTAATTACAGGCACATGGTCTTAGCTTTGACTTTGGGATGGCAACACATAGCAATATCGCTGGTATTACAGACATCCGTAGACCACGGTAAACACTGGTCCGTCGTTGTTGGCTTGTTCTTTTTTCTCAGGGGTAGTCAGATAGCAAATGTCGACTAGCTTATTTTTTAATATGATACCTAAATCTTATTTAAAGTTTTTATGGTAAAGATGGACACATTGAAAATTAGAGTAATTTTTGAATACGAGTTCCGACGTGGAACTAAGGCAGCAGAAACAGCTCGCTATAGCAATGCTGCGTTTGAAGAGGATACGGCTAAAGAACGCACCGTGCGTTTTTGATTTAATCGCTTTCGTAGTGAAAACTTCGACTTGAAGAGTTAACCCCGAGGAAGACCTGCCACTAAGGTAAATAACGATGAATTGAATGCCATGGTGGAAGCCGCTTTGTATCAAACTACCAAGAAATTAGCGGCATAGTTTGATTTTAGCATACCCACAATATTGACCAATTTGCATCAAATCTGTAAGATAAAAAACTTGAAAAAATGGGTGTCCCATGATTTGACTGATCTGCAGAGAGAAGCACGCGTTGAAGCTTGCATTACCTTGTTAAATCGGTACATAAATGAAGGGATTTCGGGGCGAATTGTGACGTGTGATGAAAAGTGGGTTCAAGTGAACAACGCAATGGCTGACTTCAGGTCAAATGCCGTAACATCGCTCTAAAGCGAAGCTTACCCATAGACAAGTGATGGTAACTGTTTGTCGGTCACTGCATGGTGACTCACTACAGCATCCTCAGATCCAGTTCAGCAATAACAGCAGATGTCTACTGTACTGAACTTCGAACAATGATAGCGAAACTCGCAGCGAGACAGCCCCGACTCGTCAACCGATCTTCACCACTATTGCTCCATGATAACGCAAGACTTCACACTGCTCGAGATACCGTTTTAACACTACAGAACCTACAGTTAGAAACCATCTGTCATCCTCCGTACTCGCCGGACCTGGCCCCAACCGACTACCATTTTTTCCGCGATGTGGACAATTCTTTACATGGTAAAAAAAATATTTCCAGGAAGCAATACAAAATGCCTTAACACAGTTTGTTGAGTCCAGGTCCCCGGAGTTCTACCGCAATGGCATAAATGACCTGCCCATGAGATTGCAGAAATGTATAGACAATGAGGATAAGATAAGATAATATTTATTTTGTAAAACATGAGTACAGTATGAAGGTAGCCACCTCATGTTAATTGTAAGATTAATATGAGGTGGCTACATGTTTTTCCATTTATGGCGTACAAAATAAGATGCATTAGACAAACAATACTAAAAAATTACAATGTCAAAATTTAAATTAATACTTTGATTTAATAAATATATAAAACAATAAAAAAAATGTTTTTTTTTTTCAGTACAAAACGGCATTTTCATATTTAAACCCCTAATATTTGGCAGCGCAAATACGAGCAATACTTGAAGCAATCGTAACTTCAACGGCGTGCAACTTTGTGTTTATATGCAAAACTTGCATGCAATAATTGCCTTGGTGTAAACAGAAGTCGCATGCTAGAATGGCGAAACTTGCATTAAATTATTGTATGCCATTTTCTAGAAAACGCATGCGTGTAAACATTTGCATGCGATTGAACGAACTTTATGGCATGCGATTATTGCACTTGAATGTTCCAGATACTTGCATCATTTAAATAGAGCTTTACTCTGCCAGGAACTAGGGGATTAAAACTAAATTGTGATCAGTGTACGCCACTAATACTGGGTTCGACAAACGTTCGGCTGGGACAGGGCCGCGCCGTGTCAATCACGGATTACCGCGGTTACGGCTTACGTGAATGCTCCTGTATCTATTAATATGTATACATTGTTCAGGTTTTAGGTACAAAGCATCTGGTATATGGGGTCATGTTTCTGTATGTATATTAAATTGTGTTTTATGAAGAGCTTTGACTACCTTGTGGCCTAGTGGTCGCAAGTGCTTTTTCTGAGCATAAGGTCTTGGTTTAAAAAAAAAAAAACAAAAATATTTTTTTTTATTTCACATAAACCTACATGGGCACTTATAAAACGTCAGAAGCTAGGTGCACGGTTCCAATTGGTCGTTTCCCATGAAGAAGAGCCGGCAAGAAACTCCACGGTTACTCTTTAAAAAAAAAATGATTTCTAGGTCGGGAAAAGTGTTATTTGGCTTTTGGATCAGGAATTTCTCAGTAGCAGCCCGAAGTGTGGATTTGTACCCAGTTGATGGCAACAGGCTCGCCCCCTATTACCTACATGGGATTAAAATATAACTGGGGAAATATCGGTATAATATTGGTATATCTCTGCCCCTCCCGAAGACAGGAGGCCTGTGTCCCAGCAGTGGGAACGTTATAGGTTGATTATGTATGTCTCTGCCTAACCTTTCCGGGAATACAGGCGTGGTGGTATATTTATGTTATTAAATTGTGTCACAGGAACGGTGGTCAAGGTGAAGGCCTCTTCCAAAGATTGCCATTTTGGTCCAGCAATTCTTTGATGTCATCATCCCATCCTGCGTAAGGTCTTCCTTTGTAGCATTTGCCCTGTGGGCTTTTTAATGTTGTAGGTAACTGGTTTGGCCTATCTGTGGTCTTTGAGACACGCAACGTACCCGCCTAGATGACGTAACACAAAGTTGAAATAAATATTGTAGAAGGCACTCGACACAAAGCAAAAGAACCTTGGAATAATTCACAAAGTCTAAAAGAAAAATAAAGAAGCATATAAAAGAAAGACTATATACTAGCAGGCAATTCTGTAGGTAACTCGTAAATGAAAATAGTCAAGAAGTTGGAACAGTATTGTTCAGTGGGCATGTAACGTAGGATCAATGAGGATGGTAGACAAATGAGGAATGAGGCTCTTATGTATGTAAACAAGTATCTTAAGGAAAAACAGAACCGTTTGAATAAATCTTTTAGTTTATACGCCGTTGGGTATAGGGTCGTCAGCTGCAGAATCAGCAAGTTAGGTATTGATAGATCTTCAAAAATTGTTAAAACATAATTTCACATAACATAACATGACGGGGCATTCCTCGAAGGGAAGAGGTGTATAGAACACCCACTTATATAATTAAACAAATGATTTATCTATCTAAATAACTATGACCAAATCGCTATACGAGTAATAGGAAGTGGTGCATTTGGTTATATACTGCGGCCATCGTTGTTACAGCTATAGCTTTATGTAAGCGGGCACGCCCATTATGCCTGGAGGCTTTTATTGAGGTACATACGTTCTGTTTACGTTATTTCTGCTTGAGTATAGTTTTCGACGATTTTTATGTTTTTTTTGGTATAGTAGCGTGTGCTAGCTAACATAAGGCAAATAATTTAATTTAATGTTGTGTTGCGTAAAGCAAATTCTTTAACATTTTATTGTATAGATTCAAGTTTTATATCTGAACAGACAGCTCTGCTGGGGAGTTTGTTGCGCCACTTCTTCTTCCCAGCTAAAGCACTAGGAAGTGGTGAAGGGTGGTCGTTTTTGGGGGACTGTCTTATATAATTTTTGACGTTCGAAAAGTGCTGATTCTCAGCCTAGTTTGAATAAATGACTTTTGATTTTGATTTTGGTTGAAACCTTATTCGGTGTTGGAAAAACCTATCAAAAAATTGAATTGATAAACGATTTTTCTACAAATACAGTCCGATATGATATATATTTAAACTTGAATTTGTATGTAAAAAATAAGCTCTAAGCTGTACAAACCTGCTTTTAGGTGATAAATGAATGACTACAAAAAATGACTATACTAAAAAGACTATGATACCGGCAAACCACTATTTTTTATATTTTTAATGTTCTTCTTTTGTAAAAATATTTAAAAATGTATTTAATAAGTTGTGAAAATAAATAAAATAATAGTTAAATAAATAAATAATAAACCATTTCCGGGGCATAAGTTCAGCAGCCGTGTTTGCGTTTGGCAGTCAAGACTTTTGGTAAACTGTCGTTTTGCTTTGCCATGAAGGTAATCATAGTTTATTCAGTAGTCTACGGGTCGTGAGCAAAAATAAACAACTTACATAAAAATGAAGGCAATAAAGGTATCTTCCATCAGCCCCACACACCATAAATACTTGACTTGAAACAAGCGGCGTTGGATACCATTTAAAGAACAATATGATATAATTTACAACCGTTCCTGGCAGCTCAGCCTCTTTTACTCTTGGACTCCAGCCAGAGTTTTACATAATAAACCTCTTAATAGCATTCCGGTTAGATTTTAAACATCACACACTGGTGTGGTGCTTTATGACGGTAGATGGAGGAGGAGACTGCCAGAATGGGTTTAACTTTATTCCGAGGTGAAATATTGTGCATTCTTTTAGTTTAATGTTTCATTGTGTGGTAGAGATGGGTTAATAGAGCAGTATGTTATTTAAAAGGGGAATGTATACTTGTGTTTCATGCTGGATTATATTCGAACGCAATGTGAATTGTTACTGAATTAAATAAATTGAATGTAAGGATCGTAGTGTGGGGATCGACACAAAAAAAGAGAGACCTATGGTCAGCAGTGGGTGAAGTCGGGCTGTGGATGGAGATGATTATCATCCACAGCCCGACTTCACCCCACCGATCCTTATATCATTGTAAGGATAGAAGCAGTATGTCGATTCTGTAAAATTATCACCGTGAAAACTTGCGTGGAGTGAGCTGTCGGTGTCATCTCACTGATGCTAGGGAATGACCAAGCATTACATTTACAATCATAATCGAGATTTTAATAATATTTTTTCAAAGCTTGTATTTATGTGTAAACATTACTAATTAGGAGGTTTTTAAATAAAATAGCAAAACAGAAATTCAGTCAGAAACTCAATTTTGTTTTTTAATTTTCTTTTCCTATAGACTAGTTCTTAAAAATTACTATGTTTAGACAATTAAATACTAGCTTTGAAATAACATAAAATGATCAAAAGAATTCGCTTATGAATGTTATTAAAATCTTGATTATGATTGTAAATGTAATACTTGGTCCATCCCTAGCATCAGGTGGGATGACACTGACAGTTCACTCCACGCTCACTTCACTTATGTTTTCACGGTGAGATGGTCACAGAATCGACATGCAGGTGGCGTTCTGTAGTTTCTGCCTATATACCCCTATGGAAAAAGGCGTCAGTTTATGTAAGTATGTATGTTTTTTAGAGGTCTAAAACCTGGCAGGGCTCGGAAACCGGTTAATTTTCTATGTAACCTTAACCGTTATTCTAAAGGTTTTCGAAGATATTACGTTACTTACTATCTGCCTAGCCTTTTCCCAACTATGTTGGGGTCGGCTTCCAGTCTAACTGGATGCAGCTGAATACCAGTATTTTACATGGAGCGACTGCCTATCTGACCTTCACAACCCAGTAACTGGGTAATACGATACCCCTTGGAAGACTGGTTGTCAGACTTTCGGGCTTCTGACAACCCGTAACGACTGTCAATGATCCACGAATGACAGCCGGGACTAACGGCTTAACGTGCTTTCCGAGGCACGGAGGAGTCTCTGTATGTAAAGATGGTCACCCATCCACGGACCAACCCCGGCAAGCGTAGCTTAACCTGATGGATCGAACCGCGCGGCTGTTATTACTTAGCCACGAGCTCTACAGCTCGGTAATTATTTAATATATTGTTACAAAATCAATGCTGAACTTAATGTGATGAAGAAATCTATGACGCTAATATCAATTGTATCAAAATTAATTTGTATCTTCGAAAATAAAAATTAACCGGTTTCAAGCCCTGCCTGTGGGTTTTCATTTGTTTTGGTTTTCGTATTTCTTTTCTTTTTCTTGTGTCGGTCTCATTGGTGTTGCGTTTCATTCTCCATCTGGAACTTATGGAGTAGTTGAAGAGGAATGAAAGACGCCTAGATAATCAATGGAAAGCCATTTTGAAACACAACTTAAGTATTATCAAAGACAAAAGGTAGATGGGCAATTTTATTTTAGGATTGTAGATATCTATTTACAAAATGGACCCTTAAAATTCGTCTGAGAGACGCAAAACGTAAAAAATGAAACAATATTGAACTTCAACAAAAGATTATTCTATCCCATTAATCCAATATAAATGTATTTTATTTTTTCCTTCTTCATTCTGAGTGTGCTTCCACAGGCAATTTGTTATCTTTATCGTTAATTGCTTATAATATCGCCCGCGCCAAGCTCACCTTAAATATTTTCCTTAAGGCAACATACAGATAATAAAAAAGCAGATTTTCCTTAATATTATTGTCGACAAAATAAATAGTACAAACAAAATAATATGTTCTTAAGAATTAGCCTTATATCGAAGATTGAGGAAAATGGTGTGTAGTTTTTCTATTAAAAAACCGGCCAAGTGCGTGTCGGACTCGCACACGAAGGGTTCCGTACCGTATTAAGATCGAGCAAAAAACGCCGATATAACACGTATCTCATCATATCTTCTTTGTGTGGACGACCCCCTTTAATTAATAACTTTATTACATTTTTATTATTTGCTGTAATAGCGGCAATAGAAATACATAATCTGTGAACATTTCAACTGTCTGACTATTACGGTTCATGAGATACAGCCCGCTGACAGACAGACGGATGGACGGACGGGCCGCGGAGGCTTAGTAATAGGGTTCCGTTTGGCACCCTTTGGGTACGGAACCCTAAAAAGAAGGATACTGCGACTGTTGAGGTATTTTCAACGAAGGAACTTCACACCTCAATCAGAGGAAATCACAACCCAGTTCCTCAATCTTCCAAAAACGAATGTTTTAATAAAGGGTAGTTTTTGAACTTCCTATTACTAAGGCAGGCTTCCTATTATTTAACATAACTGGCGAAATGTGGGTGTACTATAAGTGCACCTCTGCCTAACCCTTCGGGGATTACAGGCGTGATGTTATGTTATGTTGTTATTAATAAGATACACCATGTTTAGGTAACTAAATTGAAAACCTAACCCTATTCTCACCACAAAGATGATACACAAAATCTATCCTGTGAATCCGAATCGACACCACTACGGAAAAATCGCGGACACTTAATCCAGCAGTTTCGGCGTCTCACTTTTGTTTTTATTTCTCGGCACACTACTCTAATTCGGCCTCGGTGTGACGTTGTTTTCGGTATCGAGACCGGTTCTGTCACACACGTTGTTTTCGGCCACTAGGCTTCAGCATGAACGCGCGACGTTTTGTTCGATTTTTGAATCGAAAATACAACTTTTGAAAAATTTTGGCATATACATTGTCGCTGGCATAGTTATCGAATTTCATAGCTTTAACAAAAATAAAAAGGAATAATGAATGAAGAATGCCTTACCGACATTTTAACTCACGTGCACAATACAAATATGTATGTTGTTTACAGTAAAAACGTATGAGGTAATGTATGTACGTAGTAGGCGGGGCTGCATTCGGACGCCGGGTGTAAGCTATAATAGCCTTAGGGGCGATTCACCGGAAAAGACCGTGATTGTCGTCTCGTGTCGACATCGTTTTGACATAATTATTACCGTTAACGAAATTTTAGATTTTATATAAAATTTTAGAACTTCGATTTTTTTAGGGTTCCGTACGTCTGTCCAGTGATGTAAAAACGGAACCCCTTATAGGATCACTCGTGTGTCTGTCTGTCACAGCCAATTTGCTCCGAATCTACTGGACCGATTAAATTTATGTTTGGTACACATAATAATATGAATGAAAAAAAATAAATACTAAAAATATATACTATATGACCCAAACAGACGTGTACCGTAAATAAATGAATTTCGAATATGGGGGTCACTTTTAGGGGACAAATTAGAAAAAAAAATGCAAACTGTACCGTGTGACATATCAAATGAAAGGTCTTGTTGTTAGGATTTCAGATATATTTTTTTATATAATTTTTAAATAAATACTTTTAACGTTATTTAAGAAAATAGATGAAAATTTACCGTTCTCCCCTTATCTTCGAAACTACTTAGCCAAAAATTTTGAAAAATATACAGTAAATAGTTCTTTACTTCTAGATTACAGGAAAACCTATAAGAAGTCTAAGATTTCAAAATCTCTCAAAATTGTGCGTACAAACTTACATTTGCGGTTGGAATGTATCGGAGAACTTGTTTTTCAACTACAATGTTAAGTTTTTTCTTGGGATAAAGTCATCCCAACTACGAAACCCTTCATTGTGCGTGGTCCGACACGAACTTGGGCGGTTTTTTTTTTAAAGACTGATTGGAACATCTTGATGATTCTTCTAAACTAGACAACTCGCAACTAGATTAAAGTTTTCTTTTTTCTTTTAGATAATTTTGGCATTCAAAAGTGCCTTTTAATGGTCTAATTGAAATTAATTACTGATTCGACTTTGACATGTTTAGTTCCACATTCAGATTCATTTGATCTCAAACCCTTAAAGTAAAAGATAATTATAAACCCTTATAATTTCACATTATTCAATAAAGGCAGCCTTACAGATGGCAGCCAACGTTGGTTGCAGAAAAAGATCTTATTTTATAAGAAGTCTTTTGTCACACGATTTGTTACCGACTCTTGTCTTGCCAGAATTATGATAATGTTCCCGTTTGCGAATATGGCGGGTGAATTCGCATTTTATTGCGCAAAATTGTCGAACGTCGAATTTTAACTGTCGTATTAAGGTTTAGGCATATTTGGGCGTAATCATCCTATATTACTTTCGTACATTTTGTATGAACCATTGCACAATACTGGCGAGCGGCATGGGCTAGTTTTGTTTTGGTGTTAATTGGTATTATGCACTGCAAAATGTAATGTTGAAGTATTAAACATGTTTAACATTAACTGTTTGGGCAAAGCTATAGTTTTAGCAAAGTAGATTAACAATCAGTATAATAATAGGGTCAATTAATCTTCTTTAGTTTATCGTGTTTAGCTATCGATACACATCACGTATGCATAGTTTCGCTAGCTAATTTAATTTGACCCTGTATAATAGTGTATATCGTGTACTACGTAAACTACTTCACATACAGAAAATCAATGTTAACAATATTGTGCATATTTTATGCCAAAATCAGTATCCCTTTGAATAAATATCGAACTAGTTATAAAAGAAACTATCGTAACATTGCTCGTACATTATTTTGTTACTAATTACGGAAAATTTAAAGGCTAGAAAGGGGGTGACTACCGAGATGAGGACTAATAGGGAAATATGGGAGAAAGGAACATGTTGCGCCGACCGGAAATAAATTGTATAAATAAGGGCAGGAGAATGATAGTATCAGAAAATTTAAAACAAATATTTTTTAGCTCTTGAGGGGTGAGGGGACGAGGGCTCATCCATTTTCTTATAATACCACTTTTAGATACCGAGCTCTCAAATTACACCAAGTAAAAAAAAATGCCAAGAATAATAAAGTTCAATGAATTTAGGAAGACTCGTCTTGCAATTTAGATGTCAAAATATTTGCTTTGACATCCAAGAATGATGTAGCCGGATGTTAAAGCCGTTTAATTTATTTACAGAATTAATTTCTTTATCGTTCGTGTTATTTTTGTGCTAATGGATAGCTAATATAATGCGGGAAATGAGATAATAATGGCCCCGAGTGAATTGCACCCACGGTGGCCAATCTCAACGGAGACCGGAGGAGATATAACAGTGCACAAAAAGTCTGCGCAAACACAGGTGCACTCCCTCACTCTTTTATAATATAACTTGCTGCTGCCTGCGGCTTCGCCCACGTAGCTTTCTCTAAAATAAAAGTAAGTTACTCGCTCATGTCGTATGTATCTATGACTCGTAATTTATGTATATTATACTTATTTTTGAGCTATAACAAAAAACATAAAAAGCACAAAAAGTGATAATTCGCCAATTTTCCATTTTTTTTTCTACTTCTGCACCTTGTTTTCTAGCTACCCTTGGTATGTTTTCGTATTAAAATATATTAAAATGTTAATAATAATAATAGTATGTTAAAACATCAAGTTAATACTTTTTTACAAAAAGAAAAAAATATTACAAAATGTAATATTTTTTTATATTTTCAGTATCAGTTCTACCTTTACTTTTCTAATTTACCTGTTTGTGACAAATGGTGATTTTTTGTCTTTTATTTTATAATTTTCGTTCTGTTTTCGAAAGATGCAGCCAAAAAAGCTAATACCTACCTGACCTAAAAACAAAAAGTAATATGACAGATTCATGTCATTAGTGTCATTATTGAAGTGTCGGTTGATTTCTTACTCCTAAACAGCATGCGCAGTGGTTAATAATTGTTTATTATTTCTATTTGCGTGTTGTTATTGCCATTATGGACGACTTACCAGTTGAAAATGAAAGTGAAAAATAATAAAATTAATCATTTAAAAAAATATATAAATAAGTGAAGTGATAATTTGTCAGAGTTAGAATCATTTAGTGATAATTAGCAGTTGTACGGGTCAAAACGTGATAATTATTTATTTTAATAAGAAATAACTTCTGAGCTGTAAATATTTTTTTTTTTGTTTTATTTTGCCAGTATTGTATATTAACCAAATGCCTAAAAATATAAACAAAGATTTAAAAAAATCATGTAGTTTTCTTCAAAATAAGTTCTCATTTTCCTTGAAAAAAGTGAACATGTTGGTCACTTTTTGCTCATAACATCTTCATTTATCTTGTATATTGCACCTGCTACGTTTTTCTCTGCATCACCAAGTTTGACTGGTCACCTCAGGCATTAGGTGTGCCTTTGTACAGTATTGTTTCTACTTGTGCAAAAAGTTTTGATAAAGAAATAAATAACAATAAACCAATTTGTCATAATTTTAGTACAACAGTAAGCAATTTAAGGCACAAAATATCACAAATCTAAATTCAAAGGTACAAATTATATAACATAATATCACGGTCACGGTTTTACCGATTCCTTTTTATCCCTGAGATGAAAGCGGTATAATAATACAGGCAGGTATAATAAATTCCCCTTGCTGGGATGTTGGGAATCTGTATAATTGGGAAAAGTAGGAGCGGTGGTAACTAATCACGTCACTAATCCTTCGCATCACGATTTAAGGCATCGTAAAGTGCCTTAGAAGAAAAGGGTGTTTGTTTAAAAAAAAATTTTTAGGTTATGTTTTATTTTTTGTATAAAATTATAGCTATCTCCAGCAAGAGGCTACTATGAGCATTAGACGTTTTTGTTTTGAAATGTTAAATAAAAAAAAGATTCACCGACAAATTAATGTCGCTGTATTATAAAATTCATGTTTGTTTTTAAACTTTTCAGTTTAGCTTTTTTATTATAGTGGCATAGTTTAAATATAAATAAAATATTTCAATATTCAAAATATATATACACACACACACACACACATAAACTCACGCCTTCTTCCCATGGGAAGGGTATACATATATTGACTGTAAAAAAAAAAAACGTAGTTTTAATAAAAACATAATTATCCTTTATAACATTAAGTCACACTAGAAGTGTGACTGAATTTTACAAATGAGGATATGTATGTGTATCTTGAGATACTGAAATCATCTCTACACGACTTGCAGATTACACCCTCCTTAAGGGGATCTACGTTTCTACTACGTTTCTACGATATTGGTACTATTTCGTACGAATATCATTATTCATTCCCAAAACAAATATTGGCACGGTAGCTCTTACATTGAGCACCATGCACCGGGGCTATGGGGCTACATCCACGCCATAAAAGCAACATTCGCCCCGGTCTCTGTTTGAAAACTATGTGTCGGAACTCTTCGCAAGCAATTTTTATTGCTCGTCTACCTAGGTGTTAATATTTGTGTCTGTGGTGCAAAATAAATTGGAGTCTACCTTATATCAACACTTTCAACGGCTCTCGGAGTTTATTTTGTAAAGGGGGCGAACGACGATTGTTGTTGTTTGAAATGTGATTTGAAATATTACAGGGAAGTGTTGTTATGATCTTTATTTTAAAGAGCGATGATTTTAATGTTAAGTTTGGGCGCTTATTCTAGTCATAACTATTTTTTTTTAGTTTTTCTTTTATGTCGAAAATATTTGAATACTTACCTAATTCTTTCTCTTGAATAGTTTATAGAATAGTGAAAATGCCTCTTCAGATATAGGTAAGCGATATATCGCTGTCGCGCTCAGTAGTAACCAGAAGATGGGCCAGTATCGCTACCGAGCGCGGCAGCAATATCGCTTATATCTGACTATTCAGATATAAGCGATATTGCTGCCGCGCAACTCTATGAAAGACGTCGCTTTCGTTAAGGCCTATGCCTTAACGAAAGCGACGTCTTTCATAGAGTTGCAACCTCAGCACAACGGTCGTACAACCATCGCATAAACTTCACGAATATAGTTCCTCTAGCTAGAATATCTGTGATACAAATTGATATGTCAACAGGACGAGGGTGTGTTCTAGCAAATACAAGGCTTGACATGTTGACGTTTGCCGATATAATCTCTACCTTTACTCGAGGAGTGTCCTACAAATTGTACGCAGTGAGCACTTTCATTTGAAAAAAAAAAGCGGTTCTTTTTTTTTGGCAGTAATCTATTAAATTTGTTGCATCATCAGCCTATAATGTTCCCACTGCTGGGATACAGGTCGCACAGGCCTCAGCTCTGTGAGAGGGAGTGGACCATAATCCACCACGCGGGCCCAGTTGCTGAATGTCGCATGTTTTATAATTTTTGAAGTGAAAACTTATAGGCGCCTTGAGTGCACGCGCGTTTTGATAGGGGAAAACTTATGGGTTCCCGTCACCGACATGCTGTAGAAGTAGAAAGTGAAGTTAAATTAGCCACGTGAAAGTTTAATTTGGTGCATTGTTTAAATTGTGTTTTAGATAATCATTATTTAAATTGAAATGAAAACTGCTTTAGGCGCGTTTAGCGATTTTTGGTAGGTGAAAGTTTTCATGGGTTCGCGTTACAAAATACAAATACAAAATAGTTTATTGTCACAATTAGCATAATCGCAATTGGTCAAATTGGTTCAGCCGTTTGAGCGTGAAGAAGTAACAAACATACACACACTCACAAACTTTCACCTAATATTAGTGTGATAAAACGATGTGACTGATGGGTGTGTGTGTTACCGACATGCTAATGTTAACATTTTATCAGTATAACTGTAGCTATGCATAGTTTTAAGTTTTCACTTCTGCCCGCAGTTCCCATGACTGCCTATGTTTATATTTTAAGAGATTTTCCGTCGTTAGAGTTTCCTAACTATATTTACTTTCACCGTTTTGAGAGCTGTGGTGTATATAATATCTATAGTCCAATACGAAAGTATTGGGGGCTTTGCACGCAATGTAACCTTTGGTACTTTACTATTGAATATTACAAGGTCTGTATACGTATACTTTCTTTCCTTTCGCTTTCTGTGGCAGTGATTTCGTGAAAAGGGACGGAAGTGTGTAACAGTAAGTGACAGCTTCAGCATGGAATAAGTAAATATTTTTAATAGAATGGAATTAGTGTACTCTTGGAATTAGTAAGTACTATATAGCTTGTATGTAGAGGGGTTCGAATTTCGACCAGTGGGTGACCATTAGTAAGTAATGAATAATTATTTCTGTATTTAGCTTTTTTACATTTTGAGGTTAACGTCTGTCACTCCTCAGTTGCTTATTACCAACGTGAGATGTCAGATGTTACACTACATATTATACAAGTATGTTTGTAACTTTTTGGAGAAGTAAATTTCTGAAATAAATGACAATGATTACTTCCTTTATTCATAGTAGAATAATATAAATATAATTTACATTTTGAAATATTCTCTTATGAAAATCATATAAACACTTAAAAATATAAACAATGCTAGCCCCCCGGTATTGGGAACAGTGTTGAAGTATAAGTTACCGAAATGTATCAATAATATTATTATAATTATAAGCATAGGTAGCTCACACAGTGACTACCACGAACTTTGATGCGCTTTTGTACACATTGCACCTGTAATGAGACTGTCTTTAGCAGATTCCTATTTAACCTTTTTATAAATTCTATGTATTAGCTTAGATTTTGAACCAGTACCCGTTGCCTTTGTACATGTTTTACTGCATTTTACAGTCATGTAACTCAAAGAGAAACCGTCAACTGAAGCGTTAATTCTAAGAAACGTTCGCGACCAAATAAAATAAAATATTCTATAAAAGCAACGTGATGCAATTCTAACAGAGCATCAGAAACTGGGCCGTTCACGTAGAAAGTTGTTCGAGTCCTGTCGATCTCATTGTGTGCCTTTGACCCGTTCCTTTGACGTATCGTCAAAGGAAATACCAGGAGCGCATAGTCGAGAGAATGCCTTAGTTCGGTGCGTACTCCAGTGGGGTTAACTTACTTCAGCGTTTATAATGATTATAGAAATGCTTTCCCCTATTCTAGGACGTTTTTTCCCCGGAATTGACCGAAGTGGCAAGCTTTGTTGATTGGGATTTCATTGGTCATGGATTCTGCGGCTCTGGTGTTTGTTGTTTCTTGGAAATAACGAATGCAAGGGACCTGTGATGTCGGAAAAGGCCAACCTCGCTTAAGTATTGTTGGTATGAACCCTACCATGTTAAGACTGTATACGCCATCTTTAGTAATAGAAATTTAAATCTTCTAACGTCTCAAGACTATTTTTGCTGGAAACCAAAACAGAATATTTCTCTAGTAACGATCTATTTATTTACATTCTCGCCAAAACTCTGCTAATGTCATGTCAAATCTTATTTTTTCTGCAGTTCAATCTGTCCATCTTCTCTTTTATTTCCCTGGCAACCAAACTCCTTTGTATAAGAAAACTCTATGGTAACAGCATAAATCCTTATTTTTATATCATGTTAGAGTTTCCAGACTAGAAAAAAAGCTTTCACAACTTAAGCCTACTGGAATCTTGGAATCTTGTCGTAAAATGTTGAAGGACACTCCAAGACGTTTGTGGAATTCTGGCTGAAAATTCAAATGTATTTTGTGCTCAATTTTAGAATATTTTTAAAAAGGCTGGCAATTTATTCTGGTAGTGAGAACGATGCACGAATTCCAAGTTATGGTTTGAACGTGATAGGTTTCGTTACGAATATTATTATGATTTGTTTGACTTTCGTGAACTATTTTGATTAAAATACAGCTAATACATTAAACTTTGGATGCAAAATAACCTTTAGATGTGCTTAATATTGTTAACAAAAATATTGAAAATGGTTAAAACCGATAACATCGTTAAAATAATTAACCGAGCCGTCGAAATTTAATCGCCAACGTCTTTGTTAAGACGACCGCGTCCTAACGATTCCCTTTAATCTGTGGAGCGCCAAAAAGGTGTGGACATCGGTCCCTGTAATTGGCTTGTAAAAGAACGTAAGTGGAAGATCCGTGACGACCAACTTAGTTTGGCTGTTCAAAAACTGTTGGTTGGACCTTAAGGTTTTGAGTTAAGGGTGTTTTTTGTTTGTGAGGTGTGGTGGAGTATTTTGATTTCATGGCGAGGGCGAGCGTGCCACGTCGGGCAAGTTTGAGATAACGTCCCTGTGAGTGTTATCGGCCAATCAGGAGCGACGTGTTAAGGGGACGGTGCGGTAAACTACGGATGTTTGTGTGAAAAAACTTTTTGTGTTGCTTTTTCTTTTTTCGTGGAATGTCTCTTTTGATTTTCTTAAGATCGGTTTTCGGTGTTTTGTATTGTATAAAGTGCCGAGTCATATTTATTGTGTTATTTTTACACTTTTGGTTATGTTTGAGTCTAACAAAGATTATTAGATTAAAGATTATAGATATTATTAGATTATAGATATTTCAGTTTACTTTTAATTTGCAACTCAGTTTAATTTCAAAAGCATATCCGTTTACGTTGAAATTCCAAACAAACAAACAAACATACATAACATAAGAAATCTAATCTTTAAGATCAGAGAGCATTCATTAACATCAAAAAAGAAGTCAGAAGTAAAATATTGGTAAATTCTCAATGGGTTTAATGGCCATAACCCGATTATTGTAAATCGATGTGCATTAAAATACCACGAGAGGCGCTACTTAAAATCGAATGTTACTTAGCCAGATAAATTCTTAACCATCAAACCTCGCAAAAACCTAAATACAAAAAACCAGAACCCAATAAATCAGTCTCGAATTGCCAGCTACCCAACAAAACGTCTGTCGGAGAAGTAAATTCCCGATAAACCTAGCTTCTACATCGCCTTAACTTCGGTATGGCTGCGACAGGGCTAATCAGTGGCTTCAAAGATGAGAGATGCAGTAGCTCCGGATCCTATTGAACGGGTCCCGAGTCTGAAATAAAACGAGTACGGATCCAATTGCGAATGTTTGGTGCTAAATCTTGTCGCTGTTTAATTGAAAAATTGAGCTTGGGATTTGACGCGTTTAACTGTCAGTTTAGTAAGTAAGGAAATTAGTTAAATAAAAAATTTGGCAAATTAGTAATTTATTGTGAATGTGGATGTGGACTTTGTGGGTCTTTTTTTTTTCTTTAAATTTTTTCCTATTTTATGCTTTTTCTCAGTTTTAATGGTGGTCTGGCATTTTGAGCACTTTATGAGGCCTACCCAAATCTACTTTCTTTGGTATTGTTCGTCGAGTCGTTGAGCTCCTTAAGTCTTGAGTCGAGCTGCACGATTACGACAAATGCTTGCACTGATTGGACAGGTCCACTCAAAATTGTGTGGTTCTTTCCTCAAAATACCATTTCAGACACAGATCTACATGGTCCTCACATGATCTGACCAAGATTATGTCTGGACTTTAAAAGAGACTTTGACCCCTGAGTTTGTTTCGCCATTTCTTCTCAGGGGTAAGTAGTCAGATAGAAAATGTCGACTACATCTAGCTTATTTTTTACTTTTTAATATGACGTGTAAAAGTGATTCCGATATCCTATTTACAGAATAAACGATTTCATTTCATTTGATTTCATTTAATTTCAGTTTTCTTTTTGATTATCCAAGTAAGTAATACATATTACATGCAGGTACACAGGTTAAACACAAATTGAGATATCATAAGTGCCTTTCAATATTGAGTATTGGGTTACGTAGGTAGTGTTAGTTGCTAGGATTGTCCGGAGGGCACGGTGGAGAATACGGCGGAGGACTGCCCGGCTTGGGCAGAGCACCACCGTGTCCTCACGGAGGCGATCGGATGCGGCAATCTCTCACATCCGGCCCCAGTTCAGGCCATGGTTCGGAGCGAGAGTGCATGGGAGGCCGTCACCTCCTTCTACGAAGCAGTAATGCTCGCGAAGGAGGAGGCGGAACGCGTGAGGGAGAGGCAAGGTTCGCGCCCTCACACCCCTAGTCGCCGCAGGAGACACCCTGGGCATCGGGAATCGCTGGCCGATTTCCGGCCACCGTAGGCGCGGGTTTGCGGACGGTGAGCGATGGGTAGCTCACCGTCCGATAAGAACCAGGCCCGGGTCGACGGCCCGTTGTGTTCCATGCGCGGCTCAAAGAGATGTCAGCACCAACTGACGGGGTCCGTTAGGGCCAATGCCTGCTAGGGTTGCGAGTTTGTCCGAAAGGGATATCGTGGCCCTGGCACACAGGCAACGGAAGGAACACGGGTGGGTTTTAGTCAGTAAAAGTCTGACACGCCCTCCCGCTCCGCCCAGAGCGGGAGAAGTTATTTGATAATTTCCCACCCAAAAAAAAAATCATTTTTGTTGCTAGTGAGCCCCACACTAGACAGTTAGTATGCAACTTGGAATTAAGGTTTTGTAATCTTTGTAAGATGAAGACTGTTGATATAATTGATTAATCTTGATATTTACGTCAGTTTCCATGCAGTCGTTCGACGATTACTTCTGTTTTTAAACAGATACAGGGGTTCTACTCCGAAGATAAATCCGAAGTATCGGCCGAATGTTCGGCCGTTTCCTGACTACGGCTGACTATGGATGATAACGGCGAAAAAAAAACACAGTCAAAGAGATAAGTCAAAGTCAAAAATGTGACTTGAAGTCGGGTAAGGACTCACCAGTCGAAAAAAATAAACTTTGGAAATCAAGAAACGACCGAACTTTCGGTTCAGTTGACCCCCAGCATTATTTTAAATTGGTTAGCTAAAATCTGCAGACGCGATGGGTATCTCAACGCGATAAAATAAAAATATATACACAAAAATTGTCTTTTTTTGTAGGTTAACGACCGCTGTTAGTGTTATTACTTGAACTATGCGTTGAGAACAACTGTTTTCTTATGTTTTATCGTGTTCGATAACCATAACGTCTGTAAAGATTATAAAAAAAAAAAAAACTGATATATCTAGTGACTACAATAACTGCGGTCGTTGACCCCACAAAAAATCATCAAGTTAATTTATTTTTTGTTTTATCATGTTTAGTTATCGATACCCATCGCAGTTGCGGAGTTTAGCTAGCCAATTTAAAATAACTCTGTACATTGGCTTTATATTTATGGTCTGTGAAAATACCTGATAGATATAAAAAAGACCCCTGTTCAATAAAATTCTCACGGAATCACTCACTAAAGGGAATTACTCACTGGACATGGATGTTTCGGGAGGTTCCTGTTTAGGATTAAGCGGGAGGTAACGTCCGGGTGTCACCACTGTGTGCATCGCCCGGAGGACACGGTGGAGCATACGGTGGAGGTCTGCCCAGCTTGGGCGGAACACCGCCGTGTCCTCACGGAGGCGATCGGCGGCGGCGATCTCTCGCGTCCGGCCCTGGTTCAGGCCATGGTTCGGAGCGAGAGTGCATGGGAGGCCGTCACCTCCTTCTGCGAAACAGTGATGCTTGCGAAGGAGGAGGCGGAACGCGTGAGGGTAAGGCAAAATCAACGCCCTCGCGCCCCTAGTCGCCGCAGGAGACGCCCCGGGCGTCGGGAGTCGCAAGCCGATTTCCGGCCACGGTAGGCGCGGGCCTGCGGACGGTGAGCGATGGGTAGCTCGCCGTCCGATAAGGACCAGGCCCAGGTCGACGGCGCGTTGTGTTCCACGCGCGCCTCAAAGAGATGTCAGCACAAACTGACGGGGTCGATTAGGACCAATGCCTGCCAGGGTTGCGAGTTTGTCCGAAAGGGATATCGTGGCCCTGGCACACAGGCAACGGAAGGAATATGGGTGGGTTTTAGTCAGTAAAAGGATGATTTCCCATCCAAAAAAAAAAAAAAAGCCTAGTGGGGATTAAAAAAAAAAAGTAGGTAACAATGCCCACCAGGTGTTGTTGTTTCTAAATTATTAAACAAAAAATGCGTTAATCAATACGTTTAATTAGATAAGTAAGTAACTATGTCAATATTATAATTAACTTTCATTATAAATTGTTTGCATTGAAACGAAAATCAATTGACTAGCTAGATTACTAGATTCAAACGAAACTTATTTGAACGTTATAGGATCACGTAATTCTTCATTGTGAATTTATGTCATTCTTTCCAAAAAAAAATGGCACGGTAATGAGAATGAAGACCCTAATTTGCAGATGGAAGAGAAAATAAAATAATCCAATACACCTTGACGGCAACAGATTGAAAATTATTTATTGAGGTGTATTGGATTATTTTATTTTCTCGCAATCGTAGTGAAAAGTAGAGTGTAACACACGGTGTAAAAATGCGTTAATCAATACGTTTACGTATTGATTAACGCTTTTTTTGTTTAATAATTGAGAAACAACAACACCTGGTGGGGATTGTTACTTATTTTTTCCAAAAATCCCCACTATTCTGAGTTTATTTAACTAGTGAGGATTTCTGGAAAAAAAAAAAAACAATCCCCACTGGTGGGGATTTGTCGGTGGACATTTCTGGAATAAATCGTATTAAGGGGGTCTACTCCAAAGCGTTAAACCGAAGTATCGGCCGAATGTTCGGCCGTTGCTTGACTACGGTAAACTATGGCTGACTACGGCCAATGAAAAAAAAACGACAACCAAAGAGATAAGCCAAAGTCAAAAATGTGACTTTAAGTCGGGTATGGATTCAAAGTCAAAAAGGAAACTATGGAAGTTATAAAACGGCCGAACATTCGGCCGATACTTCGGTTTAACGCTTCGAAGTAGACCCCAAGGTTTCTTAGGCCCGTATTAATAAACGTTACTCAGCCCAAGAGCTCGCACTTGATAACAGTCTTGAGGTTATGATCGTATTAATAAACATAATAATTGATGTACTCAAGTTACGGCTTGGGTTTACGTTATCAGCCGAGTGATGGACTGATTAATAAACGAAAATCGACACTTAAGTATACAATAGGTTTGTGTACTCGAGATGCTTAAATCTGAGTGTAGGCAGTCCGTGACTTGGGGTCGTGATAAATAGCGCGAAATATGGAGTTTGAAAATATTTTGGGTGAAAATAATTATTACGATGAATAAGAGTAACTTGTAGTATGACGATATTTTTGCCAAAAATCTATATATGGGATGCCTCGAATCCTTTTGAGTTACCAAGTGAACATTAAAAAAAAAACATCCAAGTGCATGTCGGACCACGCACAATGAAGGGTTCCGTAGTTGGGATGGATTTATCCCAAAAACAAACTTAACACTGTAGTTGAAAACCATGTTCTCCTATATATCGATATACGTCACGGTCAATTTTCCAACTGCAAATGTAAGTTGGTCGACTATTACTAGTTAACTTGAAGAGCCTACATAGCTATGATAGCTTTCCTTTTATTTTTTAATAAGTTTTAAAATAATTTAAGTTTTCACAGATCCGCAATAGTTTTGAAAGACCTGGCCAACGATAACACACCATGGGATAAACGAGAAAAAAAACATCATCCCCACTTAACGTGCAAGGGACCTACCCCAAAAAAAAATTTCGAGCTTTTATTTTACCACTTTGTCGACGTGATTAATAAGAGTCTTAAGGAAAGAAAGACAGACGGACATAGCGTAACTATAAGGTGACTTCGGAACCCTAAAAATGATCCAGATTTGTTCAAAAGTCATCACATTAATAAAAAGACTCTTTGGTGAAATACAGTAACAGAGGTCTTCCAATTTCCCTAGAAATATTTATAACGTGATACAGCGCTATACATAAAAGTTATAACAAAATACAAGTATTTCAATAAATCCTACGACTTATCACGAACGAAATGTGATGAATGTCATTCAAAACTTCGGTCAATGTGATGTGTGAATCGTTCATCAAGTACAGCTCCTTGAGGAGCTGGTCTTGGTAACTGAGATACTGTTTTCATGTGTTTATTAATTAGTAATGATCTTGAAATGCTGATATCGTAATAATGACGTATCAAATAATTACGCACTTGAGTACGTCATTGGGGAACGTTTATTAATACGGGCCTTAATGCTACGAGCGATGTGTGGTGTGACACGAATGGAAAGAATAAGAATATGAGTACATAAGAGGAAGTCTGAAAGTGGCACCGGTGACTGAAAAGTTGAGCGTAAAACGGTTGTCATGATATTTGCATGTGATGCGGAGGAATGAGGAAAATTTCGTGAGGAAAGTTATGGGTATGGATGTCAATGGCTATAAAAGTAGGGGAAGACCAAAGAAACGATAGATGGACTGTGTGAAAGATGATATGGCTAGAAAGGGAGTGACTGCCGAGATGACGACTAATATCGTATCTAAGAAAGGGACATGTTGCGCCGACCGCAAATAAATTGGGATACGGGCAGGAGAATGGTGATGATTAAGGTTTTAAGTATTCAAATAATCAAGTCAAAGCACTCAATTTGTAAGTGACACTACAAATTAGCATCCACAGGAACCTTTTCTGATCCATTGTCATCAGATAGGTACTCCTGGAACACACTATACAATTATAAATCACTCATTAACATTTACTGTTTAAAGTCAGAATGTGATATTCATGCTCCATGACTAACTTTCAGCTCATAACGCTATAAAGTTTAAAATGAATTTCTCATCCATGAAATCTTCTTCAGTACAATTGTAACGACGCGACGCGTCTAAAGGACAAGGGAATAAAGCGTGTCATTATAATATAATATATTGCTTTTTTTATTACCATCCATTGTCACAGTTATATTGTCGAAGTTTAATTTCGTTATTGGGTTTTTCCATGAAGAATTTCTCAGTTACAGCCCAAAGTCTGGATTAGTAACTGGATGATGTCAGTAGTTCACCTATTACATAGGACTTAAACATAACCGGCGAAACGTGGGTATACTCACAGACTAAATAACATCCCAAAAGTTCCCAACCTGCATAAAGAAGTTTTCACTTCATTGTATCTGGCGTGACGATCACGCGAGTTCAGTACTTTTTCCCCATCCTAGAAGTGCCCAACGTAGGTAGAAGTTTTCAGTTAAAACAACCAAGACATAGCGCTGTCAACAGTGACGTGAGGCCGGTTACGTAAACATGTGTGCACATTAGTTAATGTTCCGGTGAGGTGTAGTTTGGTTTTAAACGTGACGTGTGAGCGTGTGTACCCAGAGCGAGGTGTAGTTTTGGCATGCTTCACTGTATTGTTCGCAGCGCTATGTCTTGCTTTTTTATTTTTGAATTGTACTATAGGTAGATATAGCCTCTAATTTCAGCAAGTAACATGAATTAACTACTACGTCAAAGTTTAATTTTGTATGATCCGTTCCCACAGACAAATCGTGCGATCGTTTTGAGGGGCATAGTTTTAAGTACAATTCTACTGTAAACTCTTTATAAATAAATATTAATGTAGTGAAATACAGGTGTGATATTAAGATAGTATCGTTCAGATCAAAGACGCAGAATAAATCAGTTTCTATCAAACGATTTGATCCCTTGTAGTCAGTGATTTTAAGGGGATGAACAAGAAGTTTGTTTAAAACCGTATCATTTGAGATAAGGTTAAATTACGCGGCATTAGCGTTAGGATTATCGTCGGACACAATGGCTCCCTCTATCATCGCAGTCTGGCGGCAATAAAAACAAAGTCTTTTCCTACCACTTACACGTTTATACCCTCGAATTACCACCCAATAACAATTGCTACGGCCGACCGCACGGTTTTCGCTTGACGTGTGGTGTAAAGTATGAGTGGTAACGTCTTGGGTTTCTTACGACTTTATAAACATTTTATTTTCATTTCGTTACTGGAGAAAGTCAACCCTGATGAGAGTAACTCTGTTCTTAAAAAAACTGTCACCGCTTTCCAGTAATTATTCTTGCCATCATCGTTATCCATCATTACTTGTATTGTACCTATATGTATCCCTCTCACAGAGAGGAGGGCTGTGTCCCAGTAGTTGGAAGATTATAGGCTGATTATGTACGTCTTGTGGGGTTTGTCGGTCTGTGTAGTGCCGGAGATATATGCCGAAGAATAGCACCACCCTATTTCTTCCCGTGGGTCGTAAAAGGCGACTAACGGACTTACTAGAGAATGGGCAGCAGCGTTCTCTTTACATTCAACACCATACTGCATCGCCAACCCACCTGCCAAGCTCGACGATTATGGCAAATCCCTCCTTTGGGGGAGGCCTATGTCCAGCAGTGGACGTCTTTCGGCTGAAATAATAAATGATGAGGCTGATTATGTTATGTATGTATTTATGTATGTCATGTACGTATCTTGTGATGATCTGTATCTTCACTAAGTCGTTATGCTTTTGATTGATTTCTGGATGATTGTACCTCATTATCCCACTACTCAATTTCCAGGAATCTAAAAAAACTGGTAAGAGACTGGGAAATGAATAGGGTTGTATAATTATACAACCCCCAAACCCCCCAACCCCCAATTTCTCAGTCTTTTATTTTAAAGTCTCGATGTCCGTCACTATTCCGTGTCCTCTACATCTCCCCACTTACGTCACTCAAGGGAACATGACAGTTACCGCTTTCGCAGTCTCGTTAGCGGCGGTAATGCGATTTTAACTTTCGCCCGCTCCCGCCAATGATAAGGGCCAATTGGTCCTATTAGATGAGTTTGTAGTTGTAATTGTTCTGCACTTAGACGTTCGGCCAGCGGATTAGTTGAACGAGATACGTTTTTGTTAGATTCCGGGTAGATACTACATTTATCCGGTTTCTTGGGTTAATTGAATGGACGTTAAGAACATGTAATAACAATGTGGATAAGGGTAGGACTTGTATGTGCACTCGTTTGAGGCCTAACGAAGTTAAGTGGGCGAGTAATGTTTTGTATTGTTACTTGACAGTTTTTGGGTTCTTGTCTGCCTATGGGTACATGTTACCTACTGTAGGGACATACTCATTATAATCACTGCCTGGCTGTCGTTGAAAACCAGCGCTGGGGCTCTGTCTTGTATAGGGTCGCAGCATAATGCTGAGTGATAGCCGTTTTGCGTGGATGTGACGCATGTTTCCCTCAACCAGTTCTTATTTTTGCGTTTATGTTCTTTTTTTGCGTCATGTTTACCGCAAATAAACGTATTTTCTTTCTTTCTTCTTCTTTCTTTCTTTCTATTACTATTTGCCTTTTTTCGTGAATTGCTAGATGCGTCTGCGTTTGCCCCCATCTATAGATTTCTAACGCCCCATCTCTTCCTGGTTTCGAAGCTTTTCTCGTATTGTGAATGATTTTATTTTTGAAAGGAGGTTAATACAAATACTTTTACACGTCAACGATATTTAAAAAAAACTTTTTACAAAAACAAAAATAACCGACTTCAAAAAAAAGTTGTTTTTTTTTGTAAAAAGTTTTTATTTTTCACTTTTTAGTAGGTCAGTTTGTAATTTATCTAATTTACAATAGCCTAATGTCAATGCTCATCACCTTTTACAAAATATTGCTTTTCCCGATGTAGGGGCATTAATTGTTGAGGAGTTCTCCTGGTAAGAACCAGAAGAACTGATGGTGACTTCACCATATGCATTTTGACGAGCATAAATTGCTTAGCAACCATATTAAAGTGCCTAATCGAATCGCAACGGTGAAATACTTATTATTAAGTAGTTCCGGTGGCCATCTGTGGTCTTCATCATCAGTTCCACTTCACCAAATGGTGCTTTTCAAGTGCAAATGCACGAGTTACTATAAAATTATAGTATGTAATGTAAAAAAGTAATTATAGTATGCCTATAAAATTTGAGGATTTCCCTCGATTTCCATGGGATCCCCTCATCAGATTCTGATTTGGTGGCAATGGGACCACCTCGGGAGCATACCCTTCCATAAAACAAAAGATTTTTTTATAATCTGTCCACAATCGACGGAGTAATCAGTGAACAAACATAAAAAAAAAAAACAAAAAAACAAACATACAGCCGAACATATAACCTCTTTTTGGAAGTCGGTTAAAAACTAGATGAGGTCGGTGTTTCCTATCCGAATACTCTGAGAAGATTCACAGAAGCAGAGTCAGGGTTCACAGTCGCTTTTAACGTCAAGACATAATATTCTTATTCAGATCATTGTGAGGTCCATGTAGATTAGTGTCTTATACGGTATTTTGAGGAAAGAACCACACAGATTTCAGTGGATCTGTCCAGTCAGTGCATTATTAAAAGCATAAGGATCTTAAACGCGCTATCTAGAAAATAATGGTTACCTAAAAATTAACGCACGGAGAAACTAATATTATGATCGCTGATTGAAAACATCAGCGAACATACTAATAGTTTTATCTGTGGCTGTGGCAACAAACACTTTCCTTTGACGTATTATACCCAAACGACTCAATATGTAACCTTCACTATACATTACATGTATGTATGCATATGCATGTGTAATGCAAGTGTAAGATATCGAAGTTCAATTAAGAGCGGGTGATTGGACCCCAATTAGGTGTGAGATACGGTCTATTAGCCTGTGCTCACATAGTGCGCGTTGATGTGGAACCAGTGGCATGTCAGAAACTTGCTCAGAATCCTCTCTAACTTCATATTTGGATAGAATAGCGCAGACTTCCTACGAATATTATCAATGCGAAAGTGTTTGTTTGTCTTTCATGTAGCAGCAGATAGACATGATTATTTTGCTTAAAAGTAGATTATGACCCGAAAAGTGACAAAAGGATTTTTATCCTGAAAACAATGTCTGCACGGGAGTGAAGCCGTGTGCAAAAGATAGTTTTATATATTAATCATCGTTGACCTAATGATATCATGCTGCAGGCTTTAATGACAAATTAAAAATTTCTTAATCTGCCTAGCTTTTTTCCAACTATGTTCGGGTCGGCTTCCAGTTTAACCGGATGCAGCTGAATACCAGTATTATACATGCAGCGACCTCCACAACCCAGTTACTGGGTAACACGATACCCCTTGGTAAGACTGTTTGTCAGAGTTTCGGACTTCTTAAGACCCGTAACGACTGTCAAAGATCCTGAGAATGACAGCCGGGAACAACGGCTTAATATGCTTTCCGAGGCACGGAGGTGTTTCGGTATGTAAAGATGGTTACCCATCCACGGATCAACCTTGGCAAGTGTAGCTTAACCTGATGGGTCGACTCGTGTGGCTGTTATTACTTAGCCACGAGCTCCTCAGAATACAAAAATAAAACATTGTTTGAAATCTTAATATGAAAATGGACGTTCTCATCAATTAAAATAATTGGCTGGACTACTCTGAAGTTTCTATCTACCTCAAACAAAGTTTTTGGAAAGTTAAGAGTTAGGTAACCAATATCCATGATTTTCAACCACAAGCAGCTAATTATAATCTACACCCCAATTTTCTTCCTCGAAAATTTGAATTTGCTAAACCGCGTGAATTAATAAACAAATAATCCAGCTAAAGTTTGTTGATGTTTAGAAATTCTTTGCATTCGTTGCTTGGTAATTAATTGTATCATCGACTAATTACAGAACAGGGGATTTTCAAAACACAGGTTGCTTCCGTTAAGTTTTAATTAATAGCAAAACTGGAGGTAAATTGAGTCATAATAGGCCACCTGTAACTGCCGCGGGTTACTTGGCCAGATTAATTAGCGCCCTCGTCATCTTTTTCTTTCTTTTTAAACATACCAATTTGTCAGAGTCGTGTTTTTGGGTTCCGTATTTCTATTTATAGCGACCCTTAATTGTGTTTAAACGTTTCATGGGTTGTTGGGTATTTTTAACGTTTTTGTAAGCTTTGTCTTCGTTTGTTGATGTTTGAGTTTTTCTTGGAAGTAGCTAATTTTTGGAAAAGGTTCGTGAAGTGTATGAATAGATAAGCAAAATGTGTTGCTATGTTTCGAAAGCGACAAAGTTGACTTTGTCAACTTTGTCGTCAACCCAAAGTTAACGTTGAAAATCAAAGCTGCTTTAGTGTCATTGGGAAAATCACATTTTTATATGTAAGATTGGGGAAGGGATCCCCATAATAGCTATATGATTATTGTTCCATGCCATTGTGAATGTAATAATTAAATAATTATATAAACACACATAAATTCAAGCTTTCTTCCCATGGGCAGAAACAACAGAACGCCACCTGTTACGATATTTATATCTGTGTCAAATAAAATGGGCTCGTGGCCAAGTAATATCAATCGCACGGTTCGATCGATCAGGTTAAGCTACGCTTGCTGCGGTTAATCCGTGAATGATTATCTTTACATGAGACCGGAAAGAGAAATTGATGTACTAACTATGCCTTCTCTTTATATCTTAGAATGTATGTATTTTATATGTTCGCAAAAACTTAGGACGTTTCAAAATAAGAAGCGATTTCCATAATATAAATACACGTAGTAAACATGAAATTGTGATAACCAAATTTAGATTAACTAAAACAAGCAAGTCATTTCTTATAAACATTATCCGCTTTTAAAACAAGTTGCCAAAGTCGGTTATAGAACTTAGCGATGGAAAGTTCAAAACCTATATCAAAAGTGTCAATCAGGACTTCGTTGAAGACAAGGAAGTTTGGCAATAGTTCCTTCTGCACATGTGGCTTCCCTGGTACCTCATTAACGGCATAACTATGTAAATCTCTATTAACTGGTCCCATATTAAGATGTTTATTTTTATTTATTTTTTACATACTTTGACATAATCTCTTTATTTTTTGACACTAAATACCCACAACTTTAATTTAAAATATTTATTAGTGAATTGTGGACAGAATATTAATTCAGATTTGTTACAAAAAAAAAAAAAAATGTAATGGTAATCTAGTTATTTGGTTTAAATAGGTTTTTATTTTTATTATTTTAGTAATATTTTTTAAGGATTTTTTTTTAATTTGTGAATGTGACAAGGTTGCAGGCTTAATACACTGTAGCTTTGTAAACCATTTTCTATTTAATGATAATAATAAATTTATTTGCCATAATAATACAGATAGGAACCTACGTGATTCATTATAAATAGTGTACATTGTAACATCTGGTTCTATGTTAATATCTGAACTCAAGTATAATTATAACCCTGCCTCTTAAACTAGGTAAACCTGTATCTTAAGAGACAGAATTTTGTTAAGTAATTGTTGACGGGCGTACACTGTGCTCCCATACCTATTAACACTGTAACTTGACAACATTGTAAAATCCCATTGTTTTTAAAAGAGTAACCATAGAGTTTCTTGTTGGCTCGTCCCCATAGGAAACGACCAATTGGAACCGTGCACCTAGCTTCTGACGTTTCATACGTGCATATGTAGGTCTATGTGAAATAAAATATTTTGATTGATTGAACCTCAGTGCCTCGAAAAGCACGTTATTAAGCCGTTTTTCCCAGCAGTTATTCGTGGATCGTTGACAGTGGTTACGGGTCGTTAGAAGCCGGAAAGTCTGACAACCAGTCTTACTAAGGGGTATCGTATTACCCAGTAACTGGGTTGTGGAGGTCAGACATGCAGTCGCTCCATGTCAAATACTGGTATTCAGCTGCATCCGGTTAGACTGAAAGCCAACACTAACATAGTTAGGAAAAGTCACACCTTTTACCTATGGGGGAGACAGATAGGTACACCTCATAATATCAAACCTATTAAAACTGCTCAAAATTCCTCATCAAAAGCGAATTAACACAAAATTTATTTAAAAGTAATTAAGGCGCATAAAATCAAAGCTTTGTAAGATTTAGGTAATTAAAAATGTAATTTTCCTTCATTATGTGATTGAAAGCGTTGACGTATATTAATTGTTTAAGCATCTGTATTAATTTATAGAGGCGGTATGTGAATTAGAAGCGCGGCTTAGAGCGGTGAACACATGAAAGAGCCACAAAGCGTAATGATTTATTGAGTAAATAATGTGCGGTTCCACTGCTTGAGCTTTTGGGGTTTCAATAATGAGTTTTCATGTTTCTCTCGCGGTTTGATGTTGAATCTTCGAGGATGGTCTTGTTTATTTTTCATACGGGTTCATATTTTAGCTTCAATCCTAATCTTTTGAATTCGTCAGTGCTCTCAGTGAGGGGCGCAAAAATATAGTAATACAAAATGATACTGAGATTTATTTCCTTTTACATTAAAACAAAAAGGATACAGATATAAACATGAATTTAGTGCCGTCCCTTAAACAAATGAATATAATAAATTCTTCGAAAAAACATATTATTATATAGTTATAGTAGGTACCCAATTTTCTTTTACATATCTTTTAAAGGCTCAGTAAAGAAAACTGCGTTTATTTCCTTTAATAAAACCTGTCTCTAAGTCTTGACAAAACAAACAGGCGCGGCGCGATATCGTGTCGGCGACAGTCCCGCGATAAACTAATGAGCTAGCTGCCAACAAAGAGTATACAAGCCAGGGGAACATAAGCCAAAGGAACACAAGCCGGGGAACATAAACCAGACTTCCGGTTGACTTGTGTCGCGAGGTGATCAACTGCTTGCTTTGCTCCTGTCATTATCAGTCGCACCTTTGATGCCAGGAAGGGAAATTGTAAGGTTTTATTTTTAATTATTTTTACAGAAAATCTAGATACTGATTGTTTTGGTTTTAAAACGTTGATCGTTTGTTTCGTACGTTGGGTTAGGTTAGCCTACTCCTGAAAACGAACTCAAATATTATTTGGATTTACGTGTGTCCTTTTCGCTTCCCGGGTAATTTTTAGGTCATCAGGAACATGAGACCATGATGCAGCGGTTTGTTGAGCTGGATCGCCTGTAAATAAAGTAAACCAAGAGTTAGGATTTATTGAATTGTTCCTACGTTCATATAATTTTCTGTATAACCGAAACGGCGATTTTTGAGAAATATCCAGGGAATTTTTACATGTAATATACAGTACATACTGAAGTGGCTTCTGAAAGCCGTTGAACGTAAACTTGGTAATATAATATTATCTTTTATGCACGCTTTCAAGAAGTGACTAAGCCGAGGCAAGGATAACGTTACCAAATATTGACACTTGCTTGATCCCTTAATGAACTCAAACATAAACATAGGAACATAATATCGTTCTTACCTATACACATATTAATTAATACAACGGTAAGGCAGTCGAACGATTTCCAACACGTTATATTTGGAACGTAAAAAGTCCGTAATGCGACAAATTACGCCGGGATATCCTAAAGGTCGAAGTGCGCCTAACATCACCGTTGCGTAATTTTTGCCGTATAAAATGAGAACTTGGGAATTTTTGCTCATTTCGAGTTATTGATTTAGCCATGACTTATTTTACGTCAAGTGTGCCAAAAACTGAATGCAACATAATTTCGGCATCTTATTTGCAGCAGTAGAAATTAGTCAGATTTTAAGACGTTACACGTACTGTGTTAAACTGACTTTACACAGGACAAAAAATATAAATATTATATACAGTGTATTGTGTGTAGACTGCGAAAACCTCACGTTGTTGCCGCCTGCCCGACTTTTTTTTGTACGCGGCAGACTAAATCGCATAAAGAGTGTCGTCTGAGTTGCCCCTACACAGTTACCACAAACCATAGCCGTTAACAAGCAAGGCTTGCGTCTTTACAGCCGTTTAATGTTACCAGTGATTACTCTGAAAGATCAGGATTAGTTATATGGGGCATACGACTTAAGATTCTATGAGCGTAGACGGTTTGTTATTTTTAGATTCATCATCTACCTAGCCTGTTCTCAACTCTTTTGGGGTCGGCTTCCAGTCTTACTTTTTTTATTTTTTTTATTTGCTAATAATGTAGGTATACCTACATATAAGTTGGAATATTTATTAAGTGTCCCGGTACATTTTACCTTACGGCATGCAAAATATTGGGTTTGAATTAATAAAATAGATACAGCTATTACAATTATTGTTAGCCATAGCCGAATTAAACAGATCAGACTAAAAAAAAAAAAAAAAAATTAAATATAAATCTCTCGCAAATTATACAATAGAATATAAGCTTAATGTCAAAATATTACAAAGCATTAACAACAATCACAATTATTATTATTTATAGAATTTATATAATCTGATAATGTCAAAATCTGATAAGTCAAATTATAATAGAACAAGAAACATACAAAAAAAAAAAAAACTTACTAGATGCTGCTGAATACGTTTAGGATAGGATGCAGCAGGAAATAGGAATGAAGTTTATGAATGTAGTATGTCTAAAAAAAATTAGTTTTCAAATACCGGGACGAAGCTATTTACTTATTTATCCTCCTGCAAATAGGCAACCTAAGAACCAAATATTCGTATTTACTAAATCCACTGTCGATTCAATACGTTATCTGAGCTTATCTCAACACAGCAATAAGGATTTCCTAAGCTAAAAACGTTGACCAACAACGACAAAACTTCTTTCAAAGTGAGCGTGGAAAAAAAAATGCCCAGAGCAACAAAAGCTAATGAAACTTCAACGGAAAATTGCCTATTACCAGAGTATAATGTCCTCCAAGAATTTCGCTCATACTCCGGAGTTAAGTACTTAATAATTCCTTTAAGGAAATGTTTTCAAACGGTGTACCTTTTAGTTAAATAGTTTTCTGAGAAGTAGGTACGGGGCCGCGGGTGTCACTTTATGGATTGGTACAAGTAATAAGCTATATACTTTATAACGGCATAAGATATTTTGATGTTTTTCATAACATTGCAATATGTTTTTATATCATTGAGTATTAAACTGAAGATTAATAGATCGGAGTAGGAAGCCTAGGAGCGATTAAAAATATAGGTATAAAATATTAATCTATTTTCGGGTTAAGTACCGATTAATAGGCCAATATTTTATACCTACGAGTATTCCTATCTATCTAGGGTACCTATTCAACGTCGATAGGTTGATTAAAGAATTACCTTCTTACACGTTGATACTTTCAGCGTGTGAGATGGTAATTCACTAATCATAATAGCCATTTGTGTACAGGGATATTAAGTAGATAGTTAGTCTTATTTTAAACCTTTACATCTAACTAGGTAACTAGGTTAGCTATGCATTTGTCTATATGCATTACCGTCCTAAACTTGCACAGCCCGCGTCATAGCCGCGAAGTTTGTAATGTCATTACGTACTTGAAACTCCGCTTTGTGAGCGGAGTCGCTCGGCCTCGCGATATGCCATTTAGATACTACTGTTATTTGACGCGACGGTACGCGGTGCTCCGGTTTCTGTATGTGTCGGTTGTTATCTATGTCATCGGTGGGATGGGGGACGCGCATTGTGGTCGAATGCGTTTGTAACGTCAGGTACGCATTGTATTGTAGCACAGGCAACTGAAGGAACACGGGTGGGTTTTAGTCAGTAAAAGTCTGACACGCCCTCCCGCTCCGCCCAGAGCGGGAGAAGTTATTTGATAATTTCCCACCCAAAAAAAAGGTACGCATTGTATTATTTTTCAATTCGCGTTATTGCTTGCGGCGTGGCTGGCGATCCATGGTTGGTTTGATACCTGAGTCTATGATAGTACCGGATTTTTCCGGGAGGAAAGTTCTCTTTTTCGACTAGCCCGTGATTGCAATTGAGGATACGAATAGAGTCGATGATTTTGTTGATTATCTTGCCATTGGCATAAAAGTACTCATATCATTTTAAACTAGAAGAATACTGAAAAAGTACTCAAGTAGGAATGTAGCCCACTTCATTTCAACATTCTTTTAATCTTGCTTTTTATTAAACACAAGCCATACTTACATCTAATTCCATTCGCATTCAGAACCGCAAAGCAGATCACATCAACGCTTATTCAGATATTTCCTTTATCCGGACGCAAGTGTCGTGGCTCGTATACGTGTATTGTGAGCTCAATTCTACCCAGAGGGTTCGCCCGCTGAAGGGCTTCGACAAGCGATCCCGGCTTACTTGATTTATTTCTTGCCCTTCGCAATAAAACGGCTGGATTCTGAGATATATCCCCTTTTTTGATGATTCTGCGGTTTGACGTCTTTGTTGGTGATTGGCTTTTGATCTTTAACAGTTTGAAGAGGTTTTTATATAAGTTCGTTTTTACAATGCTTGGCTACTTAAATAAATTATTACCGGTGATGCATTGGGCGATGAACCTAGACCCTTCATGACCCACAACAGAACCCGTTGTAAGCAACGGGCTTACAACGGATTTGTCCGTTTCGTCGTAAGCAGAGAGAGTGACCCTTCTCGTTAATCACCAAGTGTTGTGGTTTGTGTTGACGATTTCGTGTTAACACCCGTTTTAAGCTCTGAGATCCCGTGTTCTAGACTTTGTCAACTTATTGGTGCTAGTCGTCATAACTTTGGGAGTCGTTCTGGGTAGAAAATAGCTCGAAAGTTAGAAATTCAGTCAAGCTGAACGTATTGGTACTATGAAGTAATTGTTTTGTAGCTCAGATGGTGTCGGATGGTAGTCGCTGATTGTTGAAATCTGATATTCAGCTGCATTCTGGTTAAACTAAAAGTCGAACTGAAACATAGTTGGTAATAGGCTAGGCTGTTGTTTATCCCTAGACGTCTTTATTGCAATATATGAAAAGATTCAATTTCGCTAGTTATGTTTACCTTTTATGAAATAAGAGAGCTACGCTATTGCCGACAACTGGATACTAATCAAGACTTCATGTTGCTACTGAAAAATTACTGATGGGAAACCCAATAAAACTTCGCCTCTTTTTAGTGCGTCAGTTTGTAATTCATCTAAGTTACAATAGCCTAATGTCAAATGCTCATCACTTTTTACAAAATATTGCTTTTCCCGATGCAGGGGCGTTAATTGTTGAAGAGTTCTCCTGGTGGACTTTACCATAATGCATTCATACGAGCATAAATTGCTATTATTAAGTAGTTCCAGTGGCCATCTGTGGTCTTCATCATCAGTTCCACTGCTTTCAGAGTACAAATGCATGAGTACTATAAAAAGTACCCAAATAGCTATATGTGTGCCTGTAAATTTTGAGGAATTCCTTCGATTTCTATGGAATCCCCTCAACAGAATCTGACTTGGTGACAATGGGACCACCTCGAGAGCATACCCTTTCGAAAAAAAAAGAATTTTGCAAATCCTTCTTTAAATGATGGAGATATGCCCGAACCGAAAAAAAAAACATAAAACAAATATAAACATCGGAATTGATAACCTCCTCCTTTTAGAAGTCGGTTAAAAATAGTAAGGAAGAGAACAGTAATTGATGGCAATAGGCTCGCCCCTATTACATGGGACTTGAAAATAACTGGTGAAATGTGGGTGTAGTTTAAGTAAACTCGTGATTTTATGTTGTTATGTATGAAGAGAACATCTACGTACCTCTCAAAAGGTTAGAAACCCAAAGCTGTAATCACACATGTCCGTTCCTATAAAGCAGGAGCGAGGGAAGTGAAAACGGTGTAAATTATTGGCGGCATAACCGACAGGGCCAGGCTGCAACTTTGAGTCGTCACTACTTCAGAACCAGTTTAGTGGTGAGACACACGGTAAGGTGGATTGCCTGGATTTTATGTATTAAAATTTGGGAGAGGACGAGAGACAAAGACGTCCACTGCTCGACATAGGCCTCCCCCAATGGGGGCTTGCCATAATAGCCACTATTGGCTGGCGGGTTGGGGATCGCAGTATGGTGTTAAAATGCATACAACGCTGTTGCCCATTCTCTAGTAAGTCCCTTAGTCGCCTTTTACGACACCCAGGGGAAGAAATAGGGTGGTGCTATTCTTTACGTCCGGCCCCACACAGACATTGGATATGTACCCAGGCGTAAATGTAAGACTATGAGCTTTAAAATGAGACAGTCATATACCTAAGGCCTCATCTCCACGGGCGAAAGAATCGCGACGGCGGCGATAGTCTCGCCTTGCCACCAGCCTCTCGCTGCGACGATATCGCCGTGTGGATTGCTTCATACAGTTTCTATTGAATTTGATGCCACGGCGTGACTATCGCCACGATACACCCGTGTAGATGGTGCCTAAGTATGAGTGACTGAAACGACACTCTACAAAGCCTTCATTTATAAAAATAGATCAAACAAAATACATATTCATATATTTATTTGCATTCCATAATGTTTAAAGGTGGTACAATAGCTTAAAGCTAAGGTACAATTACGGACCCTGTAGGGCACAGCAAAAGGTATAGTAAAATTAATTCATAAAACAAAAATAAATTAGGGAACAATTAGCAATCAACAATTTTTAAATAGATTATTAACATTAATGAAGTATATAACATTTATTTTATTGAGATCAGTTATAGGTTGTACAATAATTTTTACAAAAGGTTAATTAAACATGTATCATAATATAATATATCTATGGATGTATGCATGTATCTAACGACTAACTGTTTGTGTTAAATATTCATAATATATTCTATATTTTCTTGGCTTTAATTTTTGTGCACGTAAACGGCATACGAAGTAAACTCAGCGTTATTTTACACTTTGTGAAAAACGGACGTCTTAATAACGTTCTATTTTTAAAGTGTGCTAACAGTATCTCCATAATAGCGGAGGTTTCTACGCATGTCGAAGTATTACCTCCTTGAAAAATAGAATAGCCACAGAACACAAAAAAAACCACACTCGAATAATTCGAGAGCACACATCATAATAAATTCTACACGCCTCCCGTTTGTGTAATCACAAACCCGTATGTCCCAAATTCCATACACCAACTAATATTCCGTTCAGACATGCGAAACTAACCTTTAGTCCATCCACATAAGGGTACAAGTTCTTTTTGCATCAGCAGGGAAAACATTGTTGCTTTATAAGATTGCTCTATTGAGTTCGAGGTCCCACTTCAGGGAATTTGGGATGCGGTTTCAAGAACTTCATCTTACTATTGTAAGTCGAAAGCGTTTAGAGATCCAAAATGTTCGATTATGTGGATAATATCGCTATCCCGTTGCTAAGGGGTTTCATTTTCATGGGTATTTATAGTTTGACGGGAAATGGGCATCAAGTCTTCCGCGAAAACGGTTATGTTGTATGAATTTCCTGTTCTTTTGATTGAATCTTATGGTAACTATAGGCATAACTATTCTGCATATCCCTGGTGCTTGTCGAAGGTTTAGCTTAGAAAGCACCACGGTTTCTTCAACTGTATGTAGATTTTCGTCCCTTCTTTATGTGTGATGAGAACTGCAGCCATTGTACGGTTTTAGTCGGTAGGAACCCGATTTGAGGCTTTCCCTAGAAGGGATATTATTCTCATACCAAACAGAAAAGCTATCAAAACTTGATAAATTATATTTTTTTTATTTAAGGCGCTTACAAGAGGCAAATGATCTAAGTAGGATTGTCTTAAACAAAAAATATTGCCAAATGTATATAGTTTGTGATAGCGGAAAAATATATGTTACGAGTATTCTTGAACATATTTCTCAGAACTTGATTGTTACCAAAACACGTTTAGAAAAAAAATCTCTACAAAACTCGATACAAATTAACGGTAAAGTAACCTTTTACTTTGAGTTCCAATCCAAAATATCTGTATTAAATATCACATAATCAGCCTATAATGTTCCCACTGCTGGGACACAGGCCTCCTCTCTGTGAGCCCTCTCTCAGTGGGCTGTAATTATCCACGCGGGCCCAGTGCGGGTTGGTAGATGTCACAAGTCTTCGAATTTTTGGTTCTAGGACATGCCGGTTTCCTCACGATGTTTTCCTTCACCATATTGAGAGCAGTGGTGCTGAAATAATTTACACAAAGTAAAGCGCCTGCCTAGGTTCGAGCCTACGACCTACCTGATCGTTTCGTATTTAAAAACTTGCGTGGATGTCAGAAAATATCCTACAAGAACGTACTACCGCCATTAAAAGTACCCTATGTGTTAATCCAGGTTATAAACTATCTGTGTGCTGAATTTTATTCAAATCCGTTCCGCCATTTTTGCGCCAATACGGAACAGATATACATTCAGACAAACAGACAAACGGACCAAAATTCTAAATACTATATTTTCGGCATCAGACTCATTCGCCTACACCTCGTAGCAATAACTTTTTTTAAATATTAAATGTGCAGTTTTGACTTCATTACTATTTTATTATATGTATAGATAGATGTATGGATCACCATAAGAAAAACAAAACTTCTCGTAGGTAACGTCAAAGAGAATTCCACCTTCCACTTTCTTTTGTACAAAGAAAACCGCGTGCTAAGAGTAAACACCTCAGTAAAAGAAGGAACTCGTTGCTACAATCTGTTTACATTTCGATTTCCTAGTATTTTTCATTTTGTTATTGTTCACACAAACGCGAACGCCACTAGCACGCAGTTACAGTCAACATAAAAAGGAAACTCATATACAAATGCTTGCAAAAAAAATTACCCACTAAAAATATAAGTGCAAAGAAAAGCGGCCAGTAAAACGGGAACAACATTAGCAGTACTGCAGGTGCGGCGTGCATTAGTGGCGGTAAGTGCGTCCGCACTTTGCTACGGACACGTTGATTAATGTCCCGGTTAATACTTTATTTTGCACTGGAGTGTAAATTTCACGCTATTAGTCCGGCTCTGAATTGGAATGTGCGAAAAGTGGCTAATTACTAATTAGTTTTTGGGAAATGGTTACACGGGTAACAAGCTTTTAAAGGTATTTTATCACAATATTTATTAACTGGTCTCATTTCCTACGAAATGTATGGGAAAAGTTTTTGGCGATTTATGACTTTTCTAGTACTCAAACCTCAGTTGGTCCGATGGAGGTATTTCATCCTTATAAGAAACAGGATCGATAGGCATAAAAAAAAAAAGATTTTGTGAAATTTGCACATTTTCCTGTTCACTATACATTTTTTTTCAAAATCTATGAATGCAGATCAAAATTTCTCAAAAAGTTAAGGACAGTCTTTTAAGACCGTTTTCCTGTAGCTTCAACTTTTAAGGCAGGTACCAGTAAGGCTGGCCTTACTGCCCCATCTCAAAAATCCAACCTGTATATGAAGCGGTATTATTTCCCTTATAAAATTCCGATGGATTACAAATGTGCTGTTTTACAAAACAGCTTCGATATGTATCGTTGTGGATTGCCATTACGCTATGTTTAACAAAACTGCTACCCACGATTAGACGTAATACAGAATGGCTTATCGGCAGTCAGAATAAGCGTTTGGTGTGGCTTCTAATGCCGAATTGGTCGCAGTAAGTAAGCTAGGGCACCCTGATCAATTTGTTTCGGTTAGGTTAGAACGGTGACCAACCGCACTCAAGCTGAGCGAACGCTACTTCCAAATTGGTTGCAGTTACTTGGCTATTTACACCTATATTTAAAAACAAGTAAAAGTGATTACTTCAGTAAAAGTAATTACCCAAGTAATTATTTTTATTCTAAACTTATTTTCGTAATTGCTTGAAGTTTGAACTGTCAAAAGTTAGAATTCTTAGCCAAGTAATATTCATAATTTTCTTTACTTAGGGCGGACAGAAGGCATATGATGTAATTAAGCTAGTCTTTAAAAAAACAAGTAATTTCTATATAGTTTGTGGCAGCTGAAAAAATATATGTTATTCTTGAACATATTTTTCAGAACTTGGTTGTTACCAAAACTCGTTTAGAAAAAAAATCTCGATTGAAATTAACGGTAAACTAATCCTTTACTTTGAGTTCCAATCCAAGATATCTGTATTAAATATCAACGTGCGGTTGGTATTTAATTAATAATAAGAACGTCTTACTTGTATGCAGAACTTGGTTGTTTTTTATTTTCGATTACTCAACTCATTTTTGAGTAAATAGATAATTGCTTCATATTTTGCAATAAATTACAAGCGTTGTGTCATCGCGCTTCTTTTTCTTTTGTATGCAGTCTGACACTGACAGTGACTGAGCTTTAGCTGTTGTCAGCGTCTTAAGCATTGAGAACTCAACCATTTTGCGTTTTATTTTACAGTTATAGCAAAGCTAGTCATTGCCATTAGCAATCCCCAAAGCGTCTACGCTGGTCACCAGTACCCCAAGTGTAAGTTTCCAAGAGAGTAAACGTAACTAGCGCGTTTGCCTTAAGATTTTTATTCTTCTCACCCTTATATTCTTAGCATTATGATCTATCGGTCATATTTTAACGCAAACGAAAAGTTACGTTGACTCTCTTGCAAACTTACACTTAGGGTACAGTTCTCATCAGGTAAACCAGCGGTTTGTATGGCAATGACGAATAGAAATCTAACTGACAGATACTTAATTTTGTAGGTAGGTAAATCGTGCGTTGTTAGTCACAGACGCGACTGCTAGACGTGGGATCTGGGTTCAATATTTACTAGCATTTTTGAACTCGGAATTTGTATTTGTGCCCGATATATCTAATATGGAAAAGAAAAAAAGAAAGAAAATACGTTTGTTGCGGTAAACATAACGCAAAGAAATAAAAACACAAACAGGAAAGAACAAGTGCATGGTGGTGGCATGGCGTGCATGGTGTATGGCTTGTTCTCAATTACATGGGGCATAAACACAGGTAGTCAAATGTCTGTGTTCTTCCTATATACCTCAGCCTCCTTTTCAAAATACAACAAAACAAGTTTTGGTGCCCAAAATACAGGCTTGCCTAGTTTGGGGCCAATGTTAAACTTTTGTAATCTTTTAAGCAATACAGTTTTTGATGTGTAACATCTTCCGTCTGGCTCTGTGGAAGTGTTTTCGTGAAAACAGACGGAAGTGTGTAACAGGAAGTGACAGCTTCAGCATGGAATAAGTAATTACTTTTTAATAGCATTGGATTGGTAAGTACTTTATAATAGCATGATTCCATGCGTAATCATGGAATACTCGTAATTATTGGAATATTTTTTTTTTAATTTTGAGGTTAAGTTCTGTCGCTGCTCAGTCGCTTATTACCAAGGTGAGATGTCAGATGTTACACATCATATGCGACTACTTAACTGTAAGACTCGCTCGTTTTTTTTAATATTATTTACAAGCATGATGTTAAATCCAAGGAGAATAACCCAATTCAACAAGTACACAGCCTACCTACCTATATTATATTATGAACAATATTCCGCCCACGCCACATCCCTGTAAGTGTTTGTACATTTCATGCGACAGTACCTACCTACCTGTTCGCAGATAATAACGTGCTGGAGTGGCGTGTAAATGGTGCCATACATCACACAGTGGGCCACTCTACCGGTTTATTTACGTAGGAATTTCTTTTAGAGTGAGGATCGCGTGCAGTCTGGGGTTATCTTTGTGAAAGATTTTAGTGGTTTCATTACTAGCATTGGTTGGAAAATGTTAGTGTGTTCGTCATTAAAAGTTAGTTGAGGTCCTTAGTTTGTAAATGTAAACATGTCCCAGAATTAACGCACATACTATGGGACCAAACCTGAAATCGCAAAAAAAAATCAGCTGTTCCCTACATTTATTATGTTCTCTCGTCAAAATGTAGGGAACAGCTGATTGTTTTTTCGCGATTTCAGGTTTGGTCCCCATAATGATGAGTACAATGACCCCTTAAGAGGTTGTGCGTTAATTCAGGGACATGTTGTTTAAATAAATCCCTTGGTATATTTTTTTCTGAAAAACAGCATAGTGTTGTACCTATCTGTTTCAAAGGTGCTGCGTCAACAAATAAAACAAATCAAAAAAAAAACAAAATATGTATTATATTTAAATTACCTAGTGTTAGAAGTAGCGAATGTGATATCATATTGAGGAGAGAAACTGGAATTAATTAATACTAGAAATAAAGATAAAATAGATCAACCATTTTTTAGATTATCTAAAGTATAAGGTTTTGTGGGGTACCGTGTTAAATGTTACAACAAAATACCTTGTGATATATTGCAATTAGAGGAAAGAAGATTTAAAACACATATTAAAAGTACACTTTGTAAACAAGCTTAATTACAAATTAGAAAATTATATCCAGGATAAGAATGCTTGGAAACATGCTGGACCAGCTCCATAGGACAATCTAGAGTCTAGACAAGATCAAACTGGTTGGTTTGTATGAAATTGATTTTACATTCTGTGATTACCTTCACTCACACACAGACTTTTTTTTTTTTTTAGTAGAACGTACTTTTACGATGTTTGTAAATATGTGAGCACCATGTATCTATCTCATTAATAAATTATTTGTCATTGCTTACTTTTTTTACCTTTTGTGGTAGGTATAGTAATTTTATTCTAGATGCATCGTCCTCACATATTATATCTTAAACAAAACATTAAAAAACTTTTTTTAGTTATTGTGGAGTTTCTTGCCCATTCTTCTCCATACGAAACTACCTTTTGGAAGGGGCAACTAGAATCAATTCTATTAGGTTGGGGAATAAGTCTTTTCGCATTATAGTATGTTTGAACTTGTAATAAAATCTCTTTGGCTATACTATTTGTATCTGGCTGGTTTTTGGTATCATTGAAAGTTTAAATAAAGAACATGACACACACGCGAAAAACAAATGAAAATCACACATTTTCCTAATTTGAATTTGGAATCATGTTCTTTATTTGAGTGAATCTAATGAACAAATTCGATACATTTTCAAATTTTACTACAAAAAAGGTAAAAATGCAATGCAAGCCGCGAAAAAAAATTGCGATGTTTATGGACCTAGTACAGTGTCTGTGAGAGTAGCACTTTGGTTTAAGCGTTTTCAATCCGGAAATTTTGATGTCAAAAATGCACGTCGAAATGAAATGAAATGAAATGAAATGAAATCGTTTATTCTGTAAATAGGATATCGGAATCACTTTTACACGTCATATTAAAAAGTAAAAAATAAGCTAGATGTAGTCGACATTTCCTATCTGACTACCCGTGAGAAGAAATGGCGAAACAAACTCAGGGGTCAAAGTCTCTTTTAAAGTCCAGACATAATCTTGGTCAGATCATGTGAGGACCATGTAGATCTGTGTCTGAAATGGTCTTTTGAGGAAAGAACCACACAATTTTGAGTGGACCTGTCCAATCAGTGCAAGCATTTGTCGTAATCGTGCAGCTCGACTCAAGACTTAAGGAGCTCAACGACTCGACGAACAATACCAAAGAAAGTACATTTGGGTAGGCCTCATAAAGTGCTCAAAATGCCAGACCTCCATTAAAACTGAGAAAAAGCATAAAATAATAGGAAAATATTTAAAGAGAAAAAAAAAAAAATGACCCACATAGTGCTCACATTCACAATAAATTAAAGCAGTAAATATAATACTTCTCAAAGTAAACATTAATGTAATATTGTATATAATATTCTGCAATGTCAATATTTATATAAAATCATGCATAATAACATTAAATGTCAAGTTTTCCAGTTTGATCACAAGGCTTGCAGAGCGAGCAGCTCAATCCCAAGCTTTTTTGTCTTCTAAATAATCAGAAATTTTATAGTACCCTTTTTTACAAAGTTTGGTTTTAATACAGCTTTTAAATCGTTTAATGGGTAAGTTTCGAATGTCAGTAGGAAGTTTGTTGTGAAAGTGTATACATTGACCCATGAACGAGTTGCCTACTCTGTGGAGGCGAGTGCGATGTACAGCAAGATTGTGTTTATTCCTGGTATTTAAACAATGAATATCGGACATTTTCTTAAAATTTGATATATTTTTGTGTACATACAATAGATTTTCAAATATATATTGAGAGGCTACAGTCAGAATATCTATTTCTTTGAATTTTTCACGAAGTGAATCTCTTGGACCTAGATTGTAAATGGCTCGAACAGCCCTTTTCTGTAAAACAAAGATAGTATTAATGTCCGCACAGGTTCCCCAGAGAAGAATCCCATATGACATAAGACTATGAAAATAACTAAAATAAACAATTCTCGCAGTATCTACATCAGTTATCTGTCGAATTTTTTTAACAGCATAGGCGGCTGAACTAAGCCTTCCTGACAATTTTTTTACGTGTGGGCCCCATTGTAATTTACCGTCAATAGTTATCCCAAGAAAAACTGTCGACTCAACAGGGTCCAACTCTATTCCATTAAGTTGAACATTGGTAGTTAGCTGCCTGACATTTGGCATTGAAAATTTAATGAGCTTAGTCTTTTTTTCGTTCAAGAGAAGATTATTTACATTAAACCAATGGACAACCTTAGAGAGTGCATCGTTAACATGTTCAAAATTGACTAGCTGACGTTTGATTTTAAAAATGAGGGAAGTATCATCTGCGAATAATACAATCTTGTGATTATCCCTTATGTGATAAGGTAAGTCATTTATATAAATTAGAAACAAGAAAGGACCTAGAATTGAACCCTGCGGAACTCCCATAGTGACCGCAGATCCTGCAGATCTCTTGCCATTAACATCAACCCTCTGAATTCTGTTGTTCAGATAAGAAGTCAGAAGGTCGAGAGCACTGTCCCTCATACCATAGTGGTGCAGTTTTCGGATGAGTGTATCATGATGAACGCAATCGAAGGCCTTAGACAAGTCGCAGAAAATGCCAAGAGCATCTTGCGACTCCTCCCAGGCCTCGAATATGCTCTTCAGTAATTCCACGCCCGCATCTGTAGTTGAACGACCCTTTGTAAAACCAAACTGTTTCAGATGAAGTAAATTATTTGTATTGAAATGTCCTAACATTTGTTTTAAAATTAACTTTTCAAAGATTTTGCTCAATGTAGGTAATATCGAAATTGGCCGAAAATTCGTGGGATCAGTTGTGCTGCCAGATTTGAACAGTGGAATCACTTTACTAAGTTTCATCAGATCAGGAAATACACCAGATGCAATACAAAAATTAAAAACAATTGCTAAAAACGGTGAAATAACATCGATTATTGAAGACATGGTATGTACTGATAATCCCCAAAGGTCAGCAGTTTTTTTTACATCAAGATCTTTAAAAGATTCTATAATATCCTTAGCGGTAACAACCGTGAATTTAAAGTGTTTATCACATTCTGGTACGCATTCTTTTAGTATGGAGTAAGCAGAAGTGGAGGACGACGATGACAGAGTTTTGGTTGTTAAAATGGGAATATTAGTAAAGAAATTTTCAAACTCAGTTGCCACCTCCACGTCTGCCTTAATATCTACATCATTGATTTTTAGGTGGAAGTCACGATTACGTACTGTTGTTCTACCTGTTTCTGAATTAATAATATTCCAAGTTGTTTTAATTTTATTACCAGAAGATTTTATTTTATTTTTAATATGTATGGCTTTTGCTGAGGAACAGGCTCGTTTAAAAGTTTTAGAATATTTTTTAACGAATTCTTTAAAAGTTTCATCATGGTTATATGTTTTTTCATGATACAATTCGTATAACCTCTGCCTACTTTTGTAAATACCTGGTGTTGCCCAATCACTAAATATAACGCGGTCACAAACAGGCAATGTTTTTGAGGTGAATACCTTCCTAAATTCACTATTAATGAGGTTAAATAGTGAAGTATAAGCTTGATCTGGGTCGGTGTGATAAGACAAACCCGGTAGTTTTTCCATTAAATTATTTTTAAATTGTTCTAAGCGACTTATGTTTACAGGAATAAAACTCACAAGTTTTCTTTGAGCTCTGACTATTTTCTGAGGGAAAGTGACTAACTGGCCACAGTGATCAGAGTCCAATTCATTTAGAATTAAATGGCTAGAAGGTCTTAAGTTTGTAAAAATATTGTCAATACAGGTAGCGCTAGTGGCAGTTATTCTAGTCGGCTCAAAGAATGTATTGTACAAATTATATGACTTTAATAAGGTTATAAACTTATTTACTGTAGAAGATTTTTCCAGTATATTAATGTTGAAATCTCCACAGACAACAACTGTTTTATTACTGTTACAAGTCTTTAATAATATTTCTTCCATATATTTCTCAAAAATATCATATGAAGCACATGGGGGCCTGTATACACTCACTACAATGAACTGCTCAAGCTCAATGCAAGCTATTTCAATAACTCGCTCAACAGAGAGGCTCACAATATCCTTACGTTCTTTAAATTTCATATTATTACGAACAATTATTAAAGAGCCACCACGTATCATATTAACTCTGCTGAATGAGCTGGCAACCTGGTGGTTGTTAAAGCTGAACATGAACTGGTGGACTTTTAACCAATGTTCAGTTACACATAGGATATCAATATAACTACAGTTCATGAACAACTCTAATTCCTTACCTATCACACCCTGTATATTTTGATGAACTATTTTTAAAGTATTATTATTACATTTATTTTGATTACTACAATTTGATGGGTGTGATATCAAAGAAGTTTGTGTAACATTTATTAAGCAAGAGGTTTCCTCTATTGTCCTAATTTCTAATTTAAATGATAATCAATGTCATTAGTTGTTGCCAAATTATTGGCAGAATTATTTAAAAAGTCATTGCATTGCTCAAAAGAAGCAAGTTGTTTAGCCAAATTTTTGGCTGAAATAGAAAAAAAATATGATAGCGACACAGCTATCTGTCTTTTGTTATAGTTAGAAAGATAGTACATATAAATATTATATCTATCTTTTGTCAGATACAAATTATTACTAACATAATTGTTAATATCCACTAGATGGAATAGGTTATTGTTAAATGTCAAATTATGCAATGTCAAATTTATTTCAAATCGTATTTTATTTTCTTCCTGTGGCAAACTGTTACTGTAAGGGAATGTAAACAATACAATTTTTTTTAAACTAAGATTACACAAAGTCCTATAATATTGGAGCAATTCTCCTTTGTTCACATTTCCCCTATTACCCATAAAAATTAATAATGTAGTGTCCTGGTTAAAGTTACATTTAATCATTTCTTTCATAATAACAAATAAAGAACAACCAGGCATACAGTAATTTATTATGGAGTGTCCCGGATATTCATCTGTCAGCAAGTGGCCCAAGTCCTTTCCAATTTCATCGCAAAATAACACTATATCACTTTTTACAGTAGGAAATATCAAATGAACACAGGGCTGCGGTAAGGTGGCATTGCATGTTGTCAATGAATGGTCCGGTGTAAGTACATTGGATGGTATTTGACACTGCTCACAGTTGCTTGTTTGTGAGTTTACCAGCTCATTCATTGCCAACACATATTCCCTCATTAGATCTTCAGAGGTATTATATTTGATAGTCATTGAACTAAGATTTTCCTGTAAATGGTCAAGTTTAGATTGCAAGTACTCTGTGTCAATGTTGTATTTCCTGGTACTTTGTTCCAAATTAAAAGAATACATATCTAATTGTTTTAGTAGATTAAGCCTTTCTCTATTAAGTTTAACATTTTTAATAAAGAACTTTTGTCTTTTAACCATCTTTTGAGTTTTAACAATGTATTTATTAATTTTAATGTATTTTTTAAGTTTATTTTTACTGGTGACTACCCGCACTGAATTACATGACTTTGAATCATCATTACCTGTCAAATCAATAGTGTAGGAGGGATTTATGGCAGAAACCATTGACGGGGCAACAGGCATCAACTCGCTGAACAGACTTTGATTCAGCGAGGCAGTGATGTTATGATTTGTGGTTTGAAGTTCTGTTATTTGAGTTTGAGCCTCATGTAGCTGCTGTTGTAATAAATATTTGTGACTAAGAGCTTGTTCATACTCTATGCTACACTGGCTGAAACTGTCCACAACAAGCTGAAGTCTATCCCGTTCTTCTATGGCATCAGTGAATTGAGTATATAACTGAGCCATTTCGATTTTCAGCTTCCTATTCTTTTCATGGGCATCAAAGAGCACCCTTTCATTGTCATCTATTTCCTTATTCAGTTGGTCACAGGACTCCCTTGACGCCTTTAATTCGCTCAAAGCCTGATTAAGTTTGGACTCTTCAAGGCGAGCACGGGCGCTGCGAGTCATAATCATGATTATAACTCAAAAAAGTACCTAAACGACAAGAAAATGGAAGAGAGTAGGTAGGTGTGGCACGACAGCAGTTAAAGAGATGATTAGTATAAAAGAAAAATGAAATTTAGATGTACAGGAGTTCTGTCACCAAAACAAATTAAGGTTATGTTTACGTTCAAAGTTCATTGGCATCAATAAGAAGCCGTACTAAAAAGTCCGTCGCTCTGGTCGCCCTATTACGGATAAGATGGATGCCATTTTTGAAAAAGTGGAGCAAGATCCACCAGTATGGTGGTGGATGTATCAGTAGTTACAACGTAGCTGAAGAACTGGGAATTGACCACAAAACAGTTTTGGCACATTTGAAAAAAACTGGGTACACAAAAAAGCTCGATATTTGGGTACCTCACGAGCTCACTGAAAGAAACCTAATGAACCGTGTACTCATTTGTGATTCTTTATTACGAGGTAATGAAACCGAATCATTTTTGAAGAAGCTAATAACTGGTGATGAAAAGTGGATCACGTACGACAAGAACGTGCGAAAAAGGTCGTGGTCAAAGGCCGGTCAGGCTTCACAGACTGTGGCGAAACCCGGGTTAACTCGCAACAAGGTGATGCTGTGTGTGTGGTGGGATTGGAAGGGCATTATTCATTATGAGCTGTTACCACCAGGCAGGACCATCGATTCTGAACTCTACTGCGAACAATTGATGAGATTAAAGCAAGAAGTTGAGAGAAAGCGGCCGGAATTAATCAACAGAAGGGGTGTGGTCTTTCATCATGATAACGCTAGACCTCACACATCTTTAGCCACTCAGCAAAAATTAAGAGAGTTTGGCTGGGAGGTGTTAATGCATACGCCGTACAGTCCTGACCTTGCACCTTCAGATTTCCACCTGTTTCGGTCACTTCAGAATTCTTTAGGCAGTGTCAGGTTAACATCACGAGAGGACTGCCAAAACCACTTGTCGCGGTATTTTGATCAGAAGTCCCAAAATTTCTATAGCAATGGGATCATGTCCCTACCTACAAGATGGCAAAAAGTTATCGAACAAAATGGTACCTACATACTTTAGTTAAATGTAAATAAACTATATTAAAAAATGTTTTGAATTTTCTTAAAAAAATGCGAAGAAACTTTTTCCCCAACCAATTTTTTTTTTCGTAAATTTTGACGTTCAAAAGTGCCTCCGTGCCTATTTGAAATAAATAATTTGACTTTGACTTTGAACAGTGTGTCATGTGAACTGACACAGTGATCAAAAACTTAATTCCATCCTAAATATAAAGTACCGTTCCAAATTCCGTTCACATGACAAAAAAAAAATTGCATCCAAGCCTATCAATAAACTCTAAACTGAACTTCATACAAAAACCGAACTTTGGCTCGACAAAAACGTATCAGCACCAATTTACGGGCCACACACGCTAACCGAAAATGTTTTTCGAATAGGCGTTTCTCCTCCAATATGCTCCGTCCGGAACGAAGCTACAAAACTATTAAACAGAGCGGAAAAAGCGCTAGAAGTAGCTTCCCGTAGTTAGCTTTCAGCGCTACAAAGTGTACGTTCCACTGCTCATATAGATAGGAACTTTCGGGTAATAGCCTTCCTATTGCGGCTTTTGTTTAAGTGGTTATAGTGATCCCGTTTGTGGACGCGTAATGGAATGGAAAATTGTTATGAATTTGGGTTTAGTAGGTGTTTAGGTTTAGTGCGGTGTTATTGTGGTTGTTACATGCTTCAGTAGTTTTTTGAACGAGGACTATAGTTTGCTGATTTTTAAGGCCGATTTCGTGTGTTAAAATTACCAGAACATAAAATAAATAATTTAATTAAAGAATTTAATGTAAAAGACAGTTTGCATAGGAATTAGCAGTTCCACTTAATTAATTAGTATGAGGAACCAATTAATGAGAACATTATTGTGTCATTTTAAATACCACTTAAGACAAGCATCTCATCGTATTATGCTAAAATTTTATATTTGAACTGTGCCACAGTTAGTCGAGAGCTATATTTATTATTAATTTCAATCGTCCAGTCAGGTACTCTCGCCCTTACGATATATATTCATAAAAAGTAGCTCTGTGAATATTTAATTCGCAATGAATGCTAAAAACATGTCGCTCTCTTTAGAGAATTCAATGTGGATGATGAATGAGATATAATATTATCAGAATGAAAGATTTGTAATGGTAATGTTGTTACAGAAGGGACATTTTCTTACGAATGCAATTTTTTCTGAAGATTATTTCAATGCTTGGCTACTTTACCTTGGCAAGGATTATTTCTCGGGGCTATATTGTGATTCTCTTTTGCTGACGAAATCAAATGTCTCTATATTCTCGTTGCTACAAAATGTTAAAGTATTTCTTCTCGTTTCTTGTCAAACACCTACGCGCTAGCTAGATCGTCTAAAGCTTTCTTGCGTCGTTAACATGGTTCAGTTTTCTGATGTTTCAAAAATGTATATATCTCTAGAAAATTAAAACAGAGGAAAGTAATCTAATAGTAAAAGTTCTGCTCTGTGACGTAATTAAAACTTCTGTCGATGTCAAAATACTTAAACCAGTAATATAGAAATTCGAAAACCTTCATCAACAAGCTTTATGAGTACCTAGTACTTAGGCAGAATCGCGACAAACCCTACTAAGTATATGACTACAACTTTCATCGGTACCACGGTACCAGGTGTTACGCAGGTAGTTAATTTTGAAATAGTAAGCGTTTTACATTTCATATCTTCGGAATCTGAAAGCAGATATTTTTTTTATTCAAACGTTATGTGAAGTTTAACAATATCTACTGAATTGGAAAGATGATTATCTTTTTATATTTTCTCGGTACTCGGCGGCTTTCTCCTCAAAAATGTATTCTAATTCATTTTCAGGCACCAACCGGCCTCGCAGCACGCGTCGCCCCTCCTTTCCTGAATGTCTTAAACCAGCGCATTTTTCACCCAACCAGACCACTGGTGTTGGGCAGCAGGTCCAGCTCATCTCTATGAGCAGTGCGACGCACGCGACTCTAACAGAGTACAGTACAGCGCGGCCGGGCGAGCACTACTACTCGCCTTGTCCCACTGTATGAGTGTGTTGGACGGGTTCTAAGGGCTACTGGAGCCGTATTATGAAGTATTATGGCCATCATAATTCCAGTCCGTAAAAGGGATGGCGCAGTCAGTTTTCGGTGTCGGTAAGTGATTTAGTTTTGCAACCATACTCAATATTAGAAATGCAAAAGTAATTCTGTCTGTCTGTTACGAGTACCTAAACCACTGAAACAATCGTTATGTTTGATCTACGGGCCAGTTGCGTACTATCATGGGTTTAATTTTGACAGTTCAACAACATTCATTGCGTTATTTACCAACGTAAATAACGCTATGAATGTTGTCGAAAAATTTTGGAACATATGAAGCAATGGATTAGCAATATACATCAAAATCATTCAGATTGTGATTATCAACGCAAATAGGGTGCTGGTATATAAAAAAACGCGGAAGAATTCTCGAGCAACAGTTAGTACTCCATAAAAGTGAAATGTGTCAAGTTCTCAAAATTACTTCCATGATCCATCAGTCATTCAACTTTTTATTCAAAGGTTTACAACATACAAGTGTTTTATTTCATAAATGAACGCATGCATTTAACCGACATATCGTGTGGCGTGTTTATCGCATTCGGTGGAAAATAAATGGCTTTTTAGTTACAAATTTGAGTCGACGCAGAGCTCAAGATATCTATACGGAGCGATGTTTTGAGTGGGAACGTTACAGTTGTAATTAACTGATCCAAATGAGGCGCATATCCGTAAGCGCAAAAAATCAAAGTACAGGGAGTCTATGATCGATTTTTGAGCCCTTTCTGCCTCGATTCAAAAATCCATCCTGTAAATGTTGTCCACATGGCCGTGCTTCTTTCCAGATACCAAGGCACCTTATTGCGTCTAGTAAGCATAGCATGAACACTCCTATCTCTACTCTACGAAGACAAAGTGTGACAAAGTTAAAATTCCTTTACTTAATTTTTGACATGAATTTTTCATTTTTTTGTGTGGTGGTCATGCTATGCTTGCAGATGCTAGCAGTATTCATATTTATCCGTATTAGGTTTAGATTTAAACATATTTTATTCTCAAAAAAGACACAAATTCACTTACATGAGAGCAATGCTTAGCATCAATTATAAATATAAAGTTCGTCACAGACGTCACGGTAGCAAAATGACACACTCATCCAATGCATTCAGCTTTTAGTATTACGCACGTAAAACGCGCGTTTCACTACGTGAGAGTTTAAACAACCAATTCGCCATGTTGCGTCTAGCATTCATCCGTATTAAGGCTTGTCCAGACTGCTGCAACATCGCGGGCGCGACGCGATTCTAGTAGCACAATTTCTTTGTCGGTGCCTATCGCGCCCGCGGTATTCACCGAGTCTGTACGAGCCTTTACACGCGTAAAACGTGTCTAATAGGTGATGTGCTACTTTCTTGGTCAGCAGTAGTATCTAAGTCACAACTGTGTGTCTTTCTCAAATTCCATGTGCCATTTGTCACCCGGATACATCATTGGTATTATAAGTAAAAAGAGGCATATAGGTTATACCCGCTCCGCAAGTGGCACGTCTTTCGCTTTTTCGCGACTTTGGCTTATTAGCCAAATTTTCTTCGTGTTGTCTCTCTTTCGCTTGCGATAGTTACGACATGCCATCCTTCTTCCACGTATCATCTAATAGTGTGACATTATATATAGTATCATAGGAGTTACATACTGAAGTTTGATGTTACATTTTCAGTCCGTATGTTTCCCAACACCTCGCCCAGGGACGTTGCTTGTACGTCATGTATTATTACGACATGTTCTTCACGAGCACACATACTGCTACATTTTTACCCACTTTACGTTTTTATTTTAAACACAGTCATGGAGTATTAACTCTGAATTATGTTGAATAACACATCTCTCGTAATATGACTCTTTTTGAAACAGATGATGAGTTCGCGTTGTGACTTTCTGAGTCGTTGAGGTTGATTTGATTTTTTATGTTTTTTAGGCTAATATTCAGATAAATCATGGTTTGAAGAGCCTTTATAATTTGAAGAGCTTCAACAAAAATCTTAGGTAACCGACATAGCCCGAAGAATTGCCAATTTTAAGTGGCAGTGGGCAGGCACATTGCTCGGAGAACAGATGGCCGATGGGGCCGAAAGCTTCTAGATTGGCCACCGCGTACCGGAAGACGTAGCGTTGGAAGTCTAGGAAGGCCTCCTATAAGGTGGACCGATGACCTTGTGAAGGCCGCAGGAATCTGCTGGATGCGGGAAAGCACAGAAACGGTCGAAGTGGCGGTGTTTGGGGGAGACCTATGTCCAGCAGTGGACGTATTTTGGCTGAAATAATGATAATACTAAAATTTGGAGACGGTTTATGTCGAGATTGGACATAATTATTATTTTCCGAAACTTATAGCTGGACTCAAATTGACGAGATATATTTTGTTGCTTACGAACGAAACTCTTTTCATTTGCAGAGAGAGAGAGCCTATTCATTGAAGTTAGTCTCAAAAAGATGTACCTATACATTGACAATAATTAATTTAATTGTATACAAACACCGGTACTTTATTGTAGCTGTACATGCTAAAAGTATGGGAAAGTGGGATTTGAAATTAGCAATGTGCAAGTCATGACTCAGTTTTGCAACTAAGATGAACGATAGTTCGTTCGGGACGGTCTAAACTTTGCACAGCAGTCGGAGTTCACGGAACACAAAATAAAAATCTAGTGTGGGGTGTTCCTTTCTCTGGTCGGGCAAAGTGTTAAGTATTGGGTTTACCCATCAGGAATTTCTCAGTACAGCCCGGAGTCTCGGACCGCCGCCTATCCGGACTTAAAAATGACTGGCAAAATGTGGATGTATACACCCGGCTTACCTATTCGGCAAATACAGACAAGTGAAAGCATTTTTTTTTTGTTTTGTAAAATGTATGTTTCTTAATTTTGTCAACTTACTAAAACCCAAGTTCCTCATATACAACCTTTTTTTTTTTTTTTTTTTTTTTGTTGCCGGGGTGGAAAATCCTCATGGATGTCCTCCGCCCTGGGGTGGGCGGAGGGGTCTGTCAGGCTCTTACTGACTAAAAACCACCCCGGTGTTCCCTACCCACACTTACACCGGGGATCTTGGGAGCTAGTATTACTTCCGTGATCCCCGGCTAGTGCCGGCCCGCCTCTGCGGGCCACCTCAAGTCTGCGGGGGGGTGAGGTGTTAGACCCCCCCGCGACGTCTCAAAGGGGCGCGCGTGGAACACTACGCGCCGCCACCTCGGGTCCAGTGTGATGGGGGGCGGCGGACGTCCCCGAGTCCGCCGTCCCTGGACCCATTTAGGGGGGCCGGAAGAAGGCATTATCTGCCCTCTGCCGACGCCCGGTGCGCCTGCTGCGGGCCGGGTGAGCGGACGAGATCTCCCGCTCCTTTTCCGCAGCCTCCTTCTGCGACACGACTGTTTCGCAGAAGGATACCACCGCGTCCCAGGACTCCTCGCTGCCGGCCATCGACTCGACCACGGCCGGCAGCGATAGGTCACTGCCTACTCCTGAGATGAGGGCACGGCGAGGCTCCTCCCAAGCGGCACACTCTGCCAGCGTATGCCGCGCCGTGTCCTCCCGGCAGTCGACGCAGTGGTGACACCGGGCGTCTGGCTCCCTGTTTATGCGACACAGGTACTTCCCGAAGCAACCATGCCCCGAGAGCACCTGCGTCACCCGAAACGACATGGAGCCGTGCCTCCTCCCGAGCCAGGGCTCGAGTACTGGCCGGATCGCCTCGATGGTGGCGAGGCCGGCGGTAGGGCGTGAAAGCCTTTCCCGCCATTCCGCCACCAGGGCTGCGCGAAGCTGTGACCGACGCAACTCAACATGTCGCTGCATCAGCCACTCGCCCCGCGCCCTCGCTTCCTCGCGCCACCGATACAGTGACGCGAGTACTTTCGCCTCGAGGTCCCAGGGTGGGGATCCGGCCAGTACGCAAGCCGCCTCGTAGGAAATCGTGCGATATCCCCTGATGACTCTGACGGCCATCGCTCTCTGCGGCTTCCGCAGGACTGCGATGCTTCCGGCCGTCAGGTCAGCCGCCCAGATCGGGGCCCCATAAAGGGCCATCGATCGCACGATCCCCACGTAGAGCCGCCTACAGGCGGCGCTCGGGCCCCCCAGATTGGGAAGCAGCGTTGACAACGCCCCAGCCGCACTCAACAACTTGGGCGCCAGCCGCCGGAAGTGGGGGCCAAAATCCCACCGGCTGTCGAGCACCAATCCTAGGTACTTCATGGTGGACTCGACAGCGATTTGAGCCCCCCCGACCACGATGTGTGATCCCGGCGGCGGCGCCCGCCGGGGGCCATGAAAGATCAAGGCCTCCGACTTGTTGAGGGCAACCTCCAGCCCTAGGCGACGTATGCGGCTCACCACCTGTGAGACCGCAGCCGTCGCCAGCAACGCTGCCTCCCTGTACGAGCTCCCCCGGGCCGTGACCAGTGTGTCGTCCGCATAACACGTCAGGTCCACGCCCGGCTGGAGCTCGCCCCGCAGCACCCAGTCGTACCCGATGTTCCACAGGAGCGGTCCCACGACCGAGCCCTGTGGAACACCGCACGACATGCGGCGCTGGTTTCCGCCATCACGTCCCGTGTAGGTGACACACCTCTCCGCCAAATAAGCCCCGACGATGCGGCGGTCCTCATATACAACCTACTCCAAGTCGTTGTCAAGTTTCATACATGAGTTAAACAAGCATTTTTGCTGAGTAGGTACACTTAGTTTGATGGGAAAAGCTAATAATTCAGTCGCCAGTCGGCGCATGCGCGGTGAGTTGAGTGTTTCATTTCCCAGCTGCTCGCTTGCTTCATGTACTTGCCTGTGAAGTTGCTATCTCTAAAGTAATGGCTGCTTTTACGGTTCCGTACCTCAAAAGGAAAAAACGGAGCCCTTATAGGATCACTCGTGTGTCTGTCTGTCTGCCCGTCTGTCACAGCTAATTTGTTCCGAACCTACAGGTCCGATTAAGTTGAAATTTGGTTCACATATGAATTTCTGTGACCCAAACACGGACTTGTAACAGTAAATAAATGAATTTTTAATGAAGGGTCCTACAAACACACGCGATATCGCGGGCGCGACATGCACCGACAAAGGAATTGTCTTTGTCGGTGCCTGTCGCGCCCGCGATATCGCGTGAGTGTGTAAGAGCCTTGAGGGTCTCTTTTGGGGGCAAATTAGAAAATTAAAAAAAGTTTTGATAACTGTACCGTGTGACATATTAAACCAACGGGCTTGTTGTGAGGGTTTCAAATATATTTATTAAATAATTAAAATAGACAGTTTTAAAGTTATGATGAAAATTGACCATTTATTGAAACTACTGAGCCTATTTTTTTTAATACTGAAAATAGTTCCTTACTTATAGATTACAGGAAAACCAAAAAACAGCAAAACCCTCCACCAGGAAAATAACAAGCCGAACCTCTCAATATTGTGCGTACAAACTTAAATTTGCAGTTGGAATGTGTGGTAGAACATGTTTTTCAACTACAATGCTAAGTTTGTTCTTGGTATAAAAAACATGGTAGATAACTTATTCATTGTACGGAACCGTCACCACGCGAGTTCAACTCCAAATTGTCCGGTTTTTTATGGTGCTTTTTGTAGGACGTTTGCATGGCGTCGGTTTTGGCGTAAAGTGATGACCTAATTTTGTTGATGAAGTTGGGATAATATAGTATCTAACTCTCTCGTGTATAGACTGTAAAAGACGCTCGGAAATCGCGTTGCCATCCCAAAGACGAAGCTGCATGTCTGGTGTGCTTAGCGGGGTAACACGGGTTTCAATAACCTTCAAACCGAAACACAAAGACACTGTTTAGCTTAATCAGCCTATAATTTCCCCACTGCTGGGACACAAGCCTCCTCTCCCGTGAGAGGAAGTGGGCCGTACCTAATCTACCAAGCGGGCCCAGTGCGGGTTGGTAGATGTCACATGTCTTCTAATTTTTGGTTCTAGGACATGCCGGTTTCCTCACGATGTTGAGAGCGGTGGTGATGAAAATATTTATACAAAGTAAAGTGCCTGCTCGGGATCGATGGGCCATCAACGCTGCTTGGCTAGAGAAAAAGCTATGGTGATAGTTCTTCCCCGGACGAGCTCGGCCATTGAATTTGGTAGCCGAAATAGGTGCGGTGATACTTTCCCAGACGAGCTCCATCACAGCATTCTTTCTTTCTCAAAATCGTCGTAGCCGTCTAATCTCATTGATATTTCAGCCTGACCAATTACCATCAAAAGAGCCGTGAAACATTAGAAGCAGCAGGTTGATAGTCCCGCAGCGGTGTCTCGGTTTCATTACAAGGCCGGTGTTGGCCCGTGGAGCTCATTTCCGGCTCCCCGCCTATTACCGAACGACGTTATATATTGTTATGATGGTTATCTTAGTGGTATTCTGTAAAGTTAACTTGGAACCTTACTAGGGTGACCGAATAATTACTATTCGAAAATGAAATTATTTGTTTTTGAGGCGAAAGCGTCAGGGTAGCCCGCGAAATTCAAACTTTCTACAGGTTTTTGCAATTTGCAGGTCTGTATGTTGTTCGCGGCCTTATCAAATATTTATTTATAGAATTATAATATGTGACATATGAAAACAAAAGTAACGTACTAAAAGCAAGAAATATTTTACGATTTGTTGTTCTCATGATTTTAAAGACAAATATAGTCAAATACTTTTACTTATATAATTATGTTAAGTTATTCCTTGATTTATAAAGTTTTTAGTTTGGCTTCGGTTTTTATAAGAAATTACTGAACAACACGGCAATCGTATAAATATTGTCACGATTGCGGTCGAAATCGCACTAGTTCGTAGAAACGACCAATTTGCCTGTGACATCACATATATAATACGAGAAATCTCGAAGAAATCAGTGTACACGTACAAAAAATACGCGTAATAAACATTACATTATTTATATCAAATTATTCACATCGACAAACGAACCCAAGCATTTATTGCAAGTTAGGTTTGTAAAGAAATTTTCAGAATCGTGTTGTAAACTCCTTTGGTGTTACGTTTCAGACTTTGAAAACAAAATAATGGCTAAGGCCATTTGCTAATAGTGCCTCTCGAAGCGCGCTAACTGTATGGCTCTAAGCATGTAAGCAAACGTACTGAGCAAAGTCATTTCTAAAGTATTCAAACATACAATAAATACATTGGAGTGTGTTAACTACATAGTTATCGTGTCTCAAAATACAAACTTATTACTGAACATTCAGTAAAGTTTGTATCTTGAGTGGATGTTTTTTTTTTTTCACTTAATTTTAACTTAATCAGCACATAATGTTCCCACTGATGGGACACAGGCCTCCACTCGGTGAGAGGGGGTGGGCCGTAATCTACCACGTGGGCCCAGTGCGGGTTGGTAGATATCACATGTCTCCGAGTTTTTGGTTCAAGGAAATGCCGGTTTCCTAACGATGTTTTCCTTCATTAGTAGTGTTAAACATTTACCTATATGCTAGTGCGTTTGTTAATTCATTAGCCATTTTTAATTTTAAAGGAGCCTGTTTATACTTTTAGGTTTTGAGACTGCAATAAACATTTTCTAGGCAATTCCAGTGTCTCAAATACGAGGCTCTTTCCAACTAAGAAAATTCCAATTCAATAATACTCCTTTCTTTACCATGCACTATCGGGTTGCACGGTTTTTACTACTTGAAAAACATCGAGATTTCTCTGATATACCTATGCTAGTTTAACATTAACGTATTATACGAGGGCGACACTGAAAGTTTTTTGAACTGGCCACTTGTAAACGATATAATAAAATAATTCGTTCAAATTTTGAAAATGGAACTCTTTGCCAATATTATTGTGTATGAATTTTATTCAAATGTCAATTGTTTACGATTTGGCGGCAAATTGAAAATTGCCTGTGTCACGTCAGCATGAATTTAACGCGAGAATATTTTTCGTACATTGATTTTTTATGACTTTCGATGCAATTAAGTCAACAAGAAAGTTATGATAGAGATGGGGCTTCATCGTGAAAGGCCAATCGAAATAGGCCTTTCACGATTAAGCCCCATCTCGTGCCACTGTTTACAACTGGTTTAATGAGCTTAAACGTGGTTGCACTAATCTCACCGATGATCTGCATGAGGGACGGCCTTTACGGCGACGACGGAAGATAACATCAGTGGTGTGCGGCGTATGATAGAGACTGACAAAAGAGTGACTTATCAGCAGATTCGGACAAGCTTAGGAATCGGTATGAGTCAAGTGCACAAAATCCTCCATGAACAATTAGCGGACAGGAAGCTTTGTGCTTTACCTCAAAATACATAAGGGTGACGAAAGCTGGATTTATAGTTATGATCCTGAAACTAAGAGACAGTCTGCTGTCTGGGTGTTTCCTTCCGAGGAGTTGCCAACTAAAGTGAAGAGAGGTCGAAGCGTGGGAAAAAAGATGGTGGGCTCGTTCTTCGGAAGGACAGGTCATTACGCAACAATTGTTTTAGACGATCGCAAAACAGTTACTGCTGGGTGGTACACTGACAATTGTTTGCCACTTGTCTTGGAAAAAGTTCGGGAGACACGACCACGGCACGGCAGTAGGATCCTTCTTCACCACGACTACGCCTCGTCGCACGCCGCCAAGCAAACAATCAACTACTTGGCGACGTCAGACGTGGAATTACTGGGTCACCCGCCCTATAGCCCCGACGTCGTACCTTGCGATTTTTATTTATTTCCGAAAATAAAAGAAAAACTTCGAGGAAAACGTTTTATGGACGCTGAGGAAGCAGTGGCTGCGTTTCAAAATGCTGTCGAAGAGCTAAGGACGAGTGGGCAAAGTGCTTTTCTCAGTGGTTCCATCGGATGCAGCGATGTATTGATGTAAATGGACACTATTTTGAAAATATATAATAAAACTAATAACTTGTTAGTTTTTCAGTTTTTGATTTTCTAAGAACTTTCAGTATCACCTTCGTACATATACACAATCTTCCGTAATAAATTCTGAAAATGATAGTGTAAACCACGTCAAAATCAGTTGCGGAGTGTAGAAAAACAACGTGGTTTACACTCAGATAGACGCGAAAACCGTCTTTAACTTATAATATGTATAGATATATATATCACGTAACATTCATTTACTTCATATACAACTTTATTGCAAACACAAAACCGGCAGAATACTATACAGGATGACGTGACAAAAACTCCTAAAGCCAGCAGACCAACAGATTAAATATTTAAAGAACAACATCAACACTTAGTAATAAAACTTCATACATTCCTTGTTGCCGGTCATAACGTAAAATACTGCAATGTTACTCCGCTATCTTCTCTCGAACAGTCGAAAAAAGAGTTTGGTATACAGGTACACAACATAAGTATTTCACTACACTACCGATTTTATGTTTTATTGTGAGCATAATACTGGTATTCAGCTGCATTCAGTTAGACTGGAAGCCGACCCAACATAAAATTCAAAATAATGTATTTCACATAAACCTACTTATGAAACATCAGAAGCTAGGTGCACGGTTCCAATTGTTCGCTTCCTATGGAGAAGAGCCGGCAAGAAACCCCACGGTTACTCATTTAAAGATAATTGGATTTTACAGTTTTAATAGATATGGGAGGACAGGGTAGGCTCGTCAACAAGAACCAGGTACTTAACAAAAAGTAACACAAAAAAAACTATAACTAAAACAAACGTCAATAACAAACACAATAAACTAATATTATTGTCTATTGATAATGACGTGAGCGAGCAAGTGCGCTAGCGGACGCGGTGACAAACTACACAGGTTTCACACTCGAGACCTTGCGGCACACTGAATCCTGGTACGGGCACATGAGTTACAGTACTGAATACACCCAGATTTTAGAATAAATTCTATAGAAATATAAAATATATATCTTTTGAAAAAAGATTTCTCACAAAATATTCATTCTTAAATTGTCTATCCATTAGTGTCAGTAGCAAAAACAAAATAATGCTTACTTCACGAGGAGATGCATGTTATCAATTATTATTTTCTCATTTCTATGGTTTCGTTTAACGAGATAAATTAAAAAAATACTCCTATTTAAAAAAAAATGTACCACTATGGAATCTAGATTATGTAGAAATTTAATGTATTTTTTATTAGTTGATATTTCTTAAAAAATAACAAGCTCATAAAACTGCACAAAAACCAGATATCGCGGCGTTCTGGTCGAGGACGGGCCATGAAAACGACACGCATGACGAAAAATTTGAAAATTTTCGTATCCGCTATCTTGGATTTTCATACTGTTTGTACTGTCGGCCTTAGCACCCTCGAAAACCATGAAAATGATACCCATGATGAAAAATTTCATCATTTTCACAGCCGCCATCTTGTATTTACATTTTGACATCACTATCGACTTTATCACACTCGAAAACCATGAAAACGATGGCAGGCGGGTTGGCGATCGCAGTATGGTGTTAAAATTCATGGAAAACGCCTTTTACGACACCCACGGGAAGAAATAGGATGGTGCTATTTTTGACGTCCGGCACCACAAGGACCACGTCATGGACTACCGGCTTTAGAACCCTCGAAAAGCATGAAAACGATACCACTGGTGAAAATTTTGAATATTTTCGCCACCGACATGTTGGATTATCATGAAAACTTGCGTTGAGTGATGTTTGGTAGGGGCAAAACTTATAGATTCGAGTCACCGACATGCTAATGTGACGTGTTGCGCCAGACTGGCGACGCGCAGCGACCTGTATACATTTGTGTAAACGTAGTTTTCACATCTGTCGGCAGTCCCCATGACTGCCTATTTTTTTAAGCCTTGGATTTGTGCAGACATATACCTACAATTATTCTTTATTTCTGTTTTGCTACAATCTTCACGCTTGGCAGACAGATTGGTATTCTCAATAACTCACTCAAATGAACTCACATCCTACATCTTACATCACCTCTCCCCGCTGTCACTGCCTCCCCGATCTCCCATTTCAGTACTACGAGTATATCCCACTTCCCTAATCTATACTTTAAAACTGCAAATAAGTACCTTTCTCAAAATGGCACTCTAAGGAATCCAAACATACTTACCTCATTGAGTTTCCAATACTGCCTTTATTTTCCGAGACGAGGCTCCATTCTTAACGCTCTTCCAGTATAGGCACGAGCTCACTCGCGCCAGTAGCTCGACTGCTATTCGAAAACGCTTTTAGCAAAATAGACGAAGAGATTTTTTTAAAGTAATTATTTGCGCCAGTGGCCTCTTAATGGTTTTCACACGTTCGTGGAATTCATTAATTGGATACTGAAAGGTTTGAATTTGGATTATATTGAAGGGTTAGCTTGTTTCGATAAGAAATTGTAGGAGTGAAATTGAGTGAGTCTTAGAATTGATGAAGATTTTGTTCTGTTGTAGCATTTTTGTATTAAGCGGTTCACTAGTCCTGTATAATTTAATTGCCAATTTTTCTTAGGGTGTTGAAATACCTGTTTTAGAGCTATTTTTAATCTTCTCTATTTAGCTGTAGATGTGAAAGCAGAAAACCAACCATTGTAACTATAGTAATAATGGTTAGTATAAAATAAAGAAGAAGAAAAAAAGAATAAGAAGAATTCTAATTCTATACTTTTCTAATTTTTTAGTCAAAAACAGTTAGGTACATGCTAAAAAAGATACAAGAAATCCATAAAAATGTCCACCACACTAATATTATAAAGGCGAAAGTTTGTGAGTGTGTGTGTGTGTATGTTTGTTACTTCTTCACGCTCAAACGGCTTGACCAATTTTGATAAAATTTTGTATGGAGGTAGCTGACAATCTAGATTACGACATAGGCTTTTTATCCCGATATTCCCACGGGATCGAGACTTACGCGGGTGAATCCACGGGGCGCAGCTAGTAATGAATAAAATAAGAGTGAATGTTTAGGTTTAATCATATTAGTTTATTCACCTATCATGGCACTAATCAATAAATAGACTGATTGCAACTACGAAACACACGTGTGAATAAACGAATGTCCTTTCTTTGGTATTATTCGCTGAATCGTTGATCCCCTTAAATCCTGAGATGAGCTGCACGATAACAGCAAATGCGTGCACTGACTGGACAGGTCCTCTTAATCTGTGTGCTCTTTCATCAAAATACTATTGCAGACACCAATCAACATGGTGTTCATATGATTTGGCCAAGATTATTATATATTATATATTTAGGAAACGCTGACCTCATCTAGTTTTTAAAATACGATTGACGTGTAAAAGTGTTTGTACAAACCTACTTACAGAAATAAAATCATTTCTCATTTAACGATACAATCCCACTAAAACGGAAACAGTCCGAATCTCATTCACATCCTGTCAAAAAAGCACTCCACACGAATATCTCGACAAAGTTTCGAAGTATGAGTGACGTCACTCCGTGTAAATTGTCGGGACACGTATTTACCGAGATACCAATAAGAGCATGATTGCTCCGGGGACCAATAGAGGCGCTGCATCGGTTACGTGAGCCTCGGCGTAATGCAATCTTGTTGCTGTCGTAAGTGACTTGATATGCGGAAATCTGATAGAAAATTCAATTTCGCTTATAGATGTTTGATTTATGTATGGATTGGATGGATGAGAGGTGAACGTGTGACGTTCTGGTTCCCTGTTTCACGTTTATTTGGTGTTCTTTGACAGTATTACAAGATTGTTATGTAGATATAAATTCGCCCTCTTTAAATTAAACGACAATAAATTCACCGCTTATTAAATGTGTCGTAACCATAGCTACCGTGAGTTAATACCGTGTGCTAAGTGAGGAATAAACACCTCCGCCTATCCCATTGAGGAATATAGTAGGCGTGATATTATGTTTATCTAAGAGGATTCTGAGAACGGTATTATTCAGATAAATCGCATTAATTTCCTAGTAAATCTGTCCTGGATTTTCAGATATATTGCTCTGACGTCAAATGTCGGATATCTGGAGCTACAAACATAGACTATCGTTCAACTGCGAAACATTTCCAAATAATTTAAACTCCTCCAAATCCAACACCTGGAGTTACTATAAGGCGGCGTTTGCACTGTACACACAGATTTGGATAATGAATGTAGTTACTGTTAACGTTGATTACTGTAAGAAATACCTGGATGTTCAACTTCTCTGATATTTATTTGTCTGTTCTTTTTGCTTCGTGTACTTTTTTGTACATTGTAAAGGGTTTTAAATCTTAAGAGGAGGCTCCATATTTTTATGATAATTTGCGTGAATATTCTGAAACAGTCACACATACAAGCAAAATGAAACTTTAGTATATGATTTATGGGATCTTTGTCTTCCATGTTGTAGACAGTTACGTTATTGTAATATTTTCTCTCGATACATTTTTGTTCTAAAATCATAGCACATAACATAACATCACGCCTGTAATCCCCGAAGGGTTAGGCAGAGGAGTACCTAATAGTACACGCACATTTCGCCAGTTATGTTTAAGTTCCATGTAATAGGCGAGAGGCTATTGCCATCAACCGGGCACAAATCCAGACTCCTACTATAGACTATACTTATTCTAAAATCATGTCTTTTTTAAGGATAATTATAAAAAAAACAAACAAGATTGTTTGGCTTTTATGTCTAAAATAAATATTCACAGCAAGAAAATATAGTTTATTATCCACTAACAAGATATTTTTTCTCTAGATTAATTATTACTTTAGCTATAAACGAAATAAGAATACGCGCTATTCAATTTTATTACTGATGTAGTAGCGTTTAGCACATAACGGAGTGGCGGGGAGCGAGGGGCGGAGCTTGCGTTCGAAATTTGATTTAGACTGGCTTACCATTAAGTCAATTGGAACCAAATCAAATAACTAATGATATCTCGCCCTTCAAATACACATTGAAAGAGAAATAAAAACAATACAAATAAAAAATAAAAGTAAAATAGGGGCTTGTGGCTAAGTACTAACAGCCGCACGGGTCGATGGACCAGGTTAAGCTACGGTTGCCACGGTTGGTCCGTGGATGGTTGACCATATTTACATACCAAGACCCCTCCATGCCTCGGAAAGCACGTTAAGCCATTGGTCCCTGCTGTCATTCGTGGATCTTTGTCAGCTTTTACGGGTCATCAGAAGGCCAAAATTCTGACAACCAGTCTTACCAAAGGATATCGTATTAAGTACCTAGGTTGTGGAGGTCAGATAGGTAGTCGCTCCATGTAAAATACTGGTATTCAGCTGCATCCGGTTAGACTGGAAGCCGACCCCAACATAGTCGGGAAAAAGCTAGGCAGATGAAGATGACCTATAATAGTAAAAACCGGCCAATTGCAAGTCGGAACACGCACAATGAGGAGTTCCGTAGTTGGGATGAATTTATCTCAAGAACAAACTTAACATTGTAGTTGAAAAAAATGTTCTCCCATAAATTCCAACTACAAATTAATGTAAGTTTGTAAGTACAATATTGGCAGATGTACCATGTTATTTTAAGACCATAGGTTTCTTATAGGCTTTTCTATAATCAATAAGTATAGAACTATAAACTGTTTTTTTTTTTTTAATTTAGGCTCAGTAGTATCGGAGATGCGGCGGGAAGGGTCAATTATCTTATATTTTCTTAAGTAACTTTAAAAAAAATATTTTAAAATTGTAAAAAAAATATACTAGAGAGTCTCACAGTAAGCCCTTTCATTTGACATTATCAAACGGTAATATGTGCATTTTTTATTTTTATTTTCTTACTTGTCTCCCAAATGTGACCCCAAATTAAAAAAATATATATATATATACGAAACACGTCCGTGTTTCGGTCACAGAAATTGATATGTGTACCAAATTTCAACTTAATAGGTCCATTAGATTCGGAGCAAATTGGCTGTGGGCCGGGTCGACGGCGCGTTGTGTTCCACGCGCGCCTCAAAGAGATGTCAGCACCAACTGACGGGGTCCGATAGGGCCAATGCCTGCCAGGGTTGTGAGTCTGTCCGAAAGGGATATCGTGACCCTGGCACACAGACAACAGAAGGAACACGAGTGGGTTTTGGTCAGTAAAAGTCTGACACGCCCTCCCGCTCCGCACAGAGCGGGAGAAGTTATTTGACAATTTCCCACCCAAAAAAAAAATTACGGACAGACAGACAGACACACGAGTGATCCTAAAAGGGTTCTGTTTTTTCATTCGGACATACGGAACCCTAAAACATTACTTAATAACATCGACTTAGACAGACATCTCTTTCAGTGAACTAGCAAAAGTAGTTAATTATTCAAAAGTTTATAAAACTAAAGCAATAACTTCCAAGTAATTATTTCAATGTAATTCAAAGATATAGCCACTCAAGTGTGCTCGGGGCATAACTAATAACATCAGAAGTCTTTGCCAATATCTTCGCGTAATCTTGCTAGATACGAACGTGACCATCGCTCCCCCCTCTCCCCCTTTGAACGGGGGACGGGGGCAGACATTGAGGTGTTATTAAAACCGGGTAGTTTGATGTAACACGGATTTCTTGTAATTGAAAAAACTATTTTTGTTTCATTTATTTTAACAATTTTTATTATAAATGACGTCTTGAAAAAGCAAAAGGAGTATGTAAGGAGCGTAGCAGGTGGCGTTCTATAGTTTCTGCCTACCCCCATGGGAAGAAGGCGTGAGTTTATGTATGTATGTATGTGTATGACGTCTTGAATTGAATTAATATAATTTATGTGAATAGTATTTTTGTTGAATGAAAAAAAATATTTATTGTAGAAAGCGATTGGTTTACTATTTGGGAAGGCATGTGTATTGTGTTGTTACAGCTTGATGTGATAAGTACCTGTTTTTCGAAATAAAATAATACAGTAACAATTGGGATGAAGCTGAATAAATTCTGTGAATGTGTCTCAAAATCAGAAAAATGTTTTCCTAGAAAGTAGTCTCATCAAATCCAATTGGATCAAGATTTCCATTTCAAATTAAATTACTACTCAATAAGTTAACAAAAAACTGCTTGCATTTTATCTCATCTTAGCAGCTATCAAACCTCAGACATTTGCATCACAAAAAAAATAAGGATGCTCAGAGAGAGCACTATTGAAGAATATTAAGGAGTTCTCCTGAAGGATCAGTTCATGAATTTCAAGGGGGTAATCGAAATGCATTAACTGAAGTAGAAGCTGCCTTGGAGAACGTAGAAGGCCCTTAAATGATTTATGCGGAACCTTTTCGAAAAGCCCGCACGGATATTTGAATCGTATGGATTTGAGTTTAGAGCAAGAATACACTTGCAATTAATCGTTCTGCAAATATTGCAGGTATATTACATTTGTCGATTGCAATGGGATTGTTTATTTAGATTTCGATGTTCTCCGTGTGGTGCCGGACATAAAGAATAGCACCACCCCATTTATTCCCGTGGGTGTCGTAAAAAGCGACTAAGGGACTTACTAGAGAATGGGCAGCAGCGTTCTCAATGCATTTTAACACCATACTGCGATCGCCAACCCGCCTGCCAAGCGTGGCGATTATGGAAAATACCCTCCCTTAGGCCCCCCTAAGGGAGGGTGTTTGCCATAATCAGCCTATGTCCAGCAGTGGACGTCTTTTGACTGAAATGATGATGATGGTGAGATGTTCTTGTGCAAGCTGCTACTTTTGTGCTTTCTACAACGTTATAATTCTATAGAAACACACACACACACACACACACACACACGATACTATGTCCTGGGGACCGATCGCGCTAAATTTGAACGTTAATACCAAAACTAAACCACAACCAAAAACGTTACGTTAGACACATTTCGTATTGCGCTAATCATTTCAACGGATACGATTTAGCTTTACTTTGGAAGTTACGTTGGAGGAACGATCGATCGAACTTTCAGTATTGGGTTTGGCGATTTTGTCGCTCAGAAAAAATAGCGTGATACCGTTTCTTACATCAGCTAAGCCAAAACTAAACCAAAACCAAAAACGTTCCGTTGGAACGGTAATTACGTTGAGAAATAGCGCGATCGGCCCCCTGCGCACTTGGCCAGTCTCCGAACAAAGCATGCAACTTCGTATCGAACTTAAATTGCGGGTCCATACGAGTACAATGTATGAAGGTGTTTTGGTTTTTTTTTTTTTAGTTTTTTTTTGTATTCCATACTTTTTGTTGATCTCACGCCCTATGAATTGCAAGTGTGTCTTGTTCTTAGGGATCTCACGCACAATGCGACCGCGACCACGACTTGTCGCATGATTTTTAGCACGACTTGTCGCACGACTGACCGCAATCTCGAATAAAACTGGTAACGACGACAGGTCGTGCGGCCATGTTGGGAAATATTATGCACATCACTACTTCTTACATGAAACGTCACTAAAGTATAGACAATTTATGTTATCTATGGTTCTTCTTCCTCTCCTACCTCCACTAGAGAGATCATCTTCACTGCTACAAATATGTAAATGTAAGATTGTAAGCTTTCTCTAAATAAACAGTGTTCAGATCAATTAAGTGTTCTTAATCAACCCACAAACTCAACAGGCCAAACTTTCTTCTTGGTCGGAAGCTTTCTACGGCCAAGATTGCGATGCGACAAGTCGTCGTTGCGTCGTCGTGGCCGCGTAGTGTGCGAGATTCCTTAAAATGAATTCGTTGGCAATTATCGGCTGTGATTAACGCCTTGTTGGCTTTAGGTGAGCTTTGATTTTCAGTGTTTTGATTGGATCAATATTCTGTTTAGATTATGGTGATTTTAATTTGTCTTATCTAGAATCTTCAGTCTGTTTGCTTTCGGTAAATTAACGGTGTTATTTGAATTATGTTATGATTAATACATTGGTGGAAAGATAAAGTTATTTGACCTAGTTTTTGGTAATACATTATATTTCCTTCCAGATTGTATTATTTTATGTATTTATTTAAATTTCAGTAGTTCATAGGCTTTATGCTACAAGGCATTCTCTACCAGTCAAGTCAACCTTTGGGTAAACGAGAAAAAAATATCTTCCCCACTTTACGCATCGGGGAGGTACCCTAAAAAACCATTACCATAGTCCATTCCATTAGTCGGTGTGATTATCATATCCATGCCAAATTATAGCACCCATATACACCCATACCAAATTACAGCTTTCTAGTACTAAGAGTCTCTGAGCTAAACCGCGGAAAGACAGACAGCCAGACGGACGGACATGGCGAAACTATACTATGACTACGGAACCCTAAAAAGGCCAACATTGTGAAAGTTGTATAAAAAATACATAATATATTTTGTAAATTATCGCGGCTTTACAGTACGAATTTTTTTTTTGTATTTTAAAAACTTAATAATCTATGACAATAAACTAAGAGAGCATTATCATCACGATCTTGTATCTATAAAACGATTTGTCTAGATAAGATATTGTAGCTAGAATATATATTGTATGATATCAAGTGAAACCAGAGGGCTTAGACAAAGTAACATTCGACTAGCGATAACGCTAGTAGAAAAGCCACAAGTATGGGGTTGACATACGAGATAAGCTATCGAAATGCCACAAGTATGGGGTTGACATACGAGATAAGCTATCGAAATGCCACAAGTATGGGGTTGACATACGAGATAAGCTATCGAAATGCCACAAGTATGGGGTTGACATACGAGATAAGCTATCGAAATGCCACAAGTATGGGGTTGACATACGAGATAAGCTATCGAAATGCCACAAGTATGGGGTTGACATACGAGATAAGCTATCGAAATGCCACAAGTATGGGGTTGACATACGAGATAAGCTATCGAAATGCCACAAGTATGGGGTTGACATACGAGATAAGCTATCGAAATGCCACAAGTATGGGGTTGACATACGAGATAAGCTATCGAAATGCCACAAGTATGGGGTTGACATACGAGATAAGCTATCGAAATGCCACAAGTATGGGGTTGACATACGAGATAAGCTATCGAAATGCCACAAGTATGGGGTTGACATACGAGATAAGCTATCGAAATGCCACAAGTATGGGGTTGACATACGAGATAAGCTATCGAAATGCCACAAGTATGGGGTTGACATACGAGATAAGCTATCGAAATGCCACAAGTATGGGGTTGACATACGAGATAAGCTATCGAAATGCCACAAGTATGGGGTTGACATACGAGATAAGCTATCGAAATGCCACAAGTATGGGGTTGACATACGAGATAAGCTATCGAAATGCCACAAGTATGGGGTTGACATACGAGATAAGCTATCGAAATGCCACAAGTATGGGGTTGACATACGAGATAAGCTATCGAAATGCCACAAGTATGGGGTTGACATACGAGATAAGCTATCGAAATGCCACAAGTATGGGGTTGACATACGAGATAAGCTATCGAAATGCCACAAGTATGGGGTTGACATACGAGATAAGCTATCGAAATGCCACAAGTATGGGGTTGACATACGAGATAAGCTATCGAAATGCCACAAGTATGGGGTTGACATACGAGATAAGCTATCGAAATGCCACAAGTATGGGGTTGACATACGAGATAAGCTATCGAAATGCCACAAGTATGGGGTTGACATACGAGATAAGCCATCGAAATGCCACAAGTATGGGGTTGACATACGAGATAAGCTATCGAAATGCCACAAGTATGGGGTTGACATACGAGATAAGCTATCGAAATGCCACAAGTATGGGGTTGACATACGAGATAAGCTATCGAAATGCCACAAGTATGGGGTTGACATATAAGCTATCGAAATGCCACAAGTATGGGGTTGACATATAAGCTATCGAAATGCCACGTGATCATAAGTCAACGAATAGAAATTAGCTAGACAATGTTATCATCATTCGATTCCATGAAACGAATCGACAGCGTCTGACGATAACTTCCATAGAGATTCGAAGCCAAGTGGCACTTTTTGACAAGCATTATCGCTAGTTTTCGATTTGTATGAAGGAATTCAAATCGAAAACTATCGATGACGCTTGTTGAAAAGTGTAATAACGATAGCGATTGTAGGAATAGAATCGCTCCAAAGCGAATGCCATATGTCTAGGTTAGGCCCTCAGTTGTTTAATCCTGGTATTACTCTTAAATGAAAATGTGCGTACCTATTAATATATACATATACACGTATGTACATATAAGAAAAGACTTCCTCGGTGGTTTAGCAGTAGCTAGCACTACTGCTGAGCACGAGGTCCTGGGTTCGATTCCCAGGTCGAACAAAGTGTTACTGGATTTTTCCATTACGAATTTATCAGTACCAGCCTGGAGTCTGGATTTGCGCCCGGTTGATGGCAATAGGCTCGCCCCCTATTACAAATGGGACTTAAACATAACAGGCGAAATGTGGGTATACCTCTGCATAACCCTTTCGGGGAGACAAGGCGTGATGTTACGTTATCTATACGAACACTCAGAATAGAGCTCTCGACTAGGGCTTTACTTGAGTACCTTAGCCGATGCTCCCGAGGTATCCAGGTATATGGGAAATCGAGCGTAAGGCACTAGCATAAATATGGATACAGAATTATTCATGCATCATGTTGTTATTTATAACTAATGATGTTTGAAAATATACTATTCAACATAAGTATGGAACATATCAGTAGCTCCCAATGAAATAATAAAATCGCAGAACCAAACCTACAAAACAGGTCGAAAACATACAAAATGTTCCAAATACAAAATATTTACCAGTTGCCCAGTGTTTTAAAATACATTCTGCATTTATACTTGAACGCGCAATGTCCACGCCTCCTGTGCATTCTGTACAATAGCCAGAAATTCGCAGAACATTGTAATAAGAGCAAAATTGTGGGAACTGGCATCCAAATACCGCGATACGTCGGTGAACGCCGTTCGAAAAATAGGATCGGTTGAAAAACGATGCGGTTTTAAGGTTGGGATGCATCGTGGGTGAATTAGCTGTCAGTTGCGATGTTGGAGTGACTGGTCGAGTTTGGTTTGAGGGCATAGACAAACACTGCTACAAGGATTTTTTGGCGCTCGAATGATGTTGACAGGGGGCGGGAGTTGGTAAACATTTGTGCAATTGTTTTGTGAAATGTCACTTGAAATGTATTCTAAACACAAGATGGCAGCGTTAGTTCCAATTTTAGCCACGCACCAAAATAACCTTATAGCGCTAACTATAAGCTCCAACTCAAAGCATTTACTTCAATAAATTAGATAAAAACCCCTAAACAAATAAACAGAAAAAAAAATACTTCAATAAAACCATTTACAGGCACTTTTGAACTGTCAAGGAGTCGGTCAGCCAGAAAGATGAAGCTTGCCCTTTCCAAGGCGTAAAAGATTCCTATGCACAGGCTTTTGCGCGGTAAAATGTTTTATTAACTAGACGAAGCGTTATTAGAAGTCATACTTCATTTGAAGTTGAGACTTATTAAAATCACAATTGAGATAAATAACTGGCAGAACAATAAATAAAATTATGATAAGGTTAAATAAAGATAACTTACTAATGTCACCCCCCAAACATTTTGGGCGACTGGCGTCGATATGTGTCAAAAACCACAACATCCAGACCTATTTACACCTAGGAAAGTTTCCCCTACACCCTAGTGTGTTCCGCACTTTACTATCCCCTACTCCTACCGCCGGAAACGGATGTGGCTCGCGGCTCGTCCTGAGCTGTGTAATTTCGCGCGCTCGCTTTCCGCATTCTATTTTTGAATGTTAGTATGCGTTCCGTTTTTTTCTATTCATGTATGTTCTGCGGAATTCTTTATACTGACCTAGTGTCGCTTGTTAGTGGAGCTGGTCACTGGTAATATGCAGAAATGAGTGAAATATATTCATTTTTATTCTTAGTTGGTCCGTTTTCCGAATGAGGGAGTTTATTTCAGTTGGAAGATGTAGTTTTTTATAAAGTAAATGTAAGTTATGCAATTTTTTTTAGTTATCATATTTTTTTTATGAATGTTATTTTCTACGTCTGTGTGTAGGCCAGATATTTATATACAGTTCAGAAAGCGCTATTAATTAATATCTTCTTTTAAAATGAATTCTATATCAAGCTAAGTATTGTTTTATCATACACATGTCATTGTCAACACAGTCAAATAATTTTTTTTTTACTGTGACGGGCTGATCTGTCACATTAAAAACATATATTACATATATTTTGATAGTAACAAGCTATTGTTCAGTTCAAATTTGATTTAATTTCATAAGCATGTGTATTTTGTTCGTTATGGACAGATTTTAGTTGGATGTTATTGTATATAGTCAATAGTTAAAATTAATGGCCGATTTAAAAATGTTTCATGAAATATTTGAGAAATGAATGTGACTGCTCGAAACATATCAGAAATGTGTGGTCAAAACTACAACACCTAGGCACTTGAACAAAAAAAAAAAACGATCGAACCGTATAAGTATTAGTCGCATAATGATGTGTAACATCTGACATCTCACCTTGGTAATAAGAGCTTAAGCAGCGAAAAACATCACACAACATCACACAAACCTTTCCTCTCGCTTTCTGTGGGAGTGATTTCGTGAAAAGGGACGGAAGTGTGTAACAGGAAGTGATAGCTTGAGCATGGAATAAGTAAATACTTTTTAATAACATGCAATTAGTAGTACTATATAGATTATTAGTAGAGCGGGTCAAATTTCCACCACTAACGAACGTAACGAATAATTAATATTCGAATAAATATTTCAGCATTTAGTTTTTTTTAATTTTTGAGGTTAATTTCTGTCACTACTCAGTTGCTTATTGTATACCAAGGTGAGAATACAGGGAGCCAAGTCTGCTTACGCAGTTGTGTCCCAATGGCCGATCATTGGCACCGTAATTGTAGAGTTTGACAGTTTTGCTAATCTCCTAATTGAAAGGCGTCTTTATGATATTCCGGTGACGTGCCACTGATACTCCATTGGAATAATTGTCTGTATTTGGTAATCTCGTACTGACAAACTCCTATTATTTTGACTTCCTTATGGACCACTGTCTCTCGCCATTATGAATTTAGGAGGTTACAAACTATTGGCACAATGGTTATAATTACCAATCATTGAAAATAGCAGACTTGGCCCCTCATGTTACACATTATATGCGACTACTGTAAGGCTCGCTCGTTTTTTTTTTTACTTATATTATAATATTTTGTTATGTTGTCCTTTTAGTCTGTGCTAAATAAATTTATGTTCTTCCTGATAATTCTTAATGAAGAACAAAATTAGTTTTCAGTCATCAATACCATCAAGACGACCGCAATCCACAGTCAGTCACGCTTGTCTTAGGTGCTTCTAAATTGGCGGTATTGGCGTTAGTTACCGGTCAAGGCAAACAGGTTGGTGACCGCAGAAACCTCTCGATTCAGTGACCTAAGTACCTAGGCTACATATGTACACGCTGTCCCTACTGTAATATTCACCACCAACCTGCGGTATACCTTGCTAATGGGGTGAAGATAGATGTAGTATGGTTCTCCATAAAGGTGCATCTAGATTGCTGTCGATTTGTGTCGATCAGTCGATATTGATTGACATATCAATAGATGGTCGATCGTGTTACCTCCTACCTAGTTGTCCTCTGCCTTGTTCCGCAGTATTTTAAGTAACTTCTTCTAACTAGCCACTTACTAAAATGCCACAGTCACTTAGTACCAATTATGTAAGTGACTATTCAAGTTTACAAAATTAGTGCCTATGTAGTTTTCATAATAAATACAGTTGACATGTGGGTGTACTGTAGGTGCACCTCTGCCTAACCCGTCCGGGAATACAGGCGTTATGTTAATTATAGATAAATCTCGCACCAAATCAGCTCAAACTGAATAAAATACACACGTCTGTGTGGTTGTTTCGTCAAAATACCTTTTCAAACACTAATCTACATGGGCCTCACATGATCTGACCATTATGTCTTGAATTTAAAAGAGACTTCTGACCCCTTAGTTTGTTTCGCCATTTCTTCTCAGGGGTAGTCAGATAGGAAATGTCGACTCATCTAGCTTATTGTTTTTATATGGCTTCTAAATGTGACTCCGATATCCTATTTACGGAATAAACAATTTCATTTCACTTCATTACAAAGATACAAAACATAAATAATAATGTATTAATTTAGCATAATTCCCTTTTGAATAAAACTTAACTATGAAAGAGCTTTTATGATCTAATATAAAATTCCCATTTTCTTAATTACCACAGACTATAAAAGGCGCCAAATGAGGCGTAACTGTCACCATAAAGCCACGTAATAAAGCCGTACATAATGTATTTAACGAGTAAATGTAATAATTTTGGCAGAGGTAATTATTTTCTTATGTATCTGAGTCCTAATCAGTGAATGAGAAATAAAATGTTGGTGTAGATGAAAATGTTAGGTGGTTTATTTGTGATGAAAATGTTTGAAGGTTTGAGATTTATTTGAATACTAGCTGCTGCCGGCGGTTTCGCCCGCGTAGGTATATCGTTCAATAGGGAATATGCACGTAATTCAAAACGTATCCATTATTTTAATATACATTGTGTAGGAGTCAAGAAACAAATTACAATATTTTTGACATTTTTTAATGCATTACTTATTTTACAATTAATTAATTTATGTTGCGTTTTTTTGGTGGAGCGGAACGCAAACTCAAAACGTGTCCTCTTCGAAAATGCCGGAACTGACGAAACAAAACATGTGAATACAATCTATTATTTTCTAAATGCTTGAAATCTCACTAAGGTAAATATATAAGTGCGATTTCTACTTGAATAAAGCATAAATAATAATTGAATATATAAGATTTGGGGCTAAAAAACAGATGTTAACAAAGCGGTTTCGTGAACAATGACATCACATCATGACCGCGACAGAAGCGGACGTTTGAACTGTAGTAGAAAATTGTTGGTGTTTCATATTTTTTTTGAGCATTAATCAGTAGGTCAATTTAACTTTCAATACTTTAATTAGGTTTATATTACTATCTATTATTGATTTAGTGAAAAAAATAAACGCATATTCCCTATTATTTTTCAAGAAATATCAATTAATTTAATAAACATAAAGTGACATAGAAAAGCGAAAACTTAAAACTGGACATGACATACTTCAACAAGGAAATAAATTTTTGGAATGACACGGCTGAAGACCGATATAAGATCAAGAAAGCTGCTAGCGAGATTGACATGAAATCTGAAATGAATAGTGAGATCTCAGACGAAGACTTTGGAATCAGCAACGTGTAATACAGCATAGCAGTGACACAGACAAGAGACGAGAAAACCTGAGCCAATCAGATGGGGACGCCATTAAAAGATACCCATAGATAAGTATCACCCGTCTCTCCACTATTCCAATGCTTGCTCAAGCATATCCGGTAGGCTCTAATAATCCTTCCATATCCCAAGGGCACGTCTTCCCTACCATTATCGCGCCCCCAGGGCCTCAAGTCTGCTATTACAATAGTGTCAGAATGGTCGATCATTGATTTCATAATTGTTGATTTTGCCAAGTTTGGTAATCTACTATTATAATGGCGTCATTATGACTTTCCAATGGTCGGCCACTGACACTACATTGAAAGAAATTGCATATATTGGTAATCTTGTACATAATGAAAAATTAATGACATTTCTACTAATGGGTTTTATAATAATGGCAATACGACAAAGCCAATAATGCAATAACACAATTATATTACGAGAACATTGACCGACCAATGATCGACCATTATGAATTTACCAGATTACGAACTTTTAGCAAAATGACAATGGCATGACAATGGGATCGTGTTGGAATGACTGAATTTATAAAAATAGCAGACTTGGGCCCCTGGTCTACTCTTTGATATACAATGGTCTCTGTAGTCTCATGAAGCATGAGGCTTCAAGGGCTAGGGTGAATCTTTGGGTTCATTCGAGCAATCGAGTCTGGTACAACCATCGTAACAACCACGCTGGGGTCGGTGTACTTCATTCATTCATTCATTGAACGGGAATCGTTGTTCTCGAGTTTAGAAGTGCACTAAGGGACAGAAAAAGAAACATTACATTTATAATAAGCAAGAATGAAAGGATAAGAACTCGTTAAAACCGGAAAACAACATTCCATCGAAAGTTATAAAGAAAAAGTATAAAAGGGTCGTCGAATTGAACCATTGGGCGAAAAAAACTTATTTGACAAAGAGTGACGTGTTCGGTCCGTTCGCCACGAAAAAAGAACCAATTTTGTATCGGAATGAATAAAGCCTTGCTTTAACCGACACATTTTTAGAGAAATGGTGTATGTATACGATACACAGTATTGCATAAATGTTTGGTCATGAAGCTTTGTGGTTATGAATAGACATTATATTTTAGTACTGCAGTATAAAATATTTTTTACTAACATAGATTTTCATCCGCAGTTCACCATGTTTCATAGTTTTTGTTGCTAGATAACCATATTTTAAGATGCAACTAGATTGACAGCTGGCAGGCGGCTCGATAGACGTCGAATAAAAGAAGACGACAGTGCTAGACCAAAATCTGGTCTGCCATGCGCTACACTGGATCGATCAGAACGGTCGATGTCATCGGCGTCGATCGCGACGTAATCTAGTTGCACCTTTAGCTCGGTGATATGATGACACAGAGGGCAAACTATTGGCTTCTTTGTCGGGTCGCGGGTTCAATTCCAGCAAATCAATAAGTGCTTATTTTTAATATGGGTTTGTTGTTGTTTCAGCTTCAAGATTTATTGATACTATAAGCAATCGTCGCAAGACTAAAAGAGTCTCAACGATTCGTGTATGTGCACGTATTCGGTCAGATTGAACTGGTACAAATTCATCTGTTCAGACTTCTCTATGCCTTATGAGCTTGTATGTGTGACATTTCTGTCTTTAAAAACATCAAACATATTGTTTCGCATTCTACGACTAACTCGCCCTTGGTTTGCATACTCGCAATGCTGAATGCTCTATAACTGACAGTGACATAAGAGTGTGATTTGTTTGCCGCGAGATGGATAGACGTAAATCGTGCATGTGCACATATGCACGAGATTCTGTGAGATGATGGACGAAACATGAGTTTTTTTTCTTTTTTTGTCCCTATATTATTTATTGTTATTTGTTAGTTTTACCTGTTTTGTTAGTTATTTTTGTTTATTATTTCTTATTGTTATTCCTTCCTTATTGTAAATTATATCTGTTTTTATTGAAATTTAACTGTGCAATGACTTGGATCTGGGTATGTAATGTTGTGCTTGTTTTGTTACCAAATAAATAAATACAGGAACAATAGGCACCAAAGTGGTAAAGTTAATAACCAAAAACAAAACCATACACTGATCTATCCACACGACATATCTAGCCAGGCAAAAAACTAGGTCGAATGTCACACCCGTCCCCATTTGCATTCTAAATGGCACCGGTATGTTTTTGTTTGGACAGCGGCAGCTGGCAGTCGTTCATGATGGTCGGCCATGTTACACGGTGTGCGCCCGAATTGAGTTTGAAGATCGAGTCTGACTGTCAGTTTGGATTGATGCTGTTTGAGTCAAATCGAGTAATGGGGTGTGGCATTTATTTAGGTATTATTTGGTACAGCGAAATTTAATATTATTGTTATCCTTAATTTCATTATATACTTATAAATTACATTTAAATATTTTTTTAAATATTTTTTTTAATTAAAAGAAAAAAATATATATAATTTTTATTTTTAAATATTAGAATATAAAAAAATAATATAAAAACATTTAAAAATATAAAAAATAGTGCTTCGCCGGTATCGTGAGCAGGGTCCAAGCTACCGGTGGTTAGGCTCCAGAGATAGGAACCTCCTCACGATGCGAGCCGTATCGAGGAATACTGCCTTCTGAATCAGGCCCTTGATCCAACCACCTAACGAGAGCCTTGAGAGATGTTGATCGATGCTTTCGGCCGTCAGGCCATTGGCCGTAACGACAATCGGCACAATGACAGCCGAGCTCACATTCCACATGTCAGCAACCTCGTGAGCTAAGTCGAGATACTTTATTGTTATAATTATTACTACAAAAAGAGCAGCGGTGGCCCAGTTACATTGTGTAAATAATTTTATCACCACTGCTCTCAAAACGGCGAAAGAAAACATTGCGAGGAAACTGGCATGTCCTAGAACCAAAAAATCCAAGAAATTTGACATCTACCAACCGGCATTGGGCCCCCGTGGTGAATTACAGCCTACTCCCTCTCGAAGAGAGGAGGCCTGAGGTCCAGCAGTGGGAACATTATAGGCTGATTATGCATGTTATACAATCATTACTGTTTTATATTCGACGGTTTCTGTCAAAATAGACTGAGTTTTTTTTTTTTTATAAATGTTATTTTTGCACATATGAACTGACTTCATAGATTTTAAATGCTGTTTTCTTTATCATTTTGGTAATTTCTCGAGGCAAGTTTAGAAATAATTAAAAATCGTTATTTACGTTCGTAAAATATGTGCAGAAATAAACATTTATTTTTGCACGTACACATATATCTACAACAAATAAACACTTAAAGACAGACACTAGATAATACACGGCTTATATTTACGGTAAAATTACAACCTACATCAAGCAGAACCAACTCTGAACAACAAAGAGGCCTTTGCCGCTCAATACCACAGTGTACCAACAGTTGAACTGCTGAACTAAACCAAACACGGAGAGCACACCCGCATTCAATACGTAATGACTTGTGTGTAGACTGTGGCACCATTGTCATCTGACGGGGTTTGAACGTAATTATTGAAATATTAATATTATCTTGATCGGTTCTAGGACTAATTTGATTATCCGATAATCTTAGTTATTTATTAGTGTGTTTTTTTGCTGGAAATAAATACAATTAATGTATTTCAAACGAGAAAATAACTTCAAAAGATAAAAATAGTATTAAAAAAAATGGCATCAAGTAATAAACACGCATAAAATATGAATTTGCAGATTAGAAATTAATATAGATCAAAATACATACATTTTAATTAGGTTAAAGCAACTAAGCAAATAAAACAATTCTCATTTCAAAAAGAACATCCCGTTTCAGAAACTATTCATAACGAAGTTAGTTCCAAGTGATATCACCGGACATTTCAAAGTTTTTCCTGCACGAGGGCACTATCTGTAGTGCCAGTAGTGTCAGTACACAACGACATGTTTCATCAAGTGCACTTAACTCGGCAAATGTTGACGTTGATGGAGACAACACCGTGTCACTGTGTGCAGGGAGGGGTTAAGGCTTTTTGAAAAGAAGTTTGATGTGAATTTTGAACGACGAAATGCCGTTCGAAAACAAATGACTGTGTAAAATTCGGTTGACTCATTTAAATGGTTGATTGTTGTTATCTATATAAATAATAAAAAACTTTTTACAAAAAAAAAAACAACCGACTTCCAAAAAAAACACTACAAAGTGAAAAATAACTTTAGTTTCGGAATTCGGTGGCAAAATACTAAAATACAGATCCAAAGCCACCGACTTCCGAAATTAAAGTTATTTTTCACTTTGTAGTGTTTTTTTTGGAAGTCGGTTGTTTTTTTTTGTAAAAAGTTTTTTATTTTTCACTTTTTAGTGGGTCAGTTTGTTATTTATCCAATTTACAATAGCCTAATGTCAAATGCTCATCCCCTTTTACAAAATATTACTTTTCCCGATGCAGGGGCGTTAATTGTTGAGGAGTTCTCCTGGTAAGTACCAGGAGAACTGATGGTGACTTCACCATATGCATTTTGAAGAGCATAAATTGCTTAGCAACCATATTAAAGTGCCTAATCGAATCGCAACGGTGAAATACTTATTATTGAGTAGTTCCGGTGGCCATCTGTGGTCTTCATCATCAGTTCCACTTCACCAAATGGTGCTTTTCGAGTGCAAATTCACGAGTTACTCGTACTATAAAAAATACTCAAATCGCTATAGGTATGCCTATAAAATTTGAGGATTTCCCTCGATTTCCATGGGATACTACATGGGACCTAGAAAGCTGAAATTTTGTACAGAGGTTCTCTTTATAATGTAGACAAGGAATAAGAAAGGATTTTTGGGAATTCCACCCCTAAAGGGGTAAAATAGGGGATGGAAGTTTATTTTGAATGTTTAACTTAAATGTTTCTCCGTTATATTTTTATGCGAGTTGTACATGGTTGATAAAAAATTTGGAAACGCATATTTAAAAAATAAAAAGTTCGGTCAAGTTCGAGTCAGACCCGCACAGGAAGGGTTCTGTACCACTGTACAATATAAAACACTTAATATCGTTATTAATTGTTGTTATAGCGGCCATTCTAGTACAGACTTATTTTATCCCTTAATTGCCTTAAAAAAAAAAAAAAAACGTCGGCGATATTTTTTACACACTTGTGGAGTAAAGGAGCATATTAACGTAATTACGTGTAAAATACCCCAAGATTAGGTACTAAAACATTTGTATACCCTCTTCCCGAAATGAATGAAGTAATTTTATTATGTGTCATGTTGGCATTGAAAACAAGTTACTTTCTGTTTTACGTACATTAATCTTAATTAAGTAGGAACAAATAGTTAGAGATAAATAAAAACGGGTAGGTCCTCGTATTGAGGAATGAAACTGAAATATGGAACTAAATATGTAATTTCAAGTAAATATAAACAATAAATGCTTCGTGTTACAATAAAAAATGTGAATCAAAAATCTGCAAAATCTGGCCGGGCCAACAAAATATAAAATGTTTCACTGATCTCACACAGGAGTACCATCAGTTAGTACCTGTATTCACTCACAGATGGTGTTATAGTAAAAAAACATACTAAGATCCTAGGATTATAAACCATATTTTGATCAGTTTTCGTAAGTTCCTGGCTCCTAAAGCTTATTTATTGTCTAACAAGAAAATATAGTGGTTATAAAAATATAACAATCTTTACTGAACATTAATTTTTGATTACCTAGGCAATCGTTCATTGACTCTCTGGACATGTCCTTTCAAGTGTCTACTTATTACGGTTCAAATATATAGTCCTTTGACAGACGGACGGGCAACGGATCCTTAGTAATAGGGCCTCGTTGGTACCCCATCTGAGTACGGAACCCCAAAAAAAAGATAAGAACCTTTAATGAATATTAACAACAATTACTAAAATTGTTAAACATTTCGGTAGAACAAAAACACAAGACTAACTATTAAGAGCCAGTCAACCCCATTATTTTACGGTTATTACCACTCCATTAAAACTCAAAAATAACACGCCAACAATGAATCCAATATGCAAGTTAAATTGGATTAGACTTTCCCGCAAGCAACTTGTTATACAGCCATTCTTGAAAAGTACTTCCGATCCTTTTGAAAACGTAAATACAACACCACTTGCCAGGAAACTTTTGACAGTGCTAACAAATCTAACTTGAAACTTAGTTGACGTGTACTTTGTTCTTAAATTGAGCTTGAGTCCGGGCCTGTTTTTAATCTAACGTCTTTCAGTTGATCAGCTTCGACGCGTATTTTGAGGTCCTTAGGATTTGATACTGTCTTGTGTATGGGCTGCATTGATTATCTTGGGTGTGGGTGGGTTGAGTTTTGTATGAAGGGGTGAAATTAAAGTCAGAAATTATTTTTATGGACAGCAACCACAGTAGTGCATAGACATTAAATAGCAGCCTTTATAAAGGTATGTTCACTTTTCATTTCTAAATTAAAACTACCTTCCTATCGGACTTTTAACAATAATCTGTACTTGAATATGAACTTTTAAATCGAGATTTGTGACTCATGCCGAAAATCGAGCAAAAAAGGGTAAGAGAGAAAGAAAGAAAAAAAAAAATGTTTTGTAAAAGGTGATGAGCAGTTGACATTAAGCTATTGTAACTTAGATAAATTACAAACTGACCCACTAAAAAGTTAAAAATAAAAAACCTTTTTACAAAAAATAAAACAATCGACTTCCTTCTATCACTACAAAGTTAAAAATTACTTTAATTTCAGAAGTCAGTGTCTATGGATCTGCATTTTTGCTTTGAGTTTGATTTTGTTAATAATCACCGTGAACGATCTTTTTGGATACAACCAAAACGTACAACTCTGAACCCCGAGATACAGACTAACGTCTAGTTTGGGGATCACGGTTCAAATTGCTATGTATGATGTACTTGATTATTAATAAATAATTTTAATTCCAATTACTTGCTAAAAATTTTAAATATAAATCAACTAAAAACATCAATTTAACAATCGCCACCCAAAACTCTCGCCTTTAAAATTCCACAAAGATGGCTGGTTAATTTCGCGGTGTATAAATACAAGTTTGACGGCGAGCAAACATTTCGACTAAGTCTACATAGACGGTGTGCCAAGTCAGCTAGTTGTAACTGACCCCACACTGAAGTTCGCTGGTTAATTAAAAACCTATCTTGACGTTAAAAATCACAAAAGCTTTTTGGTAAGGCCCTAACATTTGCGATAGATTTCCAACCATACACGCATGGTTTTGCATGACGATTTTATCTAACAATTTTCATTCGAAGACACGCATGTTTATTTTACGCATGTTGCTTACACAAATACACATATACATAGGCTCGGCACATGGAGACTTAAACATAACTGACGAAATGACTTAAACATAACATAACTGATGATGCTTAATATATGCACCCTTTTGCCCTTCGGAGAATACAGGCGTAAACTCAAATTCAAACTCAAACTCAAAACATTTATTTCAAATAAACCAATTAGGTACAGGCAATTTTGAATTGTCAAGGGGTCGGTCAGTCAGAGAGATGAAGCTAGTTGCCCATTCTAAAGCGGAGTAGGTTCCTATGAAGACGAACGGACAAGAAACTCCACGGACACTCTTTTAAATTGAAATATTGTTACAAAGTATTGGTTACATCATTCATGTGGGAGTAATATATGTGAGAACAATGCAGAAAGACGCGTACCTACGTTAAAAGTGTCCGTAATAAAAAGATTAAACCAAAAAAAACATCATCATTCTCCTGCCCTTATCCCAATTGATGTGGGGTCGGCACAACATGTCCCTTTCTTCCATACTTCTCTATTAGTCGTCATCTCGGCAGTCACTCCCTTTCTAGCCATATCATCTTTCACACAGTCCATCCATCATTTCTTTGGTCTTCCCCTACTCTTATAACCATCGACATGCATATTCAAAACTTTTTATCACGATATTTTCCTCATTCCTCCGCATCACATGCCCATACCATGACAACCGATTTCCGCACAACTTTTTAGTCACCGGTGCTACTTTGAGACTTCCTCTTATGTACTCATTTCTTATTCTATCCATTCGTCTCACACCACACATTCCTCATAGCATTCTCATCTCAGCTGCATGCAATTGCCTTTCATTCATCCCTTTTGTAGCCCAACATTCTGATCCATATACAAGACAGCAGGGCCTCAAGACTGCTATTACAATAGTGTCAGAATGGTCGATCATTGATTTCATAATTGTTGATTTTGACAAGTTTGGTAATCTGCTATTATAATGGCGTCATTATGACTTTCCAATGGTCGGCCACTGACACTACATTGAAAGAAATTGCAAAGAAAATGATCGACCATTATGAATTTACCAGATTACGAACTTTTAGCAAAATGACAATGGCATGACAATGGGATCGTGTTGGAATGACTGAATTTATAAAAATAGCAGACTTGGGCCCCAGGTCTAACCATTGTTTTATAATATACTCACACTAATATTATAAAGGCGAAAGTTTGTGAGTGTGTGTGTGTGTGTGTGAATGTTTGTTACTTCTTCACGCTCAAACGGCTGGACCAATTTTGATAAAATTTTGTATGGAGGTAGCTGACACCCTGGATATGGACATAGGCTACTTTTAATCCCGATATTCCCACGGGATCGAGACTTACGCGGGTGAAACCGCGGGGCACAGCTAGTATAATATAAATCTTTATTCTCAGACCAAGGTCCATAATAAAAAAGCAAAATTAAATTAGTAACTAAAAACATGCTTGCTTAACAAACTTAATTATTTATCTAATATAACTGAATAACGGTCTGTGTGCCGCCATCCAGTGAGATAGTATTAGGCCATCCACCCTGCCAGCTACAGTAGCCACGAGGCTGTTGGGGCTGTCGCGCACCCGACGCATCAGTGATGCGATCCGCAGACGCAGCAGCGAGCCGAAATCCGGAACGCGTGCGTCCGCGAACATCCCGGACGCGCTACAGAAGCGCGGCAACCCCGGCATTACCCGGAACGCCTTATTGTACTGGTCTCGTAGAGCATTGTACGAGCCCTGCGTATAACTAACCCACAGGGCACACGTGTACAGCGACTGGCAGTAGGCCCTAAACAGTGTTATTTTAACCTCTGGCGTACACCGTGAGAACCTGCGGGCCAGCATGTTACACCTGACAGCCAATGCTCTTTATATTTATCTTCCCCTTAAGTTTAAGAGGAATTTAAGTTTAAGAGTAAGAGTTAAAATTTTATTTTAATTAAGAGGAATTCAGTTTAAGAGGATGCGCAGATTTTTCCCGTGACCTGCCGCCATTTCATCCATCCAGTATTAATTCTGTGCTTAACCGTCCGATCTACTTCACTAAGAACTTTCGTGCATGTTCTCACTCACACTTCATGTCTCCATTTGGTTCCTAAAACATGTTACTGCGCAGCCTTCTGCGCTAAGTTCGGACTCACCAAGATATTTCGGCCGTACGTACTGTAGATTAATATAAATAGTTGATCGGTTGATCGGTAACTCCTGGCAAGCACGCACGCTTTTCATATTTTTATCATTCGCTCACGTCGCCGTTGTCATACGTTACGTACGTATGGTAAAACCAAAAGTAAACTTATTGTAAAGTATTATTAGTGTATTGTGTATATTATACCCGTTTTACTTTATTTTTAGGAAAATATTTCATTTATAATTATAGAAACCACAGAGAAAGGGAAAAACAGGCTTTGTATTGTACCAAGTTTGTGGGAGTCAAAAGGCGAGTTATGATAGTCAAAAAAGCCAAAAAGATGTCAACAAATTAGTAAAGGATATTTACGGAACCGTATACCGTGCATTCTGCACACACAGCATTTGTACCTTGTTTTGTTTGGTTTTTTGTACCTATTATTGCAAATAATATATAATAATATATTTCAATAAATCAGTGTTTAACGAACAATCAAAGCGGTCGGTTTTTTTCATCATCCCAATAGAATCTCCCCGTTATCATATCACTAAGTGTAGGGATACCACAACGTACTTTAAAGGATGAAACATCTCAGCCTTCAGATTAATTGGTGTGTAAAGTGAAAAGGCTATCATTATCGTCATACGAAGCAGTAAGAGAATTAGATCTCATGGTTCAAAATATCACTGTTTAATGTTTTTTGCTACGGAGCCCTCTTCATTGGACGTCAATGGAATTGACGCTTGACTGTAGGTTATCCAATTTATTAATGATTCTCTATCTTCACTGTTAATGGTTTACTATCATTACTGTTATTTGTTTGGTAATTTTTAATATTCAAATATTCCCTTTCAATCCTCCTCTTTTCTTTTTTTCCACATATTACATTTGTTTACAATGAAAACATTAATTAATGCAATCGAGCGACTGTGTCAGTAACATAGAATAAAGCTGTACTATAATAGCTGTCATTATTTTTTTCAGTTTTAAATCACCCTCATAGACAGAAGTCATAAAACCACTGTATTTACAAGAGTGTACAATTACGCCATAAAAATAAGTGTAAGAATGGAGTTTTCTTATACCATTGTACAGAAACAAGTATCAACTGATACTATACAGGGTGGAAACTTTCAGCGGGGCAGTAAGGGGAAGTACCTTATCCGTTGCAGCTACGCAAAAATGGTCTTAGAAGACTATCCTTATCTTTTTGAGAATTTCTGATCTGCATTCACAGATTTTGAAAAAAATGTACAGTCAGCAGGAAAATAAGCAATTTTCACAAAAACTTTTTTTTATGCTAATCGATCCTCTTTCTTATAAGGATCAAAAACCTCTATTGGACCAATTGAGGTTTGAGTACTAGAAAAGTCATAAACCGCAAAAAACTTTTCCCATACATTTCGTAGGAAATGAGACTCGAACTTACATTTTTTACCATCGATAAACTGGCCGCTATAAAAAAGACTGATCGAAAAACAAATACAAAAACTATAACTTCTACTTTGGGTATTATTTCACCTTAAAATTAAAAACTTGAAACTTTACATTTGGACTCACCTAGAAATTTTACTTTTGTGCTCTAAGTTATGAAGTGTTGAGAATGGTAGCTGTTTTGACGATACGTTTATTCCCTTTACTACAGAGTGGGTAGCAGCTGATAATGTGCAAGGATTAATTCCATAGAGAATTGTGGTAAGTAAGTCTTTAAGTTCCTGAATACTGTTGTATTCCTTTTTATAAAGATCGATTTTTAAATAGCGCCACATAAAACGTGTAGACGCGTGAGATCTGGACTGCGAGGTGGTCACGTTAAAGGACCATCATTATGTTTGTATCCACTGCCTTGCGAATTGCCGGAATTCGATTGATGCGATTTCGAAATACGATGTTTATTTTTTTTTGTTTATTTCGTGGCCAGTCTTCATTGTAGCGGTCCATTTATCCATCATAAAAAACTAAGTTGGAGTATCATTTCTTACGAAATATACGGGAAAAGTTTTTTGTGATTTATGACTTTTCTAGTACTCAAACCTCAATTGGTCCAATAGAGGTTTTTGATCCTTATAAAAAAGAGAATCGATTGGCATATTTTTTTTTTTTTTAAAAATTGATTATTTTCCTGCTGACTGTACATATTTTTCAAAATTTGTGAATGCAGATCAAAATTTCTCAAAAAGATAAGGATAGTCTCCTAAGACCATTTTCGCGTAGCTGCAACGGATAAGGTACTTCCCCTTACTGCCCCGCTGAAAGTTTCCACCCTGTATAATAAGACTTAGAGCTGTAATAAGTAAGTGATGACATGCAAAATACAGCCTGTATACAGCTTTAACGATAAAATCACATTGAAGTGTCAAAAAATACTTAAAGTTGTATATTAGAGTTTTAATATGGACGGCACGGTTGGCGCAGTGGTTAAGCGATTGACTGCTGCGCTGCGTGTCGCGAGTTCGATTCCCGCACGGAACAAATATTTGTATGACCTATAAGTGTTGTTCCGGGTCTGGCTGTTTGTGTATGTGAGTTTAAATGTTTGTAAACGCACCCACGATACAGGAGATATTCCTAGTGTGGGGCAACGTTTTTTTAAAAAAAAAAAAAATATTCTGTTTATGCACCTTAAGCTTACGCGGATCCCTTAACAAAGATTTTATACATATTTGAGCCGTATAATAACTCATAAATCACTCTTACAAAAACATAATAATTTGTGGACACTCTTGTACGTCTCTAATATAACTATAAGTTCTAAATAGGCTGGTATAGTGATGCTAAAAACGCTTGCGTGCTGCTTGTAAAGTTAAAAAGAAAACTATCACAGCCAAGTAGGCTTTACAAGTTAAGAGTAATAGTCAACCAACTTACATTTGCTGTTGGAATGTATGGAACAGGTTTTTCAACTACAATGTTAAGTTTGTTCTTGGGATATATTCATCCCAACTACGGAACCCTTCATTGTGCGTGGTCCGACACGCACTTGGCCGGTTTTTTATTATTAGTTTAGATGTGATTTCAAACTAGGGATTGCATGTCTTTCACTTGGATGTAACCCTATTCTGCAAGAAATGTTTAAACAGCGTGTAAATACTGTAAAACCGGTCCGTGTGGACGAATAACTTATCGTATCTAATAAGCCCTGCTAGGTATTTGTCTATCCAGCCAGGATTGAAAATTTTAATTTTAATATTATGCGTAGATGCTTTCATTTTAATCAGCAATGGAATTAAATAAATGGTTGCTTAAGGCACTGGCACTACATTTCATTGTTTTATTAAGAATAATGAAAACTGTTTTAAAGCTCTTGATAGGAAAATATCGGAAGGGAGTTACGGTATCACCTTGATAAAATGCTTGACTCATCCCTTGATCATCGACTATAAACTATACAAGACATATTCTTCTTATTCACATCTTTTCTACCAAATTACACACATACAGACCAGGGAAGCATGGCAAAAAAAGGGAGTAGTCTTATACTCAGCCGTGGGTATTTTAATATATATCAAGGCTGCTAAATGATTATACCAAATTAAAATACCATTCAGAAGGCGCACTGAACAACAACGGTTATTTTATTTTTTACATTACAATATTACATCAAATTTTTGAGAGAGTGAGTAAATGTATACTGTATATATAACTCATGACATTTTCCACTTAGGTACTATAAAAACAACTTATGAAAATAATGCGATGTGCGCTTACAATTAGGTACGTACACGTAATGTACCAGATTACTCACGACAAACAATAAAATAAAATAAAATCATAATTATGATCACCGAATCACCAGACGAGAGAGATGAACATAAAAGAGCTATAATAATAAAAAAGTACACTCTATTACTCTGGACATTAAGCCGAGTTTTTACTGTATTATGAGTATTTAAAAAGTTGCCGTCATTACAGTCAACGTCCAAATTATCTTGCCAACTTTAAATTGAGGAAATTCGTATGTTTTTATAGGGTTCCGTACCTCAAAAAGAAAAAAAAGAACCCTTATAGGATCACTTCGTTGTCCGTCTGTCTGTCTGTCAGTCTGTCAAGACCATTTTTCTCAGGAACGCGTAGAGGTATCAAGTTGAAATTAATATCAAATACGTAAGTCTATGGTCCCTTGAAGCTCTAAAAAAATCAAGCTTCCAAGTCAACGCAATAAAAAATACGGCGATATAAGGGACATTATTTCGACATATTTACATATAATATATTTACATAGATACTCGCAAATAAATCAAAACCTATAGGGTACTTTCCGTTGATCTAGAATCATGAAATTTGGCAAGAAGCAAGGTCTTACAGCACAAGTATAGGAAAAACTCCTAAAATAGTAGTTTTATCACATAAAAAAAAATTGCGAATATCTCGCACATAAATCAAAACCTATAGGGTACTTCCCGTTGACCTAGAATCATGAAATTTGGTCAGAAGCAAGGTCTCATAGCACAAGTAAAGGAAAAAGTCCGAAAATTGTTAATTTGTAGTTTTATCACATAAAAAAACATTTTTTGCGATTACAAACTTAAATTTTCAGTTGGAAAATTGACCGTGGCTTATATCGATGTATGTGAGAACATGTTTTTAACTACCATATTAAGTTTGTTTTAGGGATAAATTCATCCTAACTACGGAACCCTTCATTGTGCGTGGTCCGACACGCACTTGGCCGGTTTTTTATTATTCTGGTTGGTTTCTTTTTTAATTGAAGATGGCAAGTTGTTTTTGACTGCAAAAAAAAACTTTTTCCAAAAAAAAAAAAATAACCGACTTCCCAAAAAACACTAAAAGTAGATTTTTCAAATCGGTTGGGCAAGCGACGGAGTTATGCGCGAACAAACATAAAAAAAAAAAAATCAAACATCCGAATTTAGAACCTGCTCCTTTTTAGAAGTCGGTTAAAAAGAGAGGTGCTTATTTAGTTAACTTCGGCAAACAGAGATTTCAATATTATTAATGTGACTGTGCTAAAAGAGTTGTTGAATAGTGGTAAATTATTCGTTACTGACTTTTCGATGATGTCAAAATAGAAAAACGTAAAAAAAAACTGACCCGTGATCATAAAATAAATAATAATATTTTTTCAAAAAAGCATTGCATTGATATATTCTTCGTCGAAGCATTGTTGTGATTATAAATAACCGCGAAAAAATGTTAGGAGCATCCTATTTATTAAGGGTTGATTTTAGGTCCATTAGCAGTTTCAAGCACTTTTTACATGTTTGAACAAATAAAATGTTTGAAAAATATGTATCTGTAACCTTAAGTATTATTAATTTATTTCCAAAACACTTACCGCTAGTTGCACGTAAGTCCATTAAATTTAATTCCCCATTAAAATTAATGCTGTCTTTATCTAACGGAACGTATCAGAAATTGACAGCTTTACTTTTAATGGGGAATTAAATTTAATGGACTTACGTGCAACTGGTGGTTAGCCTATTTAATAATTGATATAAGCTATACAACGAAAACCTCACATCTGTGTGCTGGCGACCCGTTAAACTGAAAAATGTTATGACATATATCTTGTGTGTACCTTTTAAGACCATAATAATTATTTTAAGTCGTAATTAAAACGCTTACTTCAAAGCCCCACCGTTACATTCTGATCACGTAAGAGAGTTGAAAGTTGGCGGGTTTGGCCGACTTTTATTAAGCACATTGTTGCGATAGTTCAAGTTTAGAAAAGTAATAGGAAGCGTTGCTTTACTTATTTAATCTTTATCTTTCAGCTTAACTTTAAGGGTGGGCTTTTTCATCTTTATTATTATAAATTGTAAGAAAGGCCATTGCGTGGTAAAAATATTTGCCGTTCACCAAGGAGACACAGGGGTGGATTGCTCAAGATGCGCCACCGGACGGACATTCAAGTATCATATCGGCTGTTGTTTGTACGTAGCTTCTCTATCATAGACCACATACACTATCCGAAAAACTCACACAATGACTTATTATTTAAAAAAGAATTAGGAAAACATATACTTTTACGATGTTTGTAAATATGTGAACACCATGTATCGATCTCACAATTAAGTTATTTTTATTGCTTAGTTTAGTTAACCACTCTAGTATGCTTGAGAAACCCGGAATTCGTTTTAAAATTGAAAGAGGAGTAAAACATGGAGACCTACTCTCTCCTAAAATATTTATTGCCGTACTGAAAGAGGAGTAAAACATGGAGACCCACTCTCTCCTAAAATATTTATTGCCGTTCTGAAAAAAAAATTGTGGTGTATAGTGCTTTTTTTTTTGTGTGGGAAAATATCAAATAACTTCTCCCGCTCTGGGCGGAGCGGGAGGGACTTTTACTGACAAAAACCCACCCGTGTTCCTTCATTTGCCTGTGTGCCAGGGCTACGATGTCCCTTTCGGACAAACTCGCAACCCTGGCAGGGTGTTGTATAGTGCTGGGGTTGACATAAAAGTGGTCAGGACACGTCCACGAGTAACAGACGACAGATGGACAGAAATCACCACAAACTCGTATACAATAAACAAAAAACGCAGACCAGGAAGACCACACGAAAGTTGGAGTGACGATATTGCTAAGATAGCAGGCAGAACATGGAGCAGAATGGCCAGAAATAGAACAGCTTGGAAACGGCTGGAGGAGGCTGTTACCGCTATGGATAGCGGTCCTTGTAAACCATAGCAATAAAGACAATTATAAATATGTATTAAATTTATGAAGAGGGAGAAAAGAAACTTGATATTTATATTTTTCGTTAATAATGGCAGAAAGCCAAGCCAATGGTCAGAAAGATAAGGAATAAGTGTGTAAGGAAATAAAGCTATTTTATTATCGCTTCTTATCCGACTCCATCAAGCTTATTTAATTTTCTTGAAAATGACTCGTAACAGTTATTCCGATATTATATTTAAGTAATTAATATTTTTTTTTAATTACGGAGGCTATTTGAATGCTGTACTGAAGTTAAGTTCTCTGAAAAATATACTTACGGCCGTCGTTAGTTTATTTGCACTGTTAAAGCCTGGAATGCGTATATTTGCTCATGACCATTACAATACACAAAAATAAAATCTACCAACTGGCGACCATTTGCATTAAATTATGTATCAGTGTAATAAAATAAAGCATGACTGACGGCTGTACGCACATACGGCTACACATCAAGCTATACATTTCTAGTATACACTGACCTCTCATTGTACGGAAATCCTACACAATGCGAGATCAGTTTAAAATGGAAATGTATAGCTTGATGTGTAGCTGTCTGTACTAATACAAAGATCACATCGTTGCTACGACGTAGCAGATGCAATGGTTCTACGGCTACGTGAATACGCTGTCGTTAAGTTGAATTTGATAATAATTATACTATTTGACTAAATATTTATTTATTTATTTAACAGTTTATGTACTATCGAGGAATTTCATATCTATACACCTTAAGGATTATTTTTGCTTGCAGCGCTCGGCCGCTATAGAAATCTCATCAACCAATAGCATCGCACCATCAGATTTTTGATGAGACCCTTGTTTTTGTAAATGAAAAAAAAAGACAGTAAAAAACCAGCTGAGGTGGTGCATATTTTTTCAATGGAAACAATTTCAATGGGAACCCTCGTTCGGTCGTAGTTCTAGATCGTTTGGGACAAGTTTATGGGTTTTTTTTTTATGAGTGGGTTTGCTATGCTTTAAGAAAAGTATAATATAAAATTAGAATTGAGTAGTTTCACAATTAGCAGTTTTTGGGTGAGAGGTGGAAAATTTCCATAATACTTTGCGCAAAACGCGGTATCGTTTCGGTATAGTATGCTCGGTATACCGAAACGATACCTCATTGCTTTAATTTATCAATTTATGCAGTACCGTTTAATACGACGGTACGAAGACATGTTTCAGAAATGCTACGTAAAAACGTTAGTTGTTACCGAAAGCTCTGAAAATTTGCAACTAAACCCATGAAATGCGTTAGAACAAAATGTAAAGTATAAAAACATTAAAATTAAAAACTTTCTCAGTTTTGTTTCTTTTGTTCTATTCCTAGTGGTCGAGAAAGGGTCACCATATCCGTAGTCAGACATCTGTGATCATTGTAACAGAGCCTACAAAAAACGCATGAACAACAAAAAATCAGAAACGACAAAATATTACTATGTATTTTTGTTTCATTGGTCGATGCAAAAAGGGGCGTAAAACAGATGTGGTCATCGTGTTCACGGGATTTTGTTTTGAAACTGGCTAGATATGAAATTCCTCGATAGTACACACATATAAACAGACAAGAAGAAAGGAACAGAAAAATACGTACAAAGGTGATGCTTATTTCTAAAGAAATCTCTTTAAGCGTACCTGCGATAGGGAAGTAGACAAAGATATGTAGACAACGTTTGTAAGAGTAGAAGAGCAAACAAAATACATAAAATAAAAAATAATAAACTTCCCAATATTTGTACTATACTAATCACAAATTTATTAAATATAATAAAAATATACAATAAGAGACTATACTTACATACATACTTCTAAAATAATAATCTAATAATATTAAATTCTAATCTATGTATAATAATATTAATGTGGATAGTAATAGTCTTTTAAATAGACAATACATTGCAATATCCTTCATACGACTGCCTTCGTAAAAAGGTCACATAATTATGAATTTAGTAACATGTTTAGCAATTTATTTAGAAAACATATACACCCGTCTCTAACATTTGGTGAAATGAAATTTAAATATACGAGTATTTATAACATAGAACTGTTTAGTTAGTACTAAAAGTTCGAGCGTACGTACGAGCCGTGAAAATAGACTTATTTAATTTTAATAATTATGTACATGCCTCGTAAAATAACATAAATAGACAAAGTATAACTGAGTAATTTATTTTTAGCCTTCTATTTATATAGTTTAAAATAATCTAATGTAGTTCATTATAATAATAAGACATTTTTTTTTAATTATCAAAATCAACAGTCGGTGGATGATTTCCTTACGAATAATTATACTAAGAGGAGAGCAGTGGTGGCCCAGTGGTAACGTCCCCGACTTTCGAGTTGTAGGTCGTGGGTTCGAACCCAGGCAGGCGCTTTACTTTATGCAAATTATTTCATCACCACAGCTCTCAAAACGGTGGAGGAAAACATCGTGAGGAAACCGGCATGTCCTAGAACCAAAAATTCAAAGACATGTGACATCTACCAACCCGCACTGGGCCCGCGTGGTAGGTTTACAGCCCACTCCCTCTCGAAGAGAGGAGGCCTGTGTCCCAGCAGTGGGAACGTTATAGGCTGATTACGAGTGAGTGAATTATACTAAGTATGAATTCACGTTCCCATTAACTCATAATGCCGGTAGCACTTTATAGAATAGCTAGTTTATTTATAATTTTTATAATACTCAATACGATATCCTCAAAATTGCCATATCACAGAATCGAAATAACCGAAATTAGCTAAATTCCTGATACCCACGTAATCTTTCAACCTAATTCAAACGAATCATCTTACTCGGATAATCGATTTGGAATTTTCAATCAGTCCGATATAATCGATTTGGTGAGAGATCGAATGTGAATTGGGTACACACGATGACACACCAGGTTCCACTTTTCCAGTTTAACCTGACCTCTCTTAAATTTGTACGGAGAGATATATACTAGGGTAACGCTTAACAAAGCCGAGAGTTACTTGTATTACCTGTCATTGTGTATTTTTTGCACTTAACCATTCCTGGGATCCTCCTGGTTGCGGAGATATTGTAGGTCAAAGTTCTAATTTTCTCCACGAAATCAAGGATTACGAGAAAACTTAAGGTACAGCCGTCAGCAACATGAGGTTATACCAAACTGTCAAATTTCTCCAAATGATTTTAAACCTTAAAATATTGGTGGTTAAGTTCTAAATCGAATAAGAAAATTTGATGGTTTATGGTAACTTGATGTGCTCAGTGCTGGCTACTGTACATCAATGATAATTTTTTGTCACGGATTTGGTTTACGAACGAAGGAATCGATTGCAGACGGTTTAGGTTCGCGACCCCTGAATTACATAACCTGAACCTTATAAAGATGAACCTATGTTATTCCGACCGAATCAGAGTTGGTTTAAAAAATATCAACTAGAATTAAATGTTAACGCAGAAAGTACTACCTAACACTATAATGTTAACGCAGAAAGTACTACCTAACACTATAATGTTAACGCAGCAAGTACTACCTAACACTATAATATTAACGCAGCAAGTACTACCTAACACTATAATGTTAACGCAGCAAGTACTACCTAACACTATAATATTAACGCAGCAAGTACTACCTAACACTATAATGTTAACGCAGCAAGTACTACCTAACACTATAATGTTAACGCAGCAAGTACTACCTAACACTATAATAAGTATCACTTGATATTGGATTCCTGATGCGTTTCTTGATATTAACGTATAAAAAGATTTGACGAGATTAAACTTGAAGGCGCGGGTTTTAGTACTGATTAATTTACGCCTCACGAACTCTACGAACCTCCTACGTACGCTCAAAAGATAATGATAAATGTAACACTTAAAACGTGGTGCTAAGCTATAAACCATGGTCTTAATTTACAGTCATAGACTTAATTCACAAGGAAAAGACTAGTAATTACTGACACGCGTTAGAAACTAATAAGTCTAAGTAACAAGTCAATCAATCTGCAATCTGCCTAACCTTTTCCCAACTATTTTGAGGTCGGCTTCCAGTTTAACCGGATGGAGCTGAATACCAGTATTTTAGATGGTGCGACTGCCTATCTGACTTCTACAACCCAGTTGCTGGGTAACACGATACCCCTTGGTAAGATTGGTTGTCGGACCTTTTCTACCATTAATGATTGTCAAAGATCTACGAATGACAGCCGGGACCAACGGATTAACCAGCGACTGAACTGCAGGTGACGCGACGATCATGTGGCGCACACCCATACAGAGCGGCTGGTCTACGAAATCCAAGGATTCTGTGCGGCTGGTAGAAACGAACCGAGCACTCGCATGGGTAGACAGTCCGGTACCCGGAAAAAGTACCGGAAGCGGCCCTTTTCAACTGGTTCTACTCCTATGACGAATAAAATAGGGTATTGCACCAGGAAAAAGGATAAAAATCGCCGTTGAGTGAGTAAATAAATGGAAATACATACCAAATTCGAGGAAAAACACACCATTGACACCTCCGTTTGTAGAACTTAACAATAAACAGAAATATGTGTAACTTTTACTTGGTTGACTGCAGATAGCACGACATCGTAACTTGATTAGGTACAAAATATACTTGGAACAATTTAGAATTAACAGGCCAAAATTATAATCGATTTGTATGGATATTTTTCAACGAATGAAAAGTTTTATAGAAAATTGATGGCTTCGTTTGGAGTCCTACCAGTATCAAAAAATTAAGAATAAAAACTTAATGAATAGCTAGAAACCAAAAAGTTGCAACCGCAGGGGTCACGCTGCAGTATGTATGTAAGTATATATATGTCAATTTCTTTGGCACGCTCTGTAGTCGACGATTTGATAGATTTTAACATAGTGAGGTGTTGTTAGATTCGTCTTAATTGTGGAAGTGACATAGGCTTCATAATATAATATAATACGAGTATATTGTATATTATTGCATTTGCAAATACAAAGAAAGGGAGGGGAAGGTTTATTTATTTTTATTTTATTTATTAGGGGCAACAAACAGCAGTATATTAAATATTACACATGATAGGAGTACTAAACTAATAGAAATAACAAATACACTACTCACGACGTTATCCACAGATTACCATATAAAATAATTAGCATAGGTACTGTTAATAATAACAATAAGGGCAAACTTAAAGATACTCATTACAAGGTTAAAATTATTACTCGGTTTGTTTTTTTAAATGTATCTCTGAGAGCATAAAATAAAGTGAGAAAAGAAAAACAAAAAACTAATAATATCTGCGTCTTAATACTAGGGACAAATGTAAAGGTTTGGAATCAGATAAAATCGGCATGCAAAAAACGAACTTAAAGCTACATAAATACATGAGGTATAGGAATCAAAATTAAGTAACAACGAAACTTATGGCTGTTCCTTTAAAGTGGAAATAACTTGATTTTTGAACCTAGTCTTGTTCACAAATATAATATCAATAGATCCAAACTTTTTATTATAAGTGTCGACCAATCGGTGCAGCGGTGAGCGTGCGCCTGAGTTGGTATGACAGAAGTTAGTGGCAAACAAACACCGTGAACATACTTCTCTACTCTGTATTGTACGAGGGACCAGGTAGCACAAACTTCTCACAAGATCAGAACAATCAAACTTGTTGCGACATATACTGAACAGGGTCATCATTTCTAGGAGTATGCGTCTAGATTGTAGGGTCAGGATATTATATTTTTCGAGCAATGATTGGTAGAAAATCCTTTTACGACAGCATCTATAGTGCACAGTGCGAAGGTATTTACGTTGAACTAACTCCAATATTTCAATGTATTTTTTGTAAAAAGGATTCCAAATAGGGACTGCGTACTCTAATAATTGTGGTCGGATTATCGACTTGTATAAATGCAAATTAGTGGAAGGGCGGCGGAATTCTCTAGATGCGCGCATTACGAAGCCAAACATTTGATAAGCTTTATTGACTATAATTATTAAAATAAATTACAACAATGTTGGTATCAAATAAAAGCTAGTAATGAGACAAGCTTGACAACAGCTTGAAATAAAGGACAAAACCAACAACCTAAAATAAGGTAACTTTTGTTTGTCGACCTGCAATACCAAAATATTATAGATGATAATGCTTGTTTTTTATCTCCACAGTTATGTTTTTGCAGTCGAGTTTATTGTTTTAATAATTTGCTTTTTACACCCTGTATACAATAAGAGGTCAGCTTATACTAGGAATGCATAGCTTGATGTGTCGCGTGTACGTTCGTCTGCCGGGTGCGGAAACAGAGCTATCACCCATAACGATTGATTGGACGATTCTATTCGATTTGGAATTTGCCGAGAAACGCTCGGCAACGCTTTGACGATGCTTGATTACGAGTGAAGTACCCGATATTATATTATAGTCTGTGGAGTGAAGGCATTATACAACGTATTTGTAGGTAGGCTTAGGTACATAAGTCCTTTTTTTTGTTTTTTTATTCCTTTGTCCCATGAAGAATGTTATGGCTTGACTTCTCATTTCGGAATGGTCGTAAAATTCGAAGTAAAGAAAGCTTCCTGTTTGTGTAAATAAAAGCTTTGAATGTAAATTATGGGTTCGTGGTTTGTGTTTTCTTATGTTAGAGGCTAGCAAACTATTTGATGGACCTGTGAATATAAAGTTGTAACCTTCTAAACACTTGAAACTCCCAGAGAATTGCAAATGCGTTAAATTACCATTTTGTATGTTTTGTACAGACGCGTAGACGCCAGCAGGTCAACCTACCCGAAATTGTCAAATTTTCCTAATCAACCTTGAACCTTATGTTTTAACGATAAAGTAGCTTGGTGTGCTGGCGTCCGTACTTCATTTTTATTTTTAGGTGTTACAAGTTCTTCTATAATATAAAATCTTAAACGGTTAGGTACTTAAACGAAAAACAGATTAAACCATAAACATCTCGTTGCCAATCAATTCTGACCGTCATTGATGCTACCACGATTTTCCCTTAAATTCTATAGTTTTATACCGCGGGTCATTCCCTTGTCGACAAACATACAACCAGCCCTAATGGCTTACTTATCTAAAAACATCTGACACACCGAATCAAGAAAATATACTCTGTGTTAAAAGTTATAAGGTTGACGTTTGGGTGGAGAGACAAAAAGGAAAATTTATTTTGTGATGGAGGTCAAGTTGCATATGACATGCAATAGGATTGTCACAGCCTCAATTTAGCGTTTTATTGTTGGAATTATTTATTTGTTGTCTGCTTGGAACAATGGGCATAGATTAAGTATCTCGGAGGAGCAGAGAGGATTGTTGTGCGGATTCTACACAAAACATTTTTTTTGTAAACCCATAACATAATATCACGCCAGTATTCTCGGAAGAGTAAGGCAGAGGTAGGTATACCTATAGCACACCCATATTTTGCCAGTTATGTTTTAGTCCCATTTAATAGGGGGCGAGCCTATTGCCATCAACCGGGATCCAGACTCCGGACTGCTACTGAGAAATTACAGATGGGAAAACTCAATAGCACCTTGCCCGACCCCTCGAACCCAGAGGGTCTACTCCGAACATAAATCCGAAGTATCAGCCGAATGTTCGGTCGTTTCTTTACTACGGCTAACTATCGCTGACTACGGCAAAAAAAAAAGAGTGTGGGAGAGATAAACCAAAGTCAAAACTGTGACTTGAAGTCGGGTAAGGACTCTAAGTCAAAAAAGGAAACTGTGGAAGTTATAAAACGGCCGAACATTCGACCGATACTTCGGTTTAGCGCTTCGGAGTAGACCCCCAGGACCTCACGCTCGACGAGGCAGTGAACTCGATGTGCCATGAATTAACTGCTGGGAACTGTACTTTTCTATCTAGCTGTTATGACTCAGGGCAGACTCATTATCATCCACCTAGCAGCTTCCCAACTATGTTGGGGTCAGCTTCCAGGCTTGCTTTCCTAAGAAACCGGCGAATGGTCACACAATAATGGCTGTCCAAATACAGAACGTTGTTGACATCTCAATGTCAAATACTGGTAAAAATTACAGATTTTCATGACGGTCTTTGTAAGATGACGGAACCGCTCTTCTAGGAATCCGTATCTTAACCGGTTGCAACTGAATACTAGTATTTTACGTGGATAGACTGCCTATCTGCTTATATGCTTGAAGTTTCCCTACGTGATCGAATCAGAAATGAAGAGATCTGCAGGCGAACCAAGGTAACCGGTAACCCAAAGAGTTGCCAAACTTAAGTGGCAGTAGGCAGGGCACATTACTCGTAGAACTGATGTCCGATTGGGCCAAAAGGTTCTGGAGTGGCGACCGCGTACCGGAAGACGTAGCGTTGGAAGGCCTCCTACAAGGTGGACCGATGACCTTGTGAAGGCCGCAGGTATTCGCTGGATGCGGGAAGCACAGAACCGGTCGAAGTGGCGGTGCTTGGGGGAGGTCTATGTGCAGCAGTGGACGTCTTTCAGCTGAAATGATGAATGATGATGATGACTGCCTATCTGAACCCCACAACCCAGTTACTGGGTAGGTAATGATACCCTTTGTTAAGACTGGTTATCAGAATTTCAGGCTTCTGACGACCCGTAAGAACTGTCAATGATCCACGAATGACAGCCGGAACCAACGGCTTAACGTGCTTTCCGAGGCACGGAGAGGCCTTAGTATGTAAAGATGGTCACCCATCCACTGAGCAACCGCGTCAAGCGTAGCTTAACCTGGTCAATCGACATTCTTCTCCATGGCAGCTATAATCAATTCTATTTCCTGGTAAATGTTTACGTTCAAAAGTGCCTTCTTGAAATAAATGATTTGACTTTGACTTAGACTTAGGTACAAAAGGCAGAGTAAATAATGGTATTATTTATAGGTAGATCCTAAACCGGATATGGTCTGTGCTAATACTGTCCATTAGTCGTTTATATCGCTCTTGAGACGTGACCTTTCGGTAATCATAGTTTAGAACCCAGAAAGGTTCATTCGAAAACCCTTTGCGAACTTGCCCTCCTAGTAACTGAGAACTATCAAACAGTTTCTAGTTAATCATAACAAAATTGTACTATTACTGAATAACTTTGACGTAATAGTTTTATACTGTTACGAAGTTTGCAGTGGATGATTGATTGATTCAGTTTGAAGATATTTAAGTAATATAGTTACTTTATGAGTCTATCTTCGACATGACTGACATTGGTAAAGGAAAACATCTTGAGGAAACCTGTTACAATTTTTTTTTTTTTTTTTTGAGGGAGCTCGCCCTCTAGTACATGGGATTTAAACATAACTGGCGAAACGTGGATGTACTATAGGTATACCTCTGCCTAACCCTTCGGGGATTACAGGCGTGATGTTATGTGTGTAATATTTAAAGAGGTAAAATTTGTTTGTAAGTTTGTATTTAGGGGGTAATCAGAGACTACCAGAATTGAAAAGTTATTTTTGCATTTGATAGCCCAATTCTTGAGGAAGGCTATCTAACATCACGCTACGACCCCTAGAAGCCGAGCAAAAACATAAAAAGTTGGAAAGAACTAAGCGAAAACGAAGGAATAATGCGGGCGGGCGATGGAATGCGACGCAGTGGGTCGGGGGAACAAGAAATTTCACGCGGACGAAGTCGCGGGCAGTTAAGTAGTTAATCTATGGCTGAAATCACCAACCCGTCTAAACCAAGCGTGGTGATCAGTGTTCGAATAGAATAGAATACTTACCGTGCCTTTTGTGTATAAGAAGAGGTCTTTGCCCTGCAGGGGGACAGTCTTATAAGCAATAGGTATTCCTCTTCTTCTTAAGGCCTACGCAGACCGGGACGGCATGGCAAGGGATTTTGCCGTGAGTCAGCGCACACTGGCCGCTTAGATACCGCGGCATTCCAGCACTTTACCCCCGCCGCCGCACCCCGCAGTATATCACTACGAGCGCCGGAGTCCGTGGCATGCCGTTGCCTACCGCAGTATGCCACGGCATCCCGCCACGGGAGCCTGTGGCGCGTCTTTTAATGCCGTGCGATATAATCCCTTTCAATGCCACGGTATCCTTTTAAAGCATAGCAATTTATGTCATATTTCTGTAACAGTACGGTTGAATGTCCATTAGTAAAAATTAAAATCCCTTGCCATGCCGTCCCGGTCTGCGTAGGCCTTTAGTAAGAATAGTACAGGCTGTGGTAAAAATATTAGACAGTAATCGAGGTTTGTTATGGGAATTAAATCCAATGTCAATTTAAATTATCGCTTGTTTTTCTATTCAAATAATCAAAACCGTTACACAAGACTAAGACCCGATTTCACCAAACTATTCTTAATAAGCCATTAACAAATCTTCTGTTAAAATTGACGTAGACGTCAAAAACGTTTACGTTCTATGAAGGGACATAAAAAGGCGTTGGTAAATCAAACATCAAGTAGATATTATCTGTGATTGAGTGAAGAAAAACGACCGGTCTGGCTTGTCATTCACATTCACTTTTGTTTTGATACTAAATCAAAATGTCATGGCGTCTAAACAAAACGTTCATTAAGCATGCCTCACTGGAACTAGCCGTATAATAATGTAAATGTTAGGTAATGACACTGAATTGAAATGTAATAATTTGTGTTAAAATCGGAAGAGCGTCTGTGTAATTCTATATTAGTTGTTTTAAACGCCAAACGATTTCGGTTACCTTGAAATTTTTACAATTTTTGTGTTTTAAAATGTAGAAAAATAGTAGCGGACCCAATTTTTGATCTAGTGAAAAATAAATTTTAATAGGACTCATTATAAAACATAATAATATAGTAGAAAACAAAAACTATTGCAGTGCCGATTGTTCATAAAAATGAGGGATGGAAGGTGCTCACGGAAGAGTTTACTAAAATATTATCATTTTGGTGTTCAAAAATAAAATTATACGCCGCTTCCATTTTATTTAACCAACTGACAAAAAATTATGGCCTGTTACAAGCATTAGCAGATCTTCGGAGCAATGATTAAAAGTTTAACTCCTTGTTAAGATAATTAACCATTCGTTAGTACGTGGTGAAAGACTCACTAACGAGCCGTTATCCATTTAATTAGACGTTAAAACTAACTAACAGAGTATGGTGAAACTAGCTCTAAGGGCCGATTTCATCAAACTCGGTTTGATATTTAAATGCCATGTTAAGAACTGACACGGAATGTTTTTCCTAGTGAGGCAGTACGTAAAAATACTAGACATTTAGGTCCACTTGAGGCCACTAGAGCAGTGGTGGCCTAGTAGTAACGGCCGCGACTTACGAGTTGTAGGTCGTAGGTTTGAACCCAGACAGGCGCTTTACTTTGTGTAAATTATTTCATCGCCACTGCTCAAAAAACGGTGAAGGAAAAACATCGTGAGGAAACCGGCATGTCCTAGAACCAAAAAATTCGAAGACATGTGATATCTACCAACCCGCACTGGGCCCGCGTGGTGGATTACGGCCCACTCCCTCTCACAGAGAGGAGGCCTGTGTCCCAGCAGTGGGAACATTATAGGCTGATTATACTTATGCTAGGCCCACTTGCGCCACAAATCACTGAATGCGTTTAACGCTAAACATATTTAAACCATCATTCTATCTTTGTCATCTTCAAACGATAGATAGAAACAGAAGATGTTTAAAATTCGTTAAGCGCTATACGTACAGTCAGTGCTCTGCATAACCCGACCCCTCTTCTTCTTTATATGAGGGGTCAGGTCATAATGCACTGATCGTACTTAGTGATTTGTTGTGAACATTATAAATCTGCCGAATTTGGTGAAATTCGGCTTTATTCGTTAACTGTATTGAGGCATTGATCATGTTTTCAGAAACTGACGGCAGTTTCGGGTCTGTTCAATTCACAATAATCTATGTCTATTTCAAACAATGGACCTTCGGTGTCCCGTTGTCAAAGGAAGAAATTACAGGCCGCGGGTCGAAGTGAAACAAACATGGTGTAGCTATTGTAATGTGTGTGTTAATTTAGTGGCGATAAGGTCTGTTACCATAGAGAGAGTGATGTTGTGGACGATCAAAAGCCATTTGTTTTGCTTTAATTTTTGGTGGCATGAGGAACAGGGTGTAAAGTTCACTCATCCACCATAGAAAAAGGAGGATCCTTCGACCAGACGGGTGTTGTGTCTGGTGGGCAACTGCCCGACGGTTGATGTCAGGACGTTGTATATATGCTAGTTGCGCGGTAAACTCTGCTTGCGCGATGCAGGATTTGCGTGACGTCAGTGTGACACGTAGTTCGCATGTGGCGATGTTGATGCCGCTACAAATTGGTACAGAGGTAACTAAACGACTTACAAGTTGGGTGAACACATTATAGTTTCGTAACTAGGACTAGGTTAAATGCATCCACAATTCAGGAGAAATTCCAGCGCAAGTCAGAAAGCATTTGTTTCTTATAGATAACTGTTCTACCGTCTTATGATATTTATTGCGTTTTTAATATTGCTCATTCCTTGAAAAAATTACGTGAATTAGCTCGAAAGACCAGACAGCAATAAGTTAGGAAAAAACTTAATTTATGTAGCCAACATGTCTTAGTTTTCAAGGCAAAATATTGAAGTACAATAAAAGTCATCATAATTTTTATAACGTCTACTAAAATATTTTATTTCCACCGCCATGTGTTTTACGATATATTGCATGTTCTCTGCGTATGTTAGTCGTTACGACGTGGCCCGGTAGCCTTAGTACATGAGGTGGTAACGAACAGAGACCAAGCTTCATACAATGCAAAATTATGGCTATATTGCCTCCAAAAGTGACGCTACTTAAGTCTGGAGTCTCCAATTAAGTCAAGTCTAGGTATTTCAAGTTACACTTAGCATTATTTTCAAAGATACCAAATCAGTAGTTACATTCCCGTAGCAAGCATCTCGAAGCGGTTTACGGTAAGACTATGATGACGTATAAAGTAGACTTCATCTTAGATTTACGTCGCGGTAGGCCACGCTACTTTCTGGCTGACTGGCTAATATTTTTACTTCGGGTTGATCTTTTGATTTAAGCATCGTACCTAAAGGAGAGACGAAGACACAATCGAGATGCATAACATTGAAACTATGCTGTCCGCTTACTGAGGTGGTTTCTCTTTCAACTACGGTTTCTAAATCTAAAATAATATGGTTAAATGAGTTCATGCATAAGAGTGATCAGTGCAGGCTCCTGGTACATACATCGGTCAAACCTCTGGATTAAGTTGTGCTGTTTGCTCCTTGTAGTAGTACTTAAAGTATATAAAAAAACCGGCCAAGTGCGAGTCGGACTCGCGCACGAAGGGTTCCGTACCATTATCTATAAAAACGGCAAAAACATCACGTTTGTTGTATGGGAGCCCCCCTTAAATATTTGTTTTATTTTAATTTAATTATTGATTTTTAAAGTGAATATATAACTAAATACTCTTTTTTTTTCTTTTTTTTTTTGGGTTAGAAATCATCAAATAACTTCTCCCGCTCTGGGCGGAGCGGGAGAACAGACTTTTACTGACTAAAACCCACCCGTGTTCCTTCCGTTGCCTGTGTGCCAGGGCCACGATATCCCTTTCGGACAAACTCGCAACCCTGGCAGGCATTGGTCCTAACGGACCCCGTCAGTTTGTGCTGACATCTCTTTGAGGCGCGCGTGGAACACAACGCGCCGTCGACCCGGGCCTGGTCCTTATCGGACGGCGAGCTACCCATCGCTCACCGTCCGCAGGCCCGTGCCTACGGTGGCCGGAAATCGGCTTGCGACTCCCAACGCCCGGGGCGTCTCCTGCGGCGACAAAGGGCGCGAGGGCGCGAACCTTGTCTCACCCTCACGCGTTCCGCCTCCTCCTTCGCTAGCATAACTGCTTCGCAGAAGGAGGTGACGGCCTCCCATGCACTCTCGCTCCGAACCATGGCCTGAACCAGGGCCGGACGCGAGAGATCGCCGCCGCCGACCGCCTCCGTGAGGACACGGTGGTGCTCCGCCCAAGCTGGGCAGACCTCCACCGTATGCTCCACCGTGTCCTCCGGGCGATCCACACAGTGGTGACACCCGGGCGTTTCCTCCCGCTTTATCCTGAACAGGAACCTCCCGAAACAACCGTGTCCGGTGAGGACCTGCGTCAGGCGGAAGGTGAGGACGCCGTGGCGCCTCTCTAGCCACTCCTCAAAGAGGGGACTTATCGCCACAATTGTGGCGTGCCCAGCGCTGGGTTGCGACAATCGCACTCTCCATGTCGCCATGAGATCCCGCTGGAGCTCTGTCCGCCGTGCCGTGATAGTATAACTAAATACTTTGTAAACATTTTCAAGTGTCTACCTGTTACCGCTATCAATATCGAGCAAAAACGAGCAAAAAAATCACGTTTGTTGTATGGGAGCCCCCTTAAATATTTATGTTATTCTGGTTTTTAGTATTTGTTGCTATAGCGGCAACAGAAATACATCATCTGTGAAAATTTCAACTTTCTAGCTATCACGAATAATGAGATACAGCCTGGTGACAGACGGACAGACAGATAGACAGACAGACGGCGGAGCCTTAGTAATAGGGTTCCCATTTTACCCTTTGGGTACGGAACCCTAAAAATTGAGGGGCAAGAACCATAGGGCATCAAAAAAAAATTCTCCGCATCGCCGTCAACACGAGAAGTAAGTACCCAAAATGCTGGCAGCATTGCCACGTTGTATAGCAATGCTGATTCTTTGGCAAAGAAATAGGTCAGCCCTCTGGTCACGTTAGGAGTCGACACACGACCAAACGCTTGGCGATGTCTTAAAAAACTAAGTGGGCACTCGGACCCCATGGCCTTAGTGTTTCAACCAAAACGGCTCGAACATATAAGTCCCAATAAGATTGGAGTATTTGCCGCTGTTTGAGGTTTTCCGCACCTGCAGCAGCCGCCCCAGCACAGCCCGCCATGATAGGAAAATGGGACAGCCCAAGGGTGTCGATACATGTTGCATTCCACACCATACACTTTGTACATTTTATTATTACTTTAAGACTATTAGCTTTTAAATTAGTATATATTATCCAGAAATAAACAAAAAGTACTAAAGTGTTTTTCTTGCGAACCTTGGACTCTGTTGAATTATTTACTCCTGTACCATAGTGGCCTGTTTTCTTTGATATCAAGATATACGAGCACGACATTTCCTTTATTTTTGTTTGGTATGGTTGGAGTACCTGTGTGTCCTTTTATAGCTTAGGTATACGCCAAATTGAACCTTGGTAGTTCATTATTTATGACATGGTGAACTTAAAATGTATGGAAGAATGATAGGAACTTCGGTAGTTTACATAATAGAAGACAATTTTGGGGCTCAGGTTTTTAATAAGTTTAATAAGTTTTTATTTCATAATCAACAAGTTTTAACAAATAAGTCGTAGACGCCTTCTTTTAAATAAAGAGATACCTGTAACAGAAGACAGCTCCCTCTTCCATAACTATGTGTACAAAATACAAAGCCTGTTAATAACAGAATTTAACTTAGTAGGTAAAATAACAAAATTAGAACTAGAGAATTAATAAAATATATATTTGGGTAGGTATATGTATTTAGGTTGAGCAGTAAATACAGGTTATTGATTAAAAGACGACTAGGTACCTATTTTTTTTCAGAGTGTGATAATTTGCTCCTAATTTCTAAGCTTTTTTTTTTTGCTTTCGCTATATTTACTGATTACTTCTAATATAAACATATTTCAACCTAAACTCTTTTCAGTTTGTCTAACTTAGCTTTTTCAATACCTATTGTCGTTTTATATTTCGTTGAATTTATTTTAACTTTTTGTTTTAACTGTCTTGTTTGCATACTGTCTGTGTTTGCTCAAACACAATTTGACAAAAAATGTTTGCTTCGTTAGGCTTCTAAAGGCAAATCACTAGGTACCAAAATATTTACTTAAATATCCCTCTGTTGTAAAATATAGCTGTATCAGAACTATATAAATAAACCTTATCGTAACAGTTTATAAAGCACTGAATATTTAAATTTAGTTTTGAATGTGAATATTGTTTGTGAAATGAGTGTGTGTTTTTAATAGCAGAAATTATTTATAGCCAACAAAGACGCATTGCTCTGGAGTATGTGAACCAAATGCACGCTCGACCCTCACCCTGGTGTGATGTACTTACTACAAGAAGTCACTTTAACACCTCTGTTGCATAATTATATTACATTTTATTCCATCGCAAGAACCAACCATTTCCTGCCCGTGTTCATAAGTAATGTAGGTAAACAAAGGTCTGACGGCACGGTTGGCGCAGTGGTTAAGCGATTGACTGCCGCGCAGCGTGTCGCGGATTCGATTCCCGCACGGAACAAATATTTTTATGACCTACAAGTAGTTGTTCCGGGTCTGGCTGTTTGTATATGTGAGTTTATATGTTTGTAAAGGCACCCACGATACAGGAGAAAATCCTAGTGTGGGGCAAAGTTCTAAAAAAAAAAAAAAAATTACCAGGACACGTACCATACTTATTTGCGGGGCAGTTTTAATGCATGACCATTACTTAACAAATGCAAAGCACAAGATTCAAGTTCAAGGGTTGTCTCCTTCCCTCATATATGGCGAGGGGGGTAATGTCTGACCTTTGCGTTATGCTCGTGAACGGGTGCTGCTTGTGTTATTAGTAAATAACTGTTTATTTATTTTATTTCGATGGTCCAAGTTTAATCATTTGTGACTTCGAGTTACAACTATAGCTATATGTGAGCAGGCACGCCCTTCATGCCTGGAGGCTTTAATTTAGGTATTAAATTCTGTTTATGTTTTTATTTTGATTTCTGCTTGAGTTTAGTTTTCGATGTGTTTTTGCTGGTACCTATAGTGGCGTGTGCTAGCTGACTTATGGCAAATATTTAATTTAATGTTTTGTGTTGCATAATGTAAATTATTTTGCATAATATTGTATAGAATCAAGTTTTTCTAACTGAACAGACAGCAGTGATGCTGGGGAGTTTGTTGCGCCACTTGTTCTCCCCAGCTAAAGCACTAGGAAGGTTGAAGTGCGGGCGTTTTGGGGGACTGTCTTATGTAATTTTGACATTCAAAAAGTGCTGATTCCCAAGCTTGCTCTGTTAAGTACTGGTACTCGTTGACGGGCCTACACTGTCCTCCCATACCTATTAACACTGTAACTTGAAAACATTGTAGAGCCCATTATTTAAAAAAAGTAGCCGTGGAGTTTCTCCATAGGAAACGACCAATTGGAACCGTGAACTAGCTTCTGCCGTTTCATAAGTGCCCATGTAGGTTTATGTGAAATAAAATATTTTAGGTTTGAAGGTGCTGAGCGCTGTGCCTACTTTGAATAAATTACTTTTGATTTTAATTTTGTTCAATAACTAAATAATTTATTTATCTTCACATCGATACACAAACACCTGGTTTGGCATTTCTACTAGATGTTCGTGTATAACAAGAGTAAAAAAAAAACCGGCCAAGTGCGAGTCGGACTCGCGCACGAAGGGTTCTGTACCATTATCTATAAAAATAGCAAAAAAAATCACGTCTGTTGGGAACCCTTAAATATTTATTTTATTTTAATTTAATTATTTATTTTTAAAGTGAATATATAATTAAATATTCTGTGAATATTTCAAGCGTCTACCTGTTGCCGTTATCAATATCGAGCAAAAAAAAATCACGCTTGTTCTATGGGAGCCCCCTTAAATATTTATTTTATTCTATTTTTTAGTATTTGTTGTTATAGCGGCAACAGAAATATATCATCTGTGAAAATGTCAACTATTTAGCTATCACGGTTCATGAGATGCAGCCTGGTGACAGACGGACAGACAGAAAGACAGACGGCGGAGCCTTAGTAATAGGGTTCTCGTTTTACCCTTTGGGTACGGAACCCTAAAAACACTTACAATGACACTACACTTTTTGTCTAAAAAGTAATGACAATATACTCCTGTCCAAGAAACGGCAAACATAGTCAGCTGCTTCCAAAGTGGCCATTTTATAGAACAACCAATATTATCATACTGGTCCGTAAGTAGCAAACAAACTATCCATGTAGCTTGTAGGTACTGAAGCGGTGTTCCCGTGTTATCGCCCCACGCGCCCCCTAGCGGCTAAGTTCGGAACTGAATTTAGTAACTATGAGAATTTATCGGTCTTTCATTGTGTTCGCCTCGGTTTTGTTATGGCACAAACTGTAGTTTGAAAATTGCAATTTGAATGTTGAACTTTCCGTTCTTAGCAGGATTCAGAGCTGCAGTGATATTACAGTGTATTTTACGTTTCCTATTTACTTCTGTCTATAAATTGTATTATGGCTTATTTGCTTTTATATTGATGTTTCGAGATTTATTGACTGTTGCCATTTAATGAAAATGTCAGACAAGTTGCACGGGTTCTAAGATTTCGTTTTAATTTAGAGTAATACCCTGAAGCTCTACCGTTCTCGAGATAGAACTAAACGACGTTCTTAAGTAGGTAGTATTTTTTTAAAGAAGTGAATAAAAAAAATGGATGTATTGCACCTCAAATGCACATTCGAAACAACCAAACAATCTGTAATTATAAATAAAACAATATGTTGACGCCGTGAAAATCTTCCCCATTACACGCACAAACATACAGAGTCAGAACAAATATGTGTAAGGTCTACCCTCACAAATATTTGTCCCAGTGCGTAACCGAACCCGACACCCTGAGTACATAAAGGGGACGCTCGCCACCAGCCCATTAACTTGTCAAAATATTACAATATTTTACAATCTACTTCCGCAAAAACACTCAGAATCCAACCGCCATTGTATTGTAATAAAGAATTTTTCCCGCTTCCAAACTAAGTAGACAAAATATACGCCTTATAGATCCATATCTAACCAACTCTTAGGGGTACCTCAAACCGATCCTCCGCTTATTTATCCATAATCATAACATATTTCTACGTTCTTCCTTCAAAACAAAAAGAACTTTCCCTTAACACGTATATTTCGTGAAATATTTTTTGAAAGTAAAGTCCCGTAAAAGTTCTAAACATGGCAGTTCCCAGAGGTCACATATTGTAACCACTCGATCGCGGCACCTTGTTTAGAGGGGCGCAACGCAGTTTGAGGACAGGACCAGAAACTACGTTTGAAAAAGGGTTCACTCTTTTAGTTACTTCGTGATAGAAAATAGAATTAATGTTATCAATGTGTTTACTTTGTTAACAGTTGGTTAAAAGTTAAGACCAGCTTAAACGTCAAACGATGTATGCTTATACTGATGTTAATCATTACTTAACTTTGTAATTATTTCAACAAAATGTAGATATAAAAAATTACAGTTTTCTTTATACCAATTACATAAAAAAACACATACATAAACTCACGCCTTCTTCCCATGGGGGTAGGCAGAAACTATAGAATGCCACCTGCTACGCTCCTTACATACTCCTTTTGGTTCGCCTACGTTCATACATCTGGTCATACACGCACGCCGATTGCGAGTACTACGCAACTGACCTTTCTGAAGAACATCACCAATTTGGTCACTATATGTCATCCTAGGGCGTCCCCTCCCGGCGTTTCCACTCAAAAAAATCATTATTTATCAAACTAAAAGGGGTTAATGACGCAATAACATTATAACTATTTGTTATTTTATAATAAAAATGTTTTATTGACATATAAAGGTGTAAAATTTTCAATTGAAGCTCTGACTCCTGAGCTAGGTTACTACCTAGCTCAGGAGTCAAAGCTTCAATTGAAAATTTTACCTGTGTTACAGGAACCAGTGTCTTCACCCGTTTTTGGATCATTAACAATTTATCCGTGTGTATGCAATAAAAAGCCCTGTGACGTGGGACGGCGCGCGGCGTCTCCGAATTGGAGACGTCGGGGCTTAACCAGTTTGTATCCAAAAGTATGCAATAATATAAAGTAACGTGAAATTACTAGAATTTCGTGAATGCATACTCTTGTGTAGTGTAGTGTGCATGTGTGTGTTGGTTGTATTATGTGTGTGAGTGATTGTGCTTAGTGGTTGGACTTTGGGTTATATCTGAGAGTTTCAGTCGAGCTGCACGATTACTGACAAATGCTTGCACTGATTGGACAGGTCCACTCAAATTTGTGTGGTTCTTTCCTCAAAAGACCATTTCAGACACAGATCTACATGGTCTGACCAAGATTATGTCAGGACTTTAAAAGAGACTTTGACCCCTGAGTTTGTTTCGCCATTTCTTCTCAGGGGTAGTCAGATAGGAAATGTCGACTACATCTAGCTTATTTTTAACTTTTTATTATGACGTGTAAAAGTGATTCCGATATCCTATTTACAAAATAAACGATTTCATTTCATTTCATTTTTTTGCCCACATTGCTATTTAATTATCACGAGTATAGTTACTCTGGTAAGTTTTCCGTCTGTGGGTAATCCTGTGCTTAAAGCATTGTTCAAATTCATCTTAGTTTTCTTTTTCAAAAGCAGGTTAATCTGTTTGATTTTCGCTTATTAGATAATTGAAATACAAAGAAAGAAAGTCAAGAGACATTTATTAGGAAACATAGTGAAACAAAAAAAAAAACAAATATAAACAAAACAACACAGAAAATGTAATTCCAATAAATAGTGTACGCAATTAAAAATTTGAGTATGGTAATAATGTAAACATTGCATTTTTAAAAATAAAACCAGTATTATGAGTAACAATACTTCTCAAACATGATAATTCTGTTGTAATGATTAATTTAAACTTCCTGTCAGAAAAATATTCGTGTTGTGATAACGGCTACTGACGCGAAACTCGTTTAATTGTAAGTGTAAAATGCAATGTATTTAAACGTTGAATTTAAACAAACTTAAATTAATTATTCCAGATTTTTTATTAGATAGCAAATATCACTGTCACCATTATTTCAAAATTTTGTTCTGTCTGAAAATGGCCTTTTAACTAAGAGTCAGTGAAAGTTTTTGATCATTTTATTTATAATTACAAACGCACGTCCGCCTTTGGGTATTAAGATTTATTATAATAATTATGATAATCCTCATACTTAAACAAATACCTAGTGCAATCAACTTTATCATAATGTTTTTTTTTATAAATAAGCTGTTTAAAAATGCTTATCTACTGACCTAGTTTGCGGATGATCCCTTAGCGAACCTTTTTATTCCCTTCCATTCAACTGAAGTTCAACTCGGTACAGATATGAGGGACTGTGAACATTAATAAATGTATGTCGGCTACAATTTCGTTCTGATTTCGTCACAAGTTCGACTTTCACGGTGTGTTTATTTTATTTAAACTTCTAAATGTGATTTTAATTAACTTCCAGGGCTTGATTAGAATTAACGCTTCAAAGCTGACCTTATGAATTGTGCAGTTAGACTTTGCCTGAAAACATTTTTGTTCGGAAATTTTAAATACGTTTCATTGTATTTTATAAGCGTACAATGACGGTTTGCCACCAAGTCAGCGACTGTCAGTAAGTTAAAATGTAATGAAAGCAAAGAAAATGCCAAACAGAGATAGTCATGATTAATAGGATGCGAAATCTTGTGTCGGGATATGTATAATTATATCAAACAAAACTATCAATTGAGGGGACAAAAGACCAAAATTTCCAAACCGGTCCTATGGCAAAAGAATCCTGAAAACTCACTTCATTATTAGTAAGTACGATGACGTCGTAAATTGATGACATCCTTGCGAATTTTCCTTACATTATTTATTAACACGACGGCGGATGAGAAGCAATGCGAATTGAATTATACAAAGTCCGGAGCATCACCGCCCGCAGTATGTGTCGCACTATTTACTGGAAACTTTGTACAGGCGCGTAATGACTATCTTTCAATGTTTCGAGAAAACTGGCTGATTTATGTTGTTTTTAAGTATCTTTATGTAAGTGTTTAATGGCTCCATTAGAAGCCCATAAAAAATATCTGCGAATATTTTGAGATACTTTCCTTTACTTTTAACGGTACAAATTGTAATGAAAGAGAAAGCTTTTATGTTTTTCAATTATGCATTATTTATGTACCTGCTTAAGAATACGATATTACCTGTACCTATGTACCTGTATAGACTAACGAATTATTCAGCCAACTGCAAGCACAGTTAAGACTTCTCAATTGTATTAGACGCTACCGCTAGTACTTTGGTTCTCCTGGTCATTAGTCTTAGGAATATCTCTTCATTTGTACAAAACTCCTTCAAAATGTACAGCGTCTTACCTCGTTATAAATATACCTCGGTCTAGAACTTCAGACTTGAATTTCTAAGTCCTAAATGGCCGTAGTTCTGCCAAAATAGACCAATCAACATCACCATGTTTTCAAGAATATGACGTTTTAAGTTGTAGCTCTGAATGCCGGTTTATAAACCTTGTTTCAGAGCTTTTAACACAGCTGACTTTTATTTATTTTTCTGTAGGGTTTTGGTAAAAATTACAATAAAAGGCTGTCTTTCACAGGTAGTATTTGAACTCTGCATGCGTTTTGTTTTAGGTACCTATTTTATTCAAAAAACGCTTAAAATTATTATTTTTTTTGTCATTCAGGACCCGTATTGGTAGATTTGTGTAGTTTTTCTTTCGCTGCAACACAAAACAAATGCTTTCTCTTACCATGATTCTTCTCAAAATTCTAAGCTCATTTCAACATTCAAACCAACACTAAGTTCACAGCAAAGTTTACCAGCGCCAAGAACCATCAGCCTCTAATCAAATTTGCGCGTCTAAATCAAATCATTTTGGACAATGTTCATCAGCATGCAGACACATAATAGAAATATACAGAAGGCTCCATCCTTAAATACTAAGTTGGGCTGCACGATTACTGACGAATGCTTGCTCTGACTGGACACCAAATTTGCGTAATTCTTTCCTCAAAATACCATTTCAGACACGGATCTACATGGTCCTCACATGATCTGACCAAGATTATGTCTGGACTTTGACCCCTGTTTGTTTCGCAATTTCTTCTTAGACGTAGTCTGATAGGAAATGTCGACTCCTTTCCACTCCGTCGAACGTATTTTTTTATATGACATATAAAAATGATTCCGATATCCTATTTACAGAATAAACAATTTCATTTCATTTCATACAACGAGCTAAATGGCAGAGGGAGCGCAAGCGCACTCGTGACTACCATTCGTTTGATATCTCGCAGTCGGTCCGTGTATGGTTGATCATACATTTCATACCGAGATCTTCGGAAAATACTTTAAGCCGTCGGTTCCAGGTGTCATTCGTAGAACTTTGACGATCATTACGGGTAGTTAGCAGGTAGAAAGTCCTACAACCAGTCTTTCCAAGAGGGTATTGTGCTATCTAGTAACTGGATTGAGGAGGTCAGATACGCAGTTTCTCCATGTAAAATATTGGTATTCCGCTGTATCTGGTTAGACTGGAGGCTGACCCATGCATAGTTGGAAAACGCCTAAGCAGATGATGATGTATGGAGCAAACCTTCTGGACCTATTTATTCTGTGATACAGAGGACACAAATTCTAACTAGTGTTGGTTCATCTCATTATTGTTCTTTGCTTAGTTAGTTAGTCTACTTGTTAGTACTGGCACTACTTGATTTACTTAAGTTTAGTGGACTGTTTGATCTGAAGTGTGAACGTGCTGGGCTTGTGGAAATTTGACTGCATTATGGTAAAGACTGTATAAAAGTGGCATGAACTCTTGACTAATGAAGACTGTTGTAACATTTTTAACGACTCAGAAATTTAAAATGGGTTTCACGTTATCTTTCTCTGCTGTGTTATGTTATGTGTCATCTTTTCTGAATATCCGATCAATGAACCGATTGGCAGGACTCATACAGCGACGAAAAACTTTCCCTAAAAATCACATTGGCTATGTAGACCTACCGACAAAAAATAAAGATATTTGAAAACTGTAATTTTTTCTGGTTCTATAATTGTAACGTCTGCCAACTACTGCATTACAAACAAAGCTGTTGATATCAAAGATGGAATAAACATCTACTTTAACAAACACTTATATATACAAGAATTTCATCAACGTTGTACAGAACAGTCTTATTCAGGTCACATGAGTATACCTACCGTCCATTTTATCCAGTTTTCTTTTCATAAAACTCACATGGTATTGTATATTATTACAGTACCCACCGCAAGTGGCCGCGAATGGAACGATAACATGGATATGTTTACCCATATTACGAGCTACATGTCGTGGACGGGGCACAAAACAAGTAAGAAGGACACGAGGTCCGATATGCAATAAAAATGATAGAGTTGTTAGGAAATGGAGTGCCAATTACCATAGCTACCCTCCTGAAACACAGCAGAACAAAACTCAAAACTAATTCTTCAATACCTAGAGCTTTATTAGCAATCATCTCAGTCACTTCTTTTCTATTATTAATAGTAGAACAAACATAAATCGGTCGTTTATTATCTGCATAAAATAATCCTATTTTCCTGTAGCACGGCTATATTTGCAGAATTTTCAGTAATTATTAATCATGCTGAAATACTCTTTGTTAAGCATTAAAACGAAACCGCTCGATTTCAAAACTGATATCATTTTTTTATACTGATAATACAGGCTATATACATCTACTGGTAGTTAGTCGCTTAGCCAGTGAAAACTGGCGATGTAAAGTCGAGATCATCGAGCTTTAGAAACCATCAGACAACCTATGAGTGACTGAAACAAAGCTTTTTACAGCTGGCCATTTTCTAAAACAGCTATTTATGCAGCTGCCTCCGTTTGCCTGACCAGTTAGTCCTGCTATTAAACTAACCGACTCGCTATTTGATTATGTACCAAAGTTAGGTACCGACCGACTATTTCTCTATGATCACGTCAAATCACGAAATAAGTATCGCGTGTTGTTAGGAGTTAACATTCTGGATTTTCTTACTATGTTCTCTCGATGCGACATGTTGCAACTTGTTTCATGAAATGTCATCTGTGTGCGACATTGCTTTGTGAGAGGAACCTTCTGTGTTCTCTGTTACATTGCATTATTATTATTTGACGACCTGCAAAAATAATGTACGTAGGAAAATTATTATAACTTTGAGGATTTTAAAAGGTTTCTCATATTTTATTACGGGACATTTTTCCAACAGATTATATTACCTACCTACTTTTTAGAACGGGTAGTCTCTCTCTGGTAGAAAATAAAACTACCCTTTTTTCTTTTTCGATTTACCCTGTAAGCGTAGGCTTTAGGTGAAAGTAAGGGTACTGCGTCATCTTTTTAAGAATTTGACTTTTTATTAGAAAAATAGTTATTTTTGTTTGTCTTATATAATTAGTTCTAAGAAATAAAGCAGTTGTCAATTTATTTTTGTTTCGTTACGTAGGTAAAATATGTAATGTAGGCTGATACTTAGGTGAATAAGAGAGGTATGATTAGGTTACAATAATAGGACCAATTCATAAATTGTGAGCGTAATATATTGCACACAAGGCTCGTACAGACTGGTGCGATATCGCGGGCGCAACGCGACACTAGTAACACAATTTCTATGTAGCTGCCTGTCGCGCCCGCGATATTGAGTGAGTCTGTAAGGGCCTTAATACAGTGGCAAAACATCGAGACTATATTTTATTTATATATCTTCATTAGCTTTCCCTTTCATTCTTCCTTAAAATGACAAGTACCCGTTAAAATATTACTGCCTACTACACACATAACGTATAAGTTAATCTGACGACCAAAAAACATGTTTGTACCAAAACCATTACAGTTACAAAACCTATGTTCCACAACGTCCTTAAGTCACATTATACCCTGGTCCTTTCGACTAAAAAAAACAATACACCTCAATTCACCCATATCTGTTTCGATCCCTTTGTCTTAGATTACCAGGCTTACATGACCATAACACAGGTTCATAAAGATAACATGGGGAGCGATAATTAGCGGCGCAACCTGTTGACGACCCTGTAGGGACCTGCCCTGTCGTGATACGTGCTGAGTCCCGGGATAGTCCCGACTATAAATAAATAGAGGTCTTTGGAAGGATTATTAAGATTAGTTCTGTCGTGTAGGTTTTACATTTAAAATTAGCACAATAATTATTTGTTATTAATTCGGAATTTTCGAAATGTGAACTTTACGGCTTTAGTATTTCGCACTTGGGACGTATATTCATGGAAAGGTGCAATAGAAAACCCTCCACAAGGTGCAATACAAATGTCAGGTGCACCCTTTTTTATTTTTTTGGCTGGGAAATTATCAACTAACTTCTCCCGCTCTGGGTGGAGCGGGGGGGCGTGTCAGACTTTTACTGACTAAAACCCACCCGTGTTCCTTCATTTGCCTGTGTGCCAGGGCCACGATATCCCTTTCGGACAGACTCGCAACCCTGGCAGGCATTAGCCCTAATGGACCCCGTCAATTCGTGCTGACGTCTCTTTGAGGCGCGCGTGGAACTCAACGCGCCGTACACCCGGGGTCAGGTGCACCCTGGTAGTCAATCAAACTTGCTGACTAGTTAATCTTTTAACTGCGGTAATGAAACGTTATCATATCACTGACACTAAATCGCTACGTCTGAAAAATCCTGGATAAACCAACCAGGCAATGAAAAACATCACCGCATGTTTCATTGTAACCGGTTTAATTTACATAAAAGTATGCCCATCACAGAGGTAAATACATTTAATGCAGAGCAGAGTTAATTAATGGGGTTCGTCAACCTGTTGATAGGGCCAAAAGATGTAGGCTGATATGTGACTCATTTAATTAGTTGAAAGAGTTTATGTACGCTATGAATATTTTTTTATAAATATAAGGCTGGAAATAAGGTTTGATCAAAGTTACCGACAGCTGTCAACCACTGTTTATAAAATACCATGTACTGACACTTCCGACAATACATCTTGGAAATAACTTTATTTGTTAGAAGCAATCCTCACTGGTTTACTCTTTTGCCAGACAATGTCACTAGAAATAGACGTACTAAATATAAGAACTTCTTACAGCCTCACTCTGCGAAAACAGCACTCCTTCATAAAAGCGTGTTTTGTATGGCACCATTAATATATAATAAGATTCTAGAGGTTATTAAAAATATAAACCAGCCAAACTTATTCAAAAGAGAACCTAAGAAGTTACTTACTGTAAAATGTTACTATTATGTTAAAGATTTTTTTAATGATAGTTTCTAATCTATTTGTGTTATATTTTAATTTTGTTATTTTTGTTGTTTTTGTGTTATTGTTCAAGTGGCTATAATTAATTTTGTACGCCAATGGTGGCAACCCATGTTGAAATCACAGATTTTCACTTTTACATCCACATTTGCATTTTTAAGTTTACAAAAAAAATATCTTTATCTTTAAATAGTGTCAGTGAGGGACTGGCTCGAAACAATATGTAGCATATAGGGGGTTGAACGATATTGGTCAAGTCTGATATTCGTCAAATCGTCAAATTAGGTATTCGTCAAAGCTGTAGTTCGTCAAATTGTCATTTTGTCCAATTACGAAATTTGCCAAATACGCTATTGGTCAAGTAATTTAAGTACAATCAACTGTAAAAATGAAAGTACCGATATTTTTTTATTAACTCATTTATTCAATTCATATTTGTTTAATGGGGGACTGGTTCGAAACAATATGTAGCATATAGGGGGTTGAACGACATTGGTCAAGTCTGATATTCGTCAAATCGGCAATTCGTCAAATTTGATATTCAGAAGTGTCTGACGTCAGCGTCACACTATCTAAGGCATTTCATAGGGATTCATATCATTTCAAAGTGTTCTTGGAATTGTATCGTAATTTACGCAACAGTAATAAAGGGGTACTTACGAAGTTTTCTTTGTCCAGCTGTGAACTCAGCACCACTGCTTGACGACAGTTATTGCCACTTTCAGCGTCAAGAGTCCAAGAGTTTCTTGCCCGTTCTTCTCCATAGAGATCTACGTTTTGAAATTGGCAACCAGCTTCAACTTTCTGACTAACTGACCGACTCTTTGACAATTCAAAAGTACCTGGTTTAATTGAAATAAATGCTTTGAGTTTGAGTTTGAACATTGAGCACGCGGATTTCAGTAGCACTCCGATTAAAAAGAAACTGAACTAAATAAAACAAAAAAAAATATTTCACATAAACCTACAACATGGGCGCTTATTAGACGTCAAAAGCTAGGTGCATGGTTCCAATTGATTGTTTCCTCTGGAAAAGAGCCAGCAAGAAACTCAACGATTACTCTTTAAAATATAACTGGGTTAACCAAAGTTAAAAAAAATAAAAACCAGACACTCTCATAACTTTGCTAACAAACTCAGCAGAATAACATTATAACACATTACCCCTAATAAAGATAATGCATGCGACCATGTTAATGGCCGACACGCCGGTCGTGACCTGTCCACGACCCGGTTGGGTCGTGTGGCTACTCCCTGATGGATCCCGGAGTTCGGGGTCCCAGGGTCTCAAAGTTCCGGGATTCGCACGCATTACTGTGTGTAATTAGTTTTGTTTGCTTTTATTATTGAGTAGGTTTTTGTTTTAATGTTGAGTACAGGGGAAGACTTTGTAATTTTTTTATTGTGTTCATACATGCTGCTTTTTACCTGACTGCCAAGGAAGGTTATGATTTTTACTAGGTAGTTAGAGCCAGATTTTCTTATTACAGTTATCGAACAGCTTATGTTTTCATATTTATTTAAAAGTTATTTTAAAACTTTTACTACAATTATATTGACTTGAATGTTAAAAGAGTTAAAAACTAAAACCCGACTACGACAAAACATCAACTAAAAAAATAAATAAAAAAAAATAAACCTGACTGCGTATTAAGTGAACTACAAAAAAGATGCAATGGCAATCTTGTCATTTGGTTTAAATAGGTTTTTATTTTTATTATTTTAGTAAGATTTTATATAAGTAGATTATTTTTTAATTTGTGAATGTGAGACAAACAACACCTAACAGACTGGGCTTAACAGACTGTAGCTTTGTAAACCATTTTCTATTTTGTTAAGTACTGGTACTTGTTGACGGGCCTACACTGTCCTCCCATACCAATTAACATTGTAACTTGAAAACATTGTAAAGGCCCATTATTTTTAAAAGAGTAACCGTGGAGTTTCTTGCTGGCTCTTCTCCATAGGAAACGACCAATTGGAACCGTGCACCTAGCTTCTGATGTTTCATAAGTGCCCATGTAGGTCTTATGTCAAAATAAAATATTTTGATTTTGATTTGATGGAAACAAGATTTTACTAATAAACAATCACATGCAGACGGAGGCATTTTCTTAAATTTAACAATAGTGACCGCCGATGATTTTTATAATTTTAATATACCTACCCATTGACACTCGCGCAATAAAGACGAACCTAACAACACATCATTCATCAAAATCGGTTCGTCCGTTTAGTAGTTACGAGGGAACATAGGGACGGACATACATACATACATACAGGTCAAACACATAATCCTCTATTTGGCTTCACCGCAGTCGGGTAAAAAGGTATAAGCAAGACACCAGAGCCAAATAAAAGATCCGAAAAAAAGGCTCGTACAGACTGGCGTGACTTGTCGTCATATTGCGCCGGTCTGCACGAGCCTCATTGACTCCGGATTTTGTCTGTTGTGACCTTAGTTGGCGTTTTTGTCGTAGTTGGGTTTATTTTTTAACTGTTTTTTCAATTTATAGAATGGAATAAAATACCTACACTTTGTTATTTACACAATAAAAATTACAGATAAAAAAAAACCCTAGATACCAAACATGATAATAATTATAATAACCTTATTTTTTTTCCTATGCCAACGATACCTCTATATGTCAAAATACGTGGAGTAGTTTAGTAGTTCTGAGGGAACAGATAAACATACATGGCTTGTTGAAATCGTAACCCTTCTTTGTCTTTGACACAGTCGGGTAAAAAGTATACAATCTCAAATCATCAAATTAAATTAAATACCAGCCTCTGTTTCGGCTATAAAATACGTTTTTGTTGTAACTCAATTTATTTTTCACAATCAGTAGTACTTACAGGAAAGCCATGGAGACAAGCATTGTGTATCAATGTAGGTAATCTCTTTCTCATTAAAAATGTATGGGAGATACAATCATCATAACACACACTATTAATTATTAATATTGTGATTAGCAATTCAATTATTAATACAGTTGGCTTATTCATTGTTTGCCAAGCGTAATGATATAGATCATACTAATTTAGGATGATAATTGACTTTGAAAACGTTAATTTTCTTATTTAAGCCTAAAATTGTAAAACGGTACTTTATTAGGGTAATATTTAACGGATCCTCTAAAAACTATTTGCGCTTCTGATGAAGACAGTTTTTTGAAAAATTGAGCCTCTTTTTATTAAATTTCTGGCCTTTTATCACAGTTGGTCGCAATGACGAAGCTCTCCCTACGGGTTAGGTTAAGCTGGAACAGTCACCAACCACACACGAGCAGAATTGATCGCAGTAACTAAGCTAGGGCACCCCGATCAAATGGATTAGGTTAGGTTAGAACTGTTACCAAACGCGAGCGAGGTGATCGAGCGAAGCGAGCGGTGCTCTGGCAGCGGCCGGCGAGCGGTACATCCAAGTTGGACGCAGTTATTTGACTATTTAGGACCTAAAAATAAGAATTATTTGAGTTTCACAAAATAAGGTGCAATCATTTTAATGTGTTCAATAATAATTGCAATACCTTTTTGGTTTTTTTGGTGTTCTCTTAAACGCTTAGCCACCTTTTGCTGTATTAGAAAGGCGCTTAAATAAATAACCTAATTATAATAGAAAATAATACAAGATAAAAAGCGAATTGTATTAGAGACGGATTCACATAATTCTGTTAGATTTTTGAGAAATGTGGATCGCTTTCCTTGTTGTAGGTACATACCTACTACACAGTTGCGAGGCTTAAGCAGCCATGTTTGCAAAACAATAATCCTGTGAAAGCCGTTTGGTAGTCTGACACCAAACGTGCAGATTGTAACACACAACAAAAACTGAGAATCAAAACATTTTCAGGTTTATCAGTTACTAACAACATACAGCAAGGATTCATTAAAGTTATTATTAATTAAGAACCTCTTATTAGTAACATTACAGTCAAGAATATGTAACCAAGATTCAAATCGAATTATAACAGACTAATCAGCTTCGACTAGTAACTCTGATTAATACTAAAACCTTAAGATAATTAATAACGAAGCCTCCTATTGATCGCATTATAAGCCTTGTAGAACATATTAATTAAATAAAATTAAACTTCTTAACTGGTAATGATTTAAACCACGCATAATGTTATATCGAAACTCCTTGTCTAAACAAAATATTCTGAACTCTACTTTCAATGGAAATTAAACCTTATTGCTTTTAAGCATAGTTCAGAATTGAGTGAGGTTGGTTTAACACTTGAGGCCACAAGTAAGTACACATTTTGGTATGTTGGAATGGCAAGCATGTGAGCAAGAGTAGCGAAGCTTTTACAGAATTTAGTGGAAATGGCACCTTTGGGACTTGAGCTGGGGAAATAGGCAGCCAGTATATTATATTTTAAACCCAAACCACATAAGTAACCGCTGTTTAGTAGTTCACTGCGGTGAAAAGCGGTTAGTGTACTTAAATTAAACTTGAATGCGGATGTATTACGAATGTGGAGGTAATAGTACATTACTGCAGCGGCCTGCAACAGGGGCATTGATGGATGAATGTGAAAATGTGGGCCGAGGAGAAGCCGAGGCACTCATACGTGAGTCCTCGTGTCGTGGTGTGACGTGAGTCGTGAGTGCTTTTCTCAAATAATGCGCGGAAATTCAAACAAAGTAAATTATTTACAAATTCCAGATTCAATGACGAACAACGATAATTTTTCAGGGGCTAATGTGTTCATTCGTTTTTTTTTTTAATAAACAGCTTCTATTTGCAAGCCTGTTCGAAATTTAAATAAAACTTTTGATAAGTTACCTCCTTGGTTGCCATGTTTCGGAGTAAAAGATCGTTCCATTTTTAAATTACACGATAGATATGTATTTACTATGTAATTTATTTGGCCGCTAAACCATGACAAATATGGATTTTCATACAACTTTTGGTGGCCGCTGCTCGCATGTATTTGGCCAGTACAGCAATTTCGATTTATCTCGAAGAAGGTTGTCAAAATAATGCTCGAATTTCCAAGCATGAGAATTTTTTTTAATTTGTGTGATAATTATTGTGTGAAGAAATGATAATTACATTCTGTGTTAGTCGTCACGAAATTGAAAAAGTATAATAATTCTTGCTTTTAAAAAAAATATTCTTATCCGACTGCACGACAGCAGAGACAGGAGGGTTATGTTTTTCACGCGTATTTATTTATGTGAAATTCTTTATACCCTCGGCCTCGAAGCATCCTAACGGCTTAATAAATGAGGTTTTTGCTGATGAAAACTTGGTGGCCGTTCCATGTTTTAAATACCTACTGCTAAAATAATAGTTTACTTTTTTCTCGTTATCAAAGGATTAATGGTGTTCTGTTTGCCAGTTCTTTTAATCTATTTAAATCACTGCAATCCAAAGTAGAGCAAATTATGTTAGGCTTTCCTTAAAAACAACACAAATTAAAACGTAAAAGCTTCAAATAAATTCACTAATCGCCACCAGTAAAGATACAAACGGTGTTTAGACAAACACATTACCCGATCTCATTACGGCGGAGTACCAGGAGAGCATGACAGACAACTGGTCACTCAATTCAGTTGAAACGGTGTTTATTCGCGCCTCGCAAAACATTCCCTTGATTGTCGTTTCTAATCGTTTGTTGTTGAAAATCTAATCGAATTGCGATGGACAAGGGGCTCGTTATAATGACAGATGTGTACAGTAGGCACGACAGATATGTTTCAGGTTATTTTGTGATGTATGTCAAAGTCAAATGATTTATTTCAAATAGTCACGTAAATGGCACTTTTGAACGTCAAAATGTACAAAAAAATAGTATTGATTCTAGTCGTCCCTTCCAAAATGTAGTTTCGAATGGAAAGGAATGGGCAAGAAACTCCACGAGTATGAGAAGAGAGAGATATCACTTGTCTGAGAGTATTTCATGTATAAGTAAAACACGCCTTTATTTACAAGGATAGGCAGAAGTGTTTATTACACCTACATTTTTCCAGTTATGTTCAAGTCTCGTGTAACAGGGGGCAAGCCTTTTGCTATTAACCAGACTGAATTTGATAGCAAAGTCCTAATCTAGGGATTCCATTAGGACTTTGCGACAAAATTCGGTCGTAAAGCGATCGCTATGTATGTCGAGTCAGCAGGCCTAGGCAGACTCCGGGCTGCTACTAAGGAATTATACATGAAAAAACTTAACGATATTTTGCATAAACTCGAAATCGACCCTAGGACACTCGCTCAGTAGTCACACTTACGATCATTAGACCAACAGATTTTGGACACAGGTTTTTGCTAAGTAAGAGCTACTCAACACTCTGTAGGACAAAGAAACGTTTTAATTTTAGACTTGGAGTGGCTTTTTCTAAAATAAACTCTTTAAAACATCAGCTATCTGCCCGTGAGAGTCCCGTCGAAATCGTTCCAGCTGTTTCCGAGATTAGCCAGAACATACAGACAGACAAAAATTTTAAAAACGTTTTTTTGATACAAGTATGTATATACTTAAGTTACATTTAGTAAATAGCTGTTATTTTCACATTACAAACATGACCCTTCAATTGAATTTATTTGTATAGATTCGTTCTGAAATTTAAAATGTCATCAAAAGATCCCAGACTTAATAATCAGCTTTTAAAATCGCGAATAAAACAAAAGAAAAATAAAAGAAACTTCTCAGTTCACTTGAAAATTAAATATTAACTTTTGGTGTGTTTGACAAAAAGCAATTTTATGTAGTATACCCAAAACTTTTAGGTCAACACGACTTTTGAGGTAGAAATATTATAACGCCGCATTTATTTCTGTGAGCGCTTCAGAAAAATCAGTAGGCGTGAAGATGTACATTAGGCTCTTATAAAACTTAATGTAGACGACAGTAATCCTAGTTGTGAAATGTCTGTGAAATGCCTTGTTGAACTTAAGAGCGGCCAACCCGACATACTTTTCATACAAACGCTCGTACGTGTCTTGTGCACTATATCTAGGTTTCTATGCAAGCAAAAAATAAAAATTTGTAGAATCAAATTCAGTATAAGCCTGCAAAAATCTGCTTTTTTGCACAAATTTTACCTGAATTTTGGCCATTCATTATGTACTAATAAATTGTAAATGTTAAGAAAACGATACGATAGAAACCTTGCGAATGTAATGGAGATTCTAAATGACCAACACTTATTTCACAAACTGTTAAGGCTTACTCAAAAACACGTATTTCCTGGAACAAGTTTTATGAAATTTCTGCACATTATTTTTCGTTCAAAGTTTTCACTTGCGCTGAATGAAACAACAAGTTTTTCTACCATGCTCGCGTTGACGATAGACGGACCGGGATGGGCCCTCTTAAGTAGCTATTTATGAAAAAAAAATGGAAGTGGTTTATGTATGGCATCTCGTAGTTGACCTTACCGATCAATCAGGTGGCTGCCTTCAGCTAGCTTAAAGCCTCCAGCCAGGGGCGATTTTCTTAAATTACTATTAAACGACTGCACTCTAAGGGCACCCCCTATGGGGCACGAACCTCGGCTTAGGGTATCGCTGGATGAAGGACAGCAAGTTGGGATACGCTGGATCATAACTGGAAATGGAAGTGGCCGAAAAATTCAGTTATAAAGCTTCTTACTACAAGTACTTAGAACTATTTGCTCAACAATTTTCAATACATCAGTTGACGAGATTTTTTTTTGCTCTTAGGCATAATTAGTATTTTTTTGTTTGATAGTGTACTTATTTATTTCAATAATATATAGGTACATATTTACTAGCGACACGCCCCTGATTCAAACGGTTTGTACGACTTGTCAACATTGAGGTTCCTTTATTAGATTGAGGTTTAATATGTAATATAAACCATCTGGAATAAATTCTCTAAATGATAGTGAAAACCGCAACAAAATTCATTGTTTAGTTTAAGGCGATATTCCACCAGTGTGCGGCACTGAACGACACGGTACTGCACAGTGTGCGGCACATGTTTCTTTCGGTGGACTCACTCAAGAAAATATTTACAAACTAGCTGTACCCGGCCCGGCTTCGCACGGATAGCACTAAGTATCTACCCTACCCTACCTACCTACCCTACTTACCCTACCCTTCCTATTTTCTCTACCTTTCCTACCTACCTACCAGGTAGGGTAGGGTATTTACCAATTTTCTGCGCAATTTTCTTAACTTTCCCTTCCTTAAGAACCTTCTAGAAAGTATTACAAAACTTAAAAAAAAAGATGAATGAAATCAGTAAAGTCGTTCTCAAGTTATGCCGTGAGCGTGACCAGGGGAAATAGAGATTCATTTTTAACCGACTTCCAAAAAGGAAGAAGGTTATACGTTCGGTTGTATGTTTGTTTGTTTTTTTTTTATGTAAGTTCACCGATTACTCCGTCAATTGTGGACGGATTTTTTGTTTGGAAGGGTATGCTCCCGAGGTGGTCCCATTGCCACCAAATCAGAATCTGATGAGGGGATCCCATGGAAATCGAGGGAAATCCTCAAATTTTATAGGCACTCTTATAGTGATTTGAGTATTTTTTATAGTAACTTGTGCATTTGCACTCGAAAAGCACCATTTGGTGAAGTGGAACTGATGATGAAGACCACAGATGGCCACCGGAACTACCTAATAAGTATAAGTATATCACCGTTGCGATTCGATTAGGCACTTTAATATGGTTGCTAAGCAATTTATGATCGTCAAAATTCATATGGTGAAGTCACCATCAGATCTCCTGGTTCTTACCAGGAGAACTCCTCAACAATTAACGCCCCTGCATCGACAAAAGCAATATTTTGTAAAAGGTGATGAGCATTTGACATTAGGCTATTGTAAATTGGATAAATTACAAACTGACCCACTAAAAAGTAAAAAATAAAAAACTTTTTACAAAAAAAAACAACCGACTTCTATAAATAGATGTGCTGCACTGTACGCTTACAAAAATTACCTAAAGCTTTGCCGGTGGAAACGGATCTGCAGCTCAGTACGTGCACTGTTGGAGTTCTGTACAAAATGTTTGTGAACAAATGTGCTGAACACAATTTTGGTGGAATCGCGCCTTTAGAAGAAACACGCGGGCACACAGATATACACTAAATGCGACTTTATAATAAATTTATAGAGTTAATTTCACAAGTTTAACTAAACATGTGCTGTGTCGCCTTCACATACAGCATGCATCAGAATGGTGTGGTCATATTTAATACGTTCAAGGACATTAAACGCCCACAGGCATGATAACAATAAAACTTCTATTTTGTCTCGTTCAGTGTCTTTAAAACCATTACACCAAAATACCTTGTGATATATTCCAATTAAATGAAAGAAACATTAAAACACATTAAAAGTACACTTTGTATAAAAAGTACACAAGTATATTACAAATTAGAGTATTATATTCATGATAAGAATGCTTGGATATAATATAGGAATATGCTGGTCCAGCTCCATAGGACAATCTAGAGTCTTGACAAAATCTAACTGGTTGCTATTGTTTAATTTATTATTTGTATGACATTGATTTTACATTCTGTGATTACCTTCAGTCACACACAGACTTTTTTTTTTTTGGAAAACATATACTTTTACGATGTTTGTTAATATGTGAGCACCATGTATCTATTTCATAAATAAATTATCTGTCATTGCTTTATTTATTTTTTACCTTTTGTGGTATAGTAATTTTATTCTAGATGCATCGTCCTCAGCTCACATAATTATCTTAAATAAAATATTGTAAAACTATTTTTTTTAAAGAGTAACGGTGGAGTTTCGTACCCATTCTCCATACGAAACTACTTTTTGGAAGGGGCAACTAGAATCAATTCTATTTTTTTGTATACTTTGACGTTCAAATGTGCCTATAAGAAATAAATAATTTGACGTTTTTGTTTTTTATTAAGAGTGCATGAAGACCATAAAACTGAACAACTTTCACCATGGAACCAACATCGTTATCGCGAAAAAAATATTAACTGTCCCATACAAGACTTCAATACCTGTTGAGGATTTTTAGAGGACTTCAAAATCAACCGAAGATGGTGTTATTTGCTGATGACACATCATTGATCTTTAAAATAGATCGACGATCACGAAATCTTGACGAAGTGAATAACTCTATTCTTCAGGTCCACGATTGGTTTACTAAATGAAAGAAAAACCAAATGTATTAGATTTAAATTACCTAATGTTAGAAGTAGCGAATGTGATATCATATTGATCGGAGAAAAACTGGAATTTATTAATCAAACGGTTTTCCTAGGAATCACTATAGACGAGAAACTGCAATGGGGACCACATATAGAATAGAATAGAATAGAATAGAATACTCTTTATTATGTACACCATAAAAGTTACAGATATAAAACCACCACACCACCACCACCATATAACCACTCTGGCGGGGCGGCTAAGCTCGGCCGCATATGCTGTTAGAAAGATAAGACAGCTAACAGATATAGAAACCGCGCGTTTGGTTTATTTTATTTTAGTTACTTCCACGGCATTATGTCGTATGGCATTTTACTGTGGGGTCGGGCTGCTGACATTGAGTCTATCTTTATTTTGCAAAAGAGAGCTGTCAGAGCAATTTATAATCTCCGTCGCCGCGAATCTCTTAGGGAACTATTTAAAAGGATTAATATTATGACGGTAATTTGCCAATTCATTTATATTATGTATGTAAGGTAAAATCTACATATTTTTAACAAGATAAGCGATAGACATAATTTTAATAATAGAAATAAAGATAAAATAGATCAACCATTTTTCAGATTATCTAAAGTACATACATCTTTTATGGGGTACTGTGTTAAATGTTACAACAAAATACCTTGTGATATATTGAAATTAAATGAGAGAAATTTTAAAACACATATTAAAAGTACACTTTGTAAACAAGCATATTACAAGTTAGTGGATTATATCCAGGACAGGAATGCTTGGAAACGTGCTGGTCCAGCTCCATAGGATAATAATCTAGAGTGTAGACAAAATCAAACTGGGTGCTATTTTTATGGTAAAATCTGTTATTTTTATGATATTGATTTTACATTCTGTGATAAAAAAATACTCACACACTGACTTATTATTTTTAGAAAAACATACTTTTATGATGTTTGTAAATATGTGAACACCATGTATCTATCTAATAATTAAGTTATTTTTCATTGCTTAGTTTTTAATTCGTTTTACCTATTATGGTATAGTAATTATATTCTTGGTGCATCGTCTTCACATATAATCATATAATTAATGTAATCAAACAAAATATTGTAAAACATTTTTAAAAGAGTACCGGTGGAGTTTCTTGCCCATTCTTCTCCATACGAAACTACCTTTTGGAAGGGGCAACTAGAATCAATTCAATTATTTTTTGTAAATTTTGACTTGAAATAAATGATTTGACTTTGACTTTGACTGTAATCAATGAGGATGGTTGATTACTGGTTTCAATGATTTATTGCTGAATAGTTACAATGAAATGACTTGACGACGCGTACAATACTCGAGGAAGATGGTCGTGTATGTGGTTTTTAGTTTTGTGATTGGCGTATCACAGGTCAACCTAGGAGGTTGCCGTCTGCCTAACCGGATGTTCCTGTGGGAGCCGCAATAAATTAAGGCAAGGCAGGGCATAAACTTATAACTAACTAAGCAACTACACGCTAAGGGCATCCTCTGTGGGGTACGGACCTTGGCTTAGGGCGTCGCTGGGGGAGGACAGCAAGGGACAGGCTGGATCGGAATAAAAGTGTGGATCCCTTTATATTATAGGGCTTCTTGTAGCTATTGACCTTGAGAGGTTGTGACTACTTAACCGGTGTTTTTCCCTTGGAGAAAGTTCTTCAGTTTGATGGTCTGTACCACACACTTAAATTCGATCACACTTTTCTGATAGGTACATGCTGTATATCGAAGTCGAGGCCCAATATTTTGCAACCACATCACAAGTTTGCCCAACACGCTTTCATCCAGTTATTAAACTTTGCCTTATTATATTCATACTTAAGAGCAGTGGTGGCCCAGTAGACGAACGAGTTGTAGGTCGTAAGTTCGATCCTAGGTAGGCAATTTACTTTGTGTTAATTATTTCATCACCACTGCTCTCTAAACGATGAAGGAAAACATCGTGAGGAAACCGGCGCACAGTGGATACGCCACTATACTGAAAATTAGTGGACTTAGGCAACAAAGTTCCTATATCGATTCGATTTTTTTTTATATGACGTGTTATATTATTCCTGACAACTTTTATTCTTATAAAATTTCTTCTAAAGTTGATAGTTTGTCTTGAAAAAAATTAATTAGATTTTTTTGTATGGAGCGAATCACGTTTAATTTTTTTTCTTCAATTGTACTAATATGTTGAGTGTGTGGCGTGAGTATATGATAGCTAGGGTCATTTTCTATCCATGAAAAAAAAATCAGCGCCGGCCATTTGCGGCAGCGCGAGTAATCATTCGGTAAAAAAAATATGATTTGTAGGAATTTTTTTGTCATTTCAAATAAATTCAAAGCATATTTTTTGTCTCATTTGGCTGTTTTCACCTTCTTTTTAGTTAAATAAATAGTTTTAATAGCGCATACGTACTTATAACTAGTAATTCTGGTAGAGATTTAGTTATTATTGCATGTTATCGGTAGCACCTGCATTGTGATTGATGACTCATTTGTTTGTGCACTCGGCTAAGCGCATAACTAATGAGTCATCGAAAAATGCTCGTCTCTGATTGGCTGAATAATTTTCACTCACTGTTATGTCCACTACTTGAGTAATTAACACTAACTATAAATATAAAGACATTCATTAAGTTCATCTAGTTTCGCTCTTGTCACTTGTTTGTGAACACAGTGAAATACTTGTATTTTTATATTTACATTAGAACTATGGCTGGATTTTGTACCAACCTAGATCTTTTTGTGAAATTAAGAAGTGGCGGTGATCTGAAAAATCATATGTTTCTGTATGAAAGTATCATTTCTGTCTTGACTACCGAAGTTTCTGAAGAAGACAAGAACCGAATCAAGGAGTTCTGTCGACTTTTTTGTGTAAATTTAAATAAAAAGTGGATAGAGTCAAGTAGAAATCAAAAAACTTTTATGAATCGTGTAATTAATCGCAAGTGGTTGGAAAAAAACATCAACTGGCCTGTTTGTGACAAAGTTGATCTGAGAAGTGTGATGGGCTTTTCGGACGCAGCCTTATCTGAGCTTGTGGATATAGATTGCCATGTTCCTACTCTTGCAGTATGTACTGCGGAAGCGGGAACATCTACAGAAAAGGAGCACAGAAAACCGTTCGAAGAGTTAAGTAATAAGCAAAAGAAAAGACGTTCTACTTCCATAGTAGAAGAAAATTCCGAGGAAGAGTTGCAGCACTGGTACATAACAAAATTGAAAGACAACAGCAAAACGAATCTGGCAAAAGTGGTCGAATACCTTTCCAGTAATCCAGATGCGCTATCCGAAGTAGAAGAGAGACTATTCAAAAAGCAGAGCTTAAGTACTGTCTCTGAAGATAAGTGTTTAGCTCTTTATACATCAGTTGCGCTCTCGAAATGGAAGTACTTAGCTCTTCGACAATTTCTTAAAGAAGAAAACTGTGCTGCCTTTCCATCTTATCCAAAGCTTGTAAATGCCAAGAAAAGATGTTACCCACCACAAGAGAGTATGGAGATTACCGAAAACGGAGCTCACATTAAATTGCAAGCGCTATTGGACCACACTGTGGAGAGGATATTACTTGATATAAATACTGTTGATAGGTCTCAAAATGAAGAACTCAAGTTGACCTGGAAATGGGGACTTGATGGTTCTTCGTCGCAGAGTAACTATAAACAGAAAACGTCAAACACGGCTACAGAGTTCGATGATTCATCAGTAGTCATGATAAGCATCGTCCCTCTTCGGCTAGTGTCTACTAGGCCATCATCTGGGAATGAAAATCTAGGTTGGGAGAACCCCACACCTTGCTCAACTCTGTACTGTCGACCAGTGAAGTTCACTTTCACTTCGGAGACAGCTGACTTTATAAAGTCTGAAGAGTCTGAGATGAAAAAACAAATTGATGAACGAATATCTACACAGTGTGGAAATACTATTGTATCACATGAATTGCATATGACCATGATTGATGGAAAAGTGGCCAATATTATTGCTGGAGTACCATCATATGCAACGTGTCCCATTTGCTTGGCAAAACCGAGTGAGATGAATAATTTAGACGCTTTGACTTCTAAACCACTTCGTGAAGAAATTTACAAACAAGGAATTTCTTCACTGCATATGAAGATTCGGTGTATGGAATGTCTTTTCCATATATCTTATAATCTGGATTTTCAACGATGGACTGCTCGCGGCGAACATAAGGCTTTGAAACAAGCTAAAAAAAATACCACACAGCAAGAGTTTCGTGAGCAAACTGGAATGCTGATTGATATAGTCAAACAGGTATGTATTTGATTTTCGCTCTCTTTATGTTGTTTGTGAATTATATCTCTATGTATTGTATATTACAGTATTGTTTTCCCATTTTAGGGTTTTGGAACTACAAACGACGGGAATACAGCGAGGCGCTTTTTCCAAGATTACAAAAGATCTTCCAGAATAACGGGAATTGACGATAATCTGATTTTCAGATTTTCCGTTATTCTACAAGCCATATCATCAGGCAAAAACATTGACTGTGAAAAATTTAGAAGATACTGTAGAGAAACAGCTGATGTGTACGTGCAACACTATTCGTGGTACTACATGCCAGTTAGTGTACATAAACTTCTAATGCACGGTGCAGACATCTGTAACCACTTTGGTGTTTTGCCAATCGGTAAGTAAAAAATAAATATAGTTTGATGTATTATTTGACTCGATTGCGTTTTGAAATTAAAATGTATGTCCTTATTCGTTTTAGGTACCTTATCTGAAGAAGCTTCGGAAGCCCGTAATAAGGACTTCAGAAACGTCAGGGAGAGGCACACTCGGAAAACGGGGAGAATAGCAACAAACGAAGACATCCTCCATGGACTTCTAATAAGCTCTGATCCCCACATATCCTACATAAGGCCTAAAATAATGAAACAGGTTCATAATGAGTTGTTGCCTGAAGCAACTCAGTTGTTACAGACTACTGAGCCTCCCTGTGACAGTGAAATTATGGAGGAAGAAGAATGCCTCATAGCAGAGTCCGAAAATTTGCCGAAGCCACTAGCACTTCTGGAACAAGAAATAATGTGATCCGGCTCTAAATTATTCCCACAAAAGCCCATCAGGGTTAGGAATATGACAAACAGCCCTTTTCAGGGCTACAATTACTTCACAGTTTCATATTGATCATACGTACGATAACTTATACTATAATAATATACATACAGTTGATTATGTAGATAATTATCAACGACTTGCCCGTACAAATTTAAATTATTTCACCTATCATTAACAAAATTAGTATAACCTGAAACATTACGATATATTTATTCAACAATAGATAACGTGCAGTTAAAAAATAACACAGCCAATCAGAGACAAGCATTTTTCGATGACTCATTTGTACCGATAACATGCAATAATAACTAAATCTCTACCAGAATTACTAGTTCTAAGTACGTATGCACTATTAAAACTATTTATTTAACTAAAAAGAAGGTGAAAACAGCCAAATGAGACAAAAAATATGCTTTGAATTTATTTTAAATGACAAAAAAATTCTTCCAAATTATTATTTTTTTACCGAATGATTACTCGCGCTGCCGCAGATGGCCGGCGCTGATTTTTTTTTCGTGGATAGAGAATGACCCTAGCTATCATATACTCACGCCACACACTCAACATATTAGTACAATTGAAGAAAAAAATTAAACGTGATTCGCTCCATACAAAAAAATCTAATTAATTTTTTTCAAGACAAACTATCAGCTTTAGAAGAAATTTTATAAGAATAAAAGTTGTCAGGAATAATATAACTCGTCATATAAAAAAAATCGCATCGATATAGGAACTTTGTTGCCTAAGTCCACTAATTTTCAGTATGGGCCCACTGTGCGGCGTGTCCTAGAATTATAAATTCGAAGACATGTGACATCCGCCAACTGCACTGGGCCCACGTGGTGGATTACGGCCCACTCGCTTTCACAGAGAGGAGGCCTGTGTCCCAGCAGTGGGCACATTATATGCTGATTATGCTATACTTGTAACAAACTGAGATGTGATGCAATTCTTTTGACAGGACACTGGTCGACTTGACCTAGGCTTTAAACATACTACATATATCTGTATGTAGGTATATTGAATAATATCAACTACACTCGCGAGCAATAAACTGGAATCACTTCATCGCGCGTTGCTCAAGACAATTTTTTACAATTTTTATGCAATGTGCTGTGGATTGTGTAAATGTGTGCAAATAAAAATGTTATCTACTTCCTATTCATTTAGACGTCCACTACAATTACAATTCTCTGAGTTCAGGTAGAAAATTTAATTAATTATAAATCTGTTTGATATTATTTGAAAGCTAACAAAGTTATCTTTCAGGTGATGTGCTACAATCCATAGTTCATTGCAAAGAAGTTGTAAAAAATTGTTTCGAGCAGCGGACGATGAAGTGATTCTAGTTTTTTGCTCGCGAGTGTAGATAGAGAACCTACTGCGTAATAATAATAATAAAAATAAAAAAATAACTGCGTATAATATGTTTGAAGTTTTGGTAATTAATGGTTTGGTAAATAAAAAAATCATTATTGCTGGCCAATGATTAAAAATGAATAACGTTTAAAAAATAATAGCGTCCTCAGTGTTAACAAAAACGGCTCACTCCCTTTCACAGAGAGGAAGCCTGTGTCCCATTATAGCCTGATTATGCTTATTATATTCGAGAATGACGTCAGTAGGAACAAACTTAGATCATATAATATTGATGTACACAATGTACGAAATTCAGTAGATTGTGTTACAATAAACAAACAGGCAAACGATGTAATTACGTTTTCACTTTAGGCAAATAATTTAAACTGCAGTGTAATTGCGAAACCCACATACAATGACAATTGATCGCAATGGGCTTCATTTTTTTTTTATTTAAAGAAATTACAATACAGAGGGGTTATATTAATTCTAAACTCGCCAAACTTTTACGTTTGATGGCGAGAGGCGCTCTTTTACATACTTAACAATGAACTAAGGTTACCACTACTTAAATATTATAGGTATTTTATTCTGTTTGCTATCCTGCAAAAAGTTTTTTAATTTTGTTTTAAGTGATCCTTTACACATTTTTACTTTTTCTCTTAATAAATCTATTTTGTTAAACACTTTAGGTACCAGATACTTCGATGTTCTCTTACCATAATAATTTGTTATCTGTGGTTGTACTAGTCTGTTCTCTCTAACCCTACGTGTTTTGTACTTGTTTTTAACATTAACTTTATATTTATCACAGGGTATATTTTGACAGTTTAGCCACGGTCATTGCGTTATTTACGTTGTAGAGCAGACGAATTTTACAAACCTATGAAGCAAAGGATTAGCAATATCCTTAAAAACTACGTATCTACACTCTGTAAGTCGCCATTAATTCATCCTCTCAACATGACCAAACCATCTAAGCATACTCTGTCTCTTATTATGTTAATACATAATATTTGAAGGCCGGGCATGAACTTTTCAGAGATTTCGAATAAACCTGACTGTAATGAATGTAATCGAGTAGCAAGTTTTGGGCTACGGTCTTATAACAAATTACTGTCGAGTCGTTTGCTGTCTCTTCATGAACGTTCATGTTAATTAATACCTACTCTGATTAGAAAGGTCTGGATTATTTTATAATTCCGTTTCTTGGTTAAGGCTGAGTTACTGATAAATACCTCTCTGCAATAGTTGAGAATGTATTCTTGGTTTTCGAATACGATGATAAATAAAATCTGCTTATAAAAAGTATTTTTATTTTATTATGTAACTTTCAACGTCCAAGTTTAATATTAATATTTAATAGTGTTAGAAAAATGCATATTTCACTTAATTGGTCTTATCGAGAACCTATTCAGCTTTAATAAAATACATAACAGCAAAATATTGTAAAAAAATATTCACTACCCTAAATAATAATAAAATAATTTTACATCATTTTCGTATTTGCTCTCTCGACTTTTATTGGTCGACCGAACATTTGGCCTCCGCAATAAACATGGCACATAATCTATTAAAAAAGGGAGTTACCTTAATGTCTGATGTCATAGTCATATGGTAAAAGGTTGCATAAATATATTTGCAGTAAAACAGAAGTTACGATTCTGTACGAACGACATATTTTATATTCAACGTGGTTTTACGACAGTTCATATTTGATACACGCTGATGGAATCAATAATGCCACTTTTATTTCTACTACTATGTCCTATTTCCCAGTTTTAATGCCCTTTACGGCCGGGACATGGTAGTTGAGATAGGTTGAAAAGTGTATGGAAAACAAATTCAATTTCATGCTTTAATGGCTTTCGTGGTTACCGGAACATTATAAAATAGATTGAAACTGATGAGAGAGTTTCAACAACCAACTTTGGTTTTTTTATCTAAATTATTTCAAATTCCTAGTAAAAGTATTTTGTACAACTTCTATAATCAGTTTACTATTTTTTGTTTCGGATATTTGTTTCTATCTGTAGTTTGTTAAATATTACCTCCGTAAGCAATCAGGTGGAATAGGATTTTTTTGATATCACAATGCGAAATATTGTGAATAAAGTATTTTGTGAAATTCATTTGTCATATCCGTCACTGGTACCGTATTTTCAATATAAAATCAATTATAAAATCAATTGACTGACTTACATATAATATATATTGTGAAAGAATTTCATTGATCATCGTTGGCATTCCCGTATCTATGTTTATGAAATATTTTTCAGATATATCGTAAAGCCATTTTATTATTATCAGAATATTGTACTCATATTTTTATGTAAAATCTCCAACTACATAATATTATTTACTTAGAACCAACTTTAATATTTCTGTCACTACACTACGTTATACAACTCCGAAACCATTAAACCTGCCTTTCTCAATAACCCCAAGAACCCATCCCGCCTAGTTAACCTTGACAACCTGACAAATAAAGTTAAGAATTTAAACCAAAGAAATAACCCTATCAGTTACACCGACTACCAGGGTGCCATAAATTGGCGGGAGTTAATATTTCAAAAGACGAAGACCGCGGGCGACGACGTGATGCTACTGGTAATGTAAGGCGCGCTGTATACAGATGGGAATTAAACTTTAGAGGGAGGGGAAATGTATAGTTCTGCAGTTTGTACGCTTTTAAACGATATATTGAATTGAAGCTTTTAGCTTGAGAATCAAGTTGCTGGAAAAAATTGCCTTCATTTGTTTAGTTTCAGGATTGATTGGTTTCATTGATATAATTGCTTTGAGTTTGATTTCCTCAATGATTTCTTAATACAGTTACGATGTCGTCAAGGTAAATTAAGTGGATTATATAATTATAATTTTAAGTTAAACAACACAAAAATTAATTTAAAAATACACAATTGGTCAAACTTTTGTTGAACATTATCTTTAGACTATAAAAACTGTTTGGTTTTAAATTAGTCTACATGAACTTTTCGATAAGTCACGAATGACTAATTATTCAAAAAAATAAGCAATAGTCCATCAGCCAATACAGTGTTTGTATGTTAAAACTAGATCATTTTCCCACATTCAAGTGTGCCGAGTTCCCAATTTTCTACGCGGCTGATTTTTTCCCTTTGAATCCTCCTCGATCCGCCCGTGAACTCAAACAAACAAGGATTGTTGACTTGTTTCTGCTCCAATAATGTCACTTCCGTAATTCTGTATCGAGATTTTGTTTATGGCGCTGATTTGGGTCCCCCATTCTACGCAAGTATATACTCGGCTTAATTCAGAAAATCCTTTAGGCAAAATAAGACGGCGAATGATTTTGCATAACAATTCGATGTACTCATTATTTGGGAATAAAATAAGCTTGAACAATCAGCATTTTTATTGTTTTTCCCCGTCGTCGAAAATGATGCTGGCTGAAATATGGCACTGGATATAACAAAAGGAAAAATTACACAGCCAATCATTATACGAGTATTCTTGGTTATTATGTACTACATTTTATTTACAGTCGTGTTGCGTAGAACAATACCGACACGATTTTGCGATTCATATTTTAGATTCCTTCTCCTCTAAACTAATACATTGTTTGACTGATACCTTGTGGTGGCATCAACATCGCCACATGCGAACTACGCGTCACAATGACGTCACGCACAATCCTGCATCGCGCAAGCAGAGTTTACCGTGCGACTAGCATACAGGGTGGAAGGGACATCGACGCGAAGCCTGTTACCTTAAATTACCGACGAGAAATTGCAACGCACGGGCATCAAGTATGATGTACTGAATCCATGGCAACAGGCTTCGCGTCGATGTCCCTTCCACCCTGTTTATACAACGTCCCGACATCAATCGTCCGGCAGGTGCCCACCAGACACAACACCCGTCTGGTCGGAGGATCCTCCCTTTTCTATGGAGGATGAGTGAACTTTACACCCTGTTCACTCATACCTCTATAGCCGTACTGGTCTAGTGGTCGCAACAGCGACTAGTAACTACAACGTAGCTTGGGGTTATCCGGTCGATCCGAGTTTTTATGAGTAGGCATTTCTCAGTACTAGCTGAACGGTGTAAGGATTTGTACCCAGTTTATGACTATCAGCTCGCACTCGATAATATGAACCATAAAAAATATTATCTGACGAAATGAACAGACACATGTATCTCTACATTTGTATTAAAAAAAAAACATCTAAAAAGATACAATCTTCCAATGACATTAAAATGAACAAATGAAATATTTTCCATTCAATCTTCCAACATAATCTACAAAGGCACTCGTGGTTATCGAATGCACCACCTCCCACTCACCAAGCATTCACCAACCACCCACAACGACCCCCCACTTTCGCTGCACTTATGAATGGGGCGAGTATCCCGTCTGCTTAATCAAATTCTTTTCCATCCGCTGTTCTATATGGCTTTTTGGGTTTCCAGTGCAAAGGGGTGATTGACTGGTGTCCTATTCAGTTTATTTATGTAGTTTTCGGTAAATAAATAACTAGTACGAGTATGTTAACCTAACTAAGGACTTTACTAATAAAAAGCAATAGACTTTAAACTTATATATATGTAATCCGAAATAGGTTCAAAAATATTGACGGAGATCGGTAGTGGAGTAGTCCGACGGCCCGCGTCCCGCACGCCGCACCTTTCGCCGCCGCCCGCCACCTTCCGCTGGCTCACGACAGCAGCCGAAGATTGCCGAGTGGTCGGAGGCGCCCGAACAAGTAACATGTGGGTATAGTCCCTATTCATGGGGTAAACAAATATTGCGAGCATTGTTGCTGCAACATGATTTTGTGTTTTTAAATTATTACCAAAAATGTTAGGGTGTATATATTGTAGATTGCAGTCATCTGGTTAAATTAGCCAGCTAATTGGACGCCTAGGCCGTTCAATAAACGCATACAATTGGATGCGTAGGCCGATAGTTAATTGAACTAGAATCATACAACGTTTATCAACTTAGTGTATTGAAAGTCAGCTCTTTGAAGATGACTGACCAAGGCTCAGCCAAGTTACTCAAATTTAGTTAAAAACAAATTGATTGTGGTTGGTATTACCAAAACAAGAACTCTTCATCAATATCCAATTTAACTAAATTACTATGCGACATTCAGCCATCTGGTTAAACGTTGCGCTCAATGACTTGGTTAGTTGTCCTTCAGGTATTTAATTGGATGTTCAGGTAGTTTATTGAACGTTCTAGGCGTCCAATTAGCTGGCTAATTTAACCAGATGACTGCGACATATATGTGATTTGTCACTTGTTTTTGTACTTACTCTTTATTTTCTCAGAAGAAGTGTACTATAAACTTTTATTTTATGTTTTTTACCTTCTTGATTAAATTTTCTATCATAAAACACAGAAATATATTAAGAAAACGCGACTCAAACTTCACCATCTGCCAATTTTTCTTAGAAGCCAAGTTATTGTGTCCTCAGAGCAGGTGACGTCATTTTAAAGTGAATTTTCGTGTCGCTTCTGACTTTTGGAACATAACATTTTCCTCCATATTGACGACGGTCTTCGGAAAATCACGTACCGAGCTGCTTCGGTTACTAAGGAGTTTCTTAGGTTAAACTTGTAAAGACAGGTTTAGATATATCACGCTTACGTATAACTCGACCTCAGAATGTAAGTCACGGCTGTATTCTCGCTATTGTATGTTATAGAGTTCTGCAGAGGACCGCATAACTCTTTGGAGAATACAGCTGCAGTAGAAAGTAAAAAAAAAATACTCATTGGGAAGATTTAGCAAATTTTAATCAAAACCGAAATTACCTTCAAGAGGATGGAATTTTGATTATGTTTTGTTAAATCTTCCCAATGAGTATTTATTTTACTTGAACTGGCGGTGGGTGTACAACTGTACACCTCTGCCTGAACCTTCAGGGATTGCAGGCGTGAGAGAATGTTATGTTATGAGTATTTTTGAATTTTCCATTATTTTTGGAGATATTCTTACTAAAAATTAAAATTCTTACTTTATATTTGTTATAATATATAATCACAAATGCAATTAAATAAAAATAAATGTCAAACATAAATGGTTTAGATTAAGACATATTCAATAGAATAATAAATTCTGTTTACACCATTCCAAAAAGATATTCCTGAAAACTTACAATTTTATCTATGTTCCGAAGATATTTGCGAAAATTGCTAAAGCGATTTAGTTTTATGACCGGAAAGAATATTTCTTCTGGAAGCTTTTAGAGTAACTCCGAGCTTATAGTCCGTGTTTATTTTGTAAAAATCTTGAATGATGATAATTGCTTGCGATTTATGCTTATGTAAGATTTTAAAGAATTGTAATTTTTATCAGTACTCTTAGTGGCTATAATAATAACTCAGCTAGTTATTATTATAGCCACTAAGAGTACTGATTTCAACATTTTTCACCTAGATTAGGATTCATTTTGTATGATTATTTTATATACTGATATAGATTCACCTACATAACGGTTTTATTTTGGATCCACCACATTAATCGGTAGTAATTATTACGTGGCAGTCCTTCCTAATATTGGGTCCTTATTGGTTACGTCTAAGAACTAAACTACACAATATTACCTACTGTTTTATTAATGTTATTTTTAAGTTTACCTGCCTTCTGCTATAATTTTGATACTTCAAAAGAGGGAACACATTGTACTTAACCTTTCTATACTCGCGCCAAATTCTAGAACATCTATGCTCGCGCAGGGTCTCGTATACCGAGAGTTCGGAACCCAATTTCATTAATTTTGTTAAAAATAGTTATTGTTTTTTTGAAACTAGGGATTATCGTGAACAAGCTAAAACCAATTTATTGGTAATAATCCATTCATTTAGTAATAATCTCTAAAATAACAAAATTTTCGTAAGAGTCGAGTTTACAAAATAATTGCAATATTATTTGTTTTCTTCTAACAAACAAAAGCAAACTTACAAATCTAAAAGAGAATAATAATAAATAAATAATTTTATTTCAAAAGTGTGGTACATACAGTCTCTTACACAAATATGATTTAACAATTTAGGGAAAAATCGTAAAGAGAGAAAGTAACAACATACGAGTAGTTGAATCTGGCGTCCTAGCTAGGTTACATGATAACCTGTATTAAGGTTCGCCAGCGCAGGTTCCCAAAGGAGTACAAACAAATTCAATAGAGACTGGTTTGGACTATAAGGTGAAAACATATTTTAACTTATACTAAGTGTGTGAAGTGTTAGTATGTGTGTGTTTTGTGATGAGGTGGGGTGTGGTGTGTATGAGTGTTATGAGGTAGATGTTGTGTGTGTGTGTGTGTGTGTATACGGAGTGTTAGAGAACTCACTACGATTGTGAAGTAAACAAATATTCAGTGTCGTCGTAGTTTAAACTGGTTAGAAAGCATGTTATCTGTTTTTTACACATTGCGTAAGAGGATTGATGTAGAGGGAGAGTTTTGTTTATTCTGTTATATAAAAATGGTCCAAGGTAGTATAAGAAATGTTAATAATCAAAGCAAAGCGTGTGTGAAGTGAAGATTGAGTTTGTGTAAAAGGAGTTTTTGAGTGTTGTTGTAATAAAGCGTTGAGAATGAATGTCTGCCGGACCGTGAGGAATCTCATGAGGAACATTAAATAAACAACATATTAAAGGTAGAAGTGAATGAAAAGAAGAATTTTACGAAATGTACTGAGCTGAAATAAAAATAAACCCTAGATCCTGTACTCGCCTCGGTCTCACAGACCAATTGTCGCCATATTCGGCCACACTTGCTACCCGCACAAACGCACTTTACGCCCTGAAATAAACGTAGCAACGAATCAGGAAACACAAAATGCCAGCGTTGATGACAAACTAAAAAATCACGAAAAAGTATTATTTTGTCTGTATTATAGACCAATGCGCGAGTATAGGAAGGTTAAAAAAAACCCTCCCAGAGGATGATCTTTTAGACTTTTTCTTCTTTAATAGAGACTATTCTCAAATGTACTCGAAACTAACATGTAATATACCTACATTAAGTTAAAATGTTATGATTTACTAGCTATTTGTACGCTGGTAAACAAACTTGAAGTGCCTACATCGTGCAAATATGGTACGATGCGGGTCTCTTTCCCGTTTTGTTTGTAGTAGATACAATCATGAGACTATTAAGGTTTCATATAGAATAAAAGAAAAATAAAGTTTTTTTTTATTTGGGCCACGCACAAAAAATACAAAAAGCAAAAAAAAAACATCATTTCAAACTAACAAAATTGACATTTAATCAAGTGTCTAGGGTTCAAGTACATTTGTAACTATAAATAATAATCCAATTAATATTTACCAAATCTAGTCTTCCAGACCGGCTTCTTACTTTATTTCCTATGTGTTAAACACTTATATTTTGTAAAAGAAATAAGAAAATAAGAAGATAAGAATAATAATAATCTGTGTTTCCACCATTGACACGAATCACAGCAATTTGGCTTGCTTAAAATCAGTTCATCAAAATCACTTTGAGGAATTCTTTCTAACAAGTAAAAAAGTTGTTGTGGGGTACCTATGCACAGCATCCATACTTGGCAGAGCTCTTCTTTGGAGCATATCCTATGCATGCTCAATTAGGTTGAGGTGTGGCGATTGAGCAGGCTATGGCAGAACGTTGATGCCAGCATCAGCAAGAGTGCGAGTTACGACTCTAGGCGTGTATGGACGTGCATTGTCGTGCATTAGTCGAAATGAATCACCCAACTGGCTTCGCAAAGGGATGATCACGTCTGAAACAATCCTCTCGCATAAATCTGAGCATTGAGGTGGCCCCTGGTCCAAATGAGATCGGTTCTTCCACTGATCCAAATACCGGCCCTAACCATTATTGTTTCCATACATAAACATACATAAACTCACGCCTTCTTCCCATGGGGGTAGGCAGAAATTATAGAACGCCACCTGCTACACGCCTGCTGCTGCTACTGCTGCTATTATTGTTCCCCCTCCATAAGAATGAACTTCCAACAAAATTTGAAACGTTCTTGACGTCCAGAGGTGCTCCAAACTCGAGTACGTCTTTTAACCAGCCTCATACCGAGAACGAGATTCATCGGAAAAGTATACACAACGCTAGTCTTCTTCCTCCCAATTTCTGTGTTCGCGAGCCCATTGTAAACGGGCCCTATGATTGTGGGGTGCTATAGTTGGAACTCTCAGCGGCCTTCGGGAACGCAGACCCACTTCACGTCAACGATTTCGGATGGTTTGGTCGCTTATCAGCAAGCTTGAAGAGCTGTGGCGCCTCGTCACCTCATCATGGCGGTCATAGTACGATTCCGTCGAGCAGTATTTTGGAAGCACCGGTCCTGTCTGCGAGTGGTGATGCAAGCTCATCCTCCATATCGCTCGGCCACGCTACCCGTGATACGATTGCGTGTCCAGCGGCTTATGACGCTCTGTGTACTGCCAAGAGCGACATCCACAGTAAGTTGCCTGGAACCAGCTTGCAACATTCCGACGGCTCTCATCATCTCTTCTCATGTCAAATAATGTCGTCGCTCCGTATCAATGCAATTTTTTTCAGTTCCGATGTAGAAATTGTAATGGTTTTGTAAAAGCGCTATTACACACTTATAAAGGAATCCTGATTGACAGTTGATTTTCTATTTTTAATCAAAATTGAAAGGAAATGCTTTATAGCTAAATTCACTAAAAATAATCAATAACGATCCAAAAAAGTTAAAATAATAATCCTTAATTGCGGGCGATACTCTAAAACGTACTTGATCCTTAGACACTTGATGTGTGAATTTGTTCGAAACAAAATACAAAAAAACCCCGTAACTGGTCGTAAATGTGGGATTTTGTAATAGGTAGATTCTGTCATAAATAGTTTTTGTTTCGATTCATAAATTACCTATATTAAAGCCTCATATCTGGAGTAAATATTTAGTTCATAATATTTAATTAATAAAATAAAGTCACACTGTGGGTGCCTCAATACAGGCGTCGTCGCCGAACCAGGCCTAGGAAACGTTGGCGTGACGATCTGGACTCGGTCTTCCCAGATTGGCCGGAGAAGACAAAACATAAAGGGAACTGTAAAAATATGGGGAAGAACTTTGCAAATGATGATTTAAATAAAAAGAGTTTTTAGAAATAATGAATGAATGCACCAAGCAATTAAAAACAATTGGAGCGTAAAATGCAAACATTTTTTATTATATTTTAAAACAAATTTAAAATAAAAAATGTTTGCATTTTGCGCTCCAATTGTTTTTAATTGCTTGGTGCATTCATTCATTATTTCTAAAAACTCTTTTTATTTAAATCATCATTTCAGCTGAAAGACGTCCACTGCTGGGCATAAGTTTCCCCCAAAGGGGGGGGGGGGGTTTGCTATAATCGCCACACTTGGCAGGCGGGTTGGCGATCGCAGTTTGGTGTTAAAATGCATAGAGAACGCTGCTGCCCATTCTCTAGTAATTCCCTTAGTCGCCTTTTACGTCATCCACGGGAAGAAATAGGATAGTGCTATTCTTTACGTCCGGCACCGTGGTTCCGTTTATAAAAATGTAAATAAAGCAATATCGATTTTCTATCACGAGTTACACTTAAAGTAAATCTAAAGATCGTCTTAGGGTCAGCTCACACCGAGACGCGACGTGACGATACTGGAAGAGGCCAGTGATTTCGCGCTGCGCCGCGCGCCGCCGCGAGACGCATCGCAACGTCGCGAGGCGCATAGTAAAATCGTTGGCAACACGACGCCTCGCTGCGCAGCGAGACGTGTCCACCCGCAGTCTACCATTTGCAAGCGCATGAGAACGACGTTCGGCTGCGCCTCGGGGTGTCGCGCGGCGCCGCTCGGCTGCTTGAGGCGCAGTGCCGCTCTTGCACGCCGCGCGTGATGCACCCCTGCGTCGCGATGCGTCGCTTTACGCTGCGAGGCATCACTAGGCGTAGTGCTGCGTGGTGTAACGTATTCTAAATTCTCACAATGAAATGTGTGTCTTTTCGTGTAGAAAATAAAGTTATATTTTGAGTAGCTCTTTTAAAGTGTGCGCGCAGCGTCGCGTCGCGTCGCGTCTCGGTTTGAGCTGACCCTTATTCACCGCAACATGACCAGTGCCCCAGAACCAGGCAAAACTAACTTCACAAGTTAGTGTTAATTTGTAAAAGCAGTATTTGATCGCCACATCCAACACTTATTGGTTCAGAACGCCCAATATTACTTTACCAAACTTTGTTATTACTTCGACCAAGTTTATTTGGTAAATGAACTGAAAACTGGCGTCCAGTGACGCAAACGATTTATAACCCCATACATTACTCCTGACAACACTGACAAACTCAATTTTGAATCTTATAACTTACAGTTAGAGTCCACTAAACTGTATTTTTAAATTGGTTGGTTGTTATAAATTTGCCAAATTGTAATGCAGTTAACGTAACGTAATTTAGTCTTTATTGCTTTAGTGATAGGTCTTTATATTGGTGATTAAAATCCTCAGGTACCTAAATTCGAATTAGGCAAGGTGGGGCTCGTTTAAATGTTTTAGAGGCCCTTAGAGTAAGCAGTAAAATGTTAAACACTTTTCACGGTTGATTTGAATACAAAGTACTGAATGTAACACGTACCTAACTAAATAATTTAACTTAGTAGGTACCAAAGTGAGTCTCGTTACTAAGTAATTCACTATCAAAGTTAGTGTTCCTTCTAAGTTAGAGGATCATTTGCATCTAAAGTTTTTATATTAGAATCCCTTGTTATTTTCACACAGTATAATTTACAAGAATTTACTTGTAAATTAAACTGACAAATAAAGATTATTTCATGCCCAATAACCTCTTCCCCTTTTTCTATGTACTTGTGTATTGTATTATATATAATTGAATGAGCTGGTTACTGACCAAAGTTACGGGGTGTAATGTAACATTCGCATCGAGCATGTTACGCCGTGTTCTAAAATCGGTGTAACATGCTCGATTGAACTCTGTGTTCCATATTCGCCATCTAGTCTCAGTCAAGATGCCCGAGGACGAGGTTGTGCTGGGATCTTTACAATCGCCAATCTAACCCAAGCGTCTTCTTTCATCAATTTGTTACACATAATGTTCTGGATGAGCCGGGTTCCATAACAATGTTTCTGCTATATATTTTTCAATACAGAGTTTTTTCTTTGTCCCACTCCATGCTTCAAGAATAAATGTACGCATATATATACGGAATAAAAGAAACGACGTGTGTGCAAATGCTCGTGACGATTTTTTGCAGCGTACTGACTGAACCGCGTAACACTCAAAGGATTCGCCAACAAACCGACAGCCGGGTTGAAAGCAAGCATCGAGCGGCTCGTTGCTCGCTGGTTTCTCCGTGACACTACGTACTGACTGCATGAATGCTCGCCGTGTAACATGTTACATTACACCTCGTAACGTCGGTCAGTACCCAGCTTAAGGTGACCAGCGATTATTCTTTCCGTTGTTTGGAAGTAGGTCAATATTTAAAGTTTTAATAATGTTTGACCAATGCCTTTAAACTTTATATGTGATATTTGTCCGCTGTCATCCATCAATATCTGCGTAGCCTTTTCCCAACTATGTTGGAGTCGGCTTCCAGTCTAACCGGATGCAGCTGAATACCAGTATTTTACACGGAGCGACTGCCTATCTGAGTTCCAAAACCCAGTTACTGGGTAACACGATACGAGCTTCTGACGACCCGTAACACTGTCGAAGATCTACAAATGACAGCTTGCGTGCTTTCCGAGGCACGGAGGGGCCTTGGTATGTTAAGGTGGTCACCCATCCACGGACCAACCGCGGATGGGTGATATGATATTTGACTGCTGTTTAGTCACATCATTTTAGGTGATTTGCCAAAGTCATGTTGGTTGGTACTACGTCAAGTATTTTATGCTCTGTTTCTACTTCTGTTTGTTTGATTATTGTCTTAAATTACCTAGAATTATTAAATACGTAATATTGCATATTTTTTTTTCTAATTTGAAATGTTTGTTAAGGTTCGTGCAGACTGGCGCGATATCGCGGACGTGACGCGACACACTAATAGTACAATTTCTATGTCGCTGCTTGTCGCGCCCGCGATTTCGCGCGAGTCTGTACGATCCTTTATTATGATTTTATTGCTTAATCATTATTATTAGTAATTACCTTGCGATTTCCCGATCTAATCTCTCTTTGAATTGTCAATTTTATCATTTGAAAGTTCAAAGCACTTTCAACTAAATATGACCGAGTCGAGCAAGGCAGTGTGAATAGAAGTTATATTTAGCTGTACAAAAATATAAGCAGAGTGGCGCAGTGGAAGCGTGCTGGGCCCATAACCCAGAGGTCCGTGGATCGAAACCACGCTCTGCTAAAACTGCTTTTTGTAGTTTTCAATATTGCCTTTTTTATCTAAACTGTGGCAATTGTCTAGTTCCAAAAGATTTTTTTTTCCACGAGCTATGGTAAAAGTATGTCAGAATTAAATATTTAATTGTAATTAGTCTCATCATGCATGGTGCAAGTAGAAGTTGATATAAACCACTGACTGTTTAGCAACAGAAAAAAAACACATTTAATATTATTGGGGTTCGTCAAAATTAACACGAAGTAAAAACTCATTCTTTTCTTTTAAGTAAATTAAAGTTCCTGAAAAATGCAAACTCACTCAACAACAGACAAGTCAACAAATTATGAGGAAGGTTTACGAGGTGACCATGAAAACCTTATAAACAAATAACGATGCAAAATGTTCTGTCGTTTATGACCGTCTCTTTACGAGCCCAGGCATTACGAGATCGTGTTTGAAATGAGAGGGAACTGTTAAAAGCTAGGTCTTCTGAATGACGGAAATTCCTGGGGGTGTCCTTTGGAAGGTGAGCCGTCATATTGGACTGAATAATTATTATTGTGTGTTTGAGTGGACGGAGGTAGTGGGGAGCGGAATAAAAATCTTAGCATAAAAATAACACATCACGCCCGTATTTCCCGTAGGGTAAGCAGAGTGGTATGTACCAGTTTAGATTAAGTCCAATGTAATACGGTGACCTTATTGTCATCTACCGGACATAAATTTATAAGCCTGAATACCTATTTTAACTCTGCCTTGTATATACTTGAAATATGCAAATTCGCTTATAAACACCAATACTTTAGACTCCGATACGAAACACGACTAAACTTACCAACATCCGCTTAAAAATACATTCAACAAGCCCTCTGGTTATGTCAATAAAAATATAATTATAATAAATTACCCGAATAGATTTAGTGAAGTAGAGTTTCTTGCCGGCTCTTCTCCATAGGAAACGACCAATTGGAACCTACCTAAACGAACTATAAGGGTATAAGTAACTTATCAACTATTAACGGTTCACTCAGAGAACTTTATCACTGTCTGGTAAATGTAGACATATGATTGCTATGTTGATAGCATATAATATTAATAAGGTTATAGCTAATATAACGAAATATAGTATTAGTGACGAGTCTGTGTTGTCTAGTTATACTGACAACATAGTGATTAATTATGAATCATCATGTTGTACGAAGGAGGATCCACCTATAATACCAACATCCTTGGAGGCCACTACCAGTCAGATAGGGTATTCTCTTCCTGCTGGAACTCATACAGGCATTCTAGACTCTTCAGTTGTAGTTGTGGAGGTCACTCCAGATAATTCTTTAAACTAGACTGTAAGACAACAGAAGTCACCCCTTCAAATAACTAATTATTATTATTAGAGAATAATAAAAAGGTATCTTCTGGCAATATAACTCATAAAAAGAACAAAGGGAGTGCAACATACTTTAAAATTATTTTCATCAAAATATCCAAGGTTGCTCTTCCAAATTACTGGAAATAGAATTGTTTTTAGAAAATACCAAGTTTGAAGTCATTTGTTTAACAGAACATTAGGTTTAAAAGTTTAGAGAAATAAGACAACAGAACATAAGGTTTAAAAGTTTAGAGAAATTAAATGATTCTTTGGCCAGTACATTATGTGTTGTGACCCAAATGAGTTCTACGCCGAGTTCTTTTCACTAATAAACACACAATTTTAATGACACTTTTCCACTAAAGACTAAAATATTTACACAATGATCGTATTTAGTGATTGGGCGACTCCAGCTTCCAAGCTTTCATCAATATGTTGCAAAATATTCTAAAACTTTTAAAAGTTTGTGCATAATAGCTAAAGCTCTTTATTTTAGCAATAAAATAAAATCAGCTGATGAAAAAAGTGAAAAATAAAACTTTTTACAAAAAAAAATAACCGACTTCCAAAAAAACAATACAAAGTGAAAAATAACTTTAATTTCGGAAGTCGGTGTCTTTGGATCTGTCTGATCTGAAGTCGGTTATTTTTTTTTGTAAAAAGTTTTATTTTTCACTTTTTAGTGCCGAAAAAGAATTTTCCAAATCGGTGCGTAAATGACGGAGTTATGCGCGAACAAAAACGCAATGCAGAGTAAACGAAAAGATCGTTAATGTAGACAATTTAGATAAATTTTTTGATGTTTGTTGATTTTTCAAAAACTGCTAGTCTTATTTCGATAAAATTTTCATGGGACCATTTGGGAATTATACCCTTTCCAAAAAAAAAAAAAAATTCAAATCGGTTGGCAAGCGACGAAGTTATTCGCGAACAAACATAAAAAAAAAATACAAACATCCGAATTGAGAACCTCCTCCTTTTTTAGAAGTCGGTTAATAAAATAAAAACTACTTGGCAAATAATAAATAATGAAACAGGTAGGAAAAAACAGCGTAATACTGAATTCAATTTAGAGACTGCACATGGGCCCATAACTTCAGAGGTAGAAATAGCTCAGGAACTTGAAAACTTTTTTGCTAATATTTCCCTTAAAACTACTGAAACTTTAAATTCCTCGCCCACGCTTTCTGCTGCCTTACTTAGAAAGAATGTAAAGGTATGCCCTTTAGAATTTAGGTTCTGGCATACAAACCCCCAGGCTGCTATAAAAACTTTTAAATCTCTTCTTAATCTCTGGGGCATGTCTGTATAAGTCTGTAGATCTATAATCGAAACCATTGCGCCCTATTTAGCTTTTATATTTAACACCAGTGTGGACCAAGGAATCTTTCCGGATCTCATGAAACACAGTAAAGTAGTTCCTTTGTTCAAATCCGGAGATAGTAAAGAACCCAACAATTATAGGCCTGTGTCAATTCTGTCATTTCTCAGTAAGGTGTTTGAAAAGTTGATGCTCAATCAAATGTTACGTCACTCTAATAAAAATTCCATCTTTCATGAACAACAGTACGGTTTCACTAAAGGGCGTTGTACCACTGACGGTGTTACCCTAATAAAAAACATGTTTAACGCCTGGGAGGGAGCACAAGATGCCACTGGAATATTTTGCATATTTTGCACCAAGCAATTAAAAACAATTGGAGCGTAAAATGCAAACATTTTTTATTATATTTTAAAACAAATTTAAAATAAAAAATGTTTGCATTTTGCGCTCCAATTGTTTTTAATTGCTTGGTGCATTCATTCATTATTTCTAAAAACTCTTTTTATTTAAATCATCATTTCAGCTGAAAGACGTCCACTGCTGGGCATAAGTTTCCCCCAAAGGGGGGGGGGGGGGTTTGCTATAATCGCCACACTTGGCAGGCGGGTTGGCGATCGCAGTTTGGTGTTAAAATGCATAGAGAACGCTGCTGCCCATTCTCTAGTAATTCCCTTAGTCGCCTTTTACGTCATCCACGGGAAGAAATAGGATAGTGCTATTCTTTACGTCCGGCACCGTGGTTCCGTTTATAAAAATGTAAATAAAGCAATATCGATTTTCTATCACGAGTTACACTTAAAGTAAATCTAAAGATCGTCTTAGGGTCAGCTCACACCGAGACGCGACGTGACGATACTGGAAGAGGCCAGTGATTTCGCGCTGCGCCGCGCGCCGCCGCGAGACGCATCGCAACGTCGCGAGGCGCATAGTAAAATCGTTGGCAACACGACGCCTCGCTGCGCAGCGAGACGTGTCCACCCGCAGTCTACCATTTGCAAGCGCATGAGAACGACGTTCGGCTGCGCCTCGGGGTGTCGCGCGGCGCCGCTCGGCTGCTTGAGGCGCAGTGCCGCTCTTGCACGCCGCGCGTGATGCACCCCTGCGTCGCGATGCGTCGCTTTACGCTGCGAGGCATCACTAGGCGTAGTGCTGCGTGGTGTAACGTATTCTAAATTCTCACAATGAAATGTGTGTCTTTTCGTGTAGAAAATAAAGTTATATTTTGAGTAGCTCTTTTAAAGTGTGCGCGCAGCGTCGCGTCGCGTCGCGTCTCGGTTTGAGCTGACCCTTATTCACCGCAACATGACCAGTGCCCCAGAACCAGGCAAAACTAACTTCACAAGTTAGTGTTAATTTGTAAAAGCAGTATTTGATCGCCACATCCAACACTTATTGGTTCAGAACGCCCAATATTACTTTACCAAACTTTGTTATTACTTCGACCAAGTTTATTTGGTAAATGAACTGAAAACTGGCGTCCAGTGACGCAAACGATTTATAACCCCATACATTACTCCTGACAACACTGACAAACTCAATTTTGAATCTTATAACTTACAGTTAGAGTCCACTAAACTGTATTTTTAAATTGGTTGGTTGTTATAAATTTGCCAAATTGTAATGCAGTTAACGTAACGTAATTTAGTCTTTATTGCTTTAGTGATAGGTCTTTATATTGGTGATTAAAATCCTCAGGTACCTAAATTCGAATTAGGCAAGGTGGGGCTCGTTTAAATGTTTTAGAGGCCCTTAGAGTAAGCAGTAAAATGTTAAACACTTTTCACGGTTGATTTGAATACAAAGTACTGAATGTAACACGTACCTAACTAAATAATTTAACTTAGTAGGTACCAAAGTGAGTCTCGTTACTAAGTAATTCACTATCAAAGTTAGTGTTCCTTCTAAGTTAGAGGATCATTTGCATCTAAAGTTTTTATATTAGAATCCCTTGTTATTTTCACACAGTATAATTTACAAGAATTTACTTGTAAATTAAACTGACAAATAAAGATTATTTCATGCCCAATAACCTCTTCCCCTTTTTCTATGTACTTGTGTATTGTATTATATATAATTGAATGAGCTGGTTACTGACCAAAGTTACGGGGTGTAATGTAACATTCGCATCGAGCATGTTACGCCGTGTTCTAAAATCGGTGTAACATGCTCGATTGAACTCTGTGTTCCATATTCGCCATCTAGTCTCAGTCAAGATGCCCGAGGACGAGGTTGTGCTGGGATCTTTACAATCGCCAATCTAACCCAAGCGTCTTCTTTCATCAATTTGTTACACATAATGTTCTGGATGAGCCGGGTTCCATAACAATGTTTCTGCTATATATTTTTCAATACAGAGTTTTTTCTTTGTCCCACTCCATGCTTCAAGAATAAATGTACGCATATATATACGGAATAAAAGAAACGACGTGTGTGCAAATGCTCGTGACGATTTTTTGCAGCGTACTGACTGAACCGCGTAACACTCAAAGGATTCGCCAACAAACCGACAGCCGGGTTGAAAGCAAGCATCGAGCGGCTCGTTGCTCGCTGGTTTCTCCGTGACACTACGTACTGACTGCATGAATGCTCGCCGTGTAACATGTTACATTACACCTCGTAACGTCGGTCAGTACCCAGCTTAAGGTGACCAGCGATTATTCTTTCCGTTGTTTGGAAGTAGGTCAATATTTAAAGTTTTAATAATGTTTGACCAATGCCTTTAAACTTTATATGTGATATTTGTCCGCTGTCATCCATCAATATCTGCGTAGCCTTTTCCCAACTATGTTGGAGTCGGCTTCCAGTCTAACCGGATGCAGCTGAATACCAGTATTTTACACGGAGCGACTGCCTATCTGAGTTCCAAAACCCAGTTACTGGGTAACACGATACGAGCTTCTGACGACCCGTAACACTGTCGAAGATCTACAAATGACAGCTTGCGTGCTTTCCGAGGCACGGAGGGGCCTTGGTATGTTAAGGTGGTCACCCATCCACGGACCAACCGCGGATGGGTGATATGATATTTGACTGCTGTTTAGTCACATCATTTTAGGTGATTTGCCAAAGTCATGTTGGTTGGTACTACGTCAAGTATTTTATGCTCTGTTTCTACTTCTGTTTGTTTGATTATTGTCTTAAATTACCTAGAATTATTAAATACGTAATATTGCATATTTTTTTTTCTAATTTGAAATGTTTGTTAAGGTTCGTGCAGACTGGCGCGATATCGCGGACGTGACGCGACACACTAATAGTACAATTTCTATGTCGCTGCTTGTCGCGCCCGCGATTTCGCGCGAGTCTGTACGATCCTTTATTATGATTTTATTGCTTAATCATTATTATTAGTAATTACCTTGCGATTTCCCGATCTAATCTCTCTTTGAATTGTCAATTTTATCATTTGAAAGTTCAAAGCACTTTCAACTAAATATGACCGAGTCGAGCAAGGCAGTGTGAATAGAAGTTATATTTAGCTGTACAAAAATATAAGCAGAGTGGCGCAGTGGAAGCGTGCTGGGCCCATAACCCAGAGGTCCGTGGATCGAAACCACGCTCTGCTAAAACTGCTTTTTGTAGTTTTCAATATTGCCTTTTTTATCTAAACTGTGGCAATTGTCTAGTTCCAAAAGATTTTTTTTTCCACGAGCTATGGTAAAAGTATGTCAGAATTAAATATTTAATTGTAATTAGTCTCATCATGCATGGTGCAAGTAGAAGTTGATATAAACCACTGACTGTTTAGCAACAGAAAAAAAACACATTTAATATTATTGGGGTTCGTCAAAATTAACACGAAGTAAAAACTCATTCTTTTCTTTTAAGTAAATTAAAGTTCCTGAAAAATGCAAACTCACTCAACAACAGACAAGTCAACAAATTATGAGGAAGGTTTACGAGGTGACCATGAAAACCTTATAAACAAATAACGATGCAAAATGTTCTGTCGTTTATGACCGTCTCTTTACGAGCCCAGGCATTACGAGATCGTGTTTGAAATGAGAGGGAACTGTTAAAAGCTAGGTCTTCTGAATGACGGAAATTCCTGGGGGTGTCCTTTGGAAGGTGAGCCGTCATATTGGACTGAATAATTATTATTGTGTGTTTGAGTGGACGGAGGTAGTGGGGAGCGGAATAAAAATCTTAGCATAAAAATAACACATCACGCCCGTATTTCCCGTAGGGTAAGCAGAGTGGTATGTACCAGTTTAGATTAAGTCCAATGTAATACGGTGACCTTATTGTCATCTACCGGACATAAATTTATAAGCCTGAATACCTATTTTAACTCTGCCTTGTATATACTTGAAATATGCAAATTCGCTTATAAACACCAATACTTTAGACTCCGATACGAAACACGACTAAACTTACCAACATCCGCTTAAAAATACATTCAACAAGCCCTCTGGTTATGTCAATAAAAATATAATTATAATAAATTACCCGAATAGATTTAGTGAAGTAGAGTTTCTTGCCGGCTCTTCTCCATAGGAAACGACCAATTGGAACCTACCTAAACGAACTATAAGGGTATAAGTAACTTATCAACTATTAACGGTTCACTCAGAGAACTTTATCACTGTCTGGTAAATGTAGACATATGATTGCTATGTTGATAGCATATAATATTAATAAGGTTATAGCTAATATAACGAAATATAGTATTAGTGACGAGTCTGTGTTGTCTAGTTATACTGACAACATAGTGATTAATTATGAATCATCATGTTGTACGAAGGAGGATCCACCTATAATACCAACATCCTTGGAGGCCACTACCAGTCAGATAGGGTATTCTCTTCCTGCTGGAACTCATACAGGCATTCTAGACTCTTCAGTTGTAGTTGTGGAGGTCACTCCAGATAATTCTTTAAACTAGACTGTAAGACAACAGAAGTCACCCCTTCAAATAACTAATTATTATTATTAGAGAATAATAAAAAGGTATCTTCTGGCAATATAACTCATAAAAAGAACAAAGGGAGTGCAACATACTTTAAAATTATTTTCATCAAAATATCCAAGGTTGCTCTTCCAAATTACTGGAAATAGAATTGTTTTTAGAAAATACCAAGTTTGAAGTCATTTGTTTAACAGAACATTAGGTTTAAAAGTTTAGAGAAATAAGACAACAGAACATAAGGTTTAAAAGTTTAGAGAAATTAAATGATTCTTTGGCCAGTACATTATGTGTTGTGACCCAAATGAGTTCTACGCCGAGTTCTTTTCACTAATAAACACACAATTTTAATGACACTTTTCCACTAAAGACTAAAATATTTACACAATGATCGTATTTAGTGATTGGGCGACTCCAGCTTCCAAGCTTTCATCAATATGTTGCAAAATATTCTAAAACTTTTAAAAGTTTGTGCATAATAGCTAAAGCTCTTTATTTTAGCAATAAAATAAAATCAGCTGATGAAAAAAGTGAAAAATAAAACTTTTTACAAAAAAAAATAACCGACTTCCAAAAAAACAATACAAAGTGAAAAATAACTTTAATTTCGGAAGTCGGTGTCTTTGGATCTGTCTGATCTGAAGTCGGTTATTTTTTTTTGTAAAAAGTTTTATTTTTCACTTTTTAGTGCCGAAAAAGAATTTTCCAAATCGGTGCGTAAATGACGGAGTTATGCGCGAACAAAAACGCAATGCAGAGTAAACGAAAAGATCGTTAATGTAGACAATTTAGATAAATTTTTTGATGTTTGTTGATTTTTCAAAAACTGCTAGTCTTATTTCGATAAAATTTTCATGGGACCATTTGGGAATTATACCCTTTCCAAAAAAAAAAAAAAATTCAAATCGGTTGGCAAGCGACGAAGTTATTCGCGAACAAACATAAAAAAAAAATACAAACATCCGAATTGAGAACCTCCTCCTTTTTTAGAAGTCGGTTAATAAAATAAAAACTACTTGGCAAATAATAAATAATGAAACAGGTAGGAAAAAACAGCGTAATACTGAATTCAATTTAGAGACTGCACATGGGCCCATAACTTCAGAGGTAGAAATAGCTCAGGAACTTGAAAACTTTTTTGCTAATATTTCCCTTAAAACTACTGAAACTTTAAATTCCTCGCCCACGCTTTCTGCTGCCTTACTTAGAAAGAATGTAAAGGTATGCCCTTTAGAATTTAGGTTCTGGCATACAAACCCCCAGGCTGCTATAAAAACTTTTAAATCTCTTCTTAATCTCTGGGGCATGTCTGTATAAGTCTGTAGATCTATAATCGAAACCATTGCGCCCTATTTAGCTTTTATATTTAACACCAGTGTGGACCAAGGAATCTTTCCGGATCTCATGAAACACAGTAAAGTAGTTCCTTTGTTCAAATCCGGAGATAGTAAAGAACCCAACAATTATAGGCCTGTGTCAATTCTGTCATTTCTCAGTAAGGTGTTTGAAAAGTTGATGCTCAATCAAATGTTACGTCACTCTAATAAAAATTCCATCTTTCATGAACAACAGTACGGTTTCACTAAAGGGCGTTGTACCACTGACGGTGTTACCCTAATAAAAAACATTTTTAACGCCTGGGAGGGAGCACAAGATGCCACTGGAATATTTTGCGACCGCTCTAAAGCGTTCGATTGCGTGAACCATGAGACACTTTTGCTGAAACTAGAGCACTATGGGATTATAAATGCAGCTCTTGATTTACTAAGATCATACCTAAAAGATAGAAAGGTTAAAGTTCAAGTAAACGGCGATAACTCATTGGGATTTAAATGGCAATGGGCGTTCCTCAAGGTTCGATATTGGGTACATTCCTCTTTTTAGTTTACATTAATGATTTACCCCAATTCCTTCAAAATCAACCGAAATCTTTAAAATAGACCGACTATCACAAAATCTTGACGATGTGAATATATAATGTGTGCGATACCTGAAGAATAGACATCACGTCTATTCTTCAGGTCCAAGATTGGTTTACGGTAAATAATTTGGTACTAAATGGAAAAAAAACCAATTGTATTAGATTTAAATTACCTAATGTTAGAAGTAGCGAATTTGATATCTTATTGAACGGAGAAAAACTGGAATTTATTAATCAAACAGTTTCCTAGGAATCACTCTAGACGAGACATAATATAACCTCTCTTGCGGGGCGGCTAAGCTCGGCCGCTTATGCTGTTAGAAAGATAAGACAGCTAACAGTAACAGATATAGAAACCGCGCGTTTGGTTTATTTTACCTACTTCCACAGCATTATGTCGTATGGCATTTTACTGTGGGGTCGGTCGGGCTGCAATTAAATGAGCCAAAACTTAAAATACATATTAAAAATACCTACACTTTGTAAACAAGCATATTACAAGTTAGAGGATTATATCCAGGACAGGAATGCTTGGAAACATCCTGGTCCAGCTCCATAGGACAATCTAGAGTCTAGAAAAAATCAAACTGGTTGCTATTTTAATTGTATAATTTGTTATTTATATATTATGATATTGATTTTCCTATACGCACACACTGACGCGTAGCTTACCCTGATGGATCGACCCGTGCAGCTGTTATTACTTAGCCATGAACTCCTCGAAAATAAACAATAAAGCACCACCATCACCGCGGGAGAATAAGTTTAAAATAATCAAAAAAAATGGCTCACAAATTCCAATATTTCACGTCACTTTATAAAATTCCCGTGACGAATATGACGACGGTGGGTGAGTGAATAAAGCCGACATTTCGGAAAACTTTAAGACAATTTATTATACGTGCCTTCGTTCCTGTGGCTATACGTTGCTGTTTAACAAAATGAAATATCTGAAAAGTTTTCTTCCCCGCCTTGAATTTTACACTGGGGCTCGATTTTTAAATCGCTCGCGCTTACATTTGTAATTGTAAGTAACGCTCGTGTGACTGCTACGATGGATATGTCTTTGTACTTTTGTAATACATTAAGGCTTTTAAGTGTCATATTTTTTTTTTGTATTGAATATTGCCGTTCCTATTATGAGTCCTCGAGATGCTGATATAATAGGTAATTCACCGGGTGAAGTACAAGTTCTTTTGCGAGCAAATTAAATGTCGATCATCATCGTCTTGGTGGAAATAGTGACATAATTATCTAAATTAGCTCGCCTTAAAACATCTTCATTAAAATTAAAAATATTTATTATTTTTATAGGTTAAAAAACCCCTAAACACATAAATAACCAACTGACACAATCCCCTTTATTACAAAACAAGGTTTATCTTCAGACCCAGGTTTAAAACATGGAGCCATTATGGAATTTCGAACTTTATTCCGACTATGGTAAAGTTCCTAAACACAAAACTGACAACTTAGTACCGAACTAAGTTTTCAGTTTTGTCTAAAGAACGATATTTCAATCACTGTTACGTTCTTATTACAAAAACTGGCTGCATGGTTTAAGTCATGTCAAAATATAAATCTTGTTTTGTAATAAGGCGGTATATGTTTAATTAAATAATTGACCAAAAAAAATTCGAACGATTTTAAAATCGGTCCCCTCTCTATTTCTCATAGTCGTGCACCTTTTATTTGTTTACACGACATCTGTCTTTGTTCCAGAATGTTCAGTCACTTGCCAAAGTGTGATAACACGGGCAATGAGCAAAGATAAACAGATAATTGGAAGGTGTTAATAGCAATTAACTGAATACAGGAGGGATTCATTCGTTAATGTGAGCCTATTTATGTACGTTAAGCTGTTTGATGTTCGAGTTCAGTGGTAATAAACTTTGACACGTTTTGCGACTATTTTGTCTTTTGGGTTACAAAATATGAACCCGACAGCCGAGGTCATCGTGTCTGTTTTATAGTCCGAATTTCCAAATTATTAAAAATAAACAGTTCCTTAATTAAATTAACTGGAACTTCCAGGGTGGTGGTAAAACAGGAAAAGAAAAAAAATATATTTAGTGAGACTCCCAAAGGAAGGAAATTACACAAAAAATATTTTTTTATTATTGCTTTGTACTTATCTTACCAAGGAAACTTTCCCGGAAAATGGAAAACTACACACGCTAGCACAACGAGTTTCCAAATAAACATTATCTCCAAATCCAGGAAACTAAACTCTAGCCATAAACCGAGTCCAGATAATGCATCTAACCCGGACGCAGCAACTGCCAACACGGGTATTATATAATAATATCTAAAATATTTCACATTTCAAAACTGAAACTTGTTGGAACATGTGACGGGAAACGCGCAGTTAAACAAGTATTTAACCATAGTCAGTTGAAAAGCGACTGCGGGGAGAGTAGAGATGAGGCGTATTTAATAGAACAGGTATGCGTACTAAGTACAAGCACCTAGTACATACGCGATGGGAAGGACGATACCTCAGACGCCAATGCACTTTTAGCGCGGCGGGGCGGGCGCCACGAATGTTATTAGCTGGGCCGTCTCTAGATGCCAGAGATTCCGTGCTCTGCGGACCATACAATATGTACGTGATCACACCGTACGCGAGTCTATCCGAATCTGAGTAAATACTACATATGGACTCGAAACAGGTATTTGAACTTAGTCATTTTGTAGTAGATACTAGTAATGGTAATTCATGCTAATTCGCATAAAAATGTATGCAACCTAATGCTATTGGCTAATATGACGATACCTGATAATAATTAAGTATGTGAATTAAAGAGCCCGTTTAACATCGCGTTCGCCTTAGGATATGCCCTAGCGTGCGTTTACTCGCCGATAACGTTTGATTTGAGTATTTTGAGCTAGTACACTTGCATATTCTATGCGATTAACGTATGAAGTACGAAGCGATGAATTCACACTTCACAGAATTTTGCAACTAAATTTGATTTGCTAAATGCTAAATGTGGATTCGCATGCTAAGAATTGATGTGAATGCTAATTAATCCAATACTAGCAGATACTAGGTGGACTTAGTACGAAAACTACCTGGTGCGGCCTACCTCTAGGGGAGAGTTAGCACTCTGGGGAACTATCCAGTTGGTATACAAGTTTGAACAAAAGATTGAATGTCAGAATATAGCTCGTCTTATATGTTGTTTCATGTTGGCCGCAAATATGTGAGGAATGTGGTTGCTATGCAGGAATGAGATTCGACTGTGACGTAATTTGGTTCGTCTATCCCAACTAATCACATCACACTATTATTATAAAGGCGAAAGTTTGTGAGTGTGTGTGTTTGTTACTTCTTCACGATCAAACGGCTGGTATGGTGGTAGCTGACACTACTTATGGCTTTTTATCCCGATATTCCCATGGGATCGAGACTTACGCGGGTGAAACCGCGGGGCGCAGCTGGCATTATAAATGCGAAAGTGAGTTTGTTACGCGTTCACGCTAAAACGGCTGAACGGATTGGGATGAAATTTAGCACACGGGTAAACCATGAGCTGGGTTAGCACATAGGATACTTTTTATCCCAATATTCCCACGGGGTCGAGAGTTATGCGGGTGAAACCGCAGGGCGTAGCTAGTACTTAATATTATAAAGACGTAAAATGTGTTAGTTTGTATGTAGGGGTTCAGAATTACTCCAAAAAATTTTTCACGACGAAAGCGACAGTATTGCCGAGTGTCATAGGGATTCATTTTATGTTAAAACAAGAAATTTCAAGCGGACGAAGTCGCGGGCAGAAGCTAGTCATGAATAATGTGAAAGAGATTATTTTTGTAGGTTAAGAGTCTGGTTTTGTAAATACTTACGATGGAATTAATCCTTGATTTGGGCTCGCCTTTTAAATAAATAAAAAGCCTCTTTATTTCATGCAAACTTTTTATACAATGCAATGATTTTAAAAATGACCATTACTTATACTAATTTCATGCATTAGGATATGGAACATCTCATAAAGAAGCCAGGGCGCGCGGCGGACTCTCCGTCCGCTTGTCGGCCCATCGTGCTGCTCGACGAGGTGGGCAAGCTCTTTGAAAGAGTAATTGCAGACCGCCTTGTCGGGCGGCTGGTGCGGGTGGGGCCGGATTTGGCGGAGAGCCAGTTTGGTTTCCGCAAGTGGCGCTCTACGGTGGATGCCATCATGCGCGTTCGAGCCCTCACGACGGGGGATGCTGTTGCCCGGGGTGGGGTTGTCTTGGCGGTGTCTCTTGTCATCGCCAATGCCTTCAATACCCTGCCCTGGAGTTGCATTAGGGAGGCACTTCGGTATCACCGGATGCCGACCTACCTCTGTCGCGTGGTCGAGGCCTATTTGACGGACAGGGCCGTCATCTACCCCGGTCACCATGGAGAGTGGAACCGGCGAGAGATGTCATGCGGTGTCCCACAGGGATCGGTCCTGGGGCCGCATCTGTGGGACATCGGCTACGACTGGGTGCTGCGTGCCGACCTCCCTAGCGGCGTCAGCGTAGTCTGCTACGCTGACGACACGCTGGTCCTGGCACAGGGGAGGTCACATCAGGTGGCGGCCGAACTGGCGGCACGTGGGGTTGCGACAATCGTCGATAGGATCCGGCAATTGGGACTCGAGGTGGCATTACACAAGTCCGAGGCCATGTGTTTTTATGGTCCTCGGAATGCGCCACTGTCGGGATCCCAGATAACGGCGGGAGGGATTCACATCGGCGTCGAGTCGACGATGAAGTACCTGGGACTCGTCCTCGACAGCTGGTGGAACTTCGTGGAGCATTTTCGACGTTTGGCTCCCAGACTGGAGCGGGCCGGGGCTGCCTTGAAGCGGCTCCTGCCCAACCTAGGGGTCCAAACGCCTCCTGCCGGAGGCTCTATGCGGGGATCGTGCGGTCCATGGCCCTTTACGGGGCACCGGTGTGGGCGTGTTCCTTAAGGCTGCGACCAGCCCAGCGATTGAACGCGTCCCAAAGGGTCATGGCCATCAGGCTGGTACGGGGTTACCGCATGGTCTCCCGTGAGGCGGCGAGCCTCCTTGCCGGACTGTCGCTATGGGATCTGGAGGCAAAGGTCCTCGCGCACATTTGGGAGTGGCGCGAGGAGGCGAAACGCCGGGGTGAAACTCCGCTGCCGCGAGAATTCACGGCACAGCGGACAGAGCTCCGGCGGGATCTCATGGCGACATGGAGAGTGCGATTGTCGCAACCCAGCGCTGGGCTTCCGCCTTTTTTTTTTTTTTTTTGTTGCCGGGGTGGAAAATCCTCATGGATGTCCTCCGCCCTGGGGTGGGCGGAGGGGTCTGTCAGACTCTTACTGACTAAAAACCACCCCGGTGTTCCCTTCCCACACTTGCACCGGGGATCTTGGGAGCTAGTATTACTTCCGTGATCCCCGGCTAGTGCCGGCCCGCCTCTGCGGGCCACCTCAAGTCTGCGGGGGGGGTGAGGTGTTAGACCCCCCCGCGACGTCTCAAAGGGGCGCGCGTGGAACACTACGCGCCGCCACCTCGGGTCCAGTGTGATAGGGGGCGGCGGACGTCCCCGAGTCCGCCGTCCCTGGACCCATTTAGGGGGGCCGGAAGAGGGCATTGTCTGCCCTCTGCCGACGCCCAGTGCGCCTGCTGCGGGCCGGGTGAGCGGACGAGATCTCCCGCTCCCTTTCCGCAGCCTCCTTCTGCGACACGACTGTTTCGCAGAAGGATACCACCGCGTCCCAGGACTCCTCGCTGCCGGCCATCGACTCGACCACGGCCGGCAGCGACAGGTCACTGCCCACTCCTGAGATGAGGGCACGGCGAGGCTCCTCCCAAGCGGCACACTCTGCCAGCGTATGCCGCGCCGTGTCCTCCCGGCAGTCGACGCAGTGGTGACACCGGGCGTCCGGCTCCCTGTTTATGCGACACAGGTACTTCCCGAAGCAACCATGCCCCGAGAGCACCTGCGTCACCCGAAACGACAGGGAGCCGTGCCTCCTCCCGAGCCAGGGCTCGAGTACCGGCCGGATCGCTTCGATGGTGGCGAGGCCGGCGGTAGGGCGTGAAAGCCTTTCCCGCCATTCCGCCACCAGGGCTGCGCGAAGCTGTGACCGACGCAACTCAACATGTCGCTGCATCAGCCACTCGCCTCGCGCCCTCGCTTCCTCGCGCCACCGATACAGTGACGCGAGTACTTTCGCCTCGAGGTCCCAGGGCGGGGATCCGGCCAGTACACAAGCCGCCTCGTAGGAGATCGTGCGATATCCCCTGATGACTCTGACGGCCATCGCTCTCTGCGGTTTTCGCAGGACTGCGATGCTTCCGGCCGTCAGGTCAGCCGCCCAGATCGGGGCCCCATAAAGGGCCATCGATCGCACGATCCCCACGTAGAGCCGCCTACAGGCGGTGCTCGGGCCCCCCAGATTGGGAAGCAGCGTTGACAACGCCCCAGCCGCGCCCAACAACTTGGGCGCCAGCCGCCGGAAGTGGGGGCCAAAATCCCACCGGCTGTCGAGCACCAATCCTAGGTACTTCATGGTGGACTCGACAGCGATTTGAGCCCCCCCGACCACGATGTGTGATCCCGGCGGCGGCGCCCGCCGGGGGCCATGAAAGATCAAGGCCTCCGACTTGTTGAGGGCAACCTCCAGCCCTAGGCGACGTATGCGACTCACCACCTGTGAGACCGCAGCCGTCGCCAGCAACGCTGCCTCCCTGTACGAGCTCCCCCGGGCCGTGACCAGTGTGTCGTCCGCATAACACGTCAGGTCCACGCCCGGCTGGAGCTCGCCCCGCAGCACCCAGTCGTACCCAATGTTCCACAGGAGCGGTCCCACGACCGAGCCCTGTGGAACACCGCACGACATGCGGCGCTGGTTTCCGCCATCACGTCCCGTATAGGTGACACACCTCTCCGCCAAATAAGCCCCGACGATGCGGCGGAGGTAGGAAGGCACCCGATGGTAAGATAGTGCCTCCCGAATACAGCTCCAGGGCAGGGTGTTGAAGGCGTTGGAGATGTCCAAGGACACCGCCAACATCACCCCGGCTGGGCTTCCGCCTGACGCAGGTCCTCACCGGACACGGTGGTTTCGGGAGGTTCCTGTTCAGGATAAAGCGGGAGGAAACGCCCGGGTGTCACCATTGCGGGGATCGCCCGGAGGACACGGTGGAGGTCTGCCCGGTTTGGGCGGAGCACCGCCATGTCCTCACGGAGGCGATCGGCGGTGGCGATCTCTCGCGTCCGGCCCTGGTTCAGTCCATGGTTCGGAGCGAGAGTGCATGGGAGGCCGTCACCTCCTTCTGCGAAGCAGTAATGCTCGCGAAGGAGGAGGCGGAACGCCTGAGGGTGAGGCAAGGCTCGCTCCCTCGCGCCCTTAGTCGCCGCAGGAGACGCCCCGGGCGTCGGGAGTCGCAAGCCGATTTCCAGCCACCGTAGGCGCGGGCCTGCGGACGGTGAGCGATGGGTAGCTCGCCGTCCGATAAGGACCAGGCCCGGGTCGACGGCGCGTTGTGTTCCACGCGCGCCTCAAAGAAATGTCAGCACCAACTGACGGGGTCCGGTAGGACCAATAGTGCCAGGGTTGCGAGTTTCTCCGAAAGGGATATCGTGGCCCTGGCACACAGGCAACGGAAGGAACATGGGTGGGTTTTAGTCAGTAAAAGTCTGACACGCCCTCGGCCCTCATCGCGGGAGAAGTTATTTGAAAAAAAAATTAAAAAAAAAAAAAAAAAAAAAAACCCACCCTAAAAAAAAAAAAAAAGGATATGGAACATAATTTGTTATTATAAAAATTTAAAAGTTTTGAAAGGTCGTGAGTTCGAACCCAGGCAGGCGTTTTACTTTGTGTACAAATAATTTCATCACCATTGCTCTCAAAACGGTGAAAGAAATCATCGTGAGGAAACCGGGCAAGTCCTAGAACCAAAAATTCAAGACATGTGACATCTACCAACCCGTACCGAGCCCGCGTGGTAGATTACAGCCCACTCCCTCTGAAAGAGAGGAGGCTTGTGTCCCAGCAGTGGGATCATTATAGGCTGATTATGCTGTAATTCATTAATGTGTACATATACCGTTGAGTTAAAAGTATTCAAGAATTTTATTCGGCCAAACTCTAGCTTCGTTACTCTTGATAATTCGAAATTCACAAAGAGCTTAATAAAAAATAGCACATGAAAGCCCAGAATTTCAGGCTACGGAATAAAGTTAGGAAACCTATTTGGAATTAACAGTTCCATAGAAAAAGGTATATTTCGATCAATTCATCTGTTCATAATTTCATATGTAGGTCTGTACTAGGATTGAGGATTCAGTTTTTAGGGTTCCGTACCCAAAGGGTAAAACGGGAACCCTATTACTAAGGCTCCGCCGCCGTCTGTCTGTCTGTCCGTCTGTCGCCAGGCTGTATCTCATAAACCGTGATAGCTAGATAGTTGAAATTTTCACAGATGATGTATTTCTGTTGCCGCTATTATAAAAAATATCTAAAAAACAGAATTAAATAAATATTTAAGGGGCTCCCATACAACAAACATGATTTTTTTGCTCGTTTTTGCTCGATATTGATAACGGCATCTGGTAAACGCTTGAAATATTCACAGAATATTTAGTTATATATTCACTTTAAAAATAAATAATTAAATTAATATAAAACAAATATTTAAGGTGGGCTCCCATTCAACAAACGTGTTTTTGCCATTTTTATAGATATGGGTACGGAACACTTCGTGGGCGAGTCCGACTCGCACTTGGCCGGTTTATACTTTATTTAGATCTTTTTTTGAATCTGCACCTGCGCGAATTTGATCAAAACGCATTGAATTGCTTTTCAGTAACAAGTTTGATCGAAAATAGCCTGCAACGTTTTTAAAGGATTGTAGAAAATGTAAAAAAAAACATTTGCTTTGAGAAAAGCTTATTGTGTTATTTCTGCTTTAATTGCCGATATAGAATCTCTCTCTCTGAGGATGTTAACGGCACAGTAATTTTCCTATGAAGATATCGTCCGTCTTTCCGCATCCAGTCTGTCCCAGCTACCTTTTTAAGGTCGTCGGTCGGTCGGTAGCTTCATAATGCGCCTCTAAAATTATACTTTAGTACCGATTAAGCTGCTGCAGCTAGAATATGAATCGCTGCTTGAGCCATTTCCCCATGCGAGTAAGGTAAGGTAAGTTACTCATATTTTGTATTTTTTTTTAAACTTATTACTTTAAATTATTGTCACATTTGAAATTTTTTTTATTTATTTTAGAAGGTATTATTTTATTAAAAAAATACACTTTTACGGAGGATTTTCTTTATCCCTCAGTAGTAGAAGAGATAAATGCGTTGTACTCGTACAATGGGTTTTTGCAATTTTATGTTAAATAACATTATGTTTGAGGTTCGGATCCGGAGTTTGAAGAGAAAGAGGGAAATCAAAGTTATCACGGAACTAAAAGTGGAAAAAATTTAGTAGTTTTTTTTTTTGCTAAGCAAGAAAAGTAAAGGAGAACAAAAAAGAAAAACAAAAAGAAAAAGCAATATCAAAACCAAAACTTCAATACAAAAAATCCTACTGAAAGATTATTTCTGTAATAATCATTCAGTAGGATTTTTTGTAGAGAGTTAGTTGTATTGCCGATTCTAATGATTATAATTCTGTAAAGCCATATTTGTTACGGCCGCGAATCATATTTAGATCAACATACAACCTGTTACTGATCTGCAAATTACAAAAAACCTAATAAAATTTGAATATCGCGGGCTACCTTAGCGCATCCCCCTTAAGCAATCGCTCCATTTGCAGCGCTTCAGTCTAACCGGTTAGACTGGCAGTCAACCCCAACATAATTGGGAAAAGGCTAGGCAGGTTGATTGATCAACGTTTAAGATTATGTTTGGCATAACATTTGCTACTCTTTCCTGATCCAATTATTGTAAGTGGCGATCAAGAAAGGTTTGAGCCTCTTCCGTCTACATACAATGTGTAACTGAATTAATGGACATTAAGAAAGTAGTCGGTTCAGAATCGTTTACTGAATCGATTTCTGTCATTTTAAATATGGGTAATTTTTGATCCCAAAAATAATTAAAACTACGTAAATTACAGTCAAACTTCCGCTGTACAGTCAAAACAAACCAAAATGGACGAAGTACCTACTACGGTAGGGGGTATAAGGGTGTGTGACTGGGCGTGCGTAGTTTTTTTTTTTTTTAAACCGTTAGGAATTTCTCCTGTATCGTGGGCTGCATTTACAAACATTTAAACTCACATACAGAAACAGCCAGACCCGGAACAACTACTTGTAGGTCATCCAAATATTTTTTCCGTGTGGGAATCGAACCCGCGACACGCAGCGCAGCAGTCAATCGCTTAACCACTGTGCCAACCGTGTCGATAAAATCATTTTCTCCCACAATCAGTCTATCTAATTTAATAGATAAATAAATATGTTTATACATAATAGTAAAAATTCAGTGTATGATTGTAACATAATACTCTAATTGGGGTGTTTGGCGTGCGTTAATTCCAGGACATGTTGAAAATCTTTTTTTAAGTTCATCTATAATGTTCAAAATGTTTCCGAACTCAACATTGTTGAAACGAAACTATGTTTTCACAATTCCTATTTGACGTTATAAAAATGCTCGCTAAACTTGTTGCGACTTAGTTTTACACAGTTTTGATATACTGCAGTTTTTTACACTGTTTAACACCATGTGTGGACGGGTGTGGGCCATCTGTTACAGTGTACCCTTCGGTGTCGAAGTTCAAGCAAGTTTTATGGACTAACTGGAGTTTAGTGTTTAGTTTTGTTAGGCTATAAGTTATGGCAGTCATGTGAATTTTGTGTTGTTAATTTATGTTGTTTTAAAACGCCCACTATTACATGGGGCTTAAGTAGACATAACTGGGGAAAGGTGGGTGTACTGTATGTACACATTGTAAACCTCACTTAAGAGTACTCGAGGCGCAATAAAAACGGTCGCGACGTCGTGGGGAATCATCGTAGACATGTGACATCTACCAACCCGCAGTGGGCCCGCGTGGTGGATTACGTAGGTGGCCTGTGTCCCAGCAGTGGGAACATTATAGGCTATTATGCTATAATATATGCCCTTCGGAGAAAACAGGCGTAATGTTGTGTTATTGTTATGTTGTTGTAAAAAAATACAAAGCGTTTTATTTATTTTTCTGTAGATTTAGGAATCTAGGTAGCAGTTGGTAAAATTTTTTTTCGTGTTTTTTCGTGGTTTTTTTTTAGTTTATACGTCATCATCATCATTTCAGCCGAAAGACGTTCACTGCTGGACATAGGCCTCCCCCAAGCACTGCCACTTCGACCGGTTGTGTGCTTCCCGCATCCAGCGGATACCTGCAGCCTTCACAAGGTCATCGGTCTACCTTGTAGGAGGCCTTCCAACGCTACGTCTTCCGGTACGCGGTCGCCACTCCAGAACCTTTCGGCCATCAGTTCTGCGAGCAATATGCCCTGCCCACTGCCACTTAAGCTTGGCAATTCTTCGGGCTATGTCGGTTACCTTGGTTTGTAGTTCATCCATTGGTAGTTTATACGTGTACTCGTAATGTATTATTACTGACTTCAAAAAGAGGAGGTCATCAGTTAGATACTTACGTATGGTATGAAATATTATTGGAACTGTAATATATTCACATAATTAATCTATTGGGGCTTCCAAACAAATATACACCATTTTTATAGGTGTATGTATGTATGCATGAATGTATGTTTGTATGTATGAATGTTTGTCCACGCATTTCTCCGAAAGTATAGATCAGATTGTGACCATTTTTTTTATTGGCTTACATTTATTATTTATTTATTTATTCACAAATTTGAGACAACCATACAGAGTAACTTAATAATAGACACAAAATAAACAGATCTAAATAATCAGATTTACTTCTTAAACTTCGAGAACAGTGCAAGTTTCATCAAAATCAATATTGTGCGTACAAACTTACATTTGCAGTTGGATTGTATGGGGGAACATGCTTTTCAACTACAATGTTAAGTTTGTTCTTGGGATAAATTCATCCCAATTACGGAACCCTTCATTGTGCGTGGTCCAAATGGCCGGTTTTTATTTTAGGAATCCAATTTGATTGATTACTTACATTTTATTTCAAAGTATCGCTATTTCAAAACCTAAAAGAGCCAGCGCCCTCAGTCCCAATACAAAAAAAAAACACCTAGGTAATAGGAACTACAGGAAAACATCCAAGATGAAATCATTTTAGGATCAGTTTTACTGTAAAAATAACCTTTACCTTTGATACAGCTTTCAGATTCCATGAAGCAACCAGAAAGCGAGCCTCAATTCAATCATTCAACCACATTCTAGTCGAAACTGGCGTACCTCTAGTAGCACAGAGAAATAGTGATGTCCCCGCAGATTCCCGGCTAATGCACTCGATAACAGATTTCCCGGGGTGGTCGTTTGTCCCGTGAAATAGACCGCGCATGCGCTACAGTGCAAATTTTATGGAACCGCGCAACTTCAGGTGTGTAATAAAATATTATGTTTAGCTATCAGTTGTGGTGGGGAGTTTGGGGTAGACAGAGAGGAAACCTTGTGGATAAATAAAGAAGTATGCTTTGAGTAAAATATTATATTTCATGTAGGATAGCATATCAGACAGTCCATCTGAAAAGTGGTTACTCCGGTCGACTGCGGGTTGTCGGTTAAGAGTCACACGTGCTTTTCATTTTATCAGACTACCCATGTCCTTTAGTGGTACCTACGTATCAATTTTCCGTGGCGGCAGAAGTGCTACTTTGGCTGTTCTACCTTGACAAAAGTTTTAAGCAATAAGGGACTAGTGGCTAAGTAATAACAGCCGCACGGGCCAATCCATCAGGTTAAGCTACGCTTGCCACGGTTGGTCATTGGAAGGGTGACCATCTTTACATACCAAGACCCCTCCATGCCTCGTAAAGCACGTTAAGCCGTTAGTTCCGGCTGTCATTCGTGGATCTTTGATAGTCGTTACGGGTCGTCAGAAGCCCGAAAGTCTGACAACCAGTCTTACCAAGGGGTATCGTATTACCCAGTACCTGGGTTGTGGAGGTCAGATAGGCAGTCGCTCCATGTAAAATACTGGTATTCAGCAGCATCCGGTTAGACAGGAAGCCGACCCCAACATAGTTGGGCAAAGGTTTAAGATAATGATGAGTTTCAACAATAAGTACTTGTAATGCAGATAAGTACAATATTATTCAAACAAAACCTTGGAAAACAAACAAACGGAATCAATTTCAAATGCACCATCCGCTTTCAAAATGGCACTGCAAAATTGTAACAGCCACGCTCCATCTAAAGTCTCTACACAGAACACAGTACAGTGCCATCTGGTTAAATACGCACCACAATTTCGGGCATAGTTGGCCGCTGTTCATTGCGCCGCGTACCGGTTCCCGGGAGGGCCGGGATAATGGGGTAACTCGATAAAAGATTTCCCGGGACGACGATACCTCACAACACTGCCATCGCGGCCATTTTAACTTCATCCCGGAGTGGCAAGTTGGCAGGGATTTACACTTCTGATGGTCCCGCGCTGTTATCATAAACAAGAATGGAGTTGGAAAGTTTCGTTATTATTTACAGGGTGTGTCACCTGGGTAAGTGGGAACGTGTATGTTTGTAAGTGGGATTTATTGTTTTGACTTTCTGGGGAAATGAAAATATTATTGTGTTAATAAGTTTGTGTTACGTAAATTTTATTTAACTTAGCCCTGAATATTTTAAAATATTGGTTTTGTAACCCAAATTTTATTTTTTTCGTTTATAGTGAATCCAATGGTTTAATATTATTAATTACTAGCTTTTGCCCGCGGCATCGCCCGAGTAGATGTCGGAAAATATCAAACGGGAACGTACTACTCGTACTACATATTCTCGCTTACCGAATAGGCCTTGTGCCGCCGTCAACCATAATTATTTTGTTACGCGTAATTTTGAATCTGTGATATAGTTGAAATTATGCATTTAAATGATATGATGTAATAGCATATTTTAATTTTAATTAAATTCACAATTTAAATAACATATTTCATTGGATAAGGATTAATGTAATACCGGTTCTAATATTTTAAGTTTGATATTGAGATAGAGGTTAAAAAATTCAAATTCGGAAAGATAAATATTGTTACTGTGGGTCATTCTTAGAATATAGACATAATATGTTTTCGCGGACTTTTTTGTTAAAATTTTTAAGATGTAGACCATACATTTTATGTATCTCGTACGGTTTTCGCAGCTCACTCCAGTAAAGCTCCCAGTCGGCATGATTTTTTCCGACATCAACAACAATAATCGTCATATTTTAGCCAATTTACACAACACCTTAATGAATTATACACTTAAAACCTTCCTCATGAATCACTGCATCTATTGGTGAAATATTTTTGAAGTTTTAAGCAATAAGGGACTAGTGGCTAAGTAATAACAGCCGTACGGACCAATCGATCACGTTAAGCTACGCTTGCCGCGGTTGATCAGTGGATGGGTGACCATCTTTACATACCAAGACCCCTCCGTGCCTCAGAAAGCACGTTAAGCCGTTGGTCCCAGCTGTCATTCGTGGATATTTGATAGTCGTTAGGGGATGTCAGAAGCCTGAAAATCTGACAACCAGTCTTACCAAGGGGTATCGTATTACCCAGTAACTGGGTTGTGGATGTCAGATAGGCAGTCACTCTATTTAAAATACTGGTATTCAGCTGCATCTGGTTAAACTAGGAGCCAACCGTAAAATAGTTGGGAAAGGCTAAGCAAATGATGAATTATTATATCTTCATTTATAAAGAGTTAACAGCAGTCATAGAAGTACTAACTGTGGTAGTAGTGTCTGGTCTTGCAGTGTAACTTAAAACTATGTTCCTCAAAACCGTTTGTTTGTGGGAATGATGGTGGTGGCGGTTCTATTGCCCATGCATGCCATTTGACATCATGCAGAATACCTATTTAGCTACGTATTTCTCCTTAAAAACCTCAAAACACTCAAGCAATATTATCTCTGCCAACATGAACCAGAAAACCCAACTTCACACTGAAGTTGGAACAAAGCAAATTGAGCGTGCCACCCGTATCTACGGATCAAGGCCGAATCACCCGGTCACCAATAAAGCTATCTAACCAACCTAGAACTCAAGACTCCACATAACTTCTCCTAACTGTCCGGGACATATCTCGAAAAACAGTTACCACAAATAAAAGTGCCGTTGTCTGTCCAAAGATAATCAGGCCGGAGGCTAATTTTCTCGACGCGAGAATGGCCGAAAAACAGTTTTATCTTGCCCATAAGACCACTAAGGAAGTAATTCTACTAAACAAAGGGTCCCAATAACGATCCTAGTGTTCCGCCATAAGATATTCGCTGATCGGTCGGCCGGATAAGTTTGGTTGTAGAGTGAGAAAACCGTACAGAAGCGAAACACAATAATTATGTTTTATAGTGATTTTTTATATTTTTCTGTGAATTTTTCTTTTGTAATTCTCAATTTATTATAAGACTTCCATAAAGATGTGAAAGTCTGGAACAAATGTCTTCCATGTATGTTGTGTTGGGCGTTGATAGCTGCGCCATATTATTTTTCTTTTGCAGCTTTCTTCGTGTTTTTTGGGTTCCGTACGCAAAGGGTAAAACGGGAACCCTATTACTAAGGCTCCGTCGTCTGTCTGTCACCAGGCTGTATCTCATGAACCGTGATAGTTAGACAGTTGAAATTTTCACAGATGATGTATTTCTGTTGCCGCTATAACAGCAAGTACTAAAAACAGAATAAAATAAATATTTAAGGGGGCTCCCATACAACAAACGTGATCTTTTTGCTTGTTTTTGCTCGATATTGATAACGGTAAACACAAAATATTTAGTTCTATATTCTCTTTAAAAATAGATAATTAAATTAAAATAAAAAAAATATTTAAGGGGGTTCCCATACAACAAACGTGTTTTTTTTGCCATTTTAATAGATAATGGTACGGAACCCGTCGTGCGCGAGTCTGACTCGCACTTGGCCGGTTTTTTTTATAGATAATGGTACGGAACCCTCCGTGCGCGAGTCCGACTCGCACTTGGCCGGTTTTTTTTTAAGTTATACCTATTTTGTTCCTAATAAATAAACTTTAAACTTAAACTTTGTATGTAACTAATGTGCCCACGAGTATAACACACACTCACACACATGTATGTCAAAACATTTCATTAGATTTTTTTATATTACTAACAACTATTAACTGTTTTAATAAACTAAAATGTGTTTATTGTTCTAGCATATTATGGCACTCGTGGGTTGCAGCTGAAAATCAGTGTCAGGTGGGAACACCTTGTGTTGTCATCTGACATTATGCTGAGCTGGCATTATAATCATTGTTTTGTTTTTAATAGTTTTAAGGTATATTTTTTTTTTGCTACAATGCCAATAAACGCATTTTTCTTTATTTTCTTTCTACAATACCCGAGTGTTATTATGATACTTTGAGTTGTAGAAAGGGACTTTGTGACAGTTCTGTCACACCGTGTTGCGAGCGCAAAATTGAAGGGTTGGTAATTATAATGCGTTCCCCCGGAGTATTGCTTCTATATTTTTTATTCTATGGCTCTGGTAATGCTACGGTTAAGGCGTTTGCATATGGGCATATAATGTGTAATATCAGCGTTCGTAGATGCAAGGAGGGTTTAATGGAGGTGCTAAGTTACTTAACTGAGTAGGGTTTGTCTTCATATAGTAACTAAGTTAACTTTAGTGAAGAAGAACTGTTCAATACGTATAAATTAGGTAAAGGTCGCTGCTAAACAGAAAGGAGAACTTAAATAAGTGTTTCTGCAAACAAAATGTAAACCAGTGGCAGTTTGTGGGCTAACAGAAGTTTGTGGATTAAAAAATCAGCAACAAATGGTATAATTTGCTGATGATACTTTCTTAATTTTTAAGGTAGATAGACGTGCTACAAAGTTTGATGACAAAACTAACAATCTACTGCAGCTCCAAAATTGGTTCACTGCTGATAATTTATTTGTGTCATGTCTGCTTGCAGTTACACAGTCCATAACAGTCCCAAAAATAAAGTTTAAAAAAGAAGAAGTGGAGTAATATTCATAAAAATATTTTAACGCAAAAATGTGAGTTCGCTCTTACAATAACAATATTGAAGTTTCTATAGGTATGTTCCACAAAAAATCGGGCGTACTGCGGTCGGTTGAATGTTTACAGATTTCAGATCCCAACAGATAAATTCTCAATTATCGGTAATAAACGTAGTTTTATTTCACACAATCTATTCGCTGTATTTATCCGCAAAAAAGTTAAATATACACCGCAAATGTTTTTGGTTTTCGATAAACATTGAAATGCAGATTCCAAAATATTCCCCTTAAATAAATATAACAACTTTGAGGTGGACGTAAAATTAATTCTACGTACACAGTTCCAGTTCGGTTTCACGTTCTTCAGTTTTTGATATATATCAGAAACTTGATCAACGATCTTAAATCATATTGAATGTACGGCACATATAGCAGAACAGTCGTAAGACAAACCATTTAACACTAAAAGTTAACCATTCACGAAAGTCTCGAACTTTTTTCTCGAAACCGTCATATATCTCTGAGAACGGGGCCCAACGTCTGAATGGTTGACAATGTGGCACTGAACACGACGAGGCACATATAAACAGGATATAAAATATGTCACCAATAAGCAAGACCAAATGTCGGATGAGGGTACGGCTATATTGGAGAAAGAATAGCGGAGAATAGAAATATGTGACGGTTAAGTTAAATGATATTGTTTAATATGTATTGATTGTGTGAGAAAGACGTATAGATTGTATTTGGGAATGGTGGGCTGATATGTTTGAAAATATAAATGATAACGTGACAGCTGACAGGGGAGATTATTGAAGAAGAGAACACTTTGCGCTAACACCCCATAACACGACACAAGGGTAGGTGGAAGAAGAAGAAAATGATTGTCTTGTAAAGTATATTACAGGGCAAGCTGTAATATACTTTAGGCTAGTTGTGTATCGTGGGTGTGTGTGAACACACCCACGATACAGGAGAAATTCCTAGTATGGGGCAACGTTTAAAAAAAAAGCAGTCACATTCCCGGACTCAACATTTTTAGTTTGGCTATTATTTCTTCTTCAGTAGTTATTTGGAGACTCAGCATCATCATTCATTCTGCATTTCACTAGAGAGTGGAACTCCTTGCTAGAGTCTGTGGGTGAGTTAATAGCTGTGTCATTCAACTGTGATCATTAAAACAAACCATTTCTATAAGGATGAGGAACGTGCCAAACTAATTTAAGGAAGTTTGTGATTCCTCGAATTTCGTAACTAACTATAGAGTTATTTCCTGTTGGGTTTATATTTAATTGGTGAATGGAATTGGTGTGTATTAGTTATGTCTTCACCATTAATATCAGTATTGTGTTTCAAGAACATTTTCAATTAATTGACTTGAACATTTTCTTTTACACCTCATTGCTTTTCTTCTTCTTCCACTACTAAAAATTCACTGCTATATGTAGAATTGTTTTCGTTTTAACCATCGAACTCTATTTCACCTTCACTTTACACTCCTTGATTATCAATATTAATTACTTTACAAATCGCTGTCGCTCGCACCAAGTTCATACCAGCACCAGAGCAACAGTGAAATGTAGCGTAAAAAGAAATCCTTGAGAGGGCCAATGTCGATCCTTATTTATGAGTCAGCGTATTATTATGACTTGCCAATTTTCCGGAAAATAAAACCCGTTACGGCTTCAATCCGACTCGGCGACGTGACGATGCTGGATCGCGTTCAGATTTTACTGACGCTCTGTATGATAATTTGCCAGTTTCGACGGACGGGTGGTAATGTATGATTTGATTTTAAGGAATCATCGCTCGAGATTGGCCTGGCTTGGTTTGTTAGACATGGTGGAAGATTATACCTACTTATCAGAATTAAGTTTATTGAAGAGTACGTCTTTATTTGGCCGTAACTAGAGAATATTTTAGTATGACTTTGCCGTCGAAGTAAATCATAAACTGCTTCTTTTCTTTTTGTCGTCAATAACTATGATTATTTAAGAAATTTTGAGTGAAATTTATGTAGCCTCTGTAAGGTTATTCCTGTTTATTTGACTGCCTTAATAATAATTGACGGAACTGTAATATAAATAGGTAAGCTACTTTGTGTTTTATTTCGTGTTTGATGTGATTAATATTGGCTTTACGAAAGGAGAAGTTTGTAGGAATACAAACTAAATGTAATTCACGCGATTTATAGACTTCCTAACTTGTGCCTTGGTAAATTAAGAATTATTTTGAAAGAGGACGTAATCTTTCTGAACCCATAAGACTTAGAACTTTTAACCGGTTCTCGGTATTTCAAAATACTTCAAGATGATTGGTAGTGGTGTGTGTTGGGTGACAAAAAAAAAACAAAACAACAAACATGTGCATGTTTTTGAACTTCTCGACGCGGCCCCAAATCATGGGCTAAGGTAATTTAAATGTCTTTGTAGTAAATACCAAACCCTGCATCAATATCACCAAACATGTTGATTTAGATATTACCCTCGTGACAGAGACGAAAATACGTAAAATGACTGAAAAAAGACAGAAAAATAGCTATCAATATCAAATTTTCAGAAACCAAAGTCTCATTATATTGGACGGTCTGAGCCCCAACACTTTTCTATTATGTTTTCGCGGCAAAAACAATTTCCTTCAAGGTTTTCGTCGAGGATTTACGAGACACCTTTTTTCGCGTCTCAAAATAGTTTTGGGGGTGTTATGTGCTTTTGAAACAGTGGGAAATAGAATTTGGGGTAATCTTATCGATCTTGTTACCCCACACTTGATTTTGTTTCTTTTGGATACTGCTTAAAGTGTAAACGATATATGGCTTTTGAGAAGAGATACGATTTATTTTTGGTTAGTTATACCTTCCCATAGTATTTGACTTTGTTTTTATTAAAGATGAATGAAATACCAAAGAAATGACCCACCTGATAGAGTGTTCTTGCTTTATGCCAACAATAAATTCTGGTATAAACGTAAGTTTATAATCTACGACGTTACTGAAACTCAAATCTTGTTTCAGTTTGAGTAACGTCATTGAGTAACATCGTACATGAGTTTGTAATACATTACTTTTGAGTAACGTCATTGAGTAACATCGTACATGAGTTTGTAATACATTACTTTTGAGTAGCGTCGTGGACGATGGGTCTTAGAGCCAAAGTAAATTGATGACATCAAGAATACATCTTATAAAGCCTGTTAATTTACTAGCACAAATACCTTTCCAAATTGAAACACAGTAAACGTTAGTAGCATAAGCACCTACAGTCAGAACTAGATGTGGTGCCTCAAACTGTTTCTCAAGGAGCTTTGTCCAGTCAGACAAAGTTGAACACTCATTTAAATTACTGGCTTGTACTACTGCCCGTGTTGATTTTGCAAAGAAGACGGTGTTTAACTTACAAAGCCTAAACAAGTTATTTACAAGTTCGAAGTTAACTGAGTCACAAGTATTTGGCATGGAGCTGGTTACTGAGTTACTGTAGGCTTTTATTGTATAAGTAGAAAGGAGTAGAAAACGTTATTTATTTGGAAAGAACTATCTTTCTTTTTGATGTGTAACTTAATCTTTGTAATTGGAGTGATTTCGTGAAAAGGGACGGAAGTTTGTAACAGGAAGTTACAGTTCGAGCATGGAATAAGTAAGTAATTTATAATAGCATGGAATTAGTGTACTCATGGAATTAGTAAGTACTATATAGATTGTAAGTAGAAGGGGTCATTTCTATCGCGAGCAGCGTGGTTTATTTCCAAGGTGAGATGTCTGATGTTACACATCATATGCGACTACTGTAAGGCAACCTCATTTTTTTTATACACTGAGATCATCGTTCTGCATGTGAACTGTGATGGTGATGATTATGGTGACACTGTTTACAAGTTAGCAGATGACAACTTTTGAAAGAAATCGTTAATTATTTGGAGTTAACTCTTGCCGACAACCAAAACATTTATTGACTGAGTTTACCTACGTCAATTGTGGCCATGTTTCATTCCACAAGCATCTTATACAAGGAAGAAACACATTTCATTATTTTGAACCCCTCACGCATATTTCTTAGAACAGGGGTTACCGATCAATGCAAACGTTCATACATAACTACTGCTGTAAATATTCATTGTCCATCTACTCGTGTAAAATAACATAGAGGTCAACCAGTAAATGCCCTTAAAATCAGTCAGGCCACTTGGGATCTAACGAATCAGGAATCGCTGAGCTGGAAAGACTCTGCATGAAGTATTTAAACTGTGACTTACCCCCTATCGTATTTCCGAGAACGACCATCTCCAGCGAATTATGTTTTCCTGGTAACGACCCCCAGAACCGACAGATTGACACGTTACGTTAAAATGATTTATTGGAAGCCACTTGACCCTTACCTGGCCATGTTATTATATCACTTTTACTGCCACTCCAGTCAACAGCGCTTAGCCAGCGTTTTTTAATGGAACTTGAACGTTGACCATTGAGATTGTACTTCTCTCATTGCTGACACAATTTATTGTTATGTTTCCTACTTTTCTGTATGAGAGTAACTGAACTGACGGTCAAAAGTCTTAGAAATAGGATTTGATTTAGAAGATGGTGATAAAAACAATCAATCAAGCTAATTACAGCTTGCGCTAGTGAATTTGGGGCTAAAACTCTAAAAGGAGAACATTGACTGGGACATCTAAAGATTGACTACCTGATGTTATCCTGAGTTGGCAGTCGTTCATTTTATTATTTTCAAGAATAAAATTCGGCTATATTATAACCCTAAATCTGCTCTAGATTAGCTTTCAAAATCGCTTTATCCAAGGCTAACAGACGAATGTTTTTTGTCAAAAAACAGAAACTCATTTCCATTTATGGGCGTAGCCCATACAATTCAGTGTGTGTTCATCTTTTTTTTTGTATTTTCATGGGAATGAGGTCCGAGGCAAAATGAATGACCATAATGTACTGCTACAGTGTTTCGGGGTTCAGTAAAGTAGTTTAGGTGGTTTGGGTCTACACTGTGAGTTCCGTAGAGACGGTGATATCAAAATAGTGTTCTTACAAAATGGGCAAAACCGATTTGTTGGCAGACCATTGGGTGGACAATATTGAACATCTTGCTGAGGTAAACTGAGTACAACCAGTGCAGGTCAGAGAATACAGCGTATAAAAATCTCAAGGTAACTTTATAGTTTTCCAATTTTCAGCTGTGTTTTAATTACATTCTCACAATTACCATTTTGATCATAAATAAAAACAAAAGCATGCTGATGTTACAAATTGAAAATCCGAACGCCCACGGAACTCCAAAAAAAGCGAGACAAAAACGTCGTAAACATACATTCAATCTGGGGCCAAATGTTAACTTCATAATAAAGTCATAAAGCGGCGTTATCTGATCGCCATGCGTCACTAGTATCCTAGTATCTATCCCCCCGGTCCTCCGCCATCCCTCTGTTTAATTCGCAAACTGGCGCATTTTCGCTTGTTGTTTCGCCATCTTTGCTAGTGGATAAAAGTTGTCTTTTATGGGGACAGTGTAATAAGTTGTTGTTTGATATGGTTGGACCAGAAACTCTTGATAATATTGTTCTAAGCCCGGAGTTCAGATTGGTCGTTTGTCAACTGTTTGATGGATCAACTGTGTGATAATTTTGGGGGACAAAATATTTTATACGAGTATGTATTTTTGGGTAGAGAAATATTTTATTTAGGGACTGTTTCACGGCCATTACTCAGCAAATTAAATAAAAAATGGACCAGGATTTGTGTGACATTATCTGCCAAGGAAGCTAACGGGAACTTAATCATACATAAACAGATTGTTTTAAATGGTGCATCTAACAATAATGGTGTTAGGTTACTTGTAATATTAGCCTAAATTATCATGCTGTCTGTTTTTGATAGTCCATCAGAAAGACTATGGCCAATTATTTGCACTATCTAAGTATGTAAATACAAAAACTGAGCAGAAGGACAAGAGCAAAGTTGACGAAGCAAATGAAAACTACCTACATTATTGTCTATGTAGGTAATGGTCACAAGTTTCAACAACCTCCCTAGATATTAACAATAAAAACTAATGCATAGTACTCGAATGCACTACAGCAATATTTTCAACTGATTATGCAAATCTTTTCGAAACCAAATATTCGCCAAACCTTCCACCTACCAGGAAAGCAGAAAGCAGGAAACAATGTCATACAATAAAACGCAAATAAACAATATTGTCAGCATAAATAAGTCGCTGCTATAAAGAAGTCCACTCTCCATTATATTGCTATGAACTGATAGAGATTTTATGGGCTGCCAAGATGAAACAGGGCCGTGGACACAAATACACAGAATATATGGCCAGCCTAATGGCTTTTCTTGAAATATTTTGAAGAAGATAGGTTTCTGAGGAAGATTTAGGATTGAGATAGAACCATTTTTTTATATATTATGTAAGGTTTTATGGATATTTTAACGACTTATGTCGGAGAATTTCAGATTCAAGACGCTTTTTGGAAGCATTTGCGTCTTGAAATCACACCTGTGTACTCCAGAGTAGATTTGTCACAATGTCACACCTTATTCTTTGGATTTCTGCAGGCTGCTTACGTGACGAAAGCGTAACCATCATATTTATAACAATTTACGTCCCTTTCAAATGCTTTTATAACCATCAAACCAACAAAACTCCAATTTGGAAACAAATCCCTAACGGAACCAGGAAGTTAAAGCAAAAAGCGCTTTCTGCTTAATGTTTAACTGACTCCAAAGTTGTAATACAAATTTTGTTCGTCGGCGTTTCGCTGGATGCAGCGTTGTGCAGTGCTGCAGCGGTTATAAAAGGAATATGAAATGAGGCTGCCATCTTACCTTTGCGTGCGAATACCAATGAAATGCCCCCGAAGGTTGCCGTAAAGAGTGAAGAACACTCGATCCTTGAACTTGTGACCCAATGGTATTTTAGAATGCATTTGAGAATATTAGACAAAGTAGGTAGTTTGTATACGATAATGGAACGGGAAGAGGATCTGGGTTTATTTATTTGTTGCATTGAATTTCTCAAGTAAAACCTTTCTAAGACGCAGCTAAACATTGCTTTAATTGGTTCTAATAGCTTGTATTTTCTTTTGCGTGTTTTAGTCTTCTCAAGCAGCAGCTCCAATGCCTCCACAGTCCAGTTACTGGGTAATACGATATCGTATTACCCAGTAACTGGACTGTGGAGGTACGTTACCCCTTGGTAAGATTGGTTGTCAGACATTCGGGCTTCTGACGACCCGTAACGATTATCAAAGATAGCACAGCAGCGCTGGGGCTCTGTCTCGCATAGGATCGCAGCATTATGCTGAGCGATGGCCGTTTTGCGTGAATGTGACGCATATTTTCCCTCAACTTGTTCTTTCGTGTTTGTGTTTTTATTTCTTTGCGTTATGTTTACCGCAAATCAATGTATTTTCTTTCTTTATTTTTCTTTCACTAAAGACAGCATTGCTATACGACTACACATCATTAATATCTACCTATTCTCCGCACTTACCTATACCAACCCTGGCTATGACGTACCCAACTCCAAAATACTTTGTTTTAATACTTCAATAAGTATCATAAACATGATACTCTCTTCGTAAACACGTACTTTGTAAAATGCACCTCGCCCCCACGAAGAGCTGATGAATAAGTAATAGCTTCATGAGTGAGTCGCGTTTAGTATCGTATTAAAAAGGAATTCTCGTACAAACGCCTCAATTTTGTAGCAAACAAAGTCGTTAACGTAATGTCTTATAATAATATGTTAGAGATTAAAACTAATTGGCATTTTAAAATTACAGCTAAAAGCCAATAATGGTTTTGCCATTTTTTATTAAATGTTTACTTTACTGTCTGGCTTATAAAATTTGTTTTCTTTTAAATAACAAGGTAGAACAACAACACTTAAAAGACTTGAACATGATGATTATGAGATTTTTCAAACATCTGTCCGACACCTATAATTTGATTATATTAAGATAAAAGTATATAATGGATAAACTTCTTAATACTAAATTAACTAGCTACATCTGTCGGATAATTTTGTATCTTGTTCAAAATAATTATAGGACTCATAATTTATAACTCATATTGGTCTGATTGACCACGATAATTGTCTATTATGAAATTAAACTAACAATAAAATACCTAACTTAAAGTGGCACAGACGATTGACACGGTTTTAAAATCTCTATGTATATGTTTGTATGTGCTATGTATTTGCACCTACGTCCAAACATCGACAGCCGTAAAATATCGAAGAAACAAATAAAATTTCTAAGAACAATATTCACTATGTAATCGTATATTGTCAGTGCAGCTGCACCGGATTGCAGCCGTGATTCCGTGCACTATGACGTAAGCGATCCGAAAAAGCGTCGCAATGCGGTTTATGAGGCTATAAACATTGACGCTCTATCCATCGTCAGCCTTCAGGAATTCCGTTTGTCTAATTTGTTAATCGTTTAGTACAATGTACTGCGTAAAACTATTTGGAAGAAGGTTTTTGAAACATTGAATTTTAAGCTCTAAAACTCCACAATAAGGTGGGGTTTTGTTTGAGCGCTGTCATAAGCAGTGAAACTCCGGATCGCTGACTGTTCAAAATCCCTGCCGAGGGATACGGGCGTTGCCAATTTTCCGCAAGAAAGCCCACCCCTTCCGGTAAACGCTTAAGTGTTTGATACCTTAATTGCGTATCTTCTCAGTTCGATGTTCGGACGTGAAACACGTGCTCTTATTTATTTTGTCTTGTTTTCCCTCCGGTTTGAATATCTTAAACAAATACGTCCCGAGGGAGAATTTTTGTTTGGTGTAATATCAATACTTTCATCAAGTTCTGTCCAATATCTTACATATGATTTTTATGTTTTTTTTTTGGTATAGTGGCGTGTGCTAGCTAACATAAGGCAAATAATTTAATGTTGTGTTGCGTAATGCAAATTCTTTTACATTTTATTGTATAGATTCAAGTTTTATATCTGAACAGACAGCTGTGCTGCTGGGAAGTTTGTTGCGCCACTTCTTCTTCCCAGCTAAAGCACTAGGAAGTGGTGAAGGGTGGGCGTTTTTGGGGGACTGTCTTATGTAATTTTTGACGTTCGAAAAGTGCTGATTCTCAGCCTAGTTTGAATAAATGACTTTTGATTGACAGAAGGTATAGCTATGCATAGAAAGTTAATCGGTTGCAGGCGGTGGTCGACTGCATGCATCAGTGACCTAAATATTAATAGCAAACAAACTTATTCAATGAATTATCCATAATTAAATTACCTTTTACATTTTTACGCAGAAAGCGGCACCAAATAGTAATATGTAGTTTACCGCTAACCGAACGTGAAAAGCCACCATCTTTCACTTTTAAACTTTTGGCCTCTATTTTATTCATAAACTATGTATGTAGGTACGTATATAATACCATATAAAAGAAAATGATGATAGAAAGGTAATTTCGTATCTTCAATGTGCTAATAACCCATCCAACCATTCCACATAGAAAGGTGCAGGTTATTCCACGAATTTTTTGCACCACTAACAGAATACCGGGGACGAGTGGATAACGTTGCAATGTGGATCCTTCAGTACGTGTTACAGTAAGTGGCAGTGAGGTCAACAACCTCGCGCTGTCATCCCGGGGGAAAAGTCTGTCGTAAGATATGGTAAACTTTAAAGTGGAAACATAGGGGGAGACGTTGTCAGGTGAACTGGAGCGGTTACAGAACGACAACGACGACGGGAACTGACAGTAATTGTGCAAAAAATACTGAGCGAGAGAACTCTAGGATTACGGACACAGCGACTACTCCTTTTTCTTTTTTTTTACTTTTATGCCTCCTCCTCTCCTTGTGGACAGCTTTGTAGGTTATGTTATTACCAAAAATTGATTTTGTTTAACTAGTTGTAAGTTTTTTTATAATGTAGCAATTTTTTTTTTATATAATTATTTTTTGAAAAAAATAGGGTATATTAGGTGAACGGAGTAGAAGCCAATGGTCAAGTTATTTTTTTTTTATAACGAAGTAAGAAACTGATCTATCAATAAATACTACACATTTGAAGTAAACTTTTCATACTAGAACGATAAATAAAGAAATTTAGAAAAAAAAGATAAACGATAAAAAAAATATCGAAATTCAAATCATACGAACATAGTAATAAATTGGTCTATCAATAAATACTAGGTATTTATTGATAGACCAATTTATTACTATGTTATAAAAAAGGTCTATGCCGTAGGCTTCTACTCCGATCACCTAATATACCCTATTTTTTTCAAGACAGTAAAAGAGTCATCCGGTATACACAGGAACATGTTTTAATATTTTCAGTATTTTAAAACACAGGATTTTATAAAGTGTCAGTCATCATCTATATTTACAAGGCTCGTTTTCATATCATTAGCATTTTCCTGCTATTGTTTCATATTACTTGTGGTCGGCGCAACACGCCCGTCCTTCGCTCGTTCTAGGCTCGTTTTCTTATAAGTCTTCAAAAAAGGGAAGGTATTTGAATGAGCGTTCGAACTGCGTTCCCTCTCCAATTCTAGCGCCATACATTCATCAAGTGCATACCACGCTCTGCATTGGTGGAGTGGTCTCCCTTACGCTTCGTTACTCCGCAGCCTCAGTGACAAGGGTTTTTGTCTCCTCAAAGGAACGAGGAAATCTGAACATTTCTTCCCCTTTTCACCATCTTTTTTTGTCTTGAATTCTCGTCTTCTCAACAGCTTGTTTAACTTAATTAGTGTTATGCTCGTTACTCGGTAATGAGTTGGATAGTTTTCTGTTTTTCTTTGCGCGGTAAATTGTTGCCTCAAAATGTCTTTGTGTTTGTTCATTATTATAATTTGAATTTACATTTAGTTCTCTAGTAACTTTAATTGCAAAATGTGACCTGTAACCTTTTGGACCTTGGTGTTTTCAATTTTCATATGCAGGAGTTGATGTACATATTGTGGAATATGTCACGTCTCTTTTGATTCTCGCCACACAAGTAATGCATGCCAATTATGTAGGTGCGAGGCTCGGATGACACACTACGTCAAATACTAAATGAATTACTGCTTCTGCCAGCAGCTGTTATGTTATTCAGATCTTTTCACCTCCAGATACGTTTGGGTATTCGTTAAATGTATCGCTGTTAGTTGAGACGTTATTATGGCGTTTTCTAAATATTTTCTTTATAATAAAGGAATGTGTAATCAAAAGTCTTAATCTTTCCATCTTATTATTTTTCTGATCGCTAAAAGCGAATATTTGCTCTATTTTTGTTGTTCAAGTAATTGCTAATTGATATTTTAACTTCCTTGTCACTGCTTAGCTATACTGTGTTATTTTTTTTATACAAATGTCAGTCAATTCCTATTGGATATCCAATGCCCGTTAGTGGTTCTAATGCTATCACGCTATAACAAACTTATTAAAATGAGAGAAAATAAAAATAAATATGGACAAGAAAACGAAACCAAAAAACTGCAAAACAATAATGAAAGTTAAAGCTTAACATAAAAGCAGACATAGAAATAATCACTTGTTCCAAAATAAGACAGAAAAGGCGTTTTACGCCTACAACGCGAAATATAATCGGCAATCATCACTCCAACTCTAAATACAAATGAACCAAGTCCGTACACTAAACAGTCCCAAACGCTACATTTTTTAAAACAACAAAATCTGAGCAAGAAAAGTACATTAAAAAAAAAGAAGTATAGTACTAATAACAAAGTCCGTTAAACAGAGGTGGTTTCTGTACTAGGGGAGCAGCAAGAATGGGGAGATGTGTCCCCGTACGGACATTAGAGGCTCTAATGTCACTTTCGGGGCGAGGGGCCTTTCGCGCGTTATCGTTTCAGTTTCGGCTGGCGGGTTGATGGGGCGAATCTCTCTCGGCGGACGTTTGGCCGTTTTACGAATAGGACGAAACAATGTTACTTACAGATTTCAGGACAGGTGAGCGGTTTTTGTTAGGATTAATGTGGTGTCTGTTAGTACTGTCTGAGATGTGATGTGTCTTTGATTTATTTTGAGGTTTTCATAACATAAAGGCAAAAAGTGTAACCCTCATTAGATTTGACATTTAGATTAGGCTATTCACCTTTTCTTAAATTTTTTCATGTCAATCTGCCTTACCCCAACTATGTTGGGGTCGGCTTCCAGTCTAACCGGATGTAGCTATCTGACCTCCACAACCCAGTAACTGTCAATACGACACTCCTTGGTAAGACTGGTTGTCAGACTTTTGGGCTTCTGACGACCTCTAACAACTGTCGAAGATCCACGAATGACAGCCGAGACCAACGGCTTCATGTGCTTTCTGAGGCACGGAGAAGTCTCGGTATGTTAAGATGGTCACCCATCCACGGATCAACCCTGGCAAGCGTAGTATAACGTGATGGATCGACCCGTGTGGCTGTTATTACTTTGCCACGAGCTCCTCCTTACACTCTTTCATGTATCTTCTTAAATTATTTTTAAAGAAAAGCTGCTTTAAAAATAGCACAATCCACATTTTTACATTCAATATTTGTATGAAACTGTTCGTCTACCAATATAACTATGTGTCCCAAGTAAACAAAGCAATAAAACAAATTTTCAACATCTCGCGGGTGAATGTGTACCTCGTAATGATAATTTTAGTTAGATTAATAACAATTTCACCGCTCTATACTAGGTCTCAACGAATTATGAATACCAGCAAGCTTTATAAAGCTTACGTTTTTCTTTTATTAAATAGGAATGGTGAAATACAATTTTTATGGTCGATCCCCAAAATAATGCTGCAGACTTACTGGGTCAAATAAAAAATTGAAGATTGAGAGGGGGCTTTGTCTTGGGGTGTCCGGTTGTAAAGATGTTCCTTTTGCTTTTATTATCAAATCAAATCATTTATTTGCTTGAATATGGGTACATACAAAAAAAGATCTTTAAACCATATCCTAACCTAAGCAGGTGTGCAAATATCTATTATAATATGTTGTATGAGAGTGTTTACGGAGAAGCGATTTTACACGCATTTGCTTGAAATGCAAGCAGAGCATGCGGATGGCACCGCCGCGTCGCATGCGACTTTTATCGCGGCAGCGCACGCGGCGTTGCGTTTCTGTTAAACTCCGTTCAGGGTAAAACGTAACAACATCCGCGACATCGCACGCCCCAGTATGAGCATACGGAAATACCCGCTACTGCGAGGCGGAACGTAAGTTCCAATTTCTCATCATTCATGTTTATTTATTTATTAAAACTGTATGCACAAGTAAAAACTACACTGTACAAAGGCGGACTTAATGCCTGAGGCATTTTCTACCAGTCTACCTTAGGGTGATGCAGAGACAAAACATGGCAGGTGCAACGTACGGGATAGATAGCTCGGAAATAACTATAAAATACAAGCATACATACAAATACATAGATAGATATATACATAATATACCAAAATAAACTTTGTCAGGAGAAATAACGACCGGTAGCGACACGTAAGCTTCCATCTTTCGCCAAACACAAACTACAAAGCATCGGGCGCGCTTAAGTATCCCCCCTCCCACCCTGCCGCGTGCGCTGCAGCGATGCCCGCCGCGTGCGCTGCAGCGATGCCCGTCGCGTGCTACGAAGTTCCGGCGCGGCCGCAGCGGCGGACACCGCTACTCTTCACGCCCCGTGTCTCCATAAGCAACATCGTAAATTGCCATATATAAATACAAACGTTTGCGCGTGTGATGGGCCGCTGCACGTACCGCCTCTCTGTTTAAACAGAAAACACGTCCGACGCGCCGCGAGCCGCCACGCTAACGCGACGAATAGAATAGAATAGATGTTTATTTCATTAGTTGAGAAAACTGTGTTACATGTCACTTATAAAATGTAATTTTACAAGAGCATTGGGTATGCATTTTATTTTGGCGCACTTTGTCCGGGGAGGGATCTTTTGCAACCTATTGTTGAGATCTTTCTCACATAATTGATTTATAGGTATACAGAACAAGTGTGAGAAATTTTGGATTTAAGATCCCATTAGGTCTAGACCTAAAATTACTTATAAGCTAGGAGTGACTTTACGAATCAAAGCCTATGTTGACGGGGGGAGGCCGTTCTCTTGTGGAGTGGTTTGCCTCTCTCCGATTTGTTTATATATTCAATTTCGCCTATCCTGTTTGAGAAAAGGGATGGATTGAACTATCCATATCTCGTATACGCGGGACCGGGATCGTCGAGGCCGCTGATCGTCAGTGAGGTGAGTTTGTCGATCATATCGTGGTGGAGATCATGTGCTCTGAGATGCCACGGGTCTTGATCAAGCATTTCCCAGAGCGTTTTTATTTCAGTGCAACGTGGGAAGGCACCTGCAGCTTTCAGTGCCATTCTGTACTGTCTTTCTAGTTTTCTCAGATTGCTCTTGCTGTATCTTGGTATGAGTTGGATCACTCCATAGTCAAGTACTGGCAAGAGGCACGCCTGTATGATGAGTAGTTTTGTTTCGACGTTCACTTTCGATCGGTACTCTATGATCGAGTTTAGGGCACCTCTTACTCGTTTTGATTTTTCCACAGTTTCTTTGGTGTGTTTATTCATCGATAGTCTCTTATCAAATACGACACCGAGGTATTTTACTTCGTTCTTATATCCAATCCGTTCATTTTTCATTTTGATGTAATTTCTGTATCCGCTGTTTGTATTTCCCAGCCTAGGTATTTTGTGAGAGAACATGATACACTCCGTTTTATCCACGTTGCATTGGAGGCCCATCTCTTGTAGTAGTCTATAATTTCCTCCGCTGCCCATTCTGCACGCCTGGTGGCGTGATCTGGTTTCTCCGCTGCATTGAGAATGCACAGGTCATCTGCGTACTGAGAGAGCATCTGACCTGCGATTTTATGCTTTGGTATGTCAGCGACATACAAGTTAAAAAGCACTGGTTCGAGGATCGAGCCTTGGGGTACACCGTGTGGTACCTTTTTTTCTGTTCCTGTGGTTGTTCTGAATCTGCCTTTGATTGTTCTGTTCGACAGATAATTTTCTATTATCTTTATGATGTTATTTCGGGCTCCAGCTTCGTAGAGTTTCTTTATTAGGCCCTGATGATTTATAGAATCAAATGCCTTACTGAGGTCGGTCGATATCATGGCCACACTGTGCCCTTTCTCCAGGGCGTCGCTGATGTATTTGCCAGTCCTTAGTATTTGTGTTGCTGTACCTCTTTGACGGACGAATCCATGTTGGTGTTCGGGGATAAGTTCGTTGCTGACTGTGTTTATTCTCGAAAGAATAATGCGTTCACACGCTAACGCGACGCGCGACGCCCTGCATCTCTGTAAACGAGCACTAAGGGTAATGCAGAGACAAAACATGGTAGGTGCAACATCGGGGATAGATAAATCGAAAATCAAAAATATATACTAATACATAGATTTATATATACTTTTAAACAAATTAAAAAGTGTCAGGAGAAATAACGATTGGTGGAGGAGAAAACAAATCAGCGATGAGATGATTCTGGTAACTTCTTACGAATATATTCCCGTGCCTTCACTTTAAATGTTAACCGACCGGTTGCCATCCTGATGCTCAGAGGGAGCGCAAATTATTTATGAGATTTAATAATTATATAATTTTACTATTATCTTAAGAATTGAATTACATTTATTATTTAAATAATCAATTACTTTGTAATAGGCTTTATTGATCAAGTTTATAATTTATTTTTAAATTATATAAAATTCTTTGCTTTTTTATTATTAGGTAATTTATTATATATTCTAGAGCCCATACAAAATGCACTCTTGTCAAACATAGGTGTTCTATAGCGTATTGCATAAAGTGCACTGGTACGAGTAAGCCTACATTTATTTTGGGCTTTGAGGACAGTTTCCCTATCAGTTGCATTCCCCCAAAACATTATACCATATCTTACCTCCGTATTCATGAACGATACTTACATAAGTATGGCAGCGACACTATGCTAAGTAAGGCATTTCTCACTGCGTTCATCATGGCAGGCCATTTAATTCACAAACAATACTCAAGCGACACTTTACGATGCGAACGCACAGCGTCGATTATATATCTGTGATTGGTCCGTTTCTGTTGCTAAGTTCGCTTTAGTGTTTGGCAGATGTGTGGACGACATAAATATAACCTTTAAACGTGTTGTCAGTTGTGAAATATAAACCATCAAGTGTGGTGATTTAGGTTATAATAAAAAGTACTCTGTTTTCAAGGATCGACACACAAAAAATAGTTTAGTTATCTTCAATTGATTAGTTATCAATGGATGTGCATATGATTTCGAATTCTCCAAAAACAAACGAAGCCGTCAATTAATGGTGTGTTTACTGTTTTTTTTTTAAATATTAATGATTTTATAGTATTATTACTAAAAAATAATTACCTTAATTTTTGGATAATTGTACCTATACATCTTACAACAAATTTACTATCTACAATAATATAAAATCTATTATATCTATTTAATAACAATTAAATATAATTTTCTTTTGCTTCAGTTTTAAGAAGCGACCGTTTTCTGTATCGGAGCGATAGCTCTTTGTAGCATTAATGCGGGAGCGGCCTATCATAGAAGACAAACGGACACACGCCAAAAATATTGTATTACAAAAGTTAAAATGAATAATAAAATAAAATATCAATAATGGATACAAAACACACAGAAACAACCACATCTGTGGACCACATTATCATTTGACACAGACCTTTTTTTTTTACAATAAGCTACACTATGCGTTGGTTAAAATAGCTGTCCAGCTACTTTACGTAAGGGTCCTTCTAAGTGAATGCATAGCGTTGCACATCACTCAAGTATTGTTTATGAATCGGATTTACCGGCCCTATGCGTTGATGGGCACTGTGAGACCTCATAGTGTCGGTCTTGAATACGGGTGTTAGTGTCGAACCAACGTAAGCGTGGTAAGCAGTAGTTATGTATCAAATAACAAACACAATGAAATAAATTAACAAAGTTTGAGAGCAACTAAACTGTAATATTTTTTTTATCATTAAAATAAACAGTAGTATACTTATACATATCTATACGCTTTTAAACAAAAGTAAAGTTTTTAAACACTTTTATCGGTCTAGCTCTTATTCGCCAAGAGTGCGCGTGGGTGCGTGTGTGGTGGGTGTTTTGTGTGTGTGTGTGAATAACGTACGATAATGAACTTCATTCCAAAAACAAAAACAGTATGAAACCCTAGAAAAAATACATAAAAATGTTATGAATTTAACCCCGCAACGTTACCTAAAAGGATCGTAAGAAACATCCACCATCATAAATAAACACAAAACCGCGGCAGCAACTGATTTTTTCACCTCAAAACCTAATAAAGCACCCACGTTGACAATCCTAAACTAATATAAGACACTGACACAGCCGTAAGCTTCAACAATTTGATCTTACAATCTTCAACCTTATCTTTATTTAAATAAGGGTGTTAGAAAAATTGGCGGTTCATTTTGGCGCCAAACTAAACAAGGCTTTCTTACGTGCTCCTCGGTCTATTTCAATTTTCGCTTCGTTACCTTGCCAGGTTTCTATCGTGTTTTATTTTTTCTTACATGGCAACTTAAATTCATTCGAGAAAAGTGATTTTTGTGTCGTACTTTTTTTACGTCTCGATCTTGATGGAGTCTAGATTTGAAGCGTGAAGGTCAATGTGAGTGGTGCGTAATAAATGTTAATGTTTTCTTCTAAAATCCTAATGTATTTCAGCCTGAAAGTTGTGCTTTATCAGTGACAAGGTTGAAATGAGAGCGAGGTTTTCTTTTTCGTTTTTTTTTTTATTTTTGCGTTAAATTAATTGGTATTAGCACTTTACTGTTAATGCATTACAGCCTAAATGCGAAGTTGTAGAAAGGTCTTAAGAATAAAAGTGGAGAGATAATACTAGCACCACTGAAATAGTTATAGAAAACAATAATATTCCTTTAATTTCAATTGTATTTCTAACAAAATCTGACGTAAAATGTTTCCTGAATTAAAGTGTCCTGAACTTGGACTGAAACTTTGTGATACGATCTTTTTCTGTAATTTGATTTATTACGAAGTTTTAAAGATAAGCTTTGGAAGTCAGTTGGAGAAATACTCTACACAGGATCAGATGGAAATTTTTATAAATAATGTACATTCTTCCTCTCTTTATGTTTCTTTATTTTTCAAAGAAAAAAACAGATGCGTATAATAAAAATCTAAAGTCATTTATTCAAACTAGGCTGAGAATCAGTACTTTTCGAACGTCAAAATTACATAAGACAGCCCCTACAACGCCCGCTCTTCACCACTTCCTAGTGCTTTAGCTGGGAAAAAGAATTGGCGCAAAAAACTCCCCAGCAGCACAGCTGTCTGTTCGGTTAGAAAACCTTGATTCTATACAGTAGAATGCAAAATAATTTACATGACGTAACACAAAACATTAAATTAAATTATTTGCCATATGTCAGATAGCACACGCCACTATATCAACAAAAAAACATCGAAAACTATACACAAGCAGAAAAAAAAAACGGAAGGTAATCCTAAATAAAAACCTCCAGGTATACAGGGCGTGCATACATATACAAGATGTACCATAAGTAACGCACAACCTCTTTCGGGGTCATTGTACTCATCATTATGAACAACTTTTACTATGGGACCAAACCTGAAATCGCGAAAAAAAATCTGCTGTTCCCTACATTAGTTCGAATAACTAGTCAAAACGTAGGGAACCGCTGATTAAAAAAGAAAAAGAAGTGGTGAATTTAAATATCAGGATCTGCTAACATTCAAAAAGGTGCATATATTCAAGTGCATTTCAATAAGTACCTACGATCCAAAATGTTAATTATTACAATAAATAATAGTCTATTATTACCTATTCATAGTTTGTTTGTACCTTAGATACTCAGCAAATAAGCTTTCCATGAATTTACATAGAGTTCTTACAACGCTGTACAATACTCTATGGTTTCAGAACATTCTAAAGAGGATTCATATCATGGGTGTAGATAGTCTTGTATACAACTGTCAATCACTTTAGACGACAAACTGCAATGGGGACCGCATATCTGTACCTCAGAGGTATACAATAGTAACTCCACTTTTTTGAAAATATTTTTTGCACCATTAAAATCGCAAGAACCAGTTCTACATAATGGTATACACCATTAAGTCCTATGACATCTATGAAAAGAAATATCCAATCGTATATGACATTAAATCCACAATCGTTTATTGGGTATAGGACTTTTTTTTTTTTGGGGTGGGAAATTATCAAATAACTTCTCCCGCTCTGGGCGGAGCGGGAGGGCGTGTCAGACTTTTACTGACTAAAACCCACCCGTGTTCCTTCCGTTGCCTGTGTGCCAGGGCCACGATATCCCTTTCGGACAATCTCGCAACCCTGGCAGGCATTGGTCCTAACGGACCCCGTCAGTTTGTGCTGACATCTCATTGGGTAGAGGACCTCAAATGATGATAAGATTATTTACCTCTAAGCTTTGTGCGAACTTAATGTTGTTCATTGGAGTTAATGTTCTTTACCTCTGAACGAAATCTAGCGCGCAGCCCGCTGCTTATACGTATGAACCGTCGCTTGCGTCAGTGCGTGTGCCGTCGTACCTACTGAGCGTGCAAAACTATCCGCGTAATTGTTAAAAAAATATTTAAATTGTAATAACCTCATGTATTCACGCGGAAAATTACTGTGTAGCTTATTGAATATCAGAGATCAACTGAACATGATAAAACTTCAGAATATGGTAAGTATATATGTTAGGGCTAATACCCGAAGTGCGGCTACACCTAGTTTTAGCCGGTTAGAGTTATAGGTCCAGACAATCCCTGTTGGATAAAACCAATTTACCAACAATAGACGGGATCTGGCGCTCGGCGGCCGCTGCCGCGGCACGCTCGCTTCGCTCGTTAATGGTTACTGTTCTAACCTAACCTAAACCAAATGATTTTACCCGAAAACAATCGGCTCGTACTAGGTATAACCAAGAGTAAGTGGCTACACCTAGTTCTAACCGGCTAAACTAGGTGTAGCCGCACTTCGGGTATTAGCCGTAACATATGTATTTTATAATTATTAAAACCTCTCTGGCGGGCGGCTAAGCTCGGCCGCTTATGCTGTTAGAAAGATAAGACAGCTAACAGATATAGAAACCGCGCGTTTGGTTTATTTTAGCTACTTCCACAGCATTATGTCGTATGGCATTTTACTGTAGGGTCGGGCTGCTGAAATTGAGTCCATCTTTATTTTGCAAAAGAGAGCTGTAAGAGCAATTTATAATCTCCGTCGCCGCGAATCTCTTAGGGAACTATTTAAAAGGATTAATATTATGACGGTACCTTGCCAATTCATTTATGAGAATATTATGTATGTAAGGAAAAAATTACATATTTTTAACAAGATAAGCGATAGGTATAATTTTAATACTAGAAATAAAGATTAAACAGATCAACCATTTTTCAGATTATCTAAAGTATCTTCATCTTTTATGGGGCACTGTGTTAAATGTTACAATAAAATACCTTGTGATATATTGAAATTAAATGAGAGAAAATTTAAAACACATATTAAAAGTACACTTTGTAAACAAGCATATTACAAGTTAGAGGATTATATCCAGGACAGGAATGCTTGGAAACGTGCTGGTCCAGCTCCATAGGACAATCTAGAGTCTAGACAAAATCAAACTGGGTGCTATTTTTATGGTAAAATCTGTTATTTTTATGATATTGATTTTACATTCTGTGATAAAAAAATACTCACACACTGACTTATTATTTTTAGAAAAACATACTTTTATGATGTTTGTAAATATGTGAGCACCATGTATCTATCTCATAATTAAGTCATTTTTATTGCTTAGTTTTTAATTCTTTTTACCTATTATTGTATAGTAATTTTATTCTAGGTGCATCGTCTTCACATATAATTAGGTATTAAAACACTGTGCTGATACTAGTGCTTAACACCCCATAATAAACAACAGAATAGAATAGAATACTCTTTATTATGTACACCATAAAAGTTACAGATATAAATGTTGAACAGTTGCATATATAACTATTTAAATGGACAATTGAGGTTAATTTTATAACCTTACGTTTTTTATCGCAATAATAATAAGGTTTCTTCAATTTTTCATAATTAATTCAATAATTATTTTTGGAGAATGCGATGAGATATACGGTTAAAGATATTTATTTCTGAAAAGAATGACATATTCACATGAAATAGGTTTAAACCATCAATAGACCCAGCCTATAGCAGTCCACTGCTGGATATAGGCCTCTCCCAGGCTGCGCCACAACACCCTGTCCTCCGCCTTCCGCATCCAGTCTGTCCCAGCCACCTTTTTAAGGTCGTCCTATAACCTGAATAGGGTTTGTTTACACTTTTAGATACTTTTATGACAACTCTTTTACAGTTCAAGCAGGCATTCCATAACCGTACGTTATGGAATGCCTTGCCCGTGTCGAAAAAGCGTGCTCAATCTTTGTCCACTTTTAAAATTCTGGTAAAAAAGCACTTCCTCTCTCCTTAAACATCATCATTACATACAGTTCCTTGCTGCTGTTTCATGTTCGTTATTATGTACGTATATATATATTTATATAAAAAAGTGTATGCTTTATGTGTGTATGTATTTATTTTAGATGTAAATGGTAGACCACTACCTGCAGTATTGTCTGTCCTTCTCCCTTTAATCCATCCAAAGATTGTCTGTTTTTAGCGATAAGACCGCTCATTGTGTCACCCTATGTAAAATTTCAACATAGATATCAGTAATTTTTATGGTGTACTTATGAAAAAAGTATTCCATTCTATTTTACTTTTGGAACCAACGTTAGGTAGAATAAGCACACTCACATTTCGCCAGTTATTTTAAACTCCCATTTAACTCGGGGCAAAAAGATGTTTAGTATGTTATAATTTAAAAACTGTTACTCCTAAAACTATAGAGGGCCAGATGGCTTTCGCAATATAATATATACTCTTAACTGGGCCGCCGCGCCGCCGGTACCGTCCGCCGCGGGCATAGCCAGCAGGCAAACAGCACTATTGTGGAACCTCCTTTATGTGAGGCTTTTAGTTGAACTTGGACACTAAAGCTACGGTTTCCTAGAGTGTCCGCAATTTACGGACGAATGACGTCACTGAAAAGTTATTTATGAAAGTAAATTAGTGTGTTTTCCTAGAGAGCGTTTTTGACACCTTAAACTCAAACCACGCTACCCAAAGATTTAAATCGCTAAATTTGCCCTCACCGTACAAAGGTGTCCATACTGAGAACAATGACAGCAGTGGTGCAGTGGTACGGCCGTGACTTACGAGTTGTAGGGCGTAGGTTCGAACCCAGACAGGCGCTTTACTTTGCGTAAATTATTTCATCACTACTGCTATCAAAACGGTGAAGGAAAACATCGTGAGGAAACCGGCATGTCCTAGAACCAAAAATTCGAAGACATATTGTGACATCCATAAACCCGCACTGGGCCCGCGTGGTGTATTACGGCCCACTCCCTCTCACAGAGCTCACAAGCCTCCCGGCTTGTGTCCCAGGAGTGGGAACATTACGTTTAAAGGCTGATTATTCAACCTCACATAATTATTAAATAGCGTTACCATGACAATCAAGTTAAGTCACTGCGCATTGTGTGTCAGAGGAACGAAACAGATACCCGATTATCTTTTTACGCGATAGGATGAATCTCGCTGTCATTTTCATGATAGCCGCCACTGCTTGCGGACGTCAAGTGCGGCCACCGCTGTTCTCCGGAGGAATCCGTAGCTTAAAACCAGGCAGTCTAAATCAAAGGTCCACGCAAACTCCGCCCCTTGCAAAACGCTAACACATCAGTAATAAAGTTGAATATTGCGTGCGCTCTTTGATCGTGTCCGAGGCCGAAACTAAATAGCGTAAGTCTGAATTCTTATTTTGTTTATAACTAAAGTAATAATTGAACTATAGAAAAAAAATATTGTGGGTGGATAATAAACTATATTTTCTTGCTGTGAATATTTATTTTATACATAAAAGCCAAACAATCTAGTTTGTTTTTTATAATATCCTTAAAAAAGACATGATTTTCGAGTAAAAAATGTATCCAGAGAAAATATTACAATTACGTAAATGCCTTCAACATGGAAAGAAAAAGATCCAATAAATCAAATGATAATCAAACTACTAAAGTTTCATTTTGCTTGTATGTGTGAACATACAAGCAAAATGAAACTTTAGTAGTTTTGCATAAATATTCTGTTTCAGAATATTCATGCAAATTAACATAAAAATAGGGGGACTCTTAAGCGAATTTAGGTCATGATAATATAGTGATATCATGTTCTTCAGAAAGGTCAGGTGCATAGTACTTGCAACCGGCATGCGTGTATGAGCAGATGTATGGACGTAGGTAAAGCAAAAGGAGTATGTAAGGAGCGTAGCAGGTGGCGTTCTAAGATAGTTTCTGCCTACCCCATGGGAAGAAGGTGTGAGGTTATTTATGTGTATGTATGTTCTTCTGAGTGTACCTACTTATATTCGTAGAATTTCTGTGTGAAGTACCGGAGTGAACCTCACATTGTAACTGCTTTACGAATGATGTTGATGTCTGGTCTCATTTATACAAACTATCTTAGGGATAAGTTCTGTTTACGTTTTTATTTTTTATTATTGCTTTTTGCTTGAGTAAAATTAACATTGTTTTGTTGGTGTATTGGCGTGTGCTAGCTGACATGACTGTGACAAATAATTTAATTAGATTTTTGAGTTTTTGTTTTGTAATGTTATTTACTAAATCAATCAAGTTCTTCGATCTAAATAGACAGCTGTGCTGCTGGGGAGTTCGTTGCGCCACTTCTTCTTCCCAGCTAAAGCACTAGGAAGTGGTGAAGGGCGGGCGTTTTGGGGGACTGTTTCAAAGCATTTTGATTTTAATTTTTTGATTTGGATGTACGTAATTTACGTTTTGATCGAAGATTTACCATAAACGGGCAACCTTTTTAATTTTAATAATCCAGTTTCAACATTGTTATTACCTTTAGTGGCACAATACAATACAATGTCCTGTATGATTAAAAAACTTGGTTTGAAATATCCATAAAAAACGATCGGAAGCTCTAATCAGGATTTAATCAAACGCACATTGAAGATCGTAATCCGCGACCCCAAAACCAAAGATACACTTAATACGGTCTATTACAAAAATTTTAGGTTAATTACTTCTCTGATCATCCCTTTAATGAAAAGGGTACGGCCGGCATTAAGAGATTAATTTGAGAAAGATTCCCAAGGGACTTTTTGTATAGAAAATCTTATTTACTTCAAGTGAGTTCTAAGAGGGGCGCGAATTGTGAGCTGTTGGCGTGTTATGACGCGGAGGAAATATTGCGTTTCTTTCCAACTATAAAACTGGCGTCTGCGGTTCCTTTTATTGGTCTAATTTTTAAATATATTGTATACATATACTAAAATCGTAGCGAAGTCAAAATTTAACATTGTATATTTAAAAAAAAAGTAATTCCTACGAGTTCTGGGATCGATTCTAATGCCGAAAATATGGTTTTTAGAATTTTTGCCTGTTTGTCTGAATGTATGTTCCAGCATCACGAAAATTCTACCGGATGGATTCTGTTCAAATTTTGCATATATATTCCCAACAAATGTGGTCAGCCGGTAGGGTATAATCATAACACGCTATTTATTACGCTATGGGGGATGAGCAATATTGCATTATGTTAGTATTCCTTTATGGTTTAGAGCAAATTGTAAAAAGACGAGCCAAACGGTTAGTTATGTGATATCTTACGACTTCCACGCGAACGAAGTCGCGGGCAGAAGCTAGTACTTTATAAACACTTAAATTTATTCACTTCACTGACAGAAAACGCACAGCCTTAAGGGCGATGCGCTAAGGTAGCCCGCGAAATTCAAATTTTCTTACGAGTTTTGCAATTTGCAGGTCAGGAACAGGTTATACTCGTATGTTAATCTAAATATGATTCGCGAACGTAACAAATATAGCTTTACAGAATTATTATCATAAGGATCAGTAATATTGCTGATTCTAATGATAATAACTCTGTACTGACCTGCAAATTGCAAAAAAACGTAAGAAAATTTGAATTTCGCGGGCTACCTTAGCGTATCCCCCTTAACCATTGGGGCTAGAAACATGTAATTTTCCGCAAGAGTTTCTTTTTTATCACATTCGAGCACTAAGGAAGGATTATTGAGAATTCACCCCCTAAACTAACCAGTTTAGACGGTAAATTTTCGATTTTCTTTTTGAAAAATTACGACCGTTCCATACAAACTTTCATCCGCTGTTTAACCGATTTCCGATTTAAACTTTTCTGATGGGTGGCATGTAAATAAATAAACTTCCTTATGAAAAGAACTGGTGCCGTATTATGACATTTTAATGCCATCATGATTCCAGTGCAAGAGAGAGATGGATTTATACATGACCGCTAGCACCATCCCTTTTTCGGTCTGGAATCATAATGGCATTTATACTTCATAATACGGCCACTGTTTAAATGTATTATGTAGGTAAGCTCGTGGCTAAGTAATACGTAACAGCCGCACGGGTCGATCCAACAGGTTAAGCTACGCTTGCTGTGGTTGGTCCGTGGATGGGCGACCATCTTTACAAACCGAGACTCCTCCGTGCCTCGGAAAGCACGTTAAGCTGTAGGTCCCGGCTGTCACTCATGGATCTTTGACAGTCGTTACGGGTTGTCAGAAGCCCGAAAGTCTGACAACCAGTCTTACCAAAGGGTATCATACCCAGTTAATGTGTTGTGGAGGTATGATAGGCAGTCGCTCCATGTAAAATATTGGTATTCAGCTGTATCTGGTTAGACTGGAAGCCAACCCCAGCATAGTTGGGGAAAGGCTAGGCAGATTGATGTAGGTAATGTTCAAACCCGTCGTGCCATGACTGTGGCGCGGCGGAGGACACGGCACAGCACACCCTCGAGGTGTGCCCGGCCTGGTCCGAGCTGCGCCGCGGTCTGAGCGCAGCGGTCGGGCAGGACCTCTCGCTTCCCAGCGTCGTCAACTCGATGCTGGAAAGCGAGGGGGCCTGGACAGCGGTCGCCTCCTTCTGCGAGGACGTAATGTCGCAGAAGGAGGACGCGGAGCGCGCGCGGGAGGACGACCCTCACGCAGCGCCGCTCCGCAGGCGAAGACGGGGCATGAGAAGGCGATTGTACGATCGTCGTCTTATGCCCCCTGGGGGTGAACAGCGGGAGACGGGTGCGGGGGCGCCTACTCCTGCATTGCACAGTTCACCATCCACGTCGGGCGGGAATGACAGAGCGCTCGCGGTCATTCCTGGGCCCCTCCCCGACGGGGGGGGCGTGTCGGGCCCGCCTGCAAGGCGGGCGGTCGTCAGCGGGGGACTGGATGTTATGGCTCTGCCGGATTCCCAGTCCTCCTCCTTGCAGACGAGGTAGGAGCGCCGCTGGGTCGTTTAGTGGGTATACCGGATCATCCGGGGAGTCCCACATACCCCTCCCATCCCCCGATGGGTGGGTATGCGTAATGCATTTTTCCCAGCGTCAAAAAAAAAAAAAAAAAAAAAAAAAAAAAAAAAAAGGTAATGTTCAAACACAATGTCAATTGTTTTATGAATGAGTCAATAAAATATGCAGATGTCATCGTTAGCAAATTATGTTGGTTATAATTTTTTTGTAATGCTTCTTTGTCATTTTAAACGTAGTAAGTTGTGTATTGTTCCCTTCTTGAGAAGTGTTAAACGGTTTACACCGAAGCTTCAAGCGTTTATTTCTAAAATATTATAATAGTACAGATAAGTAGGTGGATTGGATTCAATCAATACCTTCCATTAACTTAATCAATTTAGATATCGAAGTATCAGTTTTAAATCTCAACTTTCCAAACAAAAAAATGACATAATATTTCATAATCTCTGATCACGTTCGGCCCATTTTTTGCCTCGACCCATACACTGTATGAAATGAAAGATAATAATCGCTGAATGCTTTCAGTTGGGTCCCATTCAAGACGCGAGTGATCGCGCTGCCGAGTCCGACATTTTGTAGTTGATTTTTATTGAAGCAGGAATCGAGGATGTTATTTCGTTGCCTTTATTTTTGATTCGATACAACTGTGAAATGAGTTTGTGTCGGTGTTTGGCTCGATTTGCATTTAAACGATTCTGGTTTTTGATACTAGGGAATGTTTTTTGATACCATGAAGACGGTTTTGTTTCTTTTCAGGGACTTGCAAAGAATATTCTTTATCGAACCGTGCTAAGCAGTAGATGTTTTCAATTGGATTTCTTACTGACGGAGACTTCCTTAAACCCATTTATTGAAATGATGATAAATATGAGGGTTTTACTGACTTTACGAAAGCAGTGGTGGCCCAGTGGTAATGATTGCGACTTACGAGTTTTAGGTCGTATGTTCGAACCCAGATAGGCGCTTTACTTTGTGTAAATGATTTCATCACCACTGCTCTCAAAACGGTGAAGGAAAACATCATCCTCCTAGAGCCATAAATTCTAAGAAATGTGACATCTACTAACCCGCACTGGGCCCGCGTGGTAGATTACGGCCCACTCCCTCTCAATGAGGGGGGCCTGTGTCCCAGCAGTGGGAACATTATAGGCTAATTATACTTACTGACTTTACGGTAACATCGAAAATAAACTAACACTGAATGATCTGAAATCGCAAACAAGCGGTGAGCAAGCGTGGTGTAATGCTCGTTCTTCCATTGTGCGAATAAAGCAGGATAATTCTTCCATTATTTTGATACAAAATACGAGAATCTTAAGAAGAGGCCGCCTATTTTTATGTTAATTTGCATGAATATTCTGAAACAGTCACACATACAAGCCAAATGAAACTTTAGAATTTGATTTATTGGATCTTTTTCTTTCCATGTTGAGACAGTTACGTAGTTGTAATATTTTCTCTCAATACATTTTTTATTCGAAAATCATGTCTTTTTAAGGATAATTATAAAAAAACAAACAAGATTGTTTGGCTTTTATGTCTAAAATAAATATTCACAGTAAGAAAATATAGTTTATTATACAGCCACAAGATATGTTTTCTCTAGATCAATTATTACTTTAGTTATAAACGAAATAAGAATTGAGACTTACGATATTTAGTTTCGTGCTCGAACACGATCAACGAGCGCACTTGACATTCAACTTTATTACTGATATATTAGCGTTTAGCACATAACGGAGTGGCGGGGAGCGAGAGGCGGAGGTTGCGTTCAAAATTCGATTTAGACTGCTTGCTCTTAACCACCAAAGCTGACCTTTAATAATTAATATAAAAACAGCTTTCCTAAATTGATTAGAATTCTTCCTCACGCATATATTTAAGTTCATCTATATAAGTATTTCGGCCACAGAAATAAATTCGCCAGTATATTTATTGTGAAGTAGAACTATTTAGATTAAAATCCTTGAACGTACTTATTATGTTTGGGAATTGTTGAAGAAAACTTTTGAACTTGTGAGAATTTCGCGTAGACTCTAAATAAAGTTGAGAATTTCAATTATTCTCTGAGCTTGTTGTTTTTTATTCTCTTTGCATAATTAAATTTCGTACTACTGGGAGTAGCTAACTTATTAGCGTGTTCTGAGCTATTATTGTAGAAAGGAACAATTCAGCTACAGATTTATTAAGTTATGCTTTTAAAAATACTTTCAGTCCATGGAAATATCATCTTGTTTCGCTATACCTAATAGACAATTGGATGGCAAATAAGCCAGTGGAGTGGCCCACTTAATGGGAAGAAGTTACCGGCGCATAGGGATATTTTGATTCCATAGGCATAACAGGTTTATACAGTATAGTACAGTAGATTGTCATCCAAGAGGCGAAGCTGAAATGTTTTGAGAGCCTGTAATTACACCGACAGCCATTCTTCAAACCCATTTCTGCATACCCTTCCAACCACACAGCACCGCTTTTGCGTCAGAAATGGCCTATCAAAAGTTTGGTTTAGGTTTATATAAACATAGATAACGAAGTATTGTATTTATTTTATTTCTTATTTTGTTTATTTTTATCTCATTTAATGCTGCACCGGTTGACGTATTTACGTCAACCGGGGCTTTCGCTGAAAACCAGCGCTGGGGCTCTGTCTCGCATAGGATCGCAGCATTATGCTGAGCGATGGCCGATTCGCGTGAATGTGACGTTTATTTTCCCTCAACTTGTTCTTTCGTGTTTGTGTTTTTAGTTCTTTGCGTTATGTTTACCGCAAATAAACGTATTTTCTTTCGTTTTTAGGGTTCCGTACCTCAAAAGAAAAAAACGTTGTCCGTCTGTCTGTCTGTCTGTCTGTCAGTCTGTCAAGACCATTTTTCTCAGGAACGTGTAGAGGTATCAAGTTGAAATTAATATCAAATACATACGTCTATGGTCCCTTGAAGCTCTAAAAAAATCAAGCTTCCAAGTCAACGCAATAAAAAAATACGGTGATATAAGCGACAATATTACGACATATTTCGATACTCGCAAATAAATCAAAACCTATAGGGTACTTCCCGTTGACCTAGAATCATGAAATTTGGCAACAAGCAAGGTCTTACAGCACAAGTAAAGGAAAAAGTCCAAAAATTGTAAACTTGTAGTTTTATCACATAAAAAAAATTGCAAATATCTCGCACATAAATCAAAACCTATAGGGTAGTTCCCGTTGACCTAGAATCATGAAATTTGGGCAGAAGCAAGGTCTCATAGCTCAAGTAAGTAAAGGAAAAAGTCCGAAAATTGTTAATTTGTAGTTTTATCACATAAAAAAAAGTTTTTACGATTACAAACTTAAACTTTTAGTTGGAAAATTGACCGTGGCGTATATCGATGTATGGGAGAACATGTTTTTCAACTACAATGTTAAGTTTGATTTAGGCATAAATTCATCCTAACTACGGAACCCTTCATTGTGCGTGGTCCGACACGCACTTGACGGGTTTTTTTGCTTTCTTGTGAGCCACTCCTGCAAGGTATCGGCTAGGCCTGTCAATTTGCAGGAGTGATGTCACAAATTGTTTCCGTGTTAATGTTTTACTAACATAGTTTGTTACTAACTCTATGAGTCTTGTTGCTTGAATTAAATGATTAAATAAAAATATTGAACTTAAATAAAATTAGCAATCTAGCCACAAACATGAAACTTAAATCAAACACGAACCAACACCAACACAATAAACTTGGTGTAGAAGAAAATCTCCAAAAGATTGGTTCTTCGTTTAATCGCTTATACTTAGTATTCCATACGACAATGGCTATATATTGTGACCGGTCTGCACCAATCACGCGAAAACCAACTTATCCAATAACGGGGGGCGGCCGTATTCCGGAGTAAGATGTCGAACGATAATTCATTAATTATTTAGCTCCTTGCCTACTTTCGTAAGTACGCATTGTATGTGTAACCTTCGGGAATTGTGCGTCGGTAACTCCAAGGTTAGGTAAGGTTAGTGTGATTATTTGTGTTTTGTAAGGGTTGCAATTGCGTACTTGGCTTTAATATTTTGTTAGTATTAGATTATGTAAAGGACAAGGTCTATAGGAGTATGTAAGTATCGTAGCAAATGGTGTTCTGTAGTTTCTGCCTACTCCCATTGGAAAAAAGCGTGAGTTTAAGTAACATAGACATAATATAGACTGGTGCAAAAGAAGAGAATGATAATCCTTGAGTATTGGCAGCCACAGCGTGGGCAAATAACGCAGCTATCAAATTTCCTGACTACCTTTTTTAACCGACTTCCAAAAACGTGGAGGTTATATGTTTGTCTCTATTTTATTTTTTAATGTATTTTCACCGATTTCTCCGTGAAAAGAGGACAGATTATGAACAAAAAATATATGCCCTCGAGGTGGTCCCATAGTCACCAAGTCACAATCTGATGAGTGCATCAGATTGTGGGAAATCCTCAAATTTTATAGGCACACCATAGCGATTTGGGTATTTTTAATTACAGTAATTCATGCATTTGCACTCGGAAAGCACCATTTGTTGATATGGAACTGATGATGAAGACAAATGGCCACCGGAACTACACAATAAAAAGAATTTCACCGTTGCGAATCGATTAGGCAATTTAATATGGTTGCTAAACAATTTATGATGCTTGTCACAATGCATATGGTGAAGTCACCATCAGCTCCAGTTCTTCTCGTTCTTACCATGAGAACTCCTCAACAATTAACGTCCCTGCATCAGGAAAAGCAATATTTAGTCAAAGGTGATGAGCAGTTGCCATTAGAGTATTAGACTATTGTAACTTAGATAAATTACAACTGACCCACTAAAAAATGAAGAATAAAAACTTTTTTTACAAAAAAAAAAAAAACCGCCCAAGTGCGTCTTGGACCACGCACACTGAAGGCTTCCGTAGTTGGGATGAATTTATCCCAAAAACAAACTTAACATTTTAGTTGTATTACATGTTCTCCGATATTTCGATACACGCCACAGTGAATTTTCCAACTGCAATGTAGCTTATAATCGCAAAAAAAATGTGATAAAACTATAAATTAACGATTTTTGGACTTTTTCCTTTAGTTACTTCCTTGAGACCTTACTTCTTACCAAATTTCAAGATTCTAGGTCTACGAGGAGTACAGAAAGCTACAGGAGCTTTTGATTTACTTGCGAGTATCCAAATATTTCGCATAAATCACCGTAGTTTTTTATTGCGTTGACGTAGAAGCTTGATTTTTTTAAAGCTCCAAGGGACCGTAGGTCTACGTACTTGATACCTTCACGCGTTCCTGAGAAACATGGTTTTGACAGACAGAAAAACAGAAGGAATGACGGATAGACAGCGAAGTGATCCTGTAAGGGTTCCGTGTTTTTCAATAACAATAGGTGACACCTAAATGAATGAATAATATAAGAAACAACAAAACAAATAAAAGAACAAAAATATTTTATTTGGGACACGCACAAGAAATACAAAAAGTAAAAAGAAGGAGCATTTAAAACTAACGTTTACATATTTGTTCGAAAAAAAAACAATTAAGACTTGTGCGACGCCAAAAAGGCGTCCTATCTCAGCATAATGCAGCGCTAATTAAATAAAAATACCGCAGCGCTAATATTCTGATCGGACCCGCTGTGATGCCGTAGACACACCTACGGACATATACGGATAAATCCCACTAGGGCTGAATAGGGGAATAAAAAATAAATAAAGCAACAAATTTAAAACCGGCAAAGTGCGAGTCGGACTCGCGCACGAAGGGTTCCCTACCATTATCTATAAAAACGGCAAAAAAATCATATAATCACATAATTTTTTTGCCCTTAAATATTTGTTTTACATTAATTTAATTATTTATTTTTAAAGTGAATATATAACGAAATATATTCTGTGAATATTTCAAGCGTGTACCTGTTGCCGTTATCAATATCGAGCAAAAACGAGCAAAAAAATCACGTTTGTTGTGTGGGAGTCCCCTTAAATATTTATTTTATTCTGGTTTTTAGTATTTGTTGTTATAGCTGCAACAGAAATACATCATCTGTGAAAATTTCAACTGTCTAACTATCACGGTTCATGAGATACAGCCTGGTGACAGACGGACAGACAGACAGATGGCGGAGCCGTAGTAATAGGGTTCCCATTTTACCCTTTGGGTACGGAACCCTAAAAAAGCGCGCTCGCGCTGCTGGATTGTCATCGCTCGGCTTAGCGCCGTTTGATAATCCAATACACTTTTATTTACGCATTAATTTACTCGCCTAGTGTTAGTAAAAATGGGATTACAGTTAGTTAAAAAAACTAATGCTCACCATAGTACCTCCAAAACTCTTTCACAAGAAGCTTTACTGCTAATAAAATCGAAATCTACTGAACTGAAAACTTTCCTTTCTTTAAGCAAAAAACCTTTAACTTTAAAGCTGCTAGGAAAAATCTCATTGTTAGTCTCAACCGATTTTAAAAGCGATAATACCGTCGCCTTCCAATTTCCTTAGCGTTAAAATAAAATGAACGTTCACACTATAAAAATAAAATAATTTGACAGGTATATTCCTCGAAAGGTTCTGCAAAAAGTATTATAGGGGCGGATGATTAGTGCCACTGAATGAGAAAGGCGTCATCATAACTATCAGACAAAAGACGTCCAATGCTGGGTACTCGTATAAGCGTCCTCGAACTTGTGAAGTATACCACTGTAATTTAAATTTTTATATATAGTCATCGGCGTCTTTCATCTACCGAATACATAAATCTGACAATGGCATATTGAGGGCCATAAACGAGGTATTTCTTCGTATATGGAAATTAATATTCCAGCTAAAATAATACTTATCTATTGTGTAATGTAATATTGATTGTTTTGTAATAATTTAAAATGAATAATTTGTAATTTGTAATCTGGTGTTTTTATAAGAGTGTTACGCCTGAATTAAAAATGATTGTATATACACTAATATAATATATACTAATTTGATTAGATAGTGGACCTTGTAATTGCTTTACCACCCTTTTTTTTATTGGGTGGGAAATTATTAAATAACTTCATTCGCTCTGGGCGGAGCGGGAGGGCGTGTCAGACTTTTACTGACTAATACCTACCCGTGTTCCTTCAGTTGCCTGTATGCCAGGGCCACGATATCCCTTTCGGACAAACTCGCAACCCTGGCAGGCATTGGCAGGCGCGCGTGGAACACAACGCGCCGTTGACCCGGGCCTGGTTCTTATGTGACGGCGAGCTACCCCTGTCCGGTGAGGATCTGCGTCAGGCGGAAGGTGAGGACGCCATAGCGCCTCTCTAGCCACTCCTTAAACAGTGTACGCCATAGTCGTGGCGTGCCCATCGCTGGGTTGCAACAATCGCACTCTCCATATCGCCATGAGATCCCGCCGGAATTCTGTCCGCTGTGCAATGATTTCTCGCGGCAGCGGAGTTTTGCCCCGGCGATTCGCCTCCTCGCGCCACTCCCAAATGTGCGCGAGGACTTTTGCCTCCAGATCCATGGTGTGCTATACCACCCTAAGAACGTCTTAAAACGACAGAATGTGACAGTTGGATAATTTCAACGTCAATATTCTTTTTACGTGTTGTGGTGCAGTAATAGTATACTAGGATGTACCTAGTATAAAACTATTTATGTAATTATCGAACACAAAATATTGTTAACATATTGAAAGAGTAAGGGCCAATTTCACCAATGGAACTGAACGCGATCGCTTCAAATTGGCCCTCAGTGTGGAGTTTCTAGCCGATTCTTCTCCATACGTCTGACAACCAGTCTTACAAAGGGGTATCGTATTACCTAGTAACTGGGTCGTGGAGGTCAGATAGGCAGTTACTCTATGTAAAATACTGGTATTCAGCTGCATCCATGGTTAGACTGGAAGCCGACCCCAACATAGTTGGGAAAAGGCTAGGCAGATGGTGATGACGTAACTACCTTATGGAAGGGGCAACTAAAGATTGATTCTTTAGTTGCCCCTTCCATAAGGTAGTTCTATTGTTTTGTAAATTTTGACGTACAAAAGTGCCTTTCATATGCCTATTTGAAATAAATTATTTGACTTTGACTTTGAATTTTCAATGTACTGGCAATTGTTATTATTCAAAAGTGGTAAGGCAATCTTGAAGTCAACTATATCTCAGACTAAGTTTTTGGCAAGGTATCAAAAGAGACTCGAAGTCTCGGCCTGTAAACGACGGTCATCCATCTAAACCTTAACAGCGTCAAGTAAAGCTTAACTTCACTTATCCTTCGATCGATGTCGTTACCATTCAGCTACTAGCTCCCATAATAAGTCCGTGTAAGACGAACGATTCCCATTCACAACACGTACAGTTCTCGATGGAAACCATATCTTTCGTTATTAATATCAGAAGGTTTTATTTTTTCATTAAATCCGAACTCCGTATATTTATTCTCTTATATGTATACCTATGTTATAACAATGGGCAAGGAACATACAAGGTAAGAAATTGGTAATGAATAAAGGAAGAATTGGTGTCTGGATGGCTTTGTCATAGTAAATTTGTTCCATGTTACTTGGGTCGGATGCTTTGAGTTTGAGTTTGACGTTTTCAAACTCAAACTCAAAGCATTTATTTCAATTAAACCATTTACAGGCACTTTTGAATTGTCAAGGAGTTGATCAGTTAGAAATATGAAGCTAGTTGCCCATTCCAAATCGTAGTAGGTTCCTATGAAGAAGAACAGACTAGAAACTTCACGGACACTCTTTTAAATTAAAATATTGATACAAAGTATTGGTTCCATCATTCATTTCATCGTTGAAATTATACATGTGAGAACGATGCAAAACGTCGAAAGTGTCCGTGATAAAAAGATAATAAAAAACAATTTAAAACTAAAATAATTAAAATAAGCGGTGGCAGCTAAGAGATGACCAGTCCCAACTGACAGCGCCCGGTCACGAACATGACGCATGGATTAGCACCATTCAGTTCAACCATTTTGAAGGGAGGTAAATGAGCCAAAACATTTTCTTATTCCATTCGCTATCATTCACTCCCTTCTCTTTCATATCATTCCTCACACAAACCATCCATCAACATTTATATTCATCACTCTTTTAGTCACATGCGTTTCCTCCCTCCTCATCAAATGCCCATACCAAGCCAAACGATTTCCTTTCAACTTTTCTGTCACTGGAACCACTTTCTAATTTCCTATTACTTAATGTCTTACTTTATCCATTTTCGTCACTCCACACATCCATCTCAACATTCTCATATGCGCTGCATGCAATCTTTTTTCATCCATCTTCTTCATGCCCCAGCATTCCGATCCATACAGTACGAGAGGCTTTATCACGGACGTGTAAATTTTCCCCTTTAACTTGAGGGGCATCCGTGGATGGCAAGTTGTTCCTGTGATTTTTCGCTATTTTATTCATCCTGAGTTGTTCGGGCACGTTACGTTTCGGGCTAGTTCGCCATCCCCGTGCATTAGTATTGCCAGTGTTTTCATTTATTGTCATATTATCGTCTCCACATTGTATTTAACTTTCTTATCTGAAACATTCATAAAATAAACTAATTGACTTTTGTGCTAAACGTGGCAGAACATTAAATTCTGCCAAGTTTGGCACAAAAGTCAATTATTTTGTCATTATCAATGTCTTTAGCCGTAGTAGCTGACTTAAATCAATTCTTCCTGTCACAAGAATCTATAAAAGCAATGATTTGTAAATATAGCTGGATTTGTTCAGTTGAAATAACTTGAATAAAAGCACTGACCATGTTTTCTAAACCACCTCACTCTATTCGTCATCGGATTTTTTTTTATATTGATAAATAAAAATAAAAAATCGAAAATGCAGAAAGAAGATATTCCATAATTTCGTTTATATTCCATCGCTAACATAAAAACCCAGATACGTCGCATTTCTACGTAAAAAGCATTGAGATTCAATTCAGATATATAAAAGAATTTTTCTCTGCGTTTTAGATTTTTTCCGTGTTCATCGAGTCATTAAAATCTTTCGCAATAAGAGTGTCCTTTTGAGGGAAAAATATGAAAGAAACGTGGAAATAATGATTGCGTAAATAAATTATTTGGGCAACTTTTATGCTCAATTCCAATATTTTGCCGACGGCTATTGGCACACAATAATCTATAGTCTAAATTTAATTTGTTACAACAAATAAAATTACTATATTTTAACTTTAAATGTATTAAAGCGTAGTGAACATTATTATATCATGCAAGCCTTATGTGTTTTTCTAAGTCTATTAATTAATTTTATTAAAATTTTCAGGTAGCCTACCTACCTACATTCTCCATTTTAGTTATGTAACTAAACTGTACTTCAGACTCATGAATTTTATGCACTAGGTAAGCAGCGTGACTAAATTATTACCTACAAGCTGACCCGACAGACGTTGCCCTGCCCAAATTGCAATTTCCATAATAATATAATAGTACACTTTTATATTTTCCCGAGTTTTTTTGGGACTATTACGAAAAGTTTAAAATAAAACATAGTTCATCAGGTTTCGCAGAGACAGTCCTTGTTGTATTTTGTTTTTGTAATTATATTTGTTTGATTACTAGTTTATTTATATTTAGTATAAAAATATATGTATTAGTTATGTTAAAACTGTTTGTACTTCCCGTCACTTGTCCCTAAAGGTTCATTAGAAAACCAGCTTCAGACAGTATCCGCCTTATTACAAAACAAGATTTATATTTTGACATGGCTTAAACCATGCAGCCAGTTTTTGTAATAAAAACGTAATAGTGATTGAAATACCGTTCTTTATACAAAACTGAAAACTTTGTTTGGTACTAAGTTGTCAGTTTTGTGTTTAGGAACTTTACCACAGTCGGAATAAAGTTCGAAATTCCATAATGGCTCCATGTTTTAAACCTAGGTCTGAAGATAAACCTTGTTTTGTAATAAGGGGTATCTGTCTGGCATTAATGCTGAAATGAACCTTTTTGGTGCAGCCGTGAGGAACACACTTACTATTGTTGTCAAAACACTATTTTTTCACTGTTTTATTTTTTTGTGTATCACAAACTGTGTCTAAATAAACTTTATTCATTATTTCTTTCATGACATCATCACGCCTGTAATCCCCAAAGAGTTAGGCAGAGGTGTATCTGTACACCCACATTTCGCCAGTTATGTTAAATGGGACACAGGCCTCCTCTTTGTGAGAGGGAATGGGCCGTAATCCACCACGGAGGCCAATGCGAGGATAATTATTTATGTATAGCATAGATTGGTAGGTATTTGGTAAAATAAACGATTTGCTAAATATAGGAACAGGAATCGATTATTACCGACCTATTTTAGCCGGGCAAAAATATAGGCGAGGTTAATTGACCTGTCAAATGGGTGCTAACCATGAGGGTGGGATTAGTGCCATAAATAGGCGAGGTAAGGTACCTTTTGCTGGTCATTGTAGGGTAGTATTCAATACCGCCTCGTTGGTCGGTTACTTTCCTGTTTTATGTGGATGGCTTTTTCAGCTTCATTTGATGTTTATTGGTCAGTGGCAGAATATTAACGGTGTATTTTAGTTTTTGGACATTTTAAAACGTTTATTTAGTTATTAAATAACTGTAAACCTTTTCAGTTGACCTAGGTACATATAAATTGCATGAAATATGTTTATTAACTGCGATTTCCCTTTTCATTGTTTGTGAAAAGCTCTAAAATACCCGTTACACTTTCAACAACTTAATAATATGCTTGAATTATTACATTTTGCTGTAGGTACTTATTATGGTTTACAAAATTGATTTCCACATACTTACGACACTCCGTTGCACCCCTTTTTGAGTTTTAAACAATTCTAAAATGCGTGTTTTATTAATTGTTTTGAGGAGTAAATTTTCAAGTAGGTAGGTAATTTCCGTGCTCCGTGTGGTGTCGGACGTAAAGAATAGCACCACCCATATCTTCTCGTGGGTGTCGTAAAAGGCGACTAAGGGACTTACTAGAGAATGGGCAGCAGCATTCTCTAGTAATTCATTTTAACACCATACTGCGATCGCCTGCCAAGCGTGGTGATTATGGCAAACACCCCCCTTAGGGGGAGGCCTATGCCCAGCAGTAGACGTCTTTTGGCTGAAATGATGACGATGATGAGAAAATTTCGTTTAGATTAAGTATCTATACAATTTCCGACAAAACCTTGATACTCGTATAATCTCGTACCTCTCTTTACAGCTGCCATTCATTACAAGCCGATATTATGATAATACTAGCTGCGCCTTTCGGTTTCACCCGCATAAGTCTGGATGCCGTGGAAATATCGGGATACAAAGTATCCTATGTCCTAAACCAGGTTATGGTCTAGCCATGTGCCAAATTTCATCAAAATCCGTTAAGCCGTTTTAGCGTGAAATCGTAACAAAACAAACTCACTTTCGAATTTAGTATGGACTAGCTGTGCCCCGCGGTTTCACCCGCGTAAGTCTCGATCCCGTGGGAATATCGGGATAAAAAGTAGCCTGTGTCTTATTCCAGGGTGTCAGCTACCTCCATACAAAATTTTATCAAAATTGGTCCAGCCGTTTGAGCGTGAAGAAGTAACAAACACACACACACACAATCACAAACTTTCGCCTTTATATTATTAGTGTGATTTCGGTAGGTACCAAAATCTACTCTACCTCCGTATCTACTAATTACAACAAAATTTAATATTAAAATAATTACCGCTGCCACGTCACGCGGTAAAGGGTAACCTACAACTAATCTAAGTTAACAAAGGCAAGTAATTACAACTTCGGGTTTAGATGAGAACAATCGGCGCCTGCGGCATTCGTTCCAGTGGTTCTCTTGAAATGGTAATGAAGTAAGCACTTAGAACGTTTTCTGAAACAGATCGAAAATTTAGATTTTATATGAGGAGTTACTTAAGCCATGAGAGTCTAGATAGTAACAGCCGCACGGGTTGATTGAAGGATAAGCTACGCTGGCCGAGACAAATCCATTCCATATCGACACCCCGCCGTGCCTCGGGAAGCACGTTAAGCCGTTGGTCCCGGTTGTCATTCGTAGACCGCTTACAGTCGTCACGGGTAGTCGGAAGTCCGAAAGTCGGACAACAAGGGGTATCTTATAACCCAGTAACTGGGTTTTTGACTTCTCTGTCAGATGTTACACATCGTATGCCACTACTGCACGCTCGTTTTAATTTTTTTTAAACAAAAGTGGCTATGGAGTTTTTAAATAAATACTACTTTTTCGCTTATTTTATCGGTGTTTTTATGCCATTCACTAATGCACTTAATTACGTTACTTGATAATCTTATTTTAGGACAATTTATTATCGCATGGAGTTGCGTTTCTTGCGAGGACAAAAAGGTTTCTTGTTTAAAGAAAATGTTTACAAATTCACGAGTATAGGAATTCTCATGTCCAAAGTTTTTTAGAGTCAGTGCAATCATTTATGTAGATTGAAGTCACGACCTTTCGCTCGCCAGTCCGCGCTATAAACGTTGGGCTTTTGCCACTTTAAAATTTATCTTCCCTCAGCGTCGACCAACAGAAAAATAGCTCTAAAGATTTATCAACCGGCCGGCGGCCGTCCGGTTTCCGACCGAACTACCGGGACTTCGATCATAACTTCATTTGTCTATCCGGTTCAGTCGATGTGATCCGACGACAATACGGTTAGGAACGGTTTCCTTCTATATTTTATGGAATGATAAACTACTAACTTACTAATAAGACGGAGTGATAAGACTTGGCTTGGGGTAAGTACCATAATTCTGAATTTTGAAACGTAGATAACTTCATTAATATACCTATATTAACAAAGTTTTCTACGTTTCAAAAACAATGTTACCGGCGGCGCGGCGCTCAAAACTATTTGCTTTTACTTAGCCCCTCGAGCGTTATAAGCGTGAAGGTAATTTATATTATCATCTATGTTTATGTATACACCGTGGCATTTTAATTGTCTTACAACAGCAGCCCACTTCATGTATCCAATGACTACTAATCATTCATGAAAGTAAAAAAAAAAAATTATTAACACTTGAATAATTTAAAAAAATATATATGACGCATGACGTAGTTTGAAACGGCCTGTTACGAGCGCGGTGCGAGCCTTGCGTTCCAAGGGCGGCGCGGAATGGAGCGCAAGGCCCGGCGCCCATTATCGGCATCGGCAAGGAAAAGGATCCTTCGGCATCCTACATGCAAGCGCACACTATCGGCAATTATGCTTTGGCATGCTGCAACGTTCTTAGGGATGACGAAGCGTCCTTAAGGATGACGCCCCGCAGGGCAAACTATCCCCCGAGTGTTGCCTCGGCGCCGGCGGCGTACCGAAGGTTGCCGAAGGATGCCGAAGCATTCTCAAGGCTGCCGATACACCAGCCTCAAGCATACCGAAGCGGTATTTTTGTTATTACGACCACATATCACGGAAATTTCTACTTTATTGCCATTATGTTATAGTATATTTCTATTTGCCACCTAAAATCCTCAGTCGTACCGATGCCGATAATGGGCGCCGGGCCCAAGGCTCCCACCGCGCTCATAACAGGATGTTTCGAACTACATCATGTGTCATCATAATGATTTTTTTATTTTGTTGAATTATTAAATTTTTAATAAATATTTTTTTACTTTTATGAATGACTAGCTGCGCCCCGCGGTTTCACCCACGTAAGTCTTGATCCCGTGGGAATATCGAGATAAAAAGTAGCCTATGTCTCAATCCAGGGTGTCAGCTACCTCCATACAAAATTTTATCAAAATTGGTCCAGCCGTTTGAGCGTGAAGAAGTAACAAACATACACACACACACACTCACAAACTTTCGCCTTTATAATATTAGTGTGATTATAGTTGTCATTGGATACCTACATGAAGTGGGCTGCCAATGTAAGACGATTAAAATGCCGCGGTGTATAAAAATCAACTGCCGTACGATAATCTCGCAAAAAATTGAAAATGGCTCGACCGATTTGAATACATATTTTTTCGTTTTTTCGCCTCAATACTGGGGTGGCTCCGTGTGGTACCGGATGTAAAGAACACCACCCCATTTCATCCCGTGGGTGTCTTAAAAGGCGACTAAGGGACTTACTAGAGAATGGGCAGCAGCGTTCTCTATGCATTTTAACACCATACTGCGATCGCCAACCCGCCTGCCAAGCGTGGCGATTATGGCAAACCCCCATTTGCAGGAGGCCTATGTTCAGCAGTGGACGTTTTTCAGCGGAAATGATGAATTATAAAAGCCGGTAGCAAATTTTTTCAAATTTTTCATCATGGGCATCGTTTTCATGGTTTTCGAGTGTGATAAAGTCGATAGTGATGTCAAAATGTAAATACAAGATGGCGGCTGTGAAAATGATGAAATTTTTCATAATGGGTATCGTTTTCATGGTTTTCGAGGGTGCTAAGGCCGACAGTACAAACAGTATGAAAATCCAAGATAGCGGACCGAAAATTTTCAAATTTTTCGTCATGCGTGTCGTTTTCATGGCCCGTCCTCGATCAGAATATCTGATTTTGCGATATCTGGTTTTTGTGCAGTTTTATGAGCTTGTTAGGGGGGGGCTATGTCCAGCAGTGGACGTCTTTTGGCTGAAATGATGATTGAATGACTGGGGTGGTTAAGGAAAAAAGAAATTTGAGAAAAATAAACAGCCGAAAAATCGATAACATGTTAATGTTGTATGGGAATTACCCACGTGGTCGGAAATTCACCGGATCATCTAGTGTTAAATAAAATAAAAATCAATCAATCTACCTAAAACTGACCACGGACGGACACAAATTGTAAAAAAAATAACAAATGAACAAAGCGAAACCATTCACGTTCTTTTGAACGATTGTTTTCAGAAATAACTTGAATAAGGAAAACGGATTGTTGTTCCTTATTTTCTGTTGTTTGTAAATAATCAAATCTTATGATAACAATGTGATCTTTATTTCACCTTAATTACTTAACACACGAAAAGGAAAAAAATAAAGGATCAGTGTTTTTGTGTCTAAAAGAAAATAAACTGGGCACTTTTCCCATTGAGAGCGACGCGAATTTTTTGATATTTTGATTTTTTAGTTCATTTTTATACTTGGAATATTATATTAATTGATCTGGAGAAAGCGTATGATAGGGTACCTCGGGATGTGTTGTGGTGGACCTTGAAAGAGAAAGGTTTTCCCGAGAAGTATGTGGAGTTAATTCGTGCTATGTACCGTCAATATTGTACGGTTGTACCTACGTCCGGTCGGCTGCTGGCAATACCGACAAGTTCAGTGTAGGCTTGCACCAAGGGTCGGCTTTAAGTCCTTACCTCTTCCTGCTGATTATGGATGCTCTGACGTCGGACATACAGGAAGAGGCACCCTGGTGCATGCTGTTTGCCAATCACATTGTTCTTGTCGGTGAAGATGGATTAGATCCAGAGCAGATTGGAGAAATGGCAACAGAAGTTGGAGAATGTTGGCTTGAAAATCAGCAGAACCAAAACTGAATACATGTTCTGCGATTTCGGCGGTCTCTCCAGTCCTGGAGCCATAGAGCTTGATGGCGCGCTGCTCCCGGTCTGCTCCGACTTTCGGTGTCTCGGTTCACTCGTGCAACGCGATGGCAAAGTAGATCGGACGGTTAAGCACAGGTCACGGGAACATCTGCGCATTCCTCTTAAACTTAAGGGGAAGATCTATAAAACACTGGTTAGACCTGCTGTCTTGGATGGATCAGAATGTTGGGCCACAAAAGGGATGAATGAAAGGCAATTTTAAGTAGCTGAGATGAGAATGCTAAGAGGAATGTGTGGTGTGACACGAATCTTTAGAATAAGAAATTAGTACATAAGAGCAAGTCTGAAAGTGGAACCGGTGATTGAAACGTTGTGCGGAAATCGGTTGTCATAGTATGGGCATGTGATGTAGAGGAATGAGGAAAATATTGTGAGGAAAGTTTTGAATATGCATGTCGATGGCTATAAGAGTAGGGGAAGACCAAAGAAACGATGGATGGACTGTGTGAAAGATGATATGGCTAGAAAGGGAGTGAATACCGAGATGACGACTAATAGAGAAGTATGGAAGAAAGGGACATGTTGCGCCGACCCCAAACAAATTGGGATAAGGGTAGGAGAATCATGATGAGTTTTAGAGACTATTCGGCATTGTAGAGCATCGTCTGTCCTCCCCTTCTTTCTAATTAACGATGTGTCATTTCAACACACGTATACACCAGAGGGGTAACTACCGTATTTAAAGAAATTTTGCAGTGTAAACTCCCCAAATCTTTTGAGGTAAGGGCAGGAGAATGATGATGATGAGTTAATATTATATATTTTTGTGTTCCTTTTATAATGTTTATATATTCCACTGTAAATAAATACCATGCAATTAGTTTTTACTATAATACATAGAGTGCTACGAGGATTTTTTTTGCGTCTGAACTACATTAACAGGGTACAGCATAGAGGGATGTATACAGCACGGTAAATATTTCCAAAATTAAAACAAACATTTTATTGAAATAAAACCGGTCAGGTGCATGTCGGACCACGCACATTGTAGTTGAAAAACATGTTCCCCCATACATTCCAACTGCGAAAAATTGTGAAATGTAAGTTTGTACGCACATTATTGAGGAATTTACCATGTTATTTCAAGACCATAGACTCCCTATACGTTTTCCTGTAATCTATAAATACACACACACACATACATAAACTCACGCCTTCTTCCCATGGGGGTAGGCAGAAACTATATAACGCCACCTGCTACGCTCCTTACATACTCCTTTTACTTCGCCTACGTTCATACATCGTCATACACGCACGCCGATTGCGAGTACTACGCACCTGACCTTTCTGAAGAACATCACCAATTTGCTCACTATATGTCCTCCTAGGGCGTCCCCTCCCGGCGTTTCCACTCACCTCTGCTTCATAAATACCTTTTGTTAGTCGCGATCCAATCATCCTCTCAACATGACCAAACCATCTAAGCATACTCTTTTCAATTTTTGTTACTACATCTTCTTTTAAACTGCACCGTTGCCTTATCACCTCATTTTTCAGCCTTTTTGTTGTTAATCTATAAATATAGAACTATTTTTTGAATTTTTTTCGAAATTTTAGGCTCAGCAGTTTCGGAGATAAGGGTGAGATGATCAATTTTCATCTATTCTAAATCCTCATATGTTGTATCAAGTCCTCTCATTTGAAACACACGGTACAGTGTGCAAAACTTTTTTTTATTTTACATATCCCCCCCAAAAGTGAACCCCATACTCAAAATTCATTTATTTACAATACACGCTCATGTTCGGGTTAAAGAAATTCATATGTGTATTTAGTATAAATCTACTGAATCGATTAAGTTGAAATTTAGTTTCAACTTAATCGATTCAGTAGATTTGGAGCAAATTGGCTGTGACAGACGGAGAGACAAACACACGAGTGATCCTATAACGGGTCCGTTTTTTCCTTTTGAGGTAGGCGGGAACCCTAAAAAGGATGGCAGCGTTAGTTCTGATTTTGGCCACGCGCCAAAACTATCTTGTAGCGTTGTATGCAGGGTCAAATTAAAACAGCTAGCGATACCCGCAGACGTTATGGGTCTAAAACCCCACCAAAAAAATCAAAAAATTATAGAACATTAATGCAGCGGCCAGCAAAAGAGGCATTGATGGACGAACATGTAAATATGAGCCGAGGCAAAGCTGAGGCACACATACGTGAGTCCATCAATGCCTGGTTGCGGCCAAGGCTTGTATAGTGCTTTTCTCAAATAATGCGCGGAAATTCAAACTAAGTCAATTATTTATAAATCCCAGATTTAATGACGAACAACGATAGTTTTTCACGCGCCAATGTGTTCATTTGTTTTTTTTTTTCAATAAACAGCTTTCTATTTGCAAGCCAGTTCGTAATTTAAATAAAACCTTTGATGAGTCTTGTTGCCTTGTTTCGGAGTAAAAGATTGTTCCATTTTTAAATTACACGATAGATATGAGTCTACTACGTAGTTTATTTGGCCGCTAAACCACGACAGATATGGTGTGATGAGGATGATTTCATACAACTTTTGGCAGCCGCTACTCGCATGTATTTAGCCAGTACAGCCATTTCGATTTCGCCGTCCGATAAGGACCAGGCCCGGGTTGACGACGCGTTGTGTTCCACGCGCGCCTCAAAGAGATGTCAGCACAAACTGACGGGGACCGTTAGGACCAATGCCTGCCAGGGTTGCGAGTTTGTCCGAAAGGGATATCGTGGCCCTGGCACACAGGCAACGGAAGGAATACGGGTGGGTTTTAGTCAGTAAAAGTCTGACACGCCCTCCCGCTCCGCCCAGAGCGGGAGAAGTTATTTGATAATTTCCCACGCAAAAAAAAAAAAGAAAAAGCCATTTCAATTTATCGAAGAAGGTGTCAAAATAATGCTCAAATTTCCAAGCACGTTTGAAAAAAAAAACATTTTTTTGTTTTCTCATGTTTAGATATCGATACCATCACGTCTGCGGGGTTTCGCTAGCTAATTTAATTTGACCCTTTATATTCCACTGTAAATAAATACACACCTATTTAAATTTAGTTTTTATTTAAAAGGACTACTTTACTAAACTCTACCTACGCTATAAATTCTGCATGGCCACGCTTACGATGGTCGGGATCTAAAGGAGCTCACAGATGAGCGAGATTTCTTGATGATGACCGTCACCGTAGTTGACGATTGATTTTGATTTTGTACACCAACAGACCGAGACAAGAATAGTATTTTTAACCGACTTCCAAAAATGAGGAGGTTCTCAATTCAGCGGTATGTTTTTTTTTTTTTATAAAACTGACTTCAGTTTTTACGATGCATTTCCATGTAGCAATACTGTTTCACACAAAATCAAAGACAAACATTAAAAAAACAGTATTTCACATAAGCCTACATGGGCACTTATGAAACCTCAGAAGCTAGGTGCACGATTCCAATTGGTCGTTTCCTACGGAGAAGAGCCGGCAAGAAACTCCACGGTTACTCTTTTAATAATAATTGGCTTTTACAATGTTTTCAAATTACAGTGTTAATAAGTATGGGAGGACAGTTTACACCCATCAAAAGTACCAGGTACTTAACAAAATAAATGGTTTACAAATCAACAGTCGCGCTTACATTGACGGCTTGAAGTGTAGCTCGTCTGTGCTATCCCTAATATCCCACATTTCAGATAACATTTTCTCCACACTTACACAGACTATGCAGATGGCGAGTTGAGCTGGGCTAGAAAGGATCAGAAGGGCTGAGGCAGGCCTTTGTAGTACAATAGACAATACGGGCCCCGAATAAAAAGTAGCTGAACTACTCTACTATATTGACTCGTACGGCACTGACATATAACTCTTTTGTAAAGGTTCAGACTAGAGGCTATATTCTGTGATTACGTGAAGAGAGTAATAAATTATAAGATTTTTTTTTAGAGGAGAGTTGTGCCCCTAATAGGTACACTTCTGCAATCCTTGATAAATCGCGACCCTTTGAGAATAGAGTAAAGTTATTTATGTTTTTATTAAACAGTGCTTATTAAAGGTCTATTTTATTTTTAAACTTGTAAGTACGAACCGGTTAAAGAAAACCGTTTTGAATCGAAAATTAGTCGTAGTTTTATTGCAGAAGCTTCAAACAACATACAGTAATCACCAATCTCGAGGTATACCTATGTACACTTCACATTTCAGCAGTTATATTTTAATTATTTTGTAATAGGGGACGTAAAGTAAAATAAAAAAGCACAACCAAATAGATTATAGTCGTTGCATTTAAGCATGATAATAGCGGTTATTGACCTTTGGGTACATTTTCTAGTATTCTTCAATTCAAAAACGAAGATACAGTCCGTTAACGTACTTAGTCGATGTCTGTCGTGATCCTCAACATTTTCCAATAATGAAAAACAAAACATAGTTTAATTTTCGGACTCCTACGAAGAGTAATTAGGGAAAGGGCAATGTAAACCGCTATTGCCATGCTAAAACGCAAAAACTTTAGCAGTAAATGCCTAAGGCATTAGGGCAAAACTCATTCTTCCTTTAGCAAAAAAAGCTAGTCAAATTAATGAAGGTCCTCATTTAAAACGACTAACCATTAAAATAAACTCTAAAACACAAACTACCTAACCAGCAGCAAGATTAACAACAACTAAAACCCAAAGCTTCTTACACACGATTTCACATCCCGAAATGTCTACACTTCCTATTCGTATTCATTTTAAATCCGACATACCGAAATGTAGTCCCGAAAATAAATCACAACAGTTTTAAACTTGAACGAGTTTTTCTTTGTATTGTTTCCTTACCGCAAACGCTAAATAGACAGGTACAGAAGATTCATGCACAGTCATAGGATTCACACACGGTCCGCTGTGCAGGGCCTGCATGGAGGACGACGAGACAGCAGCTCATGTGCTGCTAAACTGCCGTGTGGTCGCCTCATACAGGGCCGAGCTTCGGCAACCCAGGTACCCTCCGTGAGATTGTCAGTAACACCAAAGCGTTGCTGGCCTTCCTTGAGGAGCTGTGGTGGATCGAATTACCGATTTTCCCACCCGTACGCAAAATACGCGCTCTGACTTGGAGTTGCGGACACCAGCCCGTATTATCTATTACCATGGCCACCTAGGCTCATGCAAACATAGACGCGTACGGCGATCACAAACTATCTCTTCCTGGCATTTCACTTGGAGTAGGTATTTGCCCGAATATTCCCGTTAATTGGGCAATACAAATGATACCCTATTTCTATAAATTTTAAGTTAGCTAAATGTCGTAATTATTTGCACAAAATACGCCGCTAAAATATGAAAATATTCCGCATCAAACAAATGCCGGTCGCGAGTACGCTTGCACTCGCCGTACGTGAAGCGTGTTTATAAGTGCGTGCGTTTTCGCTTGCTGTATGGAGCCGACCTTCTGAGCCCATCTATTCTATACAGCGGAAGCCAGTCATTTATCTTGTGAGATATAAAGAAGTCGAAAAACAGAAAGATTGCACTTCGCTGAAATCACTGGACAAACAATGTTGGGACAATTAATGAGGATGCTGGATCTGTAGTTTTTTCGAAGCCAATTAGCGCAGAAAGCTGGTAACCTTGGAAACGGCGCAGTTAGTAATGAGTTCTGTTGTACGTTTTCATGTTTTGGGAGAGTTTCTTAGTTTGTTTTATTTATTTTTGTCAAGAAAGCTAGGGTCAGGACAGTTAAGGATCTGCTGTTAAATATTTTTTTTAACCGACTTCCAAAAAGGAGAAGGTTATATGTGCGGCTGTATGTTTGTTTTTTTTTTTATTTTTTTTGTGTATGTTCACCGATTACTCCGTCAATTGTGGACGGATTTTGAAAATTATTTTTTTGTTTGGAATGCTCCCGAGGTGGTCCCATTGCCACCAAATCAGAATCTGATGAGGGGATCCCATGGAAATCGAGGGAAATCCTCAAATTTTATAGGCATACCTATAGCGATTTGAGTATTTTTTATAGTAACTCGTGCATTTGCACTCGAAAAGCACCATTTGGTGAAGTGGAACTGATGATGAAGACCACAGATGGCCACCGGAACTACTTCATAATAAGTATTTCACCGTTGCGATTCGATTAGGTACTTTAATATGGTTGCTAAGCAATTTATGCTCGTCAAAATGCATATGGTGAAGTCACCATCAGTTCTCCTGGTTCTTACCAGGAGAACTCCTCAACAATTAACGCGGGAATCATCGGGAAAAGCAATACTTAGGTGATGAGCATTTGACATTAGGCTATTGTAAATTGGATAAATTACAAACTGACCCACTAAAAAGTGAAAAATAAAAAACTTTTTACAAAAAAAAAACAACCAACTTCCAAAAAAAACACTACAAAGTGAAAAATAACTATAACTTCGGAAGTCGGTGGCAAAAAACTAAAATACAGATCAAAAGCCACCGACTTCCGAAATTAAAGTTATTTTTCACTTTGTAGTGTTTTTTTTGGAAGTTGGTTGTTTTTTTTTTGTAAAAAGTTTTTTGATTCAGCACTCGACTGCAACTCAAACCTTTATTTTGATAAACCATTTACGTACAGGTATTTTCAAATCGTCAAAGAGTCGGTCAATTGGTGAGAAAATTCAACGTAGTTTCCCGTTCCAAAGGGTAGTCTTTGGAGAAGATCTATCTAGATATCTGACCAAACTTTATTATAACGACAGGGACTATCTAAAATGTTAGCAAGTCCCAATAAGTAGGTAAAGTTAAGGAAATTAAATGTTTACCAAATTGACTACCAACTTTTATATTCGAATCACAACTTACTGTCAGTCTACTCTTGTGTTGGTGTGTTTTTTGACATTTATATTCTATACCTAACATGGCAAATTGACGTAGAGTGTCAAATTGCGTAACGGTTTTCTTTCCAGACTGTACATAAATACCCTTTCACTCCCATATGTTAACAAAGGTTAAATATATTCAACCGTCAGAAATCTACATCCGAGTAATTTACGAGCCGCAGCATTTAATCCGTGTCGTAACTTGTTTGTATAAAAAACATGATTTATTGTACTATCAGAACATTCGGAACAAAATGTCTATGCACAACGCGTTCTGGCTATCTCTGGGGTAATAAATATGCTTGAGTTGGAAACTCTATGGAAAAATATTCGTGTTAAATAAATAAATTAACGTCTGTATTCATAGCGGTGCTTTGTTACGTGCGCTTGTTTTTATTGAATAGAATGTTGCGAATTTGAAACTGTAAAATGAGGACTGAGAATGTTTCTTTTGATACTGATTTTTTACCGTTTCAGGAAAATCTTAAATGTAAGTGGCCTCTAAATATAATAGAAATTTTAAAACCTCTAAAATTTCGTTTTCTATCATCACTCGACGAAAACAAAGAAATTATCTGTAAAAGAATAAAATAATTAACATGTCAGAGGTTTATCGTATTACCCAGTTACTGGGTTGTGGAGGTCAGATAGGCAGTCGCTCCATGTAAAATACTGGTATTCAGCTACATCCGGTTAGACTGGAAGCCGACCCCAACATAGTTGGGAAAAGGCTAGGCAGATTGATTGATTGATTGATTTTATCTATATCATCAGTTATCAGGCATTATTTTCAGTTATTATTTTTTGATCGCATACTGTAATTTAAAAAAAAGGTCATTTAAAAAATCTAAAAAAGATGGAAACAAGATATAAACAATCTCATGCAGTTGGAGGCAATAGGTCGGTATTGTTAAGAAGATGCCTCTGACTGCATGAGATTGTTTATAGTTTACTTATGTAAATCTTGTTTCCATCTTGTTTTTTTAAGTTCACTTTTTACGCAGTCGGGTTTTTAGTGTTTTTAAATTGACCTTTTTTATTTAACACTTTTTAGTTAGGAATAGAAGACGGTAAATTAGGTTATTTACTCACTTATTATCAGGTGAGATCGGCATCGTACTCACTCATTCCAAAAGTTCGGGATAGTTTTTTTATAATTTCTCATTTAAATTACATTTAAACACATAATTTGTGTATATTTTTGTAATCACCTTTTAAAACCCTTCATTTTGATACCCCACTCGGTAGGCCTGGTAAATATTTGTTTTTGTTGAAAACGCACGTTTTGGTTCTAAAAATCCGCCACATTGATTTTTAATAATTTTAATATACCCAGTGACACTCCCGCAATAAAGACAAATCAAACGACATACAACACAATCTACCATCAGAATCGGTTCAGCCGTAGTAGCTACAAGGGAACATAGGGACGGACATACATACATACAGGGTCAAACACATAACCTTCCTTTTTTGGCTTCGCTGCAATCAGGTAATAAGCTACCTACTTTGAATAAGGTTATGCCAACAGGCATATTTTTTTGTTAGGCAGAAACTTTTTTGTTACCCTGCCCCATTATACAACCAAACACCTACCAAACCTCTATATTAAACCATAAACTTATATCAACCAACAATTTAGGAGATCCAACCAAATTGAACACGCACCAAAACCCTAACCACCTAACCGTGTTTTAACAATGAATTTGTGAAACGAGATTAACCCGTTCACTGAATCGACATAAAAAAACTGTGTACGAAAATGATTCAGCCGGTAAAAACAGAATCAACTGAGCGTCAATAGCCTGAATGGGCAAGGCTATCGATTCAAATCTGACGTCATATTTCAATGAAGGGTTTTGAAATCCGCGGCTGACTTCGGGTGGATTTTAATTTTGATGATAAAACGTGGAAAATCTGGTAAATTGTCGCACTGCGGGGCAAAGGGCAGTTTAATACAGAGAAGGCAAAACCTGATCATCGTGCTGGCTCATAACGTGTTGTCGATTTCAGACCTTCAGAAAACCAGGTTATTTATGTACACACGGTAAAATACATAGAGATACGACACACAATTTGGAGTACTCTTCTTTTTTAAATGTGATTAGATAGATACGTATCTAAGGAAATAGTCTTTGGATGTATGACATTCAAACCAGGTTCAGACTTCAATTTATGTAAATAAATACAAAGTTTATTCTAAAATGGCTTGGTATGCATGGCCCTTCTTTTTCTAACGTGAGGAGAAAATTTGTTACGTATTTCTGCACACGTATGAAAGTGAACTTTAAAATGTTATTCACTCTCGAATTTAGCCATGTGCTACTTATTACCTTTGTAGACATACATATGCATAGAAAATTTAGCTCAGAAGTGAAGTTTTAGTAATCTTACATTAGTGACTGGAGTGCGACCAGGATCTTTTGGCGTTTGACTGACATTGAGAGGACTTCTTGGTAAAAAAATAGGAAATTGTATTGAAAAACTGACCAAGTCAGCGGATCATGCACAATGAAGGGTTCCGTTTTTGAGATGAATTTATCCAAACTTAACATTGTACCTAGTTGGAAAAATTGTTCTCCCATACTTCGATAAACGTCACGGTCAATTCTCAAACTTTTTATATAAAACTATGATAAAAAAACTACAAATTAATGATTTTCCGGACTTTTTCAATTACTTGTGCTGTGAGACCTTACATCTTGCCAAATTACATGGTTCTAGGTCAACGGGAAGTATCGTATATATGGCCGTATTTTTATTGCGTTGACTTAGAAGCTTGAGTTTTTTTTATAGACCTACGTATTTGATATTAATTTCAACTTGATACCTCTACGCGTTCCTGAGAAAAAGTATCTTGACAGACTGATAGTCAGACGGACAACGAAGTGATCCTTTAGGGGTTTTGTTATTTTTTTCCTTTTGAGTTATGGAACCCTAAGATACAAAATGGCGGCGTTAGTTCCGATTTTTGCCACATGTCGAAAGATTCTTGTAGTTGTGAATCTGCTTAAATGGTGCTTTGACTTTTTAAGTCAGTCAGGACATTTCTCTTTACTTATTATTATACCCAGTATGTATTTTCAGAACAAAACGACTATGAGGCAAGCGCCCCACATCAGTCAAGAGGGCTACAGATCTCAGAAGCGGCATTGCCCAAGTTACTAGGCGTACAGAAGAGAGAGGAGGTACTGTTTCACTTGTTTTTGCGCTGGAACCATACGGCCATAGCATACCCTGCGCTTCTCATTACAACCAGTGCGTAAGCTCCTTTATAGCGGGTATTAGTTCAACGGGATTAATTCTCAGCTAGTGTAACCGTGCTTTAGACTTAGTCGCTCATAATCCTACTCATAACGAAAGCTTATGCTTTGTTTGTTTTGTGAAACTACTGGAATGTTTGAACTCGTTTGCGATAATGGCGTGTGCTGATATTCTTAGTAAAGAAATATGCTAGCGTAATCTTTACAACGGTACAGTTTTCTGTAAGAATACAATCAAATACATAAAAATAACACACCTGCGTTCATCAAAAGGGTTACAAAAACATAAAGTACACCCACATTTCGCCAGACTGTTTACATCCCTTGAAACCAGGTTCAAACCCAGAATCCGGGCTACTTCAGAGAAAATCGTAATTAGAACAAATCGCAATAACACTTTGGCTGACCTAGGAATCGAACCCGGGACCCCAAACTCAGAAGAAATGCCCTTTCAAAGTCAAAGTCAAACCATTTATTTCAAATAGGCACATAAAGAGGCACTTTTGAACGTCAAAATTTACAAAAAAAATAGAATTGATTCTAGTTGCCCCTTCCAAAAGGTAGTTTCGTATGGAGAAGAATGGGCAAGAAACTCCACCGGTACTCTTTTAAAAATGTTTTACAATATTTTGTTTGATTACATTAATTATATGATTATATGTGAAGACGATGCACCTAGAATAAAATTACTATACCATAATAGGTAAAACGAATTAAAAACTAAGCAATGAAAAATAACTTAATTATTAGATAGATACGTGGTGTTCACATATTTACAAACATCATACAAGTATGTTTTTCTAAAAAAATAAAAAAATAAGTCAGTGTGTGAGTATAGGTTAGCATTTCAGCATGCACATACATACCTAGGTCATATAATATAGAACCAAACATACAAATCTACGAGAGCTCTCTTAGATATGCTGAACATAATAATTATATTAAACCTACCCTACCTCTATGGAGTATCATCCAATACATATACCACAACCTTCCATTAGATAAAAAGCGACTTCTAAGACGCCATGGTTTCCCTATATCGTCGCCTTAGAGTGAAAACCTCGGGAATGCAATTTTGGTCGTTTTTATTTTATTACATTTTGAAAGGAAACCTCGCAACTCACGCCCTTGTTTCACACAAGAAAAGTTAAGTAACCTGTAATGAGCCATCTATGACGAGTTTGAAAAACTCGCGAGGTTTTCAATTTACCAACACATAGATTTTTTAAATAATAATTATGTTTTAGGACTTTTTTGATGACTATTTGCCATACACTTCAAGTATTAATTATTATTATAAGTTATCGTTAAGTAATGCAACGAAATAAAAGGGCTTAAAAGAAGTATATTATTTTTTGTTCTGTTTTATCATTGATAAACTTGTTACTGCTACCTGCAAAACATGTGGTTTTTTAAGAAAAGATCGCAGTAGCATTTTACGCTTTTACGATAACAAAATGAAATAAATATCTTAAGCATCAGAAAATGTATCTAAATTGCAAAATAAAAGACACATATTTGAAGAAACTGCAGTAATAAAATTTAAAAGGCCGGGGTTTTCGTTCTCCTGTAAAGTTGCCTTTTTCTGTACAACAAACCCCTGTCGTTTCGCATTTACAAGTCGACAATTGTTGGCTCAAAGTTCACGCATTTAGGTATACTGAAAAAGATAAAATTATTCTGTTTTACAGATACAACTTACGTGAAATTAAAAATCAATTAAGAAAATGGCTCTTATCCTTAACTAAAAAAAATATTGGCAAACAATCATAACTTTAACAAATCTACCTCGTATGAAAACTTATCAAACACTCACACTTTACATACACACACACTTCTCTACACACACACTACACTCATATACACACTCCTAGATATACAACCACAATCATTCACTCTATCTACTGTGTTAACAACCGCTGTACACAAACAGAAAAGTCACGGTTGTATTTTATAAATTGAAGCAGCAAAATCTCCGACTCCTAAGATACAGCTCTGCGAAGCTAGTTTAGGAGCCCGGAAAGCTGACTATAATTATAAACGTGGTAGTACAACCCTCTGTTTCCATAAGCTATGTACTGTGTTGTTGTTTTTGATGTACTAATAAACTTATTACTAATGATATTACTATTTAAATTTGCGCTTAATACGAAAATAATTTTCAGAAAACAATTATTATTGTCCCCGCTGGCCAACCGCTGTATCTTTAATACTCCATTAATATTTACTAAAACAAAGCCCAAGAACATCGTAAACAAACCAATTAGCCGGAGGCTGTATTTATGTTGTTTCTAAAAAAAGTTCCTCCAAAACTGAGGACTTTAATTTAACTGAGTTCCCAAACACGGTCGCGGAGGTAAAAGCTTTTCTCTGTTTGCTTACAATAAATGTTAGATGTTCAATAATTGATAATATTCCCTGAAAGGAAGTACCTTTGAGGAAATGAAGGTGAATTACCTGAGTTGTGGGTTGTATGTTTTTGTCGGTAATTGTACGGTAAAGGTTTCGTTGCTTCTGAGAAAGGAACGTTCTTCCTTTTATTTAAAAGTTATTGAGAATCACAATCAAGTCATTAGATTAGATTAGGGTTAGCTTGTCATATTATTCTGGAGTCAAACACAAAGCTTTTATTTAAATTAAACCCCTACAGCCACTTTTGAATTGCTAAGGAGTCGGTTTTTCAGAAAGATTAAGCTAGTTGCGCATTCCAAAATGCAGTAGGTTCCTATAGGAAAATAACGGGCAAAAAACTCCATGGACATTCATTTAAATCAAAGTGTTGTTATTAAATATTGGTTACATACCTACTCCATATTGAAATCATAGGTACCTACATATTGTGAGAATGATGTATGTAGAAAGACGGGACCATATAGATAGGTAGTTTAAAGTTCCTAAAGACATCGTAGATCGCGATAAGGCCGCTTATTGTAGGCATATCTCACAACAAAAGGATACTAGGCGTAAATACTGATTATCAATTTACGTGTATTTTTGCAGGTAGGTGCTTAAACCGGTCATATCTATTCCTTATTCTGTGAAAGAAAAGCTTAAAATAGAAACAAAATCAGTTTTCATTATAATTCTCTCCTTACATATTTTTTGAGCAACTAAATACATCCGGGACACAATAACATTCTATAAACAAAGACAATATATCATAATAAGATGATACCGGGAGACAAAACCCGCGCATATCCTGTTGTGCGCTTAATTGGTATAAATGAAGTTTAAGGTATTCATGAGACTCAAATGAAACATACATAGGTATACGTAGTATGTGATTGTAGAATGGTTTAAGAACGACATACATGACGAAGAGATTGTTTTCGATCTCGCGTCACGTCGTCGTTTCAGGGGATAATCTCATCCTGCCAGGGTTACGAGTCTGTCCGAAAGGGATATCGTGGCCCTGGCACACAGGAATCTAAAGGAACACAAGTGTGTTTTAGTCAGTAAAAGTCTGACACGCCCTCCCGCTCCGCCCAGAGCGGGAGAAGTTATTTGATAATTTCCCACTCAAAAAAAAAAAGGGGGTAATCTCATAAAGTACCAGTCGGATTAAAAAAAAATCTTCTGCATGCATACATTCATGAGGAAGGTTATAATATGCTATTTCATATCGTGCTACGACCCTTAGGAGTCAAGCAAAAAGAAAAAAAGTCAGAAATAACGTTAAGCAAAAACGAAATTAACCGAAATTGTTACCTTTTAACGCTAAAACAGATGAACGGATTTGGATGAAATTTGGCACACGGGTAGACGATGACCTGCTAATTGCGTCACATACTATCAGTAGGAATCGGTTACAATTTGACAGTTCAACAACATTAATTGTGATATTTACGTTGTTCAGCAAACACATTTTTCTAACATATTTATTTACTTAAGGTTCACCCACAGCACATACATCATCTATCAATATTTTAATTTAAAAGAGTGTCCGTGGATTTCCTTGCCCGTTCTTCTCCATAAGAACCTACTACTCTTTGGAACTGGCAACTTTATACCAGGGCCGTTTGATAAGTCAGTGACTTTTTGAATTTCTTGCGAAGTTACTTTGATGGCAACACTGCTCCCTTAAACTGTCATCCTTTTACTAACTGACCGACTCCTTGACAATTCAAAAGTGCCAGTAAATGTTTTAATTTGACGGCTCGGTTGGCGAAGTGGTTAAGCGATTGACTGCTACGCTGCGTGTCGCGGGTTCGATTCCCGCACGGAACAAATATTTGTGTGACCTACTAATAGTTGTTCCGGGTGTTGGTGTTTGTGTATGTGAGTTTAAATGTTTGTAAACGCACCCACGATACAGGAGAAATTCCTAGTGTGGGGAAACGTTAAAAAAAAATTGAAATAAATGCTTTGAGTTTGAGTTTGAAAGTTATCAATATTCTTATCATGTCCGCGTTATCTGTGCAGTTCTCCGACCTCAACGTTTTCTAACTTTCATAGATATCCCGCGTACACAAACTAAACGGCTTGGATAGCAATAGAGAGGGTTTCTCATTAAAACTAGTTTATCTTCAACTATTACTTCGCCCGCGACTTCATCCGTGTGGATTTCGTATCTTCGCCTACAAAGTTCGACACACTCTCCATCCTGTTAAAATATAGTTTCCAAAAACGAATGATTATGATTTTTTATTATATTATATTATTATGACAAACTTTACATACCAAGACCCCTCCGTGCCTCGGAAAGCACGTTAAGCCGTTGGTCCCGGCTGTCATTCGTAGATCATTGACAGTAGTTACGGGTCGTCAGAAGCCCGAAAGTCTCACTACCAGTCTTACCAAGGGGTAACGTGTTACCCAGTTACTGGGTTGTGGAGATCAGATAGGCAGTCGCTTCATGTAAAATACTGGTATTCAACTGAATCCGGTCAGACTGGAAGCTGACCCCAACATAGTTGGGAAAAGCTAGGCAGATGGTTATGACAAACTTTATTATTTATTACAAACTCCTATTCAATTGGTTCTAGATTTCAAAAATTAAATGTGTAGGCAACTAATACATTGGGTTGTTCGCTATCACCGTTGCATTTTACATACTTTTAAAAGGTATGATTCGAATCATTTAAAGAGGAACTTACATGTACATAATCGACCTTCCTTGTGAAACTATTTAGGTGGATAAGGATGAATATCATAAGAAAGAAAGAAAGAAAATACGTTTATTTACGGTAAACATAACGCAAAGAAATAAACACATAAACACGAAAGAACAAGTTGAGGGAAAATATGTGTCACATTCACGCAAAACGGCCATCGCTCAGCATAATGCTGCTACCCTATGCGAGACAGAGCCCCAGCGCTGGTTTTCAGCGACAGCCGGCTTTGACGTGATGACGTCAACCGGTGCAGCATTAAATGAGATAAAAATAAACATTTGAAATAAAATAAATACAATACTTAGAGTACAGTACTTCGACTCGTGATACAAATGTCATCATATTTCGATTTCCCCGTGTTTTGATTGGACAAAAAACGGTTATTGTGACTTAACTATATTAGTTAGACATAAAGCGTCGCGGACTTTTTGTGAGTAATGATGAGTACATTATTTTATGTATCATCAATATTTTTCGCAGCGTACGCCAAATAATGACTTTTATAGGCAAATATTTGATAAGTTGGTTACATGATTGTAATTAAAAAAAAATTACTTAATAAATTATTTAAAAAAAATACAGCCCATGTTACTCGCTGATAATGTAGCTTTATATGTGAAATAATTTTTAATATCAGTTAAGTAGTTTTTGAGTTTATCCATTACAAACAAACAGACAAAAAATCAAATCTTTTCACTTTATAATATTAGTTTAGATGTATTGAATAGGCAAATATTTGATACCTTGGGTTATTCATTGCATTTTTCGTAGGAATCACAATTTTTTTTAAAATAAATTACATCCCATGTTACTCGCTGATATTGTAAGTTTATATTATGTGAAATATTTTTTTTCAATCAGTTAAGTATTTTTTGAATAAAATTGTTTTGTTTGTTTGCAATGGATATTGCAAACAAACATAAAACAATTTTATGTTTTCTCTTTTTTTATTAGTTTAGATAATGATCGGGATCAGTTTCATTTCGCGCTTCGACGAGAACTGTGTTCAAGCGCAGCTTTATCTGGAGCAGCTGTCCGGCGAAAGACAACCACGGAGTCGGGTTAGCAGCTCAATTTGGTAGGTATTCAGGGTGAAACAAGGTCCATCCCAACTACGCATTCTGTACATCAAACTAAGTAACATTGCACACAAATTATTGCTGGGAAACGACCGTCATGCACAGGGGATTTAAAACAAGTTTTCGTAAAAAAAACGGCAGAAAATGTTGGAACTTTGATCTTCAATATCTCCATTACCACAAGGTAATAAAAAATCACGATGGCGGGAAGAGCAAGTGACTTTTGGCTTTGTTAACCGTCTTTATACACCCGTTGTAATCTTCTAAATAGCATACAAAGCTATTGATAAAAGCTTTTTACCCGCGGCTTCGCTACCATGGTGTATCCCGTGGGAACGTTGTTTTTATTCGGTATAAAAAGTCTCTCCCCATAACACTCTCATCATAAACTATTATTATTTAAGCATATTACATATAATTCTGCAAAGTTCTTTGTAAATAATAATGTTTAACTTTCATTTCTCAGAATTTGAAAATGTTGGAAGCATAGCAAGCATAATCAGCTTATAATGTTCTCACTGCTGGAAAACAGGCCTCCTCTCTGTTAGAGGGACTAGGCTGTAATTCACCACGTGGGTGGTTCCAGGACCTGCCGGTTTGCTCAGGATGTTTTCCTTCACCGTTTTGAGAGCAGGTGATGAAATAATTTTCACTAAGTAATGCACTTGTCAGGGTTCGAAGCTACGACCTACAACTCGTAAGTCACGGTCGTTACCTCTGGGCCACCAATGCTCTAAGCATAGCAAATGATGTCTAAACTAATACTCATTCCAAAACACAAATTGCAATCACGTAATAATAAATCCACATCGACGTTATTACAGTTATAAAACATAAATTATAGCTATAATTACCATGTACACTAAATTGTATTAATATTAATTAATAACAACAGAGTATTCCAAACAAATGAACATTATCAACAGTTAATACTATCAACAACAACAACAAATAACAACGGAGCATAATGAGCTGACACAACAATCGTATTATTAATTATTTAATAATTATCTGCCGCGGATCGAAGGCCCAATGATTGATATACATATAAGTTACAGTTGAATTAGTCTACGTTTAATTCAGTTTGTTTAATTAAATTTGTGACATTATGGAGATCTTTTTGACGATATTTCGTCCTCAGAGCAGCGGGAGAATTGAGATAGGAATAAGTGCTGTATTTATGTAATATACGTAGATCAATGAACAGTAGGTAATTTATTTATGCTTTAGAAAGCTTACCTACAGACCATAATATCTATAGGGTAGGTGATTAATGTATAATAACCTGTTTTTTCAAAAGCATTCATGTTTTCTGGTTATAACATGAGATAATTCAACTTTTTTTCTGTGGCCACATGCAGAAAATACCTTCAAAGAAAATGCTTAAAGACGTAACCGTATTGGTCAATCTGACGACGTTTTTTACTGGGTTATAATCATTTAGCAACTTACGTACCTACCTACATTGACATCATACCTAACGAGAAGGAGGCGTCTTCCAACATTTCAGATACTCCTAGCTTTTAGTATAGTACGGTCAGACATAAAAGTCGACTAACATGCTACATTTACACATATACGAGTAATCTAAACTAACACAAAATTATTCGATAAATTGTATTTCAGCATTTCAAATAATAGCTGAGATGGAGAGTACCTAGATTATGAGTTAGGCCTTGTTTACCGAGACGCGGGGCGTCGCGCGTCGTGTTGGGCTGTCTGGCCCGCACTAAATTCAAACATAATATGACGTTGTATGAGAGCGTTTACGGAAAAGCGATTTCACACGCATTTGCTTGAAATGCAGGCGGCGCACGCGGCGTTACGTTTCTGTAATTCTCCGTTCAGGGTAAAACGTAACAATACCCGCGGCGTCGCACGCCCCAGTACGAGCATACGGCGATACCCGCTACGCTACACGCTAGAAGTTCCGCCGCGGCCGCAGCGGCGGACACCGCTACTCTTCACGCCCCGCGTCTCCGTATACAACATCGTACATTGCCATATGTTTGTGTTTGCGCACCGCCTCTCTGTAAACAGAAAAAAAACCGGCCAAGTGCGAGTCAGACTCGCACATGAAGGGTTCCGTACCATTATCTATAAAAATGGCAAAAAAAACACGATTGTTGTATGGGAGCCACCCTTAAATATTTGTTTTATTATAATTTAATTATTTATTCTTAAAGTGAATATATAACTAAATATTCTGTAAATATTTCAAGCGTCTACCTGTTGCTGTTATCACTATCGAGCAACAACGATAAAAAAAAATCACGTTTGTTGTATGGGAGCCCCCCTTAAATATTTATTTTATTCAGTTTTTTAGTATTTGTTGTTATAGCGGCAACAGAAATACATCATCTGTGAAAATTTCAACTGTCAAACTATCACGGTTTATGAGATACAGACTGGTGACAGACGGACAGACAGACAGACGCCGGAGCCTTAGTAATAGGGTTCCCGTTTTACCCTTTGAGTACGGAACCCTAAAAATGTCCGACGCGCCGCGAGACGCCACGCTGTACGCAACGCGCGACGGCCCGCGTCTCCGCAAAACGCGCACTTACTGTTCCGATCTTAATTAAATACTTGTTTAGTTCATTAGTGCTGAAGATTTCATAAACTGACGAGTTGATCGACTGTTGTCGCTGACTGTACCTACATCAAGATTGTAGATAAAACAGTACATCAATATCATATTCTACGCTAACCAGTTATCTAACTAACTAGTTTATCCGAAACAATAGCCGTGTTACAGATTGATATAGCCCATTCCAGATGGCCGTAAACACTGAATTGCACTGAAACTGCTAGTTTCCATGTGGGTATTTTTATTTGACATTTAGTTATATTGGCTGCAGCTTTATTGTCAATGGTAATGCGAAAATAGATAACGTCATTGGAACTAATTTAAACTTGTAGACTTTGTTGATTTCAATAAGTTTGCATTGCAAGCAGCTTTATTGTTCTGACGACAATTTAAAAGTGCCTGGAAATGGTTTAATTGAAATAAATGCTTTGAATAAAAGTTTGAGTTGGTGTACAATTTCTGACTTTTCAGTTAACTTGCCGTAAATTGATCGTTACTTTGTCGTGAAAAGGTAAATTTTGTATAAATAAGGGTCGAGCATTTGTTTGCCAGACTTACCCATATTTCAGAACATTCTATTGCCATTTTTTTTTTCTCTCAGTTTTAATGATGGTCTGGCAGTTTGAGTAATGTATGCGGCCTACCCAAATGTCCTGTCTTTGGTATTGTTCGTCATCGTTGAGCTCCTTAAGTTCTGAGTTAAGCTGCACGATTACTGACAAATGCGGGGCTAACTGGACAGGTCCACGTAATCGATTTGGTTCTTTTATAAAAATACTATTTCAGACACCAAACTACATGGTCTTCACATGATCTGTCTGGACTTTAAAAGTGACTGTGAGTGACCTCTTGAGTTTGTTTCGGCCTTTTTTCTCAGAGTAGTCAGATAGGAAAGGCCGACCTCATCTAGTTAAAAAAAAACCGGCCAAGAGCGAGTCGGACTCGCGCACTGAGGGTTCCGTACGTATATAATTATGATGTTGATGATTTCTGAAAAACTGTGATATTTGGAGACATTTTTTTATTTTTCCTGTAATCTTTACATAAACTTCTCTCACATAGAATAATTTCAGATTTTTATCTATGCAAACTTTGGAGATAAGGAACGGTATTTTTTTGTTACATTTTTCATCAAAAGTCGGAAACTATGATGCTTAAAAATGTTTGAGAATGTGCAAACAGCGCTCTTTTATATGATACAACACACGCCCTAGTAGCCCCACTTCAAATTTTTAAGACAGGGAGTCTTAAAAATTTGAGATATATATTTTTTAATTTCTTTCTTATTTGCAAAATAGTTGGGCAAATGTCACCTAAAACTATTCTAAATTTCAAGTTGATAGCATTAGTAGTTCTTGAGATATCCAGGTGTGACAGACAGATAGATAGACATACAGACAGACTTAGTCTCACCATAAGGGTTCCTTTTTACCATTTTGGTACGGAACCCTAAAAATATGATTGACGTGTAAAAGTGTTTGTACAAACCTACTTACAGAAACAAAATCATTTCATGCCTGTTTTCCTGCCCTCCAAAGACTTGTTGAAAATACATTATTTAATAAGAGCAAGTATTATTATAAAATACCAATTTTTAATTACTATAGATTAATGATGCCCCCAACACGCAATTAATTTTTGGCTGATGAAACTCATATTTACACCTGGTTCAGGAAAACATTTCAATTTAATACAAAATATTTTAAAATTCAACTTTAACAAGTTGGTGTAAACATATATTAATTTTGAGGCGTACGTTGGTATTTTTAATTGACTTTCAGTCGTATGGTCAGTCACACGACACACGTCATGCGTCAATCGACGTGCTATAGTGTGGGGCTCAGTACGAAACACGAAACTAGTGTTGTGGGCTTGTTAAAAGCTGTTGAACTAGAGTTTCGTGAGTTAGGACAGAGTTTCGTAACTATGCAGCTTTTTATGTTACTCTTTTGTAAGTGACATTTATTTTACATGTTTAATCCGTTACAAACTAAAACATAATCAATGTTTTAGTGTTTTTACGGGTTAACCGGATGTGAACATTTTCAATAAAATTACTAAATTGATTTAAAGTTCAGTAGAGGACATGTCCCCAATTCCTTGAGAAGGGTAGTTTTTACCTAATCGTACAAAGAGCTAAGTTGAACTACATAGTAAAATAAACCTGACCTATAAAATCAGGAATATAAAAAAAAATACGTAGGTATACCTACCGTAAGTAGGTCCTGTCCCTGCAAGTGAAGTTATCATATTCAAATTCAAATTTCGTACAACATTAAAATTCAATTTCAACAACTCACCGTAAAAAAATAAAATAAATGAATATTTTAAAATGAATATTCATGGCGTCAGTTTGTCGACGCTTATTAAAAATTGAAAATATTATACCGTAATTCATCACTGGTATTTACGAGTGTCAATTTGGACAGAAATATGGCTGCGTTCATATTAAACTATGAGCCTGTCATCGCCGTTAATAAGTGCGTATTTTCAAAACACTCGATAAAAACTTACAACTCGACGTACACGAAGAAACAACAGCTTATGAAATACGGTAATGCTCACCTAGTTAAAAGTACTGTTGTGAAACACTATTCGTTCTTTAGGCTGTAACGAATATCGACGATAAATTCATTGAAGTTTTAAAATTTTCAATGATTCTACAGCACGATAAAAAATTTAAACAGACAGTTTTGTCAGCCATTGTCTTTTTCATCTCAAATTCATGTCCCTTTACGTAAAGCTTCAATTAAATGTTTACTACCTACCTATTCATTATATCCTAGTACCTAAAGGGTAAGAGGTAGTTCTCTTCATCTATAAAAGAGAACATCAAGACAATTCCCTGGTTATGTCTCGATTACCGGTCGCACTTATTGAAGTGGGCACAACGGGGTCTAAGTGGCGTTATTTAAAAAGTTAGCCGACTTTCTTGTAGTACAAGATAGATAACTATAGAAGGCCGGCTCCATACAATTAGTGATAACACAGACACATTTCACCTACAGCGAGTGCAAGCGCACTCGACATAAACAAAACTGATTTACATCCGTAAGCCGTGCTCGTAACATTTGAGGTCCAATTGAAAACCAATGTGAGGCCTTAGTTGTCAGGAATTTGATTTTCTTTCTTTCTCGCGACTGGCATTAATTTGTTTGAGATCCCATGAGTAAACTGCGTTCACAATTTAGTATTCAAACATGTAAACAAGTATGTGTTTTTGGATAAATAACTATAATAATCAATACAAATAAAGTTCAGTTGGCTCCACAACTTATTTTTTTTTGATATTACCAGTCATTCTGAAATTAACCTAATTCGAAATAGCATCATTTGGAAACAAGGATTTGAATAGCCACCGTGCGCCACTTTCCGTCCGTTGAATGTTTGTTGACCTTCTGTACCTATCTATGTAATGTTCATAGCAAGGAGATTAAAGACTTGATTACAGATTTAAAGGCACAATCTTCATTAAGTACGTGCTTTACCAGGTTTCCGATGAAGGTTAAGGGTTTAAAAACTCAGAGTAAAAGAAATGGCGGATTATTTTTTATGAACTTAAGTGCTTATTTACAAAAAAGTCTTTTCGATTAAAGGGAAACTTTTCAAGCGTGACATTTATAATGAAGAGTCTTAGATATTTTTTTCTCACAAAAATATAAACGGTACAATGGGTACTGTGGTCGAATAACAACAAGGTATTTCTATAAATGATTTAGGTTTTACAAAAGATAACTTTTGACAATACAATAAACTTTTATAAAGAATTACAAATTCGGAGCAAATATATGCCTAGGATGAAAAACAATCTTCCGCTGTGGTCAGCCCGGTCACAAGGCTGGCTCTTGCAATGCCACGCCGCACTGTTTAGCATGTGCGGCGGCTGGCAAGCCAGCCGATCACCGGGCTAGGGGCAAGGCCTGCGCTCCCCCGCCCCCCCAAACCCAGGGGCAGGGGCAAGCCCTCCACCACCGCCGTCACCGCCGCAGCCGCCACTATTGCCGCCGCCGTTGCCGCCACCACCGTCATCGCTGCCGCCGCGACGTCTCCACCCAGACCTCGGGCGCGCCGGTCCGACAGACCCCGAGTGGTCCGCGGTGGGCGCTGAAGCAACTGGACCGGGAGCTCCTCCTGGAAGCCACGATCGTGCAGGCCTGGGTATCATCACCGGACAGGCCTGCCGACATCAATGATGAGGCGGAGTGGTTCCGGAGGTCCAGCCCGAACATGCCCGGCGCCAGGTGTGCTGGTGGTCGCGTGAGCTGACCGCTTTTCGCGAGGCTGCATTGCTGCGTGCCACCGGTACTCCAGGCACCGCAGGCTCCGTGTCCGCCCTCCGGAAACGGAAGCCATTCAGGTGGAGCTATACGAGGGGTACAGAGCAGCGAAGACTGCCCTCCGAGCAGAGATCCAGCGGGCCAGAGGACTGGCCCGCGAGGAGACGCTGGAGACTCTCAACAGAGACCCGTGGGTACGTCCAGCTGGTGCAGGACGTGGTGAGCGCTCTGTTCCCTTCGCGAGGGGAACATACTCCCCCGCCCATGGCTCCGCCTCCTGCGGTGCCAGATGCGGACCACACCGACGACGACGATGCTCCAGAGGTGACCGAGGTAGTTCTGAGAGTGGCGGTACGTAGGCTGAATGCCAAAAATAACGCCCCAGGACCCGACGGCTTGCCTGGAAAAGCCTGGGTTCTGGCCTTGGAGGCTCTCGGGCCTCGACTAAGGGAGCTCCTAAGCGCATGCTTGGAGAGGGGCCAGTTTCCACTTCGTTGGAAGACGGGGAAACTGGTCCTCATAAAGAAGCCAGGGCACCCGGCGGACTCTTCGTCCGCTTACCGGCCCATCGTGCTGCTCGACGAGGTGGGCAAGCTCTTTGTATGAGTAATTGCAGACCGCCTAGTCGGGCGGCTGGTGTGGGTGGGGCCGGATTTGGCGGAGAGTCAGTTTGGTTTCCGTAAGGGGCGCTCTACGGTGGATGCCATCATGCGCGTTCGAGCCCTCACGACGGGGGATGCTATTGCCCGGGGTGGGGTCGTCTTGGCGGTGTCTCTTGACATCGCCAATGCCTTCAATACCTTGCCCTGGAGTTGCATTAGGGAGGCACTTCGGTATCACCGGATGCCGACCTACCTCTGTCGTGTGGTCGAGGCCTATTTGACGGACAGCGCCGTCATCTACCCCGGTCACCACGGAGAGTGGAACCGGTGAGAGATGTCGTGTGGTGTCCCACAGGGATCGGTCCTGGGGCCGCATCTGTGGACATCGGCTACGACTGGGTGCTGCGTGCGGACCTCCCTAGCGGCGTCAGCGTAGTCTGCTACGCTGACGACACGTTGGTCCTGGCGCAGGGGAGGTCGCATCAGGCGACGGCCGAACTGGCGGCACGTGGGGTTGCGACAATCGTCGATAGAATCCGGCAATTGGGACTCGAGGTGCCATTGCACAAGTCCGAGGCCATGTGTTTTTATGGTAATCGCAACGCGCCACTGTCGGATTCCCAGATAACGGCGGGAGGGGTTCACATTGGCGTCGAGTCGACGATGAAGTACCTGGGACTCGTCCTCGACAGTCGGTGGAATTTCGTAGAGCATTTTCGACGCTTGGCTCCCAGACTGGAGCGGGCTGGAGCTGCCTTGAAGCGGCTCCTGCCCAACCTAGGGGGTCCAAACGCCTCCTGCCGGAGGCTCTATGCGGGGATCGTGCGGTCCATGGCCCTTTACGGGGCACCGGTGTGGGCGCGTTCCTAAAGGCTGCGACCGCCCAGCGGTTGAACTCGTCCCAAAGGGTCATGGCCATCAGGCTGGTACGGGGTTACCGTATGGTCTCCCGTGAGGCAGCGAGCCTCCTTGCCGGACTGCCGCCATGGGATCTGGAGGCAAAAGTCCTCGCGCACATCTGGGAGTGGTGCGAGGAGGTGAAACGCCGGGGTGAAACTCCGCTGCCGCAAGAAATCACGGCACAGCGGACAGAGCTCCGGCGGGATCTCATGGCGACTTTGAGGAGTGGCTAGAGAGGCGCCACAGCGTCCTCACCTTCCACCTGACGCAGGTCCTCACCGGACACGGTTGTTTTGGGAGGTTCCTGTTCAAGATAAAGCGGGAGGAAACGCCCGGGTGTCACCACTGTGTGGATTGCCCGGAGGACACGGTGGAGCATACGGTGGAGCTCTGCTCAGATTGGGCGGAGCACCGCCGTGTCCTCACGGAGGCGATCGGCGGCGGCGATCTCTCGTGTCCGGCCCTGGTTCAGGCTATAGTTTGGAGCGAGAGTGAATGGGAGGCCGTCACCTCCTTCTGCAAAGCAGTAATGCTCGCGAAGGAGGAGGCGGAACGCGTGAGGGTGAGACAAGGTTCGCGCCCTTGCGCCTTTAGTCCCCGCAGGAGACGCCCCGGGCGTCGGGAGTCGCAAGCCGATTTCCGGCCACCGTAGGCGCGGGCCTGCGGATGGTGAGCGATGGGTAGCTCGCCGTCCGATAAGGACCAGGCCCGGGTGAACGGCGCGTTGTGTTCCACGCGCGCCTCAAAGAGACGTCAGCACGAATTGACGGGGTCCATTAGGGTCAATGCCTGCCAGGGTTGCGAGTTTGTCCGAAAGGGATATCGTGGCCCTGGCACACAGGCAAATGAAGGAACACGGGTGGGTTTTAGTCAGTAAAAGTCTGACCCGACCTCCCGCTCCGCACAGAGCGGGAGAAGTTATTTGATAATTTCCCACACAAAAAAATAAAGGATAAAAACAATAAGTATCTACCTACTTCAGGCTTAATCCCCTCACTATTTTTAATTCCTCTGCGACAGCTTATTATCTCATTTCATAATACGATATGCCGCATGCGACATAATAGCGAGTGAGTCAACAATACCCCCTCTGCAAGTTAATGAAAAATGATATTCATGCAACTGGCGGTATAATCCCTTAATTTTAATACTTTTTGGTGCAATAAATTTTACGGCAGGCAATATTTTCTGAGTCATGCCGCGAAGGCTGGGTTGCCGTTTTAATAATGTGCTTTCTGTCGCTTCTACGTTAAAATGCTACTTCATTATTGCATGTCATACAGATAACTTTTTTGTTTCTTCAGGAACTTATAGTAAAGTAGTAATTTTTGCTTAGTAAGTACTTGTCACATAGACAAATATCTTACAGGTAAACATGCTGAAGTAGTAAGTAGTATATTAGTTACTAGCTTTTGTCCGTGGCTTGACCCGCGTGGAGGTCGGATATTATCCCGGAAGTATCCTGTGTCCTAATTTAAATTATGGTCTACCCATTTGCCAAATTTCATTAAAATCCGTTTAGCCGTTTTAGCGTGAAAGCGTAACAAACAAACAAACTCACTTTCGCATTTACTCGTATAATATTACTAGCTTTTGCCCGCGGCTTCGCTCGCGTTAATTTAGAATTTGACAATCATTTTTGGGTTGTAATGTGTTTTTGTAATTAAAAGTGCTATTAAATACATCCCATAGCATAATTCAATCATGATTCGAAAGATACGTGGCGTGGTGGTCTATTATCATTAGAACGTTATTGTCGTTTTACTCGGGAACAGTACTTTTTTTCGGGATGAAAGGTACTTTATGTCCGTATCTGGACACCTGACAACGTATATGCAAAATTTCAGGATGATCGGTTCAGTGAAAAATAATTCAAATACCAGTAGATTGTTAAATTTGTTTGAATCATTTAATTTGTCAAATGTGTTTGTAGAACCAACGCGAATAACTACGACTACTGCTACATGTATTGATAATGTTTTTTGTTGCTGCGACTATTTAGATAAAGCTATAATTAATTATCTCCCTTCTGATCACAGCGGTCAAACCGTAACTTTTGAGTCCAACATACCAATACAGAAGGTGCAGATACAATTCAGACCAATAACATCTGTTAATTTAAATAAATTTAACAGCACTTTAATTTGTAAGTTAAGTGCTATGAACCTTACAATGAACAATGTTGACATTTTGTATAAAGAATTCTTTTCGGTAGTCAAAAGCGAGTTCAATATTTATTTTAAGAAGAACACTAAAACCATCAGCCCTAGGTTTTTATTTAGTGACTGGGCAACTAAAGGACTCAGGAAAAGTAGGGAAAGACTTTTCGAGCTGTATGGCCTTAAGCCTTATATAAACACGGAAACTTTTAATAACTTTGTTGCTACTTACTCTAGAACTTTTAAAAACACTTGCAAGGTCGCTAAAGCCTTATACATTAGCAACAAGGTTAAATCAGCAGACAATAAAATAAAGACGGTTTGGAAAATTATCAATAATGAAACGAATAGGAACAAAAAGCATGATTCTGATTACGCACTGGAGACGTCATGTGGACTCATTTGCGATAGCAAACAAGTTGCTCAAGAGTTTGTAAATTTCTTTACCAGTATCCCACTTAAAACTACTGAAACCTTAAATTCCTCGCCCTTGCTCGCTTTTGACTCTGTAAGGGCGAACGTTGCAGCCTGCCCGATTGAATTTAACTTTAAGCATATTAACCCCATAATAGTATTAAAAGCTTTTAAGCAAATCAAGATCAAATTGTCCGAAGATCTTTGGGGAATGTCCATTAAAGTCTGTACCTCAATAATTGAGACTATAGCGCCTTACTTAGCCTTAATATTTAATTTCTGTGTGGATCAAGGAGTCTTCCCGGATTTAATGAAATACAGTAAGGTAATACCACTTTTCAAATCCGGAGACAGTAAAGACACAAATAATTATAGACCCGTATCCGTTTTGCCGGTTTTCAGCAAGGTGTTTGAAAAGGTAATGCTTAATCAAATGCTCAATCATTTCAACGCGAATAAAATCCTTCACGATCAACAGTATGGTTTCACCAAAGGACGTTGTACGACCGACGCCGGTGTAACCTTATTAAGACACATTTTTAACGCGTGGGAAGAGGCCCAAGACGCCATAGGAATCTTTTGTGACCTTTCCAAGGCATTTGATTGCGTCGATCACGAAACCTTACTCTTGAAGCTTGAGCATTACGGACTTGGAAAACTTGCGCTTAGTTTAGTAAAATCTTATTTAAACGATAGACAACAGCTAGTTCAAATAAATGGTATCAATTCACTCGGTTTAAAAGTAAAAATGGGTGTTCCTCAAGGCTCGATATTGGGTCCTTTCCTCTTTTTAGTGTATATTAATGATCTTCTCCATTTATTAAAAAATCAACCACAAATGGTGTTATTTGCTGACGATACTTCCTTGATTTTTAAGGTAGATAGACGTGCTACAAATTTTGACGACGTAAATAACGCCCTACTGCAGGTCCAAAATTGGTTCACTGCCAATAATTTAGTATTAAATGGAAAGAAAACTAAGTGCATACGATTTTCTTTACCAAATGTAAAAAGTAGTGATTATGAGATAGTATTGAATCAAGAGAAACTAGAATTCGTCGATAAAACTGTTTTCCTGGGGATCACGCTCGACTCTAGGCTTCAATGGGGTCCTCATTTAACATCTCTTGCAGGACGGCTAAGTTCAGCAGCATATGCTGTCAGAAAAATCCGTCAATTTACTGATGTAGATACCGCAAGGCTAGTCTATTTTAGTTACTTTCATAGTATCATGTCTTACGGTATTTTACTTTGGGGACGGGCTGCAGACATCGAGTCTATTTTTATTCTGCAGAAAAGAGCCATCAGAGCCATATATAATCTCCGCAGGCGCGATTCTCTTAGGGAACTGTTTAAGAATATTAACATCATGACGGTGTCTTGTCAATATATCTATGAAAACATCATGTACGTAAGAAAAAATTTACATCTTTTTAGTAAAAGAGGCGAAAGACATAATTATAGTACTAGAAGTAGGGATCTATTAGCTCAACCAGGTTTCAGACTGGCTAAATTAGACTCATCTTTCATGGGGTACTGTTTAAAATGTTATAATAAAATTCCTCCCCACATACTTCAACTGAATGAGACGAAATTCAAATCTTGTATAAAACGCACACTATGCAAGCAGGCATATTATAGGCTGGGGGATTACATCGCTGATAGAAATGCTTGGCTCAATGCTGGTCCTGCTCCACAACGTCAACTAATTGATTAACATTTGAAAATACTGTTGGAGCTGCTGAAGATTGTAAGACTATCTTTTCATTGTATAAACTCAATCACCTTTGTATTATATAATTGCATAACACAGGTGTGAGTACTATGTACAATAGAGCTACCATTTACCGGGTAATATGTCTTTCATTGACTTGAATATGTCCTGGCAGCTGAGAGTATGTCATGCTCACTCAGATGTCTCGCTGATGGTGGCGTGTGTGTTGGATCATTTAGCTCCCTTCAAAATGGTTGAGCTGAATGGTGCTGATCCATGCGTCATGTTCGTGAACGGGCGCTGTCAGTTGGGACTGGTCATCTCTTAGCTGCCACGGCTTATTTTTAATTATTTTAGTTTTGAATTGTTTTTTTTTATCACGGACGCTTCTGACGTTTTGCATCGTTCTCACATGTATATTTTCAATAAGAATGATGTAACCAATACTTTGTATGAAATATTTTATTTTAAAAGAGTGTCTGTGGAGTTTCTTGCCCGTTCTTCTCCATAGGAACCTACTATTTGGAATGGGCAACTAGCTTCATATTTGTAACTGACCGACTTGTTGACAATTCAAAAGTGCCTGTAAATGGTTTAATTGAAATAAATGCTTTGAGTTTGAGTTGAGTTTGAGTGGCTTAGGCGTGAAAAGGTAAGAAACAAACTTAGTTTCGCATTTATAATATTAGTTAGGATAAAGTTAGGGTGCATATGAAAGGAGACAATCTTATTTATGTACTTAGCAAGAAGTCAATAATAATAAGCTTGTGTAAACTAGACATACTCGTACCTACCTAAATCTGTTAAATTATAACCTGGCGTCTTTCCATACGATACGTCAATTTCACAAAAAAACTGTTTCAACCATGCCAAAAATATTAATAAGGTGTGGTTACACGCGGGCCCCTGCGCCCCGCAGCGGTAATATTTATAAAAAAATAATTATATTTCACCCCTCTCGGCTAGTTGCCTTGGGGGAAGGAATAACTTTTGTTTTACTTGTAGATTACATAAAATGTTTAACCTAACATTATTATAAGGGTAGTTGATAGTGATAAAAGTGTTGAATCTGCTCCAATAAAACTCACTTTTATGCTACGGCTACATTTAATGCTTTTATTACATCACTTGCTTGCACCACGGTTAGTAACAGACTTGAACAGACTGCCCCAAGAGCCAACGCGCTACACCGGCCACCAACAGGAGTAGGGACCAGGGGCCCAAGTCTGCTATTTTTATAAATTCAGTCATTCCAACACGATCCCATTGTCTTGCCATTGTCATTTTGCTAAAAGTTCGTAATCTGGTAAATTCATAATGGTCGATCATTGGTCGGTCAATGTTCTCGTAATATAATTGTGTTATTATAATGGCATTGTCGTATTGCAATTATTATAAAACCCATTAGTAGAAATGTCATTCATTTGTCATTATGTACGAGATTACCAATATATGCAATTTCTTTGAATGTAGTGTCAGTGGCCGACCATTGGAAAGTCATAATGACGCCATTATAATAGTAGATTACCAAACTTGCCAAAATCAACAATTATGAAATCAATGGTCGACCATTCTGACACTATTGTAATAGCAGACTTGAGGCCCAGATGGAGCGCGCCACCTTCTTTGGTAAAACAGTATCATTAATAAATTGACATCTTGAAAACAAACAAAAACAATTCTAAATAATAGTTTAAACGTTATAAAATACAGGAATTAATTAATGCATAACTTTAAATCTAAAATCAATGTTTAACTAAATAAATAGACCCTAACCATACCAAAAGTAACGCCGCGTCGCCGTGTTCCAGTTTGAACGGTATGGATGCCAAATGTCTTATGTGCCTGCCTACCACAGACACAATCATGAGACAATTGTAATCAGCTTTGTCTCTGAGATGACAACTCATCGGCGATGAATCTAGTATTGCATTATGTTCATAGCTGGCAGTGACTATCAGGTGGCATAAACAGCCTATAATGTTACACAGGCCTCCTCTCTGTGAGAGGGAGTGGGCCATAGTTCACCACGCGGACCCAGTGCGGGTTGATGGAAGTTACATGTCTTCGAATTTTTGCTTCTAGGACATACCGGTTTCCTCAAGATGTTTTCACCGTTTTAAGAACAGTGGTGATGAAATTCAATACACAAAGTAAAGTGCCTGCCTGAGTTCGAACTCACGACCTTACAGTTCGTAAGTTGGGGCCGAAATCACTGGGCCACCACTGCTCCAATATCAGGTGGGTTGTCGGCAAATTCGCAATCTACTTTTGTTCAGATTGTGTGGCCAGTTCTGCTGTAGAATATAAAGTTCGGCTCATGAAGAATAACTACAGTTAGTTAGACTGCGGGATATTGTTGTGTTAAAAATTCATGAAGAGGGCTAAAATATGAACGTAGTTTCAGAACGATGAATATTTTCGGGTGTGGTACGAAAGAAGAATTAAATTAGTTCTAGTTGTTATATCTAGGTACCTACTTTTATTATTAATGCAAACTAAAATTTTACGGTTGAACAACTCCTCAAAACATATATTTCAAATCAACGTGATCAAATTGGGTTTTTTGTGTCGATCGATTTAGAATTATTTTTCGGAATAAATTTCGGAAAATATTTTTAGTTGGTGTAGTGCCAGCACGTGCTATGGGTGAATGTTAAAGTCCTGGATAAGATTCCTGGATCTGACAAGGAGTCTTGAGATGGGAGTCAGAAATGCTCTATTCGCAACGCACTAAGTTTGCTAGCAAAATGCTGTTACTAAGCTTATAAATACCAACCAAGGTCCAAATAACAGCTTTCATCAATAACCATAGATCTTCCTCTCGAATATATAAAAATCAACACCTAATGTACGTACAACATGTATCTAGCTGTATGCGGTTTAATTCTGCGCCAGAGCGACATAAATCTCTCTAAACAACAATATACTGCCCCGCTGCATCCAATGCTGACGATTTATCGTAGAAAAAATATATAAGGAAACTCACTTTGTACTGTAATGATAATACTCGTAAACTTAGGAGGACAGTTTGTTGTATAAAAGTCGTTGGTTAGTTAATGTATGTTATTGTTTAGCGAACAAGCTGTCAGCCCACCTGATGTTAACCGATCATCGCAGCCTATAGACATCTAAATAATACCATAAGCATCGCACTTGATTTTCCATCTACGAGTCAAAGCTACAATGCCTGTACTCAATACTCAATAAAATTATTGTTTCCACGGGTGAACTTAGGTGGTAGGTATTACAAAATATGATCATTATGGACCCTGTCAGGCACAGCAGAAGGACAGAGGAGGAGGGCTTTTATTTGACTACTTAGTTGAAATACTATGACATATTATATCAACTAAGTAGTCAAATAAAAGCCCTGCTGCGCCTGACAGGGTCCACAATGATCAATGAACGTTACATGTGTTATGTTTTTAATTTATATATCGGGTATGGCATGGATATTAATATGTGGTCAATTATTTCATGAACTGTTAATTCACTACACTATCGAATCGGGACACTGTAATGGTAGCGTATGTATATAAATAAATAAATAAAATAAAATAAATAAAATCATATTTTTGTAATACCACGTACGTTCACATGTTTTATAAAATAATTACAACACATAGGTAGTAACTATGTCTTGTAATTATTTTATAAAACATTTAATTTAAAATTTGTCATTTAAATATTCATTGTTATTAGAATAATATTTCATCATCATCCTCATCATCATATCAGCCGAAAGACGTCCACTGCTGGACATAGGCGTCCCCCAAGCACCGCCACTTCGACCGGTTCTGTGCTTCCCGCATCCAGCGGATTCCTGTGGCCATCACAAGGTAATCGGTCCACCTTGTAGGAGGCCTTCCAACGCTATGTCTTCCGGTACGCGGTCGCCACTCCAGAACCTTTCAGCCCCATCGACCATCAGTTCTGCGAGCAATGTGCCCTGACCACTGCGACTTAAGCTTGGCAATTTTTTGGGCTATGTCGGTTACCTTGGTTCGCCTGCGGATCTCTTCATTTCTGATTCGATCGATAACATTCGATTCGAATAACATTTACATAATAGAAATTGTTTTAATTTAACACACGTGCATCGGCACAAAAAGCACTACTTAGACTAGTTTTTAACCGACATCCAAAAAGGAGCAGGTTCTATGTATTTAAGTTTTTTTTGTAGTATTTTATTTTATATTTATTTATTTATTCAAAAACACATACATTTGTTTTAACAGTTAATACCTAAGCTAACAAAAGTAGTCATGGATTTCTAATTGTCCGGTCCTAAATAACGGGTCCGGGTAAAGCACAAGTTACACAGTGGACAACATACTAAGTGTCACCCTCTGAAATTCCGCCAAAGAACAAGAAAATAATATGTCCAAACGACGACAGACACTATTAAGTATTTATACAGCACGAATCACTGGTGCAAACTTTAATAAGTTTGTACGGGAACTTTATTGTACTTGCGTAAACCTACTCCCACTACGCCAAAACCTTGCCAAGTGACTATACCTATAAATTTATATTGATACAAATATTAAAATGTCAACAGTAAGAGTATACAACCACTATGTACTTGGGCATGTTGAAGATGCCTGCATCTTGTAAGATACAGGTGATATAATATAATATATGATCCTCTTTTTATACATTTACGGGCGCTGTCAGTTGGGACTGGTCATCTCTTAGCTGCCACGGCTTATTTTTAATTATTTTAGTTTTGAATTGTTTTTTTTATCACGGACGCTTCTGACGTTTTGCATCGTTCTCACATGTATATTTTCAATAAGAATGATGTAACCAATACTTTGTATCAAATATTTTATTTTAAAAGAGTGTCTGTGGAGTTTCTTGCCCGTTCTTCTCCATAGGAACCTACTATTTGGAATGGGCAACTAGCTTCATATTTGTAACTGACCGACTTGTTGACAATTCAAAAGTGCCTGTAAATGGTTTAATTGAAATAAATGCTTTGAGTTTGAGTTTGAGACATATACCATATACATACCTTACATCATCCTCCATCATCTCTCATCCCAAGTACATAGTGGTTGCACCGTGTACCTTTACACCAGCTTTATGAACTTTAAGTTGAGAACTTGTCAAACTCTACTTTAGCCATTGAGGTATAAACCTATGGACTTGCCGTACCTACAAAATTAGCGTGCATACCTATGAAAATCGGGAAATTATAAAAAACTTTTTACAAAAAAAAACAACCGCCTTCAAAAAAAAACACGGAAGTCGGTGTCTTTGGATCTGTATTTTAGTTTTTGCCACCGACTTCCGAAAAGTCGGTTGTTTTTTGTTTGTAAAAAGTTTTTTATTTTTTACTTTTTAGTGGGTTAGTTTATAATTTATCTAATTTACAATAGCCTAATGTCAAATGCTCATCACCTTTTAAAAAAATATTGATTTTCCCGATGCAGGGGCGTTAATAGTTGAGGAGTTCTCCTGGTAATAACCAGGAGAACTGATGGTGACTTCACCATATGCATTTTGATGAGCATAAATTGCTTATCAACCATATTAAAGTGCCTAATCGAATCGCAACGGTGAAATATAATACTTATTATTAAGTAGTTCCGGTGACCATCTGTGGTCTTCATCATCAGTTCCACTTCACCAAATGGTGCTTTTCGAGAGCAAATGCACGAGTTACTATAAAAAATACTCAAATCGCTATAGGTATGCCTATAAAATTTGAGGATTTCCCTTGATTTTCATGGGATCCCCTCATCAGATTCTGATTTGGCGGCAATGGGACCACCTCGAGAGCATACCTTTCCATTAAAAAAATAATTTTCAAAATCCGTTTTCAATTTTCAAAAAACAGAGCTGAACATATAACCTCGTCCTTTTTGGAAGTCGGTTAAAAATGCCCGCCTTTTTTAGGGTTGTAACTGCGAATGCAAGAGAGAGAGCAGGCAAGCGTTTGACAGCACATTGCCGACTTTTGTACCACAAAACTTGGTAATAAACATGGCGTCCGATCACGCATACACATGATTTTCACGTCACACAAAAGTCTTTCCAAATTTAGTCCTTGGCAAACATTTAGATGTCTCTCTTTTCATATGCAGCTCTTGATTAGTTAGAAAGAAACAAAATGCTTTATGACATGACTGTGTCGATATGATAGATATTTGTATAACTATTCTACAAAAAGTAGAATATGCCATCTCCATAGTATTACTACCTCAATGACTTTAGCATTACTTAAGGTGACTCCTTTAATATAGCCCGCGAAATTCAAAATATCTTGCGTTTTTTGCGAATACATTTTGAAGTTCGTGAGCTTCCGCTTTAAGTTGTGATAAGTAGGGTTTGACAAGTTGTCAACATGGACGTATAAAACTTCGAACGGATTCTCGCTAACAGAAAACTGTGTCACTCAGAGTCAGCCAGCTCGCTGTACGTACAGGCCCCCACGCACACATTCACAGCATACTCACCCATTACGCGTGCAAACTTCAACACAGTCGACACGTCTATGCGGCAAAAAAAAGTATTGAAATACAGCATGTCTTGTGTGGTGGAATGTTGCAAAAACTGTAGCGATCGGAAGAAAAAAAATACAGGAATCACGTTTCATAGGTAAATGAATAATTCAACAACTTAGTTCCCGATTTTATAGATTACAATCAATCTTTATTCACCAGAACAAAATAATTCATCACAAGGCCAGTGTTGCCAATATTCACGTGTGCAAATTACACTAAATATACGGGAAATGAATATATTTTTAATCAATTCAATTATTTAGGTTAATTATTACTAGTTGTTTTATATTATTTCTACTAGATTTCCTAAAGTAATTGAAGTTTGGCTAAATGAATGAAAAAAATCGAAATTGTAACTGTCAAAATGATTGGATTCTAAACAAATACAGTGCCATTTGCAGTTTACATTTTGAAACGAATGACTTTTATACAACTAAAGGAGGACTCCGGCGAGTTGTTACATATGCAGTACCTCAAATTTGTATGCCGACCTGTATTTTTCTTAAAATAAAACAATATTAAGTGGGTAATTTTGGCTATCATGACAACCCTAACCTAAACCCTACAACGCCGCCATTACGGGACACAGTTTTGTCTTAGCGGGAGTTCCGTCTGACTTTTTTTATAAGTCTATGGTTGTCAACTAATAATTCAAAAATCAGAAACGGGTGTTTGTAATCATATAATCATTTGTTTGAAAGAATATGATTTTAAGTTTAGTACAGTATATAATGTAGAATGAATCTTGACCTGACTACCTGGCTACGTTGGCAGTCGAGACCCGGATTACAATGATTGTCAATCAGGTTGTTAGGCAACCTCCAAGATACTTGGGCAGCCAGTTGTATTGACAATCGTCACTAACGCCATTACGCATAATATCCCAAAACGGATTAAACTGTCCGTACCCGCATAAATGGAATTGTATTAATGGAATTTGCCAATTGAATGAATTTAGTGTGTAACCCGATTATAATAATTTTAGCTTTTAACACTGAGCCCTTGGGATGGGAGAGATGAGTTGTAGGATCGTGTTTCATTGTAATAATGTTTATGTTTATTAATTGGTTTTGTATTTTATTACTTGTAATTAAATACGTGTAATGTCTTTTAATTATGACTGCGTACAGTATTACGAATTTTAATTTGTTTCGTTGTAGGATTGCTAATTTACGTCGAAGTATACAATGTATAATGTTGCAATATTGTGAAATTTTATTTTATTTTATGTAATATGTTTTTTTGGCTGAATTAAATAAATTTTACTTATTTTTTATTTATAAATATTGTTGTTTTATTTGGTATATAAGTACTATGATCGAATTATATAAATATTTATATTCTATTGTATAACAAAATAATGATTTCACCAGATTCTTTTCAACTGTAAAAGGGCTAATCAACACATATTGTATGTTTTAGTTCATATATTATCATAATTATATATATTTGCTTTATAAGGCTACGCCCTTTTAAAGTTGAAAAGAACGTGGTAGAACTGTAAGTAATGCACAAAAATTAGTTCCAATAAAGCAATATTTTTTTTCCTGACCAAGATGAAACTCTACACCGAAAATGACAAGATAAAACTATCAGTTCCATTCCTACATTCTCAACATCAAACTACTTAGACCTCGAAAATTAAAACCCGGACACATAAACCAAAAACCCAATAAGTATGAGCTTCTCCTTCCGAGCTTAACATTCACACCACTTCAAACTCAACCATATCACTCAAACTTTAAGATTTAATTTTCTCTGTAGGAGTACCAAGTCCTAGACCGTACTTAATTTCTTACTTAACTACACAGATTGTCAAAGGGGACGCTAATTACGACTTAACAAGATGCCGTCCGTCCACTGATTACGTCCGTCGGTTGAATTAACTAACGTTTTCTGTGAAACAATTTACTTTTAACTTTGAACTATGAATGAGTGGAAAAACGTTGGACCGTTTCCTTGGAATGTTTAAGTGGTCAGTTGAGTGTGAAAATATTAAAGTAGTTTTGAAAATATTACATTTTTATGATTTTAAAGCTAAAGTTTTGATTTCAGTATTTGTGGAGTGGTTATGTAGAGACCTGGCTCTGACAGAGCCAGAAAGCATCGCGGCACACCTCGCAGAAGATGGCGGGACGAGCTGGACAACATTAATAGACATAATTTATTTCAATTAGGCACATATATGTTAAAGGCTCTTTTGAATGTCAAACGAGGACGCTTCTTTCTCTAGCAGTGGGGTGATTTAGGCTGGCAGTAACCAGTATTTGCAGAAAGAGCTGCCTGAGCTGTATAACTGTACTAAACAATTTAAGTTTTTCAAAAAGCTCCAAATCAAGGCTGGTGAACCACAGGCCCGCGGGCCACCACCAAGTGGCCACCAACGTGTTTGAATTGGCCTGCCAAAAGCTATCAGCTGGTGACAGATTTCAGGACTTCAAACCAGATCTAATTTTTTTTTATGCTTAATTTTGTATCGACCTCAGATTTTTCGCCAAATATTGAAAAGTTGATAGCATAAAAACCTCTTCAAATGTATCAGTGAAGTTTTTTTTTAGATTATTTAAAGCAATGAGTAACTTAAAATACCATAACTACGTGTACGGGTCGTAACAAGGTCAAAAATTTGACAACCAGTATTAACAAGGGGTGCCGTATTACCCAGATACCGGGTTGTGGAGATCAGGTAGGCAGTCGTTCCATGTAAAATAGTGGTATTCAGTTGCATCCGGTTAGACTGGAAGCCGACCCCAACATCAAAAAAAAAAAAAAAAAAAAAAAAAAAAAAAAAAAAAAAAAAAAAAAAAAGGTATACACCTGTAATGATAGTTGTAAGGGAGATTTTAATAAATCATTACTGTAGGGTAAGTTTTTTTTACTAGATGGCCCGCCGCGCCGGCTGACACGGGATCTCAATTACGGTCCACCATCAAAGTTGGTTAGGCAGGCTTGCTCCAAATTAAACTTCGTTTTTTCTTTTTTTTACAATTCCTGTCGTCTCTGCAGCCCGTCTATGACTTTGTGATGACTACATATATGTAGAAGTAACTGGACTGCTTTCACATTCACTCACAAACGCATAAAGCACTGACACATAACTTTTGCATAATAATAATAACACATTACATCATTGGCCATTTTGTAATTCCTTACATCATAATTTCTTTGGTGCATGTTGGGTGTACGTCAAATATGACATTTCGAAATGTTGCCACTACATAAAGCGTAAAATGTTATGGAGGATGATATTCTCACAGCATATATGTCTATTTTTATATTCCTGTTTAGTTTATCATTATTTTTCTTTACGTATGTTGTACCGGTACAGCCTCCTATTAATTGTTTGCTGCACCGGACGACGTCATTACGTCGGCGCCGGCTGTCGCTGAAAACCAGCGCTGGGGCTCTTGTATAGGGTCGCAGCATAATGCTGAGTGGATGTGACGCATGTTTCCCTCAACCTTTTCTTATTTTTGTGTTTATGTTCTTTTTGCGTCATGTTTACCGCAAATAAACGTATTTTCTTTTTTCTTTCTTCTTCTGTCTTTCACTAGTAGAGACAACTGCACTTTTTACGATATTCACTTTTTTACATAATACGACTCGAGAATTCATTGTTTTAATGTCCGAAAAAATCTCTTTAATTCATAATTTTTACTAATATTAAGTCACGTATATAAAAACACCTAATTTTCACAAATTGACGAAGTAGACACGGACATATATACGTACCATTAGTCCGTGTGTACGTCGGAGAATGGACGCGTTTACCAGTTGTATACAAACAAAACGAGCACATAGCAGTTTTAACGTCGGTATTTTACACTTGCGTTATTTAAGTGCAACAAGAATAAGGTCACGGCAGCGTTAAAAATGATCGATAAATAAAGAAAACTATTACATATCTTTATTTATTATAGCAGTAAACAGTGTAAAATACAAAAGAATAGTAAAAACTGTCTTAATATTAAAAAAAATCATAAGCAAGCTGACGTTGACTCAATTAATTTACTTTTTGTACGACGTAGGTAAAGACATCTACTGTATTTTGCAAAAAAATGTATATTACAGCAATTCCCCTTAACTATTTTCTTGGCAATGCCCTATTAACAAAATGTTTTTAAATAGAAGAAGATAGCTTTGTTCTTCTATTAATTTTCACAGTTTTGAGTTCAAAACGCTCTCCTGTACAATCATGATTTTGTAGATAACCGTGTATACTTTGCGGCCGTCGATGTGATTGAATTATTATCCAGATCTACAACTTATTTTAGAAACAAGTCAATGGGTGTTTCTCAGTAAATAATAACCAGTACATGGTTGATTGCCCAGGGTCAGCCATTGAGGCAATTTTATTATATAATGATTTTCTTTCAGATAAGTTCTAAAAGTAACTGAATTAAAACCCAATCCAATTAATATCGTTGTAAGACTTATCAAAACAAAATATTAAATAATTGAACAGAAACTCAGGCTTATCCAAAGCTATAAAACTAAAGCTATTTATTTTAATGAAAATGGCTCTTTTGAGTCTAGGGACACTCAAACTTCTAGCTTTATAAAACTTGTGACGATATCAAACTATAATAAACTTATTTTAGCCTCCGGTTGCTGAACAATATTTTACATTAAATATTTACAAAACTAATAGGCTTTAACAGACAGAACGCCAATTCCCGTAATTAAAAACACAAAATCCTGTCGAAATATTATCGCAGCGACAATCATTGCCAAAAATGTATGAAAGTAACTGCGCCCCGCGGTTTCACCCGCATAAGTCTCGATTCCATAAAAATATCGGGATTAAAAGTATCTTATGGTCTAGCGTAGGTCATGGGCTACCTATGTGCCAAATTTCTTCCGCATCCGTTAAACCATTTTAGCGTGAAAACGTAAAAACCAAACCTACTATAAATAAAATCTTTTCTTTTTATAATATGAACTGTGATCCAGGATGAAAAGTAGCCTATATCCTTTTCCGCATTAAGTTCTACCCATGTGCCAAATTTCATCCAAATCCGTTCAGCCGTTTCGTAACAAACAAACAAACAAGCAAACACACTCACTTTCGCATTTATAATGGGACTAGCTGCGACCCATGGTTTCACCCGCATAAGTCTCGATCCCGTAGGAATATCGGGATAAAAACGTAGTAAGTAGCCTATGTGCTAATCCAGGGTGTCAGCTACCCCCATACAATTTTTTTTCAAAATTGGTTCAGCCGTTTGAGCGTGAAGAAGTAACAAACACACACACACACACACACTCACTCACAAACTTTCGCCTTTATAATATTATTGTGATTAAATAGTGTGATTAGTTTAGATTAAAGGTATTTTTGACAAACTGAGACTGAGATTAGACTGCAAAATTTCTTTAAATACGGTAGTTACCCCTCTGGTGTATACGTGTGTTGAAATGACACATCGTTAATTAGAAACAAGGGGAGGACAGACGATACTCTACAATGCCGAATAGTCTCTAAAACTCATCATGATTCTCCTGCCCTTATCCCAATTTGTTTGTGGTCGGCGCAACATGTTCCTTTCTTTCATACTTCTCTATTAGTCGTCATCTCAGTAGTCATTCCCTTTCTAGATTATCATCTTTCACTCAATCCATCCCTCGCTTCTTTGGTCTTCCCCTACTCGTATAGGCATCCATATTCATTCTCAAAACTTTCCTTGCGTCATTTCCCTCATTCCTCCGCATCGCATGCTCATACCATGACAACCTATTTCCACATAATTTTCCAGTTACCGGTGTCACTTTCAAACTTCCTCTTATTCCCTCTTAACATTCAAGTCAGTAATAATTTCTAAAACTCCATTATTTATTTGAGTTACACTCGAAGTAAAAAAAATAGGACTTCTATAGCTATATGTAAGTGGGCACACCCTTTATACCTGGAGGCTTTTATAGGTAGGTAGGTGGGTTCTTTTTACGTTTTTTTTTATGCTTGAGTATAGTTTTCGGTGTTTTTAGTGTGTAGTGTAGTGGTGTGTGCTAGCTGACTTAAGGAAAATAACTTTTGTTGCGTGATGTAAATTATTTTGCATTCTATTTTATAAATTCAAAATTTCTAACTGAACAGACAGCTGTGCTGCTGGGGAGTTTGTTGCGCCAATTCTTCTGCCCAGCTAAAGCAGTAGTAAAGGGCGGGCGTTTTGAGGATCTGTTTTATGTAATTTTGACGTTCAGAAAGTGCGGATTCTCAGCCTAGTTTGAATAAATCACTTTTGATTTTGATTTTTTTTATTCGATGGACCTCATCTATTTCCCCGTAATGTGAACGTAAGAAGAAACCATAACTGCAAGCTAATGTAAATACATACTTATAAAAACATCTGGCACATTTCATGCAAAAATAATCTTCAGTAAAATACAATCCAAGATTACCGCGAACTTGGCACGCGCGCTATGATGCACCTATGAGAACTTGGCAGCTACACTGCCGTGCACAAAATAAACATTATTTCTTTGTAAAGGCATAGAAACTGAAATGTATTTTAATAGAAACATAGCTGTGTCAAACATTGGATGGGTACATATTGTTACTATTGTATTGTTGCATTTTGTGTATCGTGCTGTTATGAAAGGATTTTAGAAGTTTCACTAGCAAAAATAAACACTTATCATTTTTTTTTGTATTAAGTTAGGTATAAAATGCTAGCAATATATAATTAAAATGCCTATAGCATTAAATCCGGCTCTGTATAATTTGTGTGCTTAAAGTATTAAATAAATAAATAATTAGGTTTTCTTTTACCTTTTTTAATTTTTGAAGTACTTGAATTGAATAAAAACATAAATTGTAAATGGCTTGAATTAATCGCAAAAAGAAAGCTTCCGAAAAACGAGTGGAAAGCGTTGGGGCTACGCGACCAGCTACGGCGTAGCAGCTACGCCGTAGCGCGTAGCTCCGTAGCGCAGAGCAAGACAAAACAGTTTCAAATCATGCTAAATACAACTGCTATCGGAAAGAGTTTGACGTTAAAAAGTGCCTTTTATGTGCCTATTTAAAATAAATAATTTTGCTTTGACTTTGAGTTCCACTCCTTCGCAGTACGCATAATAATACATTATTTATTTACGTTGTAAAACTAAAAAACTTCTGGTAAACGTCTGCAATACGACGCACTATAATACTTGTATATTGTTCCATTTGCACTGCACGGTTTACCACACCTATATCTATCGTTTACTGAAAACTTGGACAGGATTTTAGTACTTAGCTGCGAAGATATAAGATCGATTATCGTTTGCGTGTTATGTTAGGATAGCATTGCTTTTGATGCGCGGTGTACTCCGGAGCACTCGGTGGCAACGCTCGTGAAATTATATTTTATATGCGAGCTCCCGTTACTGTGTGCTATGGAGAGACGCGATATTGTTGTAATATAACCTGTATTATATTGTGTATTTACTACTTTTGGGTAGTTTATTAATAAAGGGATACGTTTACAGTTGGTTATTCAATTAACTATAACAAGCGATATTGAGAGCAACATGGGCAGTCAGCCACGCATCATTGCTGATTGGCTTTTGTTTCTACTACTATTTACGTTGCGAGTACTAAAAAATAACATAAATCATATACTAGTGACCCGAACCTGCTTCAAAACATGGAGATTTATTTATTATATGAAATTTTTTATTCATGTTAAGGTTTTTTATTTTTTAGAGGCGGAAAACTTTAAATTGAAATATGTTTATCACAGAAAATGTTTGTAATATCCATGAAAATGACTTTATTGGATATAATATGAATTCGCCGCGGCTGACTCGTACATGGCGAAATCTGGAAGTCAACTTTCCACACACTCTTCGCAGTAAATCAGGCTGTATTTCGGCAATTAATACGTCGAACGTTGGAATCCAAGTGCTCAATTTGTTCCTGGTTTATCGGCGTAGACATGCGAAAATAATGTTAAGTCAAAAGGCACGAACGAGGTGGCCAGTTAATAGGTCGTTGGTAAAATGCTTCTTTCAGTAAATTAAGTCAATAAAAAAAGTTAATATATTAATATCCGTTCAATTTATTGCGTGCGCGGATATTAAGACATTATTGAATAGACAAATATAATAACAAAACAATGAGATCGAGGCTTAAGGCACTATTGATTATAAAACAACAAATCAATCAAGAAAGGCAGTATAACACTAAATTGACATCATATTCCCCGGTCGATTCACCGAGCTACTCAACTAACGTGCAGCTCAGTGATCCGCCCAAAGATCATGCTGTCAAGCAACGCTGCAAACACGTAAGCTGTTAGAGCCTGTGTGTAACTGAGGCCACTTTCTTTCTTATTATCGCCTAAAAATCATCTGTTTTGGCTTGAAAAAATATACCCGAAGTACTACAGAATCTAGAAAGCCTCATCAAAGCTCTGAACGCGTTGTTGTATTGGATACGCAACGCATTTTTTCTAAGTAACATTGACCCTTACGTTGCTGGCATAAAAAGTTTGACAGAAGGCCTTGAATAAAGTGACTTTAACATTAACTGAGCATTTAACAAACATGCGAGCCCTCCATGTTACCCCTTACAGCTAACTCCCTGAGATATCTTTCAATATCCATATCATCATTCAAATCTTCAGTGACTATTGATTTATGAACTTAAATTGATTGACTCTTGTTAAGGCTGTACCGCCAAGCATCACCGGGGGAATATCGTGTGGGCTCTTGTTTTGCCCAACAAAAACCAGCAGTTCACTCTCAACAGAGTTATACCTCAGACCATGTCTTTCACCATAACCTTCACATATAGCCCCCAGCCATCTCAGACCACTAATCAGCGGGCTAAGCAACACCATGTCTTTCTGCGTAGCTGATGTTATTAACGCACGTGTCATCACTGCAATATCCACCATAAGTGGATGATTATGATACATGGTGAGATTAGACCTCCCTGCCTTACCCCGCATTCTAGTTTTTTTTTTTTTTTTTTTTTCTTTTCTTCTTGGCTTCGCACGGTTTGTGCATTTAGCCAGTGTCATGTAAAATTAGGTAACAAGTACAAAGTACAAAAATTATGAAATGAACTCCATTCAATGCATGATAAAGATGATAGATGATATCCCGCCCCGCTCCCCTTGAGTTTAAGTAAAGACGTGGCACTTTACTGAAACCTCGCGCGGACTTCTTGAGAGAACTTAAAATGATGTTGCACTGTTTTGTTTCATTTGCCTACACTAATGCAGGTTCACGAACACTTAATGGTTAATAATCCACCACTATTACACATTAATATTCGGCTAAACACACATTTTAGAAAATAAAACAAAACTGCTAACATGACACTTCACTTTCCCGCCAAGAAGTCCGCATTCTAGTTGGTAAGGTTTCCAAAAAGTATCTCCCCACTTGACACAGTTTATCTGATTTGCATACCAGTAAGACAAGATAGCTTTATGTTTGACAAAGGTGTCCCTACCAATGTTATAGCTATCTTTTCCCGTTGTTGCTTTCTCCATAATATTCTGTAATCAACCAGGGGGCCAAGTCTGCTACTTTTTTCAATGATTGGTCATTATGACGACCGTACCAAGGCAACGCCAATGACCATTATTCCAATAGTTTGCAACCTCCTAAATTCATAATGGCGTGACAGTGGTCCATAGGGAAGTCAAAATAATAGGAGCTTGTCAGTACGAGATTACCAAATACAGACAATTCTTCCAATGGAGTATCAGTGGCACGTCATTTGAAAATCATAAAAACGCCTTTCAATTAGGAGATTAGCAAAACTGTCAAACTCTACAATTACGATGCCAATGATCGGCCATTCGGACACAACTGCGTTAGCAGACTTGGCCCCCTGATCAAATGCTTTAGAGAAATCCAGAAACATGGTAAGTAGGTATTTTGCGGCTGGCATAGTATTTGACAGTGTGCTTCAATGCAAGTATGGCAGTCACGGTAGATAGCCCGTGCCAAAAACCAAACTGCATCCTGCAGCTGAGCTAACCAGCGAGGTGAGTATCGAGCACCCTGTAACACACTTAACCAATAATTGTGGCTAAAGAAATTGATATATAGTTGCTCTCATCCGCTATGTCTCCTGCCCTAGTCTAAACTATAGGCACCACTTCAGTTTTTATCAAATACTGCGGTAAATATAAGCATGACTTATACACACGCATTATACAATAATGTCAGCACACGAGGCAGATGAACACATAGCCCCAAAGAAGAACAATTTGGTGCTCTGTTAAGTTCGCGCTCTCGGGTCATACACAAAAAGTGGACATTACAAAATATTAATAATAGAGTTCAACGAATAATTATGAAACGTTACATTTATTTAAAGTTAGATAATAACATTCTTACAATAATATCACTAGAGATCAGTCTTGGATATTTTAGGAATAAATCACTTTTTAATTTGTTTACGTCTACGGAAAAGATAAACGTATTTTCTTTCTTTCTTCTTTCTTTGTCTACAGAAAAGAACAAAAATGGACGTATTATAATCACATCAATATGATCAATAATTGAAACAATGAAAAAAAAACTTAAAATGGAGTTCTCCTTAACCCCTAAAAAAAATCTTTACCAAATCAATACAAAAAAATAATCGAAATTTGTCCACAGAACAGACATTAAGCATCTGTGGACATTTAAAGGAACTGAATATTAAAATATATTATCCTCGTCAGAATCGTCCCTCATGAAATTCGTCGGCCGTTTTTTCTGTGGTGAATCTTCAGAAGCTTCAGAGTCGTCTGAATCTGAATAGATTTTTTTCTTCTGGGGTCTATGCCGTTTGTTAAATATTTCGATAGAAAGATCTGGTGTCAGTCTATCTGAGAATCCTGGTGAATTTGGCTCAGTCGGAGCCTCAGGAGTAGCTGGGGCTACTGGAGAATTACGAATAGGCAAATACTCAGATGAGTCTGGTGATGCTGATCTTTCAGGGCAATCAGGTGACAAATTGTATAAGGATGAATTAGGAGTAGCTAGGGTTCTGAATGTGCTAGGCACTACCAAATCCCTTATGTGGTTAATTTGGATTCCACACATTTCGTAATATGGATATATCTGGTGAGGGGCACACACTAAGCAACTTAAACGTCTCGAGTGGATAAGTCTCGGCTCTTTGACACTCCATGACAACTGATGAATTCCAAACGTACCTTTGAAAGGTCGTTTAGTGTTATCTTCTATTAACTGCTAAATTTCAGGAACTAGTGATTCATTGATCCTATAAACTTCAATTCCCTTACAATCTTTCCCCAAGAAACTCTTTTTACAAAACCTTCTTAAATTATCTACGAAATCCATCATCAGATCTTGAACAAATTAATAAGGGACCGCGCTAAATGTATGCCCATTAAAAAAAAAGAATCATCCGATTTCGTTAAAAAATAATTAAAAACAAATAGGTGCATTCTAATTGAGAACCTCCCTTTATTAAATTGGTTAAAAAACGAGTGACACCACTGTTTTTATTTTTCAAAGTTTTATCACTAATTCACTTCTGTTGACATAGCTCCCTTCTGTAGACACCAAGTCTACAGTAAAGATGTCTACACAAGAGACATATTTTGATAAATCAAAGATGGCATCCTACATTATGAGGTTAGAATTTAAGCAATGTGATATTTGCATACCGCGCCCATACACCCATACTATCTTAATGTTTTTATTTGTTTGAAATGAAAGGTTACTTACTCAGGAATCCTTTGCAGAGGAAAGAAACACTGATCTCGACCGAAAACTTGTGTAATTGATTAAATTTGGGATTTTTCGCGTCAAACGCACTTTACTTAAAATTCACAACCGATCAAATGACAAAGAACACAGTGCTACCAACACAATAAACAAAATGATAACGATGCGTTCATCTTAGGCAACTTTTGCCTTATTTTATGCGTCTACAGAAGTAGACCTGAAATCTGCGAACAACATGTTTATACATTTTATTTCAAAATTTGGAAGTATATATTTTTTAATACTTTGTGTTAAGTTTATTTGATAATATAACTGATGTAATGAAATGAAATAAAAGTATAGAAAGTATGTGTATATGTTTTTAACCATCACTTAAACTCAACTACTTGGCATACTTGGCGAACAGTCTACAGAAGGAGATTTTTTCAGATTCAAAACGAAAAAAAAACATGTAGATTTCAGTAAAACGCTAATTTTTCATGAAACGTGATAAGTTTTCAAGACTAAATAACTATTAAATGTATTTAATGTTGATATAATATTAAAATAACGGTTTTAAGTTCCGTGAATACATTTTTTTCGTTTTTTGGGTATGACTCTCAGATCCTCTGTTTTTTTCCTTTGGAGCTCTGTAAAGTCCAATTTACATGGTTAAGCCGTTAGAATTGGAAGCAAACATTACTCGCGTTATTTGCCAAATGCCACTCGAAATGCTCGGACGCGTCATAGAATATTGGAACTTCAGAATGGACTATAATATAAAACTAATATTTCAAAAAAAATGCTTGTTTCGTATGATAATAAAGATAAAGCGATAAAACGAATATATTTATTTTTGTTTTACTTTTGAAAAAATTACCTCAATGAAACCACACATATAAACAAACACACGAACACTAGCTTCCTTCACTTTTTGAAAAAAAAATGTCTAAACTAGTACCAAAATTAACCTAGTGCTACCTATCGACATTCATTTGAAAATATTTCTACTGGCAGCTTCTATGTGGTTGTCGGCTTGCACCAAGGGTCGGCACTCAGTCCTTACCTCTTCATAATGGACGCTCTTACGTCAGACATCCATCAAGAGGCTCCCTGGTGAATGCTATCCGTCGAGGAGATTATGCTGATTGCCGCGAGTGGCCTAGAAATCCAGAGCAGAATGAAGGTACGGTGGGAAAGACCAGAGAGTGTTCGCCTGAGATAAAGTAGGACCAAAAAGGAGTACTCTCCGGTCCTGTCCCATATCTCTCGATAATGGATAAAGAGAGAGGAAGAGGGAGAGGGAGGAAGACCAAAAAAAATAATATGAGACAAAGGCTGGAAGAATAATTTTTTTTTTTTACAAAAAGCTAGCAGCCTATACACAAAACTAAATTCCAAGAGCGACCTCAAACACCATCCTTAAGGAACACACATTAATTCAAAAATTCTACCAAAATGTAAATATTATTGATTCCCTATGACGAGTTGTTCTAATGGTCTACAATAGTATATCATTAGTTATACCCATAATAACGTGTTTGCGGCAAATTAATGTACATTTGATAACAAAATAAGCAGCTATTCATAGCGTAACATGCAATTTCATTAATTAACGGTAGTACGCTGCTCCCGCGGGCATTTACTAATATGGTCAATATACAGGGGAGTTGGTTCAAGGTACTAGCAGGAAGATGGAACTAACAATACTGAATGAATTCATTTAATTTGGCATATTTTTTTATCATTGACTGTACCTACTCTTCTCAAGCCTTTCAATAATTAATTGGTTTATTACATTAATTTGGCTGCATTTTTTTTATAAACAGGTTTCTCCATTTTCTGACATAATTGACTATCTCAATGTGGCAGCACAGAAATCTGCTTTGGTGGCCAAATACTGTAAAGTGTTGTGGTGCGAAAGTGCTAAAGGTAGCCCGCGAAATAACAATTTTCACGTTAGTGCTAGGTTGTATATTGATCAAAATATGATTCCGAACTATAACAAGTATTTACATAATGTTGTAACAATTAAACAACACAACATCACGCCTGTAATCCCCGAAGGGTTAGGCAGAGGTGTACCTATAGTACACCCACATTTCGCCAGTTATGTTTAAGTCCCATGTAATACGGGGCGAGCCTATTGCCATCAACCGGGCACAAATCCAGACTCCGGGCTGCTACTGAGAAATTCCTAATGGAAAATCTCCATAACACTTTACTTTAAAGAATTAAGTTGACTTGGGAATGAACATATCCAAGACAAGATGTTAGGCGTCCCGGATGACTCAGCTTCAGCTGTTACGGTTGGAAACGAGCGTCTGGAGATGGTTGACCATTACGTTTATTTGGGACATGTTCTATTTTCTGACAACGACCATTCCAACAAAGAGATCTCCAGGAGAATACAGCTTGGGTGGGCGGCTTTTGGTAAGCTGAAACATATTTTTGGGCCCCAAAAAGGCGGGTTTTTAGGCACTGGGGGGAATCCCCCAGTGCCTAAAAACCCGCCTTTTCACAAAATAACAACGAAAAACACCTGTGTATGCGTGACGCGCGGAACCGGGAAGTATGGCAGAAAAACGTGGAGGTTTATTATGAAATTGTCTTTCAGCCCGATTATAACTTAGAGAGTTACAACATACAATCTAACACTGACCTGCAAATTGGTAAAAACAGAAAATTTTAATTACGGGGGCTACCTTAGCACATCCCCCAAAGTAAATTGTACCATTGACATGAAAGAAAAAGATATGACTAAGATGCGGAAGTTTATTAGTCTAATAACTGCCAAGTGGAAAGACGTAAATGATCACATTTTTCTTCCTCAGGTTTAAATTTTTATTAGAATTTAAATCGCTTCTGACCATGACTTGCGACCCAATTCGATCCAAAATCGGCACTCACATGTCGACCAGCACTGATTGAGACAACATCAGCAAGTGTGGTCACCTTGGGAGTGACGTCACCGGTACACTGCGGAACAAAGCTGTTCCAGGGCTCAGGAATAATGAGCGTCGTCATTACTGGTTATGTCAGTTTGTTTGTGACTGTACATTGTAAAAGGGAATTATTGGACATTCAGGTATGGACTATTTGCAAGTATATGGAAGAAATTAAGCATTCGAACATATCGACATATTTACATGATCTTTGAAAAGGTTTCGCAGCCTTTTGTATGAGACATTCATACTCATAGACTAGTTGTTATGGTTGTTTTTAAATACAATTTTTTTAGTTGTAAGTTTTTATAATATTAGTGTAACTGTCATGCATGTACTTTGCAGTTCACCTTCTAGTGATCTTAGGTTTTATTTATTTAGGGTAATCTGTGAACAGCGCTGTGGGATAAATTATTACTTAACTTATTTACGTTTTTCTGTTTTATAATATAGCATAATGTAGCTATTTGTTATTCGTATTTCATAAAAAAAAATTAATAAAATGAAGTCTGGCTTTAGTTAAATGTACTTTCTGCTTTGTAGAAAGACCGTAAAGGTTTAAATGTTTAAATCTGCTTGTAGTTTCAAATACAGCTGACTCTAGTATCGTAAGACTAGCTTTTGCCTGCGGCTTCACCCACGTGGTGGACGGAAATTGGCCCACGGGATCGTACTACCGGGATAAGAAAGGAACCCAGCAGGCTAATTGCGTAACGCATTTTCGGCAAACGATTCAGACTAATTTGCTTCATTCCGATCGGAGTTTGCTTTATTTTAAGACTTTCGTATTTCGTAATACCAATATTGCGTGAAACCAACTCGAATCTGTTTGAGACGCTAAAGAGTGAACGATACGCGCCCAGGTTATGGTCTAGCTGTGCCAAATTTTATCGAAATCTAAATCATTCAATCGTTAACGTGTGAAAAGTTAACAACAGTTACTTTCGCATTACCTATGGAAGTACGGATTCCTGCACATGGTTCTTTTAGCTATCATGTAGTATGCTTGTATTATCGTTTGAGTCACACACTTCAAACACCTCAAACTAACGATCTAGTAGGTGTCGCTACATCATTTAAGTATTTGCTTTTGTCCTGCCATAAAACAGTATTTTATTTATTCAGTCAGATCTACATTTTACCTAGACGATGATTTTCTCAAATTCCTAGAATAATAATATGAACAGAGTTAATCAAGCGTAGATAATTAATTAATCTGATTATATTGAGATAATCGTATTGGAAGCAATCATCTGTTAGTATTAATCTATTCATTTATTAATTACCGTGTTTACGCCAGTCACCTTTGAAGGATTGGCGAGCTACGAGTATATTACAGAACTGCCTCGGTCTACAACTGAGCATGAGGCCCTGGGTTTGATTCCCAGGTCAGAAGTGTTATAATTATTCTACCAGGAATTTATCAATAGCAGCCCGGATCAATGGCAATAAGCTCGCCCTTTATTACATGGTACTTAAGAGCAGGCAGTCTAAATCAAATTTCGAAAGCAAGCTCCGTCCTTCACTCCCCGCCTCTCAGTTATGTGCTAAACGCTAATGCATCGGTAATAAAGTTGAATAATACGTGCGCTCTTTGATCGTGCTCGAACGAAACTAAATAGCGTAAGTCTCAATTTTTATTTCGTTTATAACTAAAGCAATAATTGATCTAGAGAAAAAATATCTTGTGTCGGGATAATAAACTATATTTTCTTGCTGTGAATATTTATTTTAGACATAAAAGCTAAACAATCTTGTTTGGTTTTTTGAATCATCCTTAAAAAAGACATGATTTTCGAATAAAAAAAATTTTGAGAGAAAATATTACAATTACGTAACTGTGTTCAACATAAAAAGAAAAAGATCCACTAAATCATATACTAAAGTTTAATTTTGCTTGTATGTGTGACTGTTTCAGAATATTCATGCAAATTAACACAAAACTAGGGAGTCTCCTCTAAACATAACTGGCGAATGTGGGTGTACTATAAGTCCTGCCAGGGTTGCGAGTTTGTCCGAAAGGGATATCGTGGCCCTGGCACACAGGCAAATGAAGGAACATGGGTGGGTTTTAGTCAGTAAAAGTCTGACACGCCCTCCCGCTCCGCCCAGAGCGGGAGAAGTTATTTGATAATTTCCCACCAAAAAAAAAGGGTGTACTATAAGTACACCTCTGCCTAACCCTTCGTTGAATTATAGTGATGTTATGTTATATTATTACGGTACGGTAAATAATGAATAATCGCAGCAGTAAAATTATTTAAATTTTGTTCCCTATTTTAATATTCGGTAACGGGTGTAATATTTAGTGTAAATTGTACTATGTCAATAGATAATAAGTGATGCAAAAAAGTAGTAATTTTTAGGGTTCCGTACCTCAAAAGGAAAAAACGGAACCCCACTTCGTTGTCCGTCTGTCTGTCTGTCTGTCTGTCTGTCTGTCAGTCTGTCAAAACCATTTTTCTCAGGAATGCGTAGAGGTATCAAGTTGAAATTAATATCAAATACGTAAGTCTATGATCCCTTGAAGCTTTAAAAAAATCAGACTTCAAAGTCAACGCAATAAAAAAATACGGCGATATAAGCGACATTATTTCGACATATTTCGATATTCGCAAATAAATCAAAAGCTATAGGGTACTTCCCGTTGACCTAGAATCATGAAATTTGGCAAGAAGCAAGACCTTACAGCAAAAGCAAAGGAAAAAGTCCTAAAATTGTAAATTTGTAGTTTTATCACATCAAAAAAAATTGCGAATATCTGGCACATAAATCAAAACCTATAGGGTACTTCCCGTTGACCTAGAATCATGAAATTTGGGCAGAAGCAAGGTCTCACAGCACAAGTAAAGGAAAAAGTCCTAAAATTGTAAATTTGTAGTTTTATCACATCAAAAAAAATTGCGAATATCTCGCACATAAATCAAAACCTATAGGGTACTTCCCGTTGACCTAGAATCATGAAATTTGGGCAGAAGCAAGGTCTCACAGCACAAGTAAAGGAATAAGTCCGAAAATTAAAAATTTGTAGGTTTATCACATAAAAAAAAATTGCGAATATCTCGCACATAAATCAAAACCTATTGGGTACTTCCCGTTGACCTAGAATCATGAAATTTGGGCAGAAGCAAGGTCTTACAGCACAAGTAAAGGAAAAAGTCCGAAAATTGTTAATTTGTAGTTTTATCACATAAAAAAAACATTTTTTGCGATTACAAACTTAAATTGGAAAATTGACCGTGGCGTATATCGATGTATGGGAGAACATGTTTTTCAACTAAAATGTTAAGTTTGTTTTAGGGATAAATTCATCCTAACTACGGAATTCATCATTGTGCGTGGTCCGACACGCACTTGGCCGGTTTTTTATTTTATTTTGATCAATATTACCATGTCACATTGTCCCCCACATCCCCCTACATCCCCTGCCCCCCTATGCTCCTCCATCCCCCTTGCTGTCCCTACATCTATCTACACTTAATACGTAGGTGTACAATTTTGTATAATTTTTTGGCTGTCCTCGACAAGGGAGCAGCCTAGATATACATGCCAACATTAATAGAATTAAAACCGTTTTCTATGGCATAGATACTCCTCTCAACCTCGTTCTGGACACATTCCGCTAAAATATCAGTGGTATTTATTAACGCCAGTAGCACACCTCCGCCGCGAAACCATCACAGCGAAACCGCAGTAGTTAAATTGTACTGGTTCGCGTCATGTTCCGCTACTCGAATCGGATGCGAGTAGCAAAACATGACGCGAACCAGTACAATTAAACTACTGCGGTTTCGCTGCTGTGGTTTCGCGGCGGAGATGTGCTACCAGCGTAAAGTATTCTACCTTATCACACTCAGAACAATTGGGTGCATCACTCTTTCTCATTAAAAAGGCGAAGATGTTCAACGGAATATAAGTATAACCTTTATTTCTCTCTTCACAAAGGTTCACACAGTTATAAACATAGAGACAATAATTATAGCGTTTTTGACAAAAATGCATAAAATATGATCGACTGGCGTCCATACTAGGATACCCTCTTTATCAAGAGAAATACTTTACGGCCCGAAACGAATTCACCTTCAGCCAATATTTGCCGGCTACGAAATACCTGCAACGATACTTCGATAACGTTACTTTAATTTGAGCCAGGTAAATATAGCTTTACGAGTGCTATTAAATGCTATTTTCAATGTATTTTTTACTATGTTAACAAATAGCAGCATAACCCTCATGGCCAGTATTTATTTATGTAATTAATTATAATGGCCACGCGTCAATTACACTAATGAAGATGATATCGCTACGAGGAATAGATACAAATATATCTGGTATTATTTTATATAAATAATAGATGATTTGGGCATGTATATCGAATTCCTCTACCACTTTTGTCAACAATTCTCAGTAAATGGAAATTTCACGAAGGTTGAGATTATCTAACTGTCACAACAACGAGTGACTTTCAAAAACAAAACTCGTGACATTAGAAATTAAATTAAAAAATTAGTAAATAAATTAACTTCTAACCTATACATAAAATAAAGGAGTAACGAATAATTTTTGTCCGTCTGGCCGGATGTATATTCCGGAATGGCGCAAAAAGTAGTATATAACCTGGATTAACACATAGGGTAATTACGTTTAACTCCGGACAGGATAGGTAGGATATTTTACGACATCCACGCGGGTGAAGCCGCGGGTAAAAGCTGGTAACATTATAAAGTTTTAAAGCTGCCTCTCTCCTACCACTTTGCTGTGCTCGACTCAGTTATGTTATGACAGTGGAATGTCATGTGAGTAACTTAAAATAGAATGATATCATTCTATTTTAAGTTACTCACATGACATTCCTCTGTCATAACATACCTGAGTCTTGTCATCTTCAACTTGCTTCAGTTCTCTAAAACCACAAAACCACTCAAAGTATTATACTGTTCATACGTACGCAGCCACCTTGATTGAATACGAATCTCAAATGTGGAACCCAAAATATGAAGTGTATAAGTCAAGAATAGAAAGCATTCAGAAAAAGTTTTTAAGATATTTAGATTATAAGACCAAGCAATGCTCAACGGATTACCCTCATCGTTGCAGAAGATACCATTATCTACCGCTGGAAAACAGACGCCAAGCTAATGATATTACTTTTCTGTTAAATATTGCCAATAGTTCCATCGATTGTTCCCAACTTCTCTCCAAAATAAACTCCGAACTCATCACGTAGGCTTCAGGCAACGGCCACTTCTTCACATTCAATTCGCGTCAACCAACTACCGTCGCAATTACGTCGCAAAGATGTTGATCTATTTAGAACCAGCCCTAGCAGATTAAGACGAACTATAAACAAAGAATACTTTGTTGTAGACCGCGATGAGTAGCATTATTCATGATTAAATAACATGTAACACATATGCGAAGCAAAAGGAGTATGTATGGAGCGTAGCAGGTGGCGTTCTATAGTTTCTGCCTACCCCCATGGGAAGAAGGCGTGCGTGTATTTAACACATATGAGGTGTGTACATTACCTTTCTTGTCACTGTTTTTAGCACAATTAAGAATCTGTCACGATTATTAGATGCTAATTACGATTAATAAATTCCAAGATTTTTGATGTTTTGATTTTTAAGAACTATTTATTTTGTTTTCTTTGAAGAAAATTTGTTAAGTTATATATAATAAGATTCTGTTGTTTGAAATTTTTATTTCTGTATGTTTCTTTTCTTTTTAATTTTAGGTATAGTTTATAATTTGTGGATGGCAATTCTAAGCGCTCTTATACATAACTGACCTTTACAGATAATAGACAGAAAAATAAATAAATGATTGAATAACGAGTCACCTTAGGGTTCTACTATACATATCTACTTGGAAATAAACCATAAAACCCATATTTCAGGAACTTATCTATTGTCCATTGTCAACATGACAGAAGGCATCGCCTCTCAAGTGTCGCCGTCTATTTTTAGTGCGAATAGTCTCGGACGAGCCCGTTGTTATGTAAATCAGAGCGCCATTTGGCTCGGTCGTTGATAGCGCGATTAGATCCGAGCATTTTGATCGATTGGCTGGCGTTGGACTTATTAAGTTTGTCGAAGTCTCGTGGGATGAATAGATGAGTAGATACGGTCTGTGTATTATTGATCAGAACACCCAGTGTTTGGGGTTTTCGATTAGTTATAACGTTCCTGGACATAGTAATTTACTTTATAAAAGATCTAGAAATAATAAAAACTTGAAAAAAAAGAGACTGTTCTTTTTTATTCAAATTTAAGTAACCGTAATTCCTGTTTACTACCGGAATAGTCTTTAACAAGTGCAAAATATGGTCGCTAAAATAACTACTGAACAAAAATCGTATGATAGACCACTACAATGTGGCGTGGTTCAATGACCAATCATAATTTCACGCGACAGCTGATCAAAACCTAGATATTTAAACAAAAAGACTAACACGTTTATTGTGCTTACCGCTAAGGTTTAAACTCCTTGCCAAAATCTGTGTTTCCCGCCGATATCTGTAGAGTATTCAACTACAAGTAAATACGGTGAAATAGCGGTCGAACGCGAGACTATCTAAACCAAAAAAAAATTGAGCCGTCACGGGACGACTGGCAGATGTGAAACAACTACTACATATAGACTGTATAAGTGTATAGTGGCCGATCGCCACGCGGAATGCGTCGCCCCGCCGGCAATCGGTTTTACGTGCGCCTATAGATGTTTCAAATCATAATCTAATCATCGGTGTAGCCTTTTCCAATCTATGTAGGTTGGGGTCGGCTTCCATTCTAACCAGATGCCGATAAATACCAGTATTTTACATGGGGCGACTGCTTATCGGACCTCCACAACACAGTTACTGGGTAACACGAAACTTCTTAGTAAGATTGGTTGTCAGACTTTTGGGCTTCTGACTACCCGTAACAACTGTCAAAGTTGCATAAATGACAGCTGGGACCAACGGCTTAACGTGAAAACATAAAAATAAAACTATTAAGCTTTAAACCATTATTTCCATAATCGGGCAATATTATCCCCATCTGGCCATATTCCCCAGCAGACTGGCTACAATCTGAGCAACTCATCCGTCACGTCCAGGCAGTTGCCAACTGTCGTTGTTATGTAAATAAGAGCCGCTCAAACGGCGACGATCGCAGATTCCGATAAACGATTGAACTTTGCATTTGAACTCACAGAATAAAAATCACTACTCTTTAGGTGGAATACTCCTGGTTTTTAAAGTTCTGAAGGTGTGATAGCCTAATGGAGGCTTTACTTCGTATCAACCTGTAAAGATATACCGGATATTCCTTATAATGTTGGGTATAAGCACAACCATTTTTTTTTGTTCCCGGGTTGGATAATCGTCATGGATGTCCTCCGCCCAGGGGCGGGCGGAGGGGTCTGTCAAGTCCTTACTGACTAAAAACCACCCCGGTGTTCCCTTTTCACACTTGCACCGGGGATCATGGGATGAGGTGCGACTTCCGCTATCCCTGACTGGTGGCAGAGGGCATTGTCTGCCAACACCCGGTGCGCCTGCAGTGGGCCGGGTGAGTGGAAGAGATCTCCCGCTCCCTTTCCGCAGCCTCCCAGGACTCCTCGCTCTATTGACTCGACCACGGCCGGCAGCGACAGGCACAACCTAACCCCAGCCTTGGATTTCACACATGAAATCCTGTTTTGTTGAATTTTTGAAAATATTCACTACGCACATAAAATTTAAAACTTTATTCACATCTTACGTAATTAAACTGTGCATGTTGCAAAAAAAATACCAAAATAGGACAATTGTATTTTAGATATAAGAATCATTCGAATTCACGCTAAGTTTACGTCGCCCGTTAGTACTAGAGCCTCTAGCTTCGATACCCAGGACATGCAGTGTTTGTTGCGCCTGGAGAGTTTGTTGCGCCTGGAGAGTTTGTTGCGCCACTTCTTCTTTCCAGCTAAAGCACTAGGAAGTGGTGAGGGGCACGTTTTGGGGACTGTGTTATGTAATAAACTCAGCCTAATTTGAATTAATGACTTTTGATTCTGATCTTATTGAGTTATTCCGTGTAGTGTTTCTCAGTGGCATACTGAAGTCTGGACTTATGCTTGGTTGATGACATAAAACTCGCTCCTATGTGTTTAAATATTCCGATTTCGTATTTTTTTTTATTGCAATTGAGTGCTGAAACAGCCAGCGTATGGAAACGGCATTAATAATGCCCTCTGTACTACTCTCAGAATCACTGGAATTCGTTCCACACCTTTGCATCGCTCTTATGTAAATCAGATCGCCAGTTCGCTTCCGATTCGATACTCGGTGCTTGATAATCCATTTTGCATACATGTTTATAATATTCAATAAATACTGCATTATTTACGTATGATGTGCCCTTATGTTATTATGATGTGCTCTAATAAAGTAAGTTGTGTTGAAGTTAGTAGAAAAGTTTAAATTTTAATTCAAAATGTTTCTTCTGCTCCTTTAATGAGTGACTCTACCCGTTCACATAGGTAATACGTACATCATATATTTTTTTTATTTTATTACTGACCAACTATTATTCACAGTTTGCCACCACACAATGACATACATGTTATACGTCAATACTAGAATTATTATTACAATTAAACAATGACTACTAATTAGGTATGTGAAGATCCAAGCACTTGTTGTTCCTGCAGCAGAAACTACAAACTCCCAATGAAAAAAAGACGTCAGTATCTGAGTGGTTGAACTTAGAATGGACCTTTGAGACTTGAACAGCACGAAACGAAACCTTATTTTTGAGCACATTGCACTTGATTCTCCTCTGTCGCCGATGAATCAAACATTGCAATCAGTATACCAACTCCACTGGATAACATATGATACTGACTAATATACCGTCTTTTCAGTTATTTTACCTCCAACGTTGCGTTATTGTCAAAATCACAGTGATCTTTATTGTGGTGGCAATAAGGTTATTGTCGGGTTGCAGCTTAAGTTGCTATCAGAGGTAAAATAACTGCGAAAGGACTGTTAAGACTCAATTGTTGGTTTAGTAGTCGTAAGCACGACTTCTGAGCCTAAGGTAATGGGTTCGATTCCCATTTTGAACAAAGTGATATTGGGTTTATCCATCCGAAATTTCTCGAAGCAACCCGGAGTTAGGACTAGTGCGCGATTTATGACAATAGGCTCGCCCTCCATTACATGGGACTTCAAAATATTACTGAGGAAATGTGGGTGTACTAAAGGTACACCTCTGCCTAACCCTTCAGAGAATACAGGTGTGATGTTGTTATTAAATCTAGAGAACAGTTTAGTTTACAGGCAACTTAATAGTAATGTATTAACAAAACGAAAGTCTCGGGACCTCATTCCTCTCTTTCACGCCTCGCGCTGTCTTTGTCATGCAAATCGCGCGTCTTTGTAGCAGGTTGCAGCTGTCGTGCGTCTTCGTCGTACGATTAGATCGCGCGTTTGTTTGACAATGGCCTAAATTCGCTTCTTAACTGGACCCGCGTAGAAAGTGACAGTTATTAGATGTTCTGCTTAATATAATGGGTTTGTTTGTGTCAATTGTTATAATATTTCATTATATACCATAGGAAGGCCTATGGTATATAATGAAATATTCTAACAATTAAATAGTGGAGTCTGTGCTTGATAAATTACAAGTCATCACAATTTTTTTTATTTGCAAACTTGCATCAAAATAAGTGTTGTCTCTCCAAAATAACATCACTTTAACAGCATAAAAACCTGACAGAAAATGTTTCGAGTTTTCTTCTGTATCGCAACCAGTGCCGCTTATATTAGGCTTGGGATTGAGCTGCTCCAATTTTTTTACATACTGAAGTGGTTTTTTTTTCTTTTTTGCTAATTTTTGTAATTTTATATACAGTGACATTTAATGATTATTATTTGATACACAATGACATGAATATTTACTTGTACAGTATTATATTATTTTAATTATTGTGAATGTAAAGACTATGTTGGTTATTGCTTTTCTTTTTTTTTTCCTTTTCTTTTTATTCTCAGTTAGTTTTAATCATGGTTTGGCAGTTTGAGTCATTTATGCGGCCTACCCAAATGTCCTTTCTTTGGTATTGCTCGTCGCATCGTTGAGCTCTTTAAGTTCTGAGTAGAGCTGCACGATTACTGACAAATGCGTGTACTGACTGGTCAGGTCCAGTCAATCTGTGTGGTTCTTTCCTCAAAAGACCATTTCAGACACCACAACATGGCCTTCACATGATCTGACCAAGATTATGTCTGGACTTTAAAAGAGACTGACCTCTGAGTTTGTATCGGCCTTTCTTCTCAGAGTAGTCAGATAGAAAACGCCGACCTCATCTTGTTTTTTTTAATATGATTGACGTGTAAAAGTGTTTGTTCAAACCTACGTCTTACAGAAATGAAAATTATTTATCATTTATTGCAAAAATGTGTCACTTCTCACTGGCAGCATAAGTAACTGTCATAATAAGTGATCTTATTTTTATTTTTGGCTACTGAGCCAAAAATACGTCGCCGTCGCCTATTCAACCAGTATCAATAACTCATTTAAAGTAGGTGAGTATTCAATTAATTTAAAATAATATACTGTTAGTTTTTTATGCTACCAAAGTGATGGCCGATATTTTCGATCACAACGAGGTATCACCTTTTTATGAATTAAACTGAGTAGGTAGATATTTATGACGCAAGACATGTCCGTTAATATTGCATTGTCACTATATGAAGCCATATTTTGAAGCCAATGCAGCATCTTATATTCGACGTCGCTTGTCTCGCCACATAGTTTTGGTGTTCCTTCGATGTCAAGTATTATCACATACCTATATTTGACTTCATATATTAATGTATAAATAAAAAAAAATATAAAATATTTGACGTAACAGTACACATATACAGGGTGACACTTAAACTAAGCATTGAAACAGCCTGGTACAAAATAAATGATCAATGACCCCCATGCTAGGAAATACCTGTGTTACAGGGGTCATCTATCCATCCATTATGGATCTATTCGATACTAACAAATAAACAACATGCACTTTTGAAAAAAAAAAACTAGCCTAATACAACTAATTGTGGGGATAAGATACGGGGGGAAGAAAGTAAAAGGGATTTTAATGAATTAATAACTAGGAAAAGGGAGTATGTATTAATATGCCGGGAATATGTTGTTAGTGTGAGTATAACTGTGATGCGTGAGTGTAGATATGCGTGAGTGAGTGTAGATGTGTATGTGTGAGTGGGTGCCTGATTTATTTAAGTTATGGTTTGAGTATTCTTCCGTTTCGTCATAATTTAGAGTGAGCACCTATTCCTTTATTTTTTGTTTGCATTGGAATTTGTTTAAACAATGGATGTTTATTGTGCAGTTTATTGTAAAGTAATGTACTTAAATACCGGTTATGCCGTCGTGCATAGGTATATTTAATTTAATTGTGACATTGGATATATAATTCTAATGTGTATGTGTAATTTTATTGATTGATAATTATTTTAAAGTCATGTGTTTTATTGAATTTTAATTTTTATATAATTTATGGACTATGTCTGAAATAAATGAATTAATAATAATAATAGGTGGTATTTGTACAAACTTTGGGATAAACCAATGAATCATGCAATCACTATGTCCTGCTGTACCTACCTACCTAATATAGATAGCAGGTAATATAATCATCAACACTTTTCATACAGACAGCGTCTTTACAACATCCAAAGAAGATCAACGTTAAATAAAAGTACAAAAGACACGTCGTTGCTAATAAAATACTCCTTACTGCCAACAAAACTATGTTAAAGTTACTTACGCTTCGTGTTAACTTTAAAGCGTCACAAAACGCTCCTACTTCCGAGTAACCGCATTGCGATATCAATAAACTAGTCAACAGAGCACATGCTTTGGATTCAGCGTTTACAAAATGGTTAAATATTTAAAGACCTACAAATGTAGGGAAATAAGCTGTAAGCTATCTTATATTATGAGGGAATGTTTATATAACGCACAAAGTAGTGGAACTTATGTATCTGTGCATGTTGCGAATATTTTGCAATATTAGTAAGGAAGGCTGGGCAGTAATGTTAAACTGTAAACTTGCATGAATAATGTCAGAAACAGCAGATTTTGTTTTAGTAGCATTTTATACTGAATTACTTAAACGGTGTGCACTGTAAAGCGTATCTTAATCCCAGTATAACAATGTTTCGTAGCAGTGGTAGCCCAGTGTTAATGGCCTCAACTTACGAATAAGTAGGTCGTGAGTTCAAACCCAGACATGCGTTTTACTTTGTGTAAATTATTTCATCACCACTGGCAAACCGGCATGTCCTAGAACTATAAATCCGAAGACATGTGACATCCACCAACCCGCACTGGGCCCGCGTGGTAGATTACGGCCCACTCCCTCTCAGAGAAAGAAGAGGCCTCAATCAATCAATCAATCAACTCAGCGTATAGAAGTCCACTGCTGGACATAGGCCTCTCCCAGGCTGCGCCACAACACCCTGTCCTCCGCCTTCCGCATCCAGTCTGACCCAGCCACCTTCTTAAGGTCGTCGGTCCATCTAGCTGGGAGGCGTCCCATACTACGCTTGCCGATACGCGGTCTCCCAGAGGAAGAGGAGGCCTGTGTCCCAACAATTGGAACATTACAGGCTGATTATGTATGTATGTAGCAATATTAATCTGATGTGCCAGATCAGTGATAGCACTCACAAATAGATCCTGTTAATTTCATAATATTACACTCATCAAATGAAGAGTTTGTTTCACATTTTTGTAGGTAAGTTTTTATAACCCACAATACCTTTTTGAACATGAATCAGTCATTAGGTAAGTTAACATGTAAAAAACAAACAATGTCACAATGAAAACATCCACAGCAAAACGCAATAAAACAACGAAAAATAGATTTTTCTCTAACTAGGCACTTAGCCCAGCAACAAAGCGCAACAAACGCTTTAAAAGCCAAGATAACTATAAAAAAAAAAGTTATAAAACACCAGTTTCTTAGCATAGTTACATCAAAATATTCAGAAGCTTTTAGTTAAGGTATACTTTAGCTGTCTTTCCGAAATACACAGTTTACATCTAAACTTGGCGACATTTGAATTTTTTGTTACTGCTTTTGTTTTGTTTTTTTTTTTTTTTTTTTAAGTAAATATGTATTTGTCCGTAACTCGAGATTTTGAGTTCCGCAAGATTGACGTTGGAAAATATTGTAACTGTTTAACTTTTTTTCCTTTTACCGTATCTACTTGATATATAAGGGCCCGTTCACACGTACATAAACATCGCAGCGACAAAATGTGGCCAAGCAGTGGTTACGTGTGAATAGTGTCGCTGTAGCTTTTTGCAGTTGCGTTGTGGTAACTATGCATCATTTCGATATGGCTGTGTTGTCGCTTGTAGTTGCGAAGTGGTTACGTTGTGGCTACCAGAAAACAGAATGAATGAAGGAAGGGCGGGAGCGGGACTTGGCGGGATCGTGGCCACGACGTAGGCTTAATGTAGTCGGTACCGCCCAAACGGTTGATTTTGATTGCTAAATGTGGTCCATGTGAATTAACTATTCTTATTAATTTTCATACAAATAAGCACCCGTCCATGTGTTATAGTTGTGGTGTGTTTGGGATACGTTATTTCAACGATTCTGTAAGTGGAATTGAAATTGGCGGTTTCGCAACCCAATGTCGTTTTTGCTTCATAAAATCCGTGTTTTTTTAATCCATTCCAGGAAAATTGTAAACCGCACGCGTCAAAATACTCTAGATAAAATATATTTTTTACATCTTTCGTAATTTTAAAATAAAATATATTTTCGACCAATCTTATTTCAGCTCAAATTACGTAAACTGTTAATGATGATTTTTGGAGACCCAATCTACTTAATTCGCGAAGCAAATTGTATGATATTTCGTTAAATAAACTAGCTCAAATTAAACACTAATCAACGAACTCCACTTCATAACAAGACGGTTAAACGATTCCAAATATTTGTTCCATTTCCGAGTTGATTACACAAAAACGTTAAATACAAGATGGCCGCCTTTCAGATTTAATTATTCAGCGATAATTTCTCGAAGCGATCGGTGAGTGATCTACCTCTTTATGAAATATAATGAGAAAATTAGCTAAACAGCGAGGTTTTGAATTGACTATTCCCTCCTTTATACTTGGATTAAATATCAACCAATTTTCCTGAATGAAAATGATGGCTATTGTTTGAGGATAAACAATGAACAAAGGGACGGAAAGATGAAATATAGTTTGACTTCCAGAGGTGGCTTTATGGATAATTATATCATGAACCTACGTGAATTTATCGTGGTAAAAAGAATAATTGTAGTTTATGAATAATCCAGTTTTTCAGTGCTCAGAGTTAATTGGAAGTAGTTTGGATCTTTGTTACTGAAAACGAATTTAGATGTTTGGCATAGAAGGGTAGACTAGGGCTTGGACTTGTTCCCTATACTACCTTTCCTAAAATGCAAGTAAACCCGTGGGCTAGTTATATATAATCTATAGAATTGTGGGTTGGAAGACTTCACTATGCCGTATTGCCAACTTTTGACCAACCATATTTGTGCCAAACCTCGTCATCAGTTACTGTTTTGGCACTAATTATTACTAAGCTAATAGACATCACATTTTTACATTCCCTTATAGTAACAGTTTGCCACAGGAAGAAAATAACATGCGATTTGAAATTAATTTGACATTGCATAATTTGACATATAATAATAACCTATTCTATCCAGTGGATATTAACAATTTATGTTAGTAATAATTTGTATTTGACAAAAGATAAATATAATATTGATATGTACATCTTTCTAACTATAACAAAAGACAGATAGCTGTGTCGCTATCATATTTTATTTCTATTTCAGCCAAAAATTTGGCTAAACAACTTGCTTCTTTTGAGCAATGCAATGACTTTTTAAATAATTCTGCCAATAATTTGGCAACAACTGATAAATAGATTGATTATCATTTAAATTAGGAATTAGGACAATAGAGGAAACCTCTTGCTTAATAAATATTACACACCCATAGAATTGTAGTAATCAAAATAAATGTAATAATAATACTTTAAAAATAGTTCATCAAAATGTACAGGATGTGATAGGTAAGGAATTAGAATTGGAGCTATTCATGAACTGTAGTTATATTGATATCCTATGTGTAACTGAACGTTGGTTAAAAGTCCACCAGTTCATATTCAGCTTTAACACTCACCAGGTTGCCAGCTCATTCAGCAGAGTTAATATGATACTTGGTAACTCTTTAATAATTGTTCGTAACAATATGAAATTTAAAGAACGTAAGGATATTGTGAGCCTCTTTGTTGAGCGAGTTATTGAAATACCTTGCTTTGAGCTTGAGCAGTTCATTGTAATGAGTGTATACAGGCCCCCATGTGCTTCATATGATATTTTTGAGAAATATATGGAAGAAATATTATTAAAGACTTGTAACAGTAATAAAAAAGTTGTTGTCTGTGGAGATTCCAACATTAAAATATTCAGAAAAAAAAAAATCTGGTAAAATATAGAAAAAATCAGTAAACAAATTTATAACCTTATTAAAGTCATATAATTTATACAAAACATTCTTAAGACCTTCAACTTAAGACCTTCTAGCCATTTAATTATAAATGAGTTAGACTCTGATCACTGTGGCCAGTTAGTCACTTTCCCTCAGAAAATAGTCAGAGCTCAAAGAAAACTTGTGAGTTTTATTCCTGTAAGCAAAAGTAGCTTAGAACAATTTAAAAATAATTTAATGGAAAAACTACCGGGTTTGCCTTATCACACCGACCCAGATCAAGCTTATACTTCACTATTTAACCTCAATAATAGTGAATTTAGGAAGGTATTCACCTCAAAAACATTGCCTGTTTGTGACTGCGTTATATTTAGTGATTGGGCAACACCAGGTATTTTCAAAAGTAGGCAGAAGTTATATGAATTGTATCATGAAAAACATATAACCATAATGAAACTTCTAAAGACTTTGTTAAAAATTATTCTAAAACTTTTAAACGAGCCTGTTCCTCAGCAAAAGCCATACACATTAAAAATAAAATAAAATCCTCTGGATATAAAATTAAAACAACTTGGAATATTATTAATTCAGAAACGGGAAGAACGACAGTACGTAATCGTGACTTCCACCTAAAAATCAATGATGTAGATATTAAGGCAGACGTGGAGGTGGCAACTGAGTTTGAAAATTTATTTCCTTATATTCCCATTTTAACAACCAAAACTCTGTCATCGTCGTCCTCCACTTCTGCTTACTCAATACTAAAAGAATGTGTACCAGAATGTGATAAATACTTTAAATTCACGGTTGTTACCGCTAAGGATATTATAGAATCTTTTCATTTCATTCGACAGATAACTGACGTAGATACTGCCAGAATTGTTTATTTTAGTTATTTTCATAGTCTTATGTCACATGGGATTCTTCTCTGGGGAACCTGTGCGGACATTGATACTATCTTTGTTTTACTGAAAAGGGCTGCTTGAGCCATTTACAACCTAGGTCCAAGAGACTCACTTCGTGAAAAATTCAACGAAATAGATATTCTGACTGTAGCCTCTCAATATATATTTGAAAATCTATAATTGTAAAACTAAATATATTGTACATACAATAGATTTTAAATTTCAAAAATATATCCAATTTTAATAAAATGTCCGATATTCATAGTTTAAATACCAGAAATAAACACAATCTTGCTGTACATCGCACTCGCCTCCACAGAGTAGGCAACTCGTTCATAGGTCAATGTATACGCTTTTACAACAAACTTCCTACAGACATTCGAAACTTACCCATTAAACGATTTAAAAGCTGTATTAAAACCAAACTTTATAAAAAAAAGGGTACTATAAAATTTCTGATTATTTAGAAGAGAAAAAAGCTTGGGATTGAGCTGCTCGCTCTGCAAGCCTTGTGATCAAACTGGAAAACTTGACATTTTTAATTATTATGCATGATTTTATATACATATTGACATTGCAGAATATTATTTACAATATTACATGAATATTTACTTTGAAAAGTATTATATTTATTTATTTATTTATTTAAACTTCTCACACACAATTAGGTACAAAGGCGGACTAATTTAACTAATTTAATTTATTGTAAATGTGAGCACTATGTGGGTAATTTTTTTTTTTCTTTAAATATTTTCCTTTTTTTTTCTCTTCTCAGTTTTAATGATGGTCTGGAATTTTGAGCACTTTATGCGGCCTACCCAAATGTCCGTTCTTTGGTATTGTTCGTCGAGTCGTTGAGCTCGATTATTGCTTGCACTGATTGGACAGGTCCACTCAATTTTATGTGGTTCTATCCTCAAAAGACCATTTCAGACGCGGATCTACATGGTTCTCACATGATTTGACCAAGATTATGTCTAGACTTTAAAAGAGCTTGACTCCTGAGTTTGTTTCGCCATTTCTTCTCAGGGGTAGTCAGATAGGAAATGTCGACTACATCTAGCTTATTTTTTTAATATGACGTGTAAAAGTGATTCCGATATCCTATTTACAGAATAAACGATTTCATTTCATTTCATTAGATTATTGTTATTTTATTTATTTATTACATATACTTGGTTTGCAATTATCTATATAAATAAAAAGACAAGTCCTGACTGACTGACTGATTGACTGACTCATCAAGCCCAGCCTAAATCCTTGGACCTAGAAAGCTGAAATTTTGTACAGAGGTTCTCTTTATAATGTAAACAAGGAATAAGAAAATATTTTTGGGAATTCCACCCCTAAAGGGGTAAAATAGGGGATGGAAGTTTATATGAAAGTCCGTCAGTTTTGAAGTTAGGATCTTCAAATTTTGTGTTTAGGCTGACGATTGAAAATTAATATATACATGTTTCAGTGTTTTTGATAATTCTACCCTCGAAGGGTTAAAAAGAGGGATGAAGTTGTGTATGGAAAGTCCTTCATTTTAGAATGAAAAAATCACTAAATTTATTATCAAGGCTTATGGTCGGAGGCTATCGCCAACGGGGTTGTTAGAATTTCTACCCTTAAGGGGTAAAAAGGGGCATACAATTTTGTTTTAATTAAAGTTCTCTATATTTTTTACGTTAAAATCACTAATAGTTCGGCTTATGGTTTGTTTTTTTTTTTATTTCAACCCGCAAGGGGTTGAAAAGGGGGATAAAGCTTTGTATTGAAGTTAGCATTCGCAAAATTTTGTATTCAAGTAAAAATAATAAAGTTGATAAACTTGAAACTTGGCACGAATACTTACTTACAATAAGGGGGATTGGGGCATGTCAAAGTTTGTATAGAAGAATTTTAACTCGCAGTCCGATTAACTCGAAACTCAGTATTTATACTTAAAAGCAAAAATATAGAATATTAAAAGCAAAAATAGTAGTAGTCAAAAATGAACCATGACTGACTGGTAACACACAGCTCAAACCACTGAACGGATTGGGTTGAAATTTGCATCCGCTAAGGGGTTTTTGAAAATTCGACCTTTAAGGGGGTGAAATGGGGTTTTTGTTTGTATGAAAAATCTTATTCCTTGAGTTAATAAACCTGAAACTTGGCACGAATACTTACCGAAGTAAATTATAAAGTTGTCATGGTTGTTTTTTAATCTACTACTAAAGGGGGATTGGGGGATGTGAAAGTTGGTATAGAAGAATTTTAACGCGCGGTCTGATAAACTCGAAACTCAGTATTTATACTTAAAACCAAAAATAAAGAATAAAATGTATCAGCTTATTTTTTAATCTTTCCCTAACGGGATGAAAACGGGTTGTCAATTTTACAAGGAAGAACTTTACTGCGTGGCTTGATTAACTCTAAATTATGACGTAGGCATCTGCTAAAAAGGGGTTTTTGGGAATTTGACCTTTAAAGGGGTGAAAAGGGGGATTTCGTTTGTATGAAAAATCTTATTCATTGAGTTAATAAATCTGAAACTTGGCACGAATACTAACCTAAGTAAATTATAAAGTTAGTAATTTTTGTTTTTTTAAAGGGGGATTGGGGGATGTTAAAATTTGTATGGAAGAGTTTTAACGCGCGGTCCGATTTACTCGAAACTCGGTATTTTATATAGTTATACCTAATGCTCACAGAATACAAAGCCTTACATGTTTTTGGGTTTATTCAAATGTAACCCTTACGGGGCAAAAGAGGGTTTTTAAGTTTTAGGGAAGGATTTTACTGTGCGTCTTGATAAACTCCAAAGTAATTGAATAACACATGATTGAATATTTTTCAAAAATAAACACCTTTTCGGGTGAAAAGGGGGACACAGTTTATACCAAAATTATGTTTCCTTTGATCAATAAACTTTAAAATTGACCCGTATATTTTCTTAATAAATAAAACGACCATAAACCATTTTCGAAAACAACCTTTTAAAGGGGGTGTTGAATTTTGTGGGGGAAAACAATTGTATGGAAAGATATATCGCGCGGTTCAATTAACTTGAAACTCGGTATTTATATTTAAGATCGGAAAAATAAAATAAAGGAAAAGGTGTATCAGGGTTGTCAAAAAATCTACCCCTAACGGGGTGGAAAGGGGTAGTCAGTTTTAAAGGGGATGATGTTATGTTTCGGATTGGCGCAAAATGGCTGAACCGATTTAGATGAAATTTGGTAACATAGTTTATAGTTTATAATCTGTAACATTTTTCCGACCTATACGCGGGCGAAGCCGCGGGCAAAAGCTAGTATTAAATAATAGAGAAAAAAAAAAGACTACCGTTACTTGAAAAATTTGAGGCTTAAGCACCTTCTGGGCGAATTCACACTGATTGTGAATGGATCAAAATCATATTCCTTGCATATATCATTGAAATTTCTGCTTGCGCGCACTATATAACTGTTTTGCCTATAATTCGAAGATGTATGAGGTACACGTATGGGTGGATTGAAACGATATAGAGGTGTAAATGCTACGTTCCCCTCTGTTCATCTAAATTCTGAACATCACATCATGTCACTCATCATTCTCCTGCCCTTATCCCAATTTATTTGGAGTCAGCGCAATATGCCTTTTCCTCCATATTTCCCTATTAAGGCTCCAGCAGACAGGCGCGACGTGACAACTCGACGTGACTCTAGTAGAACAATTTATATGAGAACTTAATGGAAATAAAAAATTTAGTCGTAGTCATCATGTCACTGTGTTGACAGATTATATCTGAATAATCATCATCATTTTATTTAATTTTTTTAAACGTTGCCCCACACTCGGTATTTCTCCTGTATCGTGGGTGCGTTTACAAACATTTAAACTCACATACACAAACAGCCAGACCCGGAACAACTACTGGTAGGGCATACAAATATTTGTTCCGTGCGGGAATCGAACCCGCGACACGCAGCGCAGCAGTCAAACGCTTAACCACTGCGCCAACCGTGCCGAAAGCCGAAACCGTACTGTGATTTCAGTCGAAAGACGTCGAAGCACCGCCACTTCGACCAGTTCTGTGCTTCCCTCATCCAGTGGAGCCCTGCTCTATATCGGAATGATACCTAAAATTAAAGTTCAAATTAATTTCCTCTATGAACCTGTGACAGACTACCTTCTATTTAATTTTTATGTCTTTCGTTCAATCCAAAGGTTATCCGGTAGTCATACTGTACTCTTGCACTATGAGCTGTGATACAATTACCTATAGTATACAATGAAACATACCTATAGTATCAATCTATTGTGATCTGCTGTTCCTTAGACGTTGAAACAATGTACTACTGGTGCTATACGTACATACCTACATACATAACACTAGCATAGTACAAACGTATTGCAGCTATTAACTACTACCTACTCACAACTTCCATCATTAAAGTTCAGCTAGTATAAATGTTTCCCAGTAATAATGCATTAGTATTTTCAAATGAACTTCAATAATAATTCCATCAAATGGCAGTACTTAATGTAATGTGATGTTCGTTTGTTATTGCGTGCTTGGTTTAGTTTCATTGTTATTGTATTTGGAACATATTTATTTCACCACATCGTGTATAATTTTAGTCTATCTACATATATCATAAATTGCTAGTGTATTATATAGACTTTCAATTGTTATTAAGCCAGTAAAGACAGACCTAATGTTTTAGGTCAAAGTCAAAGTCAAATTATTTATTAGGCAAATTCAAATTATCTATATATATATAATATTTATATATATATAAAGTCAAATTATTTATTTACAAATAGGCACATAAGAGGCACTTTTGAACGTCAAAATTTATAAAAATAGAATTGATTCTAGTTGCCCCTTCCAAAGGGTAGTTTCGTATGGAGAAGAATCGGCAAGTAACTCCACCGCTACTCTTTTAAAAATGTTTTACAATATTTTGTTTGAGTACATTAATTATATGATTATATGTGAAGACGATGCACCTAGAATAAAATTACTATACCATAATAGGTAAAAATAATTAAAAACTAAGCAGTAAAAATAACTTAATTATGAGATAGATAAATGGTGTTCACATATTTACATACATTGTAAAAGTGTATGTTTTCCTAAAAAAATTAACAAAAATAACAAATTATAAAATTATAATAGCAACCAGTTTGATTTTGTCTAGACTCTAGATTGTCCTATGGAGCTGGACTAGCATATTTCCAAGTATTTCTATCTTAGATATTTAGGGAGTTGCCCATCGTTGCTTGTAGCAGTATTTTCACTTTACACAGTTACAAACATTTTAATTAACTACCATCTTTCATTAAAATTCGCAAACTACACTGATCTTCATGCAAATACTAGCATTTGTCGCCAACCAAGCATTTTTCGGTAAAAAACGAGTCAATACCACTTTCCTTGCCATAATCTATCAGCTCGTAAAAAATCTCGACGATGATTCTGATAACTCTGATTCTCCGTGATAGAAAAATAAACAAACACACTTTCACATTCATTATAGTTAAGTACAAGTAGTAGTAGGTTGCTAGAAAAGGTAACTATCACAGCCTGCACAAGGAAATGCAAATGATCGGGTTGGTCTCCTACTCAGACGGTGTGCAGACAAAATTATTCATTCTGAATACATTCTGTTTGGAAGGCGCTGATTAACCGGTGCCTAATTGAGTAACGAACTCCCCTCGACTCACTAAACAGTCGACGGCGACTAGATGACGGGATGTGGTGTGAAAACGTGTGGGTAGCGGGGCGGGAGACAGCTGGTGGGTTTTGAAAGGGTTAGACAGATAAATAAATATGATATTTTTGTTGTACTCCAAAAGGACGAACAACAGCCGGTCTATATTCTGAAAGAAACTCACCGTAACTCACCTAATTTACAACTGTAACGCCCAGTTACAAAAAAAACTCACCGTTACTCACCTAATTTACAATTGTAACGCCCAGTTACAAAAAAAACTCATCGTGAAAACTTAGCTTGAAGTAAGCTGTCATTCAACCTGCTGTGCTATTCTGTAAAAATCTCACCGTGATAGGTTAGGAAAAGTGAGCAGTCAATAGTGTCAATCTCTAGCATCAGGTCAAACTCAAACTCAAACTCAAAGCATTTATTTCAATTAAACCATTTACAGGCACTTTTGAATTGTCAACAAGTCGGTCAGTTACAAATATGAAGCTAGTTGCCCATTCCAAATAGTAGGTTCCTATGGAGAAGAACGGGCAAGAAACTCCACAGACACTCTTTTAAAATAAAATATTTGATACAAAGTATTGGTTACATCATTCTTATTGAAAATATACATGTGAGAACGATGCAAAACGTCAGAAGCGTCCGTGATAAAAAAAAACAATTCAAAACTAAAATAATTAAAAATAAGCCGTGGCAGCTAAGAGATGACCAGTCCCAACTGACAGCGCCCGTTCACGAACATGACGCATGGATCAGCACCATTCAGATCAACCATTTTGAAGGGAGCTAAATGATCCAACACACACGCCACCATCAGCGAGACATCTGAGTGAGCATGACATACTCTCAGCTGCCAGGACATATTCAAGTCAATGAAAGACATATTACCCGGTAAATGGTAGCTCTATTGTACATAGTACTCACACCTGTGTTATGCAATTATATAATACAAAGGTGATTGAGTTTATACAATGAAAAGATAGTCTTACAATCTTCAGCAGCTCCAACAGTATTTTCAAATGTTAATCAATTAGTTGACGTTGTGGAGCAGGACCAGCATTGAGCCAAGCATTTCTATCAGCGATGTAATCCCCCAGCCTATAATATGCCTGCTTGCATAGTGTGCGTTTTATACAAGATTTGAATTTCGTCTCATTCAGTTGAAGTATGTGGGGAGGAATTTTATTATAACATTTTAAACAGTACCCCATGAAAGATGAGTCTACTTTAGCCAGTCTGAAACCTGGTTGAGCTAATAGATCCCTACTTCTAGTACTATAATTATGTCTTTCGCCTCTTTTACTAAAAAGATGTAAATTTTTTCTTACGTACATGATGTTTTCATAGATATATTGACAAGACACCGTCATGATGTTAATATTCTTAAACAGTTCCCTAAGAGAGGTGAGAGAGGTGGAATGACAGCTCACTTTCAGCTCACTTCCCCTTAGTTTTCACGCCTAGGTAAAAAAAAAAATCCGTACGCGTTTTATTATTAAAGATCGGTATGAAAAAAAGTACAACCAAATGAACTCACTTTTTAATAAACCCATTTATTTTTTTTATTTTTTTATTTATTTACATTCATACAATTAAGCTCTTTTATGAAAAGCTAAATACTCAAATGTATTGTTAAAGTGAATATGCCTAACATAAATTTGTTCCATGTTTAATAAGGGAAAATAAGTTTTATAAAATCTAGTATCGGTTTGACTGCCGAGACCAACGACTTAACGTATTTTCCGAGGCACGGAAATCTTTGTACAAAATAGTAAAGGAAATATATAACTGAGCGTCTAAAAAAATATTAAACTTCTAATGATGGACATTTTTTAATTTCTAAATACTTTTAGCGCTTCTAATGATGCACACGTTTTTTTAATAACTGAGCCTCTTTTCAACTTTCTGGCCTTTTCTCACATTTGGTCGCAGTAACTAAGCTAGGAAACCCCGACCAAATTAGGTTAGGTTAGAACTGTGACCAACCGCTACATTCAAGTTGGTCGCAGTGACTTGGCTATTTATAATTTTTAAGACCCAAAAATAGGAATTATTTGAGAATAACAAAAAGAGGCGCAATAAATATATTATAGTATTCAATAATATTTTTAGGAAAGCAAAATGGGAATTATTTGAGGTTCAAATTATTTACATGCCTAAAATATGTCTGTCATGTTGTCTCAGTTTTCCAAAACCTTTGTACAAAATAGTAGGTAGTATTTTGTACAACGTTTGAGGAGATTAGTTTAGTAGTATTTATGTTTACTACTTAATTTATAACCCGCGACATTTTACACTTTGGGACATAGGTAATGCCCCACTATCCGCGTCTGTGCAAATTCGTTATCACTGCTATTCTTGTTATATATATTCAAGTTCTAATTGTGATTATGTTCCACAAACTACGCCAGCGTTTTATTCATTTAATATTAAGATCTGCATGTGGTTGTATTATGCGCGTTAATTATATTAACATAATTATGTTATATACGGCTTAGGAATTTAATTAAAAAGACTTTTAAAAGAAGTAAAAGTATGCATAATTATCTGTTCATTGAATCCTGTTCAGTACCTAAAGTACCTTTTGAATTAATTTAATTTGAATGCAAGCACACTTTATGCACTAGTTTCATGGATAATTTATATGTACGAGTATACGTTTTAATTTTTGTCCCACTGAATAGAACGTTATATTAAATTAGCTGCGCCGCGGTTTCACCCGCGTAAGTCTCGATCCCGAGGGAATATCGGGATAAAAAGAAGCCTATGTCTCAATCCAGGGTGTCAGCTAACTCCATACAACATTTTATAAAAATTGGTCCAGCCGTTTGAGCGTGAAGAAGTAACAAACATACACACACACAAACTCACAAACTTTCGCCTTTATAATGTTAGTGTGATTATGAACTCACTTTTACATATATAGCCTAATTGATGGAAAAATTTAAAAATAGGTATTTGATTGTACCATTGGTTCTTCTTATATATTTTACCCCTTGGGCCTATGTACTAAAAGACGTAACTAAATCCTAACATCATGATCAGAGATAATCGTTCACGTAAAAGCCAATTTGGACGCTTTGCCCTGACACACAGTATGTCAAGGTACAGAAGGATAACTAAAATAATAATTTGTCAATTATTTATCTTAACCAATTTGGACATATACGGTAAAGTAGTCAATACTTCATAGTTTCACGTTTTTTATACTATTTTTTTTACGAGTTTAGTCTGAACTAACCTCATATTTTGTGATATGTGACATATTTTAAACGGATTGAAAACTCTCTCTGTTTAGAGATAACCCTCTCTGATTCATAACCTAATGTGTGTCATTTCACTTATGTTTGACAAATAAAATTATGGCAATTATTTGTATGACACCTTTTGGAGTTGTATTTCTGCCCTTCTGTCTTCGCTGTGAAAGCTTCAGATCAGAAGTTTGTCTAGTTAATGGACCACTATGTGTATAAGTCGCGGCCATAGTTTGTTAACTACGACCTCTGATTGTTAGTGAGGATAGTTTCTCTAAATCTACTGTTTTCGTGATCTATTAGCAGTTCACTTCATGGTTTGGGCTTGTACGTGTATGTAAAGAAGTAAAGAAAGTTACAGAAAGTACAATATATAGCTATGGTATAGTATAGGTATATTTAACATTTTAGTTTAAAGCCTCGTATAGACTAGTGCGATATCGCGGGAGCGACTGGCACTGACAAATAAATTGTGCTACTAGAGCCGCGTCGCGCCTGCGATATCGCGCCAGTCTGCACGAGCCTTAAGCCTCACTATGGTCTACATTTTCTTTTTCATTTCTGCTTTCGCAGGTCTGCTGAAAAAAATCTTAAGAAAAAGCAGTACCTTCGTACTAAAATTAATACTATGTCGTGTCTCTCTGTATTGTGTACATAATTAATAAAATAAATAAATAAATACAAGGAGGAAATTACCCTTTTCACTAACACTAAATGAACGCCTTTATACAAGTGCGTTGTTAAATTTTCATCTTTCTGCGCTAAGCTGAGCGTTGAAAATACAACAGCAACGCTTTTGTGTTTTCGTGATTGAATGTTTGAAAAGTGTCGTCAACAGACTGGTGAAGGGTGCTACGCATCGGCTACGGCGTAGGCGTCGCTGCTACGTAAGCGTTGGCTACGGCGTAGGCGTTGCTGGTACGAAAGCGTTGGCTACGGCGTAGGCGTCGCTGGTACGAAAGCTAGCAGACAACAGTACCTAACTCTTATAAAAAGCACGCAATGTATTGCGTTACGTGATAGAAAATGTTAAGTTCAATTTGTATTTAATTTATACTTAAAATCATTTGTATTTTAATTTTATACCAACGTTTGATAATGACAGTTTAAAAGTGTCAGAGAAAGAGTGTCAGTTTTTTTTTTTTTAAAGATTATCCTTTTCGTTCCACAATAGCTCTACTTGATATTTTGAAGATAATCCTTTTATTTATTTAAGTTTATGTACATAATGTATTTATGTGGCAGGTACGAGAAAATATATGTACATCCTAAATGTGGCAGCTATGCAATTGTATATTCAGTTTTATTCAGTGTGTTAGGCAGCACGTTGTATTTGTGAATTCTGTTCAAGCTGAAAGTTGAAATTTTAATTCAAGGAAAAAAAAATTTGAATACGTTGATATTTTTCATTTTGCGCATATTTCCTTTTTAGCAATTTAAAAGATTAGCAAAATAAAAGCAATGTTCCGTCTCTGAATCACGCATTTTCTTAGAAACTTAAATAATATATCACTAAAGTATACATAATTTGTTTCATCGTAATAAGATGCTTTAATTAAATGTGTGTATTACGTATTACCTAAATGTTTTTTCCTGTCTCTAGTGTATTGTGTAACATAAGGGAAATATATAATTAATCCTCTAAAAACTCATTTAAAAAAGTGTTCATATTATAAACTCTATGTTTATAATATGAACACTTTTTTAAATGAATGAACCTCTAAAAACGTTTTTTGGGCTTCTAATGATGCAAACTCTTTTTAAATTTCTGGCCTATTATCACATTTGGTCGGAGTAACTAAGCTAAGATACCCGACCAAACGGGTTAGTTTAGAACTGTGATCAAACCCGCGCGAGCCAAATTGGTCGCAGCAACTAAGCTAGAGCACCCCGACCAAATGGGCTAAGGTTAGGTTTAGTGTGACCAACCGCTATAGTTAGTCGCAGTTACTTGGCTATTTAGTATTTTTACCATTGTATCATTATATTAGAGAGTATTCAATAATATTTTTGGGATCGCAAAATTAAAATTATTAGAGGTTGATTAAATGCATGTCGTATTAGTCGTCGAGCAGTGGTGGTTTGAACCTAGACAGGCGCTTTACTTTGTGTAAATAATTTCATCACCACTGCTCTCAAAACGGTGAAGGAAAACATCGTGAGGAAACCGACATGTCCTAGAACCTAAAAATTCAAAGACATGTGAAATCACCCAACCCGCACTGGCCCGCGTGGTAGATTTACAGCCCACTCCCTCTCGAAGAGAGAAGGCCTGTGTCCCAGCAGTGGGAACATTATAGGCTGATTATGTTATGTTATGTCGTAATATAACCCGGTTATTTGTCCACTTATTCTGCTGGCTCATAAACCAAAAGCTCATGTATATTTGCCCAGTACGCGACTCCATCGGTTTTCAAGTCAAACTCAATGGTCATGTACTGCCTTTTATACTCTCTTTAAAAGAAATCCGATAGTCGTATCCCACACATACATGACTGAACTATAGTACAGTCAAACAAATAGATTACTATCTAGAGGCAGCTAACTTGCAACTACTTTCAAAGTAGGTATGATGTGGGTGTGCTGACTACTCAAGTCTTCTACATCATTATTTTAAGTTTGTCTTAAACTAACTAAATGGGAATAAATTTCACAAATGAAAAGAGCCGTGTAGTAATAATGTAAATATTTTTAAGGATCTGTATCCAAAGTGTGGTAACGGAACTACAACTAAACCTGTGTTGTCTGTGTCCTCGTTTAGAGGTTACCTTATTAGGTATTGAGTTCATGCCTGCTATTAGGGCCTATAAAGTACGAAACTCATAGTGCACGAGTCTGGCTCGCACTTGGCCTGTTTTGCATGGATACCTATCTCTTTTCTCGTCTGTATCTATTCCGAACATCGGGAACAGACAATACAATAGAATTCTACCCGCGCGTCCAAATTTCCATCCACCACGACAGTGGGAAGACGCGTCGAGGTCTCACGTACGACGCCGCGAGGGAAATCTACTCGTCTGGTTATTATTTATATACCCTTTTGTTACAACTTGCGGAGGTAACGTCGCTAAATAATACAATGATACCTGAACACTTGGATGATCGAATTTATGAGTTAGAACGAAGAAAAGTGTATTTTTTTATTTATTTATTTATCTTTAATTCAGGCACATTACTCGTATTATATTACCCATTATTTTATGTGTAACTAAAAAAGTCTAAGAAATCTGTGTCGAGGATCGTCGATTCATTAGGTAATTCTCAGTTGTAGCCCGGAGGCTGGTTTTGTGCTCGGTTTATGGCATGCCCCCTTATAATAATGACACTTACCTATATCAAAACTGGTGACTTGTGAGTTTAGACATGTCTGCTGAATCTGAGAATGTTTCCGATGTTTCGTCAAAAAGTAGGTTTTTTTTTTTTGGTGGAATGGAAAAAAAAATTCAACCGTTTCTGAATTGAGATCTTATCAAAATCTACTGGAGAAGTAATAAGCGTAATATTCTGAACAAAAAAGTCTGTCACTTTTGGCAGGACGCGGTAGCTATTACTATTTGTTTTTATCGATATTATGAGCACTTAATACATTTTAATTGATGCCCTGTGATTTTTTTTTCTCCATTTAAAATACCTTTTTAAATATTTCTACAAATATTAAAAAAAAAAATGAGGTCTGCCAGTGTCGGAAGCAGAGACTAAGCTACCGGTGGTTAGGGCTCCAGAGACAGGAACCTCCTCATCATGCGAGCAGTATTAAAGAGTAAGCCTTTTAAATCAGGCCCCTGATCTAACCGCCTAACGAGAGCTTCGAGAGATATTGGTCGGGGCTTTCGGCCATCAGGCCATTGGCAGATACGACAATCGGCACAATGACAGCCGAGCTCATATTCAACTTGTCAACAACTTCGTGTGCTACGAGTAACTCGAGATATTTTATTTGTTTCTCTTTCTCAGCTTTCACGAGGTTCTCGTCATGTGGAAAGGTAACATCGATAATCATTGCCCGGCCCGCAAATCGATCTATCACCTTATATCGGGCTTATTGGCGACAATAGTCCCGTCAATAATGATAGACCGATCCTAGTACAACTTGACATGGTAATTTTCGAGAACTTGGTCGGGTACATACTTGTAATACGGATACCTCAGAGTCCACAAGTTTATATTTCAAAGCAAGTTACTGGTGAATAATCCTAGCCACTTGGTTATGCCTGTGCAAGTGCTGGCCGTTAGCCAGACGAGAACAACCAGAAAATATGTCTGATAGACTCACCCGGACGGTGGTTTGCCCAACACACATCAACCGTCCCGTCCTTCTTAATATGTCTCCTGTACTTATTCGTCAAAACAACTTCGTCCATAATTAACAAAACCTTCAGTTTCTTTGAAAAAGTAACAAAAACGTACCCAGGATACGGACGCTAAGAAATCTACACTGGGCTCATGAAGAGCCCGATAGAAGCGTCCGTGAAGCTCCTTGCTTTGTCATACCTCCATGCGGTCATCAGTACTACAGGTTTGCGCCAGTTCTCTTTTGCCATGGAGAGCGGGGTGAGCCCTTTTTTCATTGCGACCACATCGCGGTGCATACCCACTTCGGTTGAAAAAAAAAAACCCTCTGAGGCGGCACACTTCGCGGTTGTGGAGTGTCTTCGCATTTGAAAGGCCTCGACCCCTGAACTTCCGCGGGATGAACAGTCTCTTCACCGATGATCGTGGGTGATTCATCCGGTTTGCAGTCAGCAGTGTAAGTAAAGAAAAAGAAAGAACAATAATTTTATTTATCACAGAAACACGTGCATACGAAAACATAAAACTCGAGTAGGTAAACATTACACAAAACATATCTAATTTATAATCACGAGCACCAAAAAACAAATAGTCGGTAGCTGCACATCATGACTGTGACAAGAAGGCTTGCACTCAGCATGATGCTGTGCTATGGGGGACCCACAGCTCAGCACACTGATTTTCAGTGGTCACTCGGAAAATACGAACGGAACTCAAGTCAGGGCGTCGAGTTCAATCTGAGTCCAATTGAGTATGCCAAAAAAGGCTTGTACGTATTATCTTGTAAAATTAAAAATATATAGAATAGTGAAAATTTTAATAATAAGAAAATATAACACTACTATTAAATAAAAGTAATAATCACAATAATCAAATAACCCGTAATAAGTTAATACAAAAAAAAAATATTTTCAAATTATAAAATGAATGTAGGCAGAATTAGCGGCCATTCGTTCATTTATCAGCAAGAGGAATACATCCATTGAAATTAGGAAGAAGAAAATTTCATTTGACAATAAAGCCTACAATTTAGTCTCGTTATCAGTTTAAATACATTCATAACGAGACTAAATTGTAGGCTTTAGATGGTTGAAAATCTAATGGTGCACCGTAATCAAGCTATCCTTGCCAAGTTGTTTTAAATTTAATTTATTTTTCTTAATTTATTTTTTTATTTTTTATTTCGCGTCTTATTTACGTTAGTCTGTTTTAGTTTATTTTACTTTTAGTTTAGTATATTAAATTTCAAGGCAGCAAGATTTGGTAATCAATGCTATGTAGTACGCCGTAATTGTTATGTACAGACGCCAGCAGGTCAAGCTACCCGAAACTGTAAAATTTTCCCAATCAATGTTGAATCTTATGCTTTAACGATGAAGTTGAAAATCTTTTAAATAAATTTGACAGATTGGCGTCTGTACATTAGTCCTTTAGTTATTACCATTATGTCTAGAATAAGTTTAATGTATTATATGTATGTGATGTGGCTGTGCTTTTTTAGTAAAATAAAATGGTAGTAACGTAGTTCGGCAATCAGTTTTTTTAAACTTGCTTTACAAGCGAATAAGTCAGGAAGTGGCAAAGGCAGATAGTAGGTATATGTAGTGACTTGTCAAGTATGAGTGTTGGTAACACTAACAATATATTTAGTATTTACAGAATATGGTTACTTAAGGTGTAAGCGTCAGGGTAGCCGCGAAATTCGCGGAAATACGCACGCAAATTATAATCATAAAAATCATAAATACGTACAACTCACTAAGTTCATATATATCTATATATTTCACTAAGTTCATATAATAATAATAATAAACCGTTTATTTCGGAACCTTGCTCCATAGATCTTTGTTAGTGATACAACTTACATAACTATGTTAGTACTTACATTTAATTAAAAACAAAATAAAAATTAAACCTACAATTATATTTAATTCATGTATTTTCCTGCAGTATCAGACCCGTAGATATGCATACGGGTCCAATACTTCAGGAAAACGCCGTCCAGCCTACCCACAATCACCTTCAGGATGCCATTGGCACTCCCACGAATCCTGCGTAACAATGATGCCGTTCTTTTCCTCATGATTGCTGAAAAGCTATCGGTACTAGATCCAGCAAACATGGCTGACGCGCTACAGAATCGCGGTAGCCCCACCAACACCCTGAAGGCGTTGTTGTACTGGACACGAAGAGCGTTGTAGGCCCTCTGCGTATGCTTGACCCACAGGCTGCATGTGTAAAATGACTGACAATAAGCCTTGAAAAGGGTGATCTTGACCGGTCTCGTACATCTTGCAAACCTACGGGCCAACATATTGCATCGGACCGACAACGCTCGTCGTTCCCGTTCTATGTCCTGGTCATCATTAAGATCTTCGGCTACTATGTGTCTAAGGTATCTAAAACAAGGCACTCTGTTTAGAGCAACACCATATAGGTACACCGGCGGTACTGCCCTGTGACCCTTTGCAGAAACCCCAAACACCATGAACACACTCTTCTTCACGTTGTACAGGAGGCCGTGAGTCAAGGCGTATCTCTCACAAATCTCAAGCAATCGCCTGAGTGCCTCAATCGAGGGACTCAGCAGTACCATGTCGTCCGCGTAAGATACGCTATTTATAATTTTACCATCTACCGAGCATCCAACCCCTGCGCTGCTGAGTTCCCCGATCAACTGATCGACATACAAGCTGAACAGCGCTGGGGAGGTCAAACCACCCTGCCTTACACCACATCCCAGACGATACGTCTCCGACAAAGCACCCGACCATCTGACCTGGTTAATCTGGTGATTATACCAGTACCTGAGAAGCTCAACTATCTCCTCAGGTTGTTCCCGGTCACGCAACTTAGTCCATAGGACGTTATAATTAACCAGGTCAAATGCCTTTGAAAGGTCCAAAAATACAGCGTACACAGGTGTACTCCTGCTGGTGTAGTAACTGACCGTGTGCTTGAGCGCCAAAATAGCTGTTTCTGTAGACAGCCCAGCTCTAAAACCGAACTGTGTATATATTGACAGCCGAGCTCATATTCAACACGTCAATAACTTCGTGTGCTACTCGAGATATTTTATTTGTTTCTCTTTCTCAGCTTTCACGAGGTTCTCATCATGTGGAAAGGTAACATTGCCCGGCGCGCAAATCGATATATCACCACTATATCGGGCTTATTGGTGACAATAGTCCTGTCAGTAATGATAGACCAATCCCAGTACAACGTGACATGACAATTTTCGAGAACTTGGTCGGGTACATACTTGTAAAACGGTACCTCAGAGTCCACAAGTTTATATTTCAAAGCAAGTTACTGGTGATTAATCCTGGCCACTCGGTTATGCCTGTGCAAGTACTCGCCGTTAGCCAGACGAGAACAACCAGATAGTATGTCTGATAGACTCACCCGGACGGTGGCATGCTCGACACACGTCACCAGAGCACCAAAAGTTAATTAAACACTAATTATTCATCAGTATTTTTTTCCGATAAATAAAGTCTAGCCAAGTTTTTATGCTTTACTTGTTCTTAGAATACCAACGACGAGATAATTCAATAACTTGATACGTTATCAAACTAACAAGTTGTTACTAAACGGACACCTGGGTTGGAGGTATTCATCCTCACTCAAGATGGAGCCTTCGCGAATTATGTATTTTCAATAATGTAATGTATCCAGTTTATTTATGCTGTTTGCTTCGTGAGACGAGAATTTTGGAGAATTTGTTTTTGTAAGGTGTTCATTAGGGATAATAATCTTTTAGTAGATTTTGTGTTGAAATGAATATTTGATTACTAATTATACATAAGTAAATACGATGTTACACTTGTAGCAAATAAATTAATTTTCAGGCTGTTAGCATAGGTACATTTACGCAATAGTTAGTAGGTATGTATGTATTTTATTTGTACGGTTTGATATCGTAGACTTTTTGATTGACTTTTTAGCAGCCGACTTTAGAATGGTAAATAGGTTTTTTGAATTTTTTTGTAAACGAATTAAGATTTTTTATAGCATCTGTGACATTGGAAAATAAATAAAGATTTAGCTTGTACCAAATACTTGTGGAAAAAGAAATTACATTAAATGGAAATGCCCTATCTCAATGGGATACTAGTGGCGCGCAACCAGACGCGCTACCAACAAAATGTATTCAGATGTTTGGAGGGTACCACTCTAATTGCGTAACACAATTTTAATCACCAATCTGAATGATTTTGAACCAGTAATCCATTGCTTCATATGTTCAAAAAATTTGTCTGCTCAACAACGTAAATAATGCAGTGAATAGAATAGAATAGAATAGAATACTCTTTATTATGTACACCATAAAAGTTACAGATATAAAACGAATGAAATGCGAATGTTGTTGAACTGTCAAAATAAAAGCCATTGCTACTGTAAAAAATCAGCGCGACCATGGTTGCTCCACCATGGTGTCCAAAGGCTTATATCTCACTACGCGCGACCATGGTTGCGCCACAATGGTGTCCCCATTGTGGCGCCACCATGGTCGCGCTGTCAAAAATGTATGGTTGGTTGAGCAACCAAGCTACACCAGGTGAGGTGCCCTCCAAAGAGCTGAATACATTTTGTTAGTAGCGCGACTGTTTGCCCCGCCACTAGCGTCCGGGTGTGGGCTTATATTTCACTAGGACACCATGGTGGCGCAACCATGGTCACGCTGCCAGCAAAATATACACAGCTTTATGGCTGGTATCTCACCAGGGTCCGACCGGTTGCGCAACCCACCATACAGTTTTTGGCAACGCGACCATGGTTGTGCCGCCATGGAGTCCTTGTGAAATATGGGCTGTAGGGCCCTAATGTCTAAAATAAAAAATAAATAGCACATACAAATTTAGAGGTGAAGAACCATATTACTGCCAACTACCAGGCAACCAGAAACAAACAAGCAATCGAACTCAATACGATAAACAGCGTCATTGAGCGCGCGGCACATTTATAAACCGCTCCAATTCATTACGGACGGACGCAAATTATTGAATTAACTGCTCCACTGGGACAACAGGATATTGTGACGGTCATGATAAATGTATTGACGCAAAGAATTAAAACAATACACAATTTTCATATTAATGTCGGTAGGTAGGAATTAAATATTATCACTATAGCTTTTTCGTTTCGTTCGATTGAGTTTTCAAAGTTCAATACCTACTCGTATTAATGTCTTGAATAACAAAACACGCATCCCATTATAAGACGATGTATCATAATACTTAGCCTGTATCTTTGTAATAATTCGTAACAAAAATATTAACACGAAATATATCAACAATATCAGAAGAAACAACACTGAAAATACGGTTCACCTAGATTTGATCTTTAACATTTAAGGAATAAAGGTTAAATTGGTTTAAAGATAATTCCGTTGGCGGCAACTATAATATTGCGAGTCATACTCACATTTTATTCGAAGTACGACCTAAAGCTTTTAGCGGTAAGTCTGTAATGTTTTTATTAGGGCTCCGGGAGAAAACCGGCGAAAATATCGGAATGGAAACGGCAACGAACCGTGTCGAACGGAAACCGGGGTATTAGTGAATGATACATGTTGCATGGAGCCTAATCGAATGGATTTTGTTAGGTTTACCGCTAAACCTATTTTTGTTAGCCTTTATCAAAGGTAAAATGGTTTTTAATTTAGCGATAGTTTTGGAAATATATTTTTATAATTTATTGCAAGCAACTGTGGCTTAAATCTGGCCATGTTTAGAAAGAACTTAATCCTTACGTGAAAGCTTGGCGATAGTTTTATTTTTTTATTTTTTTAAAGCCTGTGACATTTTTTTTTTCTTAGTTATGTTATTTTGGTGTGTCTTTCACGGACCGCGCGGCCCGCGGCGCGGCATCCGCGCTCTCACGGGGGATACGTGTGAGCCGCGAGTAGTGAAAGTAGACGACATCCTCTTAATATTCCTAAATTAACTACCAACAACTATATATATATAAATATTGCAAAAGGTAATGAAAACGTTATACGCAACATTTTTTTTTATTTATTTAACTCAGCTTATCTCGACCCACGACCATCATGCTGGTAGCACACCTCCGCCGCGAAACCATAGCAGCGAAACCGCAGTAGTTAAATTGTACTGGTTCGCGTCATGTTTCGCTACTCGCTTCCGATTCGAGTAGCGGAACATGACGCGAACCAGTACAATTTAACTACTGCGGTTTCGCTGTGATGGTTTCGCGGCGGAGGTGTGCTACTGGCGTTATTGTGACTTGATAAATCTGATCAAATATTTTGTAACAAAATTGTGTATGTAAATGATTTAATTAGCTTAAATAGGTAATTTATATTCAGTGAAAATAGTAAATTAGCTCATATAAGCATAAATCTATGTTTTATTGTGATTGCTTATTTTAATTTATTTCATTGGATTTTCGGTACAAACTAATGCTAACTAATTTTCCGAGCGAAACCAAAAAGCAGTATTATTTTGTGCTGTTGCAGTATTTAAAAGAAGAGTCAAAGGACACTATCTTTCCACTTTGTCAGCATTTTATTATGTATTTATTACATTATAATTATATTATTAGCGTAAAAACGTTATTTTCAAACTACTGTGTGGTGGTGCCTATAAAAGCGGGGCGCGGCAAGCGCTCGCCCCTATCAGTTTACCTCAATCGCTGACACGACGGCCGCGATCGGCTCACTCACGGAACACGTACAATCGGTCCTGAACGATTGTTCAAGGCAAGCTCCGGCGATGGACGAACATCGCTTGAGGCTGCCGGACGATGTGCGTGAACTGCTGACAGAGAAGAACGCGGCTACTCGTGCCTACGACGTCTTTCCCTGTGACGCCAACAAAGCTCACATGCGCTATTTGCAGAGATCTGTAAAGACACGCATGGCCGAGCTGCGTGACGGTAACTGGGACAAGATGTTGATCGAGCTAGAGCCCACTCATCTGGCATTCTGGGAACTTCAGAGGAAACTCAAGTCCCAGCAAGTAGTCCCTATGCCTCCCCTGACACGACCCGACAGGACGATAGCATTCGACTACATCGACAGGGCTGAATGCCTAGCTGACAGCCTCGAGACCCAGTGCTCGCCCAGCTCTCAACCAGTAGACCAGGCTCACCTCGCCGAGGTGGATGCCGAAGTCGAACGTAGAGCCTCTCTCCCTCCGGTCGAAGACCCTGATTGTCCTCTAGACCCCGTCTCCCCGGACGAGGTTCACGATATAATCAAGGGTCTGAAACCCCGTAAAGCCCCTGGATCAGACGGTATCACCAATAGGGTGGTCCAGTTGTTCCCAGCTCACCTGATCATGCTAATGACCACCATCTTCAATGGTGCTCTTAGTAATAACATTTTTCCACTATCGTGGATAAATGCCACCGTCATCGGTATCCCGAAGCCCGGCAAGCCTAAGACCGAGCCTTCCAGTTACCATCCCATCAGTTTGCTCGACGTTTTCGGCAAGGTCTATGAGAGGCTTATTTATAAGCGTCTCAGAGACTACGCCGAGACGAAGGGGCTCATCCCCAACGAACAGTTCGGTTTTAGAACCCAACACTCTTGCGTACAACAGGTCCACCGTATCATAGAACACATAAGCGCCGGTTTCCAGCGCGGGTTCATGACGGGTGCTGTGTTCTTCGATATCGCGAAAGCGTTCGACAAAGTCTGGCACAACGGCTTATTGTATAAGCTATACAAATTCGGTGTGCCAGATCATCTCGTGCTCATCTTACGGGACTATTTGTTGAACCGCACCTTCCGCTATCGCATTGAGGGTGCGCTCTCTTCCCCTCATCCGATCCGCGCAGGCGTCCCTCAGGGGTCTGTGCTGGCTCCGCTCATTTTTACGCTGTTCACCAGTCACATCCCGAAAAGTAGAAAGGCGCAGTTAGCTCTGTTCGCAGACGACACGGCCATCTACTACACCGGCCGCAGTCAAGACCAGATCTCCCGCATCCTACAGACCGAAGTCAACAGACTCGGTGACTGGTTCAGGAAGTGGAGGATCGAGGTCAATCCTGATAAGAGCCAAGCGGTCCTCTTTTATAGGCCCCGGTGTAGACCGGACCTACCACGACAGATCAAGGTGTTCGGCAAGCCTATCCCTTGGGAGAAGCGAGCCAAATATCTCGGTGTGATGTTTCGGTGCGACATTTCGTTTGCTGAGCACATAAAGCAAGTGCGTTCGCGCTCTGCTTTTGCTCTCGGTAGGCTTCATTGCGTTCTGAACTCACGCAGCAAGTTGTCCCTTAAGGGCAAATTGCGTATTTACACAGCGTGCATCCGGCCGATTATGACGTACGCGTGTGCCGCTTTCGCACACGCCCGTCCCCATCTCATTCACAGAATGCAGGCACTTCAAAACCGATTTCTCCGTAAAATTACGGACGCTCCATGGTTCGTTCGGAACGAAACCCTACACGTAGATCTTAGAATCCCCACCATCAAGCAGTTTTTGAAACGCGCGACAAAGCGGTTCTTCGAGTCCGCAGATAGACATTGCAACCCCTTGGTTGTGCAGGCAGCTAGCTATAGGCCATCTCAAATTAGTCAGACTCGCCGACCTAGGCATACTCTCTCAGACCCGGATGACCCCATTACTCTCCTTCAGGAAAGCAATAGGGCCACAAGTACAGTGCACAAACACAAACCGTCATTCCGTCCTCGCCACCGAGGTACCACGCGAAGTTCAAGAATAAATTGTTCCCGCCGTCCCTTGCACGTCGAACCGCCAGCCCCGAGGCTGAGTGAGCCGTAGCATTTAATAGTAATCCCCGTTAATAATCATGAATTTAAACTTTCGATCCAGCCCGTCCCCAATTTGCTGTTTTTCCCCAACGACCGACGCCCTAAGCCGAGGTTCGTACCCCACAGGGGGTGGCCTTAGAGCGCTGTCGTTTAGTTTTTAATACTTATATTTACGCTCCTGGCTGGAGGCTTTAAGCTAATACCTTAGGGCAGCCACAGGAAAGACCGGTTAAGCAGTCACGGCCTCTCAAGGTCAACTGCGAGATGCCATACACAAAAAAAAAAAAAAAAACGCTCGCCCCTTATTCCGTCTCAAGCAGCCGTCGTGATAACATCGATTTGCAATATTGTTTAAAAGTCGTTATTTTAAATCAAGGAGTATATTTTTAAGTCTTAAATTGTATTTATTTAAGTTTAGTCATTTCGTTCGTTTTTTTTAAAGAAAAGTGATATCAACCGCTATTATCAGAAGTGGGATAGGCTCCATTGCCTATCTTATTATCTGTGTCGTGCGAAAAGCTTTTAAATCATGTCCGAAAGAGCTACCACTCATGTCCGTAATAGAGGTAGAAATAGGCGTGATCAAAATAGTGATGCAGTCAAACTCCAAAAGATCCTTGGAGCTATTCTGGCGCGCCTGACCGCGCTAGAAAGCAGCAGCCTATCCGCAACTGGCACCGTGTTGGCGACAATGACTCCGGAAGCGTCTGCCATTGTGGCACCTGGGCAGATCATCGCGTCTTCGCCGCAGGAGCCACAACCAGCAGTGCCCGAGTCGAACACCAGTATCGTTGGAGAATCGCTTGCAAGTACTTCGACGTCATTGGATGCTACAGATCGCCTCATAGGAGCGTTGAGTGCGTTAACCAAGGTCAGATCCAACCATTATTATATTTCAAACTTTGATCTCAGCATACATGATATCGATTGTTGGTGTGAAGAAGTTGAAAGGGCACGTGATATCAATAGATGGAATGACAACGAGTGTTTATCTCGAATTGCTAACTGCCTGAAGGGAGATGCTTGAAGCTGGTTGAACGACTGGGTCACAAGCGACCGCACTTGGTCAAACTTTAAGATCGAATTCAAACCGCTGTGCTCGCGAAGAATTGATGTAGCAAATATTTTGTTTGACGTCATGATTAGTAATTCCGACAAATATTCCACGTACGCAGAATATGCTAGGCGCTCCATCTTGAGACTAAATATTGTTAAAGGGTTAAGTGATGATTTAACGGTCGCGATTGTCATACGTGGTATAACTGACGCACAGGTACGTGCCGCTGCGACTAACGCCCATTTAATGACCAAAGATCTTGTTGAATTCTTTTCTATTTATACAAAACCAAATCCCAATTCATCTGTAACGCCTGTGAAATCTTCCCAAAGTAAACAGTTTGACCGAAACTCTCTAAAACGTCCACATAATAATAAAAATCGCGAAATAACGTGTTTTTCTTGTGGTAGTGCAGGTCACATGCAGCGTGCATGCCCTAAACAATCTAAAACAGGTAGATCCGATGATTCCACAGAAACAATTAATAAGAAACCGAATGGGTCATGCTCATTCTGTAAAAAGCCAGGCCATGACGCTTCGGTTTGTTTTGCTAAACAAAGATCTGAAACGCGTAATTAAAGCAACGTTAATTTTTATTTCTAGTTGATTATACGCGTTTCACTCATTTCGGAATCGGTGCTTAAATATTTTAAATGTACCCGACTACCCACATCAGGTATGACGTGCATAGGTGATCTAAATATTCAGTGTAATAGCCGCGTAACATTAGTTCTAGAATTTAGCGACATCTCATTATCTAGAAGTAATCTTTTCGTGGTTCCCCTAAAATGCCTAAACATCCAGCACTAGTAGGAACAAATGTTTTGAACCGCGAGGTGGTAACGTACATCCGTGCAAACAATGATCAACGTATAACTCGAATTCCTAGCTCGGATGGTCAAAATGTATTATTGTTCATCAACTCAAGTGAACTGTTTTCGGTTAACACGCCGCTAGAAGGTAGCGATCGTGAAAAATTAATGTTGGTTGTAAATCAGTTTAAAGGAATTCTTTATTATTTGGACTGCTTTAACAACAGTCACAACTGGTAATAATTATGCGCATCGAGTTGACGAGTGAGACACCGATTTACCGCACAGACTTTTAATCGACGAAAAATTTAAAGTGCGTGTTAAATCAATAATAGTCTTGTAAAGCTCTCGTATTTATCGATGGCGTGTTATTATTGGCATCTTCTATCGAAGAAGTAATCGAGAAAGTACGCGAGGTATTTACTTCTGCGGGGTTTTCTATTAATTTAAAGAAAAGTACATTTGTGGCTACAGAGGTTGAGTACTTAGGTCGAACTATCAAAGGGTCAGGTTAAACCGAGCGAACAAGAAATTAATATTTCTTTGAATCGCCTGTAGGTTCGACAGCTACTCGGTTTGACAGGGTATTTTAGTCGCTATTTAGCCGGCTATGCATCTAAGACAGCGCTCATTGCTAGTTTAGCACGGGGTAACGTTAAATGTCACTGGGGCGAAGAACACGAAAAGTTGTGTAAATACCTAATCCATTGTCTTACAAGTGAACCCGTGCTTGTTATTTTAAATCCGTGTAATCAACCAACGTAACCGATAGAACTCGCGTCCTTATGCAACATAAAGACGCGAGTTCTATCGGTTACGGCGCAGTTCTTATTCAGTTGCATAAGGATGGTAAACAGCAAATAGTGAAACTACGCAGTCGCGTACAACACGTCAGATTCCTTGTGGAAAATGCAGCTTTGTTATCAACTGCACTAAACGCAAGGTCACTCAGATCTCACCGCTACAATTGCTTATTGGTGTTGAATCAGTCACGTCCGCCATAAGATCACTTGTTCGCGATATCGCTGTTGATGACGTGCGACCGAATCGCAAGGGGTTAAGAGAGTTTTAAAGACAGCGCGCTAGCGAACTGCTTGACCAGAATAGACGTAAACAAGATGAGTAAGTTAATAGGAATCGGAAGGGCAAGCGTACGTTTAATCTAAATGATAATGTGTTTGTTATAAAATCTTCATAAGTTACAGGCAAGCTGGACTCAGGGATGCGAGGGCCATATCGTGTGGCGAAAACCCTTCCTCCACGATCGTTACGAGCTACAACTGCTAACTGGTTCGTATGGCAAAGTCACTCAGGTTGCCGCCGAGCACATAGTTGCTTGGCGAGGAGAGTGGACCCCCGAGTCGTGTGCCACGTTTTTTGATAGTAAGTAGATTTGTGTATTTACTTAAAAGATGCATGGTCATGTATTGTATGCATGTGCTCGATAACATGGACTGAAAGAGTCATGTGTACATGCATAGTGGTTGTAAGGGCATTGAGCGATGGCTCTGCCGAGACGTGCTAACTGGGTGCCTCCGTCTGTTCACTTACAAGGGCATTGAGCGATGGCTCTGCCGAGACGTGCTAACTGGGTGCCTCCGTCTGTTCACTTACAAGGGCATTGAGCGATGGCTCTGCCGAGACGTGCTAACTGGGTGCCTCCGTCTGTTTACTTACAAGGGCATTGAGCGATGGCTCTGCTGAGACGTGCTAACTGGGTGCCTCCGTCTCTGTTTATTTATAAGGGCATTGAGTTATAGTTAATTCTGCCGAAAGAGACGTGTGAACTGGGTGCCTCCGTCTCAGTTTATTTATGAGGGCATTGAGATGTGTCTCTGCCAAGACGTGCTAACTGGGTGCCTCCGTCTAGATGTGTTGTATCTAACTACAACAGACATATGTTTAGATGAAATAATAAGGATGTTACTAAGAAGTGCCATTCTCTCATTTTTAGCTGAAGAGGATAGTCTCGCAGCACCATCTACCAGTGCCAGCTGCGAAGACCATTCAAGTCGTGGAAATTTCGACACACCAGGGTCCATCAATTACTGATGCAGCTATTGAAGACATGAGCCCTTCGCGTCGCTGAGTCCACTTGCCGAAGATGTGTGAACGATCGTGACTGCAGCGAACAAGGACCTTCATCTGGACATTGTGGCTGAGGACAACCACACGTCAGGAGAGGGCCGTATTAGCGTAAAAACGTTATTTTCAAACTACCGTGTGGTGGTGCCTATAAAAGCGGGGCGCGGCAAGCGCTCGCCCGTTGACCGGTTAAGCAGTCACGGCCTCTCAAGGTCAACTGCGAGATGCCATATATAAAAAAAAAAAAAAAAGCGCTCGCCCCTTATTCCGTCTCAAGCAGCCGTCGTGATAACATCGATTTGCAATATTGTTTAAAAGTCGTTATTTTAAATCAAGGAGTATATTTTTAAGTCTTAAATTGTATTTATTTAAATTGATTTAAGTTTAGTCATTTCGTTCGTTTTTTTTTAAATAAAAGTGATATCAACCGCTATTAATATATATTTAAGTGATATTTAGCATATAAGAGAAAAAGGATTAACATAAATGTGAATAAGACTAAGGTCATGGTGTTTGAAAGAGAAGAGGATGTATCGGTGTGAGATGTGAAAATAAATGATAAGAGTGTGGAGCAAGTAAGTGAGTTTATATATTTGGGGAGTCAGTTTACAAGGGATGGAAAGATTGATGAAGATGTGGAAAGGAGAGCAAATGCGGGAAATAAAGTGAATGGTGCTATACATGCGATTGTGACCAATCAGTCTATGCCCAAAAAGGCTCGACTGGCTGCTCACAATGGTGTGCGGGTGCCTACGCCTATGTATGAAATGTGAATGTTGTGTGTGGCAAAAGAAGCATGAAAGTAGAATAAATGCAGTGGAAATGCGTTCCTTGCGAAGCATGTCTGGCGTGACTATGAATGATAGGCTGAAAAATGAGGTGATAAGGCCACGGTGCAGTTTAAAAGAAGATGTAGTAACAAAAATTGAAAAGAGTATGCTTAGATGGTTTGGTCATGTTGAGAGGATGAGTGAAAGGCGACTAACAAAAGGTATTTATAAAGGAGAGGTGAGTGGAAACGCCGGGAGGGGACGCCCTAGGAGGACATACAGTGACCAAATTGGTGATGTTCTAAAGAAAGGTCAGGTGCGTAGTACTCACAATCGGCGTGCGTGTATGACCAGATGTATTGACGTAGGCGAAACAAAAGGAGTATGTGAGGAGCGTAGCAGGTGGCGTTCTATAGTTTCTGCCTACCCCATGGGAAGAAGGCGTGAGTTTTTATATATGACATTTATTTTAGATGTATTATATGTTTATATTTAAATAAGTGAATTGCTTTTTTTATTTTATGTATTTTGTTTTCTCTTCTACTCTTACACACGTCGTCTACATCACTTTGTATCTACTCTCTTATCGCAGGTATGCTGGAAGAGATTTCATTAGAAATAAGCATCATCTTTGTACGTATTTCTACTCTCTATAAACTTAATGAAAAAAGAAAAAAATCTAAATGGTTTATTATTTTAACAAGTACTTAAACGTTATCAACTAGTGATTGGAGCCTCATTTTTAGCAGACAAGCCTTCGTTTGGAGACTGCTACCATAACATAACATCACGCCTGTAATCCCCGAAGGGTTAGGCAGTGGTGTATCTATATAGTACACTCAGATTTCACCAGTTATGTTTAAGCCCCATGTAATAGGGGCGAGCCTATTGCCATCAACTGGGTACAAATCTAGACTCCGGGCTACTACTTAGAAATTCCCCGTTGAAAAACCCAGTAACACTTTGCCCGACCAGGGAATCGGGCAAAGTTTGTGTCTGTCTCAGCAGTAACATTTGCGACCAGGCAAAATATAGGTACAATAGTATATTCCATTGGATGCTTACATTCATATCTCACTATATGACGTACCAACAACAAAATACGTGTTGGAAAGTAACTGTTCTGCCAACATTTGAATGTATAGGGAAGAAACTCGAAAAGTAACCAGTAGATACAGATAGGAGCAATATAACTTAAGTTTAAAATGGCCGCCAACTTACGCGCCAACTGAGACCGCGCAAACTGTTGCCGTAGTGATGTCGAATGTAAGTTTGTGGGATATTGAGAATCCCGGGAATTGGAAAGTTTGTCCTGTTTCACAATTTCGGAGTAGGTAGGTACGACACTACCCGACCAATTAAAAATTGAATAGAAATTGTATGACATATCTACCCAGACAGCACCACTGCACCACTTTTAAACTGTCTCCCAGATAACAGACAGTTTAACCCTAGTAGCCCAATCAAATTTTTCTAACTATAAAGCCCAATCATACGTCAAATTGCCGTCCAACATTAAAAGTACCTATTATTAAGTCATCATCATCGTCATTTCAGCCGAAAGACGTCCACTTTTGGACATAGGTCTCCCCCAAAGGGGGTGGGGGGGTTTGCCATAATCGTCACGCTTGGCAGCTGGGTTGGCGATCACAGTATGGTGTTAAATACATAGAGAACGCTGCTGCCCATGCTCTAACAAGTGCCCTTAGTCGCCTTTTACGACACCCACGGGAAGAATTAATAGGTAGAAATAGGCTGTTATTAAGTATTTTTCGTTAAAACATTTTTTTTTAAATATTTATTTAAATTGCACCAATGCAATATAAAAGCGAAGATGAAAATAATATTTATATACCTACATATAAAACTTTAGAAATACATAAGCATACGGAAAATAGCACAAAACTTTACAAACATTTTATTGTTACGATAAATTAATAAACTTTTAGCATTTATAAAACAGTCATATTATTATAAAAATATTTACATTTTATAAATAGTTTAATACACATAAACTTTGCGTTTACCACATTTTATGGCTTTTTCGTCCATATGGTCAATATTCATTAGATGGGCCAGGCTTGAAGAATTTCTTGGCTAGCTGGCTGGTTTGTGAATTCAACGCGATCCACCATCTCGTCATCAGCATCAATTCTGCTTCATCTTGAGACACAATCTTCCTCTTCTGAGCCTGGATTCTCGGGACAGTCATCAACATTATCAAAATTGAAGCTATGTCTTCCACATTCAGCTGTCACGAAGACGTAATTATGTTTTTAAATCAATTAATAATGTATAGAGATAGAAATAAAATAAAATACAGCAGTAAATCCTAGATAAATACCGAACTGTGATGAATTCAAAAGTTACACGAAGCCCAAACATACGTGAAGACGTACAACATTGCGATCTCTACAGAATGAAGGCAATGACGAAGTCGTCTGTTAGCTATTGGCGTCTACTCAGTTGGTTCGGACGATCACGGCGATCGAAGCAAGCGTGAGAAAGAGACCGCGAATATACGTTTGAGTGTACGTCAAAACCACGGCGAATTGGCTTCTAGGGTTAGAAGTGGTGACAAAACTTATCATCCGAACATTTTTAATTTAAGAACATACCTAATGAATTTATAACATCAAAGGACGTAGAAAACACACAACACCAAAAATAAAACGATGGACGCATCAGAGGGTAAAAGAATTCTCCGAACAATTGGAAAAATAAAATGTTTATAACCTGTTTACTTAGAATTTAGGCTCTTACAAACACACGCGATATCGCGGGCGCGACATGCACCGACAAAGGAATTGTTTTTGTCGGTGCCTGTCGCGCCCGCGATATCGCGTGAGTGTGTAAGAGCCTTTTAGAAAAAATCTTCAACATGATTATTACATATCGTCAAAATTCCCGGGACCCCCGCAATTATTGTAAACATGGGCATCCCTACATCGCACGTGACAGCTGGGACAACTTTGTACTGCGAAACAAACTGAAATATACATTTTAATTAAATTATTTTTGTAAAACGTTCTTCACATGACATGTATTGTATCTGTTTCAATTATTTCTGTATAATTTAAAAGTTAAAGCCAACTAAGTGTATTAAATTATGATAAAAATAAGTTGTTAGTGTTACTATGAAATAATAGTTACTTCATCAAAGCTAATTAATTTAAATGAAAATGCTAGATACATATTAAAACTACCTTCTTAGTACCCTAATTACCTTTGTAGGTATTTTATTATTTTTGTTTGAACGTAATCTATAATAATATTTTATACAGGTAAAATATGTTGTATGTTGGTTTTGATAGCCCAATTCTTGAGGAAGGTTATATGATATTTACAGTGATGCAAAATCATCAGATAAACTAACTGAAGAATACATTCTGTAGTTTTGGATAAACTCAACAACACCTCCAACAAAACACCCAACTACACAACTCCAAAAAAATCAGTTCAGTAGTTTGACGTAGCAACATGAAACTCAGACTAATAATGAATCAACTCTATGGTTTTGCCGACGCGAATAATCGTGCAGTAATTATTCTTTACTGTTGAAGTATTAATTTTCCCGACATACGACATGAATCAACATCTAAACCGCATCTAGGTGCTTACTTTAATAATGAGGAAAAAAATATAGATAGCGACGTGTTTGCAAGCATGTAGCAAGACCACAAAAAGGAATTGCCAATCGCTCGTAGCTCTATAGTTTCGGAAAGATGGCTAAAACTTATCAGTATAAAATAGTTTCCATTTTTAGGGGTGATCAATAACATAAGAAGCCTGTAATCCCCGAAGGGTTAGGCAGAGGTGTGCCTGCCTATAGTACACCCACATTTCGCCAGACAAATGTGGGTGAGCCTATTGCCGTCAACCGGGCACAAATAAGACCAAGCAATAAATAAAACAGTAATTCAATATACTGCATTTAACATCCCTTAGGAGCCGAGCAAAAAGAAAAAAGTCAGAAAGAACGCTAAGCGAACACGAAGTATATAGCGCGGGTGAGATGCAATGCGACGCACTGGGTCTGGGGAACAAGAAAATTCACGCGGACGAAGTCAGATGCTAGTTGGTATTCGATAAGATCTATACATAATAAAATCGTAGCGAAGAAAAAGAATAATTGCTACGAGGTCTGGGATCGAATTTTTGGCTTTTTGTCTGAATGTGTTCCAGCATCACGCAAATTCTACCGTATAGATTCTGTTCAAATTTTGCATAGATATTTCCTATAAGTCTGGTCAGTTGTTAAGCTATATATATTATTATCACGCTATTTGCTATTGGAGATGAGCAATATTGCATTATGTTTGTATTCCTCTAGAGTTTACAGTAAATTGTAAAAAGACGAGCCAAACGGTTAGAACATTGTAGATAGTTACAGATTTAATCATCACGCATATCTTAATGAGGCTAAGCTGTCAACAATCATGAAATATACACGTTGTAGCTACAGGAAAACAGTCATAAGCGAATGTCCTTAACTTTTTGAGAAATTTTGATCTCCATTCATAGATATAAAAAATCATACGGTCAGTAAGAAAATGCCAGTTTAAAAAAAATATTGTGGTGCCAATAGATCTTGTTTCAGATAAGGATCAAAAACACTATTAAACCAACTGAGCTTTAACGCTGATAGCACACCTCCGCCGCGAAACCATAGCAACGAAACCGCAGTAGTTCAATTGTACTGGTTCGCGTAATGTGCCGCTACTCGCATCCGATTCGAGTAGCGGAACATAATAACAATTACAATGTTTTCTCTACGAATAGCTTGGCACAATTTTCTAATTTTAAAGTCTTTCGGAAAATGGTGGAGTCCAATTTCGGAGCGTTTGGGAACACAACAATGAATCATTTTCCCAAAAATAAAATAAAACCACCTCTCCCGCCTTGTATTATTAGTTTGTTTTGGGAACTAGCTACGCCACCGCCATTTTAACAGTTGCCTTCCCATTTACTGGGTATCGTTGTCAAAAGTGGTATAGCAATTACAAGGACTACAATACTATAAGTAGCACCATCGTCTCTGACCCAATATCCTCCCAACATTACTGAAACTTGTCCGGAGATGAGCCACTGAAACTATCTAGCAGTCTCATCGCTAATACAGCATGAAATTACTGCTGTTTGTCTGCTTCTGTTAGCGTTTTTTGTTCAAGCTTGTAGTTTTTATGTTAACTTGGTAGTTTCTTGTTCTTTTGCAAAAACTGTAATCCCACGCTCACACCAAGATATGGAACATAATATATTCTACATGTTGTGTTTGCTGTCATTTATCGTTTTTACCTAAAACGCTGTAAAGAAAACTCGTAAAAAAACTGATAAAAAGGTGAACAAAACAGTTAACAAACAATGTCGATATATAATAAATTATGTGTCTAATGTTTTATACACGACTTGTTTTTGAGGTCTTTTATAAGACTTGTTGAAAACAAGTATCATTACTTGTAATTTGTAAACTTTTAATCGGGGGGTAAGAGAATAGAGCCAGTAAGAAGATCTAGGCCCAATTTCAGTTTATCATTAAGTAGTAGAGGTAGCTCAAACGTAAACAGTTTTTGTGTTTACCTAACCTATGAGTGAAATCGGTATTACCTCTCCCATGACTTTTATCTAGTCCATTTGCAAATTATTTATACCGATTTTGTCAGCCAATCTAAAGAATTTATGCAAGAAAGAAAATACGTTTATTTGTGGTAAACATGTCACAAAGAAAGAACACAAATACAAAATGAACAAGTTAGGGGAAAATATGCGTCGCATCCACGCAAAACGGCTACCGCTTAGCATAATGCTGTGACCCTATGCGAGACAGAGCCCCAGCGCTGGTTTTCAGCGACAGCCGGCTTTGACGTGATGACATCGTACTAATTCTTTACAGTTTAGCATGACAAATTTCTAAACGAGTGGCGATGCCTAAATATGAGACGCACCCTGGACAGTCAGTTTCGCTTAAATCCCTCCTTGCTCATTGGCTAATATTTTTACCACGTCACGACATGTGCCCAAAATATTTGGAAATACTGGGAGAGAGAGATGGGTATATCTATGGAAATACAGAGAGAGAGAGAGAGAGATGAGTATATCTATGGAAATACAGAGAGAGAGAGAGAGAGAGAGATGAGTATATCTATGGAAGTACAGAGACTCAAACTCAAAGCATTTATTTCAATTAATTATTAAACCATTTACAGGCACTTTTGAATTGTCAACAAGTCGGTCAGTTACAAATATGAAGCTAGTTGCCCATTCCAAATAGTAGGTTCCTATGGAGAAGAACGGGCAAGAAACTCCACAGACACTCTTTTAAAATAAAATATTTGATACAAAGTATTGGTTACATCATTCTTATTGAAAATATACATGTGAGAACGATGCAAAACGTCAGAAGCGTCCGTGATAAAAAAAAACAATTCAAAACTAAAAATAATTAAAAATAAGCCGTGGCAGCTAAGAGATGACCAGTCCCAACTGACAGCGCCCGTTCACGAACATGACGCATGGATCAGCACCATTCAGCTCAACCATTTTGAAGGGAGCTAAATGATCCAACACACACGCCACCATCAGCGAGACATCTGAGTGAGCATGACATACTCTCAGCTGCCAGGACATATTCAAGTCAATGAAAGACATATTACCCGGTAAATGGTAGCTCTATTGTACATAGTACTCACACCTGTGTTATGCAATTATATAATACAAAGGTGATTGAGTTTATACAATGAAAAGATAGTCTTACAATCTTCAGCAGCTCCAACAGTATTTTCAAATGTTAATCAATTAGTTGACGTTGTGGAGCAGGACCAGCATTGAGCCAAGCATTTCTATCAGCGATGTAATCCCCAGCCTATACTTGCATAGTATGCGTTTTATACAAGATTTGAATTTCGTCTCATTCAGTTGAAGTATGTGGGGAGGAATTTTATTATAACATTTTAAACAGTACCCCATGAAATATGAGTCTACTTTAGCCAGTCTGAAACCTGGTTGAGCTAATAGATCCCAACTTCTAGTACTATAATTATGTCTTTCGCCTCTTTTACTAAAAAGATGTAAATTTTTTCTTACGTACATGATGTTTTCAATTATATTGACAAGACACCGTCATGATGTTAATATTCTTAAACAGTTCCCTAAGAGAATCGCGCCTGCGGAGATTATATATGGCTCTGATGGCTCTTTTCTGCAGAATAAAAATAGACTCGATGTCTGCAGCCCGTCCCCAAAGTAAAATACCGTAAGACATGATACTATGAAAGTAACTAAAATAGACTAGCCTCGCGGTATCTACATCAGTAAATTGACGGATTTTTCTGACAGCATATGCTGCTGAACTTAGCCGTCCTGCAAGAGATGTTAAATGAGGACCCCATTGAAGCCTAGAGTCGAGCGTGATCCCCAGGAAAACAGTTTTATCGAAGAAATCTAGTTTCTCTTGATTCAATACTATCTCATAATCACTAATTTTTACATTTGGTAAAGAAAATCGTATGCACTTAGTTTTTTTTCCATTTAATACTAAATTATTGGCAGTGAACCAATTTTGGACCTGCAGTAGGGCGTTATTTACGTCGTCAAAATTTTTAGCACGTCTATCTACCTTAAAAATCAAGGAAGTATCGTCAACAAATAACACCATTTGTGGTTGATTTTTTAATAAATGGAGAAGACCATTAATATACACTAAAAAGAGGAAAGGACCCAATATCGAGCCTTGAAAATCCCAATTTACCTTCAAAAGTTCGGTCACATTAACAGTGATATCATCTTTTTTAACATTAAAACTATTACCTATTAGTACAGTAATAATGGCGTTAGGATCATATTCATCCCTAGTTATTGAATACATTATTTGTTTGTAGGAAGTCTGAGGCATGCAATAGTTTAGAGAAGAATGACTCAGGTTGTTGCTAAGTAATTTTCCTAACCCTTTTCCAAAACTATCAGAAAACATAATGGAGCTACATAATGGACTAGCTTCCATCTGAACTACTTGCAATGGAACTTGTTCATTATCTGGTGTATCTTGATTGGGAATAGAGACCTGAGCACTTCCCAACTGGTACGAATCCTCCGTTGCCTCAGGTTGGAGAGTGCCAAGACTGAAATTCCTATGCAATGAAGATTGAGAGCTGCTAAGAGTCAGCGGGTCCACTTGGTCTGCATTACAGTTGCACATGGCCATTAACTCATTTGCAGCGAGTATGTGCTCCTGAATTTGTTTTTCAGACGTCACATACTTAGTATAGAGTGAATGTAATGATGCCTCTAGTATCTGAATATCAGACTGTAAGCGTTGAGTGTCAATCTCATAAATGTTCTTACTGTCTTCTAATTTAATTTGATAGTTATGTAATTTATTTACAAGAAAACCACGTTTTTTCCTTAGAGAGGGAGAGAGATGAGTATATCTATGGAAATACTGGGAGAGAGAGATGACTATATCTATGGAAATACAGGGAGAGAGAGGTGAGTATATCTATGCAAATACAGAGAGAGAGAGATGAGTATATCTATGGAAATACTGGGAGAGAGAGACGACTATATCTATGGAATGACATGGAGAGAGATGAGTACATAATTATTGTTACTAACACTATATTAGTCTTATACAGCCCAGCGCTGTCTATCTTGTTTGTCTTAGGGCTTGTGTGCCCGGTTGATGGCAATAAGCAATCACAACCTATGTACTCGTAGATAGGGCCTACTAGAATTAATCGGATGCACATACACGAACAAGTGCATCTCAAATATCAGAGTAGGTGGTGAGAGATTAGTGGACCAGCATCCATCGGTAACGTGAGGATTTGTAATGTTGCAGCCACTTTCGGGAATCAGACGTTACGAGAAATGGCTAGGCTTTAATAAATCGTTTCTGGTAAGCTTGTTTGATACTGTTGTAACAATGTTATTATACTTCAACTTATACCTAACTGATAATACAACTTTACTTTTACCTTTTCCCCCACAAAGAAAATCAACTTTTAGTTAAATATTATGTAATTTTATCTGATGGTTGTATTCATATTTAAAATATTATATGCTAAAGTGTATATAACTGTAACGTGTTCACGGCTGCAATTATGTATAATGTTTGTTACAATCCCTTGAGACTTCGGCCGTACCGGTAACATTTCCCTAACCCACCTTTTAAAACCGCAATCTCTAAAGCTTTACGAGGGATTTAGTATCCCTTTTTTAACCCTTTCCATAAAGTAAGATATGCCAAAATAGCTACAAAGTAACATGTCTGGCTTTGGAAAAAAAGGAAAGAGAAAAAGAAGAATTCGGTAGTTATTTTAAATGCAAGAAGTGTCAACATCTCTGAAGTTAAACAGCGTTAAATTTATTTTTTATTCTATTGTCACACCTAGCGTTAGTTGTTGAAACCCAGTAAAAACATCTGCTATATCCGAGTAACTATCTCATAATCCTTAGATGTCTTTAGAAGTTGATTTTCCGGTACCCAACATACATCCAAAAATATTTATATTATGAGTTTCACTGTCGTTACAGGTCAGTTCTTATTTTGTCTTTAAAATCATAAAAACGGTATTTTTTTTTATATCCGGCATTACCCCAACTGTCCTACTGCACTAAGTCCCTACAACACAGACAGCTCTAAGATCGATTACTGGTTGCCCGGTGTCAGTATCGAGATAAATGACACTCGATTCCAGCATGCGAGTCGAGTCGAGACCGCAACGTAATCTGTGCTGTGACATATGCATCTTCACGTTATACAAAGCGGAATAATTAGTTGATTGTCTTAGATGGGAGTTACTTGTGTGCTTGGTTGGTTACGGTAACAATAACGGGGTGTTTGAATAAACTCGAAGGTATTTAAGACCAATACAAGTCGAGAACGCGTACTGGCAAACGTAGTGTGGGACAATTAGATGGACAGTGTCAGGGAGACAGGGACAGACTGGGCGATCGTGGCTAAGTAATAACAACGTGAATGATGTAATCATGGAGAAGCAGTGGTAGCCCAGTGATAACAGCCGCGACTTACGAGTTGTACGTCGTAGGTTCGAACCCAGACAGGCGCTTTACGCTATGTAATTTTTTTTTTTTTTTTTTTTTAGTTTATTTAATCCATAATTCTACAGTTTTCGTTTAACATAACACCTACCAAAATGCAAAGCAATTTATCGGCAGTGCTCTCATCACCACTGCTCTCAAAACGGTGAACGAAAACATCGTGAGGTAAGTGGCATATCCTAGAAACAAAAATTCGAAGTCATGTGACATCTAGAAAGAATGAAAAAAAGAAAGAAAATACGTTTATTTGCGGTAAACATAACGCAAAGAAATAAAAACACAAACACGAAAGAACAAGTTGAGGGAAAATATGCGTCACATTCACGCAAAACGGCCATCGCTCAGCATAATGCTGCGACCCTATGCTAGACAGAGCCCCAGCGCAGTGCGGGTTGGTAGGTACCATTATGCTGAGCGGTGGTCGTTTTGCGTGGATGTGACGCATATTTTCCCCCAACTTGTTATTTCTGTATTTGTGTTCTTTCTTTCACTGGGCCCGCGTGGTGGATTACGGCACAATCCCTCTCATAGAGTGGAGGCCTGTGTCCCAGCAGTGGGACTATTATAGGCTGATTATGCCATTACAGATCGAGACGTTAAGACGTTGTTTTGGTTGGTTGTCATTCGTACATATTTGACAATCGTTACGGGTAATCAGAAGCCCGAAAGTCTGACAACCAGTCTTACTAAGGGGTAACGTAACTGGGTTGTGGAGGTAAGGTAAGGTAGTCGATCCATGTAAAATACTGGTATTCAGCTACATTCGGTTAGACTGGAAGCCGACCCCAACATAGTTGGGACAAGGCTAGGCAGATTGATATAAAAACGAGAAGCTAATGAATGAAGAGTCTGAATGTATATATGATTTTTAGAAAAACATACTTGTATGATGTTTGTAAATATGTGAACACCACGTATCTATCTAATAATTAAGTTATTTTTCATTGCTTAGTTTTTAATTCGTTTTACCTATTATGGTATAGTAATTTTATTCTAGGTGCATCGTCTTCACATATAATCATATAATTAATGTAATCAAACAAAATATTGTAAAACATTTTTAAAAGAGTACCGGTGGAGTTTCTTGCCCATTCTTCTCCATACGAAACTACCTTTTGGAAGGGGCAACTAGAATCAATTCTATTTTTTTTGTAAATTTTGACGTTCAAAAGTGCCTCTTATGTGCCTATTTGAAATAAATGGTTTGACTTTGACTTTGACTTTATGTTCATGAGTATGAATGTTGATGGCTATAAGAGTAGGGGAAGATCAAAGAAACGATGGATGAACTGTGTTAAAGATGATATGACTAGAAAGGGGGTGACTACCGAGATGACGACTAATAGAGAAGTATGGAAGAAAGATACATATTGCGCCGACCGCAAACCAATTGGGATAAAGACAGAAGAATGATGATGCCATATGATCCTGTAGTTTTCATACATTTTATATGGACTCGTATACTATACGTGTACTAGCTTCTCGTGGCGGCGTTTGTGGCTGTGGCGTGAAGCCCGTGTGCGGCGAGCCTTACGCTCGCTCGGCTCACGCGCGGTTTGACACAATTCTAACCTAACCCATATGGTCAACATTTTGATATTCAAAATTTTGCAAATTCAACATTTTAGTCCAGAAGGTTATTTCCACATTGTGGTCCGGTGGCTAATATTTATACGAAAAGAAAAACAGACTCAAAGAAATAGAGTGACACTATGGAGTACTTAATTGTAGTTTCGATTTAATAATTGTCGGAATTTACTTTATTTACGTTTAAGTCTCGCGTTCGTGGTAGGGCCTCGGATCTCTGATACCTAGTTGTTGACGAGACTACACTGACCACCAGGCTAACATAACATGAACATACAGAAATGCAACTTAAAATGGTCATGTAAATCACCAACATGCGCCACATACACACAAACATTCTGCCGCGCACAAGATTGATTGCTGACGCTACCTTCGTCACTATTGATATAAATGGCCGCTGATAGCAGCGAACAGATTTATACCATTCGCTATCACCCCGACTGATTTCCTGATTGTCTTTAACGTATGTAGAGTGTTATCTATAACGTACAATTATTACGGCTGTATCAACAAAGCGGTAGGTAGAAGTGTATGCTGACTGTTTGGTTATGAGTAAGTTTTGCGAGCCTTTTCACACCTGGACTGCGATATACTGCTTAGTCTGAATTTTCTAATGGGAAACCCTGCAACACTGCACGCTGCACAGTCCAGGGTCCGAACTTATCAGACAAGCTCGATTATAAAATGACTCGTTCTTATTTACATAAATCTTCATAATTATACAAAATGATAACTACGATAAGCATTCAAGACGGAAATAGACTTGCAAAGAAGTAAATAAATACGTCCAATTTCAGCCGAAAGACGTCCACTGCTCGACATAGGCCTCCCCCAAAAGGGAGTTGCCCTAATCGCCACGCTTAGCGCCAGGTTATCCATCGCAGTATGGTGTTAAAATTCGTAGAGAACGCTGCTGCCCATTCTCTAGTAAGTCTCTTAGTCGCCTTTTACGACACCCACGGGAAGAAATAGGAACTGCAAAAGTAATTCCTTCTTAATCACGTCAAAACAACGACCCAATTTGGATGAAAACATGAACAAAGATTTGTTTGTCAGCAGAACAAGCGTGTTTTTATCACCAGCTAAAATAAGTTTTCCACGTGGAAGAAGCTTCAAGCGAAGCTGTAGTTCCTAAATAAAGTAACAATCATCTCCTTTCAGACGAAATACAAAACAGGAAAATACCTGTATATATAGGGAGGGTTACATAAAAAAACTTTCCATTTTGTTTTCCCTGTAAAGTATAAGACGGGAGAGTAATGAAAAGAGCTTATCTTGGACATATTTTTAATAACAACAAAGTATTTAAGCAAAAAATAACTACATTCTCCGTTGTAGGTACTCAATCTTTTTTTTAGGGTTCCGTACCCAAAGGGTAAAACGGGAACCCTATTACTAAGGCTCCGCCGTCTGTCTGTCTGTCTGTCTGTCCATCTGTCACCAGGCTGTAACTCATGAACCGTGATAGTTAGACAGTTGAAATTTTCACAGATGATGTATTTCTGTTCCCGCTATAACAAAAAATACTAAAAAACAGAATAAAATAAATATTTAAGGAGGCTATCATACAACAAACGTGATTTTTTTTCTCCTTTTTGCTCGATATTGATAACAGCAACCGGTAGACGCTTGAAATAGTCACAGAATATTTAGTTATATATTCACTTTAAAAATAAATAATTAAATTAAAACAAAACAAATATTTAAGGGGGCTCCCATACAACAAACGTGATAATTTTGCCATTTTTATTGAGAATGGTACGGAACCCTTCGTGCGCGAGTCCGACTCGCACTTGTCCGTTTTTTTTCTGTTGGAATTGAAGAGAAAATATAATTGCTTGAGTATATTGTAGGCACCTGTTTGTTTTAGAAATATTTTTTGTTTCAGTAAAAGCCTGGGTTTACCTGTCTTAGCTGTCAAACTGTCAGCCTCGCCTGATGAATGAGGACCAATACGAAGCATTTTTTACTTAAAAGCGATTATGTACTTTGACCTTGAAGTACACAGGTAACGTAGTCTCAATAAACATATCATCGTGCCTGTATTCCACGAAGGGTAGGCAGAAGTGTTTAGTACAACTACATTTCAAGTTTAAGGTTCATAATTATAGGAGGCGAGCTTATTACCATTAACCACAAATCCAAACGCCTACGCTACAAAGAATTTCGGGAACTCATGACGCTTTGTCCTACCTGGTGATCAAACCCAGGACCTCACGCTCAACAGTCACGCTTGCGACCACTAGACAGACGAGGAAAACTAATTGAATCTATTTCGTCCACTTTAAGGCTCGTGCAGACTGGCGTGATATCGCGGGCGCGACCGGCACCGTGACACTTTCCATGAAGTTTTCGTAGAAATTGTTCTACTAGTGTCGTGTCGCGCCTGTCTACGGGAGCCTTTCATGGTTAGAAAAGCGCACCAAAATTAGTTTTTGATGAATGTATTAATTTTTAAGAAAGCATGATACTTTTGTATTTTTATTTTGTATTTCGTGTTTTGTCGTTAAATAAATGTCATTCTATTTATCTTTCTTTCTTTATTTATAAAAATATCAAATTAAAATGCCTTGATATCATAATTATAGTATTTTCTACCATGTATAACTAAGCTATTTAATGTTACAGCTCCATCAACGAATCTGTGAAAATCGGACGGCAGCCGTCGACGGTTTATGTCGCAGCATTTGGAGCCAGGCCAGTGGGATGTACCCGTAATGGAGTAATGGAACGAAGATGGATGCGATCACTTAAATGGATAAAATAAATTTTAATTTATTATGAAGTAAATTGTCGAGTTCTTTTAATGGTTTGGATGTTTCAGTGCTTTTTTTTGTTTGTTTCCATTAAGTTAATCTTGTTTTATGGCAATCAATTAAGTCTTTTAAATGTTTAAATAGTATAATTGGAAAGGCATTGTGTTTAAACGAGAGTATCAATAATTTACATGATGTAGGTACTCTTCTTCTTATTTTCGTGTACGAAAACTTTTATTTGACCTCTTTACAATGTCTGTAACTTTAAAATTGGCTTGAGTGCCAGTGGGAAGTCATAATTAAAAATTAAAATTAGAAACAAGCAACTATAAAAGGTATAAGATTAAGAGTTCCAGTCTTCAGGTTTTTGCTGCTCGGGATGCTAGGGTGGCAGGAAACAGAAACGGCAGGATGAAGCGGGACAGGATGTGGACGAGACAAGAAGTCTTGTGGCGTAGTGAAACAGGAGAAGGTATTTCTATTCAGGAGAGGAAAAAGGTTTTATAAACAAGAGGCTATGCGTGGCTATGGCGGCTATGTGATGCTTCCAATAGCAGTAGGGCCGTGTTGGCTGTCAAGCACCACGGGATTCCCATTAATGTCCAGGAGTAGGCAAAGAAGAGGGCGTAGTCGTCTTCAGTCACGCCGTTGCAAGATAGAGCAGAGGCACTGTCTCACGCTCAGCAGGAGGAGATTCTTGGCTTCCTACGAGTAAGGGAGTGATCAGCTGCGGGGTATTACGCCACGCAGTTAGAGTGCCGCTAACATCAGAGACCTCCCAGAGGCGCAGGCGAGAGGACCGGAGGTAACGGAGGAGAATAATCACACACGTATGGTTTTAATTCAAACGGTTATACTCGTATTCAATTACTTCACAATAAAACTGTCGTAAGACTTAGCGTAAACACTTCAAGTAAAACTAAAAAAGGCTTAAATTGAACTAATACTGGACTCAATCAAGACTAAAATCCGAAGTTAAACTCGAGTAAAACTAAACCTTTGTCAAGTATAAAAGCGGCCATCAGCCGCTTTTATAGATTCTGGGCCAATGTTCTAGAAGTTTGTTTGTTTTGTTTTTTGTTTTTTTTTTTGTTGGAAGTATCCAAACAACCAAACAATTTAAAATTACTTTGTGTTTGAATGTCAACCAGAATCAATAAATACAACTTATAATGAGAACCTAACCTTATAACACTAATTATAAAGTGTAGACCCTGGTCTAATCAAGAAAGCTATAAGGTTTAGAAAAAAAAAAGACCGACAAATTACAATTTAAAATTAAAGATGTTAACGAAAATGTAGACTTGGTCTAATCAAGAAAGCTATAAAGTTTGGAAAAGAAAACAGACAAATTACAATTTAAAATGAAAGATGTCAAAGACTATAATAAATATTCTAAGATTTTTCACAATAATAGAATGAATACTATAAAAAACAGTATTATATACAAAACCAGTTAGAAGTAACTAAAGGTTTGGTTTTTAGCGTTAGTAGTGTTCATGAATATGTAAATGGAGTAAGTGTGTAATGTCAATATGTATATATATGTTTAAACGGTACAAAAAAACATGTTTTCAACCAATCACAAAGGTTTATTTGTGCATCATTGATTAAAGACTTGATTAGGCTCTCAGTAATTCGAGGAGATTATGGTCAAAGAGGTAGGTAGAAGGTAGAAATTTAACAATGATGATAAACGATCAACTTTCATTTACAGCTGCCAAACTTCTATGCATAATTATTATAAATTAAAGTCGGTTTTCGTGTCGGTACGTATGTGTGACCGCGTTATTCTTCGTAACGACGGATTTTGATGCTGTTTTTACCATTATTTAGATAATCTACATTATAGAAGAATGGTAGGACTCCATGTAATCTGGGTGTCGCATTTAGACTTCTCTCGTACATTCGTAAAAATACTGGCAAAAGATCCTACCTAGATCTCAAATTAAGATAAAAGGTAACCGTAGCATATTTTTAGGGTTCCGTACCCAGAGGGTAAAACGGAAACTCTATTACTAAGGCTCCGCCGTCTGTCTGTCTGACTGTCTGTCTGTCCGTCTGTCACCAGGCTGTATCTCATGAACCGTGATAGTTAGACAGTTGAAACTTTCACAGATGATGTATTTCTGTTGCCGCTATAACAACAAATACTAAAAAAATAGAATAAAATAAATATTTAAGGGGGCCCCCATACAACAAACGTGATTTTTTGCTCGTTTTTGCTCGATATTGATAGCGGCAACAGGTAGACGCTTGAAATATTCACAGAATATTTAGTTATATATTCACTTTAAAAATAAATAATTAAATTAAAATAAAACAAATATTTAAGGGGGGCTCCCATACAACAAACGTGATTTTTTTGCCGTTTTTATAGGTAATGGTACGAAACCCTTCATGCGCGAGTCCGACTCGCACTTGGTCGGTTTTTTTACTATTGGCTTTCGCTAGAAAAACGCTATTTAAAGAGCGCGGGTGCCTCCGTTTATACTGACCTCATGACAGTTAACCAAAGAGTAGCTGTAAACAGTACGACATTAAAAGATGGCGTAAATGAATAGTTCCAATAATTATTACTGAAGGGAAAAGTGGCACTAGAAGTCGGTTTAGTACATTAAGCCCTCTACACATAGGTCAACTTATCCCATCTTGCTTCATGCACTTCTTAGCTAAGCAGGCATAATATATTATGACGAGTTTATTTATGATTGACAAAATGTCTTTTGTTATTAATTATGATCTTACACGTACACAACGTCATCGTTATCATCATTTCAGCTGAAAGACGTCCACTGCTGGACATAGGCCTCCCCCAAGGGGGGTTGCCAGTTGCCATAATCGCCACGCTTGGCAGGCGGACTGGCTATCGCAGTATGGTGTTAAAATGCAAAGAGAACGTTGCTGCCCATTCTCTATTAAGTCCCTTAGTCGCCTTTTACGACACCCACGGGAAGAAATAGGATGGTGGTAGTCTTTACGTCCGGCACCACACGGAACGACACCACATAAAGCAAGACAAATCAAAGAAATCGAAATGACTTTGGATGATGAAAGCAAAAATACGTCCTAGGGGTACGTTCAACATGAACTATGTACGATGGTGTGTTGCCCTGCAACTGCAAACCAGCTCGTCATCCCTTCGCGCCGTGCACCTAGCACGGCCGGACAGGCTCGGACGGAGAAAGCTTCCCGCGGCACGTGTCCCTAGGGATGTAGGGCGACGTCATACGATATGTCTGGTATCATTGAAAACGTTGAAAAAGGTTCCAAGGCAAGATATCTGGCGACGTTAGTCTACATCCCCAAACGTTGCTCAACTTCACTCGACATCTCTAGAGACACGTGTCGCGGGACTACGACTAGAAAATACGAGGCGTTCTCATTGACAATACTTGTCAACGGCATTATGGACAGCACTGTCAGTCGCGATGTAACTTACAAATATTTGCAATATTACAATTAGGTACCTCTAACATTTTAATATATGTAAGAAACTACGGGCCTGTCCTGTAACACTGCTCTAAAAAATCGAGGTAGCAAAAGTCTCAGAATAGTTTAAACAATGAAACCACTTCCACCAAAATCTCGCTAATTAGCATAAGTATGTGTAATATAAAAATAGAATTGCCATATTCTGGTTAGTACGGTAACTCCACTGCTACCCTATGTTTTGCGTTTAGATATTGCAAATAATTGCGTTTATCCAGCCATTTACGGAGAGTTCAGTGAGTTCAAGGCGTTTTAAAACCGACGGAGGTATTTCGATGTATAACTGAGTGAATGTAGTAGATTTGATGCATGCATCTTTATTTACGAGTTATAAACTTTGAATTAAAGTGGCGCCACTAAACTTAGGTAAAGACTCAACTACCATGTGTAAACAAAAGTTGATCTTTATAAGATTATTTGTAGTTAAAAAATATTTCACACTTAACCATTTAGCTTATTAATTTAGCCATTACCTTCTTATTAATTTTTATTATAAAAATTAACAATGAATTCTTACCTCCATAAGAATTAAAGACTTCGTTATTCGATTATAATTATAATGTTGTTTGTATTTTATTTTTAAACTAGTGAACTTTTTTTCCACGATTCCCCATTATGAATTCCATGAGACCTCAATGGAGATTTGTGGATGAAAATTTCACAAATTGTCATTAATGGGGATTACAAATAGTTCAACTAATCTGTGCACGCGACGCCATGTGTACGTGCGCTTGTAATTATACAGCTTTTTGTGTGGCAGTGACGCGGCAGTCGTCGTCCGAGAAACGCGTGTCCATATCGCTTTATATAAGGTTTACCCACACATAGCGCCGCGCGCACAGATGAGCTGAACTATCTAAACTAATCATCCATCAAATAGTTCCATTCTCTTAGTGTAAATAGACTAAAACTCCTAAACAAATTTGCTTCCTAACCTGTACAACATCACTTTATAATCTAAACACATTATCTTTCCATCGCTTCTGCCGCCTCTTTATTTGAATACGTCATTAATATAGGCGTCAGGAGCAGCCCTGTCATTACGACGCGTCAAAGGCGGAATTAATGGAAGTCGCAGGCGTAAGCTAACTCGACTCCCTATCACTAGGGTCATAAGCTTGGGTAGGTAGAATTTGTGATGTAAAATCGTATTGATTGTTGTATGTTTAATTAAAACCATTTGTGGACTGTAAAAGGCTGAGAAAAATGTTCTTGCTTTTAAATGCCAATAGAATTATGCTTTAAGTTTTTCTAAGTTTGAACAACGGGCAAGGTGTGATAATTATTATGGTAAGAGTTACATTCTAGCCTGCCGGGAGGACACGGCGTGGCATTCGCTGACAGAGTGTGCCGCATGGGAAGAGCGTCGCCGTGCCCTCATCTAAGGAGTAGGCAGTGACCTGTCGCTGCCGGCCGTGGTCGAGTCGATGGCCGGCAGCGAGGAGTCCTGGGACGCGGTGGTATCCTTCTGCGAAACAGGAGGCTGCGGAAAGGGAGCGGGAGATCTTGTCCGCTCACCCGGCCCGCAGCAGCCGCACCGGGCGTCGGCAGAAGGAAGATAATGCCTTCTTAAATGGGTTCAGGAACGTCCGCCGCCCCCTATCACACTGGACCTGAGTTGGCGGCTGTTAGTACAACCCTATTATACTACCTATATTATCTGTATGCGGTCGGTGACAGCTCTAGAGTCCCTTCCAATATGTCAGGTCTTCGAGTCAAGAGGTTCGGTCTGGCTCATGTTCTATTGAATTAAATACAAGTTATTAAACAACATCATAACATGGTGTCAGAAGTAAAAACATAGGAACCAACAACAAACAAACAAGCAACAAGCAAACATAGGCAACAAGTGCGAGTTTGGAACGTTAAGGGAGAGGTGTGATTCGTGATATTTTCATAGCTAATTTAAGCCCGAAACTAATCCATGTACGTCAAAGATTATTACAATAAATATATCCAACGTTAGAAGAACAATATTTACAATTAGCAAAAACCGTCGTTATGGCACAAGAAAATGCACAGAAAATAGACATGCAAAACACAGAAAATATATTTCAGATTCAAAAGTCGAACTCCAAGTCACAGTCACCGGGCAACAGGAGGAGTGCTTCAAACCATAATAGTCGAGCGTTCGCCAGGCAGCGCAGTCAAAGCCCACAGGGACAACGAAAGGACAGGAACAAATCCTGTGGTCGGTGTGGTCAACATCATAGATTCAAGTGTCCAGCGTCCGGAGTAAAGTGTAACTTATGTAAACGTATAGGTCATTTTGCAAAATATTGTTTCACTGCTAAAAATAATGTTAAAAGCTTAGAGTCAAGGCAGAATTCTAATGAACAGGCAGATGTAAGCACTGAAAACTTCTTTATAGGTATGGCAAAAAACAACAATAATGCAGCTTATTCTGATAAGTCATGGTACCTTAGTGTATTTGTCAATAATGTAGAAATTAAATGTATATTAGATACAGGAGCTGATACAAATATTATGTCGTTAGCTACATTCAACAGATTATTATTGCCAAAGTCAATAATTATCAAGTCAGAAGCCAATGTCAATGGGTTTGATGGCTCACCAATACCAATAATGGGACAATGTCACTTAAATTGTTATTTTAATAACAGCAAACAAGTCATGACATTTTTAATAGCAAATATTAATTGTGTAACAGTCTTAGGTTTACCTACATGTGTACAGATAGATGTGTTGAAACGAGTATTTGCTCTTAATAATGAAAACTTCACTGATGACCAAATATTTACCAAATTTAATGATGTATTTCCGGGTCTTGGCTGTCTACCACCTGTCTGTCACCTAAAATTACAAAGGGATGCAATTCCAAGCATTGATCCACCAAGAAAAGTTCCATTTGGATTATACAATAAACTAAAAGAAGAATTGGATCGCATGTCAAAGATGGAAGTCATAGAAAAAGTCATAAAACCTACTGAGTGGGTAAATTCTGTTGTCATAACAATGAAAAAGTCAGGTCAGTTAAGAATTTGTTTAGATCCTCGAAATCTTAACAAGTATATAATTAGGGAACACTATCCACTTAAAACTATAGATGAAATAAGGTCAATTTTAAAAGGAGCTTCTTATTTTTCCCATCTAGATGCATATTTTGGGTTTTGAATGATAAAACTTGATAATTCTAGTTCAGACCTGTGTACTTTTCAAACACCATTTGGTCGTTATCGTTACTTAAGGTTACCTTATGGTATAAGTGCATCATCAGAGATTTTTCAAAGAATAATGACAGATATGTTTGCAGATTTAGAGGGTGTCTTGGTATTTGTCGATGATATCTTAGTGTATGGAGAAACTAAAGAAATTCATAATCAACGTCTAAATAAGGTCCTGCAAAGAGCAAGAGATTCAAATTTAAAATGCATATTTTCAGTTAAGGAAGTATGTTTTCTAGGTTATGTCTTTAATAAAAATGGTGCACAGGTAGACCAGGAAAAAGTAAAAGCCATTGTCAGTATGCCTACTCCTAGTAATGTCAAAGACTTGCAAAGAATCTTAGGCATGATTAACTACTTATCACCTTTTATTGAAAACTTGTCTGAAAAAACAAAACCATTAAGAAATCTGTTAAAGAAAAGCTCAACATGGTTATGGGATGAAAATTGTAATAAATGTCTAGATAATCTAAAAGCAGAGATAACAAAAGCACCAGTCTTAGCTCATTATAACCCCAAAGTGCAGTTAAAATTATGAAGAATTTATAAAAGAAATGTCAAGAGCCAAACTCAGATCCATATATGGCACTATTGCAATATGATGAAAGTTAGCCTTTGGTGTGTTTCTACACACCAAAGGCTAACTTTCCGTCGGCAGCACTATTGTTAATGTCTAGAAATTTAAGAATGCATATACCGGTTAGTAGTGAGAAACTTAAACCAAAGGTAGTTACTTTCAATGAATATAAAACAGGATTTGAAAAAGACCGTACACAAACGAAGTACTATTATGATAGGAACAAAAAACCTTTATCAATTATACAACCAGGAGATCATGTAAACTTAACCAGATTCAGACTGGCTTCCAGCTATTGTAATAGAGAGATTAAAATGTCAAAGATCATACATAATACAAGACAACAAAGGCCATAAGTATAGGAGAAATAGAATACAAATAAGGTTTAGATGCAATGAAAGTTGCCACAAGTTTGACAACAATGACATGCAATCTAATGATGTTATAACCAACAACATTAAGGAAAGGGAAAAGATGGGTGAAAGACAGATGGTGGCAGACAATTCATCCAACACTAAGTATAGAACTAGGTCAGGAAGAGAAGTAATAAAACCCAAGAAGTTTTGTTAAAATTAGTTTATAGGTTTATTGATTACGTACTTTGTAAGTTATAATAAGCTCGTGAATAAAGGTATATCTTCTTAATAAGCAGATTGTTTACTTGTGTAGAACACTCATAATAATTATGTTTATGTTAACTTTCAGTTAAGTTTAATTATGTTTATGCTAACTTTGAGTTAAGTTTAAATATGTTTATTTCTTTTATATAAATACCTACTGAAAAGGGGAGATGTTAGTACTACCCTATTATACTACCTATATTATCTGTATGCGGTCGGTGACAGCTCTAGAGTCCCTTCCAATATGTCAGGTCTTCGAGTCAAGAGGTTCGGTCTGGCTCATGTTCTATTGCATTAAATACAAGTTATTAACAAGTGTAAATGTCTATCATTTTATTAAACAACATCATAACAGCGGCGTGTAGTATTCCACGCGCGCCCCTTTCAGACGTCGCGGAGGGGTCAACTCCCCCCCCCCCCCCCAGACTTGAGGTGGCCCGCAGAGGTCGGGGGGATCACGGAAGTAATACTAGCTCCCAAGATCCCGGTGCAAGTGTGGAAAGGGAACACTGGGGTGGTTTTTAGTCAGTAAGAGTCTGACAGACCCCTCCGCCCACCCCAGGGTGGAGGACACCCATGAGGATTTTCCACCCCGGCAACAAAAAAAAAGGCCTATGTCTAGCAGTGCATTTCTATAGGCTGAGTTGATTGATTGAAACTTTACTTGACCTTCGGAGGAAGTAGGTGAACCAGACAGGTTAATGGAAATAAACTCACCTCTTGGGACTCGGAAAAACTGGATGTACATTTAGGTACCTTTTTTAGGCACTCAGACAGCGAGAAATCTATTTTCATGACCCATTCTAACCAATAACTAAATCGACAATGTCATAGTGGAACCACATTGAACCTTCACTATATAACTATTAGCATGTTCTGAAAGCCTGGTACCTACACTTCGAGCCCCTATAACCACAATTACGGTAAGACCGCGAATCCGTCAGGCGTGGCGCGGACACTAACCGAATACGGACTGATAACATGAAATGTGTGACGTGCCTGTTAGCCTTTATGTGAGCCTGGTCCTAATTGGATTTCATTGTTAAGGTGTATTGGACTTCGTGTTGATGGGAATTTTTTTGACAGTTCGCTAATGATAAGATTTTGTGGCTTATGCACATCTCCAATTTTACTGAGACATTCCTAACAATTAAAAAATGGGCACACAAAGGTACAATACTGTTAAAAAATAAAGGTGAAAAACGGTTCGAAAATGCCCACAACAACAAACTATATCATACATACAGATAGTGCAATCCACGAAGACGCGCCCCACTCTTTTTCCGAATCGCTAACAGTGCATGTGTGCATCCATTCGCTAGTGTTGTAGTGCTGTCGATATGCACTAATTGCCTGTGAGTGCGCACGCATACTACGATGAATAAATCAGCTCGGATCAACTCCCCACACCCCGGGGCTCCCTCGACCCAACAAATAGTGGGGCGCGTCTTCGTGGATTCCACTATCTATAACAACCTTGGTCAATCCTGAACCTGCACTAGATCTTAAAAATGTTCCTTGATGATTAAAAGACAAATCCTTAATGATCATCCATCCATCCATCCATAATGAAAATGAAACCATCCAAACCATCCAATGGATCCATTATGAAAATCCATCAGGCTCATGTGACATTTTACTATGCTCAAAATAACATACAATTTACTATCACAACATAAAAAGGTTTAAGAAATTCACATCCCCTTTTGATTCTCCAATGAAAGGGCTCAACAGCTATGTCTGATTTTCTATGAGCCCCATAAACAGGGAATCAGTAACAATAGCTCAATCCCTTTGATAATGACGCTATGTCTATGACGACACCCTACTTGCGTAACACACTTTGAGTGACAATCCTTTTCATGTTGACAATGCAACCAAATTCATGACAAACGAATATTTATTCACTTGAATGTACACTAAAGGTGGCTTCATTTCACTATCAACATCCAAACTACATAATTCAAACCCTTATCACTTCTCGCAACTATAATTAAATTACATAATCAAATCAAAACATAAACTATACTATGCTTTCGAAGAGCATCAATCTCAAACAATCTAGGAAGCTAATCTTTACACTAAATTACTGTACGTGTTCTGTATCGGTAGAAATCATTACCCCTTCTAACAACAGAAGACGTACGCAATGTAGGATTACATTATAATACAGATATAGGATTACGGTGGGGAATAGAGAACTATATCGTCCTCCAACGCATTCTGTAGCGTAGCCAGGTTCAGGGACAAATGTCGGATAATTTTAAAAGACAATGCCACATGTACGGATCTTATGCAAGCTTATGTGGGATAGAAACGTGATATAAAAATGTAATTGTTTTAACACAAATAAACTATGTATTGTTGTTATTTACGTCGTAGGATTTCAATACTCATCTAGAATTTTTGGCAGTCGATAATCAAGAGACTGTTAAATTACAAAAATATGTAGTAATTTATGTAGTTGTCCACAAATACTTTTGCAATAATACAATTAAGCATCATCAGTTCGTAAAAGACTCCAAACAGACGATGTGTGTAATCTTATTTTAATAATAAACCGACGAGACGGTAATCCAGTCTGTCCCTATAAACCCCATTACCTAGCCACCGCTGTCCCACATCGTCAGTTCAATTAGTGACAGCATTAACGTCGACAGATATCATTGCGAATCTCGGCTTTTGAGCCGCGCACAGATTATGTATGAAATAATCAGCTTGGGAGGAATGTTTGCGTGTTTGTCTTTGATATTAGAGGTAATCAGCTAGTTTAGATTTTAGGTCATGGGTTTTCCTCAAAATTTATATTTTCTCGTATCGACACGTGTTTTTAAGAAAATATGCAGCAAAGGAGAATGGACAATTAAAAGGAAAATTACAGGTTCTCGGATCACTTAATTTATATCGTGATTAAAATGTAAATCAGTGAAGGACAATCATGGTTGTAAAATAACGAAACAAAATGGCACAAAAGTGTTAAATAAGATAATTATAGTATATGCTCTATCCTTGGACCGATTGCCTGGAAGTGTGTTAAATCGGTTATTGTTTTTTTTGAAAGCATACAAAACCAATGCACCAAGCATAACGCATTCAAAATTTCTAATTTAAATGCTTATTCCCTATAGCGTTATGATTTATTTAGCGATACAACATTATCCTAGATATTACTCGCGTTATTTTTCTAGACAAATATGTCCCTCGGGGGGTATAAATATCAGGCCGGGTTGCTTTCTGTTTGGTTATTGTGTTGATTTCACCCCCCCATGGGAACTCTTAACAGGTTAAACGAGTTAATTACGTTAGAAATAATGACCTCTGTTGGGGTCTTAGGTGTAGAAGTTAGTTCGGGCTAGTTTGGTGCATACATGAATTTTTTTGGGTAGTTAATAAATTACGACTATATGGGGATATTGAATAAAATAATAATGTTTTGGGTTTTTGACATTTCATTTTGATGAATATACTATTAAATCTTTGTTTATTTTTTTCAACCAGTATCATTTTTGTCCTAGCGTTGGTAACGTGGGCTAAGACCGTGACTCGTTAAAACACAGGCAGTCATGGAGACTGCTTGTGACAGAAGTGAAAACTTATCGCTCAATGCGCCTAAAGAAGTTCTCACTTCAATAAAATAATGAATATCTAAAACACAATATAAACAACGCACAGCATTTCAGCGCGGGCATGTCGGGTGCCGCGAACCTATAAGTATTTCCTCTACCAAAAATCAATCAAAGAGACTAAAGTTTTCACTTCAAAAAAATATCAATCATGGTCTTAAAGCCAGTCTGGTACAACATAGTATTTTTTAGGCACTGGTATCTCAATCCATTCTTAGGAACCCAATCTACTTGATTACCGTATATGTATAAATGTATTTCGAAAATGTAATCACTTAGAAATTGTATCTCCACTTACCTTATTTTTCTCCGAATTTATACAAGGGTTCCTCAGTGACATTTTCGATTACAGGTAATTTATGGAAGCGGCATAAATCGGAACGTTACTCGCACAATGTGTTTAATTAATCGAAATTCGACGTAAAATACGTATTTTCACTCATTAAGACTGATAATAATTCATGGGAAATTAAGGTACAGAATTAACAAAGATTATTCAGTCCCTTAATTTCTTTGAATTTGGATAGTATTTATAATGCGAAAAGTGTTTCTAGGGAACCGTTGAAGTCAATAATAAGCAGAAAAATAAACAGAAGTGCAATAAAATGACGTCATTTTGAACAGCTAGGTAGTCAAAGACATAAACTGTGTTCCTAGCATAATAACTTCAACTGGGCAGGTAATACACAGTGGATGGATGACGCAAGGCTACAACTAAACTGTAAGCTATCTATCTATATATTCTAGGGCTTATTTATAAACGTTGATTAAATTTAAGAGACATTTGAACGTCAAAATGTAGGGTTTAACAGTCGCTGTACTTAATCATTACTTAACTTTAAGCATCGTTTATAAATAAAGGGGCTATTTAATAAAACTTTAAATTTATTAATTAATTCATTAGAAAACAACGCACGGGTTTAACCGCTGGGTTTTAGAAACATGAAATTTGCACACGAGTTCCTTATATTATAACGTAGGAATCTGGAAGGAAATTTGAAAATAATCCCCTAAATGGGTTAACTAGTTTGTATGAATATTCGTAATAGTTGCTGATTGGAAACCCATCCGACACAAGGCTTGTCTTTCAAATAATTTTCTAAACATTCCTTGTTCAAAAATTCAAGCACAATCGGACACTGAACATAATCAGCAAAGCAATAGTAAAACTCGTCAGTCCATTCCATCGTATTGTACAGGGTGGAGTCAACCCTCCGCAGCCACCGCTTGTCGCGTGCAACCGTGCGTACCGCTTGTGATCGCGTTCATGCGTGCATCGCGTGCGTACCTGCCGCTTTACGCCCTGCGTGCATCGAAGTTACTAGAGTTAATCCTTATTGCCTCGAAACTTTGACGTATATTAGATACAGTATAAGGCTAATAATATGATACAGGTAGTTTCAGAAAGATGCTGTCACAAAGGTATGCTTGAAAGAGGCGACGCTCTACGAAGCCTTCTAAAATAACTCCTTCGTTGGTAAATATACCAAACTCTGGTCGGATATTGCTACAACACTCATACGAAAATGATAATATTTGTACAGTGCTATGAGCTACTAAAACTAAAGCAAAGAAACGACGCTTTGAACGATAATATCTCGTAAATAATATTGTGCTTATTCTGTAGTATTCAACATAAAACATTATTTACGTCTGTTTCAAATTATTAAGACGCCCACGTGCCATACTCTATTTAAATAATAAATAGGTTCACGATGATCTTAACGTTTTATTTATCAAGAAGCAATTACTCGGATTGTAGTAGGTACACAGGGCTACATATCAAGCTATATATTTACAGTATAAGCTGATCTCGCAGATTTCCGTACAGTGCCAGATCAGCGTAAACTGGAAATGTATAGCTTAATGTGTAAAGTTTTAGTTGATTGATGTGTAGCCCATATTAGTACTAGTAAAGAAACGTTGTAGTACCTGCCACTAACATTGCCAGTAATAAAAAAAGTCACGTCCTATGTCTATTGACACAGCAAACAGTATAGAACCGTTGTCAGTGTGCTCTCTAAGAGTTAATCAGCGGAGTGGTTCAATAGTTCGCGTCAGTATTCGGCTCAGTCAGTTTTGCTCCATTTTGTACCGAACATGCACGCCGATTTTTACGCGCGAGCAGTGAACGGGTTAAATGAGGCGAATTGGGCCATTGTCCTGAGTTCTTTTACTTTTGGTGATAATATTAGTTTGTGGAGTGTTATATGTTTTTCTTGCTATTAATTAGTCTAAGATTTAATGATGTTCTAATAATAACCAGTGACCTACATACATTTTTTTGAAAGTGTATTTCATACTTGCACTTGGCCGGTTTTATTTGAGAACTCTAGCAAACGTTAATATTTTTACTTTTATTCCAACCCAAGGCCTTTCAAGTATGCGGTATTTATTTGTTTAAATAGCGCAACATTATGCTGAGATAAGATAAGATAATTATGCCTTTTTGGTCTCGCACAGGTCTTTATTTTTTTGTTTTGTTTATCCGAAAAATACGTTAATTTTGTTAATTATTTTTTACTTTTTATACTTCCTGTGCGTTTCTAAAATAAAAAACATGTCTTTCAAGTTTCACATTTTTAAGCTTGAAAGCTTTTTTATTTTATTTAAAAGAAATATATCACTTTCCAAAAAAGATGTTTCGTAATATAGCGGAGTTTTAAAGCACTATCAGTCAGTGTAGTACCTATTTCAGACCAGACATCTGTGACAGCAGTTAGGCGACAGTTAGAAATATAAGTGATAAGGGTATCATGTATCGCTGAGACCGATCTACGTTTTATGAAACTGAATTTATAATACGACTAATATGTTTATTAACTATATTTTCCCGCGGCTTTAAAGATAAAGATAAATTTATTTGTTCAAACATGTGTAACATGATACATGATTATGCACATATATATTATGGAAACATAGTTTTACCGGACCAACATGTTTTGCCTCACTAGGCGTACAAAATGTTTACATTTTAATAATTAAGTTTGTAATTTTAAATTCATTAATAATCACAGTTTCATTTATAAAATTGAAGTTAGTGCAAAATATAGTCAATGCGTCCTACAAGTTATGACATACGGTGCCGAATCGTGGATAACAGTCAGGCTGGTCCACAAATTCAAGGTCACTCAGCGTGCTATGGAGCGGGCTATGCTCGGAGTTTCTTTGAAGGATAAGATCAAGAATGAAGTTATGCGGAAGAGAACCGGAGTTACCGACATAGCCTGCAGAGTAAGCAAGCTGAACTGGCAGTGGGCTGGCCATGTTTGTCGAAGGACCGATGGCCGGTGGAGCATACGCACACTACGCTTGCCGATACGCCGTCTCCACTCGTCCTGGAGTGGAGACGGCGTATCGGCAAGCGTAGTGTGGGGCGCCCCCCAGCTAGATGGACCGACGACCTTAAAAAGGTGGCTGGGATAGACTGGATGCGGAAAGCGGAGTACAGGGTGTTGTGGTGCAGCCTGGGAGAGGCCTATGTCCAGCAGTGGACTGCTATAAGCTGAGTGGATGATAGTCAATAATTCATTAAACAATCGGAGTCAGTACAAAATGTAGTAAATATTAATTACAGATAAAATATGTCAATATAATATAATAAAGTTAAATCCACTATAAAATTCAAAATTTATCATTCAAATAATCAACAATGTTATAATAGCACTTATCAGTAAACAAAGCAAAGCTTTGCTCAGATGTTCTTCTTTATTAGAGCTATATTTTTTCTGAATTTGATTCAAATCGGTTGGGTGGATTAGCAGTAAAATATTACCAAACATACAGACTAATTTCGTACCTAAATTAATTGTGTGGGTGATAGTGAAATGTTTTATAGACGGTTGTAAGTATCCCTGTGGATTTAAATTAACGGTAAAACTGTTAAAGGTCAAACTGGAGCCTGGCACGTGTATGTTAGTTCAAGAATTAGCATAAAATAAAGAGAATGGAAAGTTTTGTGTAGATAAAGACATCGTTACGAAATTAGACCGGATCGAGATGAATAGCGTGTTTTCGGAGATCCCAACGTGGTAGTGGATGCTATAGGTTGAAGATGGATGATAAAGGGCATCATTGTAGCCCCAAGTTGTTAGAAATAGGTAGAAACAAACTTCGTGTCAACTTGTACACTCATGTTCATAATTTGCGTTACATTATGTTATTAATATTATGATATTTAAGGAACAGCATTTTTTTTAAGTTAGTTTTGGTTTTTTTTTTTTTTTAGTTTTTTACCTACACATTATTATGATCTTTATTTAGATTAAACATTTTGAAAATATTTACATAATTAAAAACTAAACAGACTTAAAATAAAAATTGGATGTAATATTATCAGCCTATAATGATCCCACTGTTGGGAAACAGGCCTCCTCTTTCTATGAGAGGGAGTGGGCCGTAATCTACCACGCGTGCCCAGTGCGAGTTGGTGGATGTGACATGCCTTCGAATTTTTAGTTCTAGGATGATTTCCTTAACCGTTTTGAGAGCAGAGATGATGAAATAATTTACACAAAGTACAGCGCCTGTCTGGATTCGAACCCACGACCTTACTACTCGTCAGTCAAGGCCACGGCCGTAACCGCTAGGCCACCACTGCTCTGGATTTTTAATGTAGACCACTGCAATCAATAATGACTTATAGGATTCGCAAAATCATCAAGCATAGTATTCTTTTTTGTATATAAGAACAAAGAATCTCCACGAGATGACCTGCAATACGTCCGGCGCTACCTGGGTAGACTGCTCTGCTATCAACCATGCTAACTGGCTAACATTTCACATTTTTAGTAATGATTTATCATAACTGAAGACTGGAAGGTCACGGGTATGCAGGAATGCAGTATCATACACACACACTTGGGGAACGCCTAGGTTAAGCAGTGGGTATCTTTCAGATGAATGATGGTGATGATTAGTTACTTATTCAATTCGTGCCAATTTCTTAATTAGAGAATACGATTTGATATCCATACGAATACTATATAATTATGCAAAAGTAATTCTGTCTGTCAGTCTGTTACCTTTCGGCTGAAGGGATTTGTGTGAGGCACATAGTTTTTTTCGGCACTTATGGGAAATAAAGAAAGAAAGAAAATACATTTATTTAGAACAACATTAAAAAAAAAACTATAAATCGTCATGGATACCCACCCAGACTGCCTCATAGATGAGCCTTTCTGGGCAGTGCCGGACTCTCACCGGCTAAAACTAAACTTCTGCCTTAGAATGCATCATACACACATAAACAGACTTGAAGTCTGTGTCTTAGTTGACTGTCATACATTCTTGTCTAGTATACTTGACATAGGATACTTTTTATTTCAATAGCAGGTTCGTTCCCGTGGGCTAATTTCCGACCACCACGCGGACGACGTCGCGTGCCAAAGCTAGTAAATAAATAAATAAACAAAACACTGAGTAGACGTAAATGAATACGTTACAAAATTGTTTGTAAGCAGGCGTAGGCGATCGTTTTCAGTGGGTATATTATGTAGGGTAATCTGAAAGGGTTTTCACATGGTCGCTACATTGAGCGTGGGTTCAGGCTCAATTTAGATAGGTGTGTAAAAACATATGGGTTTTGCTGTGTATTGTGTAGTGGTGTCCCTAAAGTGGTTAACGGTGTTGCTTTCAAGATATTTTAGTTAGTTAACTGTAAATGATGACAATGAATAATATCGAATACTGTTGTAAAAAATGTGTTACGTGTTGTATTTTATTATAAATTGTCTTCCTATGGTAAAGTAGTCTTACTCTTATTTATCTTTCACTAGCTGCGCCCCGCGGTTTCACCCGCGTAAGTCTATAAAGTAGCCTATGTCTTAATCCAGGGTGTCAGCTACCTCCATACAAAATTTTATCAAAATTGGTCCAGCCGTTTGAGCGTGAAGAAGTAACAAACATACACACAGACACACACACACACGCTCACAAACTTTCGCCTTTATAATATTAGTGTGATGTGATGTGATTGTTACAAAAAATACGATAGTTAATTTTAAATTTGCTTAGAGTTTGTGAGCGGTAGGCCGAGAGTCATGCTCTCAAGTATAATGCTGCCAAGTTTGTGAGCGGTAGGCCGAGAGTCATGCTCTCAAGTATAATGCTGCCAAGTTTGTGAGCGGTAGGCCGAGAGTCATGGTCTCAAGTATAATGCTGCCAAGTTTGTGAGCGGTAGGCCGAGAGTCATGCTCTCAAGTATAATGCTGCCAAGTTTGTGAGCGGTAGGCCGAGAGTCATGCTCTCAAGTATAATGCTGCCAAGTTTGTGAGCGGTAGGCCGAGAGTCACGCTCTCAAGTATAATGCTGCCAAGTTTGTGAGCGGTAGGCCGAGAGTCATGCTCTCAAGTATAATGCTGCCAAGTTTGTGAGCGGTAGGCCGAGAGTCATGGTCTCAAGTATAATGCTGCCAAGTTTGTGAGCGGTAGGCCGAGAGTCATGGTCTCAAGTATAATGCTGCCAAGTTTGTGAGCGGTAGGCCGAGAGTCATGGTCTCAAGTATAATGCTGCCAAGTTTGTGAGCGGTAGGCCGAGAGTCATGGTCTCAAGTATAATGCTGCCAAGTTTGTGAGCGGTAGGCCGAGAGTCATGGTCTCAAGTATAATGCTGCCAAGTTTGTGAGCGGTAGGCCGAGAGTCATGGTCTCAAGTATAATGCTGCCAAGTTTATGAGCGGTAGGCCGAGAGTCATGGTCTCAAGTATAATGCTGCCAAGTTTGTGAGCGGTAGGCCGAGAGTCATGGTCTCAAGTATAATGCTGCCAAGTTTGTGAGCGGTAGGCCGAGAGTCATGGTCTCAAGTATAATGCTGCCAAGTTTGTGAGCGGTAGGCCGAGAGTCATGGTCTCAAGTATAATGCTGCCAAGTTTGTGAGCGGTACGCCGAGAGTCATGGTCTCAAGTATAATGCTGGCAAGTTTGTGAGCGGTAGGCCGAGAGTCATGGTCTCAAGTATAATGCTGCCAAGTTTGTGAGCGGTAGGCCGAGAGTCATGCTCTCAAGTATAATGCTGCCAAGTTTTGGGAGCGGTAGGCCGAGAGTCATGGTCTCAAGTATAATGCTGCCAAGTTTGTGAGCGGTAGGCCGAGAGTCATGGTCTCAAGTATAATGCTGCCAAGTTTGTGAGCGGTAGGCCGAGAGTCATGGTCTCAAGTATAATGCTGCCAAGAGCGAGTGTATGTTTTTTGGTCTTCGTGATACAACCCCTCATGAACCTATTTGTTTGAGCGGTTCTCCTCTCACTAGAGTGAAACAGGTTAAATATCTAGGGCACATTGTCACCGATGTTTTAAGGGACAACGAGGACATTGAACGTGAACGCAGAGCGCTGGCGGTCCGGGGTAATATGTTGGCTCGCAGGTTTGCTCGTTGCTCAGCTGAAGTCAAGTTAGCGCTATTCAAAGCATATTGCCAATCTTTTTACACGAGCAGCCTGTGGGTTAATTATACTCAAAAGGCTTACAGCGCTCTGCGGGTACAATACAATAACGTCTTCAGGATGTTGTTGCGGTTGCCGCGGTTCTGCAGTGCGTCCGCTATGTTTTCCGAAGCGCGTACGGATGACTTTTACGCAATAAGACGCAAGCGTGTAGCGTCACTGTTGGGCAGAGTACGCGGCAGCAGCAACGAAATTCTGAAGATTGTTTCTGGTAAATACTCGTATCAGTGTCCGGTACACTCGCTCTGGGTAAGCATCGTGGTTGGGACGGTAAAATAGAATGTTTTATTTGTTATTTATATTTAAATTCTTTACTTCCTAACATAGTTTATAAGCTCCTGTTGTTACTAACCATAATATATCATGTTATCTGATAATAAATAAATAATAACAATAATAATTAAATCACTTTTAATTAATTCTCTTAATTGGTATGTATTTTTTATCTATGTCTAAGCTGTGTACTTCTATAAGTGACAAATTTACAATACTAATAGATATATAAGTTCATTTATGTTATATGTAATTAGTGAATATGTTCTATATCTACCTATATGTACCTATATATAAATAAATACATAAAAAACCAGATAGATAGGAAATCATTGAAATATTTAGTAATAAGGAAAATCATTAAAGCCCACTTATTTAAAATGTTAGTGTGGCCGACAGGGTCCATAATTGTTTCTATTTATTAATACTTACCACCTGTATGTACACATTATTTCTTGCAGTAAAGATTAATTGTTTGATTGATGTAGAGTTATTTTTTTATATGGGGAATGAAGGGATGATAATATAACTAAAATAAATTGTTAACGTTCAGTGATTTCTAGGAAATAACAACCGAACGGTTTAATTTTCCATTAAAGATAAATAAAAAATGTAATAGAATTCTGTATTTGAATTATTATTATTTCTGTAATTTTTTGTCGAAATAACGACTAAGCAACCTAATTATTATAAATTGTCTGTGGATTTTAAAACGCGCGCCGGAGCAGAATTTAACTTTTGCTCCGAAATAAATAAATCAGTAATTTCTAGATTCTAGTTTGTTTGATATCCTTTTACCTATTGTGATCTGATTCTATAATGGGACCTATTTTTTTAGTAAAATGCTCAGACAAAGTGATTAATTATCTTATCCGTCCAAAATAAATATATAAACGCCAAATAAATTTTTGCACTCACAAACTTTAAACACAACCAAATTATTCGAACACCGAAAAATATAAAAAAAATATAGCAAAAAACCTACTGAAGCCATAAAAATATTCATAACGAAAATATGAACAAAAAATCTAAATTTCCAACTACCCGCGACACGTTCACGTATGACAACGTTGTTTTACGCTCTAGAGCCACTCAAACATGTTTAAAATGGCTGGCCACATTGTGAACAAACCCGTAGAATATTGAAAACAAAGCCATTTCAATAGTTTTCCGCATTGTTCGACCACCAATTTGGGAAAACGTATCTTTCAATTCATTGGTTAGGTTATCAACTGAATCATTGTTTTGTTCAATGGATATTCAAGCGAATAATCATGGTTTCATTTGAATTGAGTGATGTATTTAACAGGTTAATATAAGTAAATCGACAATTATCTGTTAAAATTATAAAGCTCGCCTAATCTGAACCCTACCTCATCATCATCTTTGGCAGCCTTGTTCCACCCACTGCTGAGTATGGGCTCCTCCCTGTGCAACTCTCATCCAGGTCTTCCCCGCGAACTTCAGTAGGTCGTGTCCGCTCATGTCGAATCCTTCCTACCTAGAAATAATTAACTAATCTAGGATGCTTTACAACTTAATATAGGTAGCCCATTGGGTAGCCCTTACGTTTTTGGTTTTCATATCTCCAAGTTTTTCATCTGCACATGCTTTTTATACCGTGTGATGTTTGGTATATGTCCACATGTAATGTTATACGCCTTTCCTTATCTTTTGAGTGAGTTAGGAAAGGTTTAGTATTTGGCGCGTTTTTTTCGACCCGAAATATGACAACTCGTCCGGTCCAGTCGTCTCGTCAGGTCCGTCCTTATACCTTCATGGGTCCGTCCAGTCGTTTGATAGATCCGCAGTTTTGATTTTCCACTCAATAAAATGACTTATCTGCACATCCCGCCGTACTGGGGAGATAGGATGGCGCAAGGACCTTTACACAAGTTACATCCCACACTAATGGCCTGCCTAACTTCCAATGCATTCTTTTCATTGCATCTGGTATCTTCCCATCGACGCGTGCCAAGCCGTTGGGCCCTAAAGCAGCTGGCACCCCGACGGTGACAAAAGCACGACGGATGATGTCATTAATGCTAGCGTGTCGTGCTATTCGGCCTGCACTCTTACTGCAAGATAGGCCATGGTGTCCGAGGCAGTCGACAGCTTCACCGCACTGGCAGCGATGCAAAGCCCCGCAAGGAGCGCCCAGACGCAAACAAGTAGCAAGCCGGGTGGTAGTGCTTATGTTCTCTTATTTTTTGTTTCTTACAAGGTGGCCCGTGAACCACGTCATCATCATCTGCCTGGCCTTTTACCCAGTTATGCTGGGGTCGGCTTCCAGTTTAACCGGAGGCAGCTGCCCGTGAAGTGACGTCCTAAATATATTTTTAGTCCCCTTTCAAAGGGCTTCGCGAAACACCCCCATCCCGTATGTTCAGCGATTATTTGTAAGTAGTTTAGGAGCTACAAGTTTCTGTTTAATTATTGGGAAATTTTTACCTGACTTCTGTTTATTTTTGCCTTCCGTGTCGAATTTTTCTAAACATTATTTTTGATAAGAATAGGTACCTTAAAATATGGTCTACGATCGATTAAAATACTGTCTGTCTAATTATAACCCAAAGTGACTAGAACTTAGTTCAAAGGGAAAAATTTTGCTCGACAAAATTCATTACAGACACTTAAAACAAAAGAAAATAGCAATGACCCCGAAGTGGTTTTAAAACCTCCCACGGTCCCTCAGCTTTCCAATACAATATAAATAATATTATGTACTTTTCGAACATGGTAGATAAAGGGTCCCCGAAACGATCATGTGCAATTGTCAATATTTACGTGGTTGATAGGTACTTATTGTCTACACACTGCAATTGAAGCGATTGACAATATTTTTACTAAGAGATTGACAAATTGACAAAAAATTTGATTGGTGACAATGGGGACAAAAATTGCCACTTGCTTACTTCCGGGCACGCCCAATGTGCCTGGAGGCTTTAATTTAGGTTTTTATTTCTGCTTGAGTATAGCTTTCGACGATTTTTTTTTGTGTAGTGGCGTGTTTGCTATGTATATGCTATGCTTTGTATATGGCAAATAGATTAATTTAATGTTTTGTGCTGCGTAATGCAAATTATTTTACATTATAGTAGAGAATCAAGTTAGTTAGCAATTATTTTACACTATATAATCAAGTTTCTAACTGAACAGACAGGCTGCTGGGGAGTTTGTTGCGCCACTTCTTCCCAGCTAAAGCACTAGGAAGTGGTGAAGGGTGGGCGTTTTTGGAGGACTGTCTTAAGTATTTTTTGACGTTCGAAAAGTGCTGATTCTCAACCTATTTAGCATTTGTGACTTGATATTAGATGTCGCTACTATGCAGCGTCTAAGAATTTTACAGTTACCTGTCACTATCCATATTTTTAGGGTCCCGTACCTCAAAAAGAAGAAACGGAACCCTTATAGGATCACTTGGTTGTCCGTCTGTCTGTCTGTCTGTCTGTCAGTCTGTCAAGACCATTTTTCTCAGGAACGCGTAGAGGTATTAAGTTGAAATTAATATCAAATACGTAAATCTATGGTTCCTTGAAGCTCTAAAAAATCAAGCTTCCAAGTCAACGCAATAAAAAAATACGCCGATATAAGCGACATACTTCGATACTTGCAAATAAATCAAAACCTATAGGGTACTTCCCGTTGACCTACAATCATGAAATTTGGCAACAGGCAAGGTCTTACAGCACAAGTAAAGGAAAAAGTCCAAAAATGGTAAATTTGTAGTTTTATCACATTAAAAAAAATTGCGAATATCTCGCACATAAATCAAAACCTATAGGGTACTTCCCGTTGACCTAGAATCATGAAATTTGGGCAGAAGCAAGGTCTTACAGCACAAATAAAAGAAAAAGTCCGAAAATTGTTCATTTGAAGTTTTATCACATACAAAAAACATTTATTGCGATTACAAACTTAAATTTTCAGTTGGAAAATTGACCGTGGCGTATATCGATGTATGGGAGAACATGTTTTTCAACTACAATGTTAAGTTAGTTTTAGGGATAAATTCATCCTAACTACGGAGCCCTTCATTGTGCGTGGGCCGACACGAACTTGGCCGGTTTTTTTTTATAAACAAGCGGCTTCTTTTACGCTTAAATCATTAATATGTCCCGTTCCGCAACAGTTGACTGCAAAAATACGGGGACTGAAAAGAGAGGGAGAAAGGTCACCGAAAAAAAATTGGAAACCCGAAGTATCGTCTAGACTATGTGCTATCCTTTTTAAACCTGAATAATTTTATGATAGAAATTCGTATACAGGTGATGTTCCCAAGAGAACTAAGTTTTTTTTCGTTACCTACAGGCACTTGTGGTGTGATATTATGTAAATTATAGTAAATGTGTGTGTGTGTATGGCATTTTACTGTGGGGTCGGGCTGCTGACATTGAGTCCATCTTTATTTTGCAAAAGAGAGCTGTCAGAGCAATTTATAATCTCCGTCGCCTCGAATCTCTTAGGGAACTATTTAAAAGGATTAATATTATGACGGTACCTTGCCAATTCATTTATGAAAATATTATGTATGTAAGGAAAAATCTACATATTTTTAACAAGATAAGCGATAGACATAATTTTAATACTAGAAATAAAGATAAAATAGATCAACCATTTTTCAGATTATCTAAAGTACATACATCTTTTATGGGGTACTGTGTTAAATGTTACAACAAAATACCTTGTGATATATTGAAATTAAATGAGAGAAAATTTAAAACACATATTAAAAGTACACTTTGTAAACAAGCATATTACAAGTTAGAGGATTATATCCAGGACAGGAATGCTTGGAAACATGCTGGTCCAGCTCCATAGGACAATCTAGAGTCTAGACAAAATCAAACTGGTTGCTATTTTTATGGTAAAATCTGTTATTTTTATGATATTCATTTTACATTCTGTGATAACCTATACTCACACACTGACTTATTTTTTTAGAAAAACATACTTGTATGATGTTTGTAAATATGTGAACACCACGTATCTATCTAATACTTAATTAAGTTATTTTTCATTGCTTAGTTTTTAATTCGTTTTACCTATTATGGTATAGTAATTTTATTCTAGGTGCATCGTCTTCACATATAATCATATAATTAATGTAATCAAACAAAATATTGTAAAACATTTTTAAAAGAGTACCGGTGGAGTTTCTTGCCCATTCTTCTCCATACGAAACTACCTTTTGGAAGGGGCAACTAGAATCAATTCTATTTTTTTTGTAAATTTTGACGTTCAAAAGTGCCTCTTATGTGCCTATTTGAAATAAATGGTTTGACTTTGACTTTTGACTTTGTTTATATTATCATAATATTAGATCAATGTTAGAATTAACATCTCTAAAGTTTTTCAGTCAGGAAGATCATCCTCCGGTTGTTTTTCAACTCCTGTCAGGTCGTATTCCTCCAGTCTTCAATAAAAAAAGAACTTAAAATCAACAAACATTAAATCCTAACTAATATTATAAATGCGAAAGTGAGTTTGTTTGTTTGTTACGCCTTCACGCTAAAACTGCTGAACGGATTTGGATGAAATTTGGCACATGAGTAGACCTGGGTTAGAACGTAGGATACTTTTTATCCCGATATATTTCCCGCCTTAGTCGTAAACTCGTTCCTTTTGACTTGCAAGTAGTAGCACAAATACTCCACGCAGCTATTCAAGGCTTCTGTAATATAAAACTTACAATCTAGCAATAAACCCTCATCAAACAGTTATGTCACACCGAAATAATGCCCCATAACTATCTCACAGTTAAACTAGACATACATATTTGAATACTATCCGTAGTGCCACGATAACTTGGACTTACGCTCCGTTAGAGGTCCGTCCATTAACTATTCAGAGGCTTTAAATAGAATCGAAAACGTGCCAAGTCGGCGGTAACCTTACCATGTCGAGGCTCGCGATGCGAGACGTCATTTTATATTAATGCTGGAGCCGTATTGTGGGAGAGATGGAGATGTGAAGGTAGAATTGAGAAATGAGACAGTCGCAGTAGTGGATTACGAAATGAAACAGTGGCACCGTCGTGACTGCATCTCCGCTTGTCACGTGAGTTAATAAAAACTGTTATAAGCTCAAAGGTTATAATAATCTATACTAAATACAAGTATTTTAACCGACTTCCAAAAAGGAGGAGTAGGTTATATTTTCGTGTGTATGTATGTTTTATTTTTATGTATGTTCACCAATTTCTGTCAATTGTAGACCGATTATTGAAAATAAATAAAAATGGTTGCTAAGCAATTTATGCTCATAACAATGCATAATTATGGTGAACTGGAGCTGATGGTGACTTCACTCCAGTTCTCCTGGTTCTTACCAGGCGAACTCACCAACAATTAACCTCTCTGCGTCCCTGCATCGAGAAAAGCAATATTTTGTAAAAGGTGATGAGCAGTTGACATAAGGCTATTGTAACATAGATAAATTACAAACTGACTCACTAAAAAGTGCAAAATTAAAAACTTTTTAGAAAAAAAAAAAATTACAGACTTCCATAAAAAAAACACTACAAAGTGAAAAATAACTTTAATTTCGGAATTCGGTGTTTTTGGATCTGTATTTTAGTTTTCGCCACCGACTTCAGAAAATAAACTTATTTTTCACTTTGTAGTGTTTTTTTATGGAAGTCGGTTGTTGTTCTTTCTTGCACGCGTGAGCCAAAAAAAAACAAGTTACGATTAAGTATATTGTTGCTGTAGGCTGAGCTATAATGTTACACACTTATTTCATAGTTAAAACATAGCTTTTCGCAAACAGCAAAAAAAAAAAACATGCAAACTTTTGCTTTTTTTAAATTCGAATATTTCTACCACAAGCGTAAGCGATTCGTGAAGAAGTTCTCAAATGAAACTGTGACATAGACAAGGTAGACACAAGAGCAGAAACTGATGGAAGAAACAAAATTATTCCAACAACCTTTCATGTTGAACTTGGCGATTCAAATAATTGTAATCCAATGGAACAACAAACAAACTCAGGTATTCGGATACTCCTCAATGCTAACTTTGGAATGAAGTTAAAAACTTTGAGCCTGCTGTACGATATTACCTAATTTCTAGTATCAAGTAATTTTAGTTGATTAGCCCTTGTACAAACAATGTTACGAGATATTTGATCTTTACATATTAGCTTAAATTATTCCACTTGTAGGGAAAAGCCTCGGATCGTATTTGTCGGTTACTGCGGTCTGAAGCTGATGTGGAACATTTATTGTGTTTTGTCTTTTTCTTATTTTGAAACTCTCTTCTCTCTGACTATTGGGTCCATCGTTCATTGGACGTACAGCAAACGTGTCAAAGTCAAATCTTTTAGTTCAAATACGCACAAACGGACTGTTAAATGTCAAAATTTACAAAAAAATAGAATTGATTCTTGTTGACCTTTCCAAAAGGTATAGTTACGTATGGAGAAGAATAGAAAAGAAACTCCATACTTACTTTAAAAAAATGTTAACAATATTTCCTAAACATGAATTATTTAATTTAAACATCTGAAGACGATGTTACCTGGATTAAATTACTATACCGCAATAGGTACAACGAATTAAGAATGAAGCAATTACAGATAAAATAAGTAAATACGTGGTAGATACGTGGTGCTCACATATTTACAAATATTGTAAAAATAGATGAATTAACAAAAAAAAATTACCAGCCGAGTTCTATTTTGGATAATTAACTTCGTGTTCATCAGGGTGGTTTTGGATTCTTAACTTATTCATTCAGGAGGGTGCATCCTGAAAGTTGGCAATATGCAAATAGCGGTCAACTATTTTGCTGTGTTGATTATTTTGTCAATATAACTGAAATGATTAAATATCGCTCTGTAGTGCACTAAAATATTCATGTCGTGATAAACATATAAGCTTAATTAAATACGATTTAAGGATGACTCTCGCTATATTGTGCGGGGTCCGAGCCGAATCTCGGACGTAGCACGGTCAACTAATATCCCATATATTTTATATGGGATAGTATGTAGTACGTACGTACGAACTACGTACAGTCACTGAGTCGGTTAATCACACTATAATATACAATATTAGTTTTAGTATATGCGAAACCCGAGACACGTGTATTATGTTTATTTTTATGTAAAGAATCTATGTACAAAATTTCAAAACTTTATCATGAAAAATTAAAAAGTTATAAGGTTGTTATGTTACCGAGTTGTCCGTACAAAAACATGCTAACGGCGGCGCCCCCATACTAAGGTCGTCTTGCGCTCATTGATAATAATTTGGCAGTAGGTACCTAACCGTACGGCGCGCAGCGATTGTATTGTAATTAAATGGTGAGAACATTTTCCATCACACTATTTTTGGGACAAAATATAACATGGTGTAAAAATTATTGAAATCGAGTCAGTTCCTTATTCTGAACAAATTATATTATATACTAAAAATAATGTTGTACTACTCTGTCAAAAAAGTGCCGGGAAAAGATCAATAATACACAAAATGTTAGTTATTCATCCAAATTTATTTTATCGCCTTCAAAGTATGCTCCTTCAGAAACGATACACTTACGCCAACGAATAATCCAATCATCAAAACATTTTTTAAACGCTTTTTCCGAAATTGAGTTTAGTTCTCGCTGCGAATTCTCCTCTAGGTCTTCTAACTAATGAAAACGGGTGCCATGAAGTGGTTATTTGAGTTTAGGAAAAAAAAAGAAGTCAGCTGGAGCCCTATCTGGTGAATAAGGTGGTTGCTCGATGGTATTTGTTGAGTTTTTGGTCAAAAATTCGTTCACAATGATGGCCTTGTGTGCAGGCGCGTTATCGTGGTGTAAAATCCAAGAATTTTCTTTCCAAAAATCTGACCTTTTTCGTCGAATTTGCTCTCTTAAACGCATAACGCTTAAATAATATATTTTATTTACCGTTTGACCGTCCGGTAAGAACTCCGAGTGCACAACACCGCGATAGTCAAAGAAAACTGTCAACATGACTTTGACCTTTGATCAACTTTGGCGTGGTTTTTTCGGTTGTGGTACAGTTGGAAGGCGCCTCTCCGAAGATTGTTGACTAGTTTGCATGTCAAACTCATAAACCCACGTCTCGTTATCATTAACAATGCGTTTCATGAATGTTGGGTCGGAATTGACTCGTTCTAGCATGTCTTCAGCGACTTTTAAGCGATTGAGTTTATGGAGAAAATTCAGGTCTTTTGGGACTAGCCGAGCGGCAACGTGTTTCATGACCAAGTGATTATTTAAAATGATACGGACCGACTCGTGAGACACAGAAAGTTCAGCGGCTCTCTCTCTCAAACTTGAATTAGGATTTTCAGCCACAATTTCCTTCACTTTTGCGATATTAACTTCAGTTGAAGACGTTGATGGCCTACCAGGGCGAGGCAAATCTTCCAGCATATCTCGACCGCTTTTGAACGCTTTGTACCACTCATAAGCACGTGTTTTTGATAAAGTCGATTCACCGTAAGCTTCTTGTAACATTTTCAGTGACTTCGAACACGAAATTCGATTGGCGATGCAAAATTTAAGACAAACTCTTTGTTCGATTTTTTTGTTCATTATGAAATTCGCAATAGACACCAGATATGATCTAACTAAAAACAGCACTGTATTTAATCTAAATGACAGATGCAACTCAAACTCCGCGCCAAAATAAAAAACAGTTGTGCCAATCTAACAACAACAACAAAAACAAAAATCTGAATTTGGAACCTTAAACAAATCATCCATTCCCGATACTTTTTTGACAGAATGTATATGTATATCACACTAAAATTGTAAAGGCGAACGTTTGTGAGTGTGTGATTGTTACTTCTTCACGCTCAAACGGCTAGACCAATTTTGATACAATTTTATATGGAGGTAGCTGTCATCCTGGATTAATTTATAGGCTACTTTTTATCTCGATATTCCCACGGATTGAGATTTACGCGGGTGAAACCGCGGGGCGCAGCTAGTAATATAATATAATATTGATATTTGTTTCAATAATACGTTTCAACGGTGGAGCCCTGGCTCGGGCCGGGCTCGGTGTAGCGTGAGTCATCTTTTATACCAAACGACGCGAGTCGGGCCGTATCGGAGCGCATTTTACAATGTAAAAATTTTTTTGCGGGTATTATGAAGTACCTAGTTAAATAATGTCATATTTGCATGTTTACAGAGAACCCGGACGGATCCGATATAAATCTTCAGTGATTATTCAAGTACTTACCTAGCTGTTTGCAAATTAATTGCCATTTTGGTTTAATTATTATCCTAAAACCCTTTCAACACAACAACTTGGTAAACAAACTTTGGCCTGACAACATCTTTAATTAGTGTTTCTTTGATTATTATTTCTTATCTACGAGACAGTCCCTGAATACTAAGGTGATTTACACTATACTTTGTATACCTAACACAAAGCGCACAATATATACACTTATTTAATTATGTCATCAAGTTTCAGCTGTTTTTTATCCCAACTTAAATTATAAAAATGCGAAAGTGAGTTTGTTTGTTTGCTACGCTTTCTCGCTAAAACGGATAAACGGATTTAGGTGAAATTCGGCACACGAGTAGACCATGACCTGGATACTTTTTATCCCGGTAGTATGTTCCCGAGGGATAATTTCCGATATGCACGCGGGCGAAGCCCCTAGCAAAAGCTAGTTAAGGCTCTTACAAACACACGCGATATCGCGGGCGCGACATGCACCGACAAAGGAATTGTCTTTGTCGGTGCCTGTCGCACCCGCGATATCGCGTGAGTGTGTAAGAGCCTTTAGACATAGGTAATTAATACAATTATAATATATCGCCTTCTCATACATAGGTTGAAGAGTAGACGAATAGGTAATACTCTGCACGCATTAAGGCTTCTACCTTCTGGCGCGCCAGTATGTAGAAGCCTTTATTGTTCTAATCCGAGTTACCGAGAATATCCCACAAAATAAAGGCCGGTACATACTCCTATTATCTGTAAACCTGTGTGTCCTTTTAAAGAAAACACGTATAGATCATCATCAGCTGCCTAGCAAAACACGTATAGATACTACTACAAATTAGATTCAAACCCGATTATTTACCGATAGTAAAACGATATCGCACTAAAATCGCTCAAGACGTCAAGAATACCACCTCACATGTTGAATTATAAAGGTAGTCAAGTTGGTTAGCAATAAATTTAAAAATGTATGCGGAACATCGCACTCTTTGGTATTTTATTACGTGGAATCCAATCCAGCGGATATATGGATAGAATTTTAATGTTAAACTTCTTTCCATGCTTAAAGTTCAAAGTGAAATAGGAATGTATAGAAAAGATTTTCGTAGAAAAGTATTTCAGTAAAATGTTTAAAATAACATTTTCCGACTAATATGAAGACAAAGCATGGAAAATGCTGGGAAAATTCCAGGATTGTTGCCTGTTAGTTTCAAAAACGTTAGTCATAGGAGATTACTTAGATAAAAATATCTACCTATTTTAATTGTAAATGAAACGGCAAAAACAAAGTAAGTTAGTACGTAGAAATTTTCAAAATAAACAGATAACATTTCTGTCGTTATTATGCACTTCCACATTTAACCAAAACGGACTATCAAAGAGATCCTGACCCTTCTCATTATTAATTCGATTTCGCGTACCTAAGGTATCCGGATTCCGATATTATATTCCCGGAACCGACATCCAGCTTTGAAGGCTTTGAACGTATCTAGAGACCGCTTTTGTGCCTTCGGACAACTTTAGCAAAAACGTCACAGACTCTATTATCATGTAACCTATGTAATACTATTATGGATTTAATCCTTAAACGCAATTTAGATGTTTAAACTGACGTGGGTTGGCCATGTATGATCTAATTAGGGGTGTCAGCTACAATATTTTGGGCTTGTGGCAACCTTGTATCGATTGTCGAGGTTTGCAAACCAAGACAAACGTTTAAATGTCAGACAAGCGGTCTGACATTAGTTCTTACATTAAAATAGCCTAGGCTATTTTAATGTAAGAACTAATGTATAAGTAGTGTAGTAATGTAATAGATAAAAATATCTACCTATTTTAATTGTAAATGAAACGGCAAAAACAAAGTAAGTTAGTACGTAGAAATTTTCAAAATAAACAGATAACATTTCTGTCGTTATTATGCACTTCCACATTTAACCAAAACGGACTATCAAAGAGATCCTGACCCTTCTCATTATTAATTCGATTTCGCGTACCTAAGGTATCCGGATTCCGATATTATATTCCCGGAACCGACATCCAGCTTTGAAGGCTTTGAACGTATCTAGAGACCGCTTTTGTGCCTTCGGACAACTTTAGCAAAAACGTCACAGACTCTATTATCATGTAACCTATGTAATACTATTATGGATTTAATCCTTAAACGCAATTTAGATGTTTAAACTGACGTGGGTTGGCCATGTATGATCTAATTAGGGGTGTCAGCTACAATATTTTGGGCTTGTGGCAACCTTGTATCGATTGTCGAGGTTTGCAAACCAAGACAAACGTTTAAATGTCAGACAAGCGGTCTGACATTAGTTCTTACATTAAAATAGCCTAGGCTTTAAATGGTACAACTATAAAGTCGATACAAAACATTAAATGGGGATCGACAGTAGTATTCTCTCAAGACACTTGCTTTGATTTGATCTGATATATTATTTGTTCCAATTTCTTCTTCTTCCTGCAATCAGTGAGATAAAAGACACCTAAGGGATTAATAGAACAATAATATCAGAGGCAATAGAATGTTGCTGGTGTAGTATCATTTCGGGGTCAATAAATAATCTATTCGACGGGCGAGATCATTATGGCTGTCTAATAATCACTCAAGGATCACTCATTGTAATGGCCTACAAAGAAAATCTACCTACGGTCAATCGCTAATTTTATCTAATAAGAAATTTGATGGACCAGGAGTGAATAAAGTGACAAGAGTGTCTTGAATGTCACATACACTTGCGTTCAATACAGCGAGATTCATATTGAGAATATAATTCAAATACATAGGTAGTGGGTATCTACCTATTGGATAGTGCGAGAGCTCTCTAGAATGACAACTAAATTAAAGAGGCACATTAAGTCCTCTTCACAAAGATCTAAAAGCTACTAAAGGGCGTTTGGGTATTCAAATCCGCGTACCAATAGACCGCGAAATTCAACCATCAAACGCTTAACGCTTAACATTTACCTTCAAGTTCACTTCACTTCCAACACGTGTTAATGATAAATTCCGAACTTAGTAAGTTAACGAGAACTGGTACTGTGGTGGTAAGCACATAGCTATCACGTTGAGCGAGAATCAATTACTCGCATCGTGTTTACATGAACCGTAAGCATGTGTGACTGACACGCGGTTGAATTTGTACGGGAAGCTGTAGAAAGTATTAGTCACCAATTACCAATTGCTAAAGAAAATTTTAGTTTAGGTACAATCAGGGCGCGCTACAAAAATCTGATAGGGGTTGGTGATCGAAGCATCCAGAAATCACAGTAGATCCCACAGTTATTAAGAAAATATTTTTACCACTCCTTTTACTCAAAAAGTCCGTCATTTAAGCGTACCACAAAAATAGCAAAATAGCATATCTTCAAAAAAAAATATTCTTAAGGTGAATCCACAGCTGTTGCTATGGCTGTATTATCTAATGAGTTTAATGATTATAATTATTATGTAAATACGTATCTGTTATAGACGCGAATCATATTGTGATTAAGATAAAACCTAACACTGACCTGCAAATAGCAAAAAACGTAAGAAAATTTTCATTTCGCGGGCTACAGCTGCGGATTCACCTTAAGTAAAATAATCATAATTAAAGGCTCGACATATAACTGTTTCATAAAAAAAAACATTTTATTTTTGAAAATGGAACGAATAGCGGCGATCTCTTCGGTAGAATCAGTGAACGGAAAAAAACAGGTAGAATGTGTGCATTGCGTTGCGGCCTCGCCGCGCCGTATGCGAGTATAAATGTTTCTTGGTTGCTGCTATAGAAGAAATAAAAAAAGACATTTTACAACAGTTAAAATGTCGAGAGACCGTAGTGAGAACGGAGCCCCGTATTTGCAGATGGAAGACAAAGGAAAAGAAATAATTTTCAATCTGTCGTCAAGGTGTATTGGATTATTTTATTTTCTCGCAATCGTAGTGAAAAGTATAATGTAACACACGGCCCTAAAAACCATTATAACTCGGTTTCTATTTACTACTCGTACCTCGTATACAACATTAATTTTAGTATATGCGAAACCTGAATATAGTTTGTTCAGAATAGGGAACTGAAACGATTTCAATAATTTTTACACCATGTTATATTTTGTCCCAAAATATTTAAGAGTGATGGAAAATGTTATCACCATTTAATTACTTACAATACAATCGCCGTACGGTTAGGTACCTACTGCCAAATTATTATCAATGAGCGCAAGATGACCCTGGAGGCGCGGGGGCGCCGGCGCCGCCGCGCTGTTAGCATGTTTTTGTATGGACAACCCGGTGACATAACAACCTTATAACTTTGTGATTTTTCATGATACAGTTTTGAAATTTTGTAGGTACAGATTCTTTACATAAAAATACTAGACACGGTCGTGTGTTTCGGGTTTCGCATATACTAAAACTAATATTGTATAATGGGTCATTTTAGCCCCTTGTATAACAATCTACTATAATGCTTCTGTGTTTTATTCCCAGCGAAAAATGCTTTATCTTTATTGTGTACTTCTCATCCGGGTTTCAAAGGGACTGTATGTTATGTTACGTTACGTTGTGTTACCTTTTTTGCATATAATTTTCCTTTGTTTTGAATTCGAGAAAAGTGAAGACTTACCTGTTTTTGCCTTTTACGTATTTATCATACCAGGCCGACATAAGAACTAGGAGACAATGCGACGAGTCCCACTCGTTCTTTTTTTTTTTTTTTTTTTTTTCTTTTTGGCTTCGCACGGTTTGTGCATTTAGCCAGTGTCATGTAAAATTAGGTAACAAGTACAAAGTTATTTAAATAATTATGAAATGAACTCCACTCAATGCATGATAAAGATGATTGATGATATCCGCCCCACTCCCCTTGGGTTTAAGTAAAGACGCGGCACTTTACTGAAACCTCGCGCGGACTTCTTGAGAGAACTTAAAGTGATGTTGCACTGTTTTGTTTCATTTGCCTACATTAATGCAGGATCACGAACACTTAATGGTTAATAATCCACCACTATTACACATTAATATTCGGCTAAACACAAATTTTAGAAAATAAAACAAAACTGCTAACATGACGCTTCACTTTCCCGCCAAGAAGTTCCGTCCCACTCGTTAAAGTTCTTTGCGCAACCTAAATCCTATTCTGTGTGTGTGATAGAAAAAAATACCAGGGGAACATGAAGCGACGTAGTTCTGCGATAAAAGCCGCTCTATTCGGAGTTCTCGACCCGTAAATCGTTGCTAGCGTCCCCTTTTCTTCTAATACGCGGTTGGTTTGCGATTCCGTGTTATTGTACCGTTCGGAATGTTTGTATGAATGGGATAAAAATTGCAGAGCTGAGTTTGTGTAAAAATATATTTTTAGTTACCTGTAAAATGCGGAAGAATGAATGTTGTTTGTGCTAGGAGATGCTGTGGATAAATGTGTTTGCAATTGTTTTGCAATTCCTTAGATTCTCACGGCAGTATTATTTTTACAGAGCATAATGTGCTGTTGCAACTCGCATATTTTAATGTATTTGTTCAAGTGATAGCCCAACCTGGTCCTTGGTACCAACTTTACTTTAACGGTAGGTTTAAATAAAAATGCGAATAATTCATTAAATACATTTATTTATCGCCATTAAGAACGTGACACCCAATGACAATATTAATATGTTACATATATTTATATAATGCAATATTAAACTAACAAACAAATGTATCACAGAATATTTTGATAGTGTTCAAAATTGACCAATATTTATACGTGGACGATCAATAATAAAATTAAATTACAAAGTCACGTGAAAATTAAATTACAATTATTTTAAATAAATTGGGAGTGTAATTAAGTTAAAAGAACACAGCTGCAGCAGTACCTATTAAAATTAATTTAAAACGAGTTACAATACATTTATAACGTTCATTTTATAAAAGCTAGATCTACAAAAGCTAAAGTTTTTGGTAGAAACGAAACGTGCGTACGTACTGAAAAATAGAAAGTTACAAAAGTCAAGATAATATAATTAACATTTTCTTTGAATTGAAATGAGCAGAGCAACCAACATTTCGTTTAATTAAAAACGTACTAATGAGCATAACATTATTAATTAAGTATGAACACACTGAAAAGGTCTCCCAATTACTTAAAACAAACCACAAAAAGAGTCGTCAATAGATTTTCATAGATTTATTAAATTTAGACATTTTTAACTACCTAGCTGTCTTTAATTTTATGTACAATTTACACAATAATAACTTTAATATTTATAATATTTTGGCACGACGAGTGACAGAAGAATTCTTTGCATTAAAATGTTTGAAACAGCTGAAAGCGTTTCTCCTTGCATTTCTTAGCGACGACGTAATATCTCGATGTTATTAGCAAGGAAAACTCCGTGAATAAACTTTGAAACTACTACATTGCATAGTTCACGATCGCGTTGTTTTTATAACATTGCGAGTAAAAATTCTCTGAAGAAATATAAGTTTCATGTTTTCATAACAAAAGAAGATGTAAACGCACTGAGATCGTAAGCCCTAATCAAGTTAATATTAGAAGTTTATAATTATACTCCATTGGTTTAGGTAATTATTTAAAGGTAAAAAATCGAAAAACGGTTTTTTATAGATGTTTTTTTCTTGTTTAAAAATACGTTATAACCAAAATAAGGTTAAATTTTTACAATAGCTTCCTCTTTTATTACTGTATGTTAACCTTTATCATTTCTTCTTAAAGTACTCTTCGTAGATTATTGTACCCAAAGGGTAAAACGGGAACCCTATTACTAAGGCTCCGCCGTCTGTCTGTCTGTCTGTCACACGGCTCATGAACCGTGATAGTTAGATAGTTGAAATTCTCACAGATGATGTATTTATTTTGCCGCTATAACAAAAAATACCAAAAAACAGAATAAAATAAATATTTAAGGGGGCTCCCATACAACAAACGTGATTTTTTTGCTCGATACTGATAACGGCAACAGGTAGACGCTTGAAATATTTACAGAATATTTAGTTACATATTCTTTTAAAAATAAATAATTAAATTAAAATAAAACAAATATTTAAGGGGGGCTCCCATACAACAATCGTGTTTTTTTTTGCCATTTTTATAGATAATGGTACGGAACCCTTCGTGCGCGAGTCCGAATCGCAATTGGCCGGTTTTTTGTTTACCTTTAGTTGTCTACCATACCCAACGGAGTATAGGTACAGTCGAACTAACTGCACATGCATGACCCACACAATTCATTTTCTTCGATTGAAATTGACAAACGGTGAAGTTTTCTTGTTGTTACCATGCATCGAGGCTCTTTAAATCCGTTGATCGGTCTGACCTTTTGGATGGGGAGGGGCTCGTGGGTAAATAATAAAAGACGCACTGGTTGATCGAAGGTTACGCGCTAGGCTGTCATTCGTTGATCTTTGACAGTCATTACAAGTCCAAAAAGTCTGACAACTAGTCCAGTTCAAAAGTCGAATGACATATCAATGTCATTCGACTTTTGAACTGGACTGGTTCGACATTATCAAATGTCGATCGTCAATCAATCTGCTTAGCAATTTCCCATCTATGTTGGGTCGGCTTCCAGTCTAACTAAATGGAGCTGAACACCAGTAATTTACATGGAGCGACTGCCTATATGACCTTCACAACCCAGTAGGTAACTGGGTTACACGTTACCCCTTGATAAGGCTGGTTGTCAGACTTTTTGGGCTTCTAACTACCCGTAACGACTGACGAAAATTTTCGAATGACAGCTGGGACCAACGTCTTAACGTACTTTTCGAGGTACGGAGGAGTCTCCATATGTAATGAATGGTCACCCATCCTCGAACAGACTGCGGCTAGCGTAGCTTACCCTTCGATCGACCACTGCGGTGTCAGTATTTACTAACGAGCCCCTGATAATATCGACCAAGTGTGGACGTAATGTCACACACAATACTGAAGGATGGTGAAAAACGTATCTCGTAGACAATGTGTCGACAATCCGAGCCCGTCATTTGGAACCATTGTACGTCTTATTCTCGTCTGTGTCGACCTTGTTACGAGCGTGCGAATTCGGATTTGGTGATAGAAATCAAATTTATGCCTTCATTAGTACCCTTATTATGTAAGGTCGTAAGATTTTGTACTAGAATATAGGAGCTAGATGGCTTCATGTGGGCGCTCAAGAGTATTTGATGTGCCTTGATGAGAAAGTCTGGAGTCGCAAGTATTGAGAAAATCTTTCTGCGAAAATGTTTATTGGTAATATTTTTTACTCAGAGGGCTGGAAAGAGGAGAATTGGTTAAAGTTGGTATTGAGCCTTTTTTATTATCTCAAAGTAATATGAAAACAATCATCGTCATATTTCAGTTAATTTATATAAAACTTTAATAAATTATACGCCTAAACCCCTTCCTCATGAATCACTCCGTCCATTGCAGCATTGGTGAAAACCGTATGCAAATCCGTTTGGTTAGTTTTTGAGTTTATCGCGTTCAGACAGACAGAGACGCGGCGGGGGGACTTTGTTTCATAATATATAGTGATAGAAATGAGACTAAAAATATGTATTGCTGCAAATTATACACAAACAAAACTTCACTATATTTTTTTTATTTTTTTATTTATTAACTCATAATATATTATTATGTGTTGTTGATTCTGTAATACAAGGAGAGCATAACATGAAATCTGCTCCAATGTAACACGTAGTGACGTCACGCACACCCGTTCCGCGCCCGTCAGTCGTTTTTAAATCACATTACGTTCGGGATTGTTCGGTTTCATGAATTTTGATGACGTCACTACGATTTTACGCGGGAATTTCCGTTTTTGCAACCGTACGGTAAAAATATTAAAATTAGATTTTTTGGGACTAAAATTAGAAACGCTGTGTTTTGGCTTTTAGTATTTTAACACCCGTTATTTTTTGTGGAGTTTTATTTAAATTAAAGTACTTGCTTAACATTTCAGTTTTGTTTTTAGATGTTTTTTTCATTTTCGTCGTCTGAAAGCAAATGAATGTAAACTATTTTCGCATCAATTCAGCTGTCAAAAACATTTTAAAATGCGAAGACTTTAATTTGAGTGATTTACTATTAACAAATACCTAGAATTTGGCACCAAAGTAATACAATACTATATACAATAGAAGAATTTTAGGAACGTCAGGACATGGAGAAATACAGAAGAAAAAAAAATGTATCTATTTATAACCCACATTAAGGTAACTTACTCATACAAACTGTTCTCCTGGTAAATAGGTAGCCAACTGCAGAAGAAATGTATATTTTGATTATAAAGAAAAGAATTGACCGTTTTGAAAATAGTGACTTTGAAACGTCAATGTAAAGTTACTACTTACATACTCGTACTTATTATGTCACAACACAATTCAAACAAAGCCATTCCTATTCTCACTGCAACGCAACTGTACCGGCCAAAAACAAGATGCATAAAACGAATTATGCATTTATTCGAAACAAAGGTCATTTTCCAGCCAGTGTGTAGCATTTGTCAGTCAGGAGTTATCCGAAATTTTAACACAAATATGATGCCTGCGACTTTACTCATTGGAATGTAACTTTTGTTCGAAAAAAGTAACATGTGATAGAGTAAGTCGATGTTATTGGTACTTTTTGTTAGTATACTCTTCATTGCAAGTTACTCGTTCATATCGGTAGAAATATTGGTAGAAAGATATCAACATGGTACCATACATATAAATTCAATTCTGCATTAACTACTCTATTATCAGGAATATTATTAAAAAAAACACACATGCACAGTTTATAAACTAGCAAAAGATTATTATATTCATTCGAACATGATAATTCAAAGACGTAAATGAAATAACATGACACAACAACAACGAAAATCCAAGAACAATAATTATGAAAATACAAAAAAGTAATAAATTCGTTGCATAAAACTAAACAACGTACAAATAATTTATATAACATGTATTCTAACAACAATTTGACAGCGTCGTGTTGACAGTTGAACAAAATGGCGGCGGTACAAAAATACAAAATATGGAATATCACAGGGAATTATTAAAATAGGATTTCAATCAAACAAATTGTTTTTTATATGAAAACACAAGCCACAGTGTAGCAAACGAATTGAAGTTGACGTTATACATAGTTAAAATGATTCAACATGTCATTGTGTTTTGAAAAAAAACTGTCCAACATGTATAAATAAATTTATTTCACCACATTTATTTAATTAATGATTGCAATATTTTTGAAATAATTCCCGGAAAATAACAAATTTTCGTTAAAAAATATTAATACATCGACTTCACAAGCTGTTTATCTATCATTCAATCTCGTCGTCTACTCTGTGTGAATTTTAGTTTAACGATTTCTAGATATACTTGAAGTAAGATGCCTTTAAAACTTACTACTTCAACTTAACTTACGATTTACGAACTTAACGCATAAGTTAAACGTAGGTAGTTTAATGCTTAACTGTCAACACAATTTGTCCCTGCCTTAGTCTGTACATTACATTAACTTAATCGTATTCGCATCAGCCCCTTTCCAACATATGTAAATATTACAAATTTTTATTTTTTCTCGTGACATAAAACATCGAAATTCAGTGCTTGCTATTTATAGAATAATTGATTTTATAATATAATTTTATTTTTATGACATTTTTTATTACAATTACCTATCACAAATTACGAAGCCGTGTTCTGTCGTTTTATTTGCAATAATAATATTAATGAAACGTGTGTAATTCTAAACAGATAATACCTACTAATTAAAATGAATAAAATGCCCTCCCTGATTCCAAACTTTGCCACATTACTTCCCTATCTACAATTTACTGAGCATTATTTTCACATTAACTCTATCTAAAACACATCTTCTTACGATTTCTTACAGGCAAACAAACAAAAACAAACTTCTAACTCAAATCTCTGCCGTTTACTTCGAAACTTCCATACGGACCCCCATGAAAAGTCGTATCACATCAAATATGAACGTGATAACAGAAAACAGCGCGTTATTGCGAGTAAAACAGTAGGTAGGCACGGTTAAAGTGCTCTAAAAGCTTATTGGGCCTGACAAAGGATTGAGCCTTGCATTCCCAGCTCCATTGTAAAGGATATAACAGAATACGGATGCATACGGACGCGGGTGGGTGCAACCTCACTCAAATATTAACATTTATTTGCAATGCGATGTTTTACTCCACGTTGGTCCTTCGATCCTGGTACTATTTTTGAATGTGCTATGTGGTTGGTATTTTATTTGCACTTTTATTTTAGATAATTACTGCAAAAAAAGATAACCTTAATATCCGAGTTTCAGGAAAAATTTAGCTTTGTAGAGCGTTGTCTCTTCTCTGTCACTCATATCTGAGTGACAGTCTCTTTCTAAATTAAGCTCACAGAGGCATATTAATCATAATTATCCTAATTAGACTTGGATAAGTAACACCTACTTCATGTTTAGTTACATCACACTGACTTATGGATTTATAATTCGCCACGTAGCCTCGTAGGTTTGAAACAAACTGAAAATCGATTATCTAATTTGAATTTGTTATACAGTTTTCAATGAATATCTAGAGAATATAGCTTTCAGGCATCGATCAAATTTGCTTCGCAATATTTAGTTAACTACAGTATCCAGCCAGACGCTCGAACATGATAACTGTCACAGTTAATTTGGAGTTATGAATTAATTATATTGCTCATTTATAATATTATTAAACAGATTGGCTATCAAAGATCTTCTTTATCACTGAAATTGCCTGATTGCTTACATTGTGGGAATCACTGGCGTTACAGCCTACCAACGACCAGTCGGCTGAGGGATCTGTCTTAGCACTATCTCCCCACATTATAGGATCACACATTTTGACCATCAAGGATATTAAGGTAGTGTAGTGTTACTGTAGGCCAAATTAATAAGCTTACTGCACTAAACATGACGCAGTTTCAAGAATGGCCAAACCTATTTACGGAATAGAAATCACATACACTTTGCAATTTTACACAAACGACAGAATACAGCTACGTTTTACAATGTTTACACGCTAAAAGTCGCATCGCATTTGTTTTTACAATGTACCAGGATTTCATAAATATTGAATGGTATACGGAAATAAAAGATCCCTGAATGCTCCTACGATGGTTCGTGTTATGTATTTATGAGGATACAATTCATACGGGTCCCGTCTTTGATGCTTTCTGCATAGCATGGAGCATGTATTGATATAAATATTTATAATTTGAGATTTTATATAAGAGTGAAATGATTTGACGACGACTGAGACAGATAAAACGTAGAATTTAACGGTTTGTTGCAGATGGAACGCTCTTTCTTTTCATTTAAGCATTTTATCGATGCTTACCTACAGAGAAAGCACAGCCAGCAAGGATGGAAAGTTATGATTAATAGTGAAAGTGCTAGTTTTCTTCGGAGAGTACTTGGAATGGTGTTATTACGGTAGTTTTAAACTATGGCAACGACTCATTCAGTTCCGCGACTAATTGCGCTTTTTACGTTGGTTGTGAAGTACCAGGCGAACAGCGGAAGCTAAGAGAGTGATGATGGAAATCGTTGTCCAAAGAAGCTGAAAGAAAAGAAGCTTGAGGTTGTAATATTGTGAAGAAACTGTTCTGAAATGGAAACCCAAAAGTTGGCTAAACTAATGTTTCTTTAATTATTTCAGTAACCACCTTTCCTGGCTCTCACTACGCTCATATCTCAGCCTTTTTTTTTTGATATCATATTTTAGATAGAAATCAATAAAAGGCAAGGTCATTTTTTTTGTTGATTTGTTGTCTTGTTTAGAAAAGTTACCGCTTCGGTTTAAGTTCGCTTCCTCATTTCTTCGTGCAGAACTGAAAAGTTACGGAGCATCGAAATTCAAAGGAAGGGCTCATTGGAAAAGCTCTCAGTAAGTTTCCTTTTAAAATGTTACTACAAAAATCTTATCAATTAAAACCGCTTTAGCATCCAGTGAGTCTTTTTCCGTCCTTTATAAAGTAGGTACATTTTCCATACCTTTTTCATTGCCATTTTGTCTCAATTATTAAGCCCTGGATTAAAAACACAAAAGTTACGCATCATTGTAGCAACAATATCATTTTGTTGCTGTTCCTAGCAACATATTTCTCGCACGACTGTTGTTGCAATAATGTTCTTCACATTTTTTTTTTCCGCTTTGAATATGGATTTTAAAGTTACTATATTTCTGTTGTTTCACCCCGTGTAAACATTGTCGTGACATAAATTGTTATCTAACTATACTAATCGCTCGATACTTAAGCTGACACCTACAGCATCGGTTAGACTTCACTCAAGGCACTGTATTTAGAAAATATATGTACTGAGATGCACAACGCGAGTATCAGTACTGTTGCATCCAACATGGTTGAGCTTGAACCTGTGAACAAATGGGATGTTGGTTAGTTCATTCTACTAAATTATTAGGCCTTGATGGCCTTAATTTTGAAACAAGTGACTTATGACAATAGCGCGACACATAAAAAGGTTGAGCATCGCTTGCGGCTTGCGGTTCATCCGTGAATAACACCTACACAAATCTGAATGCTTGGTAAAATAATGGTCCTTTGATACGAAATTCTTGCTAAATGGGAAAAAGATACTATGTCCCAATTTGAGGGATATCGCTCAAGAGAGCCTTCGACTTTTGCCATCAAAACGCATCATTGCCTCAAAAAAAAAAAAACTCCAACAAGATGTAGCCTCAGGCATTAAGTCCGCCGTTGTACAGTATTTCTTTTTTTACTTGTGCATAAAGTTTTAATAAATAAATAATAAGGTACATACTTACAATAACATTGAAAATCAGTAACTACCAACTGTAACATTTTCTTCGCTCATTGAGCCATGAACATTCGGGCTATTAACTTTTCTTTGATAACAGGGAAAGTCACTCATCCAATAACAGATTTGTTATCGAATGGAGACGAAATTATACGAGAATCATGTGCGGCCATGTTCACTCATAATTGCTCCTACTCCATTGATCATCCATTTGAGCAAGAAATTGCACATTGCTCTATAAAGCTCTTTGAAATATTGAATTTCGTGCCGAATCAAAATAGGAGTATTAACGTTACGAGTTGCAAAAAGAAAAGTTTTGTGCGTCATTTATATTTATGAAATTGTTCGAGTGCGTGTGAAATTATTGTCCAGCTTTTTATGCCCTGCATGACAGTGCATAATATTAAAAATAAAAATGTTTTATCGCAAATACTGTTACACAATTCAGTGATATCAATTTCATAAACTGGCTAAACTATTTTTTTAAATGATGCATGAACAAATAAATATATAATAAATAACTAAAAGTAAATTCTCGCATATATGGTACAAACTTCAGCAGCTCAAGTATCTCGCGAGTTCTCGAATAGTTGCGAACCTCCACCAAATTCGAGCAGACTTGAAACTTATCGCTATTCGAGACCCCTTGCAAAATTAGATACATAACCCTCAAGAGAATTAAGCGGTTTTCACCAGAATCGTGAAACAGAATGCAAGTAAGTCACATCTCCGCCATGTCTTAATTACGTCCTACCAGAGTACCAGGGTAGCATAGTATCTTAATTAGTCGCTTGACAGAAACTAGTTGTCGTAGATATGTGGTAACTAGTTAGCTTAGATGTGGTGTCTCGCTAGGTAATTTTGGAAGTCAAAGTTGCATCTCAGAGCTCACACAAAATACCTATTTAATTAAAAATACATAATTATAAGATGTCAAACTAGAAATAAGTGGTACATTATCATAGGGTACTAGAAAACAATGAACCCACCTGCAGCTGTAAACATAGACAAGTGCGGCGACCTTGCAACTACCAGGGTCGCATTCGCGGCCCTCGTGTAGGGGGGCCAGGTTGGCTGCGTGGCCTCGCAGCGTAAGGCCATGAAGCCTTTGGACGTGGCCACTCGCAGCCGAAAGGCTCGCCAGCTCGACCGGAGGCCGAAGTCGTTGGCGGAAGAAACTTGTGTGTTGTTCAACAGCCCGAGTTCTGTCTGTTGGCAATGTAAAGAAAACCTGACAATAAACTACAGCATCACGTCTGCTACGATTTCTTAATCTTCTTATTTATTTATTTCTTTCTTTCTTTCTCCTCTTGCTTCGTCCAGGTGGCATTACACCTGACATTACACCTAACTATTACACCTGACCCATTTGATTTTAAGGACATCACTAATAAGGTCAGTGTACTTATAATATGACCTTCGAGGGAAAAGCCAGAAGCGGTACACTCTTCTGGCTTTTCCACTGTCCATAATGATTCTTTGTATTTAGCCTATTTTCATCATCATTCTGCCAAAAGACGTCCAACGCTGGGCATAGGCCTCTCCCAAGCATGGCCACGATGACTGCAGTCCTGTGCCTCCTTACCTACACGGTACGAATTTCGTTCAATTCAGATGGATCTAACCAACTGACCATTTATAGCTGTACGTTACTACATTATACCAAATCAATTGATGCACTAACCCTATCAGGCCGTCCATCAATGTACCACACGATGTTCGCCGGCGGCATCGCTGGCTGAGTGGTGCAGTTGAGCAGCACGTCTTCACCGAGCTGCACCGTGCCAGGTACACCCATTATCACTGGGTCATCTTTTAACGTCACTGTGTAAAGACAAATTATATTAAGCCTCGTATATAAGGCAAATTTACTTTGGCGGAATACAAAATCAAGTTTAACAATGTTGCACAACTTCGTTTACCACGAATGCGGGGCTTTATAGAATGGTTTTAGAAACACCATGAATTTGGACGTGATAGTTTCCGATGTCTAATCCCATGTCCGGAAAAGAGCTACTTAACCGATTTAAAAAAAAATGTTGAGCACGTGAAATTATCCGCCGTCTTTATTTAGCAAAAACTTGAGACCAATGAGATAATATTTAAAAAAAATCTCATTTTACAACCTCGCAACTAAAGCGCTCAGCTGACGATGGACAATTTGTCAGCGACGATAAAACATATCGAAATCTATGTAATACAAAAACACGTATGTCTAATAGCCTCAGAAATGGAGTAGACGAAATAGAGCAGTCATTTAGGACAAAATATCTATCGTCTGCTTAGCGCTTAACAAAAGAAAATAGGACCATCTTCGAAAATATTTTTTACTTTCTTGGAAAACGTCAATTAGCAAGAAAAGTTAATTTATATTTAGATTCTTATTTTCCTGAAGTTATTAATTAATTAGTTCATCAATTTTTAATATAAATTAAGGATATTATAAATTCTTGGAGAGCGCCATTTTACACAATATTTTCGATAGCCTTATCTCACCGGATAGTTGATTGGGACCTACTTAATTTATTACAAATACAAACGTTATTGGATCGCCTTTTTTTGCGTAAATAATATGTTTATGGGCTGTGAGACTGACGTAGGCTATTTCTGACGGTGCAAAACTAGCATTTCTATAAAAAGTCGCACGGAAACTTACCAGCCACAGTTAAATTCTTGGTCTGCTTGACAACGGCAAACCTGGGGCCCTCCGTGGAGACCTCACAAGTGAATGACAGCTTCGTGTTGTAGTTCCTTGGTAACACCACGCTGATGGCGCAGCTGTTCAGGTTGCAGGTGCCCTTGGACACGCCCCCTGCTGTGGAGTTGAAGGTCCTCGTGGGGGGCTGAGAAAGAAGGTTTAGATTAGACGTATCACCTAATTTATTAACCCTTGTATTTCGAGCTTCACATTACACCCACATTATACCAGTTATGTCTTAGTCATGGGACTACAGTGTAGGCAATAGGGGGTGAGCTTAATGCCATCAGCCGTAGTCAGTTGGAGCGCCGTCAGTTGAGACTGATCATCTCTTAACTGCCAGGGCTTTTTTATAATCTTATATTTTGAACTAGCTTCTGCCCACGGCTTCGCCCGCGTGGATGTCGGAAAAAATGTCACGAGAACGTACTACCGGAATTAAAAGTACGTGTACAGTATGTGTTAATGCAGATTACAAACTATATGTATGTTACCTGATTTCATCTAAATCCGTTCAACCATTTTTGTGCCAGTCCGAAACACAACATCATCCCCTCTAAAATTGACTACCTCTTTTAGATTTTTTGACAACCCAGTTAAAACTGTTCCTTTTATTTCCGATCGTAAATATAAATACCGAGTTTCAAGAAAATCGAACGGCGCGTTAAAATCTTTCCATACAATAATTTTCCCCCACAAAATTCAACACCCCGTTTAAAAGGTTGTTTTCGAAAATTTATGTTTATGGTCGTTTTATTTATTAAGAAAATATCCGGTTCAATTTCAAGTTTATTGATTAAAGGAAACATATTTTTGATATAAACTGTCAATCCTTTCGGGGTGAAAAGGTCCCCCTTTTCACCCCGAAAGGATTGACAGTTTAGGATATTATATTTGAAAAATATTAAATCATGTTTTATTCAATTACTTTGCAGTTTATCAAGACGTGCAGTAAAATCCTTCCCTAAAAACTTAATTATCCCCTTTTGCCCCCTAAGGGTTACATTTTAAACTTTACATTACAGTTAAAAAAAAACAGAAAATAACAAATTTTGTAATTTACTAAGGTTAGTATTCGTGTCTAGTTTTAGGTTTATTAACTCAAGGAATAAGATTTTTCATACAAACAAAATTCCCCCTTTTCACCCCTTAAAAGTCGAATTCCCAAAACCCCTTCTTATCAGATGCCTACGTCATAATTTAGACTTAATCAAGCTTCAGACTTAATCAGCATCAATTTTATATATACAGGGTGGAAACTTTGAGCGGGGCAGTAAGGGGAAGTACCTTGCATCCGTTGCAGCTACGCGAAAATGGTCTTATGAGACTATCCATAATTTTTTATGGAATTTTGATCCCCATTCACAGATTTTGAAAAAAATGTACAGTCAGCAGGAAAATGGGCAATTTTCACAAAAACTTTTTTTTATGCCAATCGATCCTCTTTCTTATAAGGATCAAAAATCTCTATTGGACCAATTGAGGTTTGAGTACTAGAATAGTCATAAATCGCAAAAGTCTTTTCCCATACATTTCGTAAGAAATGAGACTCCAACTTAGTTGTTTATGATGGAAAGACGGGCCGCTACAATGAAGACTGGCCAAAAAAAAAAAAACTTCGAATTTCGAACAAATACGCGTCATAATTTAATTTGCTTTGAAAACAGAATCTAGATAGTTTGTTGCTCGGTTCACAACAGCCGCCATACTCGTACCCGTTCTAATTTGAACCGGCAATTCACAAGGCAGTGGATAAAAACATAATTATGTTCCTATACCTACCGTGACCACCTCGCAGTCCTGACCTTACCCCCTTTTTTATGTGGCGCTATTTAAAAAATTAACTTTATAAAAAGAAATACGCTGTCGTACAGGAACTCAAAGATTTACTTCCACAATTCTCTATGGAATTAATCCTAGCACATTATCAGCTGCTACCCGCTCTGTAGTAAAGAGAATAAACCTATGCCTACGTCAAAACGGCTACCATTTTGAACACTTATCGAGCACATAAGTATTTCTAGTTGAGTCCAAATGCAAAGTTTCAAGTTTTTAATTTTAAAGTGAAATATTACCAAAGTAGAAGTTATTGTTTTTTATTTGTTTTTCGAGGAGTCTTTTTGTAGCGGTCAGTTTATCGATGGTAAAAAATGTAAGTTCGAGTCTCATATCCTACGAAATGTATGGGTAAAGTTTTTTGCGATTTATGACTTTTCCAGTACTCAAACCTCAATTGGTCCAATAGAGGTTTTTAATCCGTATAAGAAACAGGATCGATTGGCATAAAAAAAAGTTTTGTGATAATTGCCCATTTTCCTGCTGACTGTACATTTTTTTTCAAAATCTGTGAACGCAGAACAAAATTTCTCAAAAAGTTAAGGACAGTCTCTTAAGACCGTTTTCCTGTAGCTACAACGGTTAAGGTAGCTGCCCTTACTGCCCTATCTCAAAAATCCAGCTTGTATAAGCATGATCCCTCCGCGTCTCGGAAAGCACATTAAGCCGTTAGTCCTGGCTGTCATTCGTAGATCTTTGACAGTCGTTACGGGTAGGTAGTCAGAAGCTCAAAAGTCTGACAACCAGTCTTACCAAGGGGTATCGTGTTACCCAGTAACTGAGTTGTGGAGGTTAGATAGGCAGTCGCTCCATGTAAAATACTGATATTCAGCTGCATACGGGTTAGACTGCGACCTCAACATAGTTGGGAAAAGGCTACGCAGATTGATCGACTCATCAGAGGTACTAGGGCATCACAATAAATGAAGAGATTTACTGGGCTCTAATAGTGCATTACTGCAGCGGCCTGCAATACTCAATACTTTATTGCATTCCATAATGTGTACATATAACAGTTGGTTGCCGAGGCCAAGCCGAGGCACACATACGTGACTCATGTACGTTTTCACGTTCACCTATCAATACCTGGTTGCGGCGAAGGCTAGTGCGTTTCTCAAATAATGCGCGAAAATTCAAACATAGTAAATTATTTATAAATTCCAGATTCAACGAACCACGATAATTTTTCACGCACCAATGTGTTCATTTGTTTTTTTTTTTTCAATAAACAGCTTTCTATTTGCAAGCCAGTTCGAAATTTAAATAAAACCTTTGATCAGTTACGTCCTTGGGGGCCATGTCTCGGAGTAAAAGATCGTTCCATTTTTAATTACACTATAGATAATAATATGGGTAGTTCTTCAGAGACAACATTTTCGATTTCTATGGGTATATTATTTTCTGTAACCAACTAACAAAACTGCATGTATAATTTTTTTGTACAGTGTAGCTTTATCCCTAACTGGGACAAATTATATTTTTGTAATAATTGCTGCCTAGGTACGAACTAAAAATATTAGAAGTTTGTTCTTCTGATTCATATAGCGCGTCCGTTTGCCATTTTCCAGAACAAAATGGTTGATGTCGCATTTTCCCTTTGATACATTGGTACAGGATTTTCCACCAAAAAAAAAAAAAAAAGATACCGGTGTTACGAAAGTAACATCTGATTCATCTGTGCTTGGTCAAGGTGGCTTTCTGATTAAAATGCCTACTTTATAAAATTTATTGTATTGTTTTAAAACTTCAAACTGAGTTTCTTGAGATGCTGTGTGCTGCTTTTGGGTTATAGATTCGTGTAGAAAAATGACAATACTGAAAGTCTGATGTATGATGAGTTATGCATGATTGTAGGCAAAATCCTGATTGATTTGTGCCTGATTCATAGGGTCAAAACCCCATATGAATCATAAAATAAATTAGTTTTTCTCCTCTTCAGCACGAAAGGAGCGCTTTTGTTGCATAATTCTCCTTGTCCAATTTTTGACCGTGTACAAGTCAGTAGGTCTAGTCTTATTTTTATTTCTTTTTCTGATTCATCTGTACAAAAGTCTGATCTCTAAACAACACAAACGTCTGAGCGCATCTGGGCACAAAATATTTGACCGTCGATATTTTGAAAAACACTTTAAAAAAACGAGTCCCTCATTCAAATATATGTTATCTGGTATACCTTTTCATATGAACATGTGTTACAGGGTTGAAAGTGAAATTTTTTGCCCGTATGAATCAGTCGAAGAATCAAATTTCGAAGAACTACCCATATAAGTTTACTATCATGTAATTTATTTGGCCGCTAAACCACGACAAATATGGATTTTCATACAACTTTTGGTGGCCGCTACTCGCATGGCCAGTACAGCAATTTAGATTTATCTCGAAGAAGGTTGTCAAAATAATGCTCGAATTTCTAAGCATGATTTTGAAAAGTTCTTATCATCACCATGTAACGAATATAGTCGATATCTAAAGTGGTTGATAAATCTTGCGGACTTGTATTTTCGTTGTATGTAGAGATAAACTACGATAACATGGCTCGCCCCTCCAAATTACTGTTTCAATGTGTGTAGTCACATCCTTACGAAAGAGTTTTTATGTAGTTGTAAGTACTCGTAATATCTCACTTATTACCAGATTTGTTGGTCAACTAATCATAACTAGCCGATCGTGCAAGACAACGCACGTGTCGTTTTCATAGAGTACGTCAGTGCAGCGCCATAATAATAATAATGAGCGATTAATGATGCCACTAGTCGAGCAACAAATCCGTGATTTGTTTTTGTTTGACGGTCGTCTCATTACGCACACATGCGTACATAATACTTTCACAAATAGGTACTTTAAAACGTTTTGAATTTTGGAGGGGCGGGCCATATTATCATAGTTAATCTCTAATGTAATTATGTGGTTGGTACGTTGATGTTACATCAGGTACCTGCCTGACCAATGTTTTACTTAAAATGTAATTTACTTATGTTAAGCTTCGGGCTATTATTAGGAATATCTCAAACCCCGATATTAGACCGCACTTACAAACTTATAGCTTTATTATGTAGCTTATTATTTTGAAATAGAAAAGATTGTATGAAATCAGAACCGGCAGAATATATCGAATGAATCACCATCTCGATGTTATTTAAAAGCAGCCACTGTTGCTAGGGGTTAGTACGACGTTCCTCTTTTAATATTCTGAATTACGTAATAAAAACATCATTATTCAAGATCGGCTAGTACGGTCAACAAGTCAAGAAACATAAGTAAAAAAAAAATGTACTAAAAGTTACTGGTCAAATGACGTGATTAGTTCGAAGCTTCGAGCTTTACGTATTATTCTTTTTGTCAACTTGATTGAAGGCATTCATTGTATACAGGTTGGCAATACTGATTCTTTGGGCTAAAAATAAGCCAGCCTTCTGGTCACGTGAAGAGTCGACCAACCGCTTGGCGATTTCCCGAAATACTTGATGAGCTCTCGGACCCCAAGGCTAGTGTTTCAACCCCAAACGGCTCAAACATATAGCTCCCAATCCAGAAAAGAAAGAAAACCTCAAACGGCGAAAATATAACAACCTTTGTTATATTTTCGCCGTTTGAGGCTTTCTGCTCCTGCAGCAGCCACCCCAGCACAATCCGCCGTGCTAGGAAGATGAGATGGTGCGAGGGTGTTGACACAGGTTGCATCCCACACCAAAGGCCTACCCAACTTCCAGCCAACTTGCTGCCAGCCTTTTGGGCACTTTTCCCATTGACAGCGATGCGGACGAATTTTTCGATGAGCACTTCCCCCTTTTTTTAGTCCGTACCTAAAGGGTAAAACGGGAACCCTATTACTAAGGCTCTGCCGTCTGTCTGTCTGTCTATCCGTCTGTCACCAGGCTGTGTCTCATGAATCGTGATAGTTAGACAGTTGAAATTTTCACAGATAATGTATTTCTGTTGCCGCTATAACAAAAAATTCTAAAAAATAGAATAACATAAATATTTGGCTCCCATACAACAAACGTGATTTTTTTGCTCGTTTTTACTCGATAATCATAACGGCAACAGGTAAACGCTCGAAATATTCACAGAATATTTAGTTATTTATTCACTTTAAAAATAATTAATTACCTTAAAATAAAACAAATATTTAAGGGAACCATACAACAAACGTGATTTTTTGCCGTTTTTATAGATAATGGTACGGAACCCTGTGTGCGTGAGTCAGACTCGCACTTGGCCGGTTTTTATTATTTTATTATATACGTGTACATACTATGCATATTTTAGAATTAGCTTGTATATTTTATATAAATAAATAAAAAACTTGTTGTATAGGTCTTGAAATTGTAGGTAGGTAATTTATTATTAATTTGACAATTAATCTTTTATTTAAATACAAACTATACTTACGCATAAAAAAAAAACAAAAAAGCTACCCTAACACTAAACCCAACATCAAACTAAATGGCGTCGAAAAATTCCTCTGCATCGCTGTCAACTGGTAATGTGCCCAATACTTTTTTTTTTTTTTTGGGTGGGAAATTATCAAATAACTTCTCCCGCTCTGGGCGGAGCGGGAGGGAGTGTCAGACTTTTACTGACTAAAACCCACCGTGTTCCTTCAGATGCCTGTGTGCCGGGGCCACGATATCCCTTTCGGACAGGCTCGTAACTATCACGTTGTATGGCAATGCTTAGCCTCTGGGCAAGGTATACTCCAGCCCTTGGGTCACGGGAAGTGTACTAACCGTTTAGTGAAGGTGGATAATTGTTTTGAACGACTTTATATGCTGAATGTACATATTTATTTCTCGAAGGTCTTTCATCAAGAGTACATTATACCCCATTATAGCAATGTTCAAGGGTTTCTAATACAATTTATTTATAAAGCACTTTCAGCTTCTTAAAAGATTACGTGTATCGCTACTTTTTTGTTGTTTTATTTTGTTTTTGCTAATGGACTTTTTATTTTAATGGGTAGACTGACATTTGACCTCTATCTCAATCTCACCTGGGCCCTTACTCACTAGGACATAAGCTAGTAACACGGTCAGTACAGTTATGGAAATTTATTGGTAAATAAATTTCCATAACTTATTGTGTCCATCTAATTGTGATTTGAAATTACGGATAATTTAAGTTAGTAGTAGTCACTATGCTTAAAAAATATTTCCTCGAGTTTACATACTCAAACTCAAATGTATTCGTTTTTGTTTTAAATTTGTCAAACATTATTATCACATTAGGTGCAATAAAATACATGTGTTCATTCAAGTCAAAGACATAGATAGCCATAATGTATTGTGTCCAATATTGTGTAACAATATTTTGTTTTAAAATAGTATCCATGGAGGTTCTTGCCCGTTCTTCTCCATAGGAACCTACTACGCTTTGGAATGGGCTTGATCTTGAGCTTCATCTCTCTGACTGACCGACCCCTTGACAATTCAAAAGTGCATGTAATTGGTTTATTTGGAATAAATGATTTGAGTTTGTTGAGTTTAGTATACTCTGATCGCGTTATTAAGACCGTCTCGTAAATAAACAGTTATTTAGAACAAAGAAACTCAAAAGCACAAAAAACTGAGGCCATGAAATACTAGGTTTTCCTTCGAGTAATACAGCTGACACAAATATCATAACAATAGCATATCAAACATACCCAGCTTCTTAATTTTATACCAAGTGCCACCCACCTGTTGTCCGGGCGTGAACCTGAAGATCTCGTTGCTACCCCGGTACCACTTGACGGAGTGGAGAGCCGGGTCGCCCTGGTCGTTCATGTAGTGGCAGACCAGGTTTGCCTCCTGGTGAGGGTCGCCGTAGCGAGGCACCTCGAGGTACGTGATGTTGTGTGCTGTGGCTATTACTAGGGGACAAGACGGAACAATAGGTTAGGACTATGATAATAATTTGTTTATGTTTTGTGATACTTTTTCAACATTCTCTTCATCTTAATTTATATAAGATCAGTTCAGGACAGCATGTCTTATTCTTTCTTTTTTTTTGCCATCATCTCAAGAGTAACTTCCTTTCCTTTTATTCTATATCATCAATCACGCAATCTTTTTATCGAGTCTTATAGTCTTCCGCTACTTTAATTATTATCATGCATTATTCACTAAGCATAAACCATCCCCACGACATGTTCCTTATTATTCCGCGCCTGATGGTAAATGATGTAACTTTTAATTAACCGGTTTACAGAAAAATAATTCCTAGACCAAGAATTACTATTGTTTAAATTTTATGAAGAGATTATTATCACATCACTAAGTCCGAACAGGCATACTCAGCAACTTGCAAGATAAGTATCCTTCAATAAATGCTACCCTGGTAATTTCAGAAAGCTAGTCTTCATGATTGTCTATCAAAACTAATATTATCGCAGTGTCAACACGAAACGACTTGGTAACTTAGGACAAATAATTTATATTGGATAGCTAGACAAATGTTTATCTACGCATTTGTAGCCCAAGGTAAGACAGTGAGTCTTCAGTTTTAAAGGTCAACGGCACATCTGTTGGGTAGCATGTACTTTACATTTTTTTTACTAACAAGCGAAATTAGAAAAACTGCTTTATCTTGTCTAAAATGCCTTTTTTGCCGCTTGCTAGCCTGCAAACCTAATTCTGTAACCTGTGTGTAGTAACCAACCATTACGATGTTCAAACACTACGCGTACAAAGCGTATAAAAGAGTAACCGAAAAAAGACTGCTCTGAAACGGATAGAATAAAAACGGTTTGAAAAATGCAATGCATGTTGTACCGCATAGTACTAGTCAAGAGTATTGAAGTACATGACAGTTTTGTGCAAAGGGCACCGAAACTTTAATTCCAATTAAAAAACGTACCTTTTATTCACCATCGTTGCTATTAAACCGAACTTACTTTAACAAGAGCAATATCTTTTTGCGATCTAATTGCTACAAAGAAAATTACTGTGCACAAGCAAAACCATAGAGCAGATTTTGCAATACCGATAACAGTGTGCAATACACAAGTTTGCACGACGAGAAGTTTTTGTTAAGCACGGACCGGACGCTGATTAAGAAGTTTCAAACTAATTTTGCACAATGTGCAAAATATAACAGATTTTAGTTAGTGTCTATTTGTGTTTTGTATAGGTGTATTGCGAAACAATTTGAAATTTTGTGTAAGTTCTTGTAAGTATAGTTTTCATTCGGATACGGATTAAATTTGGAATTGAGATCGACGCAACGTCGGAATTATTTTTAATTTGTGATTAGTAAAAACGTTACCACTTAGTGACGATTTAGAACTAAAGGTAATGTTTTAATCAGGGACCATTTTGGTTACCCGTTGAAAGGGTTTTTGATAGGGTTTTTCTAAGCGGTTAAACAAAAACCCATACGATATGGGTAACCCTTTTGAACGGCTTAAATTAAATTTTGGTTACCCGTTGAAAGGGTTTTTGATAAAAACCCATACGGTATGGGTAACCCTTTTGAACGGCTTACTTTAAGCCATTCAAAATTACCCACACCATATGGGTTTTTCTAAAATGGTAACCAAAATGGTCCCTGGGTAGAATAGAGATAGAATTGGTCATGCTACGCGTTCTGGGCGGATATCGAAATAACATAATATTATGATTTTTTCATGTCACTGGGTTTCAAGTAGGTATAGAACCTATTCAATGGGTTATCATGTAACCCTTTCATTGGGTTTCTAGTATATGGAATGGGTTACATCATGATAAAGGTAACCTATTCAATGGGTTACCCCTTCGAAAGGCTTAACCCTTAACCGGGGTTGTACGGTCCCTGGTTTTAATATTAGTAGAACTGAACGCTTTCGGGTCACGCAATAAGATTGATTTCACAGCAAAATGAAAACAATAATTGAACTGACAAGTGCGTATGTATGGTTTTGCAACCCGCAAAATAAACCGCTTGCTGTACCAGGCACGCATAAATGAATAAGTAGTCACCATTTCAGCTCCTATAGACGCTAATCTCCATTCAGCACAATCACGTTCATATCGCACATGATGTAGCAACTATCGCTAAGCCTGTACTTAGCAGATTGCTAGCTCAACGCTGAATGCGCTAGATTGTAGAATTAGCATAATACCCCAATTTTGCTGTAGTATGCGATAGCTGGCTAATTACGACCGTGCAGCGAATAGGAAAGCGATTTAATAGCTTAGTTCCGATGTTCTGTTGAGAATTTTAATCAATTATGTGCCTCATTGTGTTCGCGATTGTTGTTTGGAAAGCAGACTGAATTGAAACAAGCTTTCATCGCCTAATATATGATGAGGCTATAAGAACACATTTAAATGCTTGTTGTTTTGAGTGCTACATGTAGAGAGAGGGAGAAGTGGTGGCCCAGGGGTAATGGCCCCGACTTACGAGTGGTGGGTTAGTCGTGGGTTCGAACCCGGGCAGACGCTTTTTTTACATACCTTGACATAGCCTACAATTTTAATTATTTATTAGTGACTTGTGGACAGAATATTAATTCAGATTTGTTACAGTTGTAATGGCAATCTTGTCATTTTGGTTTAAATAGGTTTTAATTTTGTTCACAATTCTTTTTTAATTTGTGAATGTGAGAACATTGTAGGCTGTAGCTTTGTAAACCATCTTCTATTTTGTTAAGTACTTGGTACTTGTTGACGGGCCTACACTGTCCTTCCATACCTATTAACACTGTAACTTGAAAACATTGTAAAGGCCCATTATTTTTAAAAGAGTAACGGTGGAGTTTCTTGCCGGCTCTTCTCCATAGGAAACGACAAATTGAAACCTACCTTCTGATGTTTCATAAGTGCCCATGTAGGTTTATGTGAAATAAAATATTTTGATTTTGAAGATGGGTAAAACTAAAAATTATTAAGTACACAAGCAAAATATTTAGACAAAAAATTGTTTAAAAGAAGTTGTTGTATTGATGTTTGTATTATGTTGCGTGTTGATGTAATAACTCCCTTAAGCGTAATAGCTGGATAACAGCAAATTGAAAATAAACAACCGAATTGTTTTCATAAGTCTTGGCATTTGATTCGCAGAGCCACAGACAATATAGCCGAGCCTTCAATACATTGAACCGAAATCGTGTATTTATTTAGTGTATATATTAATCTGAGACAGATTGATTCCTCTGATCTATTAATAACAGAGATCCCGGATCAGAATAGTATGGCATTGCCGATTCTAGTTAGTAGAAATTAATACTACTATTTCAGTTGGGCTTCTTATAGAAACTTCCTAGTGACGTTCAGAGAGAGTTCAGAAGTTGAGAGTTCCAGTTCTTAGAAATGGTTATGGATACATTAGGTTCACGAATAAAAAGTAGAATACCTTTTTTTTGGTTGAGAAATTATCAAATAACTTCTCCCGCTCTGGGCGGAGCGGGAGGGCGTGTCAGACTTTCACTGACTAAAACTCACCCGTGTTCCTACCGTTGCCTGTGTGCCAGGGCCACGATATCCCTTTCGGACAAACTCGCAACCCTGGCAGGCATTGGCCCCAACGGACCCCGTCAGTTTGTGCTGACATCTCTTTGTGGCGCGCGTGGAACACAACGGGCCGTCGACCCGGGCCTGGGGGTCTATTCCCTAAGTCCGTTAACGAAGCTACGGGCCCGTCCGACAGTAGTCCGATACGTCGCAGTGAAGCCTACTCCCTAATGATTTCGGATTCATTAGTTTCCAATGGAATCATAGACAATCTTCGTGAACGAATGACGCATGACTATAGAGTTGCGCAATTTTACCGGTCGATTACCGGTTTACTTATTTTGTGGTTTTCAGGTTTAAATAATCAAAAATTAATATTTTTCTCGTTAGAAACGACCGCATTTTTAAAATATACTTTTTATTTTGGCTAAATCTCTGCCACGTTGGTCTAGTGGTCGCAAGCGCGACCGTTGAGTATGTGGTCCTGGGTTCGATTCCCAGGTCGGGCAAAGTGTGATTGGGATTTTCCATTAGGAATTTCTCAGTGGCAGCCCGGAGTCTGGATTTGTGCCCGGTTGATGGCAATAGGCTCGCGCCCTATTACATGGGACTTGAACATAACTGGCGAAATGTGGGTGTACTATAGGTACACCTCTGCCTAACCCTTCGGGGATTACAGGCGTGATGTTATGTTATGTTGTTATGTCTAAATATAGAATTGAATTATTTTTGTTCCGAAATCGGCATTATCCTGTTGATACCATTGCCTATTTTGTTTTTTTGATGTCGTATCAACTAACATAACGAGCCATCAAAACAAGTGTCAAGTTGAACTTTTCGGACGGGCAAAAACGCATCGGTAGTAGGGACAGCTGTCAAATCGTGTTGTCATTCATTCTTCGTTCGGGCCCGGAACGAATCATCCGTCCGAAGGTGATAAGGAGTAGGAAACGCCCGTAACGAAGGCCGACACAACGGACTTCGTGCTTAGGGAGTAGACCCCTTTTTTTTTTTTTTTGGGTGGGAAATTATCAAATAACTTCTCCCGCTCTGGGCGGAGCGGGAGGGCGTGTCAGACTTTTACTGACTAAAACCCACCCGTGTTCCTTCCGTTGCCTGTGTGCCAGGGCCACGATATCTTTCGGACAAACTCGCAACCCTGGCAGGCATTGGTCCTAACGAACCCCGTCAGTTTGTGCTGACATCTCTTTGAGGCGCGCGTGGAACACAACGCGCCGTCGACCCGGGCCTGGTCCTTATCGGACGGCGAGCTACCCATTGCTCACCGTCCGCAGGCCCGCGCCTAAGGTGGCCGGAAATCGGCTTGCGACTCCCGACGCCCGGGGCGTCTCCTGCGGCGACTAAGGGCGCGAGAGCGCGAACCTTGTCTCACCCTCACGCGTTCCGCCTCCTCCTTCGCTAGCATAACTGCTTCGCAGAAGGAGGTGACGGCCTCCCATGCACTCTCGCTCCAAACCATGGCCTGAACCAGGCCCGGACGCGAGAGATCGCCGCCGCCGATCGCCTCCATGAGGACACGGCGGTGCTCCGCCCAAGCTGGGCAGACCTCCACCGTATGCTCCACCGTGTCCTCCAGGCGATCCACACAGTGGTGACACCCGGGCGTTTCCTCCCGCTTAATCCTAAACAGGAACCTCCCGAAACATCCATGTCCGGTGAGGACCTGCGTCAGGTGGAAGGTGAGGGAGTAGACCCCTAGGTCCTTATCGGACGGCGAGCTACCCATCACTCACCGTCCGCAGTACGCGCAGGCCCGCGCCTACGGTGGCCGGAAATCAGCCTGTGACTCCCGACGCCCGGGGCGTCTCCTGCGGCGACTAAAGTAGAATACCTGGATTTTTTTAAGTGAAAACTTCTTCCAGCGCGTTGAGCGAGTTTTGGTAAGGCAAAATCTTATAAGCTCACGTCACCGACATGCTAGTATAACAGTACATATAGTATCTGAAAGCGCAGCAAGTGGCGCTGCCCGGTTTTCTTACGAAGTTACTGGAATCACCGAAAAGGTCGGATAAGAGTGACACTGGCTGCTGACAGTCACTCTAGCAGAGCGTCGTATCGATGGTTGAGTGGCGGCTGGCTTTTGATGACAGACGAGGATATCAGGGCAGCTGCTGTCGTACCACGTCCACGACTTTTTTTCTTTCTTTTCTTTCTATGACGTGTGGGTAGTTTTAAGTTTTCACTTTGTCGGTAGTCCCCATGACTGACTATGTATTTTTTGTTCAGATTATGTTTAGTAGGTTCTGCCCAAGACTTCATCCACGTGGAAGAAACCTAACCTAGAGCACTCGGCAATAAAGTAGCTTTCTTTTAGTGAAACAATTGTTGTAATCGTAACAGAACTTCCAGAGATGACTTCTTACGAACAAACAATTTTACCTTTATCTTAATATACATAAAAATCGATTTATTCTTCGTTTGGCCCACTGAGTTGTGGCCTAAAAAAATCCTGAGTCGTTCCAAACAATATGCTTCGTTCGTCCTAAAATATAATTTAAATTATTTTATTCTCGCTTCGTCCGATTTTTTACCGACTTCCAATAAGGCGGAGGTTCTCAATTCAGCGGTGTTTTTTTTTTTTTTGTATGTTTGTTACGCGATTACTCCGTTAATTATGAACCGAGTTTGAAAATTCTTTTTTTGTTTGAAAGGGTATACTTCCGAGGTGGTCCCATTGCCACCAAATCAGAATCAGATGAGGGGATCCCATGGAAATCGAGGGAAACCCTCAAATTTTATAGGCAAACCTATAGCGATTTGGGTATTTTTTATAGTAACTCGTGCATTTGCTCTCGGGAAAGCACCATTTGGTGAAGTGGAACTGATGATGGAGACCACATATGGCCACCGGAACAATAGAATAATGAGTACCCTTATTTAACGGGTTGCGATTAAGCAATTTATGCTCGTCACTATGCATATGGTGAGTGGCAGTTCTCCTGGTTCTTACCAGGAGAACTCCTCAACAATCAACGTCTCAGCATCGGGAAAAGCAATATTTTGTAAAAGGCGATGAGCAGTTAACATTAGGCTATTGTAACTTAGATAAATTCAAAACTGACCCACTAAAACGTGAAAAATAAAAAACTTTTTACAAAAAAATAAGAATCGACTACCAAAAATAACACTACAAAGTGAAAAATAACTTTAATTTCGGAAGTCAGTGGCAAAAACCTCAAATACAGATCCAAAGACACCGACTTCCGAAATTAAAGTTATTTTTACTTTGTAGTGTTATTTTATCGATATTTTATATTCCTTGTACGGCCCATATTTTTTCGGCAAAAAAAGGTTCAATCAATCAACTCAGCCTATAGCAGTCCACTGATGGACATAGGCCTCTCCCAGGCTGCGCCACAACACCATGTCCACCTCTTTCCGCATCCAGTCTGTCCCAGCCACCTTTTTAAGGTCGTCGTTCCATCTAGCTGGGGGGCGCCCCACACTACGCTTGCCGATACGCGGTCTCCACTCCAGGACTCGTCTGCTCCACCGGCCATCGGTCCTTCGACAAACATGGCCAGCCCACTGCCACTTCAGCTTGCTTACTCTGCAGGCTATGTCGGTAACTCCGGTTCTCTTCCGGATAACTTCATTCCTGATCTTATCCTTCAAAGAAACTCCGAGCATAGCCCGCTCCATAGCACGCTGAGTGACCTTAAATTTGTGGACCAGCCCGACTGTTAGTGCCCACGTTTCGGCACCGTATGTCATAAAAGGTTAATAATAAATATTTAACATCGATCAACTATTTAAAACAACCGCTCCTCTCTGTCTTCTCCGCGAGAGAAAATTTACTCGCATTATTTTATAATGTCATTATTCGTGCAAGCCTAGTACTTTTTGTTAGATCTACTGCTCGAAATTATGCACAACGTGTCGTGTTGTGAATAGAATACCGTCTTGTATGCAACGTACTACGGAAAAAAGTATCCAGGTCTTAATTAGTGGGATAATACTAATTATTGAAATACTATCTTGAATTCATGCAAGCCTAGTACTTTATGTTAGGTTTTAATATTCTTTTACGTGTTAGGTTCTATTAATACCTACAGAGAAATTACTATTTGCTATTTCTAAAAATTTCTGTGTATTTTTCTTAATTTTTCTTTCCGTAAGAATCTTCTACAAAGTATTGGAAAACTTAAAAAAGATGAATGAAATCGGTAAAGTTATTCTCAAGTTATGGCGTGACCAAGGGAAATAGGGATTCATTTTTAAGATTATTGTTTCAAAAATTTCAAATAATTACATTTTTTTTTTGTTTTGTTGACTGTACCTATAAAGTACTTCAAATTTGGGACGAAACAACTTCAATAGTGATATAGGAGTAACTAGGACTTTTTTTGGAATGTGGGACCAAACTTCAGGACTAACGAAGAATAAATCTACTATTCATGTGTCGTAGACGCTAATCTTTTTTTGTTTTTTTTTTAAAAAAAAACGTTGCCCCACACTAGGAATTTCTCCTGTATCGTGGGTGCGTTTACAAACATTTAAACTCACATACACAAACAGCCAGACCCGGAACAACTACTTGTAGGTCATACAAATATTTGTTCCGTGCGGGAATCGAACCCGCGACACGCAGCGCAGCAGTCAATCGCTTAACCACTGCGCCAACCGTGCCGTCTTTGAAACCACCTAACCGATTTCAATGAAATTTTGTGAATGTGTATGGTTGTTTCCAGGTTGAACGATAAGATAGATAGTCTTGGACGCAATAGGTGGCGCTGTTGTCGAGATTTAAAAACCACACGAAGCAGGGGCGGGGTCGCTAGTAACAAACAACTTTAGATTAAACTATCTATGGTAATGCTTTCAAATTCAATTAGATATAATCTTCTTTTCACGAACAATAAACTCCTAGTAGACCGAGCTGCAATGAATGGTTTTAAATTATTCACTCATAGATCATTGTGACCAGTTTCAATTCATTCGCCAAATCAGAAAATTTAAGAATAATAATATTGAAAGAGCCCCGTGAGATTTAGCTTTCAAATATGCACTTATTAGGTACCTATTCATTGTGAAACACGTAAGACTTTTACGATTCTATTGGACGTAAAACAGCAAATACTAGGTTCCTACCTATTGAAAAAGTTATATCTAGGTCACATGAATATATCCAGGCAATTCCCAACAATTTACTTAGTTTCGTCAAATTGATATTCAAAACTTTTGCATTAAACAAGCTGAAAAAAAAAGCGGCTAAGTGCGAGTCGAACTCGCTCACGAAGGGTTCCTTAGCACCGTACAATATTTAACAATGCACAATATTTTTAAATACTTATTTAGTTAAAATAAACGTTTCTTGTTTGGAGAGCCACTTGAATTTTTAACTTTATTTTATTTTTATTATTTGTTGTGATATTTCAAGTGTCTGCCTAATAAGGTACTAAAGATACAGCCCTGTGACAGACGGACTTCGGACAGCGGAGCCTAAGTGATAGTGGTAGGGGGGAGGGCGGGTAAGATACTTTTTATCCCGATATCGGTATATCGGGATCGAGAAATATGCGGGTGAAACCGCAGGGCGCAGCTACAACAAGAACGACACACGCGAACTTAACAATGGTGGATGTGCAAAAAAGTGAGCGAGATAGCACGTCAAGAACGAGCTAGCTATATGAAAATGACCACAGAGTACACAATAACATTCTAATGTTATGTAAACAAGCCAACATATTATACAGCGTGTTACGGAAAGGGTATATCCATTCAAACCGGGTGAAGAGTGCATCTGGTTCAGAATCTCTGTACAAAATTTCAGGTCAAAAACAATAACTTTGAAAATGTTTGATATTTTTTTTATTTCTATAGTTTATTACATTTAAACCATAACAAAGTGGTGGCGGGGTCAAACGAATGGATTAAAACGTGTACCGATCAGCTGACTTGGTCTAGTGATGTGTAGAATTCAATTGGCAACATTTGATTTTTATTAGTTAAATGATTCTTAACTTTATACATAAGTAGGTATTATTAAAAAAATGTTGCCATGTAGTTTGTTATCACCAAAAGAATCCAAACTTTTGATATGTATATACCCTTTCCCTAACACGCTGTATTTACAAGTTTAAAGTCTATCGTCGTCTTTTTTAGAAAAGGTGTTATTATCTCATAGTCGTGGGTACGTAAGACACGAGCGCAAAACAATCAACTCACTGCACTGCAAGCGTAGTCACAATGATCACCAATACTATGGATCAGCAATGTTTTTCGATCGATCTCCTCGATCTTCATTTGTTTTAAATGTTTTGATGGGCCGCCGGCCGCCTCATTACCCGGGGTTACGTCAAGTTGACAGCTGTCAGATTAGTTCTAAAATCAACTGCTTTAGTAAAGCCTTGCCTTTTTTTAAAGATTTTGCGTCGCAAAATCTTTAGACGAGCCGTCAAGGATTTAATCTGACAATATTTCCTAAAGCCAACTTCTTTTCTATCCAACACCGACTAAAATACCTAGGTATATACCTACTTTTGTTACACGATAAGTATTTTCAATTCAACTTTTATTATTTGTTATGTCTGAAAAGTACCCAAGATATTATTTTTACCGCCTACTCAGAGAATCTGGCTATAAATTGAGCTTGTTTGTGGTAACTACTTTCTTAAGTACATTTTCAACTTCGTAATTCACTTAGACAACGCAAAGCCTAAACCGTTGGGTGCAAAGCATGAAATGATGTACAAGAATTCCTTATACATAAACGCAAGTGAGCAAAGGAAGGATTTTTGAAAATCAGTCAGTAAATAAGGGTTAAAAGGAAAAAGTTTATATGGAAAATCGTCATTTTGCCGATGGGAAATCTCATCGTGCGGGCACACTGCTTGTATTTGTAAGAATTTTTATGAATTCAATCTTAGTAGGTACATAACTAAGATTGAATTCATAAAAATTGTTCACTTCTCACAAATGTACTAACTTTTTTCCTCAGAAAACTTAGCACGGCTATTTCCCCACTGCAAATACAAAGTAGTTATGAAGAAAAACATAATTAAAACAAAATGCTTCGAGTTTCCAACAACTATTACCAGGAGAGCATAGCACACAAACAATGAATATAAAATTAATTTATGAGATACAAGGAAACAGAGTTTGCATCAAAATGGACTCGTAAAATTTCCTTTGCTAATATTTTTATGCTGATGAATCTGTTTATGTCCTTATGGGAGTTTTAGCTGGTTTATGTATAACTAGCTGGGAACCGTAACGTCTCTGGAGCGGAATAAGATTTTATTGCTCGGTATATTCAGAAAGAGTAGCGAATACCTTTCTCCCTAATGGGTTACGGAGGAAAATATAGTCGTAGTAAGAGTCTAGCTGAAGAAAACTGGCTGGCTGGCTGACTGGTGAAGCTTAGAAAACGTTTTTTATAGTTTTACTCATTGATAATATACAATAACCTATTTTCTTCATTGTTGTTACTAAAGCCTAGACGATCAATAAAATTATATTGTTTGACCGTTTAGGGTTAATATTGAAGATGGTACATACAATGATTGAACAAAAGTCTGAGCGAGTTCAATTTTTATTGCACAATATTCAGGTCTTGCTCACGCGATAACATTGAAGGTTATGGACCGTCAATATTATTGCGAGAAAATAATGAATTATTTGAGAGTGAGAGCTGATTCAATCATATTTTATGGTTAATTGAACTTACCTTAAGTGAACTTCAACCAAAATTATACGAGATCTTGCATCCTAAGAGATTTAACTCAGATGGTAGTATCGTACCTAATGCACTACACTGCACACTGTGTTGAGAGACTAAAAAATAATAATTTAATAGTCTGTGTCATCTGTCAACTGTCACCCAAACCTCATTCGTTTTAGAGCTCATTGTTTAATCCATTCCATAATAATATGTGCAGTGTAGTGCATTAGGTACGATACTACCATGTGAGTTAAATCTCTTAGGATGCAAGATCTCGTATAATTTTGGTTGAAGTTCACACGAGGATGCAATATTGAAATATAATGCGCAATACACCGTTGCATTGTAATCGTCTTACGAAGGCAGCCCACTTCATGTACTTACCCAATGATTACTAATGATTAATTATTATAATATTTATTATCATTTATTTTTTTTATATTTGTCATTATGACGCATGATGTAGTTTGAAACACACTGTTATGAGCGCGGTGCGAGCCTAGCACTCCATTCCGCGCCGCCCTTGGAACGCAAGGCTCGCACCGCGTTTGTAACAGGGTGTTTCAAGCTACGTCATACGTCATAGTGAACAATATTTATTTTTTAATTATTCAAATGTTAATATAGTAGATTATTAACCAAGGGGATAAAGCAGTGTCTTCTGTCGCGGATGACGATTTAAATCGCGAGTGTAGCGAGGGATTTAAGTTCACCCAAGACTAAAGGAAAATACTCCACTTTTCGTACCATTTGCGAAAAAATTAACACAATAATAATATGAGATAAGCATTTATTGAAAATAATGACAATTAAAAGTAAAAGTTAACATTCGAAACATTGGTCCAATTATTGATAGAGATAGTTACATTTTTGTTTGGTACATTTATTGTTGATGAGTTGATTTGAGTATTTCTCTGTTCTTGCGTCTGAGGAACTTGCGTTTCATTGTAGATAGTATACGTCGGAGATAGTGGTGGTGGTGCATCGTGAGTTACGGACGAAGATAAGATGCCGGAAGTGGATGGTTGTGGCTCTGATGGATTAAGTTTTATATTTTTGTTAATTTGACTGCTTAATATGGTTTTATTCGCCATTGAGCTTTCGATATAACCCTCAGCTACTCTATCAGAGCTCCAACCACCGTGTCTTTTTATTGATGTAATATCCGCCCCTGAATCCGCCAAGAAAGTCGCCAAAGTTCTTCTAAAGCAGTGACCGGTGTAGAGTTCAACATCTTTAAGTTAAAAATATTTAGCAATTTCCTTTGGCATATTGCTAATTTTATTTTTGCCGATGGCTTGTCGAGTACATTTCCCATTTCGATAGTTTATAAAAAATCTATTGTTTTCCATGTTGGTGGGACGTAATGCTTGGTATTTATGAATGATTTTAGTATATTGTCCTTGTACAATGAATGACCGATTTTTCTTTGTCTTAGTTTCCTTTACATTAATCAGCAGTAACTCATTGGAATGATTTTCAACGTCCTCCACCTTTAAGCTTACAAGTTCACATCCGCGGCAAGCACCATTGAGTCCAAAAATTAAGGCCACCTATAACAAAGATAAAAAACAGGTAAATATATAGAATAATTACCATTACTAAGATACGAAATATTCATAGTTAAATCATGTATACTTACTTTTGTGGCCAGAAAAATTTCGTCAGGAGCTTCATTAAGAAATTTTTCCACATTTTGAGTCATAAAAATTTTTGGCTTCTTTGCGCAATGCCCTTCTGATTTTCTTTTAAAAAAAAAACAGTAATTTCGTGAATCTATTTATTTCAATGCTGGGTTTGATGCTTATTGTAGCTTTCAGTTTTGAGTATATGCACCAAAGTGTATTCGGATTCTTTGTCTTGGATAAATAATCAAAATAGACAAGAAGTACTGATTCTGAAATTGATAGGCCCTTCGCACTTCTCCACGTTGAAAGTTTTTAAATAATTTTCCTTGGATTTAGTTGGAAGCAAATTATTTATAATTGCGGCAGCATTGGCACTGATGGAATCCGACAATTCACTGTCACTGTCGCTTTGATTTAACATCGTAACGTATTTTTAGGACATTAACTTATTTATAAAAATAAATTAAAATAAACTTAACGTTTATGTATTTGAAGAAAACAAAAACGCGGCAAATTCCTAGACTAATATTTTTTTGTCAGAAAAGCAAAGGCATCAAGCTCATACGGCCTCGTCGGTTTCCGTAATTTTATTTAATAATCATAACTGCATAATAAATGCGTATTCCTTTTTCAAAAAGATGTATAATGCTTTATATACAAACTCAATGGTGTAAACACAGATGTAGTTCAATATAAATTTCGGTAAGTATTCCAAATTTAAATCACATTCTCCCCCTAGAGGATGAATTAAATTCAGTACAATTTTCTTTCCCTGTTTTTAACAGATTAAAAATTACTATTGTTATGTTCGCTTTTTGTGGCATAGAATGTCACTCTTTTGAGCAAGTGGTACGAAAAATATATTTTTTTACTTTCATGAGTAGTCATACATGAAGTGGGCTGCCGTCGTAAGACGATTTAAATGCCACGGTGTATACATATTGCGGAAACTTATTGTAAGTGTAAGGGCCGCCTTACTCGTATGACGTATAGGCTAATAGTTTTTGAGATACAATTTATGTTTCAGTAGCATCAAACACATAATATTTTAGACAAAGAACAAGTCACTCTGCGAATTAAATTAAAACAGTGCCCTCAATCATGCCTCTCATTACGATTCATCGTGACCTTCTTCAACGGACTTAGGTAGCCAAAATATCTTCCCACATAACTACATCCCTATTACCTTAATGATGATGATTTACTAGAAACATGAAGCGTCTTACATAGAAAATTACCGACCATGACTACACAACTTAATTCCACTTTCAGAGCATAATTTATGAATATTTTATTCAGTAATGTTCTTTGTTAAAAGGCACGAAGGTACTTGATAACTTTTCTTAAGTCTCACATAAATTATGAACGAAGGTTAAGCACAGGGATAAGTGGCTCTACTCTACTAGGGAAGAAGAAATTCACTGATGAAATTTTCATTATAACGTTGAAAGCACTCGGAACATCCCGGTAATCTTTTAAGGTACACGTGATATTATATGGGGTTGGTGAAATTGCTAAAGGCTAAAAATAAGCAATATTAGTACTGAACATTTAATTTAGGAAAAACCTACGTAATTATATTTAGGTACGTTAACAAGTTCTACCGCTCAAATGGTATGTATAGTCGACCTCGTAATTGCGTTACCGGTTTTGACAACCTTCTTAGTAAATTGAAACATGTGCAGTGAATACAAACCGAAAAGTATGAGAGAGATAAAGCAAATGTGTGGCCAGTAGTTGTCTCTTTCTAGAATTCTGATTGGTCCAATAATGAATTTAATGTATATACTGTCATGCTTGTAAAATATCAGTGTAATCTTTGAAATGTAAGCAATATATTATTTATTAATAATCATTTCTATTATTAATGGTCTAACAAATAATTTTCATTCATCTTAATTTTAATTTATTGTCTCAACTTCTCTTGTGAATAAAAAAATATTCTTAAAAAGAAATCGTTCAGTCCTAAGCCTATAAGTAACCTAAGCCAATAAAATCCACAAATAATAATTAGTAACATCTAAAAATAACTACTTTTTCTATTATTAGTCACTGTAATTTTCAATGTTTTTCCTATTAATTTAAATTGGAACACTGCGCCTTTGGTAACAGGCTTACAGAAAAGAGACGGGTATTGGCCGCACAGTCGCTTTATCTATTTCTAGAGAGTGGTCACTTTTGTGAGGCTAACGCTCCGTCCATTCTCTATGTCTATGGGTTGAAAGTATCTGTCACATAGATAAATAGACCATATCGTTTTATGACATGCTAGTGACAGTCAACCTTAGGGTGGTAAAGAAATTACGAGGTCGACTATACCTTCATTAGGTTTAATTATAAATTAAACCTAATGTAGTAGACATTTCACAAATAGTTAGATTCCAAAATACGTAGTATAATTAACTGGCGATCCGCGCCTGCTTCACACGGGTACAATGGAGACATGTCAAGACATCGAGATTTTTGTGCTATGCAAATTATTATACGCATAAATAAACCTTCCGGAATAAATGCTCGAAATGATGGCGGAAACCGCATCAAAGTCCATTGTGTAGTTTAGAAGATTTAAGCGGTCACACAGACAGACGTTAAAAGCGACTTTGTTATTTAATATGTAAGAAAGAAAGAAAGAAATTATATTTTATTTGGGACACGCACAAGAAATACAAATAGTAAAAAAGGAGCACTTAAAAACTAACAAAATTGACTTAATGTATGTTTGTAATAAGACTTGTGCGACGGCTAAGTCAGCATAATGCTGCGATAGATGTAACTATTTACAATCAATATTACGAAATAATATGTAAAGGTTGTATCAAATTAGAAAAAAAATTGGACACAAAAGGTCCATAAAATGAATAACATAGCCAAACAACAATGGATACAAGAAAATACTACTTTGAAAAAGAAAATGCCAATAAAAATACGGTCCTTTTAAAAAAGGAATTAGTTACTTAGTTTCCTTCTAAAATGAACAAAAAGCTATCCACTTTGTACCAAAAATAGAACCGAGTCAAAAATAAACTGGGGCCGTTTTAAGTAACAACATGAAAAAAGGGGTCTTATTTTCTGCCCAGTGCACAGTGGTCAGCCTTTGATCTTGGGCTCGTAAAATACATAAATCATGTTCGTTGACTAAGTGACAACTTTTTGGCCTATTTTCTTGTATTAGGAAAGTTTATAGGGCTGCCAAATATTACAAATATGCAGACTATTGAAAGAAACAGAATATTAGCTTGTAAGGAATTGACACACATGTCTGTCTAGCCTTTTCCCCAACTATGTTGGGGTCGGCTTCCAGTCAAACAGGATGCAGCTGAATACCAGTATTTTGCATGGAGCGACTTTCTATCTGGCCTCCGCAACCCAGTTACTGAAGGAATTGACGCACATAAACCAGTTATAATAATAATCAGCCTGTATTGTTCCACCTGCAGGGCAAAGGCCTCACTTTCCTTGTTCCACTCAACTCGATCCTTTTTTTTCTTTCACGGGGTGGAAAATCCTCATGCACGTCCTACGCACAGAGGCGGGTGGAGGGGTCTGTCAGGCTCTTACTGACTAAAATTAACCACCCCAGTGTTCCCTTCCCACACTTGCACTGGGGATCATGGGATCTAGTGCGACTTCCGCGATCCCCAGCTAGTGCCGGGCCACATTAAGTCTGGGGGGTGAAATGTTTGACCCCCGCGACGTCTGAAAGGGGCGCGGGTTGAACACTACGCGTCGCCACCTCAGGTCCAGTATGATAGGGGGCGGCGGACGTCCCCAGGTCCGACGTCCCTAGACCCATTTAGGGGGGCCGGAAGAGGGCATTGTCTGCTCTCAGCCGACGCCCGGTGCGCCTGCTGCGGGCTGGGTGAGTGGAAGAGATCTCCCACTCCCTTTCCGCAGCCTCCTTCTGCGACTCGACTGTCTCGCAGAAGGATACCACCGCGTCCCAGGACTCCTCGCTGCCGACCATTGACTCGACTACGGCTGGCAGCGACAGTTCACTGCCTACTCCTGAGATAAGGGCACGGCGGGGCTCCTCCCAAGCGGCACACTCTGCCAGCGTATGCCGCGCTGTGTCCTCCCGGCTGACTTAACTTGAACCTGAGCCAACATGGACCAATCCCTCCTCTAAGCGTCCAGTTCGTCCCACCAGCTACGCCTGGATCTTCCGAGATGCTGTTGGACGTTTTCAGGGACCCATGCTGTGCTGGTCTTAGCCCCCAATGCATCTGACATGTGACAAACGTGTCCGGGCCACTCCCATTTGAGCTTGGCCGCTTTTTGGGTGACTTCTGAAAGTTGTGTCTTAGAGCAAAGTATCGTGTTCCGTATCCGGTCGGTATAAGTTAAACTCCAAGGATACTGCGCTCCATCGCTCGCTGGCAAACCTCGAGCTTGGTACGGCGCTCAAATGTGGTCTTCGACGGTTCAGCAAAGGCACTCCCGTCGAAGACCACATTTGAGCGCCGTATGTAAGTACAGGGAGAATGTAAATAACCAGTAAGTGACATACACCCAGGTTGACTGGTAGAAAATATATATGGCATTAAGTCAGGCTCTGTACATTTGTGTGCTTGAAGTATTAAATAAATAAATAATTGTGGCGCAGGGTGTTATGGCGCAGTCTGGGAAAGGCCTATGTCTAGCAGTGGACTGCGATAAGCTGAGTTGATTGAACATAATTATTGCACATTAAACGAAACTAGAAACTGTTTTTGAAGACTATCTTAATTTTGCACGATTTCAGACTATTACGGATTGATAACAGTTAAAATGATTGTCACTGCTACTAAAAAACTTAAATCTTCTACTTAGTATTAATTTTAAACAGTAACGAAAACCTTTAATTCAATAAACTTAATCCTCAATCTTCCAAAGACAAGCAACGTAGAAATAACAAAACTTGGTATTATAAACCTCTGCCTACCTCCACGTAAGTAAAGGCACGATTATAAGATAATTATGTTTAGATAGCAAAATAATACGGACCAACCGTAAGTAAGGTTTTGAAAATATGTAGCCTTTTAGTTGTGTGATTAAATATAAATAATTATGACAGTCATCATGAATGATGGAAACTACCATTGGATTGAGGTACAGATGTACTGTGTGTAATCGTTGTGTAATCGTTGATTAACTAGTGTAATCGTTGATTAATTAAGGTCAACAGCCAAACCAACATATTTACAGTGTACCATTTCACATTCAACGATCTGTTTATTTTGTGTCTATTTTTTTTTTAGTTACTCTGTATGGTTGTCTCAAATTTGTGAATAAATAAATAAACAAACTGTATAATTGATGTGTTATTAGTTACACAACGTTACTTATTAAACAATATTTATTTCTGTAAGTAGGTTTGTCTGAAGCCTAAAAGTCTGCCACCAGTCTTACCAAGGGGTATCGTGTTACCCAGTAACTGGGTTATTGAGGTCAGATAGACAGTCGCTCCATGTAAAATACTGGTATTCAGCTGCATCCGCTAAGACTGGAAGCCGACACTAACATAGTTAGGAAGAGGCAGGCAGATTGATTGAAGTAGGTTCGTCGTACAGACACTTATAAATAACACGTCAAAATTAGTTGTTTATACTAGACTAGCTGACCCGTGCCCACTACGTTGGGCGGAAGGTATTTTCATTTTTAGGATTATTATAGCCTATGACACTCTCAAATAACGTGGTTTTCTATGGGAAAAATAATTTTCAAAATCGGTTCAGTAGATCCAAAGATACCCCCCCCCCCTCCCTACAACTTCACAAACTCACAAACTGTACCTCTTTATAATATTAATCTATATCTTTTTTATATAGAATAGATCTTTTCTCATGTTCACTGAGCGAGTTCGCAAGGGTAACATTACATGTGTTATGTTTTGCATATGCATGGATATTAATATGTGTTAAATTATTTAATAAACTGTTAATTAAATACACTACCGCATTGGGACACTGTAATGGTAGCGTATGTATGTAAAAAAAAAAAAATATATTTTATAATAGTTCGGTGTTCTCTGTCTGATGATTCTAAGGCCCGTATTTATAGAGCATTACTGAGTACTCAAGCATTACTTAAGACTAGATTCAAGCCATTGGTTTGGTTGAATGTAGTCTTAAGTAATGCTTGAGTACTCAGTAACTTTCTGTAAATACGGGCCTGAGAACACCGAAATAAACTCAGAGGTCACAGACTCTTTTAAAGAAATTTAATAACTTGAAAAAGAAAAGAAAGAAAATACGTTTATTTGCGGTAAACATGACGCAAAGAAAGAACACAAACACAAAAAGAACAAGTTGGGGGAAAATATGCGTCACATCCACGCAAAATGGATATAGCACAGCATAATGCTGCGAACTTGTGCAAGACCATTATAAATACACAATATAGTTATAAAAGTAATTTAAGTTATTTCAAATAATAAGGTACCCGATAAAAGTTTCACAGCACAGGGGTTGTCAATGTTGCTACAGAATCATAATTATAGCAGACAATAATAGGTAATAAGCAAAAAGTAATGTCATGCGCAGTGTCAAGTAATTTTGTACCATGTGTACAAAATATAAGAACTGTCACAATGACTTGCCTGAAATAAAATTAATTTAAAGAATCACACAGGTTGAGTGGACCTGTCCAGTCAGTGCACGTAATTTTCAGTAATCGTGCAGCTCAACTCAGAACTTCAGGAGCTCAACGATTCGACGAACAATGCCAAAGAAAGGACATTTGGGTAGGCTGCATAAATTACTCAAACTGCCAGACCATGATTAAAACTAACTGAGAAAAGCAATAAAAAATACAATGATCCACATATACCTCATTGATTCTCTTTTTTTTTATTTACTGTTTTACTTTACTCTTTATATTTACTCATTATTCAACTAAATTACGAACACATATTTTCATTTAACCGCACATTTTTCAATTTGTTTACATTCTTTGTTTTAATCGAATAAAACAGAAATACAGTAATTTTCATTGTTTTCATCAGCAAATTTTTTCCCTTTTACCTCATAAAATCGTAGAAAAGCTAATGGGAATAACAAGAACAACTGTTTACGCCGTGATAATGGCTTCCCGTCTGTTTTCGGCTTCGCAATTGTTTACTTTGAAAAACTTGTGTAATTAATGATTCATTAGAAGCTAACTCTGCGTACCGTGGTCCAGTAACGGGAACCAACTTGCTTTTAAAATGTTTTCAACCTCTGTTTTGGTTGTAGTTGAAGCCCAATGTTGATTTCCACGAATAGGATAATATTTTCAAATCTTTGCTGCCTTCTGACGTGTAGTGTTTTCACAGGTATTTAAAAATGTTTCTGAACTCTGATTTTGTTGTTTGTACGAAAATTTAAATGATATAATAATGAGATTTACTATTATTAAAAAAAGACGCCTTGATGCATGTATAGGATGAAAAATTGAAGATTAATGTTTTTTTTTTAAATACTTAATAATAATAATAAGGGTCGGGGATCAATATGATTTGCATGCTACCTCTTCAGGTTTTACTCAGAAGGTTTTCAATGTAGATTTTTCCTAGTACTTATAAGGTACAAATAAAAACGGCAGTAAAGCAGTTTTAAAAACCAAGCTGTTTTTGCATAACAACGTCAACAAACTTCTTGGTACAGATGTTCTATGTCACGAAGTCCGTTTGGCTATGAATGTTGTCAAGCGTGCACATGCACATTGTTTTTGTGTGCGTAACCTCGAGAGCGCTCAGTGTCGATCGGGACACGGTCCGGATCAGTAGTGGTTTTTAGTTCGCGCCAAACTGTTTCACGGAGTAAGGTCAGCATGGCAACAAAACGAAAAAGAGTTGTCCATATTGAGGTAATATTTATTTATACGTTTTCAATTAAAATGTTATACAAATATACTTAATATAGCAATAGAAGTATTTATAAAATTAATGTTTTTTTGTGTTATAAAATGTTTATATTACTTAATTATTTTGATTACATTTTGTTTTAGGGTCGAAACATGATAGCTAGTGTTTATCATTTTCTGCGAGAAGAATATGAATTTACAAAATCATTAATGGAACTCAACTGTGATTTGTCTCATTTACGAGACATTACACGGCGTACAGCTGAAGCTACGGGTGTGAGCCAAAAAACAGTTCAAAGAATATTAAAAGAAGAGAAGGAATTCCCATCCACTTCATCAAAAAATTTATCTGATAGTGATTGAAAATACTGAATAGTCCTACTTGTTTCGTTTCCATTCTGTAACACCAATGCTTAATTAAATGCCTACATATTCTTAATATTTTTGTATTTATTGCAACCTAATCTAATTTATTTACAAAATGTATATACTTTTAAAACCAAAATTTTATTTAGATTATTAAATCTCGACTTGAATATATATCAGATTTTTTTGCTAACGTTACCTACTATTACACACACAAGCGCGCTTGTCGGGATACGTCACTACTACAATCAAAGCCGAACGGACTTCGTGAAATAGAATATCTGTATTTTATCACGTTTTATATTTCAAACGATTTTGATTTTAGAAAATTCTAACAGAGTTAAAAAAAATAACTTAATAAATGGCTGAATAATTTCAGTTACACTTTCATAGACAGATCTCAATTACCTATCTATAATGAGTCACTGTTATTAGACTCATTACCTTTTGTAATGACCTATTTTATCACATCCGGATAAGTCCACTTCTCTTATCTCGCAGATTATTTAACATTAACGACCTGTTACATTGTTTTTTTTTGTTGTTTATGTTTCTATGAGTGTGTTTTAGTTTAATTTGTGATCTGTGCGAGTCCCAAAAAATGCTCTTTCTTTCTTTATATTTAAAAAAAAAACAATATTTGAATGAAATTATCTACCTGATAATTTAACAGCCACATATCCAGTAGTAGTGAAACAGCACTTAAATCTTTTGAATTTTTAACCAATGTCATCGAATCAGATAGGTATATACGTACTGCTTCACCCACTGTGAAACAGCAGTTATTCATGCCTGACTAATGTTCAAACAGACCAACGGAACATATAATATCAATGGCTATGATAAGGCAAGCCGGCCGTTCATTCTGTCGCACTATATTAAACTATATCTTAATGCTATCTACGTGCCGATAGCTTCCAAATGTCCCAGTCAATAGGTCGAGGCCTGCTAATATCCTAGATATTGAGGTCTCGGCTTTAAGTCTTCTCTAAAGGATCAAGACGTGGATGTTCGGAAATGAAATTCGGTTAGATATTCTATATTTTATGAGATCCTGGTAGATTTTACGGTATCTGTAGGATTCTGGTTTGAAAGTGCGGCTTTCAGCTCGATATGACTGACAGTTTATAATTTGATAAAAATCAACAGTCTATTGGTTTTTCGTGGTTTATCAAAAGTACGCACTTTAAACGGACGTGTTGCCAATATAAAAATAGTTTCACCTTAATTTAAATTTACTTACTTAATTAAATTTTGTGGTACGTCTAATAACCAAATGGATTATTGTACTAGATGACAAATATATTGTCACTACATTGTCACAATAAAATCCCGGTTCGAAATATTTTATTAAATAGCGTAGTAACAGTTTCACTGCCATTACTATCAGCCTGCATACACCCTATGTAAAATTTCAAAATTTATATCTGTAATTTTTATGGTGTAAATAATAAAGAGTAGGTAGTCTATTCTATTAAATTCTATTCTATTCTTGTACCAAAAATTCATCATCTTCATTTAGCCGAACACTGCTGAGCGAGCATGCCACCGCTACAACAACCGGCTCTGTGCCTCCTGCATCCCACAGATACCGGCAACCTTCACTTTTTTGTTGCGCCCCTAATAACAAAAATTCATGACAGCCACAACTCAGGTATTTTCACGATTCAGTTAATCAAATAACTCAATACGTTCACTGCTAGTGTTAGGCCAGTCAGTAACAATTCTCAGTATTTGCTCAGTAATCGAACCGGTTTCGAACTGATGGCAAATTCGAATCATTGCATTGAATTGAATAATAACTGAATGCATTTAGACGAAGCGTACCTAGAACTGATGGAATATTTGTTAGCAGCATGCAGCAAGTTTTCTATTTAATAAAATTCTTAGCAGGTATACAAATAGGTATAATATAAGATTGTTTATTATCCAGGTTTTACAGGTACACAGGTTAAATACTAATTAATCTGTCATAAGTGGTTTAAAATATTCAAATTCAAATATTGTATTTCAGATAAAGATCCATATAATGTTAGTAGTAGTATAACGCCTAATCATCATTCATCATCATTTCAGCCAAAAGACGTCCACTGCTGGACATAGGCCTCCCCCTAAGGGGGGTGTTTACCATAATCGCCACGCTTGGCAGGCGGGTTGGCGATCGCAGTATGGTGTTAAAATGCATAGAGAACGCTGCTGCCCATTCTCTAGTAAGTCCCTTAGTCGCCTTTTACGACACCCACGGGAAGAAATGGGGTGGTGCTATTCTTTACGTCCGGCACCACACGGAGCAACGCTTAATGTTAGTATTCAATTAAATTAATAATAAAAATAAACAACCAATTATTTCGACAAGTGTGTCTGAACACTTACCCACCTTCGTAAGAGGAGAGAGTCCAACCGGTCTGAAAACACACTCAGGATGCCATTGGAGGAGGAGCGCAAGCGCGCCATCATGGAAGCGCATCGCTTCCGCATAATCGCGGCGAACCCGTCGACACACGCTTCCGCGAACATCGCCAAGATAACCCCAAAAGCACCCTTAATGCGTTATTGTACTGTACGCGCAGGTCGCTGTATGCCCGCTGGGTAAACTTGGTCCACAGGCTGCATGAGTAAAACGACTGGCAGAAGGCCTTAAAAAGCGTTATCTTTACGGAATCCGCACAGCGTGCAAACCTGCGGGCCATCATGTTGCCTCGGACAGTCAGCGACCTGCGCTCCCTGTCTATGTCTACATTGTCTTTTAAGTCATCAGTGACCCAGTGACCCAAATACTTAAACTTCGAAACCCGACTTAAAGGGGACCCAGAGAGTAAGAGTTCAGGCAGCTGTTTGTATGTTAAAGTACCCGATTTAAAAACCAACCATTCACTCTTATCGGTATTATATTTGAGCCCGTGAGCCACTGCATAACTTTCACAAATTTTAAGACCCACCGCCCACCTACAGCTAGACTACATTAGTGTTAGTTGCCAGTATAAAACAACAATAGGCAAATCTTATTGAGAACCTCCTCCATTTTTCTAAGTCGATTAAAATAAAATAAAAATAATGAAAGTAGTTCTTTTATAAGTAGGAACTTATCTATAAGCACATCCGTTTGAATTCATTGCGTTAGATCCACGCCATAATTATATAGGTACACCACAACTTTTACCACTTGTTTGACTCCATCTAACTTTAGTTAGCAAATGAGTGATCAATGTCCGTACCTTCTCAATGAGAGGCCTTTCTGCAGTCCAGCATTATTTATTCATGGACATAAGCCTCTCCAATCACTCGTCATTTAACTCGACCCTCGGGTACTCCCATTTAGCAACTACCAGCTTTTTACCCCTTGGCCAAGACATCACCGCTCGCGCGACCTGCGTCTTGCATCTGCGCCCGCGGCAAGAACAAAATGTGAGAAGTTATTATGGGGCTGACAACAGGTAAACCGTCACTATCAGATTGCATACAAAAGAAAGAGATGCGCGATGATACAACTTATGGCGTAAAAATGCAAATAAAATCGTATAAAATTAGATATTAACCAATTTGATTATTAAAAATTAATCCATCACCGGATGCAGTTTGGCATTTGCAATTGTATCTATGGTATATTTTTAATTGTAATTATAACTGTTAACAAAGAGGTAAGCTGCTTTTAAAAATAATTAAGAGTTATCTTTGAAGATTTTTCTGATGTATTCAATTATGTTTAATTATGTTTTGAGTTCCATCACCGTATGCACAAAAGACTTAAAAATATCATACTGTTTTTTTTTTTTGAAAAAATATTTATGGTTTAAGAGATACACTGCTTTAAAAAACCACCTTTTGACCATTTTCAAGAAATCTCCGCCTTAAGAGCGTGTCATGTCATGAGTCGCCGCGGTGCGACTTCCGGAGAGGAGAGCAACGCGGAAACGCTCGAGCGACCGCAGCCGCCCGGCCGGCGGGGAGCGGAGAGAGACGTGCGATGAAAACACTAGTACTAAGTACTAGAGCGCGAGTGCGATGGACGAATTCAGAGTCGAGCGTCTTGATTAAATAATTTTGTTTTTTCCGCCGCGCAATCATGAATGCAGAACTTTTATAGCATAAATTATGCAGAAACCTGCTGTATGGACAACAAAGGCTTTCGCAACACAAAATGATAAATGTAATTAAGCGGTTGTGGAACAAAATAAAACTTTCCTGGACCTACATATTCCATGCACCAGACCTTCATATTACCTACATATTCCTTGCCTTGTATTCAAAACATATTCAACAAAAAATAAATTTGATTTTAGACAGGCTCGTGCCACTTTTGATAAAGACATTCGGAACATGTCTGACGCGGTCGCAGTCGCCGCCGCTACTGGCGTTACTGGCGCGATGGCGGGTCTTAGCATGGGGACGCCAGTCGCAGGATGCATCGCGGCGCAAGACGCACCACCCTAGGTCGTCGCCGAGGCCTAAGCTTGTTCAGCCTGTTATTATAAAGGACTACTCATGGACAACACATGGTTTCCTGGACTGGTTTCCATGTAAATTTATGAAAACGCTTCGGTAGGTGCCGAAATTGCCGCCTGTCACTATTTTCATAGAAACCAGTCGTGTCGCTGCAGTCTGTCATTGCGATTGGGCCGCGTTGCCGCTGCGGTTTGTGCGGTTGCAACCGCTTCCGGAAGAGCAACTTTATTCTCATGATAACACCACAAAAATTAAATTCCGATTTCAAATTGGCAATACTAATGCATTCACTCATCCAGTGAATAAGGATGGCAGTGATTATCGAATCACTCACGGTTCGAGGCAGGCAAGTGAATAAGTGGCGATGAGGCTTGCACCCTCCCTGGACGATGTGGGTCAGTACATGCTTGAGTACGTCTTCTTGACTGTGAACGAATGACTAATATACATTGCGACTTAATTCATCGAAGGAGAAGGCACAAGTATAGAGACTCACAATCATGTCGTAGTTTGATGCTCATAAGATAGGTAAATTTTTATTTTGTAAACAATATTTGAATATTTTTAGTTCCATTAAGATCACGCACAAAACCTAACACCGGGCTGTTACTGATAATTTCGTGCAAAATCAATCATCAAATTGGAACAAAACTCTGCATAAAACTGTTTTGACTTGAAGTCCTAATGAAGTGAATGGTTGAATTATTCTGATTTCTGTTAACTACGATTTTCCATGAAATATTGGAATCGTGCTTTGCTTTTGACGTTTATAAGCAGATTTCCAATAATTCTGATATTTCTAGTTACTACCTAACTGGCATTTCCTATGTATTCAATATTCCCGAGAACGTCAAGAAATGAAATGATTCAATGAAATCAATGATTCAATGAAATCGTTTATTCAGCAAAAACGATATCGGAATCACCTCTACACGTCTTATTTATAAAAGAAAAAAAAAATACATGTAGTCGTCATTTCTTATTTCCTTGAGAAGAAATAGCGAAACAAACTCCCCTGAGTTTGTTTCGCTCAAAGCCTCTTTTAAATTGCAGACACTAAATATCCAAAAAATCGTGTAAAAATTGAGTCCGCATGCCACTCTGCATTGACAGAGTGGCATGTAGACTGGCCTTTTGAGGTAGAACTACCAGAACCAGTTTGAGTAAAGCTGTCCCCATGGAAGTGCGGAGTCAACTGACACAGGCGTCATCATGCTTAAAATGAGGTTCCAATCACAACTTAAACAAACTATTGGTACAGAAATAAACATTTTCCATTTTGTATTTTTGTCCCAACAGACGGCACGCATGCATCGGTGAAATGAAATGAAATGAAATCGTTTATTCTGTAAATAGGATATCGGAATCACTTTTACACGTCATATTAAAAAGTAAAAAATAAGCTAGATGTAGTCGACATTTCCTATCTGACTACCCGTGAGAAGAAATGGCGAAACAAACTCAGGGGTCAAAGTCTCTTTTAAAGTCCAGACATAATCTTGGTCAGATCATGTGAGGACCATGTAGATCTGTGTCTGAAATGGTCTTTTGAGGAAAGAACCACACAATTTTGAGTGGACCTGTCCAATCAGTGCAAGCATTTGTCGTAATCGTGCAGCTCGACTCAAGACTTAAGGAACTCAACGACTCGACGAACAATACCAAAGAAAGTACATTTGGGTAGGCCTCATAAAGTGCTCAAAATGCCAGACCACCATTAAAACTGAGAAAAAGCATAAAATAATAGGAAAATATTTAAAGAAAAAAAAAAAATGACCCACATAGTGCTCACATTCACAATAAATTAAAGCAGTAAATATAATACTTTTCAAAGTAAACATTAATGTAATATTGTATATAATATTCTGCATTGTCAATATTTATATAAAATCATGCATAATAACATTAAATGTCAAGTTTTCCAGTTTGATCACAAGGCTTGCAGAGCGAGCAGCTCAATCACAAGCTTTTTTGTCTTCTAAATAATCAGAAATTTTATAGTACCCTTTTTTACAAAGTTTGGTTTTAATACAGCTTTTAAATCGTTTAATGGGTAAGTTTCGAATGTCAGTAGGAAGTTTGTTGTAAAAGCGTATACATTGACCCATGAACGAGTTGCCTACTCTGTGGAGGCGAGTGCGATGTACAGCAAGATTGTGTTTATTCCTGGTATTTAAACAATGAATATCGGACATTTTCTTAAAATTTGATATATTTTTGTGTACATACAATAGATTTTCAAATATATATTGAGAGGCTACAGTCAGAATATCTATTTCTTTGAATTATTCACGAAGTGAATCTCTTGAACCTAGATTGTAAATGGCTCGAACAGCCCTTTTCTGTAAAACAAAAATAGTATTAATGTCCGCACAGGTTCCCCAGAGAAGAATCCCATATGACATAAGACTATGAAAATAACTAAAATAAACAATTCTCGCAGTATCTACATCAGTTATCTGTCGAATTTTTTTAACAGCATAGGCGGCCGAACTAAGCCTTCCTGACAATTTTTCTACGTGTGGGCCCCATTGTAATTTACCGTCAATAGTTATCCCAAGAAAAACTGTCGACTCAACAGGGTCCAACTCTATTCCATTAAGTTGAACATTGGTAGTTAGCTGCCTGACATTTGGCATTGAAAATTTAATGAGCTTAGTCTTTTTTCGTTCAAGAGAAGATTATTTACATTAAACCAATGGACAACCTTAGAGAGTGCATCGTTAACATGTTCAAAATTGACTAGCTGACGTTTGATTTTAAAAATGAGGGAAGTATCATCTGCGAATAATACAATCTTGTGATTATCCCTTATGTGATAAGGTAAGTCATTTATATAAATTAGAAACAAGAAAGGACCTAGAATTGAACCCTGCGGAACTCCCATAGTGACCGCAGATCCTGCAGATCTCTTGCCATTAACATCAACCCTCTGAATTCTGTTGTTCAGATAAGAAGTCAGAAGGTCGAGAGCACTGTCCCTCATACCATAGTGGTGCAGTTTTCGGATGAGTGTATCATGATGAACGCAATCGAAGGCCTTAGACAAGTCGCAGAAAATGCCAAGAGCATCCTGCGACTCCTCCCAGGCCTCGAATATGCTCTTCAGTAATTCCACGCCCGCGTCTGTAGTTGAACGACCCTTTGTAAAACCAAACTGTTTCAGATGAAGTAAATTATTTGTATTGAAATGTCCTAACATTTGTTTTAAAATTAACTTTTCAAAGATTTTGCTCAATGTAGGTAATATCGAAATTGGCCGAAAATTCGTGGGATCAGTTGTGCTGCCAGATTTGAACAGTGGAATCACTTTACTAAGTTTCATCAGATCAGGAAATACACCAGATGCAATACAAGAATTAAAAACAATTGCTAAAAACGGTGAAATAACATCGATTATTGAAGACATGGTATGTACTGATAATCCCCAAAGGTCAGCAGTTTTTTTTACATCAAGATCTTTAAAAGATTCTATAATATCCTTAGCGGTAACAACCGTGAATTTAAAGTGTTTATCACATTCTGGTACGCTTTCTTTTAGTATGGAGTAAGCAGAAGTGGAGGACGACGATGACAGAGTTTTGGTTGTTAAAATGGGAATATTAGTAAAGAAATTTTCAAACTCAGTTGCCAACTCCACGTCTGCCTTAATATCTACATCATTGATTTTTAGGTGGAAGTCACGATTACGTACTGTTGTTCTACCTGTTTCTGAATTAATAATTTTCCAAGTTGTTTTAATTTTATTACCAGAAGATTTTATTTTATTTTTAATATGTATGGCTTTTGCTGAGGAACAGGCTCGTTTAAAAGTTTTAGAATATTTTTTAACGAATTATTTAAAAGTTTCATCATGGTTATATGTTTTTTCATGATATAATTCGTATAACCTCTGCCTACTTTTGTAAATACCTGGTGTTGCCCAATCACTAAATATTTGCGCGGTCGGTATAACGCGGTCACAAACAGGCAATGTTTTTGAGGTGAATACCTTCCTAAATTCACTATTAATGAGGTTAAATAGTGAAGTATAAGCTTGATCTGGGTCGGTGTGATAAGACAAACCCGGTAGTTTTTCCATTAAATTATTTTTAAATTGTTCTAAGCGACTTATGTTTACAGGAATAAAACTCACAAGTTTTCTTTGAGCTCTGACTATTTTCTGAGGGAAAGTGACTAACTGGCCACAGTGATCAGAGTCCAATTCATTTAGAATTAAATGGCTAGAAGGTCTTAAGTTTGTAAAAATATTGTCAATACAGGTAGCGCTAGTGGCAGTTATTCTAGTCGGCTCAAAGAATGTATTGTACAAATTATATGACTTTAATAAGGTTATAAACTTATTTACTGTAGAAGATTTTTCCAGTATATTAATGTTGAAATCTCCACAGACAACAACTGTTTTATTACTGTTACAAGTCTTTAATAATATTTCTTCCATATATTTCTCAAAAATATCATATGAAGCACATGGGGGCCTGTATACACTCACTACAATGAACTGCTCAAGCTCAATGCAAGCTATTTCAATAACTCGCTCATCAGAGAGGCTCACAATATCCTTACGTTCTTTAAATTTCATATTATTACGAACAATTATTAAAGAGCCACCACGTATCATATTAACTCTGCTGAATGAGCTGGCAACCTGGTGGTTGTTAAAGCTGAACATGAACTGGTGGACTTTTAACCAATGTTCAGTTACACATAGGATATCAATATAACTAAAGTTCATGAACAACTCTAATTCTAATTCCTTACCTATCACACCCTGTATATTTTGATGAACTATTTTTAAGTCATTGTGAGCTCAACCTTATCTTCAAGAGCTCAACCTTATCTTCAGGAGCTCGACGACACGACACACAACTACCTATACTTAATCGTAATTATGGGAACCCGTTGGAGCATAAAAAAATTACATAAAATTTACCCAAATAGTTGTAAAATAAAAGCATAAAATCTGCATGATGTGTTAATACTAACAAAATACCTTGTTATGTGGGATAAAAAATATTTTGCACGATAATTAAAATGTCAAGTTTTATGTAAACAAATAATATAAAATATGCTTAAGGCAGATAGAGCAGCTCCATCCCAAGCTTTTATGTCTTCTAAATAATCAGAAATATAGTACCCTTTTTTAGAAAGCTTAGTTTTAATAAAGGTTTTAAATCGTTCAATGATGGTTTCGAATGTCAATAGGAAGTTGGTTGTAAATGCGTATACATTGACCCTTGAACAAGTTGCCTACTCTTTGGAGGTGAGTGAGTTCTACATGGAACGTCATCATCATGAAGAGTATACATAACAACATAATATCGCATTGTGTGGCATAGGGTTTAGCAGGGGTGTAAGGTACGCCCAATGTAAGTAAGAGTGGGCGAACCATTATACCGACATAGGTTCACTGTTCGCGAAGCAGACAAAACAGCTCAGATCGTATGAGGCATGTGGGACGAAAAGCGAATCCTAATAAATACTTCTTTGTCCAGCCCATGAGCAACTTTTGGATGAACTCGGAACCCCAAGCTCAGCAGCCATGATTGCGACCAATGAAGCCGTAAAAGAATATCACGGAAAAAAAACCCGTTACAGTTACGAGAATATCGTACATGCAAAAGAATGTCTTGTGCTCTAAGTGACGACTAGCCATTTTGTTAACATTACAAGACCGTTCTAGTTAAATTAAGAGAGTAATTACAAATGGTTGTATCGTAATTATTACCGAACAGAATGGTTCACGTTGCGAGTAGATTTGTTACAGCTTCTTTAGAAACAGTTCTTAATTATTTAATATTAATATTATGTTAAATGTATGTTTTTGCGATAACTATACTCTTTGCGATAACTATACTCTTTGGCTGGTTACTAGCAGTAGCGAAGCTTCAACTTCCACTAGAGGGAAGCCGAAGAAAAAGTTGTTCAGTTCACATTAATTCAAGATAACATCAAAATTACCTCAAAAATGTTTGTCATTCTTTTACTTTTCTTAATTTAACGCCATGTATATTTGTCGGAATTCTTATTTAAAACGGAAAATGTAAACTGCGTTCGCGATTTTGGATACCTATAGTCTACCCTAAAAACGCGTACGTACCTAGGTACGCGTTTTTTATCTATTATTTAGTAATAGTAAACTCAGATAAGAGGGAACCCGGTTTCGAAGGGAAGCCGGTAGGAATCGGGTTGTATGAAGCCGTCGCCCCTGCTAGTTAGAATCATTTGGGATATTGTGAATATTCCGTGTGCGTGAGTGATTTAATCAAAGAAGGACAATTAGAATCTAATTATTTTTCTTTGCGCATAAGATGAATATAAAATTGCGTATTGTGTGCGAGCAACGAACATAATTATACTCTACAGAACACTATACTTGATTGATACACTCAGTGTACTCACTGAGAGCGCCAAGTCGTCCACTAGCGAGCGAGCGGCACTAGTTGAGTCGAGTTTTTTTTTCTACTGTCCTCTTCCACCCGCCGTGCTCTGATCAAACCCCTCGTTCGCCCGGTCTACAAACCGATTCGTTCTGAATACAATGTTTTTCTGTACGTGACAATGCGTTTTGCAATCATAAGCATAAGCATAGAGCACTTTTGGGGGAAAATTAGAGAACTTCAAAACCAGGTTTTGCAAACTGTATACATATCAAATGAAAGGACTTGATAATTAGATTTTTTTTTTAATAATTTTGTAATAATTGGTTTTAAATTTAATAAAGAAAATTGATCATGATCACCACCCCGCCCGCGCTGCAACTGCTGAGCCAAATTTTTTGAAAGAAATACAGAGAATAGAATAGAATAGAATACTCTTTATTATGTACACCATAAATGTAATGCAAATAATGATAATAAAATGAAAATAATAATAATAATAATGTAATGTAGAGAATAAAAGTTCTACGCTTATAGATTACAGGAAAACCTATAAGAAATCTATGGTCTTAAAATAACATAGTAAATCACTCAATATTATGCATACAAACTTACATTTGCAGTTGGGATATATGGGGAACATGTTTTGCAAGTACAATGTTAAGTTTGTTCTTGGGATAAAGTCATCCCAACTACGGAACCCTTCATTGTGCGTGGTCCGACAATAACTTGGCCGATTTTTTCATAACTATGCGTTTTTGTAGTATTGTAAAAAAAAACAGTGTAGACTAGGTACAGTCAGAGAAATGAATTGTTTATCAAATTGACAACTTACGTCCATTTTGCCGTGTTGCCATTTCAAACAACTGATGAATTGAATATACAGACAAAGTTTGATAAAAAAACACCCTGACTTCACAAATCAAATCAAACACACAGTCACATGACATAAACCATAACTTAATTATTCATTTAATAACAGTCTGTAACTGTGGTTACTCTTATCTTTTACTAAAGCGCAGTTATATAAAACTAGTAGATGAACTAACTTTTCAATGAGTCGAGTGAGGTCTGTTCGCTAACTTTGAAATGTCTTTACTCAGCTTAGAATTCCGAAGGTCGTCCAGGTAAATTGGCAATCAAAACCACAAACGCTCGTCTGCATAGTTTAGCAACGATAGCTAACTGCCGAGACTCAATTAAACAATTGATTCGGGTTTACTTACTGGGCAAGAATCCCTTATCAATAAATGACTATCACTACAGTGATACTCATTAGGTAGGTAGGTAGGTAGGTAGGTATAAGAGATTCTTATACCTAGGTCATCACCAAACACATCATTACATTTGTATATAACATAACATCACGGTTGTTTTTCCGCGAAGGGCTAGGCAGAGGTGTACCTAGAGTATAACCACATTTCGCTAGTTATGTTTAAGTCCTATTTTTATATTACAAGTAAATAAATAAATAAACAATGTTAAATTACCAAAAATAATACGAATAAACAAAAGTCATAGTTTAAACATAAGTTAAATAATAATCAAACAGAAACAATAAAATAATAATAAATAAAAAAGCCATATGAAGAAATAATTCACAAAGCAACAAACATCAAAAGATACTAAAGAATATGATAATGATGTACACGTTTAATTATGATAAAAAATGGCCAAGTGCGTGTCGGACGGAAAATGAAGGGTTACGTAGTTGGGATGAATTTATCTCAAAAATAAACTTAACATTGTAGTTGATAAACATGTTCTCTTAAACATCGATATACGTCACGACCAATTCTCCAACTGCAAATGTAAGTTAGTCGACTCCTTAACTTGTAAAGCCTACCTAGCTGTGATAGTTTTCCTTTTAATTTCTTTCTATTATGTACTACAGCCATGATTTTTTTTAAACTTTGTCTTGACTCTATCAAAAAATTTGCAATTTAAATCTAAATAGGTATAATGCAAACGAATCCCTGAATCGAAAAATGGTTTTCACAGACCCGTATAATTTTGTATTACCTATCTAACGATACCTCACACTATGGGATAGACGATTAAAAAAATGTATGAGAGAGATTAGGAAAACTGTGTGGTATCTCCCTTGCACGTAAACGTGCCATACAATTTTTTTTTACATTTTATTTTACCACTTTATCGGCGTGAATATGTATACCTACTCATGCCAAATTACAACTTTCTAGTACTAAGCCGCGAACAGACAGACATACGGACATGGCAAAACTATAACGGTTCCTTGTTCACTACGGAACCCTAAAATCTGTTAAGCTCGCCTGCGGTAAACGTAGTTAAAACATGGTTCTGTCACTGTCAACTTCAAATAATGAACAGATAAAGAACTATGTTTTAAATACATTTAGAGCTAAAAGTGAAATCGTCCAAAAATAGGATTTTACTACATTTACTAGATTTTACTACATATACTATTTGACCTATGATGAGGAGCTTCTCATCGTCAATCCCGCAGTGTTTGAAGACTTAGGGTCTTCAACCAATGCGTTCTGCCCGTTATGACATACGGTGCCGAACACGGTACACGGTGTTGACAGTCGGACTGGGCCACAAATTCAAGGTCACTCAGCGTGCTATGGAGTGGGCTTGGAGTTTCTTTGAAGGATAAGATCAGGAATGAAGTTATCAGGAAGAGAACCGGAGTTACCGACATAGCCTGCAGAGTAAGCACGCTGAAGTGGCAGTGGGCTGGCCATGTTTGTCGATGGACCGATGGCCGATGGAGCAGACGAGTCCTGGAGTGGAGACCGAGTATGGGCAAGCTTAGTGTGGGCACCCCCCAGCTAGATGGACCGACGACCTTAAAAAGGTGGCTGGGACAGACTGGATGCGGAAGGCGGAGGACAGGGTGTTGTGGCGTAGCCTGGGAGAGGCCTATGTCCAGCAGTAGACTGCTATAGGCTGAGTTGATTGAGGAGCTCGTGGCTAAGTAATAACAGCCGCATAGGTCGACCCATCAGGTTAAGCTACGCTAGCCGCGGTTGGTCCGTGGATGGGTGATAATCTTTACATACCAAGATTCCTCCGTGCCTCGGAAAGTACGTTAAGCCGTTGGTCCCAGCTGTCATTCGTGGATCTTTGATAGTCGTTACGGGTCTCCAGAAGCCCGAAAGTCTGACAGCCAGTCTTACCAAGGGGTATCGTTTTACCCAGTTACTGGGTTGTGGAGGTCAGATAGGCAGTCACTCCATCTAAAATACTGGTATTCAGCTGCATCCGGTTAGACTGGAAACCGACCCTAACATAGTTGGGATAAGGCTAGATAGATTGATTGATTGACTAATTTGACCTATGATCAGAATTCACGGTAAGTATAGTCAGCGACAAAAGCCAGCATATAAGGCTCTTACACACTCACGCGATATCGTGGGCGCGACAGGCACCGACAAAGACAATTCCTTTGTCGGTGCATATCGCACCCGCGATATCACGTGTGTTTGTAAGAGCCTTAACACTTCAGTTTTTTAAATCATAATACATTTATTGAGCTAAATATTTAATTAAAATTGTAACAACAGTAAAATGAGTAGAATATTAAATAGAGAGAACCCTGAGCTACTGTGTACAATTGTGAAATGCAGAAATGAAATTTAATTAATCATTTTGTGTCAATTTAGATTATGTTTAAAAGTAGCTGTGTTAATCGAACTTTAATTTTGTCGCTGAAGTTAAAAGATCAAACCTTAGAGTTGATTAATCGCCAATGAACACCTAATCACTTGCACACGGCTGGCTTCTTACACACCTCATCAGGAGCGATCCGTTAAATGGCTAACAGAAAAGTTAACGTACAACAAAGCTCGAGAACTCGACAATTTTATATTGTTCAAATATTTCATTTATTCCACGTTAGTACGTGGAAAAAATATTTTTTTTGAACCGGCTGTTAGAAAATAAAGTTATATATTTTCCTCATACGTGTGTAATTTCTTCATAACAGTACAGGGTCGTTTTTAGAATCGTTGCTTTTACGCTGTCAAGTGAGACGCAATTAATGATCTGTCGTTACTCCCGGGGGTCACACGTGCAGATAAAGATGATCAATAGTCTTGAAACTCTGATTTATTCATTGCAAGGACTGATAAGTGAGATAGTAATAAACGAGCTGCATACCATCACTAACCTAGCAACACTAAAGTAACACTAGCTAGCAATTATACAACCCTGGTATTACAAACTAATAAAATTGATGAAAAAAAACAAGAGAACCCGTTCATTATATCTTGTGAATGTCGATTGTAAAGTTGTGAATGCAATGAAAACTGAAAAAAAACTAGAAATTCAACTGCATTAATTACTAAAACCCTCATCCGTTTGAGGTGATGAAGTAGTCTGTTCGTACTCGACACCACAGAACGTCTGGAGTGGAAGAGAAGTGGAACAATTACTTTTTTCGTTTCCCGAGCAATGCTTTCAGCATTCCTTTTACAGCGGAAAGCTTCTTTCATGTAACAAAATCGCACGTTGGAATGACGATTCGTTTGATAGTAGGGACCCGGTTTTGAAGTATAAAAAAGGTATCGTTTCGATTACCAATCGTAGCTTTAATATTATCGTTGGAAAAGAGAATATACTGAGAACATGGCAAGGCACCTTTATATTTATGATAATTATTACGAGTGTCTAGGTAGTAGCAGCTACACGGGTCGATCCATCAGGTACGCTACGCTTGCCGGGGTTGGTCCGTGGATGGATGGCCATCTTTATATACGGAGACTCCTCCGTGCCTCGGAAAGAACGTTAAGCTGTTGATCCCAGCTGTCGTTCAACTGCTGCTGCTGTCATCTTTGACAGTCGTTGGGGGTCGTCAGAAGCCCGAAAGTCTGACAACCAGTCTTACCAAGGGATATCGTATTAACCAGTTACTGGGTTGTGGGAGTCAAATAGGCAGTCGCTCCATGTAAAATACTGGTATTCAGCTGCATCCGGTTAGACTGGAAGCCGACCCCAACATAGTTGGGAAAAGGCTAGGCAAATTGATTATGAGTTTAAACCTAAAACGGTGGTAAGAAGAATATACTAATACCATTGATTAAAGCCCACAAGTACGTACCTACCACAAATCACTAAATCCATTTAGCGCTAGCCAATTAAAACACACACATTTTGTCAATCGTTTGAAGTTGACAGAGACAGCAACAGGCTTTAACATGTTCAGTGCTATTAATTGCATGTGGCGCAAGCAGATCTTTAATTCTAAATCGACTTACTTTTACTTCAACTGAATGCTTGTGGTATTGACGTGGATTTATAATCAATTACGTAAAGAATTAACGCAAATATTGACAATTGTTTTTAAAAATTTGAACCACCTAAGGTCTGTTTCTCCCAGGATTACGTTAGAAATGTTTTTTATCGTGAAGATCCTGTAATAATAAACTCGGAATTCACTAAATAACTCCATTATCCTATCAGAAACTAGCAGGATATCTAGTTTAAAATTCCGTAGTCATTACAGAACATTATTTCCGTCTGAACCATCATTCGTCACAGTCACTCACTCAGTCAACAATTGAACACCTACATGATCGTGCATTCATTCAACTATCATGACTAAGAACGTTCATATGAAGTTGCGAGTAATAATAGGTATAATGAAAGTACCTATAGTTAAACCAAAGTTTCTAATCGATAAATTAAAGTCGGAAAATCTTATCGCAATTGTTATCATCAAATTGGACCTGTACTAAAACTTTGTATCAATAAGTTTCATCAAGATTTAAATTTCATGGCTGTGATGGGTTAAAAAAAATGTCCGTGGCGTTACAGGGCGGTTACCCCTCACATATCTGCTCATTAGCAATAACTCTTCCTTCTTCTCACTTCTACTACACACGGGGGTGATGCGTATCTCACAGTTTTCCTTGTTTTCTTGTAAGCCCAGATTTGCGTGGAAATTGCGCATTTCAAGAGACCTCTCCAAAAGATCTACTCGAAACATGAGGTAAAATATTTCTCGCTTCATTTTTTTGGCACCGTTTTAGTGTTAACATTTTCTAAACTTACCCACAAAAAGTCCAAAAACTAGAAGTACTGGCATATTGAAAATAAAAACTAAATATCCGTAACACAGCAAAAACTTTTTCCGTCACTATACATTTCACATTTTCAATCAAACATTATTCCATTTTGTCACTATCCTAACTTTTAATTAAGAATAACACATTTAAAGCCATGAGCTAATTCAAAAACACGCACGAAAACCCCGAGAATATTTTTCGCAACGCGAGATCGACTGCGAAAATCGAGACGTTAGAACGTGCGGATGGCCCGGATGCCTTCAGCCGACTGCGGCACAGCATCCAGTCCTGTACCTCCCCTGCCCTCCTCAAATTTCCTCCTTCTCACCCCCTCGCGCGCCCTTATCGCGATCCCGTAATTAGATAAATGTCATTGCTTTTGTCTGTGTTTTTTTGCTCTTTCCCCAACGAATTTTGTCGGCCAATGTAATAGACTCCGCGTCGTTTGAGATGCTCATTTACGTAAATGCTGTTTGTCTTGTACGGCTGCTTGTGTGTGCGTGTGTACTTCAATTCCGCGCGAAAATATGTCTCGGCCGTATTGCTACTAGTTTATGAGGCTTCCGTCTCACAGTTCGCAGTTTCCACCCACTTCAGATTTGTTTTTATAGCTATATTTTTTGAGCAACAATCTTGGTTGAGTTTTGCCTCTGATGGTGTTACAAGTTCGCGAGCGTTTGTTCTAAAGATATGGACACGTGTACTCGTATCATGTACGATATGAACAGGTTCATAAATATAATGCAGAATCAGGACAAGATGTGGGTTTATATCTAGGTCATAAAACTGTAGTATCTCCGGCACTATTCCAGGTTTAAGGATCTGTTCGGGAGTAAGTGCTCATCATACCGCCTAAGTTGTAAAATTTCGGGCAAATAGGACGCTATCAAAATAGGTTATAATGTAAACATTCTGCCACTACATAGTATATACATAAGTAGGTGAACTTTTGAATGCGGTAGCAAACCGGACGCAGTAACAAGCAGCAGTTACAAGAATAACGGAACTAAAACCTCAACTGCGATTTTTCAATGAATTTAAAGTTTAACTCCACTCAATAAAATAAGAACCAAGTCTCGTTTGTCAGAGTCAAATCTCCGTGCTTTTATATGAAGAGTTTTATGAAAATGAACGCAAAAGACTTGAGAAAGAAGATTGCATTCATTTCTCTCACAGGAGATATCGCGTAGGTCTGCACTTCGAAGTCTTTGAAATTCTCTATCTATCTAAGAAACTCATCTGATTTGATGATGGAACGGATAATGCGCTCTAAGATTCAATTCGTAGCGAAGTGCCGATATTGGTTTGATGTCTGTACGATATTGGAGCTGTAACTTTTTCTTTATTGGTTAACGAATAGAGCATTTACATTATCATTGTTGCTTTGTTAACGTTTCTTTGGATCTATTTTGCGTAGTAACTTACTTTTTTATCTTTTAGCATTATGTTGATTTTATTTTCGTTGGCCTTCGATCAAGAATAACAGATGGCTTACAATTTTCATTGTATGAGACATAACAAAGGACACGCCCATTTTCGTTGTATTGTGTCTCTTTCAGTTGCCTTCAACCGATTAACTAATGAAGATTTTCCAAAAAAGAAAAGGTGTTTAGAGATTACTATAACAGCGTGATTCACCGTTTTAAGACTCACACGCAATATGTGGAGTAAAATATATTAACCCTGTATCCAGAGGGTGCATTTAATCTTACCAAAAAGGCGTACATTCCTCTAGCCAGATACCACGGTCCAACCGGAACGCGGGAATAAAATACGGGCTTAAAATATTGAGATAATGGGTATGTAGTGACAAACTGCTGGAGTATCGCCCAGCTTGACCCAATTCCATAAGTAGGATCACTTAAGGACAAGATAAACAGAATGACACTATACGATTCCCTTTTTAGCCTTGTTTTTTTTCGTTGACAAAAAATTAAAACAGATTCGTTTGTGGAATATTATCCTCATATTTGAAATTTTTGTCGGTTTATTATTCTTGATGTTAATCTCCATCTGTTATTTAAATGCTACTGTTATGTTCTTTTAAAGCTTGAAAAGTTATAGTAAGTATCATACTATGAAAAATCTGATGCAGACATGTACCTATCGTTTTAGGTTTTGAGAAAAAATCCTTCCGTTATAACAGAGGAATTATTTTTCATCCTAGTTTTCAGCAACATAAATCAAGAAAGTTGGAGCCTTCAACATTGTTCTTTTGACCTGTGTAAAATAAACGACCCGAAAAAGTTTCATGAACACACTAAAACCCGAGGTCTTGTTTCAAACAAAAAAATAATAAGAAAGGTATTTTTTCTGATGAAACATAAACTTTACTTTGAACCAAAATAACACTGGATTTTTTTTCTAAGGAACTGAAAATACATCACGGCTTTAAACAAAAATATAAACCTTTATTTGACAATCAATCCGATACAGAAATTAGACGTAGATAAATGGTTAATTATCTCTATAGCTTCTGCCCACGATCTTGTCCACGTGCAATTTCTTGTTTTAACATAGAATATAATCCTATGGCATTCAGTAATAGTTTGTCTTTCTATCATCAGTCTCCTGCGTTTATACCAATTTATTTGGAATGTCTCTTGAGGCGTCTCCATTAGTCGTCGATAGTTACCCCTTCTCTGGAAACGGCTGGTTGACACTTCCCGATACCCAAGGGCTTGCTTTTACCTTGGCCACAGGCTAAGCATTGCCATGCCACACAACGTGGCAATGCTGCCAGTCTCTTGGGTACATTACCAGTCGACAAAAATTTTTCGCCGCCATTTAGTTTGTGAATAGTTTTAGTTAAGTTAGGATATAATTTTGTTATTTTTATTAATTAATCAGGTATATTAATTGTTACTAATGTACATATTATTTTAATTCTGAATAACTTAACACAAATTAAAAAAGGTCTCCCCTTTTAAGCATTATGATAATGATAATAATGCTTGAAGGGGGACCTTTTTTTACCACACAGTCGCTCCATCTTTTGTTTAGTCTTCCCCTACTCTTATAGCCATCCACACCTTTCAGTGACAGAATTATTGGAATCGGATAAGTACCTACTTTCAGAGAGTGCCTAGTTGGTCTAGTGGTCGCAAGCACGACTGCTGAGCATGAGGTCCCGAGTTCGATTCCCAGGTCGGGCAAAGTGATATTGGGATTTTCCATTAGGAATTTCTCAGAAGCAGCCCGAAGTCTGGATTTGTGCCCGGTTGATGGCAATAGGCTCGCCCCCTTTTACATGGGACTTAAACATTACTGGCGAAATGTGGGTGTACTATTAGGTACACCTCTGCGTAACCCTTCGCGGATTACAGGCGTGATGTTATTTATCTATTTATTTATTCTTCGGAAAGCTTACAGTCTAACATCTGTAAAGGTAAGTTATGAACAATAGCGCTTACAATTGCCATTTACAAGCTTCCACAAATTAAAAACTATATACCTACCTAAAATTTACAAGAAAAGAAACATACAAAAATAATAAAAAAAACAAAAAACAGAATCTTCTTATAGATGACTTAACAAATTCTTCTTTAAACAAAACAAAATAAATTCTTCTTAAAAACAAAACATCAAAAATCTTGGAATTTATTAATTGTAATTAGTAGATCTAAAATCGTGACAATTTATTTGTTGTGCTAAAACAGTAAAAATAATGATAATGTACATAACACTCATGTGTTGTAACATGTTATTTAATCATAAATAATGCTACTTATCGCGCTCTATAACAAAGTATTCTTTATTTATAGTTCTCCTTAATGTGCTAGGGCTGGTTTTAAATACGTCAACATCTAAGTGAGAGGGCAGATTATTGAAGTTCGCTGCGCTGCGTAAGAAGAAGGCATTGCGTCGGTAGTTTGTTGACGCGAACGGAATTTGAAGAAGTGGCCGTTGTCTGAAGCCTACGTGATGGGTTCGGAGTGATATTTTGGAGAGAAGTTGGGAACAATCGATGGAACTATTGGCAATATTTAACAGAAAAGTAATATCATTAGCTTGGCGTCTGTTTTCCAGCGGTAGAAAATGGTATCTTCTGCAACAATGAGTGTAATCCGTTGAGCATTGCTTTGTCTTATAATCTAAATATCTTAAAAACTTTTTCTGAATGCTTTCTATTCTTGACTTATACACTTCATATTTTGGGTTCCACACTTGAAATGCGTATTCAAGGTGGCTGCGTACGCATGAACAGTATAATACTTTGAGTGGTGTTAGAGAACTAAAGCAAGTAGAAGACCTTATTATGAAACCTAGGGACTTGGACGCTTTTTTACGATTTCATCAATATGCATTTCGAATATGAGTTTACTGTCCTGGATAACACCCAAGTCCCTTATATTGTTCACCTTAGTGATTGTTTGGTTATCCATAGTGTACCCTGAACCAATTATCATCTTTCGCCGTGTATAAGTCATATGGAAGCATTTGGGCCAAGTTCTGCCGTGAAACTAGTCCGACGTGCAATCACTGCGGAGAGATTGGCCACACTTTCAAGGAATGCAGCACAAAATCAACTACACCCAGCTGTGCGACATGCAAACGTTTTAAGAGGAAAACTGACCATAAAACTGGTGATGTAAATTGTCCAGCACGAAAATATGCCGAGGACAACTATATTCATTCCATAGATTATGAAGGCGCCTAAGAGCGCTACCTATTAACCTATCTTTTAAGCACACTAGTAGTAGTTTTTGTTTATTTATATTTGTTAGTTGTTTATTTAGCATGACTGATCAATTACTTAGTGACCTAGATCAATTTTCTGTGTCTGATGCTATAATTTGTAATGTTGATGAGTGTAAACATTTCATTCCCTTGGAAGAGAAACCGCTGACCCTACTGACACAAAATATTCGTAGCATAAATCGAAATATAAATGGTTTTGAAATATTGCTACAGAACCTGGGTATAAATTGCGACATTATTGTCCTAACAGAATGTTGGTTGTCAAACCAAACAGCTGTTATACCATCATTAGACGGATATATTTCGCATAGAACCTACAGAAACATCAACCAGAATGATGGTCTAGTTGTTTTTGTTAACAATAATTTAAGTGCAGCTGTAGAAGAACCATTGCTACAAAATAGTAATTGCTTACTCATTAAAATTAATTCAGATACGGTAGTTATGGCTATATACAGACCTCCCTCTCAAAATGTCGCTAGTTTCTTAGATTCACTAAACGTACAGTTACAAAGCCTTACAAAGTTTAAAAACATAATATTAATGGGTGATATCAATATCAACATTGCTTCCGGGAAAATGGATATACTTGCACATAACTATCTTAATATATGCACATTCCACGGACTCTTGCCAGCTCATTACCACCCCACACATCAAAGCGGTTCATGCTTAGACCATTTCATTATAAAAACAAATAACCCAACCAAAACATTTGTTACTAACTCTTCGCTTACTGATCACCAAGCAGTTTTACTAGCATTACAAGTTTCTTTACCCAGAAAAAAATGTTTACGAAGCTATACTAAAGTCAACATGACACACCTCGAAAAAGACATACGTAATATTAATTTTGACCCTGTGTATAATTCTACCGATGCAAATACTTCTATTAATTATTTTATAAATTCACTTCACTGTGCAATAATAAAACATACAGTTGCTAAAATAACGCCAAGGAAGTATAAGTGCATTAAACCTTGGATTACACCCGGACTTGTTCGATGTATTAGGCATAGAGACAAACTTCACATAAAATCCAAACTTGAGCCTGGAAATGAAATACTTTCCATTACGTATAAAAGATATAGAAACTTCTGCAACACCCTTCTGAAAAAAATAAAAAATGAATACGATAGAAATTAACTGCAGAAAGCAGGCAAAAGTAGTAAACTTATTTGGAAATTTATAAAATCAAATACATTTAGAACAAAAAACCCTGAACCTCCACTTGACTTATTGACAATAGAGAACAACCCAATCGAATCAGCAAATAAAATTAATTTCTATTTTTCTAACGTAGGCAAAACCTTGGCAGAAAAGACCTTAAAATCTAGAAGTTTTTTCCCTCAAATCCAACCTAAAACATTCCCTAATCTCAAATCGTTTGTCTTACTAGATACGGATGTCGATGAGGTACTAACAATTATTTCTGGATTAAAGGACGTTTGTGCTGTTGGGTGGGATGATATTTCAAACAAAATACTTAAACATTTCAAATACCTACTTGCTCCGCCGCTAACTCATATTTTACAGTTATGTTTAACTAATGGTATATTCCCCAAGGCTCTTAAAAAGACAGTGGTTACTCCTGTATATAAATCTGGTGACAAAAAATGTGTTAACAACTACAGACCCATTTCAGTTTTAACAGGGCTCTCCAAGATCCTAGAGAAAATCATTAATATTAGATTAATTAAATACCTAGAAGATAACAATTTACTTTCAGATAGCCAATTTGGCTTTAGGCCTAAAAAATCAACTAACCAAGCAGTACATCAAATGACAGATTATATAACGACTAATTTGGATAAGGGCATGCACACCATTGGGATTTTCCTAGACCTCGCCAAGGCCTTTGACACAATTTCTTGTCCTTTACTATTGCGCAAGCTTGAAACACTCGGAATAAGAGGAACAACGCTCTCACTACTTTCGGATTATCTTACTGACCGCGAACAATGTGTCAAAATTGGTCAGTACGTCAGTTCTGAGCTTCGAAATAGTAATTACGGAATACCACAAGGTAGTATTTTGGGTCCTACTTTATTCCTAGTATATATAAATGATCTGTGCAGCTTGTCACTCCAAAATGGTGTCATATTGTCATATGCAGATGACACAGCTCTATTGTTTTCAGACAAATCTCGAGATGAGGTGTATAAACAAGCCCAGAATGGGTTTAATATAGTGTCTAATTGGCTACATGTAAATCTCTTAACTTTAAATGCAGATAAAACCAAACACATTTTATTTACTATTAGAAATACTAACCTGCCAAATACTAACATAAACATGTATGCGCATAAGTGCAGCACTTATGCTGACAATGCATGTAGTTGTCCTACTTTAGCAAAAACCGATCATATGAAATATTTAGGTGTAACGATTGACACAAATCTGAATTTCCGTAAACACATCGATTTATTATGCACACGAATGCGTAAATTAATATACATTTTTAAGAATTTACGATACATATCAGACTACAAATTAGTTAAACAGGTTTATTTAGCTTTGTGCCAATCCATCCTCACTTATTGTATAACATCATGGGGTGGGGCTGCTAAATCAATCCTACTGCCATTAGAACGTGCGCAGAGAGCTATCCTTAAGGTAGCCACCTTTCGCCCATTCAGATTTCCCACACACAAGCTTTACACGGCATGTAAGGTTTTAACCGTGCGTCAACTATTTATATTGAATATAGTACTACACCAGCACAGCAAACTTCCTTATATCCCAATATCTATAGATAAGAGAAGAAAAGACTTGGTTTGCATAAAGCCTCAAACTAGACTTACTTTTATAAATAAATTTTATGTATTTTTAGGACCGCTCTTATATAATAAAATCAATAAGTCTCTAAGTATATATAGTGTAAGTCGTAAAAAATGTAGTGAATTGTTGTGTGAATATTTAGCGACACTTAATTACTCAGACACTGAAAACTTGCTAGATGTAATGCAATAAGCTTATTAGTGTTAAATCAATATTTATTTAAAACTATAATTACTATGTATCAATGCTAGCTCTATGTACAGTAACTTAATGTCCACTAAAGCACACAGCGTTGTTAAGTGATGGCCTGAAACACAGGTTTGAATAAACCTACATCAGGCAGTTGGCTATTGTGTTCAATTAGACCCTTAACTTAACTAATCTATATAAGTTATACACTTGATTTATTTTAGACATAATTTAACATGTTCTTACTAATTAATATGTAACTTGGTAAAGATGTAACTTCTTGGTAATTTTTATGTGAACTTATGTGAACTTATGAATAAAATTATTATTATTATTTTTGTTGAGTGTTTTTTCTTCTCAGCTCTTTGGCTGGTTTTTGCAACATTTACGGACCGAAGCCAAGTAAATGCAGCGTGTGGTGTGTTATGTTAAAGATGTGTTGTGTGAGGACCTATTTCGTTTTCTTCTATTTGCATGAACTTTCTGACGATTCGACATATATTTAAAATTGCAGCTTTTTGTAGGGCGATATAGAGGGTTTCTTTAAGGTTTAGTAATTTAAGGCTATGGAGAAGGTGATTCGGGATGACGCCTGTTGTAGAGAGGACTATAGGGATCACATAAACTTTTTGTTGGCGCCATATTCTAGTTACTTCATCTTTGAGTTCCATGTATTTACTAATTTTTTCAGATATTGTTTTCTGAATGTTATGTGTATTGGGAACGGCAATATCTATTAGGTAAGTAACTTTATTTACTTTATCCTGTAGGGCTATATCCGGTCTATTGTAGTGAATTGTTCTGTCGGTGAGAATGGCGCGGTCATAGTAAAGTTTGTGTGTGTCATTTTCTAGGATAGTTTGTGGTGTGTAATTGTAGTAAGGGGTGTTTGTGTCCCGTATGAGTGTGTATTTGAGTGCTAATTTTTGATGAATTACATTTGCCACCTGATTATGCCTGTGTGTGTAGTCTGTCTGCGTGAGAGTAGTACAAGCTCCTGTTATGTGCTGAATTGTTTCTGGTTGGATGTGACACTTGCGACATTTATCATTTGTTACTGAAGGATCTTTGATAATAAATTTTCTATAGTTTTTAGTGTTAATAATCTGATCCTGTATCGCAATTATAAATCCTTCAGTTTCTGGGAATAAACTACCTATTTTAAGAAATTTATTTGAGGCTATTTTATTCACATGAGATTGTTCTAGGTCATGAGGATGTCGGCCATGAAGTACCTTTTTCTTCCAGTCCTCAATTTTTTGTTTCTGCGGGTCGTCCATAGTAATTTGTGGAGAATCTGACTGTTCATTTAAGTTAAGTGGGGTGTAGTTATAATCATTTTGAACTATGGCTTTATGAATGTTACTAGAGCGAGATTTTGCGTGAAAAAATGTTTTTAGTCGACAGACTTGTTTCCGCCAAAGGTGCTGGATATCTATTAGGCCTCTCCCCCCGTTTTGTCTTTTGATAGTAAGTCTTTCTATAGCAGATTTAGGGTGTAAGTTGTTATGTTTTGTAAGAGTGGTGCGCGTGGTTCGTTCTAATTGTTCTGTGTCTGTTTTGGTCCATTTAATAACTCCGAATGAGTATGTTAATATGGGGATGGCAAATGTATTTAAGGCCTTGATGAGATTTCTACCCGAAAGTTGTGTTTTACATATGGCGTTAAGTCTTCTTTTATACTCTGCAGTGAGTGTATCTTTAATCCTAACATGATCTAGTCCCTTTAGTTGAGTGTACCCCAAATATTTGTAAAAGTCAGTCGGTTCCATTGCTATTATGGTGTCTGTGCTATTTACTACATAGTTACCGGGTCGTACCTTGCCACGTATGATATGAAGTGTTTTACATTTATCCAGACCAAATTGCATGTTTATATCTAGGCTAAACTCTGCTGTAGCTTCTACCAGTTTCTTCATATCTTTTTCGGTTTGTGCATATAATTTAATATCATCCATGTAAATGAGATGTGAGATTGTTGTTTGTTCTGTAGTGTGTTTGAGACAATACCCGGTTCGACAGCGCTGCAGTAGATGAGACAGAGGGTTTAGTGCAAGACAGAACCACAGGGGACTCAGTGAATCACCTTGGTAGATACCCTTCTTAATATATATTTGTCGCGTTGTAATATTATTGTGATTGCAATTTATTTGAAGTGTGGTTTTCCACAGTGGCATTATATTTCGTAAGAAATCTATTATTTTTGAGTTTATCCTATAAATTTCTAGTATTTGTATCAGCCAAGAATGAGGAACACTGTCGAAAGCTTTTTTATAATCGATATAGGTACAATGAAGATTTCTATTCTTTGTGGTAGCATGTTTATGGATAGTAGAATCAATAATTAACTGCTCTTTGCATCCCATATGGCCCCGCCTGCATCCCTTCTGCTCTTCTGCCATTATGTTGTGGTGTTCAATGTGTGAGTTTATTTTCATAGTTATTGCTGATGTTAATATCTTATATATCGTGGGTAGGCATGTGATTGGTCTATATTGGGAAGGTTGTGGTGAATTTTTAGTTTTAGGCAGCATGTATGTTATACCTGTTGCAATAAAATCGGGTATATTTTGTTGTCCTAATATCAATTCTGTTAAGTTTTTTGCTATGGGCTTGTGTAATGAAGTTAACTTTTTGTACCAAAAATTGTGTATTTTGTCTGTACCAGGAGATTTCCAATTGTGTAATCTGCCTGTTACATGTGTGATATCGGCCTTTGAAATCTCAATAAATTCCATTTCATCTACTGCCGTCCATTTTGTTTTTTCTTCTGTTATCCACGTCGCTTTGTCGTTATGGTGTTCTTGTTCTTCCCAAATGTTAGACCAATATGTTTCTAGTTGCTCTTTTGTAGGTTGGTCAGTTGCGTCTGCGTTAATTTCGTTATTTGTGTCAGTGTCTGGTTTGTGTAGGTTTCTATAAAACATTTTTTCATTATTGGCAAATATGGCGTTATCGTGTTTGCGCTGTTGTGCTTTTTTGTATCTTCTGAGCCTATGAACTTTAAGTGCTAATTTTTGTTTTAAGGTATCTAAGAACTCTTCTGGTTTTCTGTTGTTATTTTCGTGTCTTGTGTGCGTGAAGCTACTCCTAAATATAGCCTCAACTCTTCTTACTACTTTACTTGACCTAACGTTGTTAATATATTGTGTAAGCCTACTACAATCTGCTCTTAATTTTTCTATGTCTTTTTCTAACCTGTGTTGCCATGCTGGTTTGATATTCTGTTTTGGTCTTGTATTTCCTGTGTGTTGCGTGATTTTAAAGTTAAGTTCTTCAGATACGACTACCGCTGTGCAATATATGAGTGTGTGTATATCTATAAGTTGTGTGTCATCGGAAATAAATTGATTAAGTATGTTTTCATTAAATAAGTTAACTAAACGGAAAAGATTAGGGCTATATCGAAGTTTAGGTAGTTTTGGTCGAACTGTTGGGTCCATCCCAGAGTATTGTGTTAGAGTTGTTCTGAATTTGTCATGAATTTCTTGGATATTCAAATCTGTTGTCAGATTTTGATCCGATTTCGTCGAGTTAGGGTTACCGATTCGGTAACCCTAACTCTAGAAAATGATATTGAGACCTTAACCATTTTAAGGTCTCAATATCATTTTCTAGAGTTAGGGTTACCGAATCGGTTTGTGTAGATGTGTGAGATATTTGCGAGTAAGCTTGCGATTGATTGTATGGTTGAGATTGAGTACAAGGTTCTACTTGGGTGTGCGGTTGTTCAGAAATTTCGGTTATGGTTTGTGATAGTGGGATAGTGTTAGCGTCTGTATTATTTTCTACTTCTTGTAGTTTTATTCGTGTTTCTTCTTTTAATTGTTCTATTATTGCTTGAGATAAAAGTTTATTTCTGGCTATAGCTATTCGCTGATCTGAGATTCTTTGTTCTGAAACAGATATCTCAGGATATTGTCGAGTAAAAAGTTCATGCAATTGTTGTCTGTAGGTGGTCATGTCGGTCTCTAATTTAGTGATATAAAAGTAAGTTCGCATGATAAATAGGTTAACTTCTTTGCTCCATCTCATGCGAACTCTTGCTTTTCCAGCCTTGGTGGACGCGGGTAAAAAGGAACTAACCTCCCGCGCAACATTCAAGGTCGGAGTGGGTGGAATTGAATTTGAACTAGTAATGGGAGGTGATGATGGTATGGGTGACGATGGTATGGATGGTGATGATGGCCTAGAAGGTGTGTAGGATACTGTGCTTGGACTATACGGTTCTACAGGGGTGTTTGTCCTGTCCGTCAGTCTGTCACCATCGTCGATGATTTCAGCTGTAGCATCTTTGTCGGTGGGAGCCCGCCTGTTCAACTCCTCACCGCTGACGGTTCGCATGCTGAGACACCCAGCGTCAGCTCCAGGTGCGCCCCGGCGATCGCCCCCGGGCAGCGGCCCTATACGTTTTCTTTTCGATCGTGTCTCCATTTTTAATGGGTTTCCAGAGCCACGTTAGCCACGCCAGTAATTTCACATTCGTGTGTCCGCCCCCCACGTGATTAGATGGTCAATCAGGACGTGTGGTTATTTAGGGGGCTTATTATTATTATTATTATTATTATTATTAAGTTGAAGTTTGTTTAGTCTACAATAATCTACAAACCTATTAAGATTCGTTCTGGAGTAGTGATGCGTCAGATGAACTACGTATTGTTTTAAGTATTTTCATGTCATCGGCGTATAATAGAATGTACGAATTAATAAAACATTTCTTAACATCTGCTATAAATAAATTAAATAGAAGAGATATCTATCTGATCTGCTATAAATAAATTAACTCCAGATGGTATCAGATTCCAACAGGAGGTGAAACCCTGTAGTACCTACTACTGCTTGTGATCTGTTTTCAATATAGGAGAAAAACCATCGATATAGATCGCCGTGAATTCCAGCTAAGAAAAGTTTACGCAAAAGTACTCTGTGATCAATGCGGTCAAAACATTTACTGTAATCCGTCTAAATTACATTAACTTGTGCACGTTGCTCCATACCTTCAGAGATAAATTCATTGGAAAGAATAAGGTTAGTGGTAGTAGATCGCTTACGAAGAAAACCATGCTGCTCATCACCAAAGTCACATTTTAAGGCTGAATATACAGCGGAGTAAATAAAGCGCTCGGGCACTTTGGAGAACAGGCATAGCTTCGAAATTGGGTGATAGTTATTTACTAGGGACTTATCCCCCTTTTTTAAAACTGGCGTAACGAATGCAGATTTCCAGATTTTAGGAACGGGCCTTCTGTTAAAGACCGCTTGAATATAATACAGATGGGTTTGGCTAGACTTTCCGCACAGTTGACTATAAATATAGGTGGTATTAAGTCCGGGCCACCCGATTTAGACAGATCGAGCATTTAAAGTAATTTAATTACTTTTTCATGGCACATCTCTATGGAGCTGATGTTCGCTGTGCTCGTGGATGGTGTTGGGGCTTGTTCCTGGTAATCTATGACTGGCTCTTGAAATGTTGACTGAAAGTATGTAGCGAAGAGGTTACTGATTTCTTCTCCAGTGTCTGCGGTTGTATCTTGGTATTTCAGTATATTAGGGAAGTTACTATTACCTCTCTTGTATTTAATATAGGACCAAAAGTTTTTAGGGTTTTTGATAATTGATGACTCGACTTTATCCATATACGTACGGTAACAGGATTTCTCTACTTCTGCAGCTCTATGGCGCAATAAAGAAAAGGTTTGGTAATCTGTTAAATTTCCATACGTTTTAAATTTCCGGTGATATTTGTATTTTTCTTTTATGATCTTAATTAGTACAGATGTATACCATGGAGGGTGTGATGAATGTTTAATAGACTTTTTTGGAATATACAGATCTCTGATTTCATAAAGCTTGTTATAAAAAATACTAACAGCATTGTCTAGTGGCTCAGCTCTCAGCAACTCATCCCAGTCGACGTCATCAAGAGCAGACATGATAGCAGTGTAGTCCCCTTTATAGAACTGATATTTAGTGTTGGTTTTTTCGGATAGTGACTGTATTTGAACAAAATCAGCATGTATAGTAAAGGGTTTGTGATGTCTGTCAATAGGTACTACCAATGAGTCGGGGCATACGTGTATGCCCAGGGTACCATTAGAAAATGCGAAGTCTAACAGTCTGTCATTAGCGTTACGTACATTATTCAACTGGGAAAGGTTACATAAATTTATAGTATCGAAAAAATCAATAAGATAGCGGTTTGAATAGTTTTGTGGTATTAATTCAGCGCTGTCATTAGTACGACACCATTCTACGTCATTACCAAAGTTAAAGTCACCGAAGACAATAAATTTATCTAATGGGTTGGTCAAAATTAAGTTATTTAAATTATTTGTAAAATTCTGGAGCTGAGCAGTATAAGCATTACCCGCATGTTCATTACAAAGGTAAAGGGCACAGATATGTATGTTGTATGTAACTTGAGGTCTCGATCTCTTTAACGTTATAGTTACCCAGATATCTTCAGCGAAACTACGCCAGTTACATCTCTCGACCACGGTCAAATCATTCCGCACGGCAATCAACACACCCACCGCCTCCTCGAGTTTGCGAGGTGCGGCTGTGGTCGCGGTCGCGTCTCCACACCACATACCGCGAATCAAATAATTCACTGCTGAAAATATCATCCACTAACCAAGTTTCTATAAATACTATAACATCATAGGATTTAAGACATACATTTCGGAATAGGCTGTTCGTTTTTGTACGGAGACCACGTACGTTTTGGTAATAAATATTAAGCGGAGCCATTGACGAGTCCTTCACCAATATCTATGTTGATAAAATAACAATAGTAGCAAGTTGAATAATTATGTCTTATCGAACCCTCAACAGAATTTAACAAACACAACAATGCCCAACGGATAACCTTCCAAGAATTATAGCCATAGGTACATACAATAAGTAACAGGTGTTAGTAACACACATAAAATATTCACCTTTAAGTAGGTAGCAATATGACAATAATCTGCAAAACCCTGATGTTGTTGTGTGAATGTTGACCAGTGCCAGTTAGTAGCAAGCAGCAGTAAAGCGCAATATAAATTAAATATTAAAATTAACACAATAAGATCGCATTTAGCAAAAAAATAAACAATTATAAAACAAAAATAATAATTGAAAAGAAAATGCAGGTGCGTCGAACACGTGCAATGTGTTATGTTATGTTTCAGAGAATGCCTGTTATAAACATAAACTGACAATTTGACCCATTCTAGGGTTCCGTAATCAACAAGGAACCCTTATAGTTTCACTGTGTCCATATGTCTGTCTGTCCGTGGCTTAGCTTAGAGACTCAACGACAATAGCATATTATAATAAAGAAGTTAAAAGGAAAACTAACACAGCTAAGTATGCTTTACAAGTTTACGAGTAATAGTCGACCAATTAAAAATGTATTTCCTATTATGCCTTTAAGCACTGTAACTTACCCTCTGCATTTTATTATAGTATATAACTTCGTAAAAGACGTAACTACTCATGTAGTTACAGTATAATAATTATTTAGAAAATGATGATTCGCGTAAAAATGATTTTAAGAATTGGTCATAATTGAATAAGGAAAACGTCTGTAAAACTATAAACATCAAAATATTCATTAACAAGATAAATTGAAGTATTTTTAATATAAACAAAAAAACTTGATTTTTTTACTATTTAATAATATATATAGATAAAACGATCAAAAACAAAATAGATATATCTGGTTAAACAGTTTTTTTGCTCCCTTGTAAAGTTAGTATATTCCTCTTATTATTCCTTCTATTATTGGCCTAGGTGTGCGATATAAAGTCGTATCAGACCTGAAAAAAAAAAGCATTATACCAGACCAGGGGCCCAAGTCTGCTATTTTTATAAATTCAGTCATTCTAACACGATCCCATTGTCATGCCATTGTCATTTTGCTAAAAGTTCGTAATCTGGTAAATTCATAATGGTCGATCATTGGTCGGTCAATGTTCTCGTAATATAATTGTGTTATTATAATGGCATTGTCGTATTGCCATTATTATAAAACCCATTAGTAGAAATGTCATTCATTTGTCATTATGTACGAGATTACCAATAAATGCAATTTATTTCAATGTAGTGTCAGTGGCCGACCATTGGAAAGTCATACTGACGCCATTATATTAGTACATTACCAAACTTGTCAAAATCAACAATTATGAAATCAATTATCGACCATTCTGACACTATTGTAATAGCAGACTTGAGGCCCTGTACATGTAACCCAGAACCTCACATATACAGCAAAGTTATAGACTACTACACCAAAGTGATAGCAAATGTTTCCAGCAATTGATTCTGCATTTCTGCTCGTATCAAAAAAAAACTTTATTCTTTGGGACCCCGTAAAAGTTTTTTGTGCAAACAACGAAGCAGTAAGAAATGAAGTGACGATGTAAATGGAACAAAACACTTTTTTTACTACCATCAACGTACAATGTTGCGTACGGCACTCACATAGTTGCGGCAGGCAAGTGACCAAATTGCCTTCTGCAATTCGGAGGCCAAGGAGGCCTGTCATGGCCCCCGACGGGCGCCGCCGGGAACACACATCGTGGTCGGGGTGGGGGGGCTCAAATCGCTGTCGAATCCACCATGAAGTACCTAGGATTGGTGCTCGACAGCCGGTGGGATTTTGGCCCCCACGTCCGGCGGCTGGCGCCCAAGTTGCTAGGCGCGGCTGGGGCGTTATCAACGCTGCTTCCCAATCTGGGGGGCCCGAGCGCCGCTTGCAGACGGCTCTACGTGGGGATCGTGCGATCGATGGTCCTTTATGGGGCGCCGATCTGGGCGGCTGACTTGACGGCCGGTACCATCGCAGTCCTGCGGAAGCCGCATAGAGCGATGGCCGTCAGAGTCATCAGGGAATATCGCACGATTTCTCACGACGCGGCTTGCGTACTGGCCGGATCCCCGCCCTGGGACCTCAAGGCAAAGGTACTCGCGTCACTGTATCGGTGGCGCCAGGAAGCGAGGGCTCGGGGCGAGTGGCTGATGCAGCGACATGTAGAGTTGCGACGGTAACAGCTTCGCGCAGCCCTGGTGGCGGAATGGCGGGACAGGCTTGCACGCCCTACCATCACCGGCCTCGTCACCATCGAGGCGATCCGGCCGCTACTCGAACCCTGGCTCGGGAGCAGGCATGGCTCCCTGTCGTTTCGGGTGACGCAGGTGCTCTCGGGGCATGGCTGCTTCGGGAAGTACCTAAGTCGCATAAACAGGGAGCCGGACGCCCGGTGTCACCACTGCGTCAACTGCCAGGAGGACATGACGTGGCATACGCTGGCAGAGTGTGCGACTTGAGAGGAGCCTCGCCGTGCCCTCATCTCAGGAGTAGGCAGTGACTTGTCGCTGCCGACCGTGGTCGAGTCGATGGCTGGCACTGAGGACTCCTGGGAGGTGGTGGTATAACTTCTGCGAGACAGTCGTGTCGCAGAAGGAGGCTGCGGAAAGGGAGCGGGAGATCTCTTCCACTCACCCAGCCCGCAGCAGGCGTACCAGGCGTCGGCAGAGGAGAGACAATGCCCTCTTCCGGCCTCCCTAAATGGGTTAGACCCGCACGCAGAGGCGGGCACTAGCCGAGGATTGCGAAAGTAATAGCAGATCCCAAGATCCCCGGTGCAAGCGGTTTTTAGTCGTAAGAGTCTGACAGACCCCTCCGCCCGCCCCAGGGCGGAGGACATCCATGAGGATTATCCACCCCGGAAACAAAAAAAAAAAGGCAAGAGAAAAAAACTTGGGTGATTTTTGCAGCAATATCTAAACTGTAGTGACGTCAACATACCATCCGTCTACTATCTAGATTCTTTCTTTTCACGTCACAAATTCTGTGTTTCTTTCGCTTAAGAAAATTTAAAATGTACGGAAGCGCAAAATGAGAGGCACGAGAAATACTATGTAAAAGTATAATGCGATTAAAATTTAAAACTATACAGCGATTGGCGGAAGTTATAGCAAGAATTTTAAGCAAAAAGGAATAAAAGATAAAGTTAAAAAGGATAGCGAAATGAACACACATGACATTTGAGAAATAAGCAGTCCAGTTACTACTTACTCTATGTTTTCCGCCATAGGGATGGTCACGTACTGGACAGTGCGTGAATTGTAAGAATATTCAGTAAGGAAACGCGTACGGCCGCCATGAGGGAGCCGCCTATAGGCCGACAATCGGGCTGAATTCCTGGTAATGACTCCACGAGTAGGAAGTTTGTGTGATGTTACATGGAGCGTGATTATCTTTTCATTCGTCCTACGATTTATTGAGTTGTTTAGTGGACATGAGGCTGGGTTTTTGTAATACTTTTAGGGTTATTTCGAGTGTTACAAGAACAGTTTTTTTAACTTATAGGAAAGGAAATATCCGTTATTACAATATTGTGAGAGGCTTTTTTATTTCCAGTTGCAGAAAAATCTAAATTTATTTCATAACTAACTGTATCTATTGTTAAACATAAATGTTACCAGAAAAGAAGAGATCCAAGGAGTTAAATCCTCAGGAACATCCCTAATCAACTCTCTACTAAATAACCCTCCTTACTTCAAACAAAAAATCTCTGCGAAATATATTTACTACTTACTATCGGACGCACAATATTTCAAACATCACATAGAAGCTGTCTGCGTCCATTAATCACACAACGGATCCGATATGCTGCAATTAAGCGAAGCCGGGTGACGCAGCGTACTTCATTGTCAAAGCTAGATGCCATCAGTTAGCAGCATGGTTAGCGTTTTGACGAGCGGTGTAGCTTTGAAGGGCGGTAATATTTTAACAGCTTAGGTATCCTCGTTTCTAAGGGCGCCTGGTAGGTGGTCACAGCATGTTTCTTTTTTTCACCTGTTGTACCAGCTTTTAAACGTTTGGCAAACTAAAAATCTGTTTTCTATGCTGTATAAACAAACAATAGCTACAACAGGCTCTTTTCACACGTTGTCCAGCTAACTGGCACCGTTAACTAGGCAACGGGGACCATCAATAGTTTTACTCAAAGAGATTTCCATAATATATCAATGGTTTCTGCACAGTAAATAAGTAGAATCAATTAAAGGTTAAGAACCGAAACCGACATGTCCTAGGCTGAATATGTATTATGTAATTAAAGCTTGATGTTATCAACCGAAAACTCGTCTAGAGAACAAAAAAGCTCCATTAATTTCGCGGAAAAATCTTTCGTTTCGGGCGAAACCGATACCGGATCTCAAGCAATTCCACGATTGAGAAATAAAGTGGAAACATCACGGCTTACTGACAGTGCTCTGGTAACTGACAGGTCTTCAGGCATTTTGTCAAACAAAGGGACGGATATAGTCCAAGGACGCTTCCAAAAGACTGCACGGGATCCATTTTATCAGTACAGATTTAAAATCCCATTTCCTGAATGTTTGAGAAATTGTCTTGGATATTGGCCACTGTTTATCTTCCAATTAAAATGAACATACAAATAGATTATAGATTGGAATTTTCGTATGGACATGATATTAATTCCTGAAATTTGTAACAGCTGCAGTAGATATGATCATGTAAAATTAAGTAGACAAAACGGAATGATCCAAAAATGCGCCGTTTTCAAAGACGTATTTGTACAGCTTTAAAGGACCCTTTGTTGTTATAGCGGCAACAGAAATACATCATCTGTGAAAATTTCAACTGTCTAACTATCACGGTTCATGAGATACAGCCTGGTGACAGATGGACAGACAGACAGACAGACGGCGCGGCGGCGGAGCTTTAGTAATACGGGTCCCGCTTTCCCTTTGGGTACGGCACCCTAAAAAAAAAAAATATCTGTATTAAATATCAACATACGGTTGGTATTTAATTAATAACCAGAATGTCATATTTGTATGCAGAACTTAGTTGTTTTTAGGGTTCCGTACCCAAAGGGTAAAACGGGAACCCTATTACTAAACCTCCGCCGTCTGTCTGTTTGTCTGTCTGTCCGTCTGTCACCAGGCTGTATCTCATGAACCGTTATAGTTAGACAGTTGAAATTTTCACAGATGATGTATTTCTGTTGTCGCTATAACAACAAATACAAAAAAAAAACAAAATAAAATAAATATTTAAGGGGGCCCCCATACATCAAACGTGATTTTTAGGGTTCCGTACCCAAAGGGTTAAACGGGAACCCTATTACTATGCCTCCGCCGTCTGTCTGTCCGTCTGTCACCAGGCTGTATCTCATGAACCGTTATAGTTAGACAGTTGAAATTTTCACAGATGATGTATTTCTGTTGCCGCTATAACAACAAAGGGTTTTACCCTTTAGGTACGGAACCCTAAAAACAGAATACAACAAACGTGATTTTTTGCCATTTTTATAGATAATGGTACGGAACCATTCGTGCGCGAGTCCGACTCGCACTTGGCCGGTTTTTTTATTTTCGATTACACAACTCATTTTTAATTAAATAGGTGATAATTGCTTCATATTTTGCAATAAATTACAAGCACTGTGTCTCCGCGCGTCTCTTTCTTTTGTATGCAGTCTGACAGTGACCGCGGTTTAGCTGTTGCCAGCATCTTAACTCTAGCTCCTAGAACAATATTGTTTTAAATTCTTTATCTGCATAGAAAGACTGCCTCATTGATCTTGTGGTAGCAAGCGCTATTGCTGAGAATGAGGTCCTGGGTTCGATTCTCAGGTCGCTGAAAGTGTTATTAGGTTTTCCTATCTGGAATTTCTCAGTAGAAGCCCGGAGTCGGGATTTGTTCCCGGTTGATGGCAATAGGCTCACCCTCTATTAAATGGAACTTAAACAAAACTGGCGGAATGTGGGTGTACTATAGGTACACCTCTGCCTGACCCTTAGCGGAAAACAATGCGTTATGTTATCTTCATAAAAAACATATCTCGAACCATTTCATTAATTGTCAGCCTTGTCCCACCCACTACTCTGAATATTAGGCCCCTTTTGTGCCATGTTTCCCTAGTCTGCAAGGCTCATCCAGATCTTCCCCGCGATCTTCTGTAGGTCAGCTTTGGCCTCCTACTACCGTCTCAAACAAAAATATATCTCCGAAAACCACACAAAATGGTCGACCAATCCGGCATTACCCCGAATATGTTGAATCAAACCATTCTTCCGTGTCTGCGGACTGTAACAATCTGTAAATACACCGCAAATATTATGTAAAACGTCCCTTTGTTTAACGGTGCGAATGTAAGCACTTTTTGTTCGCGATAATCATGCGTGAGGCGTATGCTCACACAGTTTGGCTGTCTTACGGGACTTTATATAATTGAAAAGCTTTTACACTTTGATGGAATGCCTATTTACGTTACGTTACGAAAGCCGGTTTTCAGAATTCCACTTACAACCGAAAGATTTACAACCAATCTGGGGTATCGTATAACCCAGTAACTGAGTTGTGGAGATCAGTTATGCAGTCGCTACATGTAAATAGGTACTGGTATTCATCAGCCGACCCCAATGTAGCTTAGAATAGACAGAGGATGATAGTGATCTATAATTAGGTACAGTCGAATTGAAGTTTTAAGGACAAAATGATTACCTATCACGAATTATCTCATTACTAGCTTCTGCCAGCGGCTTCGCCCACGTGCATGTCGGAAATTATCCCTCAGGAGAAAAAGTATTCTATGCCCTAAATCCAGGTCATGGTCTACCCATGCGCCAAATTTCATTCAAATTCGCTTAGCTGTTTTAGCCTGAAAGCGTAACAAACAAACTTACTTTCGCGTTTATAATATCAGTTAGGATTTCTTGTCATTGGGTCTTCTTTTGCTCATATTTGTTTCTTTTTTTGTTTTTAATTATTGATTGCTTCCCATTGCTGTGAAAAACCAACATCATACGATTTTAATAATACCCACACACAGTACGATTTAATACTGTTGAAGTCAATGAAGTGAAATCGTGAAATGAGCCGTGGTGGCCCAGTAGTAATGACCGCGACTTACGAGTTGTAGGTCGTAGGTTCAAACCCCGACAGGTGCTTTACTTTGTGTAAATTATTTCATCAACACTGCTTTCAAAACGGTGAAGGAAAACATCGTGAGGAAACCAGCATGTCCTGGAACCAAAAATTCGGAGACATGTGACATCTACCAACCCGTATTGGGCCCGCGTGGTGGATTACAGCCCACTCCCTCTCACAGAGAGGAGGTGGTGTCCCAGCAGTGGGAACATTATAGGCTGATTATGCAATAAAGTGAAATCATTGCATGCATCCAATTTAATGCACTATAACATCCTTTCTACAAACCTTATGTTTCTATTGCCTCCTAACATAATGGAACCCATTGATATCCCCCATGGTACAGTCAGCTTCAAAAAGATGTAGGCAAGAATACATTTGACTGTCTACAATGTTTGTGTTCCTTATTACAGTATCAATGTGTAGCCACAATTAAGTACCCATTGTTTTATGGCCACATATTAATACAATACAATACTTAACTCAATAAAATCATCATCATTCTCCTGCCCTTATTCCAATTTATTTGTGGTCGGCGCAACATGTCCCTTTCTTCCATACTTCTCTTTTAGTCGTCATCTCGGTAGTCACTCCATTTCTAGCCATATCATCTTTTCACACAGTCCATCCATCGTTTCTTTGGTCTTCCACTATTCAATAGCCATCGATATTCATACTAAAAATTTCCCTGACGACATTTTTCTCATTCCTTTGCATCACATGCCCATATGTGATAAATGTTATATTTACTTAATTAATGTTATAAATGTTTCCTAATTTTATTTTAAGAATAAATTTTATTATACCTTTTGCTGTGCCCTACAGGGTCCGTAATTGTACCTTAGTTTTAAGCCATTTTAACACCTTTAAAGATTATAGAATGCAAATAAATATCTATATGAATATGAACACAATATTATGGAACAAAGATTGTAGACAATTAGATAAATGAATTCTTGTCCATGTACCTATACATCTTTTCTAGGCTCCTTAAGCATAATCAGCCAATAATGTTCACACAGGCCTCGAATCTTCGAGAGGGAGACGGCTGAGGCTTTAAGACTGTTTTTAGGATAACTGTACCCTAAATCTCCATAATATTAGCTTTTCGCACTCACAAAAATTATCAATATTATCATCTTAGAAAACGCCTAACAAAAAAGAACATTAAACGCCATAAAATAGTATAAATTATTATTTCTGTCCGTATGTAAATCAGTGTTTGGCGCAATGAATGGGAAATTTTCCCCGTCGCAGATTGTATTACCATAAAATACCACTTAAACCCGTTAAGCAGATTTATGTTTACACGGTCAGACTATGTTTTGTTAGTAGACGTTTCTTCGCGATATTAAATTATAGGCACGCTAAAATATTTCGAGGGGAAATACGAAAAATGTACCTAAGAGAATTACAATCGGAGTTGATACCTAGCCAAGAATAATACCTACCTACCCTGTATCAATCATGTAGGCATCATTGCGTATTTTTTCTATAAGGTTAAAACTATAATAATTGTTAAGCAACGCCTACTGTATCTCTTGATCCTGTTACGTACATCCGTTTCATATCTCAAAATGGAGAGTCCTGTTTCCCAATGTGCGCTTTTTTATCATTCATGTCAATAAAATGTCTGGAAATACGTGCACGTTATAAGTTTATCGTGGACGGATATTTATGAGCGTCTTCATATATTTCCATTAATTTTACTTCCCTGTACTATCGTGATGCCGTGACGTGGATATCCACGATAATATCATCACGTTAGAAATGATAAAAGCGCACAATCATAACTTAGCTGGTTCTCTGAAAATAAACAAAAACCAGTTCCACGCGACTTCGTTTGCGTGGAAGTCGTAAGATATCACTTATTAAAATAACAGCCACATTTTTATAGAAAACGGCCTCGTTGGTCTAGTATTAATATATGCTGAGTAGGTAGGTAGACTTTGCTAAAAACGATTGGTAAGGCAAACTCTCGGGCCATCTTTTGTATGAATACGACGTACAAACGCAATCAATCAAGTCGCGTTTGTACACGCGCAACGGTTGCTTTCTGTTAGGACGCTTGATCGGGCTACTATATTTTGTAATAGTCAATCTAAAGAGATTCTAGAATCAATTTAGAGCCATATGTGATGTGTGACATTTACCAACCCGCACTGATAGATTACAGCCCACTCCCTCTCGAAAGAGAGGAGGCCTGTGTCCCAGCAGTGGGAACATTATAAGCTGATTATCGTATCATACTGCTAACAACCCTACTAATGCTATCTTCGTACAAAAATTATGGACGTATGTCTGAAATAAAGATAAATAAAAATAAAGGCCCATTCTTGTATTCAAAACCATTCAAAATCAATTTCATCTCAGCAACAATCAATGTCCTCCATGATATTTGTTCGTGACGTAGTTCCTCCTACTATATTTTATTTACTGATAAGCGTTACCAACATCGCTCATAATAATCCCTAATAAGCACAGATGTTTCCTTCTAAGAAGGAAACATCGCTATTACTGAAATGAAACAACTAAGAATTTCCAGGAAAAAACAAGTGGAAAAACTGTACATATTTCAGTATTTAGATTACAAAGAAAACGTTCACAAACATATTGTATTCAGAGAAGAAAGGAATGCAGACAGACAGGCGGAAATTAAGCCTGTAAGCAAAGCCTAGCGAGTAAACAATATGAGCTGATTATGTAGCCAGATACTGTAGATCTACGTATTATTAAATATAGCTCTACGTTTTGATAGAATTAAAGTGTTACTGGGATCTTTTGACGTTGACAGTGGCGGTGGCAGTGACGTTGGCTGTTGGTGATCAGTTGAGCGATTGTTTTGTGAAATTTACTGAAAAAAAAACCGGCCAAGTGCGTGTTGGACCACGCACAATGAAGGGTTCTGTAGTTGGTATGAATTTATCCCAAAAATAAACATAACGTTGTAGCTGATAAACACGTTCTCCCATACAGCGATATACGCCACGGTTAATTTTCTAACTGCAAATGTAAATTTGTAATTTTAATTTTTTCGTTTTTTTATTTTATTTTATTTGATAAATCTACAGATTAAGGATTTCCGGACCTTTTCCTTTACTGCTATGAGACCTTGCTTCTTGCCAAATTTCAAGATTCTAGTTCTAGTAGGTTTTGATTTACTTGCGCGTATCAAAATATGACGCATAAATCGCCGTATTATTTTTTGCGTTGTTTTAGAAGCTTGATCTTTTTAGAGCTCGTAAGCACCGTAGACCTTCGTATTTTATATTATTTTCAACTTGATACCTGCACGTGTTTCTGAGAAAAAGGGTCTTGACAGACTGACAGACAGACAGACAGACGGACAACGAAGTGATCCTATAAGGGATCCGTTTTTTCCTTTTGAGGTACAGAATCCTAACAAGATGGCGGCGTTAGTTACGATTTTGACCACGCGCCGGTAGATCCTTGTATGATATATGAAGACAATGCATCTAGAATAAAATTACTATACCACAATAGGTAAAATGAAGTGAAATGAAGCAATGACAGATAAATGAATTATGTACATACATGATGCTCACATATTTACAAACATTGTAAAAATATACGTTTTCCTAAAAAAAATGAGTGAGTAGTTATCCTTTATGAAAAATAGAAGTTACACCTCATCTCGGTTTCAGAGGCGTTATTGTTGCAAACCTAAATCTGTTTTGCATTAGTAAGTTAGTGAAAACTGCGTTCTCTTTATATTTACATATCGACGCTTGCAAGGCAACCCTCACTAAGCGACATTGAGTAAACTTTACAGGATTTAAAGTTCAAAATATAAAAAAAAAACATAAAAATTCACCTAATTGTACAATTAAAATGATATTAACACTCGTAGAAAAATGTTTTTTTATGACTATTCAAATTGTTGAAACAAGACACCTGACACTTTAAACACCGGTTTGTGACGGTTTGATAAAATTTACCTGATTAGATAAACAGGTAAAATTATCTAAATCATCACTGTAGTGTGTGCAGTAAACATGTAAACTTACTTAGCTTAAAATTTTGATACAGAAAGATTGATTAAAAAGATCTGATAGATTAAAATAAATCAAGTAAATTTACCTCAGCATTATTTAATGATTTCTGTGATTGTGGAAATACACAATTTCCTTAGTTATTAAAATTACCCCAATCCTCCCTTCGTAACTGACATTTAACTCAGATCTGTACATGTTCATTCATGCATGAAAAAAAAAGTCAATTGAAAATTAAACAAATTCGCTACGACTGACAGTGACCGCGGTAGTGGCGACCATACAAAATTAATAAGGAACCTAATTATGACATAACATTCAGTCTGAGATCAATATTTTTTTCTTAATTGAACAATTATTATTGTAGTTGCAATTAGAAATAACACTATTATCTTCATCTTAATATTATCTTCACTTAAAAAAAATATATAAGTAGCTCACAATTGTTAGTAAATGAATTATTAATAAACTATTAAACATAGTAAACAAACCAAATAACATTCTTACAAAATAACAGCAAGATATTTTTACCTGTAGTGTCGCAAAGAGTATAATAATATTAAAAGAGGTACTAAGTGTGACACTACCTCCGTAGGAGTATTAATGTTCTGTGTAAATATATCTTAAAGGCTCTTACAAACTCACGCGATATCGCGGGCGCGACAGGCACCGACAAAGAAATTGTCCTACTAGTGTCGCGTCGCGCCTGCGATATCGCGTGAGTCTGTAGGAGCCTTAAGATTCTAAGCTCTAATATTCTTTCACTTTATTTCAGGTTAACATATACAAATGACACTGTCACAAAATATAATAACACGTCAAAATACTTTACCACATAAATTACTATTGCTTTGTGTAGGTAAAATCTACTAAGTGATTTCAATGGAAAATTTCATATCAAGTATAATTTTGTAAATACAAATAAATGAAAAAGTCAATACCTACATGAAAAACCGACTAAGTTCATATTCCTAATTGTTAGAATGTCGTAACTGCTGGATATTCTTAAAATCACTTTTTTGATCGTTAAGTAAGCACAAAATGTAGATTTGACCGAAATCACGCAATATCTAAGCGACAGAAAAAACTCTTCAGGACCCGTAAAGGATTATCTTTCAAGCATCGATAAATATATCATGTACGTGTGTATGTCTCTGAGTTCCTCCGAAACGGCTGCACCGATTTTTATGAAATTTTCCGTGTTTTTAGGGTTCCGTACCTCAAAAGGAAAAAACGGAACCCTTATAGGATCACTTCGTTGTCCGTCTGTCTGTCTGTCTGTCTGTCAGTCTGTCGACTGTGAACGCGTAGAGGTATCAAGTTGAAATTAATAACAAATACGTAAGTCTATGTTCCTTTGAAGCTCCAAGCTTCCAAGTCAACGCAATAAAAAAATACGGCGATATAAGCGACATTATTGCGACATATTTCGATACTCGCAAATAAATCAAAGCCTATAAGGTTCTTCCCCTTGACCTAGAAACATGAAATTTGGGCAGACGCAAGGTCTCACAGCACAAGTAAAGGAAAAAGTCCGAAAACTGTTAATTTGTAGTTTTATCACATAAAAAAAAAACATTTTTTGCGATTACAAACTTAAATTTTCAGTTGGAAAATTGACCGTGGCGTATATCGATGTATGTGTACGTATACATGTTTTTCAACTACAATGTTAAGTTTGTTTTAGGGACAAATTCATCCTAACTATGGAACCCTTCATTGTGCGTAGTCCGATACGCACTTGGCCCGTTTTTTTTTTTTCACAATTGGACCCGGTTGGTGGCGTTGCGATCGAGTTCTAGGAAACAGGACAACGTCTGTCCAGTCAGCTAGTTTTTAACCGACTTCCTAAAATGAGGAGGTTATAAATAAATTATTCAAATAAACAAGTCTCATCAGTATTGGATATTGTAATATTATTTTCGTGAAACGATTTCATTTACATGAAACTTTTATAATTTTCGTGCCAAGTATTCGGGACAAAATACCTTTCAAAAAAAAATATAAATGGAATTTAAATCGTTTTAAACTTATGTACGGTACGCCATTCGTGAATGGAAATGACTAGACGTGAATTGAATGCTATATGCACACACCTTTTTACACATAACGCACGTAGATGCGCCATTTTCAGAAACACCTCCACGCTTTTTTCAATAAATGCAGATAAATGCAATGACATCATCATTCATTTTTAGGGTTACGTATAACGTTCCCAAACGGTAAAACGGGATGTTGTATGTGAGCCCCTTAAATATTTAATTTATTCTGGTTTTTAGTATTTTTTGTTATAGCGACAACAGAAATACATCATCTGTGAAAATTTCAACCGTCTAACTATCACGGTTCATGAGATACAAGCCTGGTGACAGACGGATAAACAGACCCTTAGTAATAGGGTTCCCGTTATACCCTTTGGGTACGGAACCCTAAAAACTGAATTAAGCGGTAAGTTGCTAAGTCATAAGTAATTTATTTCATTACAATATATGATAAATGATAAATGATTTTTATTTCTGTAAGTAGGTTTGTACAAACACTTTTACACGTCAGTCATATTTTTAAAACTAGATGAGGTCGGCGTTTCCTATCTGACTACTCTGAGAAGAAAGGCCGAAACAAACTCAGAGGTCACAGTCTCTTTTAAAGTCCAGACATAATCTTGGTCAGATCATGTGAAGGCCATGTAGATTGGTGTCTGGAATGGTCTTTTGAGGAAAGAACCACACAGATTGAGTGGACCTGACCAGTCAGTGCACGCATTTGTCAGTAATCGTGCAGCTCTACTCAGAACTTAAGGAGCTCAACGATGCGACGATCAATACCAAAGAAAGGACATTTGGGTAGGCCGCTTAAATGACTCATAGGTAGGTACATTGTGTTATAAAATCAAAAAGCAATAAAAAGCAATGCAATCAAAAAGCAATCAAAGCAATCTAATCAAATAAAAGCAAATCTAATGCAACGTGCATTCGATAAAACCACTGGGAGAAGCAGTGGTCCTACTCTTCTTTAAGGATCTCTTCCACGGCCATTTCGAACGCCGGCACTGCATTTTCAGGGTTCGTAAAGAGAATAAATACCTCGAAGTTTATTGATGATTTTTCGGAACGAATAAAAGTCGCACGGGACTGTATGGTGGATGACTCATTATCTCAACACCCGCCGTAGTCCGTTTCAGTGCACCCATGCAGTGCGCTGAAGCGTTATCGTGGTGAAGTAGGATCCTGCTTCGAGGGCGCAGCTGTCGAACTTTTTCTAAGACAACTGGCAAACAATTGTTAATATACCAATTTGCAGTAACTGCCCTTTTGTGTGCCAGCAGAACTGTCGCGAAATTACCCATTCTTCCAAAGAATGCAGCAATCATCTTTTTAGGGATCCGCACCCAAAGTGTAAAACGGGAACCCTATTACTAAGGCTCCGCCGTCTGTCTGTCTGTTTGTCTGTCTGTCCGTCTGTCACCAGGCTGTATCTCATGAACCGTGTTAGTTAGACAGTTGAAATTTTCACTGATGATGTATTTCTGTTGCCGCTATAGCTGAATATAATTTACAGTGAATCTTGATTTGATTTTTTTTGCCAACTATTTATATTTTTCTTTTGTTTGAAATGTTTAAATACCTAAACTATGACATGAATATTTACTTTGTAAAGTATTATATTATTTTCATTATTATGAATGTGAGGACTATGTGAATTGTTTTTTTATTTTCATTCTCAATAAAAAAAAAAAAAATGCAGGTCTGGCAGTTTGAGTACTTTATACGGCCTAACCAATTGTCCTTTCTTTGGTATTGTTCGTCGAATCGCTGAGCTCCTTAAGTTTTGAGTTGAGCTGCACGATAACTGACAAATGCGTGCACTGACTGGACAGATCCACTCAAATCTGTGTGGTTCTTTCGTCAAAAGACCATGTCAGACACCAATCTACATGGTTCTCAAATGATCTAACCAAGATTATATCCGTATTTTATATACACATTGATTAATTTACATTGATTAATTTTATATACAATGACATGAATATTTACTTTGTTAAGTATTATATTGTTTTAAGTATTGTAAAAAGACTATGTGGGTTATTGTTCATTTTTCCGTTTTTCTCAGTTAGTTTTTATCATAGTCTGGCAGTTTGAGTGATTTTATGCGGCCTACCCAAATGTCCTTTCTTTGGTATTGTTCGTTGAATCGTTGAGCTCCTTAAGTTCTTAGTTGAGCTGCACGAATACTGACAAATGCGTGCACTGACTGGACAGGTCCTCTCAACCTGTGTGGTTCTTTCGTCAAAAGATCATTTCAGGCACTAATCTACATGGTCTTCACATGATCTGACCAAGATTATGTCTGAACTTTAAAAAGAGACTGTGACCTCTGAGTTTGTTTCGGCCTTTCTTCTCAGAGTAGTCGGATACGAAACGCCGACCTCATCTAGTTTTTTTAAATATGATTGACGTGTAAAAGTGTTTGTACAAACCTACTTACAGAAATAAATCATTTATCATTAACAACAAATACTAAAAAAACAGAATAAAATAAATATTTAAGGGGGCTCCCATACAACAAACGTAATTTTTTTGCTCGTTTTTGCTCGATATTGATAACGGCAGCAGGTAGACGCTTAAAATATTCACAGAATATTTAAATATATATTCACTTTAAAAATAAATAATTCAATTAAAATAAAACAAATATTTAAGGGGCTCCCATACAACGAACGTAATTTTTTTGCCGTTTTTATAGTTGATGGTACGGAACCCTTCGTGCGCGAGTCCGACTCGCATTTAGCCGGTTTTTTTATTCACTTCTTCCTTTCTTTACCTTTGTTGGCAAATTTCTCAAAAGGAAACTCCCACTGTGCAGATTGTCTTTTAGTTTCGGGTTCGTAACAATATTATCCAACTTTCATCACCTGTGCCGATGTCAAATACAGCATTCGAGACACCTCCGTTGTACTTTTCAAGCATTTCGCGGCACCAATCTACGCGACGGCGTTTTTGGTCTTCGGTCTAATTATGGGGTATCCATCTAGTACATAGCTTCCTGACACTTAAATGCTCATGTAAGATGACATGCACCTGACTCATACAAATACCTAAGCTTGCCCAAATCTGTTGGTGGGTCACTCTCTTATCAGCCTCTATCATGCGCCTCATAGTAATGATATTATCGTCAGTTGTTGCCGTTGCAGGACGTCCCTCACGCAGGACATCAGTAAGATTCCTATGGCCATGCTTAAATTCATTGAACCAGTTGTAAACAGTGGCACGTGATGGGGCTTTATCATGAAATGTTAATCGAAGTCTGTCATAGCTTTGTTGTGGATTAAGACTACAACGAAAGTCGTAATAAATCTTAGAGCGAAAATTTTGTCGCGTTAAATTCATTTTGACGCGCTACACGCACTTTTCAAATTGCCGCCAATTTATAGGAATAAAATATGACAGATGAATTCAATATACATCATCAGGTTACCAAAGAGTTCTAAATTCGAAATTTAAATGTTTTTTTTATTGGATTTGTGCCTAACCAGCCAGTTCTAAAAACTTTCAGTGTCACTACATATGGGTTTATGAAGCACATTATTTCATCATATTATTATTATTATCCTTTTCAAGCCTTTAAAAGTATCAAAGCTGCAGATACCGGAAAAGCTCAAAATACCTGATATTTCGACGTCAGTCCAGTATGACAGATGCCCGGGGGCATGTTGCACCGAAATGCTAATGACAGCTGGAAATGAGTTTCCACTGAACGCAACCAATCGGAAAAACTGGAAATTATGGAGCCGCGTAAAAGAAAATGGAAGGCGTTTGTTATTTTAATTAGTATTAATTAAGATCATCAAAATAAAAGGACTATATGACGTGTGTGATCGTCGTTACAGAAATAACAGAGGAAAAGCAATATTATTTATTTAATAATAATATATTCCAGAATGGACTCCCCCCAAAAACAAAAAAAAAAAAAAAATGGACGGAAAAAAAAACGGAAAACGGAAAATGGATGGATGGGATGGAATGGTCTGCCTCGTTGGTGTAGTGGTCGCAATGGGTTCGATTCCCGGGTCGAGCAAAGTGATATTGGATTTTTCTATCTGGAATTTTTCAGTAGCAACCCGGAGTCTGGACTTGTGCCCAGTTTATGGCAATAGGCTCGCCCCCTATTACATGGGATTTAAACATAAATAGTACCTAAAGAAACATTGCTATTTACCCTAATATTACCTACCCCAAATTATTTGTTTGAACTAGAAAGGCGTGTACGCACGAACGAACAAAAATGCTGAACAAGAAGATCGAACACGTAACATTCGGTTTGTACGTGTGGACGTAAATTAACTAGATGTTAACGTCATTATAATTATTCCGGGATTTTAGAGGGGGTATTATCCACTCTATGTTACTTCTTTCCTCGAAGTTTACCTAGGCTCTACCTATTCCGATATCTGGTTATTAACTTAAATTATCTTGAGAAAAGGATCATTTTAACTTATATACCTACAGTTACAGCCGTTTAGCCGAACTAGCCTATGCTTACACAGACAGCTTAACAGCATGCAACATTTTCACTTAAAGCGAATGGCAGGCGCTTGTCAAGCGATGTACCGCTCGCTCGGCTTATGTTTAGTTTTAAACATCGAGTTACAAAACCTCAATCCTTTGCACATCAGCTCCATTTGATACGTGCAGTCTCCTCACCTCAACCACTGCGTTACCTACAGTTTCCATTTATCGACTTGTCAAAAACAGAACTGGAATCCTTTCTACTTTTTTTAAGAGCTCGCTTCGTTTGAATGTAGCCACTATTACGTTTTTATTTTTCGTGGTTTTTCGTTCACCGCTGCACCGGTGCGGTTGCGTTTTGATCAATATTTTTGAGCGGAAGCAGTACAATATTAGTTTTCAAATTTGTTTGTATCAATTCTACACGGGGCGTAAATTTACACAAAAATTGGTTTTCATATAATTTTACGGCGAACTGTCACCTGTTCTAAACAAAACTGACGAAGTGTACCAGTACACTTCTATCCCTTAGAATAAAGAGAAGGTAATAGCTACATCCCTAGTACTTGAATAATTTTTATTCAGACCTCATCTAAAGCACCCAACACCTAAAACGAAATAAAACGACATCTACTTTTTAGTGTACAATAAATCAGTGAAATTAACAAGGGCTTGAAGGTCCCGCGACGTGTACAGATGGCGTGCCAGGCCTCCGACACAGCCTCGGTTATCAATCACCAGGCCAAATTACGAGAGATGTAGTGCTATATGGAATTGGACTGTACACTATTCTATTTTTGTGGTTTTGTATTCAATTAGATGTTATTGTGTTGTGTTTGCTGGGTTTTGCTTTTGAGGCAGTCTGAGCTGAAATATTGTTGTTATATTTTCACAAAGGGTCGAAAGTTACACTTGCTTCATGTACGACGATGGTTTGATTATGGTAGACCAAAAGCCAGATTGACGAAAGCCCTCTGGTAAAACCTGGATGACACTCGCACATACCAGGGAACCATGACACAAAATTGATGATTTGTAGACTCTCCAGTGGGTCGAACATAGCTGCCAATGATGGTAATGAATGCAAGGTGTCAACGGAGTAGGTTTTCTTTTCAAATTCAACTACAAAAAATAATGTAAATTAGCACAAATGCTGCTGCTGCAAACATAGAGTAATTAAACTTTTTAATGTATTTTCCAGTGCTATCCAAATCAATAAATACCGTAGCCTGAATTGACATCCAACGGCAATCATCAATGATTTGAACAACCAATTTTCTGTTGGCTCACACTATATTGACGTTATGCCCAACGACTCGTGGCGCAACAATATGTGCCGACTACGAGTCGTCAACGTACGGCATTGCTAAGACCATTGTAACTGGCCAACGGTTATTCTTGAGCGGATTATGTTGTTTGAGTGGCTGAAAATATGTGCTTGATTATAATGTTTAAAAGTCAAAGTATAAGGGTGAAATTCTGCTGAATTACCAAAGGTACCACTACACTATACACTAGATTATTTAGGGCCATTTTTTTAATCGCCGCATAAGTTTAATCTGGAGAATAAAAATGGCAGTTTAACATAATATTTTCTACACAAAATCTGGCGAATCACCATAATTATTCCTCAGATAAAAGTTATCTGACGATAGAAAAATCAGCCCTTAGGCGGGTCCTAAACAGACAAACACACAGACATCTTAGAGGCAACAGTTTTCAAAATTGCTTTTTTGTTATAAGTACCGTATACACTTTCATACGTATTTACTAAGAGGCTGTGTTGACATTACAAAGACATTTCAATTTTATTTATTTGTATATAATAGATATCACGAATTGCGGAAGGTTTTTGACCGTTTAGGGTTAATAGTGAAGATTGCGCAATGACTGAATAAAAGTTTGAACTAGTTTAAAGTTTGAACTAGTGTCCGTACCAAAATGGTAAAAAGGAACCCTTATGGTGAGACTAAGTCTGTCTGTCTGTCACAGCTGGATATCTCAAGAATTACTAATGCTATCAACTTGAAATTTGGAATAGTATTAGATGACGTTTACCCGACTATTTTGCAAACAAAAAAGAAATTTTAAAAAATATATATTTTTTGTAACAGGGCCTGAAAGGTCTTAAAAATTCGAATGGAGTCTACTAGGCCATGTGGGGTAATCATATGAAAGAACGCTGTTTGCACATTCTCAATCATTTTTTTTTAGGCATCATAGTTTTCGACTACAAATAGCTGAGTTCTTCTGGCAACCCCCAATATTCCCCCGGTAGTCCCTTTATAGTCAAACTCAAGCTGTTGCTCCCGTTAGCAGTAATTTGTCAAAAAAATTACCAAAGCAGTAACAAAAATGTCTCATTATTTACTTTAACTTTGACTATGTACTCGTGCTTTTTTCTTACGGGGGTAAGCAGAAACCACGGAACACAAAATGCTTCTTATCCTTACATAATCCTTTAGCATCATCCACATCTTATTATCTCGATTCAAAATGGCCGAACCACCTCCTCATAGTAAACATGTCGGTCATGCTTTCATATGAGGATCGGACACGAATGTTTGCACAGATACCTCATGGCGACAATAATATTGTGACCAATATGAACAATATATCATAACGAAGTTTAACTTCGGTCACTGTGGTTTACTTCACTTTGTGCCCGTCACATAAACGCTGTGGTGAAATTAAATGGCGACCACTTTTCGTGTATGTTTTGGCGTGAATAGAGAATTTGTGATGCAGTTGACTACGTTTATCATTAGGTACCTACTTGCGAGTAAGAGCTGTGGTGGCCAAGTGGTAACGGCCACGACTTACGAGTTGTGGGTCGTAGGTTCGAGCCCTGACCGGCGCTTTACTTTGTGTAAATTATTTCATCACCGCTGCTCTTAAAACGGTGAAGGAAAACGTCGTGAGGAAACCGGCATGTCCATTAACAAAAATTCGAAGACGTGACAAATACCAACCTGCACTGGGCCCACGTGGTGGATTACGGCCCGTTCCCTCTCATCGAGTAGAGTTGTGAGTCTCAGCAGTGGGAGCATTAAAGGCTGATTATGCTTACAAGCATGTAAGTTGCATTGGTTCTGACATTTTTGGCAATTTTATAAAACGTTGAAAATGAATCATTTTTAAACTATGAACCTCGCGTACAGTCAAACGTTGTTTTTAGGGTTCCGTACCCAAAGGGTAAAACGGGAACCCTAATACTAAGGCTCCGCCGTCTGTCTGTCCATCTGTCACCAGGCTGTATCTCATGAACTGTGATAGTTAGACGGTTGAAACTTTCACAGATGATGTATATCTGTTGCCGCTATAACAACAAATACTAAAAAACAGAATAAAATAAATATTGAAGGCGGCTCCCATACAACAAATATGATTATTTTTCCATTTTTATAGATAATGGTACGGAACCCTTCGTGCCCGAGTCCGACTCGCACTTGGCCGGTTTTTTTGCTCGTTTTTGCTCGATATTGATAAAGGCAACAGGTAGACGCTTGAAATATTTACAGAATATTTAGATAAATATTCACTTTATATTAACTTTAAAAATAAATAAATAAATTAAAATAAAACAAATATTTAAGGGGGGCTCCCATAGAACAAACGTGATTTTTTTGCCATTTTTTATAGATAATGGTACGGAACCCTTCGTGCGCGAGTCCGACTCGCACTTGGCCGGTTTTTGTCGTGATATCTTTTCAGAAAGCATTCGTAAGACTTTGTTTTGTCATAAAAAGTCACAATCGCGATATTTCCGATTGATATTTTCACAGAAATCCAACCTGCGTAAAAAAACCTTGAAACTTATGAGTTTCTAGGTTTTTTTTAACGCAAGAACATCAAATAAAATAGAGTGTCAAATAAAATGTTTAATACAGGAGCTTAATAAATGTTCAATGAATGCATGTTTATCACGCTAATTAGCTAATTACGAACGATTGTGTCGAGGACTTAATTAGGTAAGGTCTGATAATTAAAATTCTCATAAACGAAATAATAACGCGACTGTGTATTAGGGATATGTTTGTATGTGTTTATTAAATTAATTAAAGAAAGCGTCGTTTGAGTAGGTGTACCTAATGTTATTTGAATGATCTTAGTCGTTCCAGTTGTTTTAATATTTAGTTGATTTCTTCTAATTATCATTCTTAATTCGTTGATTCTAATAATAACAATACTAAATAACTTTTCTTAGAAGGTGTTCCAAATAAAGATTTAATTATATCAAATTTAGTTCTGTTTTTTATTCTCTGAGAGTGATTAATGTAGTTTTCGACGCTCAAAATTAAAACTTATTCAACTGTTAGGTGTTACGTTCAATGACCTAATATCTGGACCAAGGGCTAGGTTCAGAAAGAAGTAGGTACTTACTCTTGGATGCAACTTCCGTATTGAAGTGGGTTTTCTCTCTAGAGCCCTGACCACCGCTATTGAACCTTGTCCTGATCCTTGTTTTACGCAGTTAGGGTTTTAATTTAAAAATCTAAGAGTTAAATAAATAAACATTATTTGAATATTTGTCTGTTATTAGTAAAAGCGTTTACTCAAGGTTCCAAAAGAAGCAAACCAGCGCAATATATACAGGGTGTGTGCGGTGTCAGCGGCCGGAGATCAAGACACCGCCCACCAGGAAATGAAGCCGACTTAGAGCCACCACGTTATTATACCCTAGTATCTACACAATGTTGCTGTAAAGAGATATAAGGAAAATATTACGATTTCCCCGCGCTGATTTGAGAAATCTTGGCGGTCATAAAAATAAATATTTTTCTGGGATTGTAAATTTTTCAAGATAAGCGATGAATAAAAGCCGATTTCACAGTGTTCAGATAGGCGCTATGTGTCAGCTTAATTATAAAATGAATGAAATTATTTGCCAAATACAGGTATCGCTAGCAGGAATTGGTGAAACTAGGAACAATTTAAAACAAACAGTCAGAAAGAATTACTTATCAGGTTCATAATAGGTTTCTTGCCGGACTACTGCCATGGGATCTGGATGCAAAAGTCCTCGCGCACATCTGGGAGTGTCGCGAGGAGGCAAAACGCCGGGGCGAAACTCCGCTGCCGCGAGAAATCACGGCACAGCGGACAGAGCTCCGGCGGGATCTCATGGCGACATGGAGAGTGCGATTGTCGCAACCCAGCGCTGGGCACGCCATTATTGCGGCGATAAGTCCCCTATTTGAGAAGTGGCTGGAGAGGCGCCACGGCGTCCTCACCTTCCGCCTGACGCAGGTCCTCACCGGACATGGATGTTTCGGGAAGTTCCTGTTCAGGATAAAGCGGGAGGAAACGCCCGGGTGTCACCACTGTGTGGATCGCCCGGAGGACACGGTGGAGGTCTGCCCTGCTTGGGTGGAGCACCGCCGTGTCCTCACGGAGGCGATCGGTGGCGGCGATCTCTCGCGTCCGGCCCTGGTTCAGGCCATGGTTCGGAGCGAGAGTGCATGGGAGGCCATCATCTCCTTCTGCGAAGCAGTAATGCTCGCGAAGGAGGAGGCGGAACGCGTGAGGGAGAGGCAGGGTTCGCGCCCTCACGCCTCTAGTCGCCGCAGGAGACGCCCTGAGCGTCGGGAGTCGCAAGCCAATTTCCGGCCACCGTAGGCGCGGGCCTGCGGACGGTGAGCGATGGGTAGCTCGCCGTCCGATAAGGACCAGGCCCGGGTCGACGGCGCGTTGTGTCCCACGCGCGCCTCAAAGAGACGTCAGCATGAATTGACGGGGTCCATTAGGGCGAATGCCTGCCAGGGTTGCGAGTTTGTCCGAAAGGGATATCGTGGCCCTGGCACACAGGCAGATGAAGGAACACGGGTGGGTTTTAGTCAGTAAAAGTCTGACACGCCCTCCCGCTCCGCCCAGAGCGGGAGAAGTTATTTGATAATTTCCCACCAAAAAAAAAAAAAAAAGTTTCATAATAGGTGCTTAGCTAACTCAGAGACAAGGCTGAAATACTCGTCATGCGCCAGTAATTACAACGATGTAGCAAAATCGACGCAAATTAAAATCGGCCCTGTCATTTGTTGACAGAATATTTTACGTCATTAATTTTTCAGATTACAACCGAAACCACTACACTACAACTACACGCGATGAAAATAAATAAAAGCGAAGTTTTGTGAAGTAACCTTCGCGATGTCTTGAGCCGTATCTCGTGAAGCGACCATTTAGAAAACTATTTATCTTGAGCTTCCAGGATCTCTGTACTCCCCATAATTTTGTCTCATCTGTTTATCGGTAAAAGGGGAAAGGAAGGTCTTATTATGATTGTCGTTAATCATATATTACTATTCAATATCGTTTTCCCCATTATGTGCCTTTTCCTATGTTTGTTATCGTTAACGTGTAAAGGTACGGCTTAAGGCGCGTGCACAGCTGTTTGATGGTTTTCGTCAATGAGCATTATCATTGTTTTTATGGAACTTTGTGGTCATCAGAAATCATTTTAGGATGAATGAATTATTGATAATTATAAACTTTTTGAGAAAAACTTTATAACAGCTGACGTAGAAGGACTTTTATCCCCCAAAAATACGTCCATAAGTCAGAGAAACTCTCTTAATCGTTATGTGAACTTCTTTTAACGTCTGGTTAATATTAGCATAGTTTTCTGTGAACACATCCCCAAATTGCGCATAAAACTTGATGTTTAGAAAAGTGCGAGTGAAGTGATAAAAAAAGTTTTCGCCAGGTTTACGACGAACATCAAACTATATGTACCAGGGTGTTATGATGCAGAAGGGAACTATTAAGATATCAGTGGAAAGGTGCTCGTTGACTGCGACTTAGAAGAAGTAACAGTCTGTTTTAAAAGAGAGGTACCTACAAAATAAATGTGATAGGTCATTAAACTGTCTCTTCTGCCTGAAAGCGTACTTTTTAACTTTCAACCCAGAAGATTATTATACTGTTTATGAATCTCATAAACAGTATACTCGTAATAATCTTCTGGGTTAATAATCTATTAAAACTGAAAGAATGGAGAAAAAGGCTTTTACCCAGAAGTGTGTTTACACTGTAAAAGATCAATGTATCTGTGATTTGATGTTCGCTATTACCATGATATGTTTGTGTAATACAAGAGACAGCTTATTACAGACCGCGCATTATTTCAGGAGCGCGTCGTGTTGCCGACAGCCGGAAATAAAACCGTGCCGCGCGGTGTCGTGCCGTTCGACACTAACCGAAGTCATCATGAGCAAATTATTCCGGGACCTGCAAGGATGTTATGGTATCCTGGTACTCAGCGATCATATTCGTGTTTTAGTTTTGAAGTTACTTACTGTCAAGGTACCACCCGCGCCATTTATATTTCGTTCATACAATCCCTATTCATTATTTTGTTACTTTTAAGTAAGTTTCAATGACGATCATGCAGATGAAGTATTATTTCTCAGGGCCAGGGAGATGATTATATAACGCAATGCATGAAATAGTACAATGCTCTCAAGCTACTGCACAATTTAAACATCGACCGACTATTATTTTGGATTTACTAACTCACGATTATTTTTCCAAAATATTGTGCTCACAATCTGTCCAGGCTATGTCGTCTGCCTTTTGAATAAGCTTTATTATTACAAGAACAGTCCTGTCTCTTAAGATACAGGTAACCCTAGTTTCAGAGGTAGGGCTCACCAATCATATTGTTTACATATTTCTGCAGCATAGATTATTATTCGCTCTGTACAGACCTCTTCCTACTAACCTTTATTAGAAATAAATACATTTTAAACACAATACTGCGCTCCAAAACAAAGAAAGCTGAAGTGGCTCAAAAGGCTGCTCAATTTAAATGGGACTGGGCAGGACATGTCTGCCGGACCAACTGTGGGCCCAAATGGCACAGAATTGGTGCCCTGAGACAGTGCGACGGGGTCGCGGCAGACCACGTAGGAGATGGCGGGATGAACTGAATAGGTTCCATCAAAACTGGAAGGAGGACGCGCGGGCTCGCGAAAGATGGAAGGAGTGGAGGGAGGCCTTTGCCCAGCAGTGGGACAGCATAGGCTAGAGAAAAAAAAATGTTATTATTATATTAATAACTATACAAAATTCATGGTGGTAGCTTAGTTTGTGAGCTTAAAGATGCTGTGAATTGATTCTTTACTGGGTAAATAAGTTATTTTCCTCCTAAAATAAATCACGGTCTGATTGCTATCTGGGTTAATCTTAAACGCGAAGTTTTCTTACGCCATAATACCAACATTATTTTGTTGGCATTATCTAAACAAAACGTCTGCTGTTTTACATAGCACCGGCTTATTTAAAAACAAGTGCTAGTCGGACCACGCACCATGAAGGGTTCCGTTGTTGGTACCTATTAATTTTCCCAAGAACTAACTTAACATTGTTGTTGAAAAACATGTTCTCTCACACATTGCAACTACAAATGTTAGTTTGTACGCACAATATTGGGAAATTTACCATGTTATTTTAAATCCATAGACTTCATATGGAAAAAAATAGTTAATGATCGATGAGCATCTATTTTCTTAAATAACTTTAAACTATTTATTTTAAAATTATAAAAAAAAAAATATTTAAAACACTCACAGTCAGCCCTTTAATTGGAAATGTCACACGGAACAGTTTGCAAAACTTTAATTTTAATTTTCTAATTTGCCCCGCAAAAGTAAGCCCCATATTCAAAATTCATTTATTTACGTGTAACACGTCCGTGTTTAAGTCACAAAAATCATATCATCATTCTCCTGCCTAAAGGCAACCGTGGGATAAATCCCACTGTGTTCACCAACATTCAAACCACCTTATGTCAAAGGAGATGGATAACGGTCCCAAAAAAGCTTGGCCCAGAAAATAACACAAATAAAACAAAATGTATTATGTAGCTATAATAGTGTTTCATAGCCCTGTATATTTTTGTTCGTCATAAAACTTTGTGAAGAGGGACCTTCTCAAATCTAATGACTTCAAAAAATAAATTCAAACCTGTCGATCGCAGAGTAATCCACTGTCTTCCAGCAGATTGAATTTCACTCAAGTCTAACGACTGTATCCCAAATGATTCACTTGCTATCCCAGTTTATAGAACGTTGGATCGCCGTTGGAAACCAGGCAAAATCGGAGTGCTCTGAGATGTGAGTTATAAGTATTTTTATTGCAGCCCAGGTAAACGGTATTGTGATCCATAGTCCAAGAAAGGCGAAGTCACTCAGAAATGCAAAAAAGTTAACCAGAAACACAGTCAATTCATATTTTTGAACAAATCATAAGAAATCACAACAAAAGATTCATGATGCTGTCACACGCAGCACCACAGAGTTATAAATAAAATAGAAATCGTCAAAGACAGACCCGACTGACAAGAAGGGTTACCTATGTTTATGGCCATGTATTTGTATGGTACATAGCTATGCCCTATGTATGTAGGATCCTTTATTCTCTCGTAGCATACAGATATCTGGATGCATTTTAATGATTTACATGTCGTTAGGTTTTTAGTGACCGCCTAGCGTGACGCACTTCACTTTCAATCGAAATCCGAAGGATTTTGAAGGAAATTCCTAATCCAATAGGTGAAACACTGGGTCTACCAGGGTCGTTTATTTATTTTTATTGGTTGACTAACAATTGTTTACACTGGTTTATGCTAAAGGTAACATGCAAAAGTGTGATGCAACAGTGTAACAACCACTTACAGTAAAAGTCATATTTTAGGAATCGTCTAGTGTCAACATCAAAACGTTACTAAGATAAGTACTAAAGCATACTCTTTCTAACACACAAGATGTTTTGTATAGAAAAAAACGAGTGTGCTTTAGACCACACGACTGAAGTAAAAGTTACAAATAGTAATACTAATTATACTTACGTACAACAATAGGCCTGCACTGTGTCTTAGATATACGAAACGCAACTGGCTATGAGAAAAAGAGAGAAAGAAAATGTGTGCTCGCACCTCTCTCTCTCTCGCACTGAGCCCACTCCCTTTTACACAGAGGCCTGTGTCCCAGTTGTGGGCATATTATAGGCTGATTATATACCTCTCTCTCTTGCCCCTACAGTAATATACGAAACGTAACTTCTATCTTCTCTAACTTATATCTCCCTCTCAACTTCCGCTGGCTCACTTCCGTAACGCTTTCGTCATGCATTCACCAGCTTACACCCCAAGTCAAGCGTGCCTAAAGAAGTTTTACTTCAAAAAGAAAATAAAATATTGCGTTGAATTGTTTATCTTTGAATGCCTCTCTCTATGCTAGATATAGGTCTGTGCAAAGCCTACTTGACATATCAAAAATGCATGACAATGACGGGCAGTGACAATGATTATGAAAGATAAAGAATGTACTGCCATTACATACTTATAAGACCCAGACTGATCTTTAGATTTAAGAAATAATATACATTAATAAATTATTAGTTATCATGTTCATTACAGTCTAATTATTATTCAATACGCTTTAAACACTGATTTAATATTATACATTCTAAAAATACTCGCGGAATCATATCAATTCTTACAATAAGCATGTCCCAATTACCATCCGCTTCGGCCGTCAAGGAAACCGGGGTTTCGTAACTGGTTTCCATGAAGGCTTTTTTTATACTACTATCATCATATTTCCAAAACTGACAACCTAAACCCGAATATTTGAATCAATTAATCTTTTAAATTTAAATATTTCCTGCAAAGTTTTGCCAAGTAACGAAAGCTGTGGTGGGATTTCAAATATTATCAGTTAAAAAAAAAAAAAAAATATGTTTATCTCTTTGTCTGTGCCAGACCAGACTTTATCCATAAACTTATTGAACTGATTTAATATCAAAACAGTTGATTTAAACAAACACAAGGCTAAAATCCAGAAAAATGTTTTTAATAAGTCTAAAAGTTTCTCAAGTTTTTACCTTAAACTACTAGGGGCACATAAATTAAAGCCGACACTTCCATACCACCATCCCTTACCACAAGCGTCACACTTCTCCCATACATTTGGCTATATTTATTCTAACAGCTACAACAATAGCCTCGTGAAGTGTTCCGGGCTCACGTAGCAGCTATACAATGGCTATACAGCTGGAAGTGCTGGAACGTTTAAACAACTACATTTACAGTCGGTAGAGAACCATTAGGTATGTTTGTAGCAAGACTTGTAGTTTAGGATTCTAAACAGAAAATGACGTCATTCCCATTTTTCTCAAACCTAAAAATAACTTGAAATTGAAATATCTTTGTTTTAGTAGGTTCGTTTTAGTAGGTTCGTTTTAGTAGGTTCTTCGTGTTCCGTGTGGTGCCGGACGTCAATAATAACACCATCCTATTTCTTCCCGTGGGTTTCGTAAAAGGCGACTAAGGGTCTTACTAGAGAATGGGCAGCAGAGTTCTCTATGCATTTTAACACCATACTGCGATCGCCAACCCACCTGCCAAGCGTGGCGATTATGGCAACCACCCCCTCCTTGTCCAGCAGTGGACGTCTTTCGGCTGAAATAATGATGATGATGAGGTTCTTCATTGGTTTAATGGTGACTAGTGTGCAGAGCGTGGGCTTCAAGGTCAAGCCTCAGGTCGGCTAAGTGTTATTCGGTTTTTCAAAAGGAGGTTTTCGGTAGTAACCACGAATACACTTTTGCTCTGCCTAACCCTTTGAGGAATCAAGCGTGCTGTTATGTTAGACTGACGCCTTGTATCTGTATACTGGAAATGTTTTTTGTTTCTAGTTCTTCTAATAAGATCTATCATCAAACAGCTGAAAAACGTTCACTGTTTGAGATAGGCATCCCCAAGCATCACCGCCATGATCACTCCCTGACTCTAACGCTATTCAGCCCAAGTTATATAATTATATCATACACATTCCATCATCACATATTTATATCTATAATTTTAATATAGGTACATAATAAAGAGTATTTTATTATAAGTTTGGTAATTCTTTGGGCTATGTCGGCTCGATATTTTGTGTTTATTTCAACGTTGCTGACGTTGAAATGCTCACAGGTAAAACCTTAGCACATCGGTAGTCTTGCGACACGTGCCTCTGCACACCGTCTACGTTTCCCGTATTTTTCAGTAATGTTTATGTGTAGCGGTGCGGCACGCGACTGGAATAGATCGACTCCGTCTAAATCTTCGCATAGAATCTATATATAAGTTGGTAAACTGTTGCAGATTATGGTAAATGCTGGAGATATTGCGTCTCTGCGGCCGTTTGTCACAGTTTTATATGGACGTGATGGTTTCTTTTTGTGTGTGTATGTCTTTTTGACTGTCTCGTTGGTTGGTTTAATGATTGCACGCGCGGCTACTGAACTTCGATTCCCAGCACGTGTAGCGTGACCACCGGAGAAACGGTGGTAAAGAAAGGCAAAATAGTAGATTGAAGAAAGATTTGTACTTGTGTGCTCTGTCAAAAATGAAGAAAAGAAATAACACTGTATTTATTTATTTAATTCTTTTCGAGAAACTTACTGCTAAGTGTTTGTTAAGAATAATAAAAATCATAGGCAGTCATTGCCGACTGAAGTGAAAACTTATAGCTCAACGCGCCTAAATCAGTTTTCACTTCGTTTTTGTTTATTCATCGTCGAATAGAAGATAGAAGTGGTCATGCTAAGCGTGGTGGTCGGGCAATGCGTAGGCCTGGAGCCTGGATGTGTAACCGGTTAACAGCATAAAGCTAGCCCCATAAATTATGAAACTTAAAACACAACTGGCAAAATGTTGCTTTAACACCCTAAGGTTGTTACCCTCAGCATAAAACGTCAAGCTCGATTTTTGTTTATTAAAATGTGACAGATTGTTTCCACCTTAGGCCCGTTGCGAGTTTAGTTAATTTTAATGAATAAATGTAGGGCTCCACTGCAGCTTATAACCTGCTCGAGGGTTAAATATTTAAAAGTTTAACTCTAGGTTTGCTTCTAACTCTTGTTGGTGCAAGATGAATAGTTTGATTAACCGTAAGTTAGCTGTTAACTCCGAGTATTTAGGATAACCATGAACACGCGTTTTTGTCAAGTTTTAAAGCAATTACGAGGTTAGCTAACTAAACCTATACGCCTACACTGTCAACCAACATCACCGTCATGTTATATGTTATGTTAAACTAAAACAAAATCCAGATCATCTACATAAAGTCATTGAGACACACATAAAACGTTACACTTGCAGGTCACGTAGTATTTTGAGCTCACGTTTGAAGCAAGCAGGCGCCTGCAACCTTTATCTTGCGGCACGTCGGACCGTGATAACCTTCACACATGCAGGGATTATATTATGTAGAACGTGAAGGTGTCTACTGTTACAGTAAGTCGCAATAGTGCGAAATAAAGACTCGCGCAGGAAGATGACAAACTAAACTAAACACACCCATGGAAACATGAAAAAAACAAAAGTAATTAAAAAAAAACCGGCCAAGTGCGTGTCGGACCACGCACAATGAAGAGTTCCGTAGTTAAGATGAATTTATCTTTAACATTGTAGTTGAAAATCATGTTCTCCCATACATCGATATACGTCTCAGTCACTTAACTTGTAAAGCCTACTTAGCTGTGATAGTAATTTTCCTTTTAATTTCGTTATATTTAAAACTGCCATGATTTTTTCACATATTCAAAAACAACCATTTAGCTGGTTGGGGGGGGGGGGGGCTGACTCTTACCAAAAATAGCACTTTTAAGGCTTCTACATACTGGCGGGATTTGTCGCGCGAAGCGACACCGGTAGAACAATTTCCTTGAATTTTTCATAGAAATTGTTCTACCGGTGTCGCGCCAGTATGTAGAAGCCTTAAAGCTTAATATTACGCAAGCGGATCCCTGAATCAAAAAATGCTTTTCACAGACTCACAATATTATATGTAACCAACGATACCCCACACCATGGGATAGACGAGAAACAAAAATATCATCCCCACTTTACGTGCAAGGGAGGTAGCCTGGTTTTTTTTCAAGTTTTTATTTTTCACTTTGTTGGCATGATTAATATGTATACCCATGCCAAATTACTGCTTTCTAGTACTAAGAGTCTCTGAGCTAAGCTGGGAACAGACAGACAGATAGACGGACATGGCGAAACTATAAGGGTTCTTTGTTGACTACGGAACTCTAAAAACCGGCCAAGTGCGAGTCGGACTCGCGCACGAAGGGTTCCGTACCATTATCTACGAAAACGGCAAAAAAAAAACATTTGTTGTATGGGAGCCCCCCTTAAATATTTGTTTTATTTTATTATTTATTTATAAAGTGAATATATAACTAAATATTCTGTGAATATTTCAAGCGTCTACCTGTTGCCGTAATCAATATCGAGCAAAAACGAGAAAGAAAAAAAACGCGCCAAAAAATCACGTTTGTTGTATGGGAGCCCGCTTAAATATTAATTTTACTCTGTTTTTTTGTATTTTTGGTTATAGCGGCAATAGAAATACATCATCTGTGAAAATTTCAACTGTCTAACTATCACGGTTCATGAGATACAGCCTGGTGACAGACGGACAGACAGACGGATAGACAGACAGATCGACAGACAGACAGACGGCGGAGCTTTAGTAATAGTGTTCCCGTTTTACCCTTTGGGTACGGAACCCTAAAAACGAAAATGCGAAGATTCAAATCGTTAGATTTGAGACTTTTATCGTTAGATTTAGACTCCACCGTACCCAAAAAGTCCCCAAAAAGTATCCATATTGAGGAGAGAGAGCTCACACATCCCTTATGGAACGATTGTTGATATTCTGTATGAGTGAGCGAGACAATACTATTCAAATGTCATTGTACTAAAGAGAAACGTGACCATCTTTTGACGTAGTTGGGCTAATCTAACGATTGATTATTTTTAAGATTAAATCGTGCGGTGTGTTATGTTTAACATCAGATCACGCCTTGTTTCCCCGAAGGGTTGGGCAGAGGTATACATATAGTACACTCACATTTCGCCAGTTATGTTTAAGTCCTATGTAATAGGGGGCGAGCTTATTGCCATCAACCGGTAAATCCAGATTCCGGGCTGCTACTGGTGCTTAATCTTTAGATGTATGGGTGAAATAAGAAATCGAAGTAAAGACTAACATTTTTATTATGCGGAAAATTTAAAATTTCGCTTTACTAGATAAAATCATTATAAATAAAAACAGGAATTATCAATAATTATTATAAAATTAAGTCACCACATGACAAATAGGAGGATACCAAGTCTGGTCAATCTCCTTTACATTAAACATAATTTACATAAAATAAATAAATCTCAATGTTTTGTCAAGTCAAAACCACGCGAAGCGGGGGCGGGTCAATAATTAAATAAATAAATAACGGAAGATCGGCCGCTGAATTTAAAAAAAAGACATATTTCCAACAAAATTTCGTAATTGAAAAAAATAATTAATTTATCCATTGACGAATTCATTTATTAATTTTAACTTTCAATGTTTTGACCTGGATTTCGTCTGAAATTAATAGAGGTCGATCGATTAACACATATGGTTAACATAATTTAAGCAGTATTGGCACTAGTTGAGAACTAATTAGTGCCAAATTGTAAAATGGTAAGCAAAGCATCGCAATTATAAGATTACCCATATTTTAAACGCTATTGTTAGACCTTATTAGAGCCAAAACAGCATATTTCAGTAGTTTTGAAGGTAATAGTATTTTATAGCTCTTATGATAAATAAGACATTACCTTCAATGTTACCTAAATAAATACATTTATTATGTAGGAACCAACCACCAACAACGATCTTTAAAACATTTCAACTTCCATTTCAGGTTAAACATAAGAAAGTACGCAATATTCGATTAGGAGTCCACGGATACAAAAAGTGAGTAAGAAAGCCATTTTCTAATTGTGCCCGAGCGACGTTTAAAGTGCGCACATAAAAGTACACGATTCCACTGTATCACTACTGTTATGTTCCACACAGGACTCTCTGATGCGACTTTTTATTTTCTTGCGTTCTACCGTGGAGTTTTTTTTTAGCTTTTTAAATCCCTTAGCTCCGTTTGTGTAGTATCTAGCCAGCTTCGCGTTATTAGGTCTGTGTTCTACGTAGCCTGCTTCGCTTGGTGCAGTTTTTGCTACAGGGCTATGCTTTGTGTAGTTTCTACTTCACGTTGTGTAGTCTTTGCTACGCTATTTTGTTGTTTATATTTTACCTTTTAAAAGTTATGATTTCCGTGTAGTCTTTGTCAAGCATTCGACTAAATGGATGTTTATATTTAATATTGAACCTCTTCTAACTTCAGGCATCCCTTAATTCAAAAAGATGGTGAATATAAATTACTATGCTAGACATGACTGTTATCTACGTCAATAAAGTCTCAGAGTTCAAGCATAGGTCATTCGAATTCCTGAACCAGTGAGTTTTAATGAGGAGAATATTAATTGAGTGGATTTTTAAGCTGCGTTTTCACTGGGCGACATTTTTTGGATTTTTTATTACATTTTAACATAACATGACTGCATTTCAAGCTTTAGAATGGTAGGTACTGACATCATAGTTTATTCTTACCCTGGTAATTTAAAAACTTTTTCTGATTTATTTAGTCCTCCTTCCTCCCTTTATAATATTAATAACGGCGCAGGATAGCCTTTACCACAAGTGATCATCGTATTGGTGGTTCAGCAGCTTCAATATCATCAGCTGCTCCCTTGACATTTCTGTCATCAGAAGACAACCGCCACGCAATCATCGATGCGACGCTCTGCTAGAGTGACTGTCAGCAGCGAGAGTCACTCTTATCCGACCTTTTCAGTGATTCCAGTAACTTCGTAACAAAAATAAATGGCGCCACTTGCTGCGCCGTCAAACCTTTAATTCAGACCACAGAAAATCCATACGATGTGTTAGTAACAGTAAACTTAAAACTAAAGGTTTTTCTTTGCATTTTGTTTACCTTTAATTAACGCTACGGTTATAAAGAGGAAAGGCTAATTTGACATAGCCCTTGTGTACATAAGTGTAAAGAACCATCATCTATTTTACACAGCATTATTATTAAACGGCATAGTCCAGCTAATCAGTACTTTATTTAAGCTAAGCTACATTCGTGAACAGTGACTCCTCAGCTTTAGAAGCCATGTTGAAACGACACCATTGGAATTTTTAGTCTAATGGCATTCCACTGCGAACGCGTGCCGACGTTTTAAAATGGAAAATTGAAAAATACTCAACTTAGCTCAAGTTTAATCTTGAAACTTTAATTGCCGTCTGAAGGTACAACAGATTTAAATTTAATTTAAGTAGCGATTAAACTTTACTTTGTTAAAGTCTAATTTTATTTGGAAAAATTAATGAAGGTGTAGAATTTTAATTTTCTTTTGTTTTGGACTGTCATATTCAGGTAGGTTTTTGCTTGATCGATTATTTATTTAAACTTTATGCACAAGTTGAGAGCTTAGTAACAAAGAAAATGAAAATTAATTGATCATAAATAAACTAATATAAAGGCGAACTTAATGCCTTTGGAAATTTCTACCTATCACTACCACATTGGGACTTGCAAAAAACACTTAATTAATAGAATAGAATAGACATTTATTTTGTAAATATGGGTAATACATAATAGGTAACAAGATACATGAAAGCTCGACATATTTCACCATTCGGCATGCAAACATTTGTATTATTATTCACTTAAGTCTATATAACATAACATCACGCCTGTAATCCCCGAAGGGTTAGGCAGAGGTGTACCTACAATAGTCCACCCACATTTCGCCAGTTATGTTTCAGTCCCATGTAATAGGGGGCGAGCCTATTGCCATCAGGCTGCCACTGAGAAATTCCTAATGGAAAATCCCAATAACACTTTGCCCGACCTGAGAATCGAACCCAGGACCTCATGCTCAACAGTCGCGCTCGTGACCACTAGACCAACGAGGTAGTCAAGAAAGCTAATCAAAGGCAAATCCATTATTAAAGAGCAATTCAGCAAAAAAAAAAAAAACTACGTATTATTATTTATCAGCAGTAATTAATGAAACAATGGGAAAGGGAGCAATCGTTTTAAATAATTCTCGCCTCTTGATTATTTCCCGGGTGAGTTCGACCTACATTTCCAGTTGACCGGTACCAATAGGAGCCCACCATACAGATTGCACTTTCGGGCACTTAAAGTAGAAGTCAAAACGTAGAGCGAGACTTAAAAGCTAGTGGCTCAAATTGCTCCCGAGGGATGCCGATCGTCGCCGATCTCTCCCGAAGTCACTCGAAGCTGTTCGAGTCTACTGTTGCTAATGAACCAAGGGAGAGGGGAATAATATTGACTAACGGAATTGATAAAATGTCAGTATACTGTGGTGAGACTAGATTTACATCACAGGGGATAAAAAAAACCGGCCACGCACAATGCAGGGTTCCGTAGTTGGGATGTATTTATCCCTAAAACAAACTTAACATTGTAATTGAAAAACATGTTCTTCCATGCATCGATATATGCCACGGTCAATTTTCCAACTGAAAATGTAAGTTTGTAATCGCAAAAAAAAGGATTTTTTTATGTGATAAACTACAAATTAACAATTTTTAGACTTTTTCCTTTATTTGTGCTGTGAGACCTTGCTTCTTGCCAAATTTCATGATTCTAAGTCAACGGGAAGTACCCTATAGGTTTTGATTTATGTGCGAGATATTCGGTTTTTTTTAATGTGATAAAACTACAAATTTACAATTTTAGGACTTTTTCCTATACTTCTGCTGTAAGACCTTGCTTATTGCCAAATTTCGCGATTCTGGGTCAACGGGAAGTACCCTATAGGTTTTGATTTATTTGCGAGTATCGAAATATGACGCAATAATGTCACTTATATCGCCGTATTTTTTTATTGCGTTGACTTGGAAGCTTGATTTTTTTAGAGCTTCCAGGGACTATAGACTTGCGTATTTGATATTAATTTCAACTTGATACCTCCACGCGTTCCTGAGGAAATGGGTCTTGACAGACTGACAGACAGACAAACAGACGGACAATGAAGTTCGAACTCAAACGGAAAAAACGGAACCCTAAAAGAAAACAAATAAACGGCTATACCTTTTACTAAGCGAACTATATAGCGGGTAAGGATAATAACCTTAGCGGTAGGTAATTATATTTTCGAGCCGTTTGGAGTTGAAAACCTCGGGTCGTGGGGTCCGAGTATTCATGGTCTTTTTAGGGAAATCTCGAAACGGCTGGTTGACACTTGCTGTGACGCAAGGACTGGCTTTTACCTTCCCCAGAGGCTAAGCATTGCCATACAACGTGGCAATGCCGCTAGTCTCTTTCGTACAAACGTCAGCAGGTCAAGCTACCCGAAACTGTCATTTTTTTCCAATCAACCTTGAACCTTATATTGTAGGAATAAAGTTAAAAAAAATCCATTAATGAAATTTGACAGACTGTAGTAGCTTGATGTGCTGGCGTCTGTACATTATCAGTAGACAGCGATGTGGAGGAATTTTTCGACGCCATAATTTAGGTTGTTAATAATTTTAGTTAGGTTAGGATATTATATTTTTATTTGAATAGTTCGTTAGTTATTTTAGCATAAACAGTGTATCCAGTGTAACTACATATTTTAATCCTCTTTAATAAATGTTTGAACTATACCAATCGTGCAACATGCATGGTCCGTTCCAAGTTCGAGGACCTCGTTTTCCAAAAAGTAGTCGTCTTCCGGCGATAGAAAAATCTTTCTCTTTTACATCATCGTGCGTTGTTCTTGCCAAAATGGGAATTGTTCCCGAGCGCTCTAAAATGTTGAAAAACAAATGAACATAGGTTCGAATAATTCTTAAAGCGTGTACGCACGAACGAACATCGAACAGTTTGTTCACATGTGCGTACCCCTAACGAACATGAAACACTGTGTTCGTCAAAAATGTTTGTGGCGATTTAATTTCGTTATTCTGTGTGGACGGTATATGGTGTTTGTGTTCGCTTTGCTAATTTACGTCCACACGTACGAACCAAATGTTCGGTGTCCAATGTTTGTACACGGCTTTAACATAGCACAATTTTCATAATGAAAAGATAAATAGACATAATCTTCGAATCGAATCTAAATATAATTATTAGGAACTAGCTGAAGCCCGTGACTTTGTCCGCGTGGATTTAGTGTTATCTTGCACCACTTAGAAATTTAAATATTTTAATCTAACAGTTGATACAGTTGTAGTATTTTCTTATGTTCACAAATGATAAACTGCCCATCTTTGCAATAACAAAAGTTTACTGCCTTTTTGCTACTCTACTTTCAAATATAATATAGGGAAGACACATCATAGAATTTCTTTGTAAACTACGTTTACTGTTTTCTCGTCTTGAGCTAGTATGAAAAGATTGTCTGCAAGTGAGCAAGTCACATACAGTTGGCCGTGAGAAAAACAATCAGACCTTAAGTCGACACAGCCTTAAGGATCTGACCCTTTTTTTTTTCTTTTTTTCTTGGGTGGGAAGTTATCAAATAACTTCTTCCCGGGCTCTGGGTGTAGCGTGAGGGCGTGTCAGACTTTTACTGACTAAAACTCACCCGTGTTCCTTCAGATGCCTGTGTGCCAGGTCCACGATATCCCTTTCGGACAAACTCGCAACCCTGGCAGGAAGGATCTGACCCTGAAACTTGTTTATTGTCATCGCGAACCAAACGGCTACCGGAAACTGTATGCGCTTGAACTGGAACGCGAAGTTATTGGGGTTAAGCGGCATACGCGGTATAAAAACAGTTTCACCTGAGTTACATCCAGTAAGAATCTCGGCTTAAATAAAATTCCTTCCTTCTTTCCTAAAATAATAGATTCGACAAATTATATCTCTAGCAGTAGGTACCTACGTCACTTGACAATAAAGTACGGCAATCGCTCCTTCATAATGTAGCTGTCAATATTTACGATTTTTCATGAGCGGTGGCAAACATGAAAAACAAAAGAATATAGTTACAGTACTCGTATAAGCGAAACAGTTCTACTTAATAAAATCATAAATTCAGGATTTTTGAAAATTCTGCCACTAAATGGGGTTAAATAAGGGTAAAACTAAAGTTTGTATGGAACTTCGCCCTTTTTTGGCAAAGCAATTACATTATTCAAACACCGACCTTAAGAATAATTTTGTGAGCAGGAAACAACTTCCAGTGAGTGATCTCAAAAACTCAACTGGATATAATTAGTGGCGTCGTCGTCCTGATTTAGAACGCTGTTAAACGATGTGTAAACCACTTCATCCCGAATAACTTCGGTTACAATTTTTTTATTGATTGCAGCGACGTGCTCATTTCTTGGAACGAGTATGGCGCGTTCACATAACCAAGAATGTTCCTGATTTGGTATATTTGACAGATCTCCGAATACCGAACTTATGAGTTCGTCTTCCGAGAATACGACTCTGCCAAGTATTTCTGGAAGCGTCACCTGACCGTGTTGCTCAGGGAGGGTGGTGCCTTCTCCAACTTTTAACAGAACACCGGAATATTCTTAGGTATGAGAATTAGCATCCAGCTGGGCTCTCATGTTAATTGTTAATTGCACCTTTTTTATTTGAGGCCAGAGGTAAGATCACTTCGGTGAAGCTGGTAAATTTCCGTTGGTAAGGAAGGCCTTACTTAGCCGAATATCGGTGATGAGGGAAGTTTGACACTCCATGTAACGAAAGCGTCACCATCTATTCTATACCCGGAGGCCACGTTATTCGTGTGAACACAGGTTTATCCTGTTGTTTGATGCCAAGGGTCTTAGTCCCGTCAAATGAAAGTATTATACTGAGAGATCACTGAGTATATCTCTAATGTCATAATTTAACCTATGAGAGAGTTAGGCCTATTGTAAGTACTAGGTAAAAGACCAGTTGTTATGAATTGTTGTGTCTCGGGTTGCTCTGCATAATCTTTACGTGCCTTTTATGAGCACAACCTTGATAGGTCGGTTCTTGTGTGATTAAGCTAGTAATTATTAAGTGGTTCATCTCATTGCACGGACTCGCTATAGCGACTCTTAGTTATAGTCTCATTGCGGGTGTTCACACTGATACAACTAAATTCAGAGACTGATTGTATTGGTGTGAATACCCAAGTGTTTGGGGAAGTAATGTGGCTCGCCATATTATTTGTATGTGTACCTTAAATTCTGTGTATTACAATAAACTTTGTATTGTGTAGGAAGATATTGTTTAATTGTATCTTTCCTTAACAGCTTATACCTTAACCTTAGCACGGTGGTGAGTAGTACAACACCAATAAAAACCGGCCAAGTGCGAGTCGAACTCGCGCACGAAGGGTTCCGTACCATTATCTATAAAAACGGCAAAAAAATCACGTTTGTTGTATGGGAGCCCCCCTTAAATATTTGTTTTATTTTAATTTAATTATTGATTTTTAAAGTGAATATATAACTAAATATTCTGTGAATATTTCAAGTGTCTACCTGTTACCGTTATCAATATCGAGCAAAAACGACCACAAAAATCACGTTTGTTGTATGGGAGCCCCCTTAAATATTTATGTTATTCTGGTTTTTAGAATTTGTTGCTATAGCGGCAACAGAAATACATCATCTGTGAAAATTTCAACTGTCTAGCTATCACAGATCATGAGATACAGCCTGGTGACAGACGGACAGACAGACAGACGGCGGAGCCTTAGTAATAGGGTTCCTGTTTTACCCTTTGGGTACGGAACCCTAAAAACCAGCAACATCAAGTTTTCTAATCATTTCTGTACACGGAGCCGGGTTACAGCAGAAGCGGAAACTTACAACTGGTAGAATTTGCCAAAAAATTCCAGAAAAGAATAGTGTCATTCCCCATTAGCCTTTTATCGCTCCAAATGTCCCGTAGTGTTCTGTCCACAGCTTCGACAGCTTTTTTGTTTGCCATCGTGCATTCATCCCAAACGATTAGACAGCAATCTTATAACGCTTTTGCCTTATCACAATTTCTTGTTATCGAACATGTTGGTGATTTATTACTGTCTAAATCGATTGGGATTTTGAACACATAGTGCTGGCCGTTTTTCTGCAAAGAGATCAGGGCAATACTACCTTGTCGCCTAATCTCAGCGAGAATTGCTGTTGTCAGGCAGGTTTTTCTAGTACCGCTGGGGGCGTCCAAGAAAAATAGCTTCCCTTCATTATCATGTTAGTGAACGGGCGCTGTCAGTTGAGGCTGGTCATCTCTTAACTGCCAGGGCTTATTTTGTAATCTTTTAATCTTATATTTTGAATTGTTTTTTTTTTTTTAATATACTTATTTTTGTTTTTTACATTGTTCTCACATATAGAAGCGACAAGAATAATGTACCCAGGATTTTGTAATATCTTGATTTAAAAGAGTGTCCTTGGAGTTTCTTGCCTGTTCTTCTCCATAGAGATCTACGTTTTGGAATGGGCAAATAGCTTCCACTTTCTGACTAACTGACCGACTCTTTGACAATTCAAAAGTGCCTGTAAATGGTTTATTTGAAATAAATGCTTTGAGTTTTGAGTTTTTTTTGAGTTTTATCAAGTACGCTTCATATGACTGTTTGAAATAATATCCGTTTGTCCTAGAATAAAACGACCACACCGAAAATATAAATAAACATAGAAATCATTTATTTGCTTATAATGTAGGTATACAGATAAAATGTAATTTATATTTATTTATTTATTAGACAATTGCTTGCTACATTTACAGCAAACACCAAAGCGTGCAGCAAGCCAACAGTATAACATTACAAGTAGCAACTAAAACACTTAATGCAAACATTAATCATATATTTACTACACATAAATACGACAACATCCGGCTCCTGAGCAATCAGGACGGCCTTGATGGCCTGGATGGTGGGAGCTTATCGAGCAGTAAGAGTACGCACTGGCGGAGCCGCGAACAAGACCCGCGGAGCACAGGCGCGCGACCTCCGCAGCCGGTCCGGAGCAAACAATGAACAGCGAGCTAGAGTAGTCGCGTCATCGATCTTATTATTGAGTAATAAGTAGTAGTGCATCAACAGCGCACACTTACGTCTCAGTTCCAACGTGTTGATGCCTACCATTCCCGCAAAAAACAGAGACGGATACAAATAGGGATAATATCCGTATATTCTTTTATATAGGTAGCGAGCAAATTTTCGTTGGACCCGTTCTATCATGAGCTAATATTTTTGCTCATGTGAATCCCATACCAGGAAATAGTCCATATAAATAGTGCCGACAAATTTTACCTTATGGCATGCAAAATTTCAAACAATAGAATTTATTTAAATTGCTAGCGGCTTCGCCCGCGTGGAGATCGGAAATTAACCCACGGAAATGTACTCCGGGATGAAAAGTATACTTTGCATTAATCTAGGCTATAAACTATTTGTGTGCTAACATCAAAAACAGAATAAGAATAGAATCGCAGCAGCCCTCATTAATGCATTATTGAGGGCTGCTGCAATTCTAAAGTCTCTCATTGCATTCGTCGCTGTTTTGTTGAAATAAGTGTTATTATTAGCACTCTCAGTGCTTAACCGACTTTCGTTACACGGTTTGGATGGTAGAATATGTGCAACATAACCGATATGTGCAACATAACCGATATCATGTGCAACATAACCGCATGACTTATCTCTTTTTAACCACAGGAAATCTTTTTTTCAAATTCTAATACGAATTGTTTATTTCAGTTTTATTCGCCGCTTGCGTTGTTGCCGCTTTGTGTACGATGTGGCGTTTATGGTGATTATTTTGAGAGATACTAATTTCACATTCTCCCAAATTACGTTTTTTTTTTACATACTTCCTTGACTTAATCTTTTCTTTATTTAACTTACAATTTGAATTTGAACAAGGGTTTCACTTTCATTCTTTTAATAATATTTTATATACATTTTTTTTTTATATTTTGTGAATATGAAAACGTTGTAGGCTTAATAGACTGTAGATTTGTAGACCATTTTGTATTTTGTAAAGTACGTGATTTGTCGAGAGATATTAAGAAAAAAATACACTGTAGGTATGTTATGAACTCCTGAACTCTGATGAATTTTATAATTTAAGCTTGCCGTTGTTTATTTTGTTTGCCTATAGGTGGAACATGGCCGGATCATGTAAAATGTCTATACCTAATTTAACGTCTTGTACTTAAACTATGTTCACAAAATAAATATTTCCTTAATTTACTTTTTACAGTGAAATAAATATTCCTTTTCAAATTATACACAAAATAATGAATTTGAATTTCAGTTTTTGTCATATTCATTTAACTACTAATTAATATGTCCCAAACGTACCGAACTCCCGAGATATAACATGCCAAACTTTGCTAGTTATAAGCAAAATATTTTGTGAACCAAAAACTTACCCAATACTCTGTCACAGGCACTCGACGCAAAACGATGAAATTACAATTACATATCGACGGCCGCGAAGTATAAACGGTTATCTACAAAAACATAACTTTACAGGATAGCGTAAAACTGTGATAATTAATAGAAGAACAAAGCTATCTTCTTCTATTTTACAACATTTAGTTAATATTACCAAGAAAAAGGTTAAGGTTTTGGTATTTTTTTTGCTTCAAAATACGATAGATGTCTTTATCTACTTCGTACAAAAAGTAAACTAAATTAGTCAACTGCCATAATATATCCGCTTCTATGCGGGATTTTCTAATTGCTTAAGCTTATTTATTTTTTAATATAAAGACAGATATTAATATTATTTTGTATTTTATATTGTTTATTGCTACAATAAATAAAGATATGTAATAATTTTCCTTATTTAACCATTATTTGTAAAACCGACGTGACTTATTATTGTTGTTGCCCTGTAAAACTGTTAAAAAAACGGACGTTCAAACGGATATGTGCACGCGCTGGTATAATAATCTAATTCCTGGGAAGAAATACTAAGATAGAGGTGACCACCTTATGTGACTTTCAAATTCCATTGTGGTCTCCACTCAATATGAACTTATGGTGATCGGTTGAGGGACCACCTTCCGCATGCTAGTTCTTTTTATTCTGTCTACAGAAAGGGTTGATATTCAATAAATTAGTTTTACAAATCTTTTACTAAGAGTAGTCATTTATAGCAGTTGTAAATTTTAACTAGGTTTTGAGATATGGATGCCTGTTAGTCACGACTGAGCGACCACCTTTAACCGAATTTAACTTTTGAATGCCTACTTTTACAAATTAGAGGCTGAATTTACAATTGTTTGAGAACTTTTACTAAAGGAAGACGCATTCAAAAGCTCTAAATTCAAATGTGGTCCCTCAATAGGAACGCAAACACTCTCTCATAAGAACCAGGATCTATTGGCCTTTTTTTTTGGTGAAAATATCTCATTTGCAGATAAAATATCTCAAAATTTTAAGGACAGTCTCCTAAGACCGATGTCGCATTATTATGTAGCTACAACGGTTAAGATTTACCTTCCCATCTTAAAAATCCACCGTGTATATGTCATGATGATTGACTACTTAGCTCCATAAAGATATAGCGTGATGATAATCATTTAAAAGATTAAATCTGCAATGTCCTAACCGTTTGGCTCTTTTTACAATTTACTGTAAACCATAGAGGTATACAAACATATTACAATATTGCTTATTTCCCATAATAAATAGCGTGATAATATAAATATAGCCTACCGGGTGACCAGACTTATAGGTAATATTATGTAAAATTTGAACAGAATCTATCCAGTAGAATTTTTGTGATGCTGGAACATACATTCTGACAAACTGACAAAAATTCTAAAAACTATGTTTTCGGCATTAGAATCGATTCCAAACCTCATAGCAATTGCTTTTTTCAAAAATATTCAATGTACAATTTTGATTTCGCTACCATTTTGTTATTGTGTAGGAAATGTACTTTTTGTAGTTTGAGTCAAAATAGTAGCTAAAAAGTGTTACAATATATATATTTGGAATTGGCTTTTTACTAGCTTTTATTTGATACCCATATTATTAAAATCACAAAATATTTTTTTTTATTTCTTTTGTCTTTTTTGATTCACAGATGCCATATGAAAATTTTATACCTTATGACACTTCTGCAACTAAAACGAATCTAAAGATACCTCATATGTTAAAATCCATCAAGCCGTTTAGGCTACAGAGCGTGCCAAAGAAATAGACATACATACATACATACATACATACATACATACTTACATACATACATACACTCGAAAAACATAACCCTCCTTCTGGAGCAGTCGGGTAATAAAAATAGGTGTAGTCTAGTCTTTATACAACATGTCCCAGAATGAAAGCACAACCTCTTAAGAGGTCACTGTACTCATCATTATGAACAACTTTTACTATGGGACCAAACCTTAAATCGCGAAAAGTGACCCCGAGCGCCAGATCCCCTCTATTGTTGGTAAATTCAGTTACCAAAACAAAAATTCGATGCCAGTTTAAATTAAAATAGAGCTAAAAACTGATTATTGAGCTGCTACTTTCTACTTAAAATAATACTTCGCTGTAGCTGCTAACCTACTATTTTTGCTACCGGCTTTCATTATTTTTTAATCCCAAATTCCGATTAATTTGTCGCTGCGTTAAATACATGCCATTTTTTTTCGTGATTTCAGGTTTGGTTCCATAGTAAAAGTTTTCCATAATGATGAGTACAATGACCCTTTAAGAGGTTGTGCGTTAATTCTGGGACATGTTGTATACGTGACTTAATTTTGGTAAAAATTGAGAATTAAACAGAAAAATAAATCCTATGATAAAACAAAGAACATTGAGTCGATTTCTGTAAAAAACTGAATTTCGTAAAAACTGCAGTTGACACTTTCTACTTCGCCGCCGTCGACATTTCGAAGTAAGTTTGGAACTTTAATAAAGGTAATTCGCAATGTAAAATTAATTTTAAAAGTTTCATTGATTTCATAATAAATAATTTTGGTGAAAATTCGTAAAAACTCAAACTCAAAGCATTCTTTTCAATTAAACCATTTACAGGCACTTTTGAGCTGTCGAGGAGTCGGTCAGTTAGAAATATGAAGCTAGTGGCCCATTCCATAGAGTAGTAGGTTCCTATGGTGAAGAATGGGGAACGAACTCGGACACTCTTTTAAATTCAAATACAAAGTATTGGTTACATCATTTATGTTGAAATTATACATATGAGAACGATGCAAAACGTCAGAAGCGTCCGTGATAAAAAGATAAAAAAAAACAATTGAAAACTAAAATAATATAAATAAGCCGTTGCAGCTAAGAGGTGACCAGTCCTAACTGACAGCGCCCGTTCACGAACATGACGCATGGATCAGCCCAACAACCGTTCAGCTCATTGTGCTCAGTAAATATAACGCAATGAATGTTGTTGAATTGCTAAAATGAGACATTACAATTGTAAGTGTGTTTAATTACCCCACAGGGCACGTTCTTTCTAAGACAACAAAAAAACTGAACAATGCACGAAAAAAATAACAGAAAAATTCTAAAACACAATTTATTCCTCAAAATGTTGAACCTTAACCACAATTACAACGAACAAATCTCATAAGTACAAAGCCATAAAGCCGTCGAATCAAATTATCTAACAACAGCATTACATTTTTGTGCACAATCATAATAAAGAATCTTGTTCCGGCATCGCTAACTGTCAATAAACTGCGTCTGGTCTCGGGACGAAACATTAAAATGAAGCAAAACAAAATGGAAGCGAGCACGGGGTTAGGGTGCCTGTCCATTGACGCGGGCTCGCGGAGAGAGTAAACGGGGAAGAGCGAGGAGTGAAAGATCACATAGCGGTGTGAAGGCACGGTGCAAGACGTTCGAAGCGGGAGAAAGTGATCGGTACACACACACATCACACACACACACACCTCACACACATCGCACACACACACACTTTTTGTGATTGAAATGTACCCAGAAAACTAATTTCCACTTCGCTACTAGCCGTTTACATTACTAAAGTGACGGCGGCGCAGAGTATCGTGTTAGTTATTTAAGACACTAGTGCGGTAAGTTAGTTACCGAGACTCCTCCGTACCTCGGAAAGCACGTTAAGTCGTTGGTCCCGGTTGTCATTCGTCAATCTTTGACAGTCATTACGGGTCGTCAGATGTTAGAAAGCATTGATATAAGAAAGGGGTTTTTAATATTTCTATGCTAGAACGTCTGACAAATAGTCTTACCAACGGATATCGTATTACCCAGGTACTGATACAGGTTGTGGAGGTCAGATAGGCAGTTACTCCATGTAAAATACTGGTATTCAGCTGCATCCGGTTAGCCTGGAAGCCGACCACAACATAGTTGGGAAAAGGCTAGGCAGATTGATATAATGCGGTAAATTAGTTTTTTCGTCTCGGACTTACCATAGTCACGAGTTTGTAAAAGTAATTTATTGGTCAACGAGGTTCACCCCGCGACTTCTTTAGTTTTTTTTTTTAGATTTTTTGTTTTTACATAAACAGTTGACAATACTGTAGCTTCACATTAGTGAAAGAATTTTCGGAATCAGATCAGTAGTTCCGAAGATTACCCCGTACATACAAACTCACAAATCCCTCTTTATAATAAGTAATAATAATATAGACTAAGATGTTTCCCTCTCCGCTCCAATGGATAATCACCCTTACGGACTCACGCAGTCGAAGAGCTTCGCGTAAACAGAGATAACGAGTGTATGTCAGAGAATAAAATGGAAATAGATGTAAAAGAGCTGGTTATCTTGAAGTGGTGGCGCTAGTTAGTGAGTTAATGTGCTAATTGTCGCGATAATGAGGTATCTAATGCCAGTTGAGATTAGATGTGGATCCACCAACGTGTACACTCAGGAAAATGTATTGTTTAGCAAATTGACACCCTACGTCTTGTTGCCGTTCATACTACCTCAAAGAATGGCAGTTCTAATTTGAAAATACGGACATTTTAAGTGCTGTGATTCAAGCAAACTGTAGGAATAAATCAGATGACTACTCAAAAACGTTATAAGTTACATTTCACTGTAACTAATTAAATAAATGATAATAATAATTAATTTTGTTAACAACTCAAAAATAAACTTTACATTTTAGTTGTTTTCATTGTCATATAATATTTTTTGAATATCGTTTACAGAATAAAAATATTATATAATTAGTGTACCAGAAACGCAAAAATATCTGGTATATAAATATTCTGGGCTTACACAGACACCTCCACCCGCCCCGACAATTAAACAAAATCAGCTTTCATCTGCCTCATCTTATTGTTATTCATGCATTTCCTTTGTTTTCTTAACTAACTGCCTTATTTACGACGGAAAGACAATGGGATTATACAGAAAAGGCTTTTCAATTGAAAAATATTTTTCAGGAAGAATTTTTTGGCATTGAATTTAATTGGAAGGCTTGGTTTGTTTGTCTTTCTTGTTTTGAATGTTTGAGGGACTTTATTGTTGCTTCTGCGTTTTATGAAACCCTAGTAGTTGTTACTTTTCCCTTTCAATTTTGCTTTGTTTTTAATATGGGTAACCAAATTGCATTCGAAAACCGGTTTGGTGGTAATTAGGTAAAGTTAAATCCTGATGACCTCAAGTTAAAAAGCAAACAAAAATTACAATAAATCTATTCAATCGCAAAACGATCATATTATTGTACTTTATAGTTGCTAATTCTTTATTGGAGGCCCATATATTTTAAACTTTCTAAAGCACTTTTTTCACAATTTAACTGCCAACAGCGCACACGATATTTAACGCACGAATAACGATGCTATTCCATTCGACAATTCCCTGATAACTTAAAATTTTTGCTTGGCACAATAATTCATTGGAGGCAACATTGCTTACTCGAGAATCTTCAGCAGAAATGCGGGGGCTATTTAAACTTATTAATGCAAATAAAGAGCCATAAGTACTAAATGTTCACGATTAAGTAGAAAATACTGAATTAAAATGTTGAAATGAGTTGTTGAGTGTTGGTATGAGTGAGAGTAAGTGTGAGTAGTGTATGAGTGTGTTATGAGTTGTTGAACTACTTCTAGTTATAATAATACAGGGTCAAATTAAATTTCACCCGGAGGACACGGTGGAGCATACGGTGGAGGTCTGCCCGGCTTGGGCGGAGCACCGCCGTGTCCTCACGGAGGCGATCGGCGGCGGCGATCTCTCGCGTCCGGCCCTGGTTGAGGCTATGGTTCGGAGCGAGAGTGCATGGGAGGCCGTCACCACCTTCTGCGAAGCATTAATGCTCGCGAAGGAGGAGACGGAACGCGTGATGGGAGAGGCAAGGTTCGCGTCCTCGCGCCCCTAGTCGCGTCAGGAGACGCCCTGGGCGTCTCGGGAGTCGCAGGCTGATTTCCGGCCACCGTAGGCGCGGGCTTGCGGACGGTGAGCGATGGGTAGCTCGCCGTCCGATAAGGACCAGGCCCGGGTCGACGGCGCGTTGTATTCCACGCGCGCCTCAAAGAGATGTCAGCACCAACTGACGGGATCCGTTAGGGCCAATGCCTGCCAGGGTTGCGAGTTTGTCCGAAAGAGATATCGTGGCCCTGGCACACAGGCAACGAAAGAAACACGGGTGGGTTTTAGTCAGTAAAAGTCTGACAAGAAGAGCGGGTGAAGTTATTTGATAATTTCCCACCCAAAAAAAGGGTCAAATTAAATTAGCTAGCGAAACTCCGCAGACATGCTGTGTATCGATATCTAAACACGCCAAAATAAAAATTTAAAAGGTTTGATGATTTTTGTTTTTAGGTCTGCGACCGCTTTTATTGTTGTTACTTGAACTATGAGTTGAGAAATATGTATTTTTTTGTTTTACCGTATTAGACAATATCATTCTGTATCCTTCAAATCTGTGGTGTTTCGCTATTACATTTAATGTGACCCTTTATTATTATAAGTGGAGTCTACACAAAAAAAAACTGATTTAAAGTAGATATTTCAACTACAAAATCAACTAATTCATTTATTTTTTGCTTCATAATGTTTTGACATCGATACCCATTACTTCGGCGGAGCTGTCCACTGCTGGACATAGGGCTCTCTCAAAGGCTCGCCATAATACGTTGCCATAATCGCCATGCTTGGCAGGCGGGATGGCGATCGCGGTATGGTGTTAAAATGCATAGAGATCGCTGCTGCCCATTCTCTAGTAAGACCTTAGTCGCCTTTTACGACACCCACGGGAAGAAATAGGGTGGTGCTATTCTTTACGCCCGGCAACACACAGACTAATATTAAACCCCTTTAGGGGGTGAATTTTCAAAAGTCTTTCCTTAGTGCTCACTTCCGCATGAAATTTGAATAATGAACTTCTAATTAAAATGTCATGCTTAAGTCCCACAGTGGTTTAACCAATACCTCCAGGTAAGCTTTATTTTAAATCTTCATACTAATGTATAGTTACAAAGTCGATATTTCTTAACTTGTAAAACATGTACCGCAACAGCTTCACCTAATACGTCACGTCCACTTTGCCTTGTTATGGTCTTCTTCTTGAAATGAGTTCTCGATAAAAATACTCAAACGTCGCCTGTGTGCCCTTCGAGAAACTGCAGACACTTCCTCATAGTGTTATCTTTGACAACAATCAAGAGGCTAAGTTCTCCAGGAAGATAAAAAGCAACGGTTTGCATAAAACCAAATGTCGGTACCAAGGCGTTTGTTGAAAGGTTCCAGAGATTTTATCACTCTTGATATTCCAAATTCGTAGTTTCCCTTTGCACAATTCAATATTGCAATGTGCACGATGCAGTGGTGATAGTGCCACTTCTTTTGAGGGTCCTCGAATATTAGTTGCTCTTCGTCTAAGTTTTCTACTTCATGCAAGATATCCTCAGCCTCTTCGTTCTGCGACGTCATTATGGAAGATAGAGAAAGGGTACACATAGGTTAGCTAAAACAACTGCGCTTACATCTAGAATAATGGTACAACGATACTTAGGCGGATATTGCGGAGGGCGCCAAGCCGTATTCGTGTCACATTACACAATGAGCTAGCCGTGCATCATATTCCATGGGCAAACCAGCTAGACCGTTGAAACACAAGATGCATACTCGGCTGGTCGAGTCAAGGTCGAGCATTTTGGTAGACTGTCTTGTGTTATTTTATCGTTCAAGAAGTGCTAATTCTCAGCTTAATTGGTATAAATCTCTTTTATTACTGACTTTAAAAAAAGGAGATTATCAATTGGATACGTATGTATGTAATATTATTGGAATTGCATTATATTCATATATGTTTGTCCGCGCATTTCTCCGAAACTATAAATTGGTTTGTGACAATTTATTTTTATTGGCTTAAATTTACCTCAACTTAGGGAACTGTGCAAGTTTCATCAAAATCGGTTAACTAGTTTTCAAGATATGGACTAATACGTGTAAGAGTGACGGGGTTTTTGATACGAGCTATGTGTGTGATGTCAAAGGGAAAACATCTCAAAATGTTGGTGAAATTCTAGTGCATGTAAAAAAATCAAAATATTAACGACTTATTACAAACAAATATTCCAGTTTTTACTTAAAACCAAAAAAGGAATTTAATCGACTTCAAACAGAAATTAACTCAAAATTATGAAATAAATTTTTTATAGGTTACACGAAATTAAGGCTCTTACACACTCACGCGATATCGCGGGCACGACAGGCACCGACAAAGACAATTCCTTTGTCGGTGCATGTCGCGCCCGCGATATCGCATCTGTTCAAACGTCAAACGTCATCAAACGAAACCAAAAGTAGGTACGAAATAAATTAGGGGCCTACAATTTTTGTTGACGTAGCGCGTCGGTGCCAGCTAAACCATTTTTTTTATATTTGATAAGTACTTTTTGTTTTGTTTCTTTTAAATTCTTTTTGAAGTCGTTTTTTTTTTTTAATTACTTTTTTCTTGATAAGTCACTGCTATTACATACTTAATTTATATATCAGAAACCGACATACAACACGTAATAATGTAATAAATCTGTATCAAATCAATTTCATATTTTAAATCATGAAATCACAGCCTATTCACACGGCACTGAAGTGAGGTACTAAGGCAACATAATTGGGCCGTCAAGGAGTTCACGTAAACAGTTAATTGAATTCCCGTTCGCTGTTCCGTAGATCGTGATCGATGACGCTGAGTGGAGTAACGACCTTCGCAAGGTGGCTGGTAGCAGTTGGATGAGAGTTACCGAGGATCGAGTTGAATGGCGCGAGGAGAGAGGCATTTGTCCAGCAGTAGACTACACAGGGCGTTCCACGGATATGTAGTTTACAAGAACCAGTATGAAAGTGTCCACGAGCTACAAACAGAATTTACACGTATTATTCTAAATATCCACCACAACAAGATCAAAAAACCGACAGGGAGCGAAATAATTAAAAGAGTGCGACTTTGTATTCAACAGGAAGGGACTCATTTTGAGCATTTGATAAATTGATTAATTTTGTATAAAAAATGTTAAAATTCATGGTCTTCCTTCTATTTGTGACACTATGTTATTTAGCAAAAAATAATCCTTATGATTTTGATTTGATTTGATTTATTTATTTAAATGCCTTAAAACTATCATTACAGGTCTTAACCGAATGCGATAGCCAAGTCGGGTCCCACATAAAATTTAAATTAAAGACAAAAAAAAAATACATCTCATGATAAATTAATATCATATTTACTATGTAAAGTATTATATTATTTTTTCCTTTATTAGTTTAGATACATAAAAATTATATTTTTAAATATCAGAATATAAAAAATATATAAAAACATTTAAAAATATAAAAAATAGTTGTCCACCGGTATCGGGAGCAGGGTCCAAGCTACCGGTGGCTAGGGCTGCAGAGATAGGAACCTCCTCACGATGCGAGCCGTATCGAGGAGTACTGCCTTCTGAATCAGGCCCTTGATCCAACCACCTAACGAGAGCCTCGAAAGATGTTGCTCGAGACTTTCGGCCATCAGGCCATTGGCCGATACGACAATCGGCACAATGATAGCCGAGCTCACATTCCACATGTCAACAACCTCGTGTGCTAAGTCAAGATATTTTATTTGTTTCTCTTTCTCAGCTTTCACGAGGTTCTCGTCATGCGGAATGGTAACATCGATAATCATTGCGCGGCGCACTAATCGATCTATCACTACTATGTCGGGCTTATTGGCGACAATAGTCCTGTCAGTAATGACAGACCGATCCCAGTACAACGTGACATGGTCATTTTCGAGAACTGGGTCGGGCACATACTTGTAATACGATACCTCAGAATCCACAAGTTTATATTTCAAAGCAAGTTGCTGGTGAATAATCCTGGCTACTTGGTTATGCCTGTGCAAGTACTCGCCATTAGCAAGATGAGAACAGCCAGAGATAATATGTGTGATGGACTCACCCGGACGGTGGCATGCCCGACACACGTCAACCGTCCCGTCCTTCATAATATGTCTCCGGTAGTTATTCGTCAAGATAACTTCGTCCATAATTGAACAGACAAAACCTTCGGTTTCCCCGAAGAGGTCACCAAAACGTAGCCAGGATACGGACGCTAAGAAATCTACACCGGGTCCATGAAGAGCCCGATAGAAGCGTCCGTGAAGCTCCTTGCTTTGCCATACCTCCTTGCGGTCATCGGTAGTAAGTATTACAGGTTTGCGCCAGTTCTCTTTAGCCATGGAGAGCGGGGTGAGTCCCTTGTCCACTGCGACCACATCATGGTGCATACCCAGTTCGGCTTTTAAAAAATATTCCCTGAGACTGCACACCTCGCGGTTATGGAGGGTCTTTGCATTTAAAAAGCCTCGACCCCCGCACTTCCGCGGGATGTACAGTCTCATCACCGATGATCGTGGGTGATGCATCCGGTTTGCGGTCAGCAGTGTACGGACCCTCCTATCCAGGGCATCTAGTTTGGTCTGAGTCCATTTGAGTATGCCAAAAGAGTACATCAAAACCGGCATGACCCAACCGTTGAAGGCGCGCACCTTGTTTCCGCCTGAAAGAAGACTAATAAATACCTTCTTCAGGCGACCAAAGAAGCGCTCCTTCAACGATTTCTTCATGTCAGCAACGTTGATCCCTAACGCTTCTGACATACCCAAATACTTATAGCTTTCGGATGAGGAAAGGGATCTAAGGTGTATGGAATCCGAGAGTTGGGTTCCTTCGGATTCCATAATTTCTCCTCGTTTTACATGCATGACTGCACATTTGTCCAAATTCCATCCTGATGGCGCTACTGAATGTTTCAGTTACCTTCAGTAGCTCGATCAGTCGCAATTTGTTGGGGGCAAAGAGTTTCAAGTCATCCATGTAAAAGAGGTGAGATATGACCTGACCTCCTCTCCTCAACCGATAGCCTAGACCTGAATCCTCCAACAGTGTACTTAGAGGATTCAGGGCTAAGCAGAACCAAAGTGGATTCAAACTGTCGCCCTGAAATATTCCCCGTTTAATCCATACAGGCTCATCATTCCCCTGGATCTGCCGACATCCTGGATAGCGAAGGACCGTTCTCCATTGCCCCATACATGACATCAGGAAGTTGCGCAGAGTTGCATCTATCTTGTACAACTCCGGCACCCTCATGAGCCATGTATGTGGCACCGAGTCGTAGGCCTTCTTATAGTCTATCCAGCATGTCGACAGATCCTTGCGGGATCGACGAACCTGTTGGCTCATGGCCATGTCGATGAGGAGTAGCTCCTTAGTACCGCGAAACCCATTCCTGAGGCAGACATAATGGAGTTATTGTCAATGTGCGTATTCATTTTCACTCTCAAAATGGATGTAAGAAGTTTATAGACCGTTGACAAACATGTGATCGGTCTATAATTCTTGGGTTCCGCGGGACTACCTGACTTATGGAGCAGGTGCGTAACGCCTGTTGTTAAAAACTGTGGTAGCGACCCAGACTCTAAGGATGACTGGAACTGAGATGCCAGGCAAGTGTGTGAACTAATTAAACATTTCAACCAGAAGTTGTGCAGTCCGTCCGGTCTCGGTGATTTCCAATTTGGTAACAGACGGACTGCTCTGGCTACGTCTAATGTGGTGATTATGACTGCTTCCATTTCTGGTATAGTTTCACACACTCGCTCAACTTCCCGCATCCAGTCAGCCTCAGCGTGACAGACGGGCTCCGACCAGATGCTGCGCCAGAATGCACTCGTGGCTGCATCATCCAGGCGGCACACGTCTGTCACATTTTGTTCAGGTCGCTCCCAAGCTCTATATTACCTTTCATTGCTCTGGAACATGCGATTCTGCGTGTATCGATCCACCCGCCGCTTATACCGCCGAATACGGCTCGCCCATGCACAAACTTTCTGCTTCAGGAAGTCGATGCGCTCTGTGACACGGGACATGTATTCTCGAGGGCTGATTCCAGTCCCCGAGAAAGCCCGTCTTACAAAGCGCATCACTCGTGGTCGTGTATTGCCCTCCCTGAAGCAGTATAGTTTGCCGATGAGTACCCTGGCCCCATCAATACGGCGCTCGATCCTGCACTGCCAGGCTGGTACGGCTGGTTTTGGTCGAGTAGCTCCGTCACAGTTTGGAAATTTGACGTTAGCTAAACGACATGCCGCAACAGCCGCGCAATACAGAATCGAGTGTGTATCAATGAGATCCTCGCTGCTTTGGAAGAAATTCTTAAGCTGCGAGTCCAAGGCACACACCAGCGCCCTATTTTTCTTGTGCATAGGTAGGCGTGGTAATCGGGGTCTAAGTTCGGTCGGAGTGGACCTATACTCGCCAAATGCATCCTCCAGTGCGCTCCTCAATCGGGCGTTGCATTGGCTACTTACTGTGGCAACCCTATCATCCTCTTCTTCAACATCATGATTGGACCGCGGCGGGATTCCATAAATAATTGACATTCGTACCGCGGTTTGTGCCGGAGTCGAGACGATATTGTTGCTAAGTACCTCTGAGCGCAGCCTATCAAGTGCAACATCGTCCAACCTATGATCGCGTTGGATGACCCGCACCTGATCCAATAGTCGTTGGGCCGAGATGTTGATGGTTGGTTCTAGTTCCTGAAACAGAGACAGCATCCTAGCACGGTACGCAGTGAGGTTAGTTCCTCCCTCTGTAGACCCGTAATGTGCGCGCATGACGTTCTCGTTCATAGATTGAGTCCATTTCATGCGCTGCACACAACCACCGGCAGCGAGGACCCGGCTCGGGGCCGGATGGCCCCTAAGTCCCAAGCTCCTCGGTGGCCGGCCTCTCCCCTGCCGACGTACAGGTGTTGGCGACGTCGGCAGGGAAAAATACTCGTTGCTCGAGCTCGACGCAACTACCACGGCCGGTGTCGTCACAGCGCTCACAGTGAGGCTGGATACCGGCGGCGGCGAGGCGGAGCTGAGCGAAGAGTCCGGAGGTGGTGGGCGTGCTCGTCTCGTAGCTGATCTCGTCAACATCTTTTCTTTATTTTAAAATCGGTGGATTTTATCGGAGGTGACATGACAGATGTCACCTTCGATTCGGCAGTTTTTGATAAAATTCTTGGTTTTTATTATGATTCATTTTGATTTTTTTTATTTAGGCTTGATTATTTGGGTTTCAGGCTTATTGTATACTAATAGAATAAAAGAAACTGCGTCTAAAATGAATATATAACTGAAGATAAAGAAAACGTATTCCGTGACGTGTTGGTGTTGCCAGCTTTTTATATATTATTTTAATTATGTGACTATGTGAATTGTTTTTTTATTTTTATTCTCAATCAAAAAAAATTTGAATGCAGGTCTGGCAGTTTGAGTACTTTATGCGGCCTAACCAATTGTCCTTTCTTTGGTATTGTTCGTCGAATCGCTGAGCTCCTTAAGTTTTGAGTTGAGCTGCACGATAACTGACAAATGCGTGCACTGACTGGACAGGTCCACTCAAATCTGTGTGGTTCTTTCGTCAAAAGACCATGTCAGACACCAATCTACATGGTTCTCAATTGATCTGACCAAGATTATATCCGTATGTTATATGTAACACATTGACATTGATTAATTTTATATATACAATGATATGAATATTTACTTTGTTAAGTATTATATTGTTTTAAGTATTGTAAATGTGAAGACTATGTGGGTTATTGTTCATTTTTCTTTTTTTTCTCAGTTAGTTTTTATCATAGTCTGGCAGTTTGAGTGATTTTATGCGGCCTACCCAAATGTCCTTTCTTTGGTATTGTTCGTTGAATTGTTGAGCTCCTTAAGTTCTTAGTTGAGCTGCACGACTACTGACAAATGCGTGCACTGACTGGACAGGTCCCCTCAACCTGTGTGGTTCTTTCGTCAAAAGATCATTTCAGGCACCAATCTACATGGTCTTCACATGATCTGACCAAGATTATGTCTGGACTTTAAAAAGAGACTGTGACCTCTGAGTTTGTTTCGGCCTTTCTTCTCAGAGTAGTCGGATACGAAACGCCGACCTCATCTAGTTTTTTTTAATATGATTGACGTGTAAAAGTGTTTGTACTCGTACAAACCTACTTACAGAAATAAATCATTTATCATTTATCATTGTTTGTAACAAAGTATAAACAATAGTACTTTTGCAAATTCACCCCAGTGGCATGTAAATATATCCATTGCGACCTGAATATAATTGATGGTGCGAATTGCTCGAGTCAGAGGGGTTTTGGCCAGCAAGTTGGTCCTGGCTGTTGGTACGACCAGCAGTGGTGGGGGCCGTCGCTTCCACACATAACGGTCGGGTACGTACAAGTGCAACCGCTGCAGCACTCTCGGGTTGTGCTCTATGCCTCGGAGCAGTTTCATCAAGTACGACACCAGTGCAAATTCCCGTCGGACCCATCTTCTTCGGATGAAGCCTTTCGATCGGTATGATAAAGCTACAGGCTGATTATTTTTCTCGTGTAACGGGTTCGATTTCCGGTTCTACCATGTAATTATTTAAATATCTATGAATGCAGTTTAAATTGTTTTTTAAATTCAAATAATTAAATAATTAAAATCTTCCAGTAAAATGTTCCATCTACAATATTCAAGGTACTTTCCCTCCATGTGGCATATCCGTTGGGACGCCCTGTATTGTATATGCTGACTGATGATGGTGGGGTTCATAAATCTTAACTGAATTGAAAATGAAGATGTGCTTACAACTTTTATTTTATATGAACGAAAACAATTTTACTGTCAGTAGATTAATTTCTTATGAATATACTAAGACTTCACGTTCCCATTAATTTATAATGCCAAAAGTTAACCCAGTCACGTGAGCGAAGCCGTGCGAAGAAATTAGAAAAGCACAGCTAGTCTTAACTAAACTCCAAACTCGTTACCAAACGCTTCGTAGATCGTAGGGCAGACCTTCTTCGCCATTTTAACGTATGCTGAATTCTGATCAACTTTATGCAAGTTTGTCAATATGTTCCATATACAGTACGTGTATGGGTGCCCTTTCACTTGGGCCAGGGGCCCGGGCCCCTCTTTTACCAACAAGTGGGCGTTTGAAAGAGGAATCGGGTAAAACTGTTCTTGGCCATAGATTGAGATTCCTGAAAAAAAAGATTGGTATATAATCTTACTTTTATATTATGTCACCGTAAGATTGTGAGCACTGTTACTTTATCTACGCTTGCTTTAACATTTCTAACGTCACGTAATTATCGTGGACGTCCATATCATGTACGGAATACGTCCACGTTTATAACGTTATCGTAGACGGAAATTTAAAAGCGTCTTCATATAGTTTCATTATTCATCTTCATATATTTTACTTCCCTGCGTTATCGTGATACCGTGACATGGACGTGGACGTCCACGATAATATCGTCACGTTAGAAATTATAAAAGCACACACTGTCTCTCTGCAAGTCTGTATGTTAGGGGGATTGTGCATAGGTATTCGGAAACCATCCCCCAAGTTCAAAACACGGGACCCGTTTCATAACGTTCAAGTTTATATTTAACACTAATAGGATAGATATCTTTATAGAAAACCGAAAGGAAGAACATCAGGAACTTTAAAAAGCACGGCCAAATCATTAATAGCAATAATATGACGTTCGGACTGCAATCAGACCTCAGTTGGTGGTAGTTAGTTACTTGGTGAAAAAAAAGGCCCTAATAGAGGTGGAGGAACAGGGTGGAAAGTTCCTCATCTTATATCGAAAAGGGAGGACTCTCCGACCAGCATAGCTATTCACAACCATTCGACGGTTGTCGGATCAAAAAGACATAATTTCTATAACTAATTTGCCTTGCCTCCTACACTAAATAACTGTCGGAACAATGGCGGTCATCTATTTGATGTATATAGACTGACAAAATTTTCAAATTTTGAATTTGTTAACAGCCTTTAGAAGACTCTTTTGATAACATTGATTGATCTTCGATTCAGCACGGAAGAGTGTCAAACGTTTGTGTGCGTTGTGTTCCACGTGCACCTCAAAGAGATGTCAGCAGCACAAACTGACGGGGTCGGGTAGGGCCAATGCCTGCCAGGGTTGCGAGTTTGTCCGAAAGGGATATCGTGGCCATGGCACACAGGCAACTGAAGGAACACGGGTGGGTTTAGTCAGTAAAAGTCTGACACTGAGTCTGCCCTTTTGCTCCGCCCAGAGCGGGAGAAGTTATTTGATAACTTCCCACCCAAAAAAAAAAAAGGCTTGTTGTAATAACTTTGCTATCGTGAAGTAGGGTACGTCAGTTATTGTTCGTTTGTGGCAGTGTAGATGTCGCCATAAACCGAATCGGTTTTTTTTTAATTATGAGCAAGCATGCTGAGGCTAACCCCGCTTGATACCAAAAGCGACCGTCACTCGTATACGCGATTGTCGCGTTTATATATAATTTTTTTTTCTGAAATCCGGAAGGCGATCACGCGTTTCAGTTGACTGAACAAAATGTGACAAAAACTGTAGCTATTCTTTACCTCCACAATCTCCGGTTCTTGTCAGGGCTTTCCTGCATCTTCTCAAAAGAACTCTTTCAATTGCCGAGGCACCATTAAAAAACCAGCTTATTGAATTAAACGTTGAAACAATCTCACTGTAATTATTAAACAACCATTAAGGCGCCACTCCACAGCGTTAAGGCGTGAAAAGGTCCCACAAGTTACTTTCGCATTTATAATATAAGTCCGAATTGTAGCCCAGACACCGGGTCGTCAAAAAGGGTCCTAACTACCACATAACGTCACGCCTGTAATCCCCGAAGGTTAGGCAGAGGTGCACCCTATTGTACACCCCGCATTTCGCCAGTTATGTTTAAGCCCCATGTAATAGGGGGCGAGCCTATTGCTATAAATCGGTCACAGATCCAGACTTCAGGCTGCTACTGAAATCCCTGGTGTTAAAACCAAATAAATAACCCGGGAATTGAACCCGGGACCTCATGCGCAGCAGTTGCGCTTGTGACCACTATACCAACGAAGCAAGGTCCTAACTACATTAACCTAAATCTGTGTCATAAATTAAAATGGACTTACAGCAAGAATCACGTCGATAGAAGGCTTAGTATTGAGCAGAAAATAAGGAGCTTACCGTAGAACATCGCTGGTAAAGTTTTGTCCAACCTCGTCTTTGGAGAACCTCATAACTCCAGAGGCTAAAAGAAAAGGCGACTCTTTCGCAATCCAATTGTTCGGTAGATCATTGAATGACTTCGTCACAAGTACATCTAGGTCTAAATTCACTCCCCCCCACTTATTTAAAGTCAACATCTTCATTATGTCTGCAGTGTGTTGTACAGCCTGTAAACTCTTCCTCAACCTGTCGCAGATTAAGGGCTGCACAATGGTATTTGTAGAGTAGCTTTTTACATGTATTCTAGCAACCTTTATGTTAGGAAATTGCAGGAGCTTTACGAGACAACTCCTCTTGAGCATGACGTTGGTGACTGGCGCTGTGAACAGCAAGTATACCTCCCAGTCTGGATGCACTCTGGCTGCAGCCTCAACGGCACAAGCCTGTCGCGAATCGATCCCGCCCCGACAAGACGTCTCGTGGAAAAATATTGATTTAGACTTCGGTGAAAAACTGGGGTCTTCCACGGATCGTAAGGCATCGGTGGTAACTTCATTATAGCACTGTATGTTCCCATCGATCGGCGGCCAATAGATAATGATGGGAGACCGCCTCCAGACAATTTCATTAAACTTTTCCCAGAGTACCATGATAATATGAAGTATTAACAACGACGTGAAGATGTAAATAATGTATAAATAAGGTGATTTTCTGAACAACATTTTCATTAAATTGCCAAGGATATTAAATTTATGATATTTTATTGTTTTCTTACGGTACTGTTGAATATGCTGTAATTTGTATTTTATAGCGTGATCATGAGGAACAGATTAATAATTTGATTTGTTCCTCATGCGTAGTATTGCTAATTAAAAACATAAAACTATGCAGCTATGTAATGTGCTATGTAATGGAACTAAATAATGTTCTGTAAACTCCCAAGGTCTTCAGCACAACATACTAATACATCATTATGTTGTTTTCTTCTTTTGAAAATAAACTCTAGAACCCAGCGCCTCTAGAAAAGAGATCAATTAATAACTAAAACAATAGACACGCTGGTTATACAATAACAACATTGTAGAAAGAACATTCGTTGAATCTCACAATAACATTTCAAATACGATGCAATTTTCTAAAAACATCACTTTATTGGAATTTTATTTTTATTTTAAAGACAATCTAACCCTTTTTAAGGTCTTGTCGAGACGTAGTACTATGGCAATGCAATTTGATAATAATAGCGTAATAAAATGAGATATCGTGGAGAAGTAGATGCTTGGTGTGGTTATGAAGGCAGCGGAATGAAATAATGTCTTTATCTTTTAAAACTGAGATTGCATGGATATCTGCCATACCATAGGCATTGTTGATGCTCTGTCATCTCATAAACAAACGAAATGTTTCATGTGCCTGCATATACCAATACCTATCCTATGCCCTTTAAAACCAGTACACAGCACCGTTGGATAGCTGCTACTCGGTATAGTTCAGCCTAAATCAATCGATCTGCCCCAAAAATTCTGCGACCTCTGCGCTGTCACGGACGATTCCGTGGAAGTGGCAAAGGTTTAGACCAACATAATTGTCACTATCGTGCCATCGACACGACGAAAAAGAAGAATCGATGACTTATAAGTGATACTAGTCGCTTTTTTAATGGCCTGACGGGTGTGGCATCTAAATAAACCACAACAAGGAGCTTGTGGGGTCGTTGCACGCGACCTTTGCAGTTCACATGGCGACGACTGTACCAAGCTCATTCATAATGCAATCACTTTTTATACTCATGCATATTTAAGACAAGTTGTCTGAGCAGATTAGGGCATCGTGTTGTGTGTTTTTGACAAAGTTGATAGGATAGCCAACAGCAAGTTAAGTTAAGCAAAGTCGGTTGACATTTGTACCTAACATAGATACCTATTATATATGTAGGTACCTATTATAAGTTAGGTACAAATGTCAACCGACCCTCGTTTGACATTTGTACCTACTTACTTTCATTCATGGAAGACAGGTCATCATCATCTTCATCTTCTGCCGAGCCATTTCTCAACTATATTGGGGTTGGCTTTCAGTCTAACCGAATTCAGCTGGATACTAATATTTTACATGGCGCGACTGTACAGCAAAACTCAAAAAACAACAGTACAGCTTGAATTACAAAACCACATCCTTGAGCTCATATTCTTTCAAAGAAACCCAGTAACCAATTAAATGAATTGAAATTATTTCTCGTAATCATACCTTATTATTCTAATTTATATTCGTCTACATATTAACTTGAAACTTAAAGAAAAAATTACAGGAGGCTTTTAGCGTTTATTTACGTTGTCGTAGCTCAGGGTGGCTCGTGGCTCCATTAAACCGACCTTAGCGAGGGGATGTAATGTTTTAAACTCGAAACTTGACTCTCGTTAACTTTGCAGACGGGATACTAAAAAGTTGGCTTCAATTTTAGGGGCAATTTTTTTGTGTTTTCGGTTTTGCATTTGGGGAAGAATTTTTTATTATTATTGTATGCATTGTTAATACGTGCTGTTAGATGAAGATGCAACATTGCCACGACTGTATTCCCAGACGGGTTCAGCAAAGTTGTTTAGTACACCAGCCTACATTTTGCCAGTCATGTTTACGTCCCATGTATAAGACTATGCCTGACCCAGGAATCGCACTCAGCTCGCTTGCGTCTACGAGACCACCCGGGGCAGTTAGCGAGACTTTTGCCACTTAACGGGCACAAATCCACAACTGGTAGTTACTAAAAAACCTGAAGAAAAAACCCATTAACACTTTTTCTGACCTGAAAGGGAAAAAAAGCGCCCAAGTGCGAGTCGGACGGTTCGGAGGGTTCCGTACCACCGCCCAATATTTAACACTACATTATTTATCTTGTGTTTTTGAAAGGTATTTACCTTTCAAAAACACTATTACTAAAATACACAATATACAGTTATTTTTATATTTGTGGTGTCTTACGACTTCCACGCTAACGAAGTGGCGGGCAAAGCTTAGTTTTAAATACTTTTGTAAAAAAACACGTTTCCTGTATTTTAAATTTAAACTTTATTTTATTTATATACTAAAAATACAGCCCTGTGCCAGATGGACGGACGGACAGTGGAGCCTTTATAATATGGTCTTATTGGCACCCTTTGGGTATGAAACCCTAAAAAGGACTCATGCTCTATAAATTATCTAATAACACTTTTATAAAAAAAGTTACATTCTCCTAACATTTCAGTCGCCCGTCTGTTTCCCCTAAAATGTTTATCGCAAATGGGGTTTATTATGCATAATGAGCGGCGTAGTCGTACATTAGCGTATTATTTGTGACTCCGACGAGGCCACGCCAAGCATTAGCACTACGTATGGCAACACTGTAATGTCACCTGTCACTTGTTTTATTTAATTTACAAAAAATGGAGCAGTAATAAACTTTTATGTTGGTTTTGATTATTGACATGTTTTTGGTGTCACGTAAATATGATGTATTAGCGTTCATAATTACATTAGATTACGAGCGTTGAAGAGAAGCCAGGAGCCCATTAATCTAAAGTAGGCCATACAGTACAATTTTGTTTCATGATGAGAGAGAATAGCCAAGCGTAACGTTTAGGACTATCGTGATTTCCCAATATCTCGGTTACCTTTATCGATGACAAGCATTATAAAAATGTACCAGGACACCATAAATAAAAGTTAGTCTTACGTAACCGCCAATAAAATACCCAAGTTATAGCTCTTAAGTCGTATCTTTCTCCAAACTGCGTCTAAGAAGCATCTAAATTCGATTTAAACCCAATACCCTGAATATAATCCCTGCAGATGGAAGTTTAAATCGCAGTTTCTCTATTAAGTTTTTGACTAGTGGCCAATTTATTGTTTATTTGCCAGCGTTCGGTTCCGTTTGATGCAGAACTTTATTATTGTACGTGTTCATACTTTGGTTGTTCAGTTCATATCTCTTTGATTTTCTGGAAAGGCTTCTGAAGAATATGTTTTCCTGGTATTTGCATATAAGTTCAGTGTTTTGCCATAAACCACGGCTACATGTCAGTAATCCTAACTGTACTCGTTAATATCTGCACCACGGCCTTTTTTTTCGGTAAAATGCCTACAGGCAGTTCCGGGTTCAGGAAAAATCTGAAAATATGAACCAAGGCTTCTGATTATAACTTAAAATTTATTGAAGCATTCCCAACTAAGCTGAGGTGAGATTAAATTCCCGTTGTCAACGGACCTCGTATTCAGCCGGATTAAAAATCCGAAATCCGCGCCTCCAATTAATTAAAGGCTGATTAATGACGAAGAAAGTACCTCCCATCCAAAACACAGTAATTTAACGGGAGACTAATAACAGATTTATAAAGTATAGAGTGTTCAATAATAGCAACAGTTTATTTGCCAGCAAAGCGCTGACACGGTGAATTTATAGTCTGTGGCCGGGCTGGCTTCTGCTGGCACTGAATTAACATTAAAATAACTCGCAAATTGCACACTAACTACTTATTGTGACCATGTTGGTTAACGCATTAGGATATGAGTGGATACATTTTAAAAGTATACCTTGACTTAGTAGAAGCCTACCACATTTATAAAACACGTTACTTACGAGTATCAGTCGTGTTTTCCAACTCGCAACAAAAAATATTAACACGTTTCTGTCAGATTTTTTACCCACAGTATAAAAACCAGTTAATACACCTTATCTGCCGTAATAAACATAAAACATTGTAGGTAAACGTTCCACGCTGTTGCTAGTCTAATCCGTTATACAACCTTATTAATTTTATAAACGGGAAATCCTGGCTCTGCTGTAGTTATGGCTAAGCTAAGCCGCAGCGGCGCGGCAAGTTAAAATGTGCTTGTTCTAAAAACACGATGAAAAGCTGCCAAATGTACGTTATTTAGCTGAATGGTTATACGGGAGCGTATTGCAACATGACACGTTACTGAAACACGTCGCTGCCACTAAAACAGTGGCCTGAAAACCCTTTTGTAATTTGGTGAAATATATTTTTTTGTCCGGGACACAGAATATACACAGATCTAAACACTATACGTGTTGGTAACACTTCATGCGTCAGTGACACTTCATGTACCGTGTTGCTAAGCTTATGTTCACCAGCGAATTGACTGATTTGACTAGTAGAGAGTTACACTTGAATTATAGTTATTTTAATTTATATTTAGGTTTTCGTACTTCAAAGTGTGCACCATCCTATTTCTTCCCGTGGGTGTCGTAAAAGGCGACTAAGGGACTTACTAGAGAATGGGCAGCAGCGTTCTCTATGTATTTTAACACCATACTGCGATTGCCAACCCGCCTGCCAAGCGTGGCGATTATGGCAAACCCCCCTTTGGGGAGGCCCATGTCCAGCAATGGACGTCTTTGGGCTGAAATTATGAAAGATGAATGTACCTCAAAAGGAAAAAACGGAACCCTTATAGGATCACTCAAGTGTCTGTCTGTCTGTCCGTCTGTCATAGCCAATTTGCTCCAAATTTTTTCGATTCAATCACAATTCAACAAGGCACGAATCGAGTATTTTTCCTCACATTACTTTTGTGACGTTACCATGTCTCGCTAAATCTCTTTTTTATGTTCGTAAGGTTTAAAATATTTTTCTGATATCTAGGACACTACCTTACTGAGGGCCTTGATGATCAAATGGATATTGAATGGGAGCGCAGGGTGCTGGCGGTCAGAAATAATATGTTGGCGCGCAGGTTTGCTCGTTGCAGTTCACAGGCTAAAATCACCCTATTTAAAGCATATGGCCAAACATTTTTCACAGCACACGGGCAGCCTGTGGACCACATATACTCAGAGATCGCTCAGTGCCTTGCGAGTCCAATATAATAATGGCTTTAGGATGTTGTTGGGGCTACCGCGTTTCTGTAGTGCTTCGAATATTTTTGCGGAAGCAAACTCTTTTCAGATTTCCGAAACATAGTGAAACCAGGGCTAAGTGGATAAAAGCTGAGAGACAAAATAATTGAGCAAAATTCCGAATGAATATCGATGTCGATAAAAAAAATCGATGGTACGGGCTTTTCTTTCCGAGCGTGCGGTTTTTGTTTTGTTTTTTGTAGTAGCTACCGCGGCCGCGTCCCCCGCCAAAAGTGACAGACTTTTTTGTTCAGAATATTGCGCTTATCTCCAGTGCAACAGTTATTAAAGGCGCGGACCCACCGCGGCGCATGCTGAGCACGGGCACGCGGCGCAATTTAGCTGCGTGTATTAATTTGTTTGACAACGTGGGTCTACGTTTCCACTGGAGTACCTACACGAAGACCCACGACTATGTGTAGCGTGGCACGGCGCACGGAGAGGCTACGTACGGCTACGCTGTATGACTGAAAACTGCTCTGCGATAAGCGAGCTGTACATAGTCATGGGTCATATTCGTGTACTCCAGTGGAAACGTAGACCCACGTCGACAGCGTTGAGCTATGTAACCGCCTATTCGAGCAAGCCACGCATGTATCAATGACGTCAATTCATGCATAGCCTCTCCGTGGGTTGCAGTGGACACAACCACATACATTTTCTTACAAAGCGAAGCTTAATACACGTGCGTAGCCTCTCCGTGCACCGCGGTGGGCCCGCGCCTTTACCATTAGTAAACTAAGTGTAGTAGCACTTGGCTAATAAGATTATTTTTTTAATGCAACTTATACAAACCAAAGTCGATACTCACGATAAATTGATTCAAGTTAAATTTCAAAACGAGGCTATTATTTTTTGACAAGTATAGTGGGCAACTGTTTCAGAGGTGTTGGGAGCTTACTTATTATACATTTTTGGGCCAAACAGAATATGATTTTATGCATCAAAGCCGTGCTTGACCGTTCTGTACATATCTCATCCTTAACCCGACGACTACGAATGTTAACGTGTGATTGTTTGTTAAGTAACGTAGGATTACTTTTAAAGAAATTAACGGCTTCATATATAATAAACAAAGAGGGAAGACTTAATATTTATGCTTAATGAAATATGGTTTACAGCTTTCGGTCATCTTTAGACCTAACATGGTTCTAATGCACCTTTTTTGGGATTTAAAAATGGTTTCTTTTTTGGTCGAGTTTCCCCAGAATATTACGCCATATCTTATCATTGAGCCAACTATGCCATGATAAGCGGTAAGAAGTGCATCTATACTTATAATGGGTGCTTAATGGGTAATCTTTACTGAACATTAATTTTTGGCTACCTAGGCAATCGTTCGTTGACCTCCTGGAGATGTCTTTTATTTGGTAGGTACACATTTATGATGAACTAGCTGCGCCCCGCGGTTTCACCCGCGTAAGTCTCGATCCCGTGGGAATACCGGGATAAAAATTTGCCTATGTCTTATTCCAGGGTGTCAGCTACCTCCATACAAAATTTTATCAAAATTGGTCCAACCGTTTGAGGGTGAAGAAGTAACAAACTTACACACACACTCACAAACTTTCGGCTTTATAATATTAGTGTGATTTCTGTGACCCAAACACGAACGTATATATAACGTAAATAAATGAATTTTGAAAAAAAAAAGTTTTGTGAAGTGTACCGCGGTCCGTGGCTAATGTAAAATATAATATCACAAATACAAGATACACCTCTGCCCAAACCTTTTTGAATACAAGAACGATTAAGAGCGGTTATATACAAATCGAAGCGGTTTTTATCACAATACAATCCCGTAAGTCACCCCACACTATGTTGATACGGCGTATGTTTATTTTATGATGGTGTTTTGAAAAGTTTTAATGTGCACTTTGGTAAAACATCAGCACAAATTCCGCATGAAATTATCATAATAAATGATGTATTGAATGAGAGAATATGTCGCGTGGCTAGCTCGGAGGGCGCCTTCTTGTGTTTTATTCGTACTTTGATGATGGATGCAAAAGGCAACAGATTTGAGTCGGTGGATCAAATAGGTATCTACTAATTATCTTCCTAGTATGAGTAAAGTGAAATCGTTATCTTTTGTTTACTTTGATAATAGATACAAAAGGCTGTGAAACTGATATTTTTCGCTTCACTCGAGTGAATGATAGGATAACCTGTGTCTCATTCCACGTCCACACGACGTCGACAAACTTACATAGAATCATTTCATTTTTCGATTATTCTGTAGGCGATTGCAAGATTACCGAAATCTAACATCGTTGGATCGGTTCACTAATTAATTAATATCTCACTTATGATTTATTTTGTGTTCAGACGTTTCAATTCGAGTTAAAGATGATGAATGAAAGACAAAAATGAACAACAAGTAGAGCGTCTGCTGATATTTGCTTTATGCGCGCTCTACACTCGCACGCGAATCTTGCTGTGAATTGACGCCGCGGTTCGCGCCGTCAACTTCGCGTAAAAACGTGTCCCTCCACACTCGCAAAGTTTCGCAGATTCGTCCACGTTTTCAAAGAAAATGGACGACGATGTGGCTGTTACTGCTGCTGTGACACTATGTGCTGTAGCGAACTACAATTAATTATATTTTTAATTAAAAACAAAGATAAATAAAAACAGAGATGGAGATCAAGAAGATGGTCGATGACGAAAACCATCGCAGTAGAACCGTAGTACAGTATAGTAATAAATAAATAATTTATTATTTTCAAAAATGCTTATTAAAAATTACGCAGGACCACCGACTGCGACTCGTACGCTACTGTGGCAAGCTGCGAGTGTAGATGCGTACACGTTTCCGCGACAAAGGGTTCGTGCTTGATTCGCGGCGCGGGAACCCTTTGTCGCGGGACAAAAAAGCGACACCGATCGGGGAACGGCGCGAAGCGCGAACACGAAGGCGCGAAACCATCTACACTCATGTTTATCGGCTTTCACGGGCGTTCGCACCGCGAGTTTTTAGCGGGCTTTAGATACCTCTATTAGATACCCCTATAAAGATTATGTTGGACAAAATAATAAAATCGTCATCGTCATTCGTAAAATTAAAATGCTGATCAATATCCTTCTAATGCTCACTCATAATACCATGGAGGTAGTCGATATTACCACTGGCCAGACAGATTGAGAGGACACATTCTAAATTAAAATATGCGTAAGAAGCAGTGGAGGGAATTTTAAAATAGTCCATCTGCAGAATCCATACTTATATTATAAACTAGCTGCGCCCCGCGGTTTCACCCGCGTAAGTCTCGATCCCGTAGGAATATCGGGATAAAAAGTAGCTGTTTGAGCGTGAAGAAGTAACAAACATACACACACACACACACTCACAAACTTTTGCCTTTATAATATTAGTGTGATGAGAAAGAATCTCTGTATCTCTGTCTGTCCACCGATCATTATGTGTGTCAGATAGGTAGCCTGAGACCTTTTTTTTTTTGGTGGTTAATTATCAAATAACTTCTCCCGCTCTGTGCGGAGCAAGGCTGGGCCTGAAGTCTCGACAAGTCAAAATTCCTTGACAAGCACGATTAAATCACAATCTTGTCAAGCAATTTTGTCCGTCTATAGACCCCATTAGGACTTTGCGACCGAATTCGTTCGTATAGCGATCGCTATCTATGTCGCGACTGCAGGGCCTGGAGAAGGACATAGGCTACTTTTCATTCTGGATATTTGTATAAGAAAATGAGGAAGTACATAATACACGCAGACGAAATCGAGGGACACAGCTAGTAATAATACACCTAAATGAACAAAATCATCCAGCATTGCTGGGTAACGGTTTCCTCGATAGCTTTCCATTGTTGCGGTGCGTTGCCTTCTCAACCAGTCTCCCGTAAACGCAAAATGAACAAAAATATAATAATAAAAAAAGTTTTTATTCATTTCATCTACCAACTGTTCAAAGTCAATTTTCTCTAAATCCCTTCACTCAATGTGTCATGTTCTACTCTCAAATCGGACGTAAGTGTCGCCTTCGGCTCTGACACTAAAGTCTAGCGGCTGCATACGGAGAGGGTCAGCAGTCCTCTTGCACCGGACTATCTGGTAGTTCAGTATTAAGTGGTATAGCAACACTTTCATCGTTAGGATCGCGTATCTCATACCTGCAAGAAGGAAACAGAACTTACTCGAGAACTTATACCAGTAACCGTTATACCACTTGCACTAGAAAACACCTAAATATTATTGCACAGTTAGATTTTCAGCGCTTGGCTCAGCGCCGAGAATTGGAAATCTAACGGGAAATCATATTTTTAGGCGCTGCACTTATGTGTCGCTTGCTTAGTTTTAGTAAAAAAGGGCTTTGAAGAAAAAACTTCTTACATAAAAAACAACCGACTTCCAAAAAAAAACATTACAAACTGAAAAATGACTTTAATTTCGGAAGTCGTTGTCTTTGGATCTGTCTTTGAATTTTAGTTTCTTGCCATCGGCTTTCGAAATTAAAGTTATTTTTCACTTTTTGGTGAGTCAGTTTGTAATTTATCTCAGTTACAATAGCCTCATGACAAATGCTCATCACATTTGATAAAATATTGGTTTTCCCGATGCAGGGGCATTAATCGTTGAGGAATTCTCCTGGTAAGAACCAGGAGTACTGATGGTGACTTCACCATCATTGTGACCAGCATAAATTGCTTAGCAAGCACATTAAAGTGCCTAATCGAATCGCAATCGTGAAATACATTAAGTAGTTCCGGTGGCCATCTGTGGTTTTCATCATCAGTTCCACTTCACCAAATGGAGCTTTCCAAGTGCAAATTCATGAGTTACTATACAAAATACCCAAATCACTATAAGAGTGCCTATAAAATTTGAGGATTTCCCTCGATTTCCATGGGATCCCCTCATCAGAATCTGAATTGGTGACAATGGGACCACTTTGAGAGTATAGTACGCTTTCAAACAAAAAATAATTTTCAAAATCAGTCCACAATTGACGGAGATATTGGTGTAAATACATTAAAAAAAACACAAACATACAGCCGAACGCATAGCCTGCTCATTTTTAGAAGTCGGTTAAAAATGGTATCCATGCTGTTATGAATGAACGGAAGAGGCTTATGGCTAAGTAATAACAGCCGCATGGGTCGACCGATCATGTTAAGCTACGCTTGACACGGTTGGTCCTTGGATGGGTGACCATTTTTACATACCAAGACCCCTCCGTGCCTCGGAAAGCACGTTAAACCGTTGGTCCCGGCTGTTATTTGTAGATCTTTGACAGTTGTTACGGGTCGTCAGAAGCTCGCAAGTCTGACAAGCAGTCATACCAACGGGTATCGTATTCCCAGTAACTGGGTTGTGGAGGTCAGATAGGCAGTCGCTCCATGTAAAATATTCGTATTCAGCTGCATCCGGTTAGACTGGAAGCCAACCCCAACATAGTTGGGATAGGCTAGACAGATGATGCTATTATTATATATATGAATGAATGACCTTGACCGCCTATAGGCGGGATTGGTCCATGATGGCGCAGGATCGTGCGAGTGGAAAACAGAAAGGGATATATTTTTGCTGCAGTTGGACAACACAGGCTGATTTATTTATTATGAATAGGTGTTTTCGTATGGGCTAATTTCTGTAAATCTGTAGCAAAAAAAAAGGAAGAAAGAAAATACGTTTATTTACGGTAAACATAACGCAAAGAAATAAAAACACAAACACGAAAGAACAAGTTGAGGGAAAATATGCGTCACATTCACGCAAAACGGCCATCGCTCAGCATAATGCTGCGACCCTATGCGAGACAGAGCCCCAGCGCTGGTTTTCAGCGACAGCCAGCGTTGGCGTAGCAGTAATCTTCCGAGCGGTGGGTCCTGGGGTCAAGCACTGCTACTTGGTTTTCCTATTAGGAATTTCTCAGTAGCAGTATGGAGTGGAGTGGGTGGGTTTTCCCTCCTCTCTCCTACTTGATCTATGCTGTGCCCGACAGGTTCCATAATTGTGTCTAATATAATTATTTCACTACCAACACATTATGGTACGCAATAAAGAATGGAGAATTGAATTGAATTGAGTCTGGATTTGAGCCCAGTTTAAAGCAATAGGCTTGCCCCCTATAGCATGGGATTCAACATAACTGGCGAAATCTGGGTGCGGGTGAAATTAAGCAAGTAACATAAATTAGGTATGACCGCTCTAATTAACTTAATTTTTATTTTCTATGATCCGTTCCCAATGAAAACCCTTGAAAACGTTTTTGTAGGGCATAGTTTTAAGTACAGACTGGAAAATTAACAGTTAAGCAAATGGACTCTCTTCGTCAATTTGCCGAGTTATGGACATTTCATACAACTGTCAAAGAATGACATTTATAATTTGAATATACGGACAATTTAAGTTGGCAGTCAATTTGCGTACCAATGAATTTCCCTGACTTTACAAGACTACTTTTAATTCTATACGAGTATAAGCAAAGAATAGTAATAACTTATGCACCTCTGCTTAATACAACACGCTTTTATTTTCCGAAACCGAATTCGGGAAATAAAAGCGTGTTGTATTTTTATAATATTTACATTCTTGTGAATACCAATAACGTCGCTGGTTTAGCAGTGATGTTTCAACTTACCGATACAATTTCTAGGTCCCATTCCGAATGGCATATAGGTGAACGACTTTATTTCTTGCTTGTCGGAAAACCTATCAGGATTGAAGTTATCTGGTTCTGGATAATACTGCTCATCCATTTGAACTGAATTCACGAGGTTGTAGACCAAGTCTCCTGGAAGGATCTGGAAACAAAACAAACAATTATGATCATAACAAAAAAGGCGTAAAAAATTATCGTTATAGCAATAATAATGCAATGCAAAAATAATGGCTAGTATAGTAAAATGAAGTCGTGTGCTTGAGAAAAAGACATTCATTTGTGTAATATTTCGCAAAAAAAAACTACATGTTTGTTACAAGGAATTTGAGAACACGTTATGCATTCAAAACATCGTTTTTATATTTTATGTAATTACCGAGCTCCTGCAATAATTATGATAATTCTACATTATGTTCATAGATAATAATATCTAAGAATAGTTGTTGAAATTGTATTTATGATTTCCGTATATATTTACAAAATGAATCGATTGTTTAGAGATTACACAAAAACTTCCGTCATTCAAAAACCCAGAACATTAAATTCTGTTTTTACAATTTTCAATATTTCGCAGTAGTTTTTTTTTTTTATCATAGAAGTGAGCAAATCTCGCAGCGGGTGTCTCCAGGCTAATTTAAGAGCTAATGAGTTCAAGCTAATCTCACGACTAGCGGAATTTAGTTTTTCACGACCACTGAGAGTTGAAGCCGGGTTTAATAATATTAAATATTGCTACAGCATGTAAAATAATTACGGTTTCACTGTGTTCTGACACAAAACGAAGAGTTTTAGATTACATAATAGGTATGCAAAAAAACGAAGAAAAAAGAAGTCTCGACGAAATGATAATACAACCCTTAACGAAGAAATTTTGTCGTTGGTTTTCAAAAATCAACAGCTTGTTCATAAAAATATCAATGCGTGGGATTCGTCAGAATCATGTACGAAATGGTAACCATGGTAACACGTTGCGCGTGTCCCTGCCACCCTGTAGAGTGTACCATACGCCCTGACGCAGTAGCCCTAGAGCATGCAGTTTTTGAACTCAGGACCACACGCTCAGCAGGTGTGTTTGCGACCACAACACCAACGCGATAGTATACAGCGTGTTACGAAAAGGGTATATACATAACAAAGGCACGGATTCTAGTAGTGATAACAAACTACATGGCAACATTTTTTTAATGATACCTACATAATTATAAAGTTAAGAAACATTTAACTAATCAAATGTTTCCAATTGAATTCTACACATCACTAGACCAAGTCAGCTGATCGGTACACGGTTTAATCCATTCGCTTGACCCCGCTACCAATCGTGACGCCCGCGCGCCGCGTGTAGGTGCGGCGCCGTATCGCAGAGCTGTAGCGGGTGTGTGTATGTACTAGGCGCACAGACACAGATAATGGATAATGACACTCGTAGTGCGGTGACACGTTTGTTATGATTTAAATGTAACAAACTATAGAAATAAAAAAGTATCAAACATTTTCAAAGTTATTCTTTTTGAGCTGAAATTTTGTACAGAGATTCTGAACCAGATGCACTCTTCACCCTGTTTGTATGGATATACCTTTTCCGTAACACGCTGTATACTAAACTAGCTGTTGCCTGCGACTTTGTCTGCATTCCATGGTGAAAAGTAGCCTATGTCAAGGTCTTTCATGTGCCAAATTTCATCCAAATCCGTTCAGCCGCTTTAGCGTGAAAGCGTAACAAACAAACAAACTCACTGTCGCATTCATAACATTAGTTAGGAAGTTAGGATTATAGCCGCCTCTGCTTCACATGATTTTTAAGACTTGTCGAAATATCGAGATTTAGAACTAAGCTCTCATACAGACAAACACGTTATGTGACTTTGTTTTAGACTATGTATTGATGATGACAATCTCGCTACTCACTACATGAGGTGAACCGTTTTCTCTAGGTGGTGGCATCACGTAAGGCTTTGTACAGACTCGGTCCATCATCACAGCCGAAGACCATTTTCTAGATACTTCTGTAAAGACACGAAAATTCTTAATAATGTGCTGCAAATATTCGAGATGAAAATACGAACGTTATTGTGGAAACGTCCATAAACGTACTTTTTATTACGATATAGAAAATCAACACAAATTATTACTTTACGCGTACATTCCCTGAAGGGGGAGACCGAGCAAGTCCCATGAACTCCCATTTGAGCCGTTTTAATCGGGCACAAATCCAGACTTCGGGCTGATACTGAGAAGTTCCTGTTGATAAAACCCAAGAACGCTTTCCCCGACCTAGGAATCAAATCCAGGACGTTCAACAGACGTGCATGCGACTAACAGATCAAAAAAGAGGTAACGAAGCATTACCTTGTAGCACGCAATCTAAATATTTCACCCCAGCAATGCATTCAAACGTCAGTTCTCCGAATTTCTCCTGTTTTTCTCTGATCTCCTGGTATAATTTCTCTTGGACGTGTGGATGGAGAGCCAGTTCATGGATGCACAGCGTCAGGATAGTGGAGGTAGCCTCATAGCCCGTCAAAAATGCGAAGTATATTTGACCGGTTATTTCGTCTAGTGTTAAATCTGGGTAAGAAAATAAATGGTTTTAATGACATAAAACAACATTGTAGTGTGTGGTTAACATACATCGTAATTTTTTGTGATTTAGTAAGCATTTACCAATTTACATTATGGTACAATAAATTCCAGGACTCGCGACACTTATTGGTAGGAAATTATTGTATTCCTAAATTAATGCCAAAGCTGTGTATCTTTTGTATTGTATAATTAATAGAAAAATAAAACAATTAATGTAATGTACCTTGAAAAGCTCCCATTAGCAGATGGATGAAGTCAGGTCTGACAACATTGTTCTTTTGTCTATACGCTATTGTATCGGCTACTATCTTTCTGAAGAAGTCGGTGCCTTGCGATGAAAGGAGTTGGATACCTAAAAACTGAAAAAGACAATACGAGTATCACTCGAATAGACCACAACATAATTTGGAACGAATATCAATCAACTTTATTTTCTCACCGCACTAAACATAAATTATTTTATATTGGTCAGATTCGACTTATACAATACACACGTAATACGCAATATACAACATTATTTTTAGTTTATGCGAAACCTAAATATAGTTTGTTCAGAATAAGGAACTGAATCGATTTCAATAATTTTTACACCATGTTATATTTGTCCCAAAAATATTTAAGTGTGATGGAAAATGTTATCTCCATTTAATTACTTACAATACAATCGCGTACGGTTAGGTACCTACTGCCAAATTATTATCAATGCGCGCAAGGCGCGGGGGCGCTGTTAGCAAGTTTTTGTACGGACAACCCGGTAACATAACAACCTTATAACTTTGTGATTATTCATGATACAGTTTTCAAATTTTTTACATAGATTCTTATCATTAAAATACTAGACACGTGGTTTCGCATATACTAAAACTAATATTGTATACTTATAGACAAGAAGGGGTCACTAGTGATATACAAGTTGTGATACTTTTTAGGGTTCCGTACCCAAAGGGTAAAACGGGAACCCTATTACTAAGGCTCCGCCGTCTGTCTGTCCGTCTGACACCAGGCTGTATCTCATGAACCGTGATCGTTATACAGTTGAAATTTTCACAGATGATGTATTTCTGTTGCCGCTATAACAACAAATACTAAAAATCTGAATAAAATGAATATTTAAGGGGGCTCCCATACAACAAACGTGATTTTTTTGCTCGATATTGATAACGGCAACAGGTAGACGCTTGAAATATTCACAGAATATTTAGTTATATATTCACTTTAAAAATAAATAATTAAATTTAAAAAAGCAAATATTTAAGGGGGGCTTCCATACAACAAACGTGATTTTTTTGCCATTTTTATAAATAATGGTACGGAACCCTACGTGCGCGAGTCCGACTCGCACTTGGCCGGTTTTTTCAACAAATCTAGTAACTTGTCAAAAACATATCGAGTATAAAACATGTATCTATCATACATGTAGGTATTAGATGTTATTTCAGACATTAATTGTCAACAATTTCCTTCAACTTTTTGATATTTTTGTAAATTTTTCTACATTTTTGTATACACAACTAGTCTTTATAACTGGTTCTAGGTATAAATATAAACGAAAACAGTTGACACAAAATGGTTTATAAATTGGTGTAAGCGCGGGATTAGCTGTCGGACTATTCTGGGCACGCCACAATTGTAGCGACAAGTCCCCTATTTGAGGAGTGGCTAGAGAGGCGCCACGGCGTCCTCACTTTCCGTCTGACGCAGGTCCTCACCGGACACGGTTGTTTCGGGAGTTTCCTATTCAGGATAAAGCGGGAGGAAACGGTGGAGGTCTGCCCGAGTTGGGCGGAGCACCGCCGTGTACCCACGGAGGCGATCGGCGGCGGCAGTCTCTCGCGTTCGGCCCTGGTTCAGGCCATGGTTCGGAGCGAAAAAGCATGGGAAGCCGTAACCTCCTTCTGCGAAGCAGTAATGCTCGCGAAGGAGGAGGCGGAACGCGTGAGGTAGAGGCAAAGTTCGCGCCCTCGCGCCCTTAATCGCAGCGGGAGACGTCCCGGGCATCGGGAGTCGTAGGCTGATTCCCGGCCACCGTAGGTGCGGGTTTGCGGACGGTGAGCGATGGGTAACTTGCCGTCCAATAAGAACCAGGTCCGGATCAACGGCGCGTTGTGTTCCACGCGCGCCTCAAAGAGATGTCAGCAACAACTGACGGGGTCCGATAGAGCCAATGCCTGCCAGGGTTGCGAGTTTGTTCGAAAGGGATATCGTGGCCCTGGCACACAGGCATCTGAAGGAACACGGGTGGGTTTTAGTAAGTAAAAGTCTGATACGCCCACTCCACCCAGAGCGGGAGAGAACTTGATAATTTCCCACTAAAAAAAAAAAAGCTTTCGGACCGCTGGTTATTACATGTATGCAAGAATAAGATAGTATAACTCCAAATAAATTATGATAGGCAAGTTGTGATACGTACTTGCATAATCTTAGCCAAAGCAGGGAACTGAATCGTCAGAAAGTAGTAAATTCGTCTCCAAAAAGTGAAGGTAGTTGCATTTTGGCCAATGGTAATGAACTCGTTGTTCCTGTCCTTGATCGAGTCCACGTGAAGACCGAAGCCAGTGGAGGCGATAACGTCAGTGTTGTAGCGACGCATCAAGTCTAAGACGTCTATGTCTTTGGATTTCTGACCTGTAAAGACAAGTAAGTTACTACCACTCTCGAGTGTTGAGGTCGGAAAATATACTGGGGCGAAAAATCGAGATAAGAAGAGTGCGTTGGTTCCGTTACTGATGCTTGAGTATCAAGCTCTTTCTAACTCTGCGTGTAATTTTGACGCCCGGGTACTAGTAATAATATTAATACTATTACTAACACCTAGTCCTTTCACAGTTCTTTTTCCTTTGATTTTGGATCATTGTCAAAATCAAAGTGATCTTTATTTTCGTTGAACTTATTGTCGAAGTCCTATAACTACGATGATTTTAAATTATAATTCTACCTTTCAAATAATCCACAATCCTGTTGCTGATTTCCATCATGAAAGGCATCATGCATCTCATCTTGGAGCCACTGAATGCTCCAGTGAGGCAGCATCTCATCTTTCGCCATTCGTCATCTGTCCAAAGATACATTTATTGAGGGACCAGGGGAGCAAAGCTGTAAGGAGTAATTTTAAATAACCGATTGGAAATCGAGAGGCATACTGAAAGTTTCTGGAACTGGCCCCTTACAATAAAAAAAATTAAAAAGCAATTACGGAATTAAAAAATGAAACTCTCTGGGAAAATGTTACTTTTTAATTGGCGAGACTGTTATTTGTTTTTTAATTGTAGCGTCCTTTAGAAAGTTGTGTGTCGCTATTACAATGAATTTAACTCGTGAAAATTTTCGCTCAATGATTTTTTACGTTTTTCGCTGTGACTTAAGTCAACAAGAAAGTTTCCAGAGACCTCAATTGGCATTTGGTGATGAAACCCCATGTCGCAGCTCTGTGTATTTGTGGTTCGGAGAATTTAGACGTGGACGTGATCATCTCCATGACGATGTACGTGAAGGTCGTTCGGCGACGGCGGTTACAGAATCTAATATTGATACCGTACGACAACTGATTGAAACTGACAAAACAATTACTGGTCAGCGAATTTGTACTGTATCAGGCATTGTAATGAGCCAAGTGCAAAACATTTTGCATGTGCATCTGAAGGTTCGGAAGCTTTGCACTCGATGGATACCGCATGATTTAACGGAAGACCAGAAACGAGCGCGTGTCGAGTGGTGCCGTACAATGATAAAAAAGTTTAATAGAGGACAGTCATTGGCTGTCTATAACATCGTGACAGGTGACGAAACCTGGTTATACTGCTTTAAACCGGAAAGAAAAAGCCAATCGGCAGTACAGGTCTATCCTTTTGAAGATTTGCCGACGAAAGTTAAGAAAAGTCGAAGCATTGGTAAGGAAATGGTTGCTTCTTTTGTTGGCAAATCAGGACATTACACAACATTGTCGCTTGAAGACCAAAGGACGGTGACCGTAGATTGGTACGGCAACACTTGCTTCCCAAGAGTCTAAGAAAAAGTTCGCGACAAGCATCCTCAAAGCAATGTCCTCCTTCACCACGATAACGCGTTCTCACATCTGCCATACAGCTTTTCTGTTCTCACACATGCCCAGACCTCCTCGCACCTTGCGACTTCTTTTTGTTTCATAAAATTAAAAACATACCGCCAATTCAGGGTGCCTCTAGGCACACGTTTTACGAACCCTGAATTGGCGGTGAATGAGTTCCATGAAGCCATTGGAGAGGTGCCTAAGGAAGACTGGTCCAACTGCTTTTCACAATGGTTCCAGCGAATCCAAACATGTATAAATTGGCATATACTTTGAAAAAAGATAAATGTATTATAAGTCTAATATCTGATCTTATTTATCAGAATCCAGAAACTGCCAGTATGACCTAAGTACCCTTGAGTTTCGTCCATACAAAAACACTCATAAATTTGAGTACGTTAGACGGTACTTTTAATTCTTCAAAATAATTCTCGGGTTTCATAAATTAAAACGTTTTCTATTCCAGGAAAGGTTAATTAATTTTATACTATACTTGCTCGGTAATTTTTTTTTTTTTTAATGGGGCAGAATGTTTATCATTACTGTTGTACAAATACGAGTATGCGGGACGAAACAGTGTGTGAAAATCCATTGTTAAAATGCTGGGTGGACAGACAAAGTAAATGAAAATCCATTTTAGGGCAATTCAGTAGCTAATCTATTTAAGTGTAGTATGTTGCCAAAAGACAAAGTTTATATCACCACGCGCAAAATGATACTGGCCACATACTTTTGCTGAACATTTATTTAAAAAATCACACTAATGTTATAAAGGCGAAAGTTTGTGAATGTGTGTGTGTGTGTATGTTTGTTACTTCTTCACGCTCTAACGGCTGGACCAATTTTGATAAAATTTTGTATGGAGGTAGCTGACACCCTGGATTGAGACATAGGCTACTTTTTATCCCGATATTCCCACGAGATCGAGACTTACGCGGGTACAACCGCGGGGTGCAGCTAGTAAAACATAAAAGAATGAACAAGTGAAAATCGCGCGCGCGCGGTTAAACTCAAAACTCAAAGCATTTATGTCAATTAAACCATTTACAGGCACTTTTGAATTGTCAAAGAGTCGGTCAGATAGTCATAAAGTTGAAGCTATTAGCCCATTCCAAAACTTAGATCTCTATTGAGAAGAACTGGGCCACAAGTCTGCTATTACAATAGTGTCAGAATGGTCGATCATTGATTTCATAATTGTTGATTTTGACAAGTTTGGTAATCTACTATTATAATGGCGTCATTATGACTTTCCAATGGTCGGCAACTGACACTACATTGAAAGAAATTGCAAAGAAAATGATCGACCATTATGAATTTACCAGATTACGAACTTTTAGCAAAATGACAATGGCATGACAATTAGTGTTGCCCAAATGCAAAAACAAGACGAGACTTAGCCAGTCTTGGTCTTGGTCTTGCGCCAATACACCTGGTCTTGGTCTTGGTCTTGGTCTTGCGCTCCCAGTCTTGGTCTTGGTCTTGGTCTTGCAGCAAGAGTCTTGCAAGTCTTGCAATTACCTATTAGTCTATTACTATTTATTAAAGTATACTTTAAATCTTAGAAAAACGTATTAGAATTGGAACATTGTGAGCTTGAATTAACATAGCCATAGTAAAGATCAAGCAGATTAATAAATAACTGAAGATTTGATAAGAAATTCGAAAAATCAACTGACCTATATGTCGTTTTCCATGGAAGTAACTGTTTCTTAATAAACATTTATGATTTATAAGCTTTGATTTATAACCTAATCATAATACTACTTGCGTGATCAGTATAATGTATTCATTTTCATTCTAAGCACTCTGAAACTTATTTATTCTTTGGAACACCTGTAGGTACTCTTAAAAAAATTCGAAATTATTTTGCATGAGTATACCTACGCCCTATGGCGGCAATCAAATAGTGTCACAAATGTTATGATTTCGGCGTGGCGGCAACGATTGTTTTAGATTTCAAAAGAAGCCGCCGGCGCGTGTATCATAACCATGTACTTCCGAAAAGCGGCAAATTTCTTTGAGAAGTAAGTACAAAACCTTTGATGCCGCATTATCAAAGTGCCGATGGTTAAAACATAACTATGCATGCACTCAGTTTGATTTTAATAGATATTTTTTTATTCGCTATGTTTATGGTATTAGTCGTAATGCGCATAGGTCCAGTTTTTCATATTCTTTGATACAGTTTTTTGCGTCTCATAGAATTCCTAAGCGTACCTACCTATACACCGAACTGTTACACCTAACTACTCAGTGAAATAGCGCTAAGTCGCAAGAGTCTTGCAGGCTATGTCTTGTTCTTGCTCAAGTCTTGCACGGTCAGTCTTGGTCTTGGTCTTGCTAAAAATACGCGGTCTTGTTCTTGGTCTTGGTCTTGCAAAAACGCAAGAACAAGACCAAGACTGCAAGACCAAGACTGAATTTGGGCAACACTAATGACAATGGCATCGTGTTGGAATGACTGAATTTATAAAAATAGCAGACTTGGGCCCCAGGTAAGAAACTCAAACTGTCAACTCCGTTAGCTTTCTTATGTTTTATTTATTAGAATTTGTGTTTACGATCTATTCGAAGTGCCGTCTAGTAGTGATAGTGAAGATTTGATGACGTCGCGAAATCTTCACCGCACTCATTCCGCTTGCGCAGTTGCCCAACCGGTTATTGAGAACCTATTGCCTGACCAATCCAGAAAAAAATATAGCAAGACATATATGTATGATGTCATAAACCAATATTAATCTCCCTGGCAAAAGTATTACATTGAGTTTTAATAACTGGTACAATTTAAGTATAAACTTCATATAAAAAAAATCCTTTATTTTCCTCGTAGTTATAGTATAAAGCACGTGTATCACTCGGAAGAAAGTGCGATTCCCAACTCGTGTGTATTAAGGCTCTCGGCTGAGTCTCGGGCCTCAAACGACACCCTCGTTAGTAGTCAATTTCTCCCCTCGGTGAACAATGTACAATTATTATATAACTTAAAAATTCAAAATTTAGACGGTTTTATATCCCATCAGAAATCCTAATATTTATAAGTAGTCCAAACTGACATTGCGTAATAACTTTTACTATGATTTCGGTTGGCAGTAAAATAATTCTATTTGGATTCAAGCGAATTTAGTATCAGTTTCAAAATTGTAAAAGAAGCGTTTGATTTATCATCATCATCATCATTTCAGCCGAAAGACGTCCACTGCTGGACATAGGCCTCCCCCAAAGGGGGGCTTTGCCATAATCGCTACGCTTGGTTTGATTAATAGTAGGTAAGACATCATTTTATTGTTTGAGTCGCATAAAAATGAACCTCGTCTTCAAACATCTTCTTAAAATTAAAAAAGAAAAACTGCCAGCGTAGCTACTCACGCCATACCCATTCTATACTATCGGGCTTTAGAGCCCTGGGGTCTACTCCAAAGCAAACCGTAGTATCCGGCCGAATGTCCGGCCGTTTCTTGACTTCCAAAGTTTCTTTTTTTGACGTTTAGTCCTTACCCGACTTCAAGACACATTTTTGAATTTGATATTTGATTTAAGTCTCTTGAAGGTCGTTTTTTCTTTTCTTTCGCCGTAGTCACTGACTACACACTAGTTTATCGTAGTCACAAAACGGCTAATAACTCAGATTTATCGGTCGGATTAGACCCCCTGGTCTCTAAAGCCCGGTAGCACTGCATCCAACAACTTAAAAAAAACCGACCTTTCATATTCAAGAGGCTGGATCCCAGCAAAGGTTCAATCTCCTTAGGGAACACCACCTTTCGGTTTACAAAGTGATCGAAGTCCTTGATGGTTATGCTCTTCATCAGCTCAGGATCCCTCACTAAGATAATCGGTTTCATACCTTCCATAAAGCCTACGTATCTGAAAGTTGTAGGAAAAGTCGATGTTAGTGGAAATGGCACACCCACATGGCACATCTGCCTTGCCTTGTCACAACTATGTTGGGGTCGGCTGCCAGTCTAACCAGATGTAGCTGAATACCAGTATTCTATATGGAGCGACTGAATATCTGACCTCCACGACCCAGTTACTAGGTAACACGATACCCCTTGGTAAGAGGTTGTCAGACTTTCGGCTTCTGACGACCGGTAACAACTGTCAAAGATCTATAAATGACAGCCGGGACCAACGGCTTAACGTGCTTTCCGAGGCACGGAGGGGTCTTGGATGGTCACCCATCCACGGACCAACCGCGGCAAGCGTAGCTTAATCTAATCGATTGACCCGTGGGGCTGTTATTACTTAGCCACAAGCCCCAACGATCGAATAGGTATAGAAACCTGTAAAATTGTCGGATTTATTTATTTTCTCATCACTAATGTTGTTTTGAACAGGAAATGGATTGTCTTGTCGCCTGTCGCCTGTCGGTTTTATTCAATAGACCCCAAGTGAACATAAAAGAGTTCTTCTGGGAAAATACTTCCAGCACTTCCAGAACCTGTAGTGTCTCCACTCGTAGCTTTTCCGATGGTTTCTCTTCTGGTCTCTATTGAAGTTGTTTTTTTTTATTTGGAATAAAAATATAGTAATCTTGAGCTGTCTTTAATAAGAGGCATTGAAAATATAGTATTTTTGTACCCAAGAAATAAGAAAAGCAACCGAGGTAGACAGTTTCAAAGGTGGGGAGACGAAATAAAGGTCATAGCAGGGAAAACATGGACTAGGAGAGCGCAAAATAGAACGGAGTGGAAAGAAATGGAGGAGGCCTTTGCCAAAGTTACGCAAACAGACCGGGTGGTCAGTGTCACCGACTCGCTAGAGTCGTTAGATTGAGTTACAATTCTTTGTCAAACTTGTGTCTGAATAAAAGCTTATGTTATTAATATATATTAATCTCGAGCTTTCAACTGCGTAAGTATTTCTTAACAACAAACAAGCTACTTACCTTTCATTCGGGAACGCCTTATAAACAACATCAATGTCTTCAATAAGGTGTTTAATTGCAAAAGTACTCTTAAAGGTGTTTCCAAATATCGGCACACCTGGCTTGAACTTTATTCCCCATTTCGCAAAATGATAATGTAACTTCTTGTACTCATATATCAGATAAACCAAAACTACAGAAAATGAACAAAGAGCCAGCTCAGATAACATTGTTGAAATGGTAATTTCCGTGAAAAATATCTGTATTTATGTCACATTTAATTGCTGTATTTAAAATCTTACATAAATTCGCAATTGTTTTTATAGACACACACAACAGAACAAAATTAAAGTAGATAATTAATTATCTACTTTAATATTTTTCTGTTGTGTTTTTATTAACGCTTTCAAGGTCACTGAAAAAAAGACATAATAGAAGTTTTATTATTATGACGTATATTAGCGTACATTGTCCCTGAACGTGTTAAGATAGAACATTCTGAAAGTTTTCTTCGTCGTAAATAGCTGTCAAATATTTAGATGTTTTGAATATTTTATCAATATTTAAATTAAATAACCTCCTCTTTTTAGGGTTCCGTACCTCAAAAGGAAAAAACCCCTTATAGGATCACTTCGTTGTCCGTCTGTCTGTCTGTCAGTCTGTCAAGACCATTTTTCTCAGGAACGCGTGGAGGTATCAAGTTGAAATTTATATCAAATACGTAAATCTATGGTCCCTTGAAGCTATAAAAAAATCAATCTTCTAAGTCAACGTAATAAAAGAATATGGCGATATAAGTAACACTATTGCGACATATTTCGATACTCGCAAATAAATCAAAACCTATAGGGTACTTCTCATTGACCTAGAATCATGAAATTTGGCAACAAGCAAGGTCTTACTGCACAAGTAAAGGAAAAAGTCCGAAAATAGTAAATTTGCAGTTCTCTCACATAAAAAAAAATTGCGAATATCTCGCACATAAATCAGAACCTATAGGGTACTTATTGAAACTTGAAAAAAAAACGAGCGTTGTTTCACTTGAACTTTTATTCGGAATGGATCAACTGTCACGCAGCAAGCTCACATAGAGAGCGACCACAGATAAAATATACATTGTTGTAGAAGAGGTTTAGCATACTCTATCCTTATTGGGGTTGGATGTAGTAACATCATACTAGTTATATTTTATATAAACCAACACCCCCACTATATAAAATAACAATTTAAATACATACTTATTTTTAACTATGTAAACCGATTGCAGTAACAAAAGCTTGATGTTTACTTGAAGTTAAACTTTTGGTCAACAAATCTGCTGGCATTTTTGTGGTGCATAGATACTCAACATTTACAAACTTTTGTGCAATTATTTCTTTACAAAAATGAAATCTTATATCTATATGCTTAGATTTGTTATGGAAAACAGGGTTAAGTAATAATTTTTGAGCACTTTGATTATCATTGTAAACTACAATAGTATATGACCTGTCTGTAATTTCACATTGCAGGTTTCTTAGGTAAATTGCTTCTTTACAACTTTCTGAAATTCCTATATACTCAGCTTCGGTGCTGGAAAGTGCAACAACCCTTTGTTTCCTGCTTTCCCAGGATATTGCACCTCCTGATAATTTAAAAACAAAACCTGTATATGACCTTCTACTAATAATGTCATTACCCCAATCAGCATCAACATAACCAAGTATATCAGAATTTTCCTTTGAATCATATTTCAAGGCATAACATTTGGTTTTCTTTAAATATTTTAAAATACGTTTGGCATGTTGCCAATGTTCCTTGGTATGACAGTTATTAAATTGGCTCAAATAACTTACAGAAAACGATATATCAGGACGACTTAAAACTGATAAATACATCAAACTACCTATCAACTGCTGGTATGGTATGCTTTTATCACATTGGTTACATTCATTGAGATTCAATTTACATTCCATGGGTGTATCTGATGTGTGACAATCTACCATGTTAAATTTACTTAACAATTGATCTATGTAATTCTCTTGGTCTAATGTTACAGAATTTTCATTATACTTAATTCTCATACCCAAACATTGCCTTATTTTACCTAAATCTTTTATCTTGAAGTTACTTCCTAAAATCTTTTTCAAATAATCTACTTCCTTACAATTATTAGAAAAAATAAAAAAATCATCAACATACAGAGCAATTATAGTTTTACAACTTCTGTTACCTTTGACAAACAAACATGGTTCAAATTTTGACTTGACATACCCTATATTACTTAGACAATCCTCAACCCTTTTATACCACATTCTTGAAGACTGCTTCAACCCATAAATGGCTTTCTTTAATTTTAACACTTTACCATCATTTATGTCACCAAAACAATCTGGTTTTTGCATGAAAATATCTTCTTCAAGATGTCCATTTAAAAAGGCTGTTTTAACATCTAAGTGTGTTGTCTCTAAACCTAATTTTACAGTCAAAGCAAATAATAATCTTAAGGTTGAGAACCTTACCACTGGGGAGAAAGTTTCGGTGTAGTCTAGTCCATGTCTCTGTGTAAAACCTTTAGCCACTAAACGCGCACGATATAGAACTTTATCCCTCACATCACGCTTTTTCTTTAATACCCATTTACACTGAACAACACAACCACTCGACGGTGCATCCACAAGCTCCCAAGCTTGGTTGTCCGCGAAACACTGAAGTTCCTCCTTTACAGCCTTCTCCCAGAATTCCTTTTCAGACCCAGTTAGTGCCTCCTGCAGTGTCATCTCTCCAGCTTCATGAAGTTTCTCATTTAGATATTGTTGACTACTGAAACCGAATCTGTCAGGTTGTCTTCTTACTCTACCTTGTCTTGTAGGTACAATTTCTACATCCTCTTCCACATCTTCATACTCACTGGGTACACAGGACGAGTCTGAATCCGTATTAATTATGGAATCTTCATGAGATAGTGACCTATCCAACATCTTCTCTGCTTCCCCCACTGAAGGTGGATCTGGTACAGTTTCAACTGCATTTTTACTCTCTGTCACTGCTATAGTCGTGGTTGTCTTGTCTTTTTCTACAATTATCACATCTCGACTGGTAGCTATTACTTTCTTATTAGGCTCATACACTCGATAACCTTTACTTGCATCAGCATAGCCAACTAAAATACATTCTTGAGCCTTCTTATCCCATTTGCTCCGCTTCTCTTTGGCTATGTGTACCATTACTTTACTACCAAACACCCTCAGATGGCTAATATCTGGTTTGGCATTATGCCATAATTCATAGGGAGTTTTACCTTGCAATACTGATGAAGCGATGCGATTGTGTAAATAAACAGCTGTGCTTGTAGCTTCAGCCCAGAACATTTTGCTTAACTGTGCATCAAACAGCATGCACCTTGCTTTCTCAATTATAGTCCTGTTCATTCTTTCACATAATCCGTTCTGTTCAGGGGTATAAGGGCATGTTGTCTGGTGAACAATACCCATTTTCTTTAGAAAAATGTTAAATTCAGCATTGCAGAACTCTCCTCCATTATCGCTTCTGAGTATTTTTATCCTTCTATTTGTTTGATTTTCAGCCACTGCTTTATACTCCTTAAATTTCTCCAAAGCATCACTTTTGTTTTTTAGAAAATAAATAGCTGTCATTCTGCTGAAATCATCCACAAACAAAACAAAGTATCTTGAGCCCCCAATAGAGTTGCATTCCATTGGACCACAGATGTCTGTGTGAATAGTGTTCAACACCTCTGTGTTTCTACTACCAACATGTGTGAATGGCAGCCGGGATTGCTTGCCTTCACAACAAACAGTACAGGTAGATTTAGTGATGTCCACTTTGCGTTCCAAAGTCATTCCGTCGACTGCATTTTGCATTTTATTCAGGCAGTCACTATTAATATGTCCAAGCCTACGATGCCAGACTTCACCAGATAAGATTGCTGCTGCAAATATGTTTTCTTGAATTTTTAACTTGTAAACTCCATTTTCTAAAGATGCATAGGCAACCAGTGTACCATTTTGGTTATAAATGTCACAGGAATTCTTTGTAAATTCAACTTTATTCCCTTTGCGAATCAACTGACTTACTGATAATAGATTGGTCGTCAATTTTGGTACACAAAATACATCTTTTATATCCACATCAAAACTGCAATCACCAGCAATGGTGGTTATCTTGACATCACCCGAACACAAAATCGGCACTTTTGTCTTGTCTGCAACCACAATAGTCTGATCCTTTTTATCGTAAGAAATATTCTGAAGCCATTCTTCATTCGGCGTTAGATGCACACTGGCCCCGGAATCAACATACCAATCTTGGTTATTGAAATTTCCACTTAGAAATGCTACACTGAACGCATTCGTTTGTTTACGTTCATTTCCTTTGTTATCCGATACATCCATCGTACATTGCGATCTATAGTGACCTATTTGTTTGCATCTATAACATTTAATTTCTTTCTTATTCTTTGTTGACATTGAGGATCCATTTTGGCCGCCATGATTGTTGTTTTTCGCAACCATAGATTTCTTTGCCGATGAGTGTTTGCCTTTAAAACCACTCGCCAATGCACTATTTCGTTCATCGTTCATTTCACTTCCGGTTCCTGTTTCCATATCTAGCAACTTACTTTTAATTGCGTCGGTTGTTATCTGGATTCCCGAATGTTCTATGGCCATTATCATGGGGGCATATTTTTCAGGTAGCCCCGCTAGCATCAATGAACCAGTCCACTCGTCGTTAATCTGGAATCCCGTTCCACACAATTTTTGTCCCGTTTCTATGATTTGAGTTACGTAGTTGAGCATGGAACTGCAATTTTCTAGCCTTATCGATATTAGACGTCGAAGTAAGCTAATTCTCCTTGAAAACCCAGAATCGTCAAACAGCGCCTTGAGTTTGTCCCATAGCTCCTTAGTAGTTTTAACGTTTCTTATGTGCACGTACAATGTGGCGTCAATCGTGAGAATCAGCTTAGCTTTTGTTTTTGCATCTTCCACGGCAAACGACTTAACATCTTCTTGTTCGATGCATTTCGTCATTCCTTCTAGAATTAGGAAGTTTTCCGCCGCAAATACCCATTCACTATAGTTTTCTCTTCCTCTCAGCTTCGGCACATTTACAATGTAGTTAGCCGCCATTGTTATCTTGCAGAACAAAAAAAAATGTATCTACTAGCCTGACTAGTTTTCTTATTATCCTACTGCGAATAAAAACTACTGTTTTACTTCCGCGGGATAATTCACTAAGAATAAGTAATCGGATGCTCTGGGGTGCTCTGGGCCCATAACCTATTGAAACTTGAAAAAAAAACGAGCGTTGTTTCACTTGAACTTTTATTCGGAATGGATCAACTGTCACGCAGCAAGCTCACATAGAGAGCGACCACAGATAAAATATACATTGTTGTAGAAGAGGTTTAGCATACTCTATCCTTATTGGGGTTGGATGTAGTAACATCATACTAGTTATATTTTATATAAACCAACAGTACTTCCCGTTGACCTAGAATCATGAAATTTGGGCAGAAGCAAGGTCTTAAAGCACAAGTAAAGAGAAAAGTCCGAAAATTGTTAATTTGTAGTTTTATCACGTCAAAGAAACATTTATTGCGATTACAAACTTAAATTTTCAGTTGGAAAATTGATCGTGGCGTATATCGATGTTTGGGAAAACATGTTTTTCAACTACAATATTAAGTTTGTTTTAGTGATAAATTCATCCTAACTACGGAATCCTTCATTGTGCGTGGTCCGACACGCACTTGGCCGGTTTTTTGGAAGTAGGTAAATTATGAAATATTGCTCTGTAGTGTGTAGTAATTAATATCTTAATATTAATTATTGCAATGAAATCCATATTTACTGAATATTTTGTTTTAGGTGTAAAAAAGCATTTGGAAAGTTTCCAAATGCTTTCCTGAATGCAACCTCTTCACTAGCAACGGCTGGTCTTGTAGTATCTAATAGAAATACACGGGGGTAAATTAAAGAATTAATACTCGTATGAAAGAGTTCCTCTCACTCCAATCAATCACACTAAAAGTATTTCATAACTTTGTCAGATTTCAAATTCTTTCCTTTATATCAGCACCCTAACTGCGTAACAGAGTTTTCATTACAATCCGAGAATTTTGAAGGATCCATTGCTTCATAAGTTTCAAAAATTCGTCTGCTCCACAACGTTAATAACGCAGTGGACGTCGCGCAATTGTCCCGAAGAACATAACACCTTTTGAAGCTACGGCACTGAGTAAATTATTGCATAGAAAAAACTACATTTAATTAATTAAATCAAAGATAAAAATAGATACATCTGTGGCCGGTTGCATATTAGAAAATCAAAACTTTCCTGAGCAAATTTCAAAAGAACAACGTATGTACAAATCAACAAAGTTTAAAATAACGATGGTCATTTGATCAAAAGTTCAGCTGACCAGGGTCTGGAATATCAATGTTTAAATTATTTATTACACTATTGACCAAATCGTTTAAAGGTCAAAATGGATTACTGGATAAATTATTAATTATCAAATGGATTAACTGAAAAAGGTAAAAATAATATTAATATTAGCGAATAGCGCCTGTCTGATACAGAAAGCTATAAGTTATAAGCTAGCTATAAGTTATATTATGTGGAAAATGTTGTTGGTTATACATTTATACTCCTATTTTAGTTTTAAGTTCTTTAGCATAACATTTTAATGTGTATCCGTTTATTTTCCCAAATAAAATAAAATAAAGCCTTTGCACAACATGACCGGTTTGCTAATACAAATAATATAGGCGTTATACTAATGCGGCTAGAACTTAGATAATATTTTTTTTAATTTCATAGTCCGTTGAATGCATGTTACAAACTGTTTGAAGCGTTTTCGTTTTCACTCGTGCTCGATTAATCAAGTTCTAAATAATGTCAGAATCAGAACATAGAAAAATACAAGTGTTTAAATCACAAAGGGGTGGAGTTAAAGTTCATTTCAATGTATTTTCATATGTTAAAGCCACACAGTATAAGGACAAAATTTATTGGCGTTGTGAATTATATAAATCGGAGTGTCGGTGCCATTCAAACTTGATAACAAATATATTTACGGATGTTGAATCATTATCCGTGATATCTTGTACTGACCAACATAGTCACGAAGGCAACCCAACACGTGCAGATATTGCTAATAATATTTACGGTTTACGATTTACGATATTTTTTTAATAATATTTATGAAAAATGAAAACCTGTGCTGTACCGACTGCCAAAACATGCCAAATCATTCAAAATCACCTGCCATCAACTTCTACAGACCTTACAAGTAATTTACCATCAAAAAACGCACTTAGACAAGTAATCACACGACAAAAAAAGAAATTATTGAAAACACCGAAAGAACCCACAACTTTTGATTTCGAAGTAGATGAAGAGGCGGTCAAAATGTCCGAAGGCGATAATTTTATAATTAAAGACAAAACTTTCGGGTCAAACAAAAGAGTTATTTTATTTAGTACAAAGGCTTTAATGACTTTGTTGGGCCAAGCCTTATCATGGATGGGACATTTAAAATTGTTCCTAATATATTTCAACAATTATATACTGTTCATGGCCAAGTACTTAATTGCGACAAAACATTTCCATTATTATTTGTGTTACTTACACGGTTGCATATTAGAAAATCAAAACTTTCCTGAGCAAATTTCAAAAGAACAACGTACAAATCAACAAAGTTTAAAATAACGATGGTCATTTGATCAAAAGTTGAGCTGACCAAAGTCTGGAATATCAATGTTTAAATTATTTATAACACTATTGACCAAATCGTTTAAAGCTCAAAATGGATTACTAGATAAATTATTAATTATCAAATGGATTAACTGAAAAAGGTAAAAATGGTGAAATAAAATCTGCGAGCAACTTGGACGTAGCGTTCGCCGGCCGCTGCCCGCTTTTTTGCCGGGGTGGAAAAAAACCACCCCGGTGTTCCCTTCCCACACTTGCACCGGGGATCTTGGGAGCTAGTATTACTTCCGTGATCCCCGGCTAGTGCCGGCACGCCTCTGCGGGCCACCTCAAGTCTGCGGGGGGGTGAGGTGTTAGACCCCCCCGCGACGTCTCAAAGGGGCGCGCGTGGAACACTACGCGCCGCCACCTCGGGTCCAGTGTGATAGGGGGCGGCGGACGTCCCCGAGTCCGCCGTCCCTGGACCCATTTAGGGGGGCCGGAAGAGGGCATTATCTGCCCTCTGCCGACGCCCGGTGCGCCTGCTGCGGGCCGGGTGAGCGGACGAGATCTCCCGCTCCCTTTCCGCAGCCTCCTTCTGCGACACGACTGTTATTCTAACCTAACCTAACCTATTCCACCCACTTCAAAATGATGAATCATACAATCACCCTGCGACTAGATAATTAGACAATGGTGAAAACATTTCTGCGGGATATTATAGGTATGATTCTTCATTTTGAACTGGGTGAAATAGGTTAGGTTAGGTTAGAACAGTGAGGGTGCTCGCCAGAGTGTATGAATGGACGGCGGGGCGGAGGGCGAGAGGAGAACGCCCAGCCCCGGAAGAGCGGGCTGCAGTCCGGCGGGAGGCGAAAGACGCCATCGTCGTCCATTGGACGGGGGAACTCGCCACTGCAGCCTTCGGCCGCCGAACCCTCGACGCGATTGGGCCAGTCCTGCGAGACTGGCTCGAGCGGTCGCACGGGTTCCTCTCGTTCCGTCTTGTGCAGGTGCTGTCCGGACACGGTTGTTTCGGATCGTACCTGCATCGAATCGGACGGGAGGAGACGCCGTCGTGCCACCACTGTGGCGCGGCGGAGGACACGGCGCAGCACACCCTCGAGGTGTGCCCGTCGTGGTCCGAGCCGCGCCACAGTCTGAACGCGGTGATTGGATCGGACCTCTCACTTCCCGGCTTGGTTAACGCCATGCTGAGGGATGAGGGGTCCTGGGCGGCAGTCGCCTCCTTCTGCGAACACGTCATGTCCCAGAAGGAGGCGGCAGAGCGCACGCGGGAGGACGATCCTGCCGCGGCGCCGCTCCGAAGGCGGAGGAGGGGTCGAAGAAGACGTCAGTTTGAACGTCATCTCCGACTCCTCCCAGGTGGAGGCCAGCAGGCAACGGGTGCGGGGGCACCCTTACCTGTATTGCACAGGCCTCCACCAGTGTCGGACGGGAATGGCCAGGTGTTCCCGGCCATTCCCGTAGCCCCCCAGTAACGGGGGGGCATGAGGGGCCCGCCAGCTAGGCGGGCATGCGCCGGGAGGGTTGTGGAAGAAAAGGCTGAGCCGTTATCCCATGGCCCTCCCAACACGGCGATGTGGGAACACCGCTGAGTTTTAGTGGGTATACTGTAGTGACAGGAGTCCCACATACCCCGACTCGTCCCCCACGAGCGGGCATGCGTAATGCATTTCTCAGCGTGAAAAAAAAAAAAAAAAAAAAAAAGGTTAGAACAGTGACTAATCACGCGCGAGCCGAGCGAGCGCTACTTCTCAAAATAAATCAATCTATCTATATAAATAAAAAGACAAGTCCTGACTGACTGACTGTTTGACTGACTCATCAACGCCCAGCCTAAACCCTTGGACCTAGAAAGCTGAAATTTTCTACAGAGGTTCTCTTTATAATGTAGACAAGAAATAAGAAACGATTTTTGGAAATTCTACCCCTAAAGGGGTAAAATAGGGGATGGAAGTTTATATGAAAGTCCGTCAGTTTTGAAGTTAGGACCTTCAAATTTTGTATTTAGGCTGACGATTGAAAAATAATATATACGTGTTTCAGTGTTTTTAATAATTCCACCCCGAAGGGTTAAAAAGAGGGATGAAGCTGTGTATGTAAAGTCCTTCATTTTAGAATGTAAAAATCATTAAATTTATTATCTAGGCATGGTCGGAAGCTTTAGAATTTCTACACTTAATGGGTGAAAAGGGTGATAAAATTTTGTTTTTAATTAAGTTCTTTATTTTTTAAGTTAAAATCACTAATAGTTCGCTTATGGTTTGTTTTTTTTTAATTTCAACCCACAAGGGGGTGAAAAGGGGGATAAAGTTTTGAATTGAAGTTGTTCATTCGCAAAATTTTGTATTCAAGTAATAATAATAAAGTTGATAAACTTGAAACTTGGCACGAATACTTACCTAAGTAAATAATAAAGTTTTCAATTTTTAGTTTTTTCAAAGTTCCCCCCGAAAGGGGATTGGGGGATGTCAAAGTTTGTACAGCAGAATTTTAACTCGCAGTCCAATTAACTCGAAACCCAATATTTACACTTAAAACCAAAAATATAGAATAACGTGTATCAGGGTCCGTCTAACGGGGTGAAAAGGGGTAGTCAAAAAGGAAACCATGTCTGACTGGTAACACACAGCTCAAACCACTGAACGGATTGGGTTGAAATTTGGCACATAGATACTTATTATGACGTAGGCATCTGCTAAGAAGGGGTTTTTGGGAATTTGACCTTTAAAGGGGTGAAAAGGGGGAATTCGTTTGTATGAAAAATCTTATTCCTTGAGTTAATAAATCTGAAACTTGGCAGAAATACTAACCTAAGTAAATTATAAAGTTAGTAATTTTTGTTTTTTTAAATGGGTATTGGGGGATGTTAAAGTTTGTATGGAAGAGTTTTAACGCGCGGTCCGATTTACTCGAAACTCGGTATTTTATATAATTATACCTAATGCTCACAGAATATAAAGCCTTACATGTTTTTGGGTTTATTCAAATGTAACCCTTACGGGGCAAAAGGGGGTTTTTAAGTTTTAGGGAAGGATTTTACTGTGCGTCTTGATAAACTCCAAAGTAATTGAATAACACATGATTGAATATTTTTCAAAAATAAACTGCTTTTGGGGTGAAAAGGGGGACACAGTTTATATCAAAATTATGTTTCCTTTGATCAATAAACTTGAAAACTGCCCCGTATATTTTCTTAACCTTTCACGGAACGCGCGGCCCGCGGCGCGGCATCCGCGCTCTCACGGGGGATACGTGTGGGCCGCGAGTAGAACGACTATAAACATACATTTTCGAAAATAAAATTTTAAAGGGGGTGTTGAATTTTGTGGGGGAAAATAATTGTATGGAAAGATATATCGCGCGGTTCGATTAACTTGAAACTCGGTATTTATAGTTAAGATCGGAATTAAAGGAAAAGGTGTATCAGGGTTGTCAAAAAATCTACCCCTAAAGGGGTGGAAAGGGGTAGTCAATTTTAAAGGGGATGATTTTATGTTTCGGATTGGCGCAAAAATGGCTAAACGGATTTAGATGAAATTTGGTAACATAGTTTATAATCTGTAACATTTTTCCGACATCCACGCGGGCGAAGCCGCGGGCTAAAGCTAGTAATTAATAAGGTTAGGTTAGGTTATGTGAGAGTCCTGGCGGAGGAGGCCGTATCACGGGGTTGGGTGATGTTGGCGGTGTCCTTGGACCTCTCCAACGCCTTCAACACCCTGCCCTGGAGCGGTATTCGGGAGGCACTGCGTTACCATCGGGTGCCTTCCTACCTCCGCCGCATCGTCGGGGCTTATTTGGCGGAGAGGTGTGTCACCTACATGGGACGTGATGGCGGAAACCAGCGCCGCATGTCGTGCGGTGTTCGTCGGAAATCGCTGTCGAGTCCACCATGAAGTACCTAGGATTGGTGCTCGACAGCCGGTGGGATTTTGGCCCCCACTTCCGGCGGCTGGGGCGTTGTCAACGCTGCTTCCCAATTTGGGGGGCCCGAGCACCGCCTGTAGGCGGCTCTACGTGGGGATCGTGCGATCGATGGCCCTTTATGGGGCCCCGATCTGGGCGACTGACCTGACGGCCGGAAGCATCGCAGTCCTGCGCAAGCCACAGAGAGCGATGGCCGTCAGAGTCATCAGGGGATATCGCACGATCTCCTACGAGGCGGCTTGCGTACTGGCCGGATCACCGCCCTGGGACCTCGAGGCGAAAGTACTCACGTCACTGTACCGGTGGCGCGAGGAAGCGAGGGCGCGGGGCGAGTGGCTGATGCAGCGACATGTGGAGTTTCGTCGGTCACAGCTTCGCGTAGCCCTGGTGGAGGAAGGGCGGGACAGGCTTTCACGCCCTACCGCCGCCGGCCTCGCCACCATCGAGGCGGTCCGGCCGGTACTCGAGCCCTGGCTCGGGAGGAGGCACGGCTCCCTGTCGTTTCGGGTGCCGCAGGTGCTCTCGGGGCATGGTTGCTTCGGGAAGTACCTGTGTCGCATAAACAGGGGGCCGGACGCCCGGTGTCACCACTGCGTCGAATGCTGGGAGGACACGGCGCGGCATACGTTGGCAGAGTGTGTCACTTGAGAGGAGCCTCGCCGTGCCCTCATCTCAAGAGTAGGCAGTGACCTGTCGCTGCCGGCCGTGGTCGAGTCGATGGCTGGCAGCGAGGAGTCCTGGGACGCGGGAGAGCTCGTCCGCTCACCCGGCCCGCAGCAGGCGCACCGGGCGTCGGCCTTCTTCCGGCCCCCCTAAATGGGTACAGGGACGGCGGACTCGGGGACGTCCGCCGCCCCCATCACACTGGACCCGAGGTGGCGGCGCGTAGTGTTCCACGCGCACCCCTTTTAGACGTCGCGGGGGTCCAACACCTCACCCCCCCGCAGACTTGAGGTGGCCTGCAGAGGCGGGCCGGCACTAGCCGGGGATCACGGAAGTAATAAAATGAAATAATAATGAATATTACGTCAATGGTAAGAACAATAAACCACCTCTGTTTAGTCCAGAATTTTGGAGTCAATGTTCCGACCGAAGAATTCCACGCACACAGAATAGCGCTGAAGCATTTCACCACCATATCAACGAAATCTGTGCAAAAAGACATGTGGGTTTTTATAGATTAGTAGCTGAGCTTATAAAGGAGACCAATATAAACACAGAGAAAAAATGAAAACGGGGAACCTTTGCCTAAGAAAAAAAAAGGCAAAAACGTGGATCGACTAAAGAAGATTGATAATATTTTAAACAACATTACAGAGTATAACCATATACAAGTTTTACAGGCTATTGCCAATAATTTATACTGACACATTTAAAAATTTGTTTTATTAAGTACTTAATTTTTAAGTTTTTTTTTTCAAATTATTTCATGTATGTTTACTATTTTGAGGCACTGTTATTTTAATCATAATTTTTTGACAAATTAATGTGTTAACATTGATGTACTTCAAATATAAGTATACCTACATTTAAATTAATAATTCTTAATAAGAAATCATTTGTGATTATAAAATTTGATTAGTAATGATTTGATATTAAAAAAAAAAATCTAAATAAAACATTTGGTCATTTAAATTTTGTTATTTCGTTTATTGTTCTTTTGAAATTTGCTCGAGAAAGTTTTGATTTTCTAATATGCAACCCTGTGGCCAATGTCGAGTTAAAATCTATATAAAACCTTTTTGGCTGTTGTCAATTCTGTATGGATTCGTGAGCACCTGTATTAGCCTGTTCTAAGCATAACGATCAATTGAAATTGTCAATTTTTAATTGCATTGTTAGACAACCAATTTGCACATCAATCACGTAAAAATTGAGATTTTAAAATGATCGTTTCGGGGTAAGGGTAAACAAACTATGACGCACACGCGTAACTTGTTTTTATCTGTTTTCTCATCTTGAGCACACATTTAAATGAAACAAACTTAAATACATGATTTATTTTTTTAATAGATGAAAATAAAATAGTACTTATGAATAAGCTAACTGTGCGCGTAGCTTCGCTCACGGCGTGATTGTATTATTTTGGCAAATGTGTATAACGGGACATCGGGAGGCCGGGCTGTTGCATCTGATTGCTGATTTATGACCTCGTCAGCACGGGAATCCATATTGGGCGTTAGACTTCAGGAAACTTTGAAATAAATACACTGTAGCGTTGACTGTTCACTATTTTAATTATACAGACACTTAAATTACTCAAACAATTAAAGATTGCAGTAATAACTAGCGATTTAGAGCCAATGGGTTTGCGAGTGACCACCACGTCCAACAGCTGTCAACCACTGAATGATTTGACATGACGTTAGCCCGCCATGACAGACGCAACTCCATTCGGTGTTACCCGCTCTTAATTAAAATTACCTTTTAGTCGAATTCAAATCGACGAATCGTTAAAAATAACCAATGATTAAAAAAAATAACAAAAATAAATTACAACTCTCAAAAATTAACTGATTTACATTATTAAATAACGTCACGCGCCGTTACGGCCGTCCTGCATCTTCACACGTCCTCGGGTGAATAGTTTATCTTATCAGTCATCATCTGTGGACAATCATAAAACAACTCAAGTAAACAACTTAACGTTCGGTCATTCTGACCGTTTTGAATCAAACACCACAATATCGCAAAGAGCGATCACAGTTATCGGATAACACAAAACAATTATCAGATTACCACACAGGCTTGGGTCACATAGGCTAGTAACATATGGGCTCGTGCCGCACAGGCTATTGCCACACAGGCTATTGCTACACAGGCTATTGCCACACAGGCTATTGCCACACAGGCTATTGCGACACAGGCTGGTGCCACACAGGCTGATGCCACACAGGCTATTGCCACACAGGCTGGTGCCACACAGGCTGGTGCCGCACAGGCTACTGCCACACAGGCTATTGCCACATAGGCTATGGCCACACAGGCTATTGCTACACAGACTGGTGCCACACAGGCTGATGCCACACAGGCTGGTGCCACACAGGCTGGAGCCACACAGGCTGATGCCACACAGGCTAGTGCCACACAGGCTAGTGCCACACAGGCTAGCACCACACAGGCTAGCGCCACACAGGCTCGCGCCAAACAGGCTCGCGCCACACAGGCTAGCGCCACACAGGCTAGCGCCACACAGGCTAGCGCCACACAGGCTAGCGCCACACAGGCTAGTGCCACACAGGCTAGTGCCACACAGGCTTTTGTCACCAATGGTTAATATTAGCAAAGACCTTCACAGGTAAACAAGTAAATCCAGCTGCACAACTCACCTGCGCCGTTATCGGCACATTCTGACTCTAAACTATTAGTAGGTGCCTCCAAACCTACATTCAACTCCAATAGAACGTAGCACTCTGGCATAGGTCGTATACGATCATGTGCATACTTATACGTCCGATTAGAGTTCAATGCTTTTAGTAAATACCTGTCACTGTCAAGCACCTCAGCGACCTGATAAGGCCCCTTAAATTTGGGTTCTAGCTTTGTTTTATTGCGCTCATGATTTTCTAATAACTTATAGTCACCTACTTTAAAATTTCTTACTTTTGCTTTATTTTTGTCAAATCTAGCTTTTTCTACAATGGCGTTTGTCTCTATTTCCTGCGCCGCGCGCTCTCTAACCAAATGTAGTCTAAATCTGTTTCGTCTGTATCTAACGTCATAAGTTATAACGGTCTAGCAACTTTACCTATAAATAGCTCAAGGGGACTTGTTTTAGTTGTCCGGTTCATTGTGCAATTAATAGCCAGCTGTACTTCTGCTAATGCAGCTTGCCATGATTTATGGTTGCTTGTTTCTACTGCCGTGAGCATATTCTTTAGTGTGGACATCACGCGTTCTACCTGACTATTAGCGCGACTAGAACCGGTAGCGATGAGATGTAGATTAATATTATGTGCAGCACAAAAGTCCCTAAATTCTTTCCCAGCAAAACATCTACCTTGGTCGGCAATCACACGCGTACGGGGGCCAAACAATGACACACTTGACTGCAACGCCTTTATAGCACTATTAGCGTCAATGTTCATAGTATGATGCAGAAGTTCGAATTTCGTAAAAGCATCTACTGACACAAACACGTACTCCTTAGAGTCCCGCTTATCGCTGAGCTTTCCCGTTGCATCCATATGAATGGTATGCCAAGGTACCGTTACTTTCGGTATTGGGTGTAATTCTGCTTGAATTTTCCCAGAATGGGATTTGGACACTCTATATCTGATGCAATTTTCAACGAACTTCCTGACATATTTGTTCATGTTAGGGAACCAATAATGACAATACGTCTTTTCTAAGGTTTTCTCCCACCCTAAATGCATTATGCTTTCATGAACGTGATTTATAATTGACCACTGAAACGCTTTTGGTACTATGGGTAACCAAATACTTCTGCTGTTACGCTCTATCTTTCTATGCAGAACCCCTCGTCTAATTTCGTAAGTCCTAGCAAGGTCAAGGTCAAGCTCATTATGCTGAAGTTTAGCTATTATGGAATTTATTTCGCTATCCTTTTCCTGCTCGACGAAATTGACTCGCTTTTGCTCTACTTTTGGGACCGATCGTTGGACATCGGCTAAAGGTAAGGGATTTCGTGATAGAAAATCAACGGGTCCCATATTTTTACCTTGACGGTGTTCAATATCAAACTCAAAAGTTTGTAGAAAGCATCACCATCTATGCACTCGCGCAGTAAGATCTACTTTTGACTTAGACGCTTTGACTGCATTGCAATCAGTCACTACTGTAAATTATCGCCCATGCAAATAATAAAGAAAATGTTTTACAGCATTAACCACTGCGAGCGTCTCTAACTCGTAAGAGTGATACCTGGACTCAGCGCTAGAGGTTCGACCGCTGTAGTATTCAATCACGTGCAGTTTACATTCAATTTTGTGCATTAATATAGCGCCATAACCTTCAGCGCTGGCGTCAGTGTGCAATTCTATCTGCTTAGTAGGATCAAAAATAGTCAAAACTGGTATGTCTGTCAGTAAGGTATTGGTTTCTTGTCTAATAACTTCAAGTGCTGGAGTCCAACTAACTTTTCCTTTACCGGATGTGAGTCGGTAAAGGGGGGCATTTTTCTGTGAGAAACCTTGAATAAACTGTCTAAAGTAAGAAGCCAATCCTATAAATTGCCGTAACTGTGTTACCGTCTCAGGCGGTGGAAACTCTGTTAAAGCTCTGATTTTACGTGGATTTGGTCTTATTTTACCAGCAGACACGTCGTATCCTAGGAATTCAATCTCAGTTTTCAAAAAAGCACACTTAAGAAGGTTCAGTGAAAAACCGGCATTTGTCAAAGCTTCTAAAACCTGATGTAAGCGATCTAAGCCTTCTGAAAACGATAGGGCCGCCGTTGTACTGGGTGGTTTGGATCAGCTAATCGAATCTTGAACTGCCCCGTCGTTACTCTACCCGTCGGCGTGCCTACCACAAAATAATCCGAGCTACCTTCGAGCAAAGAACCTAATTGACGTTTATACTCGGTGGAAATAACAGTATTGATATTGTTAAAATTACCAAGTTTTTCGCCTACATCACAAGCTAAAACTGTTCTAATTTTTCTCAAAACAAGTTGGTTTTCACAAACTTCAACCGAAAATCCCATTGATAGCAAGTCCCTTGCAATCATAATCGAATCAGAGAGACAATAGTCTGGCACGACATGTAATAATAACTGCATTGAGTATCCCTGTATAGTTACAGTTGTCAATATTTGAACATTACACTTAACGTTTGATTGGCCTATACCTATTAATGTCACCAAGGTATGATGACGCTTGCCTGGGAGCCTATTTGCTAAACTTTCTTTAACTAGAGAGCACTGGGCGCCGGAATCAAAACTAAATGAAAATTGCTCACCGGATTCAATTGCTAGGTGATCAGTGGCTGGCTTCACAGCGCAGGCATTCACCCGGTGCTCTACGTTGCCGCTAGTCTTGGTGTCCTTTTTCGGGCAGCGAGTGGCGATGTGACCTGGCTCGTTGCAGTAGTAACACGTAGGCGTTGATGTTTTGTTTGGAACACTGCTGTCCTGGGTATCTTGCTGTTTGTTTGCTGAAAACTGGGGTTTGAAATTAGTGCTGGTATTACGCGAGTCTTTGGAGAGGCATTCGTTTGCCATGTGGCCTAGTTTGCCACAATTGTAACACTTCTTCGGTTCATATCACGGTTTCTTAGCGTCACTGTACGTATTGGACTTTTCTGGCTTCGGAGGTCCTCTTTTTCGATAGGTACACGCCATTAGTTTTTGTTACAATTTCACTCTAGTATCAATTTTTTTCAGTGTATGCTAGTCTTTGCAGCCAGAGTTACAGTAATTGCAATTAGTTCGGTCGATAAAGAATGCCATTGGCATTAATGTACTCAGGAATCGAGTAGCATGGCCGCCATGCACTCTTCATCTTTTGGGCTTTCATTAAAGAGTCTACACAATGTGGCAGCTGGAGTCTCGACGTAGACAAATCGAGCAAGAAATAAGTCTTTTAACTGAGACCAGGTTATACCAGCGAAACTATTTTGAGACAACCACGTAGCTGCCGCGCCCTTAAGTGCTTTGCTCATGGCGATAATCAGAGAACCACTGGATAATTGTTTTTCTTGCATACATAAGTCTACAGTATTACACCATGACCTGACATCGGCGTCTCGAGAATCAGGATTGAATTCAGGGAATGCTAGTTTTGTATCAACCGTGTTCGTGTCCTTTATAGCACGAATTAATTCCATCATGCTACGTTGTTGCATTTCAAACAACGTTTTCCAACGGTCGGATTCACTATTTAGGTTAGTAACAATACTCTGACCTGTTTCACGTTCCTGGGAAGTCCCTGGTAATCCCACTTCTGATAACGGGACATCGGGAGGCCGGGCTGTTGCATCTGATTGCTGATTTATGACCTCGTCAGCACGGGAATCCATATTGGGCGTTAGACTTCAGGAAACTTTGAAATAAATACACTGTAGCGTTGACTGTTCACTATTTTAATTATACAGACACTTAAATTACTCAAACAATTAAAGATTGCAGTAATAACTAGCGATTTAGAGCCAATGGGTTTGCGAGTGACCACCACACAGCTGTCAACCACTGAATGATTTGACATGACGTTAGCCCGCCATGACAGACGCAACTCCATTCGGTGTTACCCGCTCTTAATTAAAATTACCTTTTAGTCGAATTCAAATCGACGAATCGTTAAAAATAACCAATGATTAAAAAAAATAACAAAAATAAATTACAACTCTCAAAAATTAACTGATTTACATTATTAAATAACGTCACGCGCCGTTATGTATATTAAGTAAATGGGAACGTGAAGTCATAGTATTTTTGTAAGAAAAAAAAACACTATCTAGTCAGTATTTTTATTACTTTTTTATTTACAAAATATTCTGGTAGCTGCTAAAAATGCTTTTACAATGTTTTTCTGTGATCATATTTACGACGTGCGAGATTTACAGTCACCAGCACATCAGATAATACGAAACTGTCAAACTCCTAATGATTTTAAAGCTTAAAATGTTGACGGTTAAGTTCGAAATCGAATGAGAAAATTTTACAGATTGTGGTAAAGTAATCTGGCGACTGTACGTACAAAACGGTTCTGAAAAACATATTTCACTACTTTGCTCTCACCTGAACTTATTCAAATCAAATCAAATATCTTTATTTGCAATCCATAACCAACAGACCTGAATATGAACGTTAGCCACCGATTATCTGCTAACTGTTATAATTTTTTTATTAGTAACTAACTGGCTTTTGCTGCGGCTTCGCTCACGTGGAGGATGGAAATTATCCCACGGAACGTAGGTACTACGGGATAAAAAACTACCCTATGTCCTAACGTTAAGGGTACCCCAGGTTACGCTCTACCTGTGTGTCCATCGAATCCGTTTTGCCTAAAAGGCGTGAAAACGTAATAGATAGACTGTGTTACTTTTGCATTTATAATATTAAGTACGGATACGATGGAAATCTAATTACGTACCGTTGTATTCAAATAAAAGCTTCTCATGGTCATCATAATCTAATGATCTTTGCAAGTTCCTATTGTTAGTGGATATTTTTAAGATACTGGTCGCTGAATATTAATGCTGATAATTTAAGACATCATCATCATGTTATTTAAGCCTATTTTATTAGATGTCATTAAGTTTTTTTGTAAAACTTATACTAAACAATAGATTTTAAAAACTGGCCAAGTGCGTGTCGGACCTCGCACAATGAAGAGTTCCGTAGTTCGAGTGTTTTAATCCTAAAAACAAACAAAACATTGTAATTGAAAAACATTTTCTCCCATACATCGATTTATGTCACGGTCAATTCTCCAACTGCAAATGTAATTTGGTCGACTATTACTCGTTAACTCGTAAAGCCTACTACTTAGTTGTGACAGTTTTCCTTTTTATTTCGTTATACATATAATATGTTTCTGCCATGATTTTTTTCACATATAAATAAAATAAAAAATCTTTTATTATCAGGCACCGTAGGCCTATAACGTGTTAGTATTACAAGTTACTTAAAAACTATGTTAGTAACAAATTAGGACAACACAAAAACGCCTCCAGTAACAGGAAGGGTTATCAACCCCCATGTCTGACATGTAGCTTGAAAACCCATAAACCTATCCATTGTAGATCACATATCCAAAAACAACATTTAGCTGGCAGGGGAGGGACACTTTGTTCTAATCCAACGACATCTCATGTCATGAGATAGACGAGAAAAAAAAAGATCATCCCCACTTTACGTGTAAGTGAGGTACCCTAAACAATTGCCAAATGGAACTGGAAAATGGCAACCCATGCCAAATTACACCTTTCTAGTACTAAGAATTTGTGCTAAGCCAGTGGACAGATAGACAGACAGACGGACATGGCGAAACTATAAGGGTTCTTTGTTGACTACGGACGCCGAAACATTAGTTGGAGATCGAACTTAAAACCAATGGGCCTAGCGCGAACGCGCGAAGTAAACGTAAATTGGACGATAATTGAATTGGAAATACCTAATTATTATTTACTAGTTTGAAGATATTTATACCTATTGGGGATATCAATTGTTCTTGAAGCATTTAAACCAAAATACTATAAGAAAATTGTATTTTTTATTGAAAAGCGATCGAATTTTCAAAAATAGTCAATGTACAGTTTTAACTTTTATTATTTGTATAAAGACGTTACGACCTTATTATTTATGTATATAAGATCTTATTTAAAGTAAACTACCAGTCTCAAATGTCCACTTATGTTGATGAACTCTAAAACAATTACAAAATGGTAGGTATTAATTATGCTCTATTAGGGTCTAGCTATGCTACTAACAATCTCAAAATACAAGTCATGGCAAATATTGTAGCAAAGTTTATATTCGATGCTAATGATTCACTAAAGTTAATGAAGATAAATTTTAATGCATTGTTGAGTAATATAGAATCACAAAATCATGTACAATGAAAAATGGAAAATGTACAACCTCTCATGGACTTTGGGGTTTATGGCAAGCTCGTGGATGGTCATTATAAGAACAGCTGCTGAAGTATCAAAGCCAGCAGCGAAGAATATGTATACTTGCGCAGTCAACTCATCTGGAGTCCATTCTGCAATGGAACATAAGAATAAACAATCATCCAAAGACTTGCATGCTGCACTGGTAATAAGACTTTCGTCAGACATGGCCAGCCCATTGTCACTAACTAGGAGCATAACTAAAAGTTTACTCCATAGCACGCTGTGCGACTTCGAATTTGTGGACCAACCTGACTAACTTTAAATATTGGCCCCCCTTACTGATAAAAGCAGAGTAAAGCTATACCTTGCAAAATATTATGGTAAATCTGGTGCACTGGTTGTAATTTAAATCCCCGTTTAATAAAGAGGATTTTTTTACTTGTTGGATTATTTTTACTTAAGAGGGATGCGCTAAGGAACTTGTTAGTCTGTGTCAGGTTGTTTGTTGATCAAAATAATTATGATTCGCGACCGGCGACCGTAAAAAATATGTATTTACATAATTATAATCAGCTCTGGTGGCAGTTAACGAGGGCAGGAAAAGCGGTAAGTCAGACAGCCGCATGGCCGAACGCGTGCCCCTGCGCCACCGCCACGATGGTCAGCTCTTACACGCCTCCACGCACGACTACGCTTACGCATTTTATTAACTTCCATATATTCTCTTGTTTGCTTTTTAATCGACACAGTTGTAATTTCGTTTTTTTTTTTAACCATTATACGTGTTTTACAGTCTACTCACCTTTCATTTTGCTCCACTACGACCTATTGTTGCGATCAATAACTCTCTCAAATTGCAAAAAAACTTTTAATTTCGCGGGCTACTTTGGCGCTTTCACCTTAAAGCACACACATGTACCGAGGCGGACTAAGCCATAAGTATCAATAATTGGTCAAAGGTTAGTATTTATTTATACATACCGTGGAGGTACTCGATAATATTATGGGCATTTCCACAATTAACTTCTTTTTCGATGCAGTGAATGCTGGGGTCAAGTTAGTCCTCATATTCCGCCATTTTTCACCTGAAAATAAACGAACATTAACAAACCAATGTAAACAATCTACGATAGGGTTAGTTTTTAACCTGAACTCAATTCAGAACCCTTATTTCAAATTCATATAATTTTCACTTAAACGATTATATTATATACTGATTGTTTAACTACTATTGTGAACGGACGTAACGATCGCGCGCGCGTGCTCTAGTTAAGAGTATTTTGCAGACGCATCACAACACCGTCGTCGTGGTGTACGTCGAACTATCGGGGCCACCACAATGACCCAGTTACAAGTGCGGAAATCGTCATGAAGTGATTATTATAATTATTTAGGTGTCACACTTGCCTTAAAACTCAATAATGGCTGCGAACAGTCTATTAAAATAAAAACTGACCTGGAAAAGCAGTTGTATGACTGTTACATCCAGGAAAAAACGGACAGAGAAAACCTGCAACAAATGGTACGCCAACTGAATGGTCACATTCAAAGCTTGCAGGAACAAGTACAAGGCCTTCAAGGAGAATTAAAATGCTTGAAACTACAAGAAAAAAAAGAATCCTCAGAGAAACAGGAAAGTGAGACCATATCACCTACTCAGCGTACTAAAAGTGACGTTGAGTACTGCATGGATGAGGATGAACTCGCCAAAGAAACTGGGTGGATTAGGGCGAAAAACGGGAAGAAAAGGAAGTTGAACACCTCCCTCACTCCACCACCACAACAACCTACAACTAGCGCTCAGCAGCAAAAACTCAAAAGTAAAGAGAATGCAACCACTAAAAAAATTCTAGCACCGCCTCCAATCGTAGTGGACGGTGTTAAGAATTATCAAACATTTTACGACTTTTTGATTGAATCTCAGCCAATAGAAACATTTACCGCAAAAATGTTAAGCGGGAATAGTGTTAAAATAAATGCCAAATCGGAAGAGTCCTACAGAGTGATTGCTCGACGCTTAACAGAAAATGATTGTCTATGGCACTCATACGAGGATAAGCAGACTAGGCTAATAAGAGTAGTGGCGAAAAAATTGCATTCATCCTGCTTGCCGGATCGGATCAAAGACGACTTAACGTCGCAAGGATTCCAGATAGAAAATGCGATTAACAAGTTAAGCTGGAAAAGAAAAGAACCGCTAAACATGTTTATACTATCATTTAAGAATGATGAAGATGTCGGTAAAATATACGGCATAAAACATATCTTAGGGTGTAAAGTTGAAATACACCCGCTTAAAACTTCCAAAATAATACCGCAATGCAATAAATGCCAGGCTTATGGTCATACCCAAAAGTATTGCTCAAAAGAGCCAAGGTGTGTTAAGTGCACAGGTAAACACCCCAAGGCTGACTGTAACAAACCTGCACAAGAAAAACCTAAGTGTGTCCACTGTGGCTTACCTCACCCAGCCAACTACAGAGGGTGTTTAGTTGCCAAAGAGATGCAAATGTTAAAGAACAGAAACTCAAAAAATAATCCAGTAACACCTGCCGTTAAACAGATTGTCAGAAACATCGATAAACAGACATCAAAACCAAGTTCACAGTTTGCACAGAAAACCGCGATAAGTGCACATGCATCTAATAGTGTTTCTTATGCACAAGCAACAAAACCAAGCACACAACCATCAAGTCTTGAGGACAAGCTCAACCAGATCTTGAAGTACATATCCTCATTTGATCAGAGACTAGAGAAATTAGAATCAAACACTAGTAAAAGTCAATCATGAATAACACACTTAAAATAATGGCGTGGAATTCCAACGGACTGCTGCAACACCAACATGAGTTGCAAGTAGTCCTAGACACAGAAAATATTGATGTGTGTTTGATCTCTGAAACTCACTTCACTAAACAGTCTTTTGTAAAATTTAAAGGCTATAAGGTTTATAACTCGCTGCACCCGAAGAACACGGCCCGAGGAGGTAGCGCAGTTATCATTAAAGAAAATATCTGTCATTACGAACAGTGTGCATACGAGGAACCAGACTTGCAAGCTGTGGCAATATCAGTTAAAACAAACAAATTTAACGTTACAATAGCGGCCGTATACTGTCCCCCAAGATACACTATAAACAAAGAACAATATATACAGTTCTTCAGACTCCTTGGACAGAGATTTATATTAGGCGGTGACTTCAATGCTAAGAACGCTCATTGGGGATCGAGATTAACTACAACTAAGGGAAGAAAGCTTCTAAGTGCAGTTAAAGACATGCACTGCGAGGTAATAAGTACTGAAAAACCTACATACTGGCCGACTGACCACCAGAAATTACCAGACCTAATCGACTTCTTCATAGTGAAGAATATATTAGCCAATTATCTGAGTGTGGAAGAGGGGTACCACATGAACTCCGATCATTCTCCGATATTGTTACGATTAAGTCACAAAATATTACTCAGAGAAAACCACTTGACTTTAGTTAACAAGTTTACAGATTGGGAAAGTTTTAGCTTAGACCTACAAAATATAATCGACCTAAAAACTTCATTAAAAAGCAAAGGTCAGCTCGATTCTGAAGTAAACAAGTTTAGCAATAATATCCAACAATGCGCATGGAACAACACACCACTGTTTATTAAAAAATTTAGAGGATATACATACCCAAAGGAGATAATAGACCTATTATCTGAAAAAAGGAATCAAAGAAAAAAATGGCAGCAAACTAGATTCCCGCCAGATAAAACTTTATTAAATAATCTTACGAAAAGATTAAAGAGAAATATACAAGCCTTTGAAGATGAGGCTTTCAATACTAACCTACGTCAATTAACCAGCGACCATACTACGCAATACTCTCTTTGGAAAGCGACAAAGTCACTCAAAAGGCCGATTACACAAATTCCCCCTATCAGAAATGGTAACGGAAAATGGGCCATAAGTAATGAGCAAAAATCTCTTAGATTTGCACATCATTTAAAAGAAACCTTCCAGCCAAATGACAACTCTGTAGACAACCTACAGTTTGCCAATATTCTGCAAGATCAGAGAATTAAGCTTGTGACCCCGAAAGAAGTTTCAAAGGAAATTCAGAACATTAACCTGAAAAAATCCCCAGGATATGACCTTATTACGGGAGAAATCTTGAAACATTTCCCGCGTAAAGCCATCGTCAAACTTATCAGACTTATCAATGCTGCATTCGTGTTAAAGCATGCACCTGAGCCCTGGAAAGTTGCTAAGTGATTATGATTGCAAAGCCGGGTAAACCACCTCACGAAGCATCATCATATCGACCCATTTCCCTATTGCCTGTGCTATCAAAGCTGTTTGAAAAATTGTTTTTAAAACGTCTAAAACCTATTATAAACGAAAGAAACTTGATCCCTGACCATCAGTTTGGTTTCAGAGAGAAACATTCCACAATAGACCAAGTACACAGAATTACGAACACCATTGAGAGAACGCTTGAAGATAAAAAGTCTGCTCCACTGTATTTTTAGATGTAGCACAAGCTTTTGATAGAGTTTGGCATAAGGGTTTGATATACAAGCTAAGATTACTGCTGCCCAATAATTTTGCCGATATCTTGGCATCATATATTACAGATAGAATGTTTCGAGTGAGGCACGAGGATGCCTATTCCGATTTAAATATTATTAAAGCTGGCGTGCCTCAAGGTAGTGTGCTGGGTCCAGTCCTCTACCTGTTGTACACGTATGATATACCTGAGCTGGAAAATAATACTATTGCGACCTTTGCAGACGACACTGCTATTATAGCTACAGGGTCATGCCACAAGGAAACAGTCAAAAAGGTGCAAATCGCTGTAAATACAGTTCATGACTGGGCACAAAAATGGAGAATCAAATTGAATGAATCAAATTGAATGAATCAAAGTCACTTCACATTGATTTCACCAACAAGAATTGTGATTACCACCCTATCTTCATAAATGGTCAACAAGTGCCATACGCAAACTCAGCCAAATATCTTGGCATAACGCTTGACGTGAACTACGCTGGAAAGCGCACGTCAAAAAGAAAAGACAAGAACTAGACATGCGTTTTAAAAACATGTATTGGTTGATTGGACGGAATTCCTGCCTATCGATACATAACAAAATGTTATTATATAAGCATATTCTCATGCCGATATGGACGTATGGCATCCAACTGTGGGGCTGTACTAAACCGACCAATATCAAAATAATACAGACATTCCAAAATAAGGTACTCAGGAGTATTGTTAACGCGCCCTGGTATATAAGAAATGACGACCTCCATCGTGACCTAAAAATGGAACCCGTCACCAACAAAATTCAAAAATTTGCTGAGGCCCATGAACACCGACTCCACCAACATGTGAACGTCGAGGCAATTTAGCTGTTAGACAACACAAATATAGTGCGAAGACTAAAACGAACAAAACCATTTGAGTTAGTGTAGTGTGAAAAAGTGTAGAAATAATAGTGACAATGACACATATAAAACACATGAACAAAGTGTTTTTATTATGATATCAGACTCTAAGAAAGTGGAACGGACTTATGTTAAGTACAATCAGCACTATTCTAAGTTTTAAAATAATTATCACATAAAAAATTAGGTTAGATTAAAATTGCTTATTAGTCTTAAAGGCTAGATTGTAATTAATTATTAAGAACATGGTTCTTTTTAATAAAGCACAAAAAAAAAAACTTAAACGAAACTTTATGTGAGGGTAAATTAACTTGATATCAGAATAACTAGTCAACTAACAAGTCATAGAAATGTTTCAAGTTATACCGCAAAGCTTAACGTATATTACAGCAGTTTTTCGAAAAACATATTTGTTTACATGTTTGGCAACTAAATCACGAACGCAGTTTAGGGTTTTCTTTGGCAGCTACTAGCTTTTACTTTCGGTAAAAGATTTTTGAATACTAGAGAAGCTAAGCTAGATACTTCCTGGTTCTTTCACGTCTCAATATTAGTCAGCTATTAATTAAAGTTATTATTTCGTTAGTATGGGTACATACTCGGTGACATATTATACAACGTGGCGATTAGGTTATCACATTAAATAGTACAGCAGTTATTACAAGTTGTTATCAGTCTGTTAAAATAATAAAAATAAAAATAGACCTAAAAATAGAAAACTGAATTTTTCTAACAAACTAAATAGCGTAAAAATTGGCAATAAATAATCCACCCTTGATACTATAGGCGGCGGGCGGCGCACACGCCAAACGACAGTGAGACTAGCGGAGGGTAGGTACTTGCGCTCACGCGCGGGGCGTTATAATACATGATGTTGTTAAATACTAAAAGGGAAAAAAAGGTCTCACGGGTAGAATGTTAACTTTTATTAATTATTTTATTTATGTATGCTTAAAATACGTAATGTAGAATACGTGGTTTGAATTAATGTGATAACCTAATCGCCACGTTGTATATTGATAGATACAGCTCTGAAAAACGGACACGCCTACTCCTCATCGATATGACCATTAGCCAATAAGTTCGTCGTCCCCGAAAGGATCTGGCGACATGTTGGATAGATTATAAGAAGGCCTATGACTCGATGCTACATACATGGTACATGAGGGTGCTGGATATGTACAAAGTTGATGTAACTGTGGCCACAGAGGAATAGCGAGCCGATAATGATCAAGTGAGGCTTATTTCAGCGTGAGTCCACTTTGGTTCTATTTAGTCTTGAATCCTCTAACCACACTGCTGGAGGATTCAGGTCTATTAGGCTATCGGCTCAGAAGAGGTGGTCAGGCTATATCTCACCTCCTATATATGGATGACCTAAAGCTCTTTGCCCCCAACAATTTACGACTGATGGAGCTACTGAAAGTAACTGAAACTTTCAGTAGCGCCATTAGGATGGAATTTGGTGTGGACAAATGTGCGGTCATGCATAAAAGCGAGTGGAAATTGTGGAATTTGTGGGAACCACACTCTCGGATTCCATAAACTTTAGAGCCCTCTCTGCATCGGAAACCTATTCGCATTTGGGTAAGTCGGAAGCGTTGGACATCAATGTTACTGACTTGAAGCAATCGTTAAATGAGCGCTTTTTGGCTACCTGAAGAAAGTATTGAATAGTCTTCTATCAGGGCCATCAACGGTTGGGTCACGCTGGCTTTCATGTACTCTTTTGTCATACTCAAATGGACTCAAACCGAACTCGACGCCCTAGATAGGAGGGTCCGTACGCTGTAGACTGCATATCGAATGCATCACCCACGTCATCGGTAATGAGACTGTATATTCCGCAAAAATGTCACGCAATCGCGAGATATGCAGTCGTGGGAATGCATCGAGATGTGGTCGCGGTGGACAACAGCCTCATTCCGCTTTCCTTGGCTAAAGAGAACTGGCGCAAGCCTGTAGTGCTTGACAATAACGATCGTAGGGAGGTATGGCAGAGTAAGGAGCTTCATGGACGCTTTTTCCGGGCCCTACATGAGCCCGATGTAGATTTGCTTGCGTCCGTAGCCTGGCTGCGTTTCGGTGACCTCTTTGGGGAAGCCGTAGGTTTTGTCTGTGCAATTATGGACGAAGTTATCATGACGAACAATTACCGGAGATTTATTAATATTCAGGGTGGAAGGGACATCGACGCGCATCCTGTTACCATGGATTCAGTACATCATTCTTGACCCCGTGCGGTAGTATTTGTCGTCGGTTATTTTAAAAAAAATTCGCTGTTCCATACATTTTGACCGAGTAGGTATTGCACTTCTGTAGGAAACAATTGTTTTCTTTTTAATTTCCGACGACAAATTTTACCGCATGGGGGTCAAGTATGATGTACTGAATCCATGGTAACAGGCTTCGCGTCGATTTCCCTTCCACCCAGTATAATAAATCTCGACGGAAACCTCGTGAAAGCCGAGAAAGATAAACAAATTGAGTACCTTGACTTGGCTGTCGACATGTGGGATGTGGACTCAGCGATCATTGTGCCGATAGTCGTATCAGCCAATGGCTTAATTGCCAAAAGCCTCGACCAACTTCTAAGGAGGCTCTCGTTGGGCAGCTGGATTAAGGGCTTGATTCAGAAAGCGCCATTTCTGGACACGGCTTGCATTGTTAAGAGGTTCCTCTCTCTGGAGCCTCGACCTTGGTAGCTTGTACCCTGTTCCCGATACCGGTGGGCTATTTTTAAATGTTTATTATATTCTAATATTCAGAAATATTATTTATATTTATCTAAGTATATATAATGAAATAAAGGAAATAATAATCCTAATATAATATTATAAATACAAAAGTTTGAATGTTTGTTATTCAATCACGGAAAAACGGCGGAACGGATTTGGATGAAAAATTTGGCACACAGATAGTTTATAACCTGGATTATAGGATACTGTTTATAAATGACATGAGCAGAACCTCACGAAAAGAGGATTCATCAGCATGTGAACGTCGAGGCAATCCAGCTTCTCGATCACACAAACATAGTAAGAAGACTAAAAAGAACAAAACCGTTCGAGTTAGTGTTTAGTGTTAATGAATAGTGTAAAGTACAAAAGTGCCAAACAAACACAAGAATGAAGTGTATTCGCCTTAATAGAGACAATAAGAAAAGTGCTACTGGACACATTCTTAGTAAAGACAATTTAGTAGTTTAGGTTATAATTTAATTACTTATTAGTCTATCTATAAGGCTAGATTGTAATAAGATTAGGGTTCATTCTATTGGCAAATCCTAGGACAAGGGAAAAAAAAAAATTACATAACTTGGATATTTTGCGACATCCACGCGGGCCAAGCCGCGGGCAAAAACTGGTATAACATAACGTTACTCCCTAATTGGGCAAACGCAACCAATCATTTAGCCTATAGTTTCACGATACAATTAAATTGTAATTATCTTTCTGTTTAATTACAGTAGGTATTTTTAGAATAAAACTTAACCTTTCAATACTTGGTACAATTTAATTTAGTACCTAATATAAGTGCAACGCACTTTAATTATATCATCTTAATATGTTTATCAGAACTGTGAGCGAGTTATTATTCAACAGATGGTAATTTTGTCACTAATTGTGTTTTTGTGTTAACTTTGTTTACGATAATTACTTTGCTACTTTATTCAAAAAGCAAGCTTTCGTTGAAAACAGAAACATGTTCAAATGTATTTAAAAAAGCCTTATTAAAGCCAGGCTCTTCATGACTACTTAAAGAAAACCTTGTTTACGCATGTTTTGGATAAAATAGAAATACACGAGTATTTAAATATTTTCTGAAAATCAGAGACAGTAAGCTTTTAAATATCTTACATTATTTTCTGAATAAACAGCTTTAATTTAGTATTGTTTATTAACAAAGTGAAGTTAATTATTGTTGACTTTTTTATTATAATTAAAACATACATACAATCTCGCCTGTATTCTCCGAAGGAGTAGGCAGAAGTGTACCAAACATGTCCTACATTTCAAACTTAAGTCGCTGAAAACACCTAAACCGCGGTACTGTCAGACTGCTTGCAAAAGAAAGAGAAGCGCGATGACACAACGCTTGTAATTTATTGCAAAATATGAAGCAATTATCTATTTACTGAAAAATTAGTTAAGTAATCGAAAATAAAAAACAAGCAAGTTCTGCATACAAATAAGACGTTCTTGTTATTAATTAAATACCAACCGTACGTTGATATTCAAAGTAAAATGTTAGTTTACCGTTAATTTGTATCGATTTTTTTTTCTAACGTGTTTTGGTAACAACCAAGTTCTGTGAAATATGTTCAAGAATAACATAGGTATATTTTTTCCGCTACCACAAACTATATAGATTCGGCAATTTTTAGGGTTCTGTACCCAAAGGGTAAAACGGGAACCCTATTACTAAGGCTCCGCCGTCTGTCTGTCCGTCTGTCACCAGGCTGTATCTCATGATCCGTGACAGTTGAAATTTTCACAGATAATGTATTTCTGTTGCCGCTATAGCAACAAATACAAAAAACCAGAATAACATAAATATTTAAGGGGGCTCCCATACAACAAACGTGATTTTTTTGCTTGTTTTGTGCTCGATATTGATAACGGTAACAGGTAGACACTTGAAATATTCACAGAATATTAAGTTATATATTCACTTTAAAAATCAATAATTAAATTAAAAAAAAAAAAAAAATATTTAAGGGGGGCTCCCATACAACAAACGTGATTTTTTTGCCCTTTTTTTTATAGATAATGGTACGGAACCCTTCGTGCGCGAGTCCGACTCGCACTTGGCCGGTTTTTTAGTTTAAGCCAAGCATACTTTTGTCATTTGCCTCTTGTCAGCGCCTTAAATGACTTCTGGCCGTGAACCTAGCACAGATCCCAACCGCGGACCGCTACTAAGAAATTCGTCATTGAAAAACCAAAAACACTACCAGGCCACAGAGTCTAAGCAAGAGGCAAACGCTTTTCCTGTTGGATTGACATACGCTTTTCGGCAACATATCAATCTCATAATGTTTTGACTTTTCATCATATTAGGTTGGGGAAAAACTCTTTTCGCATTATAGTATGTATGAACTTGTAATAAAATCTCTTTGGCTATACTATTTGTATCTGGCTGGTTTTGGTATCATTGAAAGTTTAAATTTTAAAGAACATAATTCCAAATTAAAATTAGGAAAATGTGTGATTTTCATTTTTTTTTCGTACTGTGAAGATGAGTGAATCTAATGAAGAAATTCGATACATTTTAAAATTTTACTACAAAAAAGGCGAAAATGCAACGCAAGCCGCGAAAAAAATTTGCGATGTTTATGGACCTAGTGCAGTGTCTGTGAGAGTAGCACAAATTTGGTTTAAGCGTTTTCAATCCGAAAATTTTGATGTCAAAGATGCACGTCGCTCTGGTCGCCCTATTACGGATAAAATGGATGCCATTTTTGAAAAAGTGGAGCAAGATCAGTAGTTACGACGTAGCTGAAGAACTGGGAATTGACCACAAAACAGTTTTGGCACATTTGAAAAAAACTGGGTACACAAAAAAGCTCGATATTTGGGTACCTACCTCACGAGCTCATTGAAATAAACCTAATGAACCGTGTACTCATTTGTGATTCTTTATTACGACGTAATGAAACCGAACCATTTTTGAAGAAGCTGATAACTGGTGATGAAAAGTGGATCACGTACGACAAGAACGTGCGAAAAAGGTCGTGGTCAAAGGCCGGTCAGGCTTCACAGACTGTGGCGAAACCTGGGTTAACTCGCAACAGGTGATGCTGTGTGTGTGGTGGGATTGGAAGGGCATTATTCATTATGAGCTGTTACCACCAGGCAGGACCATCAATTCTGAACTCTACTGCGAACAACTGATGAGATTAAAGCAAGAAGTTGAGAGAAAGCGGCCGGAATTAATCAACAGAAGGGGTGTGGTTTTTCATCATGATAACGCTAGACCTCACACATCTTTAGCCACTCAGCAAAAACTAAAAGAGTTTGGCTGGGAGGTGTTAATGCATCCGCCGTATAGTCCTGACCTTGCACCTTCAGATTTCCACCTGTTTCCGTCTCTTCAGAATTCTTTAGGCAGTGTCAGGTTAACATCACGAGAGGACTGCCAAAACCACTTGTCGCGGTATTTTGATCAGAAGTCTCAAAATTTCTATAGCAATGGGATCATGTTCCTACCTACAAGATGGCAAAAAGTTATCGGACAAAATGGTACCTACATAATTTAGTTAAATGTATATGTTATAGTCAAAGTCCGATACACAGTCTCTTCGCGGAAGGACTGGTTTATCCTAGGTTTGGCCAAAGCCATCAGGCAATCCCCGAAATACATTTCAATTTCGCCCTTTGCCTGAAGTATTTTTAGTCAAACCCAGGAGCTCCTAACTTTTCAGTCAAACGTCGAAAGTAAATTATTCTGTTTCGGTTTTGGCCTAGTCAATCCTAGAAGCGACTGCAAAACTCGGTCAAACGTTGATCTGAACATGTTTAAACAGGTTCATAATGTCTCTCGCGGTGTTCCGACCGATTGTTTTGTCATTTCATGTTCGTTCATTGAGCGTGCGGGCGTGTAATTGTGAAAAATGATTAATTTTCCATTTTAATTACTTAAGAAATTATTAAAACAATAAACATCAAAATTTTAAAAATGTTATTTTTTTATACCTAATCTTACAAACTAACCTCCGTATATTCCAAAGCATTTATTTATTTATTTTATACTTTATTGCACATCGTACAAAAGGCGGGCCTAATGCCACACGGCATTCTCTCAAAGCATCTCAAATATAAAAGTGAAAATCACGTAAGCTGACCAATCAGGTGTCAGAACTGGCAGAGTTAAGCGGTTCTTAAGACTTGAAAGCTGCTTAAATGATAAAATGCTTCCAAATATACGAAGATAAGACACTTCATACCTATATCGGAGTTTGACTCGTCAAACCCCGATTTAATAAAATTGTGTTTTGACGTTTGCCTGACCAAATTAGTCTCTCCCAGGTTTGACGAAAATTGTTTAGTCAAAGGCCGAAAATTTACATTTGTTTGGGCTTTGACTAAGTCATTCAGTCTGATCTGAGGATTGACCAGTCCAACCTAGGAGCGCCGGAGCTTCGGAGTTTGCCTATAACATATATAAACTATATTAAAAAATGTTTTGAATTTTCTTAAAACATGCGAAGAAACTTTTTCCCCAACCTATTAGTTATCGTTGACACGGAACGTTCATTATAACCTGACGCGTGGCGCGATTAGTAGCACTGCATTTTGTAGTCTTATTTTCAATACCAATAGAACTCAAAATGGCGACAGACAGAACAGAACTACCTATCACATGACTGTAAAATTCAGTGCTACCAATCGTGTCACGCCTCAAATTATAATGAATGCACAGTAGCCCTCTGAAGACCAAAAAAAACCCCTTAAAATAATCCACTTATTATAGTAACATTCAAATAGTAAACAACTGATAACTCCGCAATTCATGACAATCGGACATTGGCGCAGCTTGAGAATTGGTGTAATAACCAATTGGCTCCTCCAATTCCAATCCATCCAATTTCAATTCAGCTCTGCATTCGGTTAGAATGGAAGCTGACCCCAACATAGTTGGGAAAAAGCTAGGTACATTGATTGAAGGATTTAGAAGATCATAGACTTTAGATGTGGTATTTTGTTGCATGTAAAATTGCCCATTGTGCGATTGCTGGATTTGGGCCCGGTTGATAGCAATAGGCTCGCCGCCTATTACATGGGACTTAAACATAACTAGCGACATGTGGGTGTACTATAGGTACACCTCTGCCCAACCCTTCGGAGAAACAAGGCGTCGTAATGTGTAAAATTTTGCTTTCAAAAGTACCAATGTACATAATAACACAGTTTAATTTTAAAATTTACTTTTTAATAGCACAAATTTTCCAGAGAACAGAGGTTCAGAATCTTAGCTGAAGAACTCCCGGTGATCAGTGAAGTGATCGATGTCTTTGACGGTAATGATCTTGATCAGGTCAGCATCCCGGATGAGGAGTATTGGCATTGTGAACTCCGCGAAACCCACGTATCTAGAAATATCAACAACAGTCATGATTATGTGGCGCACAGACCAGGGAAGCATGACACAAATGAGAGTAAACTTACACCCCTATTCAAGAACAATACTATGAGGTCTCACAGTGCACATCAACGCATAGGGCCGGTAAATCCGATTCATATACAATACTTGAGTGATGTGCAACGCTATGCGTTCACTTAAAAGGAACCTTACGTAAAGTAGCTGGACAGCTATTTTATCAGCAGCTATTTTAACCAACACATAGTGTAGCTTATTGTAAAAAAAAGGTCTGTGTCAAATGATAATGTGGTCCACAGATGTGGTTGTTCCTGTGTTTTGTATCCATTTGTGATATTTTATTTTATTATTCATTTTAACTTTTTTAATTCAATATTTTTGGCGTGTGTCCGTTTGTTTGTGATAGGCCGCTCCTGCATTTTTTCATTTAGTTTTTTTTTTTAATGCTACAAAGAGCTATCGTTCCGATACAGAAAACGGTAGCTTCTTAAAACTGAAGCAAAATAAAATTATATTTAATTGTTATTAAATAGATAGAATAGATTTTATATTATTGTAGATAGTAAATTTGTTGTAAGATGTATAGGTACAATTAACCAAAAATTTAATTAATTATTATTTAGTGATAATACTATAAAATCATTAAGTAATATTTAAAAAAAAAACAGTAAACACACCATTAATTTCTTTTGTTTTTGGAGAATTCGAAATCGTATGCACATCCATTGATAACTAAACAATTGAAGATAACTAAACAATTTTTTGTTTGTCGATCCTTGAAAACAGAGTACTTTTTATTATTACCTAAATCACCACAGTTGATGGTTTATATTTCACAACTGACTACACGTTTAAAGGTTATATTTATGTCGTCCACACATCTGCCAAACACTAAAGCGAACTTAGCAACAGAAACGGACCAATCACAGATCTATAATCGCCGCTGTGCGTTCGCATAGTAAAGTGTCGCTTGAGTATTGTTTGTGAATTAAATGGCCTGCCATGACGAACGCAGTGAGAAATGCCTTACCTAGCATAGTGTCGCTGCCGTACTTATGTAAGTATCGTTCTTGAATACGGGGGTTATACTTGGCAGTGGCTGGAACAAGGCTGACAATGCTGATAACAATAAATGTGCAAGAAACTAAAGTTATGTTTACACTTATTGCTGTCTTTTCCTTGCACACAAACTATGTAAGAGGTGGACTCAGATAATACCATACGTTTTAGGTTAACTTCGACACCTCCGAACATATTTATTTATATGTCTGGATAGAGTATCGCGATGCAAAAGAACTAAAAAAACAGGTAAACTTTGTTATGCTCGTTTGCGTGACAGCTACATCTTACACTCGAGCCACGTTTTTGTGGTGTCATTGTGTTATTCTAGTGTGCGTGCATTGTGCAGCCAATTGTTGGACGCAATATTTTTCGACGAGTTCACAGAAAAGAAAAGAATGAAGAAAGAAAATACGTTTATTTGCGGTAAACATAACGCAAAGAAATAAAAACACAAACACAAAAGAACAAGTTGACGGGAAATATGCGTCACGTTCACGCAAAACGGCCATCGCTCAGCATAATGCTGTGACCCTATGCGGTACAGAGCCCCAGCGCTGGTTTTCAGCGACAGCCGGCGTTGACGTGATGTCACAGTTTTGATGTCATCTAGAAACATGCACGGGAGTCTAAGAAAAATATCAGTTGCGTAGCATTTGCACCAGGAGTGCAGGTGTGACTAAGAATACAATGAACACGTGGACAAAGCATAAACGATATACGAGTATGTCAGGCATACCCACTAGTAAAATCAAGACATAAATAAGAAAATGGACAGGCACGTTAATTTAAATAAAGCATTGGCGCTCGAAAGTAGCTATGGAAATCATTACCATTTTATTTATTACACGACTGCCCAAAAAAAGGAGTGTTATGTTTTCAGGGTTCATGTATGTATGTATGTTTGTGAGTTTCTTTATTCCACCATAACTTCTAAACGGTTTAACCGATTTTAATGTATGTGGTATTGTTAGAAGCGTTGAACTATTCCGGGCATAGGCTAGTGAACATTTAAAAAATATAAAGAGAGAGCCATGGTTCATGAAAAAACCGGTAATAATTTGTTTTTTTCATGAAAATTTGACTACGTATACTATCACCGTCTAGAGCTTGCTTAGTGCATAACAAAAATATATAACAGTAGTATTCAATATACATTCGTTCACTAATAACAGTAATAACAAAATAAATTAAATAAATATTACGGTAGTATTCAAAAACCCACGTTTCCACGTCGTGATTGTCAATTTGTGTTTTAGAACCACGAAAGCTTATCAACGAGCCCCATGACAAAAAGTCTCTCCAAGAACTGAATCGCCTTAGAGATCTTATTAATAAATCATAAGAAAAATAATTTCGAGTTCCAAAAAAATTAAAGTTATCCTTCGTGCCACATTGTGCGTTTGCAAAAATATTGTTTGGTCACTAAAAGGTATAAAATAAAAAACAATAAATTAAAAAAAATAAAAAAACACGCCTGCCATATCAAAAAGTGAACTAAAAAATCATAAACAAGTTACATGATTTTAGTGTTCAATGGCCACAAGGTAGGTACTAAATAGATTATAATATTTACTGTGCAATTAAAACGCCATTGTGCCCAAAAGTGGAAAACAGAAAATCAATCTTTTCATTGCAGTCGGGGGACCTGTAAAGAACTATTCTAAGGATCCGTCCCCGATGCAGAGGCAAAACATGGCAGGTGCATCGTACGGGATAGATAGCTCGGAAATACAAGCATAAATACAAATACATAGATAGATAGATAGATCATCATTCTCCTGCCCTTATCCCAATTGATTTGGGGTCGGTGCAACATGTCCCTTTCTTCCATACTGGAAGAAAGGGACAAAAATAATAATAATAATAATAATAAATAAAATGTAATATGTGTGTGTATGTGTGTGTGTGTAATATAATGTAATATTGTGTAATGGACATGTAATTACTTGTAATATTCTCTATTAGTCGTCATCTCGGTAGTCACTCCCATTCTAGCCATATCATCTTTCACACAGTCCATCCATCGTTTCTTTGGTCTTCCCCTACTCTTATAGCCATCGACATGCATACTCAAAATTTTCCTCATTCGTCTAAATCACATGCCCATACCATGACAACCGATTTCCGCATAACTTTTCAGTCACCGGTGCCACTTTCAGACTTCCTCTTATGTACTCATTTCTTATTCTAAAGATTCGTGTCACACCACACATTCCTCTTAGCATTCTCATCTCAGTTACATGCAATTGCCTTTGGTTATTCCCTTTGGTGCCCAACATTCTGATCCATACAAGATACAGATACATACCTACATAATATACCAAAACTAACTTTGTCAGGAGAAATAACTACCGGTAGCGAAGAAAACGACTCCAGCAAATCACCGCTGAGATGTTTCGGCCAACTTCTGATGAATATGTTCTCGTGCTTTCACTTCAAAAGATAACCCGCTGATTGTCCACATATACCATTTTGTCATTTGTTAGATAACTGTCAATTGATAATTTTAACCTTAAGCGATATTTGCCACCGACGCGGCAAGAAGAAGATTTGTTTATCAAACAAACTAAATAAAAATAACTCACTTTTCATCCGGAATCGCCTCATGGGCCTCTTGGATTTCACCCGGAAAGTGCTTCTTCCGAAACGTAGAGTGATACATATTGCCGAAAATCGGCACCCCGGGAATGTTTGGCACGGTTGGCGCAGTGGTTAAGCGATTGACTGCTGCGCTGCGTGTCGCGGGTACACGCATACAGATGTAATTGAGGAGGATATAAAGGAACATATTATTATTATAAGTGTATCATAGTCAGAGATCAATAATTTTATAATAAGTAGGTACATACCTACTTCTTACTAATAATTTGGTAAGTATAAGTAGGTACGTACTAATTATGTAAGTTTATAGTAAGTAGGTACCTACTGTGGAGGCGGGATCTGCAAAAGGGAACTTCCGCAATGCAAGCTGACACAAAAATTATGGTTGCATTACGTCTTTTATCTTTTCTGTGGTTGCATTCAATCACTCATGCGAATTTAGAATAAGTTTCAAAATTGTTAAAGAAGCTTTTGTTTCTATCTCTCAATTTCCAAATTCACCGCTATATTTCCAACATGACGGCAATAACCTAATTATTCCTAATGTGAAAAAATGTGTAAAAATATATAAAGAATGAAGCTGTTATAGACAGACTGTGTTTTTTTCTGGATCTAATAAATAATTAATAAGTCAGCATGACTTGCAAATTCAATCGACAATGAGTTCAATTGATAAAACAGAGCTCGTGTCAATTGCCAAACTATATCTCACTATATTCCCTTATTTTTTTTTGTTCAAAAGGAACAACAAACAGCTACAATATAAATCATAGAAACAAGAAATACACAAAACTTATAGACAATATTGCAGCCCACAACGCTGTTCTCAGATTAACAATAGGATACAATGCAGTGAAAATAATCGCTAGGGTTACAAATAGAAGATTTAATATTATTCTAACTTATATAATAACTATCGTGTTTGAGATATAGAGGTATTTGTATATAATAAACATGAAATGGTACAAAAAAGAAAAATATATAAAAAATATTCAAGAAAGCTCCTTAAGTATAAGACTTTTGAATCTATGAGGAGCACATGCAAAAATGTCTATAGGTTCAAAAGTCTTATTGTAGGAATCAACCATTCTGCGAACAGGCGAACGCAAGCCAGAGTTGGACTTGCAAGTGCCCACTGAAAATAATCTGCCAGCGCGAACCTTTCGCTTGTGGACTGTCCTAGGAACCGCATAGCATATCATGTTGGACAGTTCCATGCAATCAAATTTATTTCTGACAATATTATATAAATTCATGGCTTCTAAGTACTTACGTCTATTTTCAAGTGTTGCGAGCTTATACTTTGCAAGTAAATCTTGGTATGGCAAATAATATCCATAGCATCTACAATGTAAGGTACGCAGGAATTTATATTGAACACACTCAATCATTTCAACGTACTTTTTGTAGTATGGACTCCAGACGGAAACGGCATACTCCAGTTGAGAGCGTACTAGAGACTTATATAAGCAAATGTAAGAAGAAGGCTTTTTAAAATCAACTGTTGATCGCATTACAAATCCGTATAGTTTCGTTAGTAGCTCTTATAACAGAGTCTCTTTTCTATTGTCCGACATAAAGTTGATAAAAGCATTATTTAAAGTATACCTACGAAATGATAAAGGACATTGCACACAAATGTATACAATATTAATTATCTGGCGTAAAAAGGTTTAGTGATAACAAAAGATGCAAGTCATGCAGAAGTGGCATTACTGCAGAATGTCAATATTTACGTTTTCGGTACTCCATCAAAAGAAATGATGACTCAACAGAAACTAGGAAATTGAAACTCTATTTTCAATTCAATTTGATAACTTATTCAGTAACAATTCATATTGCTTTCGAGTACAATTCAGCATGAAACGTAAGTATTAAAAATAATATTACAGAAATAAAGAAAAAATTAATTAATAAAAAAAGATGAAAGACGAAACTAATTTTAACGCTAGTTGTAATAATTTAAGCTAAAGTGAAATAATAACAAAAAAAATTGTGTTTGGGTGGCTATCAATACAGAAGTAATAATGAGGTAATTCATGACAAGCTATTTACAAGGGGTACACTACACAAATAATAAAAACTTTATTCCGACAGTCACAAATACGAATTTCAAAATACCGATTTTCATAGTTCCGAATGGTTCAAAATTCCTAATATAACAACTCTGATTTATCATTCGTCCTATTTTTATAATTCCAAAATTTAAATATTCCTAACGTTTATAATTACTATTCTCAAAATACCGAGTTTCAACAGTTCGAATAACAAAAAGTCCGACTTAATGATAATTCGAAACATCAAAAATCGTGGATCTTTGAGAGTCATTACGGGACGTCAGAAAACCGAAAGTCTGACAACCAGTCCAATTTTTTTCGACGAGTTCACAGCTTTGACTGGCTATCTAGACATATTTATATCTTTGACTGTCTATCTAGACATAATATTAATATCTGTGACTGTCTACCTAAGGGGCTTGTGGCTAAGTAATAACAGCCGCACGGGGCCATCGACCAGGTTAAGCTGGTCCGTAGATGGGTGACCATCTTTACATACCAAGACCCCTCCGTGTCTCAGAAACCACGTTGAGCCGTTGATCCCGGCTGTCATTCGTGGATCTTTGACAGTCATTACGGGATGTCAGAAAACCGAAAGTCTGACAACCAGTCTTACCAAGGGGTATTGTATTATCCAGTAACTGGGTTGTGGAGGTCAGATAGGCAGTCGCTCCATGTAAAATACTGGTATTCAGCTGCATCCGGTTAGACTGGAAGCCGACCCCAACAAAGAGAAAAGGCTAGGCAAATGACTTTCTATCTAGACATATTATTTATTAATGTTGATTTGGTATCAAATCCGTAAGTCAATGAATTCGATTGACCTTCCAATTGCGAGTTCACACTCCAGTACCTACTGCACGTATGTACTTTACAATAGGCTATATTATACCTACCTATGTACAGACACGCTTTCATCTCCAATGAGTAGGTACAGCTACAATTAATTAATTAGTGCCAGTACTAATTGATACCGCGACAGACATACCTAATAAATAGTTGTGATTGTATCTGATGTGGCGTTATCTGGAGCTGTTTATCTATGTTAATTGTTTTACGAGTAATTATATTAAACAGAAATGAACGTAGCATGTACAGGATGTAAAAAGAGCTGGCACGAAGCCGCCATCTACGCATTCCGTACCTACATCAAACCAAGTAACTTTGTGCAAAAATAATTGTTGGAGACTACTTTTATTTTAAGTCTCAAAATTCGCTGTTTCTGGTAATGCACAATGTAACGCAAGCAAAAAAAAAGGAACCTTCGATAACTCTGTAACCAAAAGGTTTTCAAGTATGGTGCATTACAAAAAATACATAATAACGGAAACCATATTTTATCAAACATCAGATTCTCTCACTTCCTTCCTTGTATATATTAGAAACTGTATTATTTGTTAAAAAGAATCCCCAACTGTTTCCGAAGTGTTCAGATGGTTCCGAAAGAAGTCAACGTGATAATCGGAGACTTCGTTTACCTAGTGCTAAAACAGCTCTCATGCGTAAGAGTGTATTCTGCATGGCCCCAAAATTATACAACAAAGTACCAAAGGCATACAAAGATTTGGATATTAATAGTTTTAATAAAAGCATGAAGAAGTTTTTAATAAATAAATGTTACTCTAATGTTGACGATTATTTAAATGATGTACTTTTGATGATGTATTTTTTTATTATTATTTTTAGATATTAATTTGATAATGATTTTTGTACTATGACTTTATTATTGTATTTGTACGCCTTTCTAGGCAAAACATGTTGAAACTTTTCTTTTTTTTTGTAATCACTCCAACTGATTGTAAACCTACACGTGTTTTTGACAAATAAATATATCTTATCTTAACGGAAAGAACATCCTATAATATCAGGTGCAATTTTCGAATACATTATGTAGGTAAAATAGTTATCGTTCACTAAACTAAGCTACAAATTAAAATTAAACGTTTGAATCTGATTGGATATTTTAGTTTGTAGTTTAATAAAATTTCCAACCATAATAATGAAAACAAGTTGATTAATTTTCGATAAATTAAGGGATCCAAGCAATTATTCAACATTACATTCAGTTGTTTATGAAAGGATTCAAAACTAATTCAAATGATTGCTAACTTATCGTAATCCTCATAACAAAAACAAAACGCTATAAATGAACTGTCTGATTATTAAAAAGGAGTAACACACACTTCTATATACTTACAGTGACCGACAAAAGTCAATTAACACTTCAGTTTTTTGACTGTGTTTTTGGTTTTTTACTTGAGTTTTTTTTGTTTTGTTTTTTTTTTGAGAGAGAGGAGCAAATGTATCGTTTACACGCACATCAAGCGCACAGTTGCGGCGCAGCTATATAAGTCGACATCATCGTCCGACGATACAGATTTCTTGATGTGTCAATGTGAAAAAAAAGACGTTATTGGGTTCACCTGTTTATTCAAGATCCTACAATTTACGGTAATTGAATTATTTCGCTACATGCTACAGTTGTGGTACTAAACATAGGTATAGCTTATCTCGCTGGTTCCAGCCCCCCTGCGAAGATCGTCGCTCTACGTAGTCCGAGACCGTCCTACCTTACGTTCAGCCGATTTGCAGTCTCCACTCAAAAACACGACTACGTACCTACGGCTTATAAGTATAGTGGACCTCGAAATGGTTTTACCACTTTTGACAAAAACTTCCAGTAAATTTATCACTATCTAACTGGTCACAGACAAATAGACCATATCGTTTTATGACGAGCAAGTGACATATACTTTAGGGTGATAAAGCAGTTACGAGTTCAACTTACCTATAGCAGGTGTTCTTGGATTTATTCTTGTTTCAAAAATAAAATAATTTAAAAAATTGAACAGACCCGCACACAGCAACTAGTTTCCAACATAAGAATGTTCAAATTCATTAGCATAATGATCAGCATCCGCTCGAGCGAAAACTGCTGAAGAGTCACTATGAAACGAACGGATGCTTTGATCGAAAATATTCTTCTCCACTTTGACGCGACTTCCATAATGAATCTTGTAATAAGTTCGTTATAATTAGGACGACTTTTTGTACTAATTGGAGCTATATTTGGGTAGAAGGGTACCTTAATAGAGCCTTGATTGTGTGAAGAAAATTCAAAATTTGTTTTTCACTTCTGTAGGATAGAATACTCTTTATACTTTTTTTTGAAGCACGCTGTTTAACAAAAGAACGCTGTGTTAGTATAGTAGCCAGTAACTATTATTTTCATTTGTGTGGCAGGAGATGGGCAGGAGTGTATTTACAGTATACCCAATCATGTAATTAGCCAGATAAATGTATATTTTTTGTTTACCCCAAATATAGAAGAAGAAGAGAAGAGAAGGGTGTGAATGATAGTGTGATGATTGACAGTCGAGTAGACAAGGGCAAAATGTGTCATCATTTCAGCCGAAAGACGTCCACTGCTGGACATAGGCCTCCCCCAAAGGCTGGGGTTTGCCATAATCGCCACGCTTGACAGGCGGGTTGGCAATCGCAGTACGGTATTAAAATGCATAGAGAACGCTGCTGCCCATTCTCTAGTAAGTCCCTTAGTCGCTTTTTACGACACCCACGGAAATAAATGGGGTGGTGCTATTCTTTACGTCCGGCACAATACTCGTACAGATCTAAGATTTAACAAACAAACACAAATGACAAATGTGTCACTGAAAAGAAAAGATTGAAATGAATCTTTCGATCACTGGGATATATCACTCTTTTATATCTTTATATGCGTATGTCATGCATCAGTAGCTCACGCTCGCGCGCACGACACGCAGCATATAAAGAGGAGTGTTTGATGGAAACGGATTGATTCATATCTTTTTTATCTATCTCTCCTGAGTTACCCATCTCTACAGGGGAGAATGGAAGAAGAACACGTGTTGCGCCGACCCCAAGTAACATGGGACTGGCAGGAAAATGATGACTCCAAATATCCAAGTGTCTTGTTGCACGTATAAGAGTCGAGAGTTCGAGACCTAAAGGCAATACTAGACAAAACATTCATCGTTTCGGCCGAAAGTCATCCACTGTTGGACTTAAGCCTCCCGCAACCACCTCCACTTTAACGGGTTCTGTGCTTCTCTTATCCAGCGGATTCCTGAGGTCAAAAAATTGTGACATAATAAAATTCAATTCAATTCAACAATCATTTATCGTCTCTTCTCAAAGCTGACTTAAAGTTAATGTGTAGGTACAAAAAAAATGTTTCAGCTGTGTTCCAAGTTTGTGACTGGTGCCTGATATAGGTTTTTGGGAATAACCTATGTCATAGGTCACCAGGCCCTGCTAGAACGACTACAACTAGCTTTTACAGAAATACCGTGCAAGAGTCGAAGTTAAACAATATGCATAACAAAAATAAAACCTAAGTAAGAATTAAAAATGCTTAATACAAATAAAAGAAGAAATAATAACAATAAAAAAATATCCTTAGGTACCGTGTTCTTTTCCGGATTATCCCAGTTTATCTTGGGCTACAATCAAGCGGAGTATTTACCTAAAAGATACCACGACTCAGCGCAATACGTCGCCGACCCAACGGTAACTAGATTTTGTAGTGATATTTTTATTATGTATTAGTTTATTATTTTGTAAGATTATTTGTTATTTTGTCTGTGGGCCTTATGTTGCCTGAAATAAAGCAACTATTGTAAGAATTTGATTTTAACAATAGTTTATATCCTAAGACACATTGGTTGACGTGTTACAAGATTCTAATGATTATCGTGTTAAGTACCTGACACTTGTTGACAGGCCTACACTGTCCTCCACACCTATTAACACTAATATTTGAAAACATTGTGAAAGCCAATTATTTTTAAAAGAGTTACCGTGAAGTTTCTTGCCGGCTCTTATCCATAAGAAACGACCAAATTGGAACCGTGCACCTAGCTTCTGACGTTTCATAAGTGCCCATGTAGGTTTATGTGAAATAAAATATTTTGATTTTGATCATGATAGAGATCAGCCGGCCTATTGTGTAAACATCTCAACGCTAAGGATTGACAATATTGACTCAGCTCACTTCATCTAAGATTTCAAAGTCACATTTTTTCAGAATAGACCGATTATTATTTTGCTTAATCCTGCACGTCTATGATTTTTCATTTGTAGAAATATTCAGACTATAATCTGCGGAACCCACAGCGTTAAAGTGGTGTTGTATGAGGCAGGAGATAGCTAGACGACATATACTCGTTAGCCGCAATGACGCGGGCGCATCGATGCGGCAATCCGTTCAGCCGGTTAGTTTGCTGCTGAGTACGATTGGCTTAATGTGGTAGATGCGGCAAAATATTGATTTATGTTATTATTTTTCAATTGGGAAAAGAAAGAAAAATCGTTTATTCTGCACAAGTCAAACGCACATTACACGGTGGTACTCAAACCAGAAGTCCAGTATTCGGCAGAAATTTATAGTAAACACACAGCCGATCCCCATTTGCTCGTAGAACGGATGGCTGATAGGGGCGAAAAAGAAAAAAAACCGAAGTGGCGACCACGTACCGGATGGCAGCGTGGTGGTTAACAAGATAGACCGAAGACCGTCGGGAATCTCCTAGGTGCGATATGCACAGAACCGGTTGTTGTTCACGTTTGCATACAATTTTATAGGTTTTTGGCCTTTTTACTGCTAGGGTAAAAGGTTTTCTCCGAACCCGAACTGAATAACATAAAGTTCCACAATAGAAAAAACAACTTTTGAGATGAAAAAATACTGTTCGAATTACAAAAGTAATTCTTTTAGACCACAATCCAAAGTTAAAATACAATATTTTAATAGGCAGATAGAAGGGAATTTTATCATTTATTAATACTGAAATAATAAAAGAGATGTTTTACATTTTGCAGAAAATGAAGATTGATGGAATATCAAATTGGAAACTTGATCGTTTAAAGTTTGAAATGATGGTGTTGGAATTACGGCGTATAGAGGTTGTTAAATAAATATAACATTATTTATGTGTAATTGTATGGAGAGTTTGAATACGAAAAGATAGCAGAAAAAGTACGTTTGTGATAGCTTAAAAATCTGCTTCGTCAGCACTAAGTTACGTGTTTACATTTTAGGTAAATAGGTTATATTTTTCGACGCCATATTTTAGTTTTTTGTTAGAGTTAGGATATTGATATTTTTTAATGTAATGCGAGGAGTGTAACGTAACTAGGTTATTAGGGTTCCCTACCCAAAGGGTAAAACGGGAACCCTGTTGCTAAGGCTCCGCCGTCTGTCTGTCTGTCCGTCTGTGACCTGTATCTCATGAACCGTGATAGTTAGACTGTTTTTTTGCTCGTTTTTGCTCGATATTGATAACGGCAACAGGTAGACGCTTGAAATATTCACGGAATATTTAGTATGTATTCACTTTAAAAATACAACAAACGTGATTTTTTTGCCGTTTTTATAGATAATGGTACGGAACCCTTCGTGCGCGAGTCCGACTCGCACTTGGCCGGTGTTTTATTTATTTACTAGCTGCTGCCCGCAACTTCGTGGCGTGGAACTTAGTGTTATCTTGTGTTGGGGAGGTTTGCATAGCGAAAGCATAGGAAATATTGTAAAGCATTTAATAGGAAGGTGTAAACGTTTATATAAGAACAATGCAACATGGAATCTAGTACAAAACCATAAATGTCAACTTTTAGCTAGAGAGTTTTTTATCTAGCCAGTGTTAATAAGTACAGGAAGGTGATCAATCTTCAACACCTTGCACCACTTAGAAATTTAAATATTGTAATCTAACAGTTGATGCAGTTGTAGTAGTTTTCTTATATTCACAAATTATAAACTGCCCACCTCTATTTCTATCTTTGCACTAACAAAAGATTACTGCTTAAATTTTGGGCCAATAAGCCTACATCTACTGTACTACTCTACTTTCAAATGTAATATAGGGAAGACACATCATAGAATTTCCTTGTAAACTACATTTACTGACTTCCCGTCTTGAGTTAGTATGAAAAGATTATCTACATGACTGACCCGCGAGCACGCCACGTACAGTTGGCCGTGGGAAAAACAATCAGACCTTAAGTCGCCACCAGCAGCTTTAAGGGTCTGACCCTGGGACTTGTTTATTGACATCGCGAAGCAAACGGCTACTGGAAACTGTATATGCAACTCGAACGGGAAGTTGTATGCGGTATATGCAGTATAAAAACAGCACACAGAAACAAAACACAAACAAAAACAAAACAGACAAAACAAAACAATACAGCGAGCAAAACAGTTTCACCTGAGCCACATCCAGTAAGAATCTCAGTTTAAATAAAATTCCTGCATAATTAAATAGGATATTTAGTTTATAAAGTTACTGGAAGTAGTTTACACAAAGCAAGTAACTACTTTTTCATTTTATTAATATAGACAAAAGTTCTACTTTTCAGGGGGTTACTCCGAAGCGCTAAACCGAAGTATCGGCCGAATGTTCGGCCGTTCTATTACTTCCATAGTTTCCTTTTTTGACTTTGAGTCGTTACCCGACTTCAAGTCACAGTTTTGACTTTGGCTTATCTCTTCGACTGCCTTTTTCTTTTCTTTTTTTCGCCGTAGTCAGCGATAGTTAGCCGTAGTAAAGAAACGACCGAACATTCGGAAATTTATGTTCGGAGTAGACTCCAGGTAGTAAATTATTTGCCCATACTTATCTACCTACATATTAATTATTTTGTTCACTAATGACGTATTGTGAATTTGGAGTGAACGTGAAGTTGTAAATTAATGAACATTAAACAATAGGGATCCGCGTAAGTCCCGTTGTACATGGCACAGTTTTTTTACGTTACGGCTCGCTAGCACCGCAGAATAATCGTTCGAGCTTGTATAATAATTATAACACGGCAAACCACCGGTTGTATGATATACGGCTACGGCGCAGGCGCCCGTGCTGTAGTGTCACCGTGTCTGTCCAAAAACTTCCCTATTGGTCCGTATAACACTGAGAACCGCGCGTAAACGTATGTGCTTACAACGGGTCTGACGCTAGCTCATTTTCGGCGGCCGCTTGTGAATGATACAATAAATACGATGTATCTCCCTCTATAACTTTTCGTAGTATTTATGCTAAAGTAAAAAATAAATTATACGAGTACCACATCGCTATCTTCGTAGTTTCAGCTCAGATTTGCTTCAGGAATGACTGTTAGATTTTTGATAGATGTTCGCGACCAAGCCGGGCTGGGGGAGATGAGACATATTTATCTGCTCCACAAAATAATTTTTCCCAATATATATTTTCTCTCCCCTATCACATTTAGGCGATACGTGATACGTAAGATATTGAATAAACAGTTTGGTCAGATGGGCAAATATTTTTGTGATCTCATATTTTGAGAACCTTAACCCCGACGATCTATAGTAATGTACGAGTATCTTTGTAGTAGATATAGGAGGTAGTGACAGTAAATAAGGTTAATAATAACAATTATATTATATTATTAATAACCTTTCTTTTTGATTAATTGTACAGTGTTTAATACGCTGTGTTTAAGCGGTAGTAGCCCGCAAAATTAAATTTTATATAGGTAATACTAGTTGCCCGGCGCGACTTTGTTCGCGTGGTGTCCCCTACACCTACCCTACCCCTAAACCTTCGTGGGCGTATCCAGAAAAACTCACCAAAGTTTCATCAAAATCGGTGATCGCGACGATAGGTCGTAGTGGAGCAAAATGAAAGGAGTGGACTGTATAACATGTATAATAATAAAATAAAGAGAAATACGAAAATACAACTGTGTCGGTTAGAACGGAAAACAAGATTATGTATAAGGACGTTAATATAAACGTGTAAGCGCAGCCGTGCGTGAAGGCGTGCTACAGCTGACTTGTGTGTCGCGGGCCCGCGTCGTGCCGTGCGGCCGTCTTACTCGCCGCTGCCCCCGCACCCCTCGTTCACTGCCGCCAGCGCGCGGCGATGTTGAGAAGGCTGGGCTCAACAATCGGTCCAGCCCTTTCAGTCAACAACAAACAAACAAACATTGATTTTTATTTATGTATATAAGTATTTATGATAAATAATACATCTATGTAAGTTAGATTAGTTCCGTATTTGATTTGTTCTTGTAGAACAAATCTAACTAATAGAGATGAATTAATGATTCTAATTAATTTAATTCTGTAAATACATATCTGCTATAGTCGCGAATCATATTTTGATCAAGATAAAACCTGACAATGACCTGCAAATTTCAAAAAACATAAGAAAATTTAAAGTCAAAGAGTACGAAATTGGTGGTTATTTTGATACGTTTTTGAAGTGAAAACTTTTTTAGGCGCGATTTTTCGTGGAGGAAAATACTATGGGTTCCCGTCATGGCCGGTCATCCCCGGTACCGACATGGCCGCGCCGACATGCTGTAGTAGCAGTAAGTGAAGTTAAATTGACTACGTGAAAAGTTTAATTTGTGCATACTGTGCATTGTTTACAGTGCACGCAGAACAGATGGCCGATGGGGCCGAAAGGTTCTGGAGTGGCGACCGCGTACCGGAAGACGTAGTGTTGGAAGGCCTCCTACAGGGTAGACTGATGACCTTGTGAAGGCCACAGCTATCCGATGGATGCGGAAAGCACAGATCCGGTCGAAGTGACAGTGCTTGGGGGAGGCCTATGTCCAGCAGTGGACGACTTTCGGCTGAAACGATGAAGGATGTGCATTTTTAAATTGTGTTTATGATAATCATTATTTTATTCAAGTGAAAACTTCTTTAGGCGCGTTGAGCGATTAGTTTTCACTTCTGTAGGCAGTCCCCATGACTGCCTGCTTTTTTTATTTTTATTAAAAGATTATCTGAAACACGACTTCATATTCATATTTATTTATTTGCATACCATAATGTGCATAAAAGATGTTATATTATAAGGCTTAAAGCTAAAGTACAGCTATGGACCCTGTTAGGGCACAGCAACATAGTAATAACTTACAATTCCAATTCAAACATAAAATTTAGAAAATAACAATTCTAATAAATGTATGTGAATCCTAACTACATAATATTAATTATTATAAATGAGAAAGTGAGTTTGTTTGTTTATTTGTTTGTTACGCTTTCACGCTTAAACGGCTGAACGGGTTTGGATGAAATATAGCACATGCGTAGACCATGACTTGGATTAGGATACTTTTTATCCCGTATTTCCCACGGGATCGAAGCTTATGCGGGTAAAAGCGCGGGGCGCAGCTAGTTATTTAAATTTCAACAATAAGGTAGTTTAGGCATGGAAGGCCCGGCCGGAATCAAGGCCCAGTATTCAAAAATTACAGTTGGAACACTTCACGCACACACACACATATTTAGTTGTAGCCCATGATCGTTAAGCCTTCTGAATACCTCTTCCAGTTCTCTTCTGTGCTGTTCTTTTGTTTCAGATGCCAATAAAATATCGTCGACAAATGGGAAAACAGGGAGTCCCCGTAGAACATTGTCAATGTGACGTTGGAACGTTTGCCCAGCGTTGCGCAAACCGAAGCACATCCTAGGCAATTCGAATAGCCCGAATGGTGTGATAACGGCAGTCTTTTGTATATCCTCTTCGCGAGTTCTTACTTGATAATAGGCCTTCTTCATGTCGATTATGGAGAAGTATTTCTTCCCCATCAAATTGTAGGTAAAATCGTGCAGCCTTGGAATGGGGTAACGGTCTGGCACGGTCACTGTATTTAGTCGACGATAATCTCCACAAACTCTATATTTGCCATCCTTTTTTAGGACAAGATGTATTGGACTGGCCCAGGGACTCTTCGACGGCCGACATATACCTTGCTCAATCATCACGTCGAATTCTGCCTTGGCTGCCTTGTACTTGTGCGGCGGCAGAGGGCGTGATTTTGCATATAATGGCGGTCCGGTAATCTGTATGTGGTGTTCCACTTCACTGTGACAGAGGTTCAAGTTCGGTCGGGTGATGTCTGGGTACTTTGCGAGCAGATCGTGGTACGGCTACGGTGTTGATGCTGGAGTCTGAAGATGATGTTACGCGGCCCACAACGGATAGGCCTGTTTTTTTGTCTATTAACCTTCGTTCGTGTATATCTACCGTGAGTTGGTGTTCATGTAGGTGTTTATGTAGGAAATCAGCCCCCAATATCGGTCTGGTCACTTCGGCGACGACGAAATTGCATATATACGGTCGACGTAGTCCTATATTCAACGTCATAGTGCGTTCTCCATAGGAGGGTATTCGTGAGCCGTTGGCGGCGTAAAGATATTCGTTTGGCGTCGTTTTTTCTCTGTGTACCCTCTTGACAGGTAATACTGAGACGTTCGCGCCGGTATCGATGAGGAAATGCAGACCAGTTTGCAGCTCTTTGATGAACAGACGGTGTAGGGTTATGTCGGTGACTTCGGCTCCCGTCGTAGCCAAAGTCGGGACTAGTTTTCCTGGCTCCTATTCATCTTGCTTGCAAAGTTACAGGGCCCCTACGACAGCGAAACGCCTCCTTGCCGAACTTGCGATGTAAATAGCAAATAGATGAGTCCCGATTCGCGGACTTGGAACGAGATCTTGAACGGTACCTGTCTCGCTGCGGTCCACGATAGTAGTTACGTGATCTGTCCGTTTTCAGCGCTGCGACCTCTTGCGTAAGTGCCTCGATCATATTCAAAATTCGATCGTTAGGCGATGGTGTCCAAACGCCTCCTGCCGGAGGCTCTACGCGGGGATCGTGCGGTCCATGGCCCTTTACGGGGCACCGGTGTGGGCGCGTTCTTTAAGGCTGCGACCAGCCCAGCGGTTGAATGCGTCCCAAAGGGTCATCGCCATCAGACTGGTACGGGGTTACCGCACGGTCTCCCGTGAGGCGGCGAGCCTCCTTGCCGGACTGCCGCCATGGGATCTGGAGGCAAAAGTCCTCGCGCACATCTGGGAGTGGCGCGAGGAGGCGAAACGCCGGGGTGAAACTCCGCTGCCGCGAGAAATCACGGCACAACGGACAGAGCTCCGGCGGGATCTCATGGCGACATGGAGAGTGCGATTGTCGCAACCCAGCGCTGGGCACGCCACAATTGTGGCGATAAGTCCCCTCTTTGAGGAGTGGCTAGAGAGGCGCCACGGCGTCCTCATCTCCCGCCTGACACAGGTCCTCACCGGACACGGTTGTTTCGGGAGGTTCCTGTTCAGGATAAAGCGGGAGGAAACGCCCGGGTGTCACCACTGTGTGGAGCGCCCGGAGGACACGGTGGAGCATACGATGGAGGTCTGCCCGGCTTGGGCAGAGCACCGCCGTGTCCTCACGGAGGCGATCGGCGGCGGCGATCTCTCGCGTCCGGGCCTGGTTCAGGCCATGGTTCGGAGCGAGAGTGCATGGGAGGCCGTCACCTCCTTCTGCGAAGCAGTAATGCTCGCGAAGGAGGAGGCGGAACGCGTGAGGGTGAGGCAAGATTCGCGCCCTCGCGCCCTTAGTCGCCGCAGGAGACGCCCCGGGCGTCGGGAGTCGACGGCGCGTTGTGTTCCACGCGCGCCTCAAAGAGATGTCAGCACCAACTGACGGGGTCCAGTAGGACCAATGCCTGCCAGGGTTACGAGTTTGTCCGAAAGGGATATCGTGGCCCTGGCACACAGGCAACGGAAGGAACACGGGTGGGTTTTAGTCAGTAAAAGTCTGACACGCCCTCCCGCTCCGCCCATAGCGGGAGAAGTTATTTGATAATTTCCCACCAAAAAAAAATAAAAAAAAGGCGATGGTGTCGACGATTGTGACGCGTTGCTAGCATGACTGCAGGAACACACGGAATTCACCTCTTTCGTTTTTTCACTCATCTTGTCGGCCATCGCCGCTAGCGAGTCTAATTTTGATGCTTCGCTGACCGCCAATACGGCTCTCGTCGTTGAGGGTAGGTGGCTCATCCACAACATTCGAAGGGTTTCATCAGGCATCTTGTCACGAGCCAGATCACGCATACGCCGCAGCAGCTGGGAAGGACGCTGGTCGCCTAGTTCAACCTCGTTGAGCAATTTTTGCAGCTGCTTGTTCTCTGACTCCTCGAAGACGGATAATAAACGGGTCTTTAGTGCTTCAAATCTACCCGTCCTAGCCGATGATAATATGATGTCGCTGATTTGTTCGACATCCACCTTGTCGAGTTGCGCCACAGCAAGTCCAAACTTCGCTTCTTCGCTGAGTTTTTGGTTCGACACCATGGTTTCGAATTGCGCGAACCATAACCATGTCAAGGGGGAAGTCTCCTGGCCATGATGGGCTCAGCATCGAGCATCTTCGGTATGCGGGCCCTCACTTGACGCGTGTGTTGGCTTTATTGTACAATCTTTGTTTGAGTCATGCGTATATACCCTCGGATATGTTGAGAACAGTTGTAGTGCCCATAGCTAAAAATAAAACTGGACTATTGACTGATAGGGATAACTATAGACCTATTTCACTGGCTACGGTTGTGTCTAAGGTATTGGACAGCGTGCTTAATGCGCAATTAAATAGACATGTTCAATTGCATGACAACCAGTTTGGGTTTCGACCAGGGTTGTCTACCGATAGTGCTATATTGGGCTTTAAGCATGCTGTGGAGTACTACACACGCCGTAGCACTCCGGTTTACGCTTGTTTCCTCGACCGGTCGAGTGCTTTTGATCTGGTTTCGTATGACACTCTCTGGAAAAAGCTTAATGATGCGAAGCTACCACCTGAAATAATCAATATTTTTAAATTTTGGTACGGGAACCAGGTCAATAGTGTTAGGTGGGACGGGGCATGCTCGAGTCCATATGGTCTTGAGTCAGGTGTGAGGCAGGGGGGTCTGAGTTCTCCTACACTCTTCAACCTGTACATGGACCAGTTGATTGGGGAACTGAGTAGCACCAGAGTCGGATGTTATATTGATGGCATATGTGTCAACAACATTAGCTATGCAGATGACATGGTGCTGCTCAGTGCCTCGGTCTGTGGCCTGAGGAAACTGGTGAGTGTGTGTGAGAGGTACGCCAGTGCTCATGGCCTCTTGTATAATGTGAGAAAGAGTGTCGTGATGGTGTTTGGGGCTGGTGGAAAATGTCCAGAAACGGTACCTCCAGTAATGTTGAATGGTGTGCCGTTATCGAGAGTGCACTCATTCAAGTACCTTGGGCATATTTTAACCACTAGCCTTAAGGATGATGACGATATTGAGAGAGAGCGGAGGGCGCTGTCGATTAGAGCGAATATGATTGCCCGCAGGTTTAAGCGTGCTTCTACGGAGGTTAAAAAAACACTTTTTAGAGCCTTTTGTTCTTCATTTTACACCTGTGGCCTGTGGGTACATTTTACGCAGAGATCGTACAGTGCCCTTCGCGTGCAGTACAATTATGCTTTCAGGGTGTTGATGGGGCTGCCTCGCTTCTGTAGCGCGTCAGGGATGTTTGCGGAATTGCGTGTTGATTGCTTTTATGCATTAATGCGTAAAAGATGTGCGTCCTTGGTGCGCAGGGTGCGAGCCAGTTCCAACAGCATCCTGGGAGTTATTGCTGACAGGCTGGACTGCTCTATTGTAAGTCGTTGCTCCAGTATTTCAGCTGGACTGCTGAAGCAGTGATTATGTTGTTGTGTGTGTTTTGTAATTGTATCGCTAACATAGTTATAAGTTTATTTTATTGTTACTAACACTGTATGAGTCTCATGAGTTACTCTAAATAAAGAATTTAATAATAATTAATAATAATAACCTGGGCTTGCCTCGCCAGTATGGAGGTATCCGAGACTTGACAGAAATCATCTCTATATCTTCTTCATACAGCGTGGTTCGCGGCTTCTGACTTACGTCGTCCATAACTTTGTTGGATCACGTCGGGGTCACCAATTTAGAGGTCGTTTGTAAATGAAAGACGAATGGGTATACGGAACAAATGGTAATGGATTTTATTGCTTTAGAACATCGCCTTATATTACCTTAGGGTATCTTACAAAATGGTGGTGGTAAACCAATAGGCGATCAACGATCAGCTCGCCTGATCCTGATGACGTAGGGAACGTAGGGAGTCGCGGCGCGCATCGCATCGACTTGTAAATACGAATGCAACGGGCTCCAACAGTCAGTGCCCGATAGTCTTCGGCGCAGGGATGTTGTCGCTTCTTGATAATATGATCACCAGTGCAGCCGCAGGCCGCAGAGGTGTCGTATTCGTTTGGAGAGGTGGCACGGAGCGCGCACCGCGAATGCGGCGCGCCCTGGCTGGCGGTCACTCAGTGCGCGCGCGCTGTGGCAGTGGTCGGACGTGTGATGCACTTGTATGATTGTGTAGTAGGTCACTACAACATAACAAAAAAAATTGCGAATATCTCGCACATAAATCAAAACCTATAAGGGTACTTCCCTTTGACCTAGAATCATGAAATTTGGCAACAAGCAAGGTCTTACAGCACAAGTAAAGGAAAAAGTCCGAAAATTGAAAATTAATAGTTTTATCACATAAAAAAAAAATTTTTTTGCGATTATAAACTTAAATTATCAGTTGGAAAAATGACCGTGGCGTATATCGATGTATGGGAGAACATGTTTTTCAACTACAATGTTAAGTTTGTTTGTTCAAGTGTCGCCATCTTCATTTTAATATTGTTACTAAAGAAAAATTAGTTCCTTTTCCTAATCACAGATGGCGTTGTTAGTTTAAGTCCATTTCCTAGATCGCGGTGTTAAGATTCCCAGCGATCTAATGACCCTCCGCGATTATTTTTTGTTTAGTTAGTTCAGTACTACATTATATGTGATTGAGATATAGACAGTGGTTTTTATTAGTATCCCTGGAATATCCTTCGCTCAGCCAGATTGGCAGTAGTACAAGTGCTAATAGGGAACTGCGTCGTGATCAATTAAACATTGGTCCTTACGAGTCGGAGGTGACATAGTCACAGTGAGTGGTTCCGGAGAGGGTGCCGACACAGTAGTGGATCGCTGCTGATGGTACCAAGGTGCTGGTGAGTTGTTGCACCGGGTTCAATACCCAGAACGAGCACCGGAGGTTGCGGCGCAGAGCAGCAGAACGGAGCGAAGGAGCAGGGCGAGTTCGAGTCAAGTGGAGGAGCCGGGCGAGTACGAGTCGAGCGGAGCCGGGCGAGTACGAGTCGAGCGGAGCCGGGCGAGTTCGAGTCGAGTGGAGGAGCCGGGCGAGTACGAGTCGAGTGGAGGAGGGAGCGTGCGTAAGCAGCGGAGCCGGGCGAGTACGAGTCGAGCGGAGCCGGGAGCGTACGTAAGCAGCGGAGCCGGGCGAGTACGTGTTACAGCGAAGTTATGTGTCAGTGGCATGTTCAAGTGGGAAGTGTATAACAATAATTTTAACATTGTTGTTTGCAAGTAAGATCTAACTATTTATTTAATTACGACTGCAACTAGGTTGAGTCCGTACACTGGTTTATAGTTTGTTAGTTATTGTTATTGATTGTTTAGTGGCTTTATTCAATTATTTGCTAAGTCATTTTAATAGTTAAATATGGAGTCCTTATTCAAGTTACAAGACGATTTAAAAAACACAATTGAGAAAGGGAGAACTAATTTCAAAAAATCTCCCAAAGAAAGGATAACTCTTGGTTATATGGAAACCAGATTAGAATCTTTAGAAGAACAGTGGTCTACATTTAATAAAAGGCATGAGAAAATGATTGAAACTGCCACAATAACGGATCTAAAACATAGTTACTTTACTTCTGACTGCCACAATGAGACTGAAGAAATGTATATAAAGTACAAATCGGAATTGAAAGATGGTATTCATAAATTAAAGTCTGTCAGTAAAATAAGTGAACCTTGTACTACAACATCTTCAAACGTCAGATTGCCAAAAATTAGCATACCTTCATTTTCTGGCGGATACAGTGAATGGACTAGTTTTAGGGACCTTTTTGTATCGTTAGTACATTCCGAAAAGGGCTTAGACAACGTACAAAAACTTCACTATTTAAAGGGATGTCTGACAGGCGAAGCAGAACTATTACTTCGACAAATACCAATAACGGCTGGAAATTACTCAGTATGTTGGGAGCAGTTAGAACAAAGATATAATAACAAACGTCATTTAGCAAATTCAATTCTTCAACGTTTATTTAATCAAAAACAAATTCATACAGAATCAGCTGTAACCATAAAACAGTTATTGGACACAACGTCGGATTGCATGAATGCATTTAATAATCTAGGTCTTAGCATGAACACCGTTGTAGACATTATCGTAATTTATGTAGTTTCTTCAAAACTGGACCCAGAGACCCGTAAGCAGTGGGAGTTGAAGATATCCTCTGACGCGGACGATCCAACTGAGCCACCAACTCTATCACAATTCAAGACATTTTTAGAAAGTAGATTTAGAGCGCTTGAATGTATAGAACCACAGAAAACATCGGGACAGGGGCGAGCGGGTTCGCGAACAGAAGGGGTTTCCAGTCAAAAGACTTTGCTCGCTCGGAGCGAAGATCCTGGCCCATCTGGTCAAACGAAAATAAGTTGTGAATATTGCGGCGATAGCCATAAACTATGCTTTTGTATTCCGTTCACAAAGATTAGTGTTGATCAAAGAAGAGCCTTTGTGCAATCGAATAAAATTTGTTTCAATTGTTTGGGTGGCAACCATTTAGTTTATCAATGTAAGAGATCATCAGTATGTCATATTTGCAAAAAGAAACACCACACACTTTTACATGTTAAGATTTAAGATTTTGTAAGATTTGTAAGATTTATTTATTTATCAATACTTTATTGTACACCAGAAAAATACATAACATAAAATAAATTAAAATAAATAAATAAAAATAAAATAAAATTTTATTCAAGTACAAAGTAAAGTAAAATTATGATTTACATTAATTACAATCGAGGAAAATTCAATTCTAACTGTAATGAAGACCAGCCTGATCTAGGTTTAAGAAAACCTGTGTTTCAGGCCATCAATTGAATCAATCAAAAAATCAATGTTAACTATGAACAGAAGGCTAAAGAAGAGGAGCAAATTGCTAGTTCAGCTAACAATGATACACCAACTGATGTAAGTCCAGTGGTCTCGTGTATGTCGACTAAACACATCGTAAGTCCTAATCAAGTATTGCTAGCTACTGCGTTGGTTAAGGTTCAAACCGCTACGGCGAATTATCATACAGTTCGAGCCTTGTTGGATCAGGGATCCCAGGCTTCCTTTATCACAGAAGCTACGGCACAATATTTACGTTTAAAGAAACGTCCGGTTAAGAGTGTTGTTTCTGGTCTAGGTAGCATCGAATCAACAGCAAATTCAATTGTAACCTTGGTGTTAAAATCAATGACAGAACCCAGTGTTATGTTAGAAGTTACTGCATATGTTTTGAAAAATATTACCTCATACATACCGGAAAGACAGGTAGCCCATCTTGATTGGTCTGAATTAGAGCAACTTACACTGGCAGACCCGCAGTTTTCTACACCCAATAGGATAGATATTTTATTAGGTGCAGACGTGTACAGTAAGATACTGAAAGAGGGTCTTAAGAGAGCGCCCAGTGGATCAATGGTAGCACAGTGTACCAAATTAGGTTGGATTCTTTCTGGTGTCACACAAGTTGAAAATAAAGATAACGCGGGTAATATCACAGTTATGCACACAGCGGTAGACCAAAATGATCTACTAAAGAAGTTCTGGGAGATCGAAGACCAAGTTCCGCAAACTAGTATCTTAACCGAGGAAGAATTAAGGTGTGAAGAGCTTTATAAAGCTTCTACTTCAAGAGGCGAAGATGGACGATACATAGTTAATTTACCATTTAAGGATGCAATACCGGCCTGTGTAAATAGTAACATAAGGGAAATAGCTGTAAGAAGATTCAAGGCATTAGAGAGAAAATTCGCGAAGAATTTAAATCTGAAAGAAAATTACACAAAGGTTATAGAGGAATATGTACATTTGAACCACATGCGAAGAGTACAGAAACCGGACAAAAGGTTAAATAAAGCAGCTTACTTACCTCATCACGCCGTCATAAGGGAGGATAAATCTACATCAAAGGTGCGCGTAGTGTTCGACGCGTCCTGCAAGAATGAAAAGGGAGTATCACTCAATGATACATTAATGATAGGACCTACCTTGCAGTCGGATTTGCGGCATATCATTCTTCGCTGGAGAGTTCACCCGATTGCACTTACTGCAGACATAGTAAAAATGTATCGACAAGTGAGAGTAGCCGAAGATAATGTAAGATACCAGAGAATAGTTTGGCGGAAGGAACCTGATGAAGAAATACAAGATTATGAGTTATTAACCGTAACCTTTGGTACAGCTTCAGCACCTTATTTGGCGGTTAAGACTTTGCATCAAGTCGCCTTGGATTATAAACAAGAATTTCCAACAGCATCGGAAATAGTACCAACAAGTTATTATATGGATGACTTGATGACAGGATGTTCCACAATAGAAGAAGGCAGGACTTTGTATATTGAAATGAAAACCTTGTTAGGAAAGGCTGGATTGGAATTACAAAAGTGGAACAGCAATAGTTCGGAATTAATGAAGAAAATCGAGACATATGAAGGGAAGGATGAAAAGGAAATATTAAATGATAGTACAAAAATTTTAGGACTTACCTGGTGTCGTAGTATAGATCAGTTTAAGTACACGGTGCTGCTTCCTTCAGCATCTGAAACTTTAAGTAAACGTATTATTATTTCGGATATCGCGCGTTTATTTGACCCGTTAGGCTGGATAGCGCCTAGTTTGATCTTAGCTAAAATACTTATCCAAAAATTATGGCTAGCAGGAGTAGGATGGGACGATAGTGTACCGGATAAAATAAAAGAAGAATGGGTCACTTACCGTCAAGACTTGGAGAATCTATGCAAGGTGCGTGTTCCGAGGTGGTTAGGAACATCAAATGGTTCGGTTATAGAGTTGCATGGCTTCAGCGATGCTTCAAAGGCAGCCTACGCAGCAGTTGTGTATACTCGATGTATAGATCCTTCAGGCAATATACAAGTCGCTCTTTTGACAGCAAAAACAAAGGTCGCACCTATAAAGACAGTCAGTATACCTCGCCTAGAACTATGTGCAGCAGTACTTTTAACACGTTTATTGACCGATGTGGCACGGGCTATGAACATTCCCAAGGACAAGGTGCGCGCTTGGACGGACTCCACAGTAGTCTTGGCATGGCTAAATAGCCACCCAAGCCGATGGAAAACCTTTGTCAGCAACAGAGTCTCAGAGATCTTAACCACATTAGAAGCAAATCAATGGGCACATGTATCTACGAAAGATAATCCCGCAGACTGTGCATCAAGGGGAGTTTTACCGTCTCTCTTACATGAAAATAAAATTTGGTTTCATGGGCCTCAATTCTTACATAATGTAATTATAGAGTATAGTAGACCATTGAATGTAGATATTAATTTAGAGGAGAATATTAAATGCCATGTTACGGTAGAACATAAAGGTTTACCGTGGGATAAGTATAGTTCGTTAAGGAAATTATTAAGAATAGTAGCTTTATGTAGAATTTTCTTTTATCATTATGTTAAGTCTAGAGATATACCCAAATACATAAAGGGGACAGAACTAGACGAAGCATTAAAGTGTTGTATAAGAAGATGTCAAAGAGTGGAGTTCGAAATTGAGTACATACAGTCACAAAGGAATATGCCTGTAAATAATAAGTCAAGTAAAATTAGTTCTTTATGTCCTTTTTTAGATAAAGACGGTATAATAAGAGTTGGTGGTAGATTACACCATGCTTCATTGAGTGACAACGAAAAACATCCTATAATTTTACCCCATAATACCCATTTTACTAAGTTGCTGATTGCAGACGCACATGATAGGACGTTACACGGTGGTCTTCAGATAATGATTAACTATCTAAGATCAGCTTATTGGATAATAGGAGTAAAAGGTCTTGCCAAAAATTATGTAAATAAATGTGTCATTTGTGTAAAAAATAAAGCTAAGGTATATAATCAGTTTATGGGTTCGCTTCCTTCATCACGTTGTACTCCATCGCGACCATTTCTGAATAGTGGTGTAGATTATGCAGGTCCAGTTCAAATTAGGACGACAAAGGGTCGAGGGCATCGCTCTCACAAGGGCTACATTTGTGTGTATGTGTGTATGAGTACTCGAGCTATACACTTAGAGGTGGTGAGTGACATGAGTACTCAGGGTTTTCTCGCAGCCTTTCGTCGATTTGTAGCAAGACGTGGCCATTGTGCAAACATCTGGAGCGATAATGGCACCAATTTCGTAGGTGCAGCAAGAGAACTTAAGGAATTAGCTTCGATCCAACAAGATATTGCAGGAAAGTTAGAAGATCGTAATACTACTTGGCATTTCATACCACCGCATGCTCCAAATTTCGGTGGATTATGGGAGTCAGCAGTGAAATCTACCAAATATCACTTAAACGCGTAATAGGTAGTTCAACATTGACTTACGAGGAGATGAGCACTCTGTTGAGTGAAATAGAGGCGTGTTTAAATTCCAGGCCAATGACTGTGATCAATGGTGAAGATATTCATGAACCGATGCCATTGACCCCAGGTCATTTTTTAATCGGTGAGCCGTTAGTCACTGTTCCGGATATTAGTTATGAAGGATCTAATATCAGTTCTTTATCTCGATGGCAGCATGTACAAAAAATGGTTCAAGGTTTTTGGAAACGCTGGTCGGTAGAATACATGAGTAGCTTAGTTCATAGGTATAAGTGGTCGCACAGGACTCCTGAGCCTAAGGTCGGGGATGTAGTTCTTGTTAAGGAATTCGATATGCCCCCTGCTTGTTGGTTTCTGGGTACAATTATTGAGAAACATCCAGGACCCGATGAAATCACACGAGTAGTAACGCTACGAACTAGTAAGGGTTTGCTGAAACGTCCTACGTCCAAGCTCTGTATTCTGCCAGTCAATGAATAAACATAATCGATTGTATTTAAACCCAGAATGTTTGTGAAGTCTGTTATTTTATTGTTAAAGGTTACATTGATAGTTCAGTAACTGAAGGTTTATTGAATAAACTAGTTTGTTAAGTAAGCACTGTTTATGTCTATACTATGCTATATCTAGGCAAGTGAATATAAGCTCTAAGTTGTTGTGAATTTGTAGTTAAGATTTTAGGTATTTAAGTTAGGATTCTGATTTATCTTATACAAAGATTTATTTGATGTAAGGGTAAGGTAATTGTTAACTTTTGGTTAAGATTTAAGAAGTTAATATTAAATGCTTATGTTTGATTTTATATAAAGATTTTATGTCAGGCTATGATAGTTAATAGTAGAAACAACTTGTCTGTCATTTATTTTAATTTTATTTTTTTTGCCTTTAATGTAAGTGGTAGTTCTAAAAATATTAATGTACACAGAATAGTATCTTTTGTTTGAAGGACATTCCTCAATAATGTCCTTGGGGGGCGGGATGTTCAAGTGTCGCCATCTTCATTTTAATATTGTTACTAAAGAAAAATTAGTTCCTTTTCCTAATCACAGATGGCGTTGTTAGTTTAAGTCCATTTCCTAGATCGCGGTGTTAAGATTCCCAGCGATCTAATGACCCTCCGCGATTATTTTTTGTTTAGTTAGTTCAGTACTACATTATATGTGATTGAGATATAGACAGTGGTTTTTATTAGTATCCCTGGAATATCCTTCGCTCAGCCAGATTGGCAGTAGTACAAGTGCTAATAGGGAACTGCGTCGTGATCAATTAAACATTGTTTTAGGGATAAATTCATCCCAACTACGGAACTCTTCATTGTGCGTGGTCCGACACGCACTTGGCCTGTTTTTTATTAACATTATGGTTGGCAACCCTACTGGTTAGTGACTTAGAAAAATAAACTTAAATAATACCTGTGGTAGAAGCAAAACTAAGGGCGAAGAAAGCTGTGAATGGCTTATCGCCGAGCTTATTGAACGTTAGCGAGCACAAATTAATAGTCCGTTTACTGTGTACTGGGCAAGTGTACACAGAAATAGGAAATAGACTTGTAATTATTGTGTATCTTGTTTTGTTACCTAACAAATTACTAACACCTTATCATTTTTTTGTGTACTACTAACAACCCTACTAACGCTTTCTTTGTAAAAAGCTATATGGACGTTATGTCCGAAATAAAGATATCAAATCAAATGTAATCCGACATACAGGTTTACCACCTAGTTCGGATGCAGACTCCCAAACTTTGTATATTACAAACTTTAAGCCATTATTTAGTGTATATTGTTATTATTAAATTCTGTAATACGTGTTCTTATTTTGGTGAATAAATTAAATTATTATAAATTATTATTATTATTTTGATTTTGAATGCGCTCAAAGCCAATCAATGTACATCCTTATTGCAACAATCCATATTTGATTTCAAAACTACCCGAAATAACGCAATTTTGTTATACTTACTACTTTCAAAGTATTATGTTTGCTTTTCAATTCAGTTTTTAATCGGTTGGAGGACACTCAACAAGATACAATAGAAGTTTTATTGTATTACACCTGTGGGTCGTTATTGTCCCTCAAAGTGTTTAATATTATTTATTTGAACCATAATTCAATATAACCACAGACTTTAATGGATTTACTAAATAATTTGTAACAAAATTTTAATTAACGCTACTAAAAGGTTTAGCAACATTGTTTCAAAGCTGATATTTATGCAAAATATAACATAATACATTTTTAATGGTAAACCGATTACCAGAAATATGTAATTGGTTTTATTAATTACTGAAAACAAACGACTACCCACCTAATCTACATTCTATAGTTATTGTTTGTTAAACTGCGTATTCTAGAGCATTTTGAGTTTGTATGTAATGTACCACTCTATTCCCAGCAAAGAATAAAAAGTTTTAAAAAAGGTCACTGGGTTCTCCAATTTTAGAAGACAGCTTTTCTCCTTTCTATGACGAAAAAATCAAAAACTTCAACGATATTTCGGACAGACTCTCCACAATTAATTTACATTTGGCATTCACTCTGATTAGATACTGTTGTTTTGGCCCAAATTGAATATATTTTCTACGTTCTTGCCCTTTATGGAAGCAGACACTTAAATAAAATTGATCAAATTATTCGCAACACACTAAAATCCATTTCAAATGTGTCCTTGGACGACCAAGCGTGGCTACAAGCCACACACCCATCCGTTCTGGTGGCCACGGCGGCCGCAAAATTACCAGTATTAGCTTACAATGAACGATTCCTATCCTCTGTCCACAGGTCTGAAAAGTTGATCGGGAAAATTTTAGCCCCCTGCATGGTTGACTGCCGTGCTTGACCGACGCAGTGAACGCCTGGAAATCGGTCCGTGAACCCATCTTCCTAGAGTTAGTGGGATGAGCCGATCTGCAGGCAATAATCTTATTAATACGTCCACCAATACTGCTAAGCGTGCCCGCCTGATGGCTGTGGGTGAGTGGGAGTCGGGCCTCGGGCTTCAGGCGCTACCGTCACTCAACACAGGCACTATGCTGGGTGACACCACATTCCGGCTCGCTACTTGTCAGCGTCTGGGCGCTTCTTGCGTGGCTCCGCATCGCTGCCAATACGGTGAAGATGTCGACTGCATCCTGCAGTAAAAGCGCAGGCCGGATAGCACGGCACGCCAGCATGATATGATCTTAGTATGGTTTGGAAGGTAGGTATGCCTTTGGTGTGGGATGCAACGTGTGCCGACACCCTTGCGCCATCCTATCTTACTAGCACGGTGAGCTGTGTGGAAAATCCTGAAACGTGTCAAATAGTCCAATCTTATTGGGACTTATATGTTCGAGCCGTTTAGAGTTGAAATAGGCCATGGGGTCCGAGTGCCCACTTAGTTTTTCGAGACTTAGCCAAGCGGTTTGTCTACTCTTCACGTGACCATAGAGCTGACCTATTTTTTGGTCAAAGAATCAGCATTGCTATGCAACGTGGGTACCATTCCTGTTGACAGTGCACGATTTTTTTGATTACCACATTGTCTACCAAGTGGTGGTGATTTAAGCAGAAAGAGATATAATATGTACCAAGATAACATAAATCCGAAAAAAAATCCAAAAATAATAAAGAGCACAATGCACCGATAAAGCTATGAACTCTTGGCTCGGAAAACTTGCAGGCCGGCCATAAATTGTATAATTCAACAACCAGGGTAACAGAAATCAGTATTGGGCCGGGAGTTCGACGCACGTTAACTCTCCACAGGGTGCGAGCGTGACCTGACTGTTTAGGTGGCGAGGGTGAGGTGCGAGTTATAAGAATGCAGCTCAAGTGTGTTTATACTAGATTATTTTCAAAAGTTTGTTATTTGTTAGCATCCAGCTATTCACATGAGAGCACATACAAGAGCAGCACATCCAACCTCACAACCTTGAAAAGTCATCAAATGCAGTCACTGTGGCCGAAATCGGCTAGGTGGTATGATCATCATTTAAAAATAATTTGACGAGGTTTTTAATTGAAAAATGCTTTTATAGTGTACATGAGTTTTTAGATTATAAATTGTAAGTTTTGTAAATTGCACGGTCATTTTAAATTATGATTGTTATGATTATTGTGGCGAATCTCTCCTATTATTGACATGATTATTATTAACATTTATGATTTTTACTTTTATTATTTTTTCATTGATACATTGACATTTATTTATTTCAATAATACAATTTTAAGGGGATTATCTGTTTAATGACTGCATGATTATCAATTACTTTAAATAAAAATGTAGCTTTATTTTTTATTTGCACGCCGAAATTACAGGCAGAATAAGAGAACAATTTTGTACGTTTTACAAACCTTATGTACCTTATTTAGGCCAAAAAATGATTTTGATTTTTTTGACTTTTTGTTAGCCGATTTTAAATTAAGATGAAAATTATAAACCAAACCCAGAAACTACTTTCTAAAAATTTAATCGTTTTCTTCAGTTATAACGATTCATTTTGTAAATCATCTTCGCATTATGCCTTCTAAACACACTATATACTATCATGTTCCCACCTGCCGGGACTCAGGTCTTCACTCTTCAATAGTTATGAACCCGCTAAAACATTACAACTTGAACCCGACCACACCCGATACAGTCGCGAGTCGGATACGAAATCAAACAAAATATTCTTTCGTTGGCATCTTCAGATTCCGATAGTTTTTCATCCATTTCAGCTGTTGAAGCTGTAATAAATTCTGACCATTCGTAGTGATTAGCAGCTCTTGTAGTGTGTCTCAATTCTCAATATCTTTATTACTGTACCATAATGTGTACTTAGGTGGTAACTATATAATTTATATCATTAATGGACCCTATAGGGCAAAAGGGTACGAGAGAGGAAGCCCTGTTAGGAGATCATTAAGTTGTTATTGTTGGGAACAAGTTTTAATTTACATAATTATAATCATAGCCAGGAGATCGCGAAAATAGATACTAGAACATTTCGCACTATTATTAATGTATTATTTTATCTGCAAACGTACTTTAATATTTTAGATATTTTCTATATACCTGTACTTATTATTATAATTCTGTTTATTCATTTATATAAATTGTTATTCTTTGAATAATTATTATTGCTATATTATTTATTTATTATTATATTACTTATTAATAATTACCGTATCATTAATATATTTTAAACATACCTATAAATTGTGTGATTATCATTAATTATTGTCAACTAGGGCCATGGGGTCCAAGTGCCCACTTGGTTTTTCAAGATATCGCCAAGCGGTTGGTCGACTCTTCCCGTAAACAGAGCGCTGGTCTATTTTTCGGGCAAAGAATCAGCATCGCCATACAACGTGGCAATGCTGCTAGCCTTTTGGGCACTTTTCCTGTTGACAGCGATGCGGACGAATTTTTTGATGCCCTATGATTCTGTCCGCCTCCTTTTTAGGGTTCCGTACCTCAAAAGGAAAAAAACGGAACCCTTATAGGATGGAACCAATATTTTGTAACCATATGTCAATTTAAAAGAGTGAACTTGCCCGTTCTTCTCCATAGGTACCTACCTACTGAGGTTTGGAATGGGTAACTAGCTTTATCTTTATGACTGACGGACCCCTTGACAATTAAAAAGTGCCTGTAATTGGTTTATTTGAAATAAATGCTTTGAGTTTGAGTTTGATCACTTCGTTGTCCGTCTGTCTGTCTGCCAGTCTGTCAGTCTGACAAGACCATTTTTCTCAGGAACGCGTAGAGGTATCAAGTTGAAATTAATATCAAATACGTAAGTCTATGGTTTCTTGAAGCTCTAAAAAAATCAAGCTTCCAAGTCAACCCAATAAAAAAATACGGCGATATAAGCGACATTATTGCGACATATTTCGACACTCGCAAATAAATCAAAACCTATAGGGTACTTCCCGTTGACCTAGAATCATGAAATTTGGCAAGGAGCAAGGTCTTACAGCACAAGTATAGGAAAAAGTCCTAAAATTGTAAATTTGTGGTTTTATCGCATTAAAAAAAATTGCGAATATCTCGCACATAAATCAAAACCTATAGGGTACTTCCCATTGACCTAGAATCATGATATTTGGCAACAAGCAAGGTCTCACAGCACAAGTAAAGGAAAAAGTCCGAAAATTGTTAATTTGTAGTATTATCACTTCAAAAAAAAATGCGATTATAAACTTAATTTTTCAGTTGGTAATTGACCGTGGCGTATATCGATGTATGGTAGAACATGTTTTTCAACTACAATGTTAAGTTTGTTTTAGGTATAAATTCATCCTAACTACGGAACCCTTCATTGTGCGTGGTCCGACATGCACTTGGCCGGTTTTTTTGTGCTCGTTTTTGCTAGATATTGATAACGGCAACAGGTAGACGCTTGAAATATTCACAGAATATTTAGTTATATATTCACTTTAAAATAAATAATTAAATTAAAATAAAACAAATATTTAAGGGGGGCTCCCATACAACAAACGTGATTTTTTGCCGTTTTTATAGATAATGGTACGGAACCCTTCGTGCGCGAGTCCGACTCGCACTTGGCCAGTTTTTTGTATACATGTACATATTATTATTTTAAGTCTGTTAGCGTATATATTATGTAAATAATTCCAAAATAAATATTAATAATTATTGTCATCAATTATGCACACCATACAAATCACAGATATATTAATGTAGAAATTAAAATGAAAAAAAAACAACTTAATTTAAAAAGAAATTTCTAAAAAAAAAAAAAAAAACTTAGATGTATTAATGATTCTTATAATGATTATAATTCTGTAAATACAAAATTATGTGATATAGTCGTGAATCATAATATTTTGATCAAGATAGACTTCCAAATAGCAAAAAACGTAAGAAAACTTGAATTTCGCGGGATACAGCTGCGAATTCACCTTAAGCGAGTTCTTTGAATTTTGTGTCTTCTAGAATATTCGAACCAGTTATTACTGACAGCCTCGTTGGTCTGGTTGTCACATTCAAACGCGACTGCTGAGTAAAATGATCTTGGGTTTCAATTCACATATCGGGAAAAGTGTTATTCGGGTTTCCCATCAGTGATCTCTCAGTTGCAGCCCGGAGTCTGCATTTGTGCCCGGTTGAATATGCTTGCCTACTGTTACATGAGACTACTATAACTGATGAAATGTGGGTGTACCTCTGCCAAATTTTTCGAGCAATACAAGCGTGATGTTATCTAGTTATATTAAAAACTTTCTGCCAAAACTACAACCTATTCATTCTTGCTAAATAAACATAAGCCATCTCGTTTTCCCTACATTACCGACAGACAGCCGACTAATGAACCCAGTGAGGATTGTTTGCAGTCCCCGGGGTTGTCAATTAAAAAACGAGATACTCTGTTAATGTTATACAAACGGAACGCCCGGCCTTGCGAAAATATTGCTGTAATTGACGATATTTTTATTATGGTATCATTTGGTGTGAGTTGATAATTTGTGATGATTAATTTAATTACAAAGCCAAACCAAAAAAAATAAATTGTTATTTTTAGGTGAACTCTTTCATCAAGTACCAGGAGTTCAGCAGCCTCTAAGAGCTCTGGCTTCTAATGTTGAATCTGAAATTATGATTGTATTCTGCGAGCAAATGAGAATAATGCTAGAACCAAAATACGAGTATCGGACGTGACTTAAATGCCGCTTTAGTTAAGATACCTCTAGACAGATATTCAAGGGCGGTTGCCTTACCGACCGTTATTGATTATTATGTTGTCTTATCTTTGCTCAAAGCTTCTTAGTTTAGGATCTCACAAAGTCACAAAGAGAAGCGTTGTCTGATAAAATTACCACAAAGGTTTTTATCACTATCTAATGCCACAATGAGAACAGAAAATGAATATATAATATATTATAATTAGCGAGGGAGTAAATAGAAACCGAGTTATAATGGGTTTTTAACGCCGCGCCGCCGTGAGTTACGCTATACTTTTCAGTACGATTACGAGAAAATAAAATAATCCAATACACCTTGACAACAACAGATTAAAAGTTATTTATTTTTCCTTTCTCTACCATCTGCACATACGGGTCTCCATTCTCACTAGATGATGACATTTTCACTGTTGTAAAATAAATTACGGTCACCAATTAAAGGACATCGACCATCTTCCATACATCGTGGGGCCAACAATTTGATTTTGGTTTAGCATGAAATAGAGTATTTTTTCCACAATTTTTTTTTTCTGAAACACTGGGCCCAAATCTTCTTTGTAATTAGAGAAAAAAAATCTAAAGATTTCGCGCCAGTGCCTTTTTTTTATTTCTTCTTTAGCCGCAACCAATGAACATTTATACTCACCTACGGCGAGGCTTAAGAAGGTGGCCGGGTCAGACTGGATGCGGAAGGCGGAGGACAGGGTGTTGTGGCGCAGCCTGGGATAGGCCTATGTCCAGCATGTGGACTGCGGTAGGCTGAGTTGATTGACGGCGAGGCCGCAACGCAATGCACGCATTCTACTGAAGAGATCGCCACTTTTAGTTCCATTTTTAAAAATTAAGCTCTTCTTTCTTTATGAAACAGTAATAAGTCGAGTCTTTATTCATAATTATTTTACTTAAGATGAATCCGCAGCTGTAGCCCACGAAATTCAAATTTTCTACGTTTTTTGCTATTTTCAGGTCAGTGTCAGGTTGTATCTTAATCACAATAATTATGCGGACGAATTATTTATTTTACTTTAACATAAAACGGCCAAAGGCCAATTACATCTGTTAAAGACACAAGACATTATATAAGTACAAAAACAAAAGAATACAGCTACTCGACAGTCATACACTCATCTCACAATACTCCAGAAATGTTGACAAGATCTTCTTTCATTCATCCAGGAACACATTCATCACAGTGAGGCTTAGCGAGGGACAGGAGACTGGGCTCGAGCGACGCACGATTCGACTCCAAAGCACGGCGAACAATCTGTGCCTCCTGCTACGGTTATAGTTAATCGGAGCAAAAAGATGGGACACTTCGTCATGCAATTTCCTGAATTGCAAGACGATCTGTCTGTTTTTCCATGAAGAATCTTACAGATATTAATAATTTCGTATTTTTTTCTTCCAACCTCAAAAGAATTACCAATACCTTGTAAAAGTGTGGAGACATATGAAAGGAACATTAATAATTGTTTGGGAAATGTTGTAAATTGGTTAAAGGCAAAAAATGTAAAAATAAAAGTTGTAGGTACATTGTAGTCAGCGGATTCCAAGCATTAGTCCTAATATACACTACTACAATGAAGTTGAAGAAGAAGTAAATAATACAAAATTTCTAGGACTCGTTATATAATAGATAAAAACCTAAATTGGAAAGCACATACTGATACTTTATGTAAGAGAATTAGTAAGTCCGCATACACTGTGAATTCACTTTCCCCAATACACTATGCACTATACACATGGATGCACTTCTTACTGTTTATCATGGCATAGTAGAATCCCACTTACGTTACGGTATAATATTCTGGGGAAACTCAATCGATAAAGAAACAGTTTTTAAAGCCCAGAAAAGATGTTTACGGGCGATGTTTAAGCTTTAATCCACTGATAGTTGCATGCCATACTTTAAACAGCACAAAATATTAACGTTATATTAACAAATTTATTAATTAGTTTGTACATAATGGAGGTAGCTGTGTTTGTGAAGACGAACCCAAATCGTTTTAAACGTCTGGATGACATAGTCCCACGTAATAGACGCTATAATAACCAAATGTGTTCCCATCCCGCCAAAACGGCACTAATGCGCAAGAGTGTCTAGTGCATGGCTCCTGTCATTTATAATAAATTACCTCAGCAATGGAAAGAATTGCCGCTGTCATTATTCAAAAACAGGCTCCGAAGCTTTTTAATGCTTAAAGCATACTATAGTGTCAGCGAATTCGTTACTGAGAAAAAAAATTGTATAAGTATTGTGTAGTATTTTTGTATAACTATTGTGTAGTATTTTTGTATAGCTATTGTGTAGTATTTTTGTACAACTATTGTGTAGTATTTTTGTATAAGTAAGGTGTAGTGTTTTTGTATAAGTATTGTGTAGTATTTTTGTTAGGAATTTTGTTCAATGTATTTTATAATTGCCTTTATTGTTTTAGCGCCAAACTTAACTTTTGCATGCCTATTGGTAAAATATGGCTGAACCTATTATTAATTTATCACCATGTAAAACTGTCAAATTTCTCCAAATGATTTTAAACCTTAAAATGTTGATGGTTAAATTCAAAATCGAATAAGAAAATTTTACAGTTTGTGATAACTTGATGTGCTGGCGACTGTACTGTAAATACCCATATTTGCAGAATAAACGACTTACTTACTTATGATTCGCGACTATAAGAGAATGTATTTACATAATAATAATCATTAATACAGCTACAGCTGCGGATTCACCTTAAGAATAATGACTTTTTCGTTTTTGTAGGCTCGTTGTCGTTAGTAACAGACAAAAAAAGCCCCGCTCTGGTACGCTAAAATAATGGACTTTTTGAGCAAGAGGATTGAAAAATCTATTTTTAGACTTAGGAACCATCCTATTTACTAAGCCAATGAAAACCCAAAAACACACGTCATCAAACCCTTTCTAACAAAAAAGTTTCAAAAACAGGAACATTGGAAAATTGATCGGTCTGCCTACAATAGCCAACAATAACTCATTGGATTGTGATTCTAAAGGCACACATCACGCCAATTAAATCGTGGTGTGGGACAGAATGGTATTTGCTGGCACCCAAAACATTTGTCAAAGCGAACGGAACGCTTGAAAAATTTCAACTGAGGCAATACGGCACGAATGAAAGATTAAATCGGAGCTGCCCTGGATGTAAGGATGGGGGAAGCGGCTTTCGTGTTTTCATTGTTTTAGCAAGTTCAGGGGGCCTAAAATGGACGCTTTAGCAGAATCATAACATGATCTGCGTACTCGTACATCTCAAATCCCGCAATTCATCTATTTGACAGTTTTGTATGGAGTTTATGGACTTCACCATAGCGATTCATAATATGTGGACAATTTTAGGTCCACATATTATGAATTGCTATGGTGAAGTCTAATGTCAAATAGCAGCTGTCAAACATGAGTTGCGGGATGTATGAATTGTACGCAGATCATATTATGATTCTGCTAAAGCGTCCATTTTAGGCCCCCAGATTTGTTCCTAAAATATTCAGACGCGAAAAACTGTCATGATTTTTAAACATGTTTTTTTTTTGTTTTGCATTTTCTAGATGGGTATGTTTGAACATCAATTATGTCAATAAGTCGTTGAATTCGTAAACGGAATATTTACAGTTTCAATAAATTAAATACAGTTCAATGAATTCTGACTATTGGTTGTAATCACGCAATTAAATGAAATCGCACAAATGGATGTTTAACGCTTTTGAAAATCCTACATGCATTTAGTACAGTTATAGATACAGTACATTTAGGCATTACATTTAGGCTGTGTTAGTAAAAACGGACATAAGGACCTAGTCTCAAGCCACTCTATTGAAACCGGTAGCACTATACAAGTAGTGTTCATTACAATAGATAGCTTATTCAGTAAGCTCTCCTAATCAACACGAAAGATTAGAATAAAACATAGCGACATTATTTCTTTTGTCAATCTACGTAAAAAACAGAAGAATCAGTAGCAATCTCTTTCCGAAAAAACAATGTTTCACTAAACAAAGGAATTATTCAAGGACACAGTGAAAGGAATTTCATTTCCTCTATTTACTTTGTAAATAACTCACCCTTTTGAGAGACACGGAAAAATTGGACGTGTTCATATTTGATCGGATTTAACGTGTTTATATTGCTTCAGACACTAGATGAGCAAATCGTTTCTGTAAATCTTTGTTTTAGTTTTCTAAGCAGGTTAATGTATTAGCTCACGCCTGAAATCCCCGAAGGGATAGGCAGAGGTGTACCTGTAAATAATAATACACCCACATTTCACGAGTTATGTTTAGTCCCATTGAATAGAGGGCGAGCTTATTGCCATCAACTGGGCACACAACCAATCTCCGGGCTGAAATTCCTGATGGAAAAACCCGAATCGAACCCAGGATCTCATGCTCAGCAATGGCGCTTTCGACCTAGTGGCGAGCAACAAGGCGATTAGCTATTAATTTTGTAGGTTATATTCTTGTGTTAGATTCTCATGATAAAAATCATGAATGACATGCCATGGTACCTCACTGATTTTGACTTCACTTTCTTTTTAAAAACTTCTCCCAAAAACTGCCCATAGGTGTTATTTTTCTGTCGATAGGTATGCTCGCATCCACAGCAAAGGCTCGTGCAGACTGGCGTGATATCGCGGGCGCAACAGGCAGTGCGACGCACCGCGTGACACTTTCAATGAAATTTTCAAAGAAACTGTGCTTAACTCTCAATTTTTTTTTTTTTAGAATAAAGAATAAGAAAATATATTTATTTGCACTAAAAAAAAAACATAAAAAACACATTTATTTATAAACTAGCTGCGCCCCGCGGTTTCACCTGCGTAAGTCTCGATCCCGTGGGAATTTCGAATAAAAAGTAGCCTATGTCTTAATCCAGGGTGTCAGCTACCTCCCTACAAAATTTTATCAAAATGGTCCCGCCGTTTGAGCGTGAAGAAGTAACAAACATACACACACACACTCACACACAAACTTTCGCCTTTATAATATTAGTGTGATACATTTTACTAAAGTACATTTTTATTTTTTTTGTTTTTATTTTGTCTTCTCTGCTTTCAAGAAGCATTGTGAAATGTCCCCGAATCAATAATATTGAGGAGAAAAATTAGGCGCTTATAATACGCTCTATGCTCTTCTAGTACTCACGAACAGCTAGTTCTGTGCACAAAATCCTGGGCGCATCGCTTTATCATTTTAATCGGTTTCCGGGCGGGCAGGTGCGAGCCGTCGTCGTCGCGTCGTCGCGTTTCAACAATTTCATTTAACACCCGCGATCAAACTGCACGCTACAACTAGGGTACTAGGGTATCAGGATATACGAGTAGGTGGATTTATCTTATCGGATTCGGGAATATATTGAATTGAAGGAACGATTAGTTAAGCGTTTTATTTCCATGTGATTGTAATTCCCAGGACAAACAATTGATATTGGCCAGACCATTTGAGAGACCAGGCCAGAGAATGGACTGAGCGTTACCCCCACAAAAGTGACCACTCTCTAGAACGAGAGAAAGCGACTGTGCGGCCAATACGTCTTTTCTGCAAGCCTGTAATAGAGGCGCAGTGTTCCAATTTTAATTAAAAGAAAAACATTGCAAATTACAGTCAACTCAACTCAAAGCATTTATTTCAAATAAAGCAATTACAGGCACTTTTGAATTGTCAATGGATCGGTCAGTCATAAAGATGAAGCTAGGTGCCCATTCCAAAGCTTAGTAGGTAGGTACCTACCTATGGAGAAGAACGGGCAAGAAACTCTTTTAAATTGACATATTGTTACAAAATATTGGTTACATCATTCGTGTTGAAATTATACATGTGAGAACGGTGAAAACGTCAAAAGCGTCCGTAATAAAAAGATTTAAAAAAAACAATTCAAAAATGAAATCCCCTACTGATGGCGCCCGTTCACGAACGTGACTAATAATATAAAAAGTAGTTAATTGTATAATTATGTTACTACTTAATTATTATTTCTAGACTTAGCTCAGGCTTAGGCTTGGTTTCGAGAATGAAAGATTTCTTTTTTTTTTTTTTTTTTCTTCACAAGAGGAATTGGGACAAATAAAATGAAGAATAATGAAAAATATTTTTTTTTAATAATATTAATAATTGTTTGTTTTTCTCTTTTAAGGCTAACTAAGTCTTGATTGCTTTATTTTATTGATTATTTATGAATAAATATATCGATTAAATTTTAAAGATATTTTACAAGCATGAAAGTATATACATTTAAGTCACATCATCGAATCAATCAGAATTCTAGAAAGAGACAACTACAGGCCGCACATTCGCTTTGTCTCTCTCGTACTTTTCAGTCTGTATTCATTCACTGCACGACTGAATACGGAACTCTCAGTCCGTTCTCTATGTCTATGGTACCAACTACCACCGCAACCAGAACTGGAGCTTTTAATTATTTGCCAAGAGACCATAGTTACACGTTGTTCTGAAAATTTCAACCTATTTCAGTTAAAAAGATACACTACATGTGATAGACAGTCAGATGACGTAGGCTAGTAATCGGGCCTTATTACTATGCCTACGCCATATGTCTGTCTGTTGGCACCCTTTGACTACGGAACTCTAAAATACACTGTAAATTCTGAAATTAAAAGTAATACGCTTTGTACCGTATTTATTTTCAACCTCATAAATACGTATATATGTATATGCTTGCTTATTGAAGATATTTTTACGTTCCAGTGAAGAACACCTGCCTCTCATGAGACATGACATGCATGTGAAGCAGGCAATGCATCCGATATCGATGTTATTGTTAAATCGATATGGCAACACATAAATGTGCAGGTTTAAACAGTAGTTGAAATTGAAAGTGACTTCTCCACTTATTTTACTGGTATTTAGGCGTATTTTAGGTATGCCTACATGTTAAATATATTATGTTATAATATATTCATTTTGTATAATGTATCTTATACAGACAGGTTGATTATAGGTAAGACTGGAAACCGACCCCAATATAGATTGGAAAGACTAAGTAGCCAAAAAGGCTAGGTAGCCAAAAACTAGGTAGCCAAAAAGGCTAGGTAGCCAAAAAGGCTAGGTAGCCAAAAAGGCTAGGTAGCCAAAAAGGCTAGGTAGCCAAAAAGGCTAGGTAGAAAAGGCTAGGTGATGAGCCAGGGTTGATGAAGAACCATTCAATTAAGAAGAGTTATCGTTTATTTCAGGCTAAATACTAAGTACAATATTTTGCCCTTATCAATGATCTAAAAACATGAATCAAACAAAAGATATTTAACTGTATTTCGAAAGCTAATAAGCAGTTTCAGCCATGCCTTCTTTCTTTAAACTACACCTGAGATAGTCGAGTAGTTCAATCAATAGGTACTCGAACCTAGCTGGCTGCCTACCCAAACAATATTAGATAACCATGCAGTGACTAACTGTTTCTTGCACACCAGCTAAGCTGTGTTGAGTTCTAATCCATACGTTGGCCTACCGACGTCAGTTAGGACTCCAATTAGTTGGCTCTGTCAGTTAATTACTAACTATTCTAATAGACTTGTGTGACTCTATAATTGACTTTGGCTAGAGTGGAATACATAAACGTAATATTACGCCTTTATTCCCAGAAATGGGGTAGTCAGAGGTATACCCTGACTTCGCCAGTAAATATGACATTTTTTTATTTGGTTCGAATGTTCGATAGAGAAAATACTCATAATTATAATATTATGTGTCAGATAGTATAATATTAATATAAAAAACAGTGAAATAGTTTCAGCATACAACAAAAACAAAAAAAAATATTTTTGGAGATGCTGGGATTTGAACCCAGGACTTTCAGCATGCGAAGCAGACACTCTACCACTGAGTTACATCCCCGATGAGATTCCTTGCGAAATAACGGTTCGATTTCCAAACTACACTGCACTATCACGCTATTGCATAAGTGGACAGAGTACTTTCACTAGCCTTCGCGAAGGCGGCAGTATGTGACACATAGATAATTAAAATAAGTAAGTCAGGACTGTACGTAATGTACCGCCTGAGGCAAGCTCATTTGATCAAACTAGTTTGATTTACTTATTTATAGAAAACCTTCAAGTGTTCTTAGCTACAAGGAGAGCAGATTGTCGTTACAGCCATTTCTAAAATTATTTTAATTAGAAAGGGAAATCAATCAATCAATCAACTTTATTTTCTCACCACAATATACATGAATTATTTTTCATTGGTGAGATTCAACAATGATACACAATTCAGATAAGAGTAAACGAAACTTATAATGAGGAAAAATTACTACTACTATGAGTTTATGGGACACTCACACAAGTTCTTTCTATGAATTATATCAAAATTCCATGAATACGTAACAAACATTACATACATCTATCTACCAAGTCGTTCGCTCAAAACAAAGCGCGCATCGGCAATCAAATCAAGACATCATAGCCAATGATCTGAACAGAAATCAAACGTTAGGTACCAGGGCGGCAGAGGCAATGAGAGATGGCACTATAACGCGAAGTAAGGCAGTTGGGGGTCCGTATCGTAAAAAAGACCGAACGATCGACGTCCGGAGCTCTCGCCATTAAAGTGCGCACGGTCGGTGTGCGGTGTAGGGAGGAAGCGGGGACTGAAGCGGGAACAGTATTGAGCGATTTACAACCGGCTTCTGAGAGCAAAATCAGCATCAAAACAGCTAATATGATATTGACAGTTTGTCAATTTCTTATTAGCTGATGTGATTGGCTCACTGTAATAACACAGCATATCAAATCACTTGACAAATAACATGAGTTTGACAATCTGATAGCCAATTGTAATAAAAAGCCTTCCAGAAACCAAGAGTATTTGATTGAGTCTGTAGAATAAATGCCAGGTCACAATAATTGCAACATAAGTAATAAAGAATAAGCCTACACCAACAATCTATATTGAATACTTATTTTGGGCTATAAGTTTATAACTTAACGCGGATCGTTAGCCGAATCCCATGGACTTAAACTATGGAAGCGATTCTTGAAGTAGCGCCTCTGAATGCCTTTGCGTCACTTTTGCGAAAAAAATAACAGGAAATTGCGTGCCGTTAAAGAGAAATGTAAAGGTTTTAGATCGTATTACGTGTTTTAAAGAAAAATTTATTTTATTTTGTTTGGAATTACGCAGTAATCCAAGACAGGAAGATGGAAATTTAACATGAGTTAATACAATCCAATGGTGTCTTAGAAAAATCCAAAAATGGATGAACAAAATGTCGGAATTTTATACAACAATTTACAAAACATTATAATATATTTAATCGAGAAGCACAGATGCGTTTCCGGTTGCCTAGTTTTATGCCTGGATTTCCATCGCCCGTGCCTTAAAAGCCGGAACACTGCAAGCTGCTTGGTAGCAGAAAAGGAGGTAAGACTTCTCCGGCGAACTCCTTTGCAAGGAGCAGTACTACTTCTAAATAGTTTTTAAAATGCTATGTTATCAAAGAAGAATCCTTTCTGAAAATGTACTCGTATTTCCACTGATTTTCAGTCGTTACCAAATAAATAAGTTCTATGTTACCCAACTAATAATCTCACTAAGCTTGAACAATGGTCTTACTAGGACTTCAGATATTGGAGATTCAAATGGTAGGTCTTAAAGACCTCATTTTAGCGTTCCTTAGTAACTGTGAGCGCTTTGAATAGAAATGGTTTTGTCTTTCGTCCGTTTGACCTTGTGTCGAAGACAGTGCCCCTAGTCTGATCAATTTATTAATAGGAAATCTTAGAAGGATATTAATATAACCATATTATTATTGTTCCCGGGAAATTGGTTACGCAGTTTTTTGTCTCCAGTTTATTGACTTGGCAGCCGCGAAGGCGGTATTTTCCAACTTTTGTGAAGACTGCGAATAGGCTAGTTGACAGTATTAAAAATACTCTATGAATTTTGCAATGTAGAATAGTTGTGAGCAAAAAATATAAAAAATCAACTTAATTTTGTTAACGATTTTTAATTAATGTCTTTTTTGTGAAATAATTGCGTTAAATAAAGCCATTGGTCACGTGACATTGATTGCGAATGAGAGGGCGAAACGTCACGACTTTCAGACGACAGTTTCAAATTGTAAATAGATACAAATTTTATGCGTGAGGCATAAAGTTTATTTTGCCAACAGACGTACGAAAGGAATGGTGTTGTAAGGAACAACACTTATTGGTATTGTGTCTCTCTCACAGTGTGGCAGTATTCATTATTCATCTATTATATTAGTAACTAGTTTTTGCCCGCGCCTTCGTCTGCGATCCAGGATGAAAAGAAACCTATGTCCTTCTCCAGGTCATGGTCTACCCCTGCGCCAAATTCCATTCAAATCCGTTCAGCCGTTTGAGCGCTGTGTGCGGACACAGCGCTAAAACGGCGGACTTCGTCCGCGTGGAATAGTGACTTTCGGCAGCATTTTTATTTTTTTAGGCTAATTATTTTGCAAATAAAACACATACATACTGATGATCTTAGTGAAATAAAAAAAAATCGGTTATGTTATTTAATCATTTTTCTTTAGGATTAGATTAGATTAGAATTATTATATAATTTTAGGATTTTTTAGATTAGTTTCGAAATAGATTTTTGTTAGAATCATACGTAAAAAACTATTGTTTTCGTTAATTTTGTAGTTGGTTTGAGTATGTTTTCATAATCTTTGCGTTATTTATGTTCTTACAAAAAAAAGTTTTTTCGAAATCCAGCAGCTGGATGAGCTGAGGATCAAGTAAAACAGTGTCAGCAATGGAAGGCTAATAGGCCTGTGATGAATGTGATGGGTTTTAGTCAGTAAAAGTGTGACACGCCCTCCCGCTCCGCCCAGAGCGGGAGGAGTTATTTGACAATTTCCCAACCAAAAAAAAAATAATTCTATAATGTTCCCACTGCTGGGATACAGGGCATCCTCTCGGTGTGATAGAGTGGGCCGTAATCTTCGGTGACGAATATTTACGGCATAAACCCGCATTAACTATTCTAAGAAAATAATAGTAATATTATAATGCATTTATTTAACATTTATATTCAAGAATACATACAGATACAGAATACAGAACCCCAAACGTATCTCCGTCACGAACTTAGCAGGTTTTTACCATCTCACCAGACCTTACAAATAGGTTTTTTCTCTCAATGTCGATAGTAAGCAATAAAAAGGGTGAACGCTCCTAATTTGCTCCACTTAAGCGTGATTTATTTTTATTAAAGACTTTTAGCTTTAAACTGGAGCCAGTTTGCCTTTTTAATTCTATTGTTTTGTCTTGAGTGCTATTGTGGTTGTTTAAGTTTTGTTGAAGTAAAGAAAAACTTGGTTCTCTTGCTGTTTGTTCAAAATGGATAAGAAATAAGTTTGTTAATTAACATTTTTATTTAACAGTGATGTTTTTTTTTTCAGTTTATTTTAGTGATACCTACCGCACCATAAATAACAACAACAAAATGCGAAAACGAACTCTGCATAACATTACCTAAACTTCAATTCCATCGTTTCGAAGACCATTCAACGAAATTATAGTAATTATAATTAACTAATCCCATTTCCAAAGTGGTCTTAATATGGAGGGACTTACAAAATCCTCTCTCGAGGTCTCGGCAAAGCATCAAAAGCTCCAACTGTGCTGCAACTGGATCTTGTACTAATTAAAACTTTCGACCAATCGCCGAACGCTAATTCCAACTCTGCGAGTTACTTATCCATTTAGACTTGAGACGGCAATTGTGCACTTCACCCTATCTTGTGTTCGTATTTGTATTGCGTTTCTTAGTAGGTATATCGTTTTTTTTTTATTGTTCATCTTTTATCTTTTACTGGTCTAAAATTATCAGGATACATAGCTCATGTATTGGTGACAATATTAGCTAGTCAGCACGGGGCTGACTGTCCAAGGTGGGCCACTCCTCGACGACCTCATAATAGGCCAATGAAAATGGAAGAAATTTGTAAATTCACTGTTTAAATGATAAATGATTTATTCCTGTAAGTAGGTTTGTACAAACACTTTTACACGTCAATTATATTTTTTTTTAAAACTAGATGAGGTCGGTGTTTCGTATCCGACTAAAAGAAAAAAGAAAAAAAAAAGAAGAAAAATTATTTATTCTGCACAAACAAAACGCACAGTACAACTAAAAGACTACTCTGAGAAGAAAGGCCGAAACAAACTCAGAGGTCACAGTCTCTTTTAAAGTCCAGACATAATCTTGGTCAGATCATGTCAAGACCATGTAGATTTATGCCTGAAATGATCTTCTGATGAAAGAACCACACAGATTGAGGGGACTTGTCCAGTCAGTGCACCCATTTGTCGTGCAGCTCAACTAAGAACTTAAGGAGCTAGTTTCAGTTTGATTGCATGTTTCATGTCCACATAAGTTATAATGTCACCGTATTATTATGAACTTCGTTAGTTTATAATCTATCGGTATGATTTCCATTAGAATATAAACTGTCAAAAATTGTGAACTGCATCAAACCATTTACAATTTAACGCATTATTTTTCGGTATTTTATAAATCTATCCATGGGAAACCCACAAAGTGTGAACAGGGGGCAGATCGCGCTATTTTTCAACGTAATTACCGTTCGAACGGAACGTTTTTGGTTTTGGTTTAGTTTTGGTTTAGCTGATGTAAGAAACGGTATCGCGCTATTTTTTCTGAGCGACAAAATCGTTGACGTTACCCAATACTGAAAGATCGATCGTTCCTCCAACGTAACTTCCAAAATAAAGCTAAATCGTTTCCATTGAAATGATTAGCGCGATACGAAATGTGTCTAACGTAACGTTTATGGTTGTGGTTTAGTTTTGGTATTAACGTTCAAAATTAGCGCGATCGGCCCCAAACGCTGGTATCAAACTTGCTTGCAACATAACGCACCTTGCGCTAATACTAAATAGCCTGCCTAGCAGCGAGCAACTTGGAAGTAGCGCTCGCTGGCCGCTGCCGGGGCACCGCTCGCTTCGGTCGCTCGGCTCGCACGCGTTTGGTCACAGTTCTAAGCTAACCTAACCCATTTCACCCAGTTCACAATTTTCGACAGTTTATAATCTATCGGAAATGATACCGATAGATTATAAACTTACGGTTCTCATAATCTTACGGTGACATATAACGTGTAACTGAATTAATGCACATTATGTAAGTAGTTGTTCAGAATTGGTTACTGAATCGATTTTTCATTTTATATGTTGGTAATTTTTTATCCCAAAAATAATTAAAACTACGTAAATTACAGTCACAGTTCCGCTGTATAGTCAAAACAAATCCAAATGGACGAATCACCTGCTACGCTAGACCCTTATCGTGTACGACTTTGTGCGTGCATAGATTTGTTATGTGACCACGATTTTCCTCCCACAATCAGTATAAATCATTTAATAAATAAACAATGTTTTATACATACATAATAGTAAAAATTATATTATTATTTAATTTTTATTATTTAGAATATTATGGTATAATCATAAATTATACCATAATATTCTAATTAGGTGTTTGGTGCTGTGCGATTCTTCCGGGACATGTATAAACTACTAGTATCACTTAACATCTAGTTCGTCAACCCATGATAATGAAGTGAAGTTTACGACCGACAAAGTACTAAGGAAACATGAGTTCATAACAAGTATCCAGTTCTCTTCCTTAGGCGATTGTAGGATATTTAAATGACTTGGTAGTTGCTAGTAGACTCTCGACGGTCTCCGTCATCTGTTGCGTCGTTTATACACTATCAAGTTTACTTTGGTTACTTCAAGCGTTAAATTGCTCATGCTCGATACACTAACTTATAATAGTTAAGTCTCCATAGTGATAATATTGGATCGGTATTATATGTATAACTAAAAGTATCTATGTATAATATAACCTAAAGTACTAACCTAACAATCAGTTAGGTACTAAGCTGTTTTCAAGTGCGTATGCGATCATTTCATTTTGGGAGAACAAACAGGAATTTCTCTTGTACATCCATCCATAAATAGTGTACAAAACTCACGAGTATTTAGAGCACAATGTGATTGCTGAGCAACATTTGTGGTCTTGGGTTCGATCCCCAGGTCAAGAAAAGTGTGTTTGGATTTTTCTTTTAGGAATTTCTCAGTACTTAGCAGCTATGTGTATATTTCTGCCTATTCAATATGACTTAAACATAACAGGTGAAATATGAACCTCTGCTTACCTCTTCGGAAAATACAGGCGTGGATATTGTGTTTAAAATACGTACGTATTATTTACCTAGGACCTTCGCCGACCTCTCAAGGTAATGAAGTGAGTTTTACGAGCGTCGCAGTATCATGAGCTGAACTTTATAACGAGGTATCCAGTTCCTCCAGGATGGTGTAAATATGTAAATGTCGCGACAGTTACCTTGTAGCCGCGTTACCGGTAACGACACCTATCGTCTTAGTTGGGAACTACCGGGCGTTACGTGGAAACCCCATTTTCCCGATTGGAAAAAACTTGGTATGTTTTATATTTATAGGTACATATATTATGTACTCCCAGAAAAATCCATTTAAAAAAAACCGTTATTTGTATTTTTTTATGTGTAACGTCTGTATTCCTGCTTTCTATGGGAGTGATTTCGTGAAAAGGGACGGAAGTGTGTAACAGGAAGTGACAGCTTGAGCATGGACCAAGTAAGTATTTTTTAATAGCATGGAATTAGTAAGCACTTTATAATAGCATAGAATTAGTGCGTTACTCATGAAATTAGTACAGATGTTGTATATCTTAGGCTCGCTCGGTTTTTATCTAATGATCCATAAAATGTAGATTGATTGATGTGGATTTGGTTTTCAAAGGTGGCCCACTTAAAATAGTTCTGGAAGCTAGTGCATAATATTGAGATAACAGCCAGGGTCACACAACAACAAGGAGAGGATCTCGACCGGGTCGATCCAGAACGAATCGACTTGGCTCGATTTAGCTGCAAGCCCCTCCAGGCATAACTGCGCCATTCTCCACGGTTAATGACTGTGATGTCACCTTCAAATTGATGAATCACTACCGAAATGGCCCAGTGTGTACAGGAAATATCCATTTAAACTACCATCCTAGAAACAAATTGAGTAACTAGGTTAGTTTATTATTTTTACTGTGTAGTAAACATAGATAAAGATACCAGGGTATCATAGCAGTAAGGAACTCAATATTACATTACGTCCATCTGACTGAACGCCAGTCCAGTTGCCACAAACTCTCAAGTTGGTTCAATTCTCAGATGCTATTGACAAAGTTATCCGGTAGGATTACTTAGGAAATACGTCTTGATTACTCAGTACGTTTTAGATCGACAAGATCTGTGAGAAGACGATGTAAGCCTTGTATAGACCACCCTGTCTTAAATAACAGTCATTTTTCAAAGAATATAATAATATTATCAGAAAACCGTAGGTGTGATTAGTCATTTTGATAAAGCCTTTCTTTTTCTTTTCTTTTCTATATAAAGAGGTAAAAATAAAAATTAACATACAACGCCAAAATGTAGCTAGAACAGGCCCAAATAATTCCCTAAACCTTTTGCACGTTCGTTTAAAACCCACCCTTTTTAACCGACTTCTAAAAAAGGAGGAGGTTCTCAATTCGGATGTTTATATTTTTTTTTTTATGTTTGTTCGTGCATAACTCCGTCGCTTGCCAACCGATTTGAAAAACTCTTTTTTTGTTAGAAAGGGTATACTTCCCAAATGGTCCTATGAAAATTTTATCGAAATCGGACAAGCGGTTTTTGAAAAATCAACAAACATCTAAAAATTTATCTACATTGTCTACATTAACGATCTTTTCGTTTACTCTGCATTGCGTTTTTTGTTCGCGCATAACTCCTTCATTTACGAGCCGATTTGGAAAATTCTTTTTCGGCACTAAAAAGTGAAAAATAAAAAACTTTTTACAAAAAAAAATAACCGACTTCCAAAAAAACACTACAAAGGGAAAAATAACTTTAATTTCGGAAGTCGGTGGCATAAAACTAAAATACAGATCCAAAGACACCGACTTCCGAAATTAAAATTATTTTTGGCTTTGTAGTGTTTTTTTGGAAGTCGGTTATTTCTTTTTAGAAAAAGTTTTTAAGTACAATAAACAAACATTCCCTTCATATACCAGGCTCAAATAAAAGCAGTAAAGGTGATGAAAGACACGGCGGTGAATAAATCACGTTGTATAAGAGAGCGTTTAATCAAAATTCGCTTAAATCACAGTTGATGGAAGTTAGTTCCTGAGACGTGTGGGAACATGTTACTGTATAAACTGCTCCTAGTTGCTTAGGGTAGTTCCAGTAAGGACGGGGTGTTGGATACAGCTACAAAGGGGCGTTAGAAAAAAAATTGTATTGTAGTAAAACTATGTAAAATCTTTTACAAACCTCTTTGTAAATCTTTAACACCTTTTTCATTTTTTTTCATCTTATTTATATTAGAATTTTTAACATATTTATAATAATATATATACTTCCAAAATATTACCATCATCATCACTATTCAGCCAAAAGACAACCATTGTTGAACATAGGCCTCCTTTGAACATCGCCACGACGACGCCTGTCTACCGGGCCTGGGCGTTCTGCATTCTTCGGATTTTCACGTTCACTTACCACGCCGAACAATCCTTTACGCGGTCGACACTCCAAAAAATTTCGACCCCTTAGGGAAAAAAAGAGAAAGATGACAACACAAGGTGTACCACTATTCGCTGATTTCCAGCTGCAAACCACGAGTGACATACTCAAATTAGAATAATAAACACATAGGGAAGTGAGTGTCCGTTTTTAATGAATTAAGAGAATAAATTAGGCTAAATAATATAAAGAAGCATCAAAATCAGCAACAACACCAAGAATATCAGTCAACTCTCGCTTAATCTGAATTTATGACGCGCCCGACACCTCCCACAGAGCTGTCGTATCAGATGAAATGAATACAAAGTTTGTTATGAATGAGTCGTGCCCTTACTTACGTGTGCAAAATACGCCGTGGAAATACCGTCGGCGATGACGGCAATGGGTTGAATGTGGACCATTTGTAAGGATTTTTTATGAGCTTATGAATAGAAAGTTTGTGTGTAAAATCTTTATTTACAATTTTAAATTGGGGTGGAGACAATATTATGGTGTTCTTGAATTAAAATATTAAACTATGGGTTTTGAACTCTTGATACGTCACAGGAGTGGATGTGACTCTCATTATACAGGAGTTAGACCTGACAGAAATTAGATCTTTTACGAAGTAAGGAAGAAATGGAAATCATGATAGAAATAATATTCTCAAAAATAACCCGACACATGAATCTGAATTTCATTAATTTTCAATCTACACAACAAAACGGTTGGATGGCCATCAGACTGCAAAAGCTTACAAAACCGGCCAAGTGCGAGTTGGACTTGCACACGAAGGGCTCTGTACCACCGTACAATATTTCGCAAAAAACTCAGAAAAAAAAACGTTTCATAAAGGGAAACTCCTTTAATTTTTAATTTTATTTACTTTTATTATTTTTTGTTATAATGGTAATAGAAATACACAATCTGTGAATTTCAACTGTCTACCTATTACGGTTCATGAGATACTGCCCGCTGATAGACAGACGGACGGAACAGGGTTCCGTGTGACACCCTTCGGGTACGGAACCCTAAATATGACCATGTTCACATAAAATTGGTCGCTTATGAATGAGTGGAACACAAAATTGTCCTCGTAAAAACAAAACGAGAACTATCGAAAGGCTTCCAAAGCTTTGTGTTATCCCTTCACAAATAGAACCCAATGGTGTTTGTTATCGAGAATATTGCATCCGTAGCTAACAATTTCAATATTGCAGTGAACAGGGAACGTACATGCCGTCCGGTTTTAATTTAAAATTAAACTGACCAATGACCGAACATCGCAAAGTTACCACCCTAACTAGAGAACCCCAGTGAAATTTATCACTTATTTAATTACAGGATTTGATATACAATACAAAACTTTAACTTTATAGGGATAAGGTAGATATTGTAGTGATTGATTTTGCTTTTCCCTATTTGAATAGTTTCGGCCACGAAGACTGCGGTACTGCAGGAGATACGCTTATCTTTCTTGAGCGGTACTAAAAGGATTTTAATCAATTTTTATCTATAGTTTAGGTACGGTTCTCTACTGTTAACAGTTCGTACTGAAAACTATGTTCTGAGTCGATAATAGGTGAAAATATAATAATAGAAAATAATAATAGATAATAGAAAATTAGTCACAAACCAATGCACGATGCAACTAATCTGGACCGACATCATTACCATAGTCACGAGTTTGTAAATACCAAATTCCACACGTTTGTCATCCAACGTTTTTCAAGACATTTGCGGGAAAACAGTACAATAAGTAATTAAACAAAGTCACAACAATCTTTGACGTTTCTAATCTGAAAATGGCGCGAATTTTCTAATGGCGCCACGTCGTGTGCGCGTGGTGAAAATTAGAACTACATCTTTCGTTCCATTTTCTCTTTAGTATATATTATTTATGGAAATTAAAAAAAAAAACGAAAATACTCACGGCGCTATATAACGGAGTATGCGGTAAAACAGGTACTTAGGTGAGAGTACCTATTTTACCGCATATTCCGTTGTATGGTGCGTAATTTTTCGAACAATATAGTTCGGCCATAAGTTCTGTTACAAATGAAAATGCATTTATTTTTTTATTAAGTAATGTAATCTTAATAAAACTTATGAGTACATATTTATTGAAGTCTCAGCAAAAAGTAAAAATAATTCTATTCGAAATGACCACCTTTGGCTTCGATACAGGCCTTTAATCTATCTGGCCACGAATCTATGGATTTACGCACTGTTTCCATGGGAAATTAAGCCACTGCTTGGTCCAGAGATTTCTTAAGAGACACAATGTCGGCGTGTCGTTAAGAGCAAGCCATGTGATCTAAAACTGACCATAATTTGCAGTTTAAGGGGTTCAGATCTGGGCTAGACGAGGGCCAATCTTCAGCTCTTATAAAGTCCGGAACGTTGGTTTCGAGCCAGGCTTGGGTAGTTCGCGCCTTGTGATCAGGTGCAGAGTCCTGCTGGAAAGTCCACGGTACGTTTTTAAAAAGTGTATTGCTTTGGTTTGACTTGGAGGTTTGACTACACGATCCAAGACGGTCTCTTGATACACTTTGGCTGAAGTTTTCACTCCTTTTTCACAAAAGTGAAGCTTTGTGACTCCTTGATAAGACACCAAACCATTACTGATGCAGGATGATGACCACGTTGTACCTTTCCGACCACTTGGGCGGCTTCTTTAGAACTGTGAGCGTACACTTTGTCATTTTACTTGTTGTAGTGCTCTTCAATCGTAAAAAAAATTTCATCACGTTAGAGGATATTTCTATGCCTTTCACCTGCGTATCGGGACAGAAGGCATTTTGATCGATCCTGTCTGTAACTGTAGTGATTGATTTAGGGCATGTCCTGTATATCGACGATAAGCGCCGAGCTTCAGGTCTTGTTTTATTATACGCGACAGAGTCACAGATTTTTTGTTTCCTAATGGGGTTTCGGCGCATTCTGGCTTTAACAGCATTAACAGCCTTTGTAGTTCTAACAGCACGCGGCCGCCCCGATTTTTTATGGTCTTCAAAGCATGAAGTGTTGGTATATCTATCGATAGTACGATATACGAACATACAGCTGATACCAAGCTTTTGAAGTGTCTTGAATATGACCGACGGCTCCATACCCACTTTGTGCAAGGCCATCACTGCAATCCTATTTTCTTTAACATCCCATTCCATATTGTAATTTGATAATAAACACGAAAAAGTATGTGAAATGGCGGGAAACCGAAAGAAGTTTTTAACATAATAAACGCGTTCCAAATTCAAAATAATTAAAGAGTTGAAAAAAATAAAAGTTTTATGTAACAGTATTTATGGCCAAACTAGTTATATATAGGCTTCGTAAATGCATTTTTTTAGCAAATGTTGTGTTGAAAAAGTGTTATTATAACCAATCTATAGAAATAAATAATATTTATCAGTAATAAATATAAATAAAATTAGTTAATTTAACAGTTTTTTACATTGTTTGTTAATTACATTTACAGTTTAATTTGGTGAAAGAAAATAGGTATTGTATTTTGGTGCTGTTGTTGCTTTATGTAAACAAATCTGTCCAATCATTGAAATCAAGCTATATTTTCCCAAACAAGCTTAACTTTTAACACTTCCTGAAACTCTCAAGCACATTCCAACCGTAAATTCAAGAGCACGGCAAGCACTCAGGGGTAAGCATAAATTAATCCACAACCCCACAACGCTAGTTTTTTGGCCTCGAATGAAAACTCTAAACGGCAGTGGCGTGGCCAATTAAAAGTTTTACCAATTAACCCGTGCCAATGACGCCACGCAATTGCATGCTGTTATCTACAACTTTATAACCTGCATAACATATCCGTGTTATCTCTGGAACAAATTGCTACAATATTGTACGGCATAATTTTTTGTTGGAACGGATTTTGTCAAGAGGATTTGTGGATTGTTTACTGATAACGATGCCATATTTTATTCGTAGATTGGTGGATTATGGGCATTAAATAAGAGTACATTACTGCAGCGGCCTGCAATAGGGGCATTGATGGACGAACGTGATAATGTGGGCGGAGGCGAAGCCGAGGCACTCATACGTGAGTCCATCAATGCCTGGTTGCGGCCAAGGCTTGTAATGTATAGTGCTTTGCTCAAATAATGCGCAGAAATTCAAACAAAATAAATTATTTATAAATTCCAGATTCAATGACATACAACGAAAATTTTTGACGCGCAATGTGTTCATTTGTTTTTTTTTCAACAAACAGCTATCTATTTGCAAGCCAGTTCGAAATAAAACCTTTGAATATCATTCCATTTTTAAATTACACCATAGATATGAGTTTCTATGTAATTAATTTGCCCGCTGAACCGCGACATATACGGATTTTCATACAACTTTTGGTGACCGCTGCTCGCATGTATTTGGCCAGTACAGGAATTTCGATTAATCTAGAAGAAGGTTATCAAAATAATGCTCGAATTTCTAAGCATGTTTGAGAAAACTGTTTTTTGTGGTGTGGCATAGAAATAACATGAGCGATAGTTACGTGTTTTTATGTACTACATAAGTATCTTCTAGAAATAAATAAATACTTAGGTAATCAAAGACGCACAATTTTTCTCTGTTTACATTGCTAATTGCTAACACTCCACGTCTTCTTAGTTTTCAAAGGAAAAGAATATCTATCTAGTACAAACAAGCGGGAGGCGTCTTACTTACCAGGAGTACAGGACAGGCAGGAGGTATCGATTACGGCTGGTTGGCTGCCACGCATTAAAATAAATTAAACATTCAGGAGCTGGAATAACAGTTATACTGCAGGGAACAATGGATGAAGTTAACGTGTGATCTGGTTCTACCTAAAGGTATGACCAATTAGATTACTTGTCTTGAAAGAATTTTGAAGCTACGGTATCGGAAATAGAAACGATGTCATTTACTACATATAATAACTGCATAAGTTTTCGCATAACTTTACTAAACTTTATCAGAAGTGAGTGAGATACGTAACTATATTTAAGACGCTGACAACAGCTAAAACGCGGTCACTGTCGTCTGTCAGACTGCATACAAAAGAAAGAGAAGCGCGATGACACAACGCTTGTAATTTATTGCAAAATATGAAGCAATTATCTATTTACTCAAAAATAAGTTAAGTAATCGAAAATAAAAAACAAACTAGTTCTGCGTCTGCATACAAATAAGACAGTCTTGTTATTAATTAAAACCAGCCATACGTTGATATTTAATACAAATATTTAGGATTGAAACTCAAAGTAAAGGGTTAGTTTACCGTTAATTTGTATAGAGATTTTTTTTTCTAAACGTGTTTTGGTAAACACCAAGTTCTGAGAAATATGTTTAAGAATAACATTTATTATATTTTTTCCGCTACCACAAACTATATAGATTTGGCAATTTTTAGGGTTCCGTACCTCAAAAGGAAAAACGGAACCCTTTTATGATCACTTCGATGTCCGTCTGTCTGTGTCAGTCTGTCAATACCCTTATTCTCAGGAACGCGTGGAGAGATCAAGTTGAAATTAATATCAAATACGTAAGTCTATGGTCCCTCGAAGCTCTAAAAAAATCAAGCTTCCAAGTGAACGCAATAAAAAATACGGCGATATTGCGACGTTATTGCGACATATTTCGATACTCGCAAATAAATCAAATCCTATAGGGTACTTCCCGTTGACCTAGAATCATGAAATTTGGCAAGAAGCAAGGTCTTACAGCACAAGTATAGGAAAAAGTCCTAAAATTGTAAATTTGTAGTTTTATCACATAAAAAAAATGCAAATATCTCGCACATAAATCAAAACCTACAGGGTACTTCCCGTTGACCTAGAATCATGAAATTTGGCAAGAAGTAAGGTATCACAGCACAAGTAAAGGAAAAGTCCGAAAATTGTAAATTTGTAGTTTTATCACATAAAAAAAATACTTTTTTGCGATTACAAACTTACATTTTCAGTATGAAAATTGACTGTGGCGTATATCGATGTATTGGAGAACATGTTTTTCAACTACAATATTAATTTTGTTTTAGGGATAAATTCATCTCAACTACGGAACCCGTCATTGTACGTGGTCCGACACGCACTTGGCCGGTTTTTTTGTTTAAGACAAGCCTACTTTTATCATTTGCGTCTTGTCAGCGCGCCATAAGGGGCGTAATTAAAACTGGGTATGCACTTATTTATACGTTCAAAAACACAAAACAATATAATCTCTTTTTCACAAAACGCGTTAAGTAGTTGAATTCATCAATTTAAACATTCAACATAAAATAAAATCATCTCTCGACGCCTCAACAATTCACGCACTAACGAATTTATTACAGTTGACTTACCGCTTACTCATCGACAGGGGCGGAGGCTCGTTCAAATTCAACACTGGCTCCGTCCGTGGCCGGGGATTTTCCCGGGATTACCCGAATCCCGTGACGTCATCGGCCCGAGGCTTATACCCGGCTGACTTATCCGGGCACGTTTTTTTCCCCGCGGAAAATATCGTCTTCGCAGTCGCTTAGCAGTTACCAGAGTGACGCCTCTGAATTTTAATTTGCTTAGTCTGTGATGAATGAAATTTGAATTTTTGGTATTGATATTTTTGAATTATTTATACACAGTTTAAGAGTTTAAGGGACGTTTTTGTTTGTTTATGATTTCGAGGCGTATGTTTCGTGTTTTGGCTGAGATTTAACTTTATTTCCCTTATGAATAACCCGCCCAGAATTCACTGAAGTTTCATCCCGCTAAACCATGGTAGTAAAGGAGGAGGCACATAATGAAATTAATTGATTATTCTGTAAATAGGATATCGGAATCACTTTTACACGTCATATAAAAAAATAAGCTAGATGGAGTCGACATTTCCTATCTGACTACCTCTGAGAAGAAATGGCGAAACAAACTTAGGGGTCTCTTTTAATTAAAGTCCAGACAATAATCTTGGTCAGTTCATGTGAGACCCATGTAGATCCATGTCTGGAATGGTCTTTTGAGGAAAAAGCCACACAAGGACCTGTCCAGTCAGTGCAAGCATATTCAGGAATGGTTATTTTCAAGTAGGTATTTTCATAATTCATGAATTCATTTCACTTAAGTAAGTAGGTGAAGACACTTGATCCGTTTGGGAGACTAGGTACACGATATTTTCAGAACTTCTAAAAGCATTGGATAATTGACACAATTGTTTTTTTTTTTGAAGCATTTTGTAGAGAGGATGGCCAGGTGAGAAAATTGTACCTTACTTGGTCATCTTCTGTGCAAAGTGCTTCAAACTCTTTTAATAATAATATTACTTTGGTTACTAACACTAGCTATAAGATATTAGTAACATTATGGATCTTTGTTATCTTTATAAATAAATTTTGATTTTGTTAATTGTGGGCGTCCAAGTAAGAAGAGTTCCAGTTCCCGGCATTTAAATTCCGGAATAAACGCAGTTTTCTATTATTTTTCAACTTTCTATTATTATGATGTTTCTAAGTACCAGAAATTTTGATGTCAAATTTGAAAATGGTTTTTCTCAAATCAAGCTTTTTCAGTTTCAACTTCAAATGTCTGATTTAAAAAAATGTGCCAGTTTTTGAATATTTTTTAATCCTTATTATCAATTGACTATTCTAGATACCGAATCTAGTCTCAACTCAATACCCCACTACTGAACCATTTTTTCTTGGATGCCCACAATTTTCGAGTGGCGACACTTGTTGTTTATGATACCCAAAAACTTGTAAAAATTTTCGAGTGGCGACACTTGTTGTTTATGATACCCAAAAACTTGTAAAAATTTTCGAGTGGCGACACTTGTTGTTTATGATACCCAAAAACTTGTAAAAATTTTCGAGTGGCGACACTTGTTGTTTATGATACCCAAAAACTTGTAAAAATTTTCGAGTGGCGACACTTGTTGTTTATGATACCCAAAAACTTGTAAAAATTTTCGAGTGGCGACACTTGTTGTTTATGATACCCAAAAACTTGTAAAAATTTTCGAGTGGCGACACTTGTTGTTTATGATACCCAAAAACTTGTAAAAATTTTCGAGTGGCGACACTTGTTGTTTATGATACCCAAAAACTTGTAAAAGCAGTGTCATTTGTTAAACTTGACAGCTTTTCAAATGGCGGATTGATTCGTTTTAGAGCGGTACAGTAATACTTATCGTCAGTCATAATTATGTTTATTCAATTGTTTATGAAACTTGTTCGAAGCGGTTAAGTGTTTTAACACGAGCTATTGTCGATGTTGTCGTCGTCCAAACACAGAAAAACAGCGAAGTATAAATGTCCGTGTTAGGGTACTCTTGGTACACAATTATAAGGAAGAGTTGATCCCTCGAATCATGTGTCCCTCAGTTTAAGAGGTTATTTTTCTTTCAAAGTCATTATGCCCAGCAAGTCAAAAACAATCTAAAGTACATACATCTTTTATGGGGTACTGTGTTAAATGTTACAACAAAATACCTTGTGATGTATTGAAATTAAATGAGAGAAAATTTAAAACACATATTAAAAGTACACTTTGTAAACAAGCATATTACAAGTTAGAGGATTATATCCAGGACAGGAATGCTTGGAAACATGCTGGTCCAGCTCCATAGGACAATCTAGAGTCTAGACAAAATCAAACTGGTTGCTATTTTTATGGTAAAATCTGTTATTTTTATGATATTCATTTTACATTCTGTGATAACCTATACTCACACACTGACTTATTTTTTTATAAAAACATACTTGTATGATGTTTGTAAATATGTGAACACCACGTATCTATCTAATAATTAAGTTATTTTTCATTGCTTAGTTTTTAATTCGTTTTACCTATTATGGTATAGTAATTTTATTCTAGGTGCATCGTCTTCACATATAATCATATAATTAATGTAATCAAACAAAATATTGTAAAACATTTTTAAAAGAGTACCGGTGGAGTTTCTTGCCCATTCTTCTCCATACGAAACTACCTTTTGGAAGGGGCAACTAGAATCAATTCTATTTTTTTTGTAAATTTTGACGTTCAAAAGTGCCTCTTATGTGCCTATTTGAAATAAATGGTTTGACTTTGACTTTGACTTTGAAGTATAAAACAAGAGAAGGTGCTCGAAAGAGAATACTTCTAGATAAAGAAACCTTGGACTCTGCATCTTGCTTCTTGTATTCTTGGAACTGCAAAAGTTTTCAGAATAGCAGTCAGGACCTTAAAAAGAAACAAGTTTTTTTTACAAAGGATGAACAAATTGAATTTGCCCCAAAATACCGACAGTCACAGGTGCTTACAAACGTGGAGGAAAATCAGTTAGTGGCGTATTTAATAATGGCTAGCAAACTCTATCACGGATTGACACCAAAGACTGTTCGACAACTTGCCTACCAAAATGCTTCAAAAATAAAATACAAATATCCACCAACGTGGGCAGAACATGAATCAGCCATGTATGATTGGTTTATGAATCGCTATCTGGAACTATCCCTGCGAGTTCCTGAAGCCACGAGCTTGTCTCGCGCCACTGCATTTAATAAACACCCACTGCTCATTGTGTTATAAGTATACGACTGAGTTTATTGAAGTGTAAACTCTTCAGGCGCGTTGATAGATTTTTGGTAGGGGAAAACGTATGGGTTCCCGTCACCGACATGCCCGCGCCAACATGCTTTAGTAGCAGTAAGTGAAGTTAAATTGACCACAAGAAAAGTTTAATTTGTGTATACTGTGCATTGTTTATATTGTGTTTTAGATAATCATTATTTTATTGAAGTGAAAACTTCTTTTCTTTTGTCTATTTGACAATAAAAGTGATTTCAATATCTTTTATTTCAAAATATAAAATACCTAAACCTGAAAACGGAGCAATAGTAGGTACCCTGTGTCCCCTACATAGGGGAGATTCGTTGCCCCCCGGATCGAGTCATCCATAAGGGAGGATCAAGTCACCCATAAGTAGGTAACCAGTAGTCACTTAATCTAGTGTTGCCCAAATTGAGTCTTGGTCTTGCAGTCTTGGTCTTGTTCTTGCGTTTTTGCAAGACCAAGACCAAGAACAAGACCGCGTATTTTTAGCAAGACCAAGACCAAGACTGACCGTGCAAGACTTGAGCAAGAACAAGACATAGCCTGCAAGACTCTTGCGTCTTGCAGCTAGGACTTAGCGCTATTTCACTGAGTTCGGTGTATAGGTAGGTACGCTTAGGAATTCTATGAGACGCAAAAAACTGTATCAAAGAATATGAAAAACTGGACCTATGCGCATTACGACTAATACCATAAACATAGCGAATAAAAAAATATCTATTAAAATCAAACTGAGTGCATGCATAGTTATGTTTTAACCATCGGCACTTTGATAATGCGGCATCAAAGGTTTTGTACTTACTTCTCAAAGAAATTTGCCGCTTTTCGGAAGTACATGGTTATGATACACGCGCCGGCGGCTTCTTTTGAAATCTAAAACAATCGTTGCCGCCACGCCGAAATCATAACATTTGTGACACTATTTGATTGCCGCCATAGGGCGTAGGTATACTCATGCAAAATAATTTCGAATTTTTTTAAGAGTACCTACAGGTGTTCCAAAGAATAAATAAGTTTCAGAGTGCTTAGAATGAAAATGAATACATTATACTGATCACGCAAGTAGTATTATGATTAGGATAAAAAGGTAAGGATAGGTAGTAGATGTCATATTAATTCATTCTAGTAAGTATATATTATAATATTGATTACTTATATGGTTTTAAACTAATTACTTAGGTACTATTATTGTACATTTAGTCATTATATTTCTTAAGTTTTTACAAGAAAAAATAGCAAAAAAGTGTTCAAATATCACCCGTTTAATAAATATTGTAGCCACTTTTAAATATACTTGAAACGTGTAAAAAAATTCTACAAAACTAATAAAATAATATAAAAAGCGTAGGTACTTACCTACTAATAAAATAAAAAGCCTGCGATAAGAGTTTTGTATTACTTACCAGCCCGAATATCTCTGAGAGAGATGATGAGAGTAAGTATTTACTAGCTGTGCCCGCGACTTCGTCCACGAGGAATAGTAACTTTGGAGGTATAGTGACGTTCAGGACTTATTTATTTATTTTAAAACTTCTGTCATCAAACATACAAACGAACTCTTCAGCTTTATAATATTAGTATAGATGTACGCCAAAACATTCACTTATATGTAAAGAATAGTGATTGGCACTAATTCTATTTTATTCACGCGTCGCGTCTGTACAAGTAGGTAATATTTAGTGTGTGTTTGTACGCCGCACGCGGCATTGTTTGATTTGCGGCGGCATCCTTTTCATAGAGCCGGCACGTGGCGAGGCGGCGCGGTAGAAAGCAAGGAAACGTACTATAAATAAACGAATTATTTTAATTCCAGTCATTTCCAATTGAGCTGTGCTTCGAGTCTAACTTAATAATTGTTTTTACTAATTCTCGTTGTTTTCTAAAAACGTATCACGTGTACAATTTAATATGAGTGACGAAGATTCAAATTATTCTAGTCCGAGTAACGAGAGTTTGAGTCACAGATCTAAAAGACCCAAAAGCAAATTTGAGGAGTTTTTCGAAATAATTCATGCATCCCAAACTGCCTTCTGTAAATTGTGCCAACATAAAAAGATTGAAATAAAAATGAAAAACAGAAACACTTCAGGCTTAAGGAAACATCTAATATCTTTCCACAAAAAGGAATCAGAAATATTTCTTCCTGTTAAACCAAAATTAAGTGGAGATATCACAAGCTTTTTAGTAACCGCTGGAAGAAGTGGACAGGTAAGAATATTTTTTTAACAGTTAAAAGAATTTTAACTCCGCGTAGCTATTCATGCGATACTTTCAAAAACGCCATTAACTTACGTAAGTATTTTTGAGTTAGTGGTGTTTTCATCTAGGGGTGCGACATATTAAGTATGTAATTATCGTCTTAAATATTTTTTATAAACACCCATATTTTCATTTAATCGGCCAGTAACAACTAAGTACTTTATTTTGGTAAATTACAGTACAGTGCAACCTTAATATAACAAATATCAATTTAACGATTTTCTCGATTTAACAACAACAAACCTCCTCCTCTTATACGCTCAAACCTAGTATGTTTTAAATAATAACACAAGATTTATTGTTTTGTTTCAGTCGGAAAACAGCAGTGACAACATCACGACAGCTACAGTTGATTGGGTGGTGAAAAAATATCTTCACTTCTCATTTTTCGATGACGAAGCTACACAAGTATATTTTCGACGTATTTGCCCTAATATGGTGTTTCCTAAAAGGTCTACACTTAGAAGGAAAGTCAAAGAGCGATTTGAAGAGCTCCAATTGAATCTCAAGGAACGACTTCAACAATTATCATCTAAAATGTCTTTTACCATTGATGGGTGGACGTCAATTGCTGGTAGGAGTTACTACGGGGTTACTATTCATTATATAGACAACGAATGGAAGTATCAATCTGTAGTTCTTGATTTTATACCATCACGCGGTCGACATACTGGGGAAGATATTGCAACGATTTTCCATGAATGTTTATTGGAATATGGCATAATTGATAAAATACAAGGTATCACGGTCGACAACGCAACTGCAAATACTAAATTTATGTATGAACTGGGCAAACAGCTGCCGCCACACTTTGATTCAGACAATCAACATTTCCGGTGCTTTGCTCACATTTTAAACCTTGGTGTACAAGATTTATTAAAGACCTTAGCATTACACTGTGAGTCTGACACTAACGCGCAAGATCAGCAGTACGAAGACTATGCAGACGAAACTGAGGATGAGGAAGATGAAGAATCTGCACCAAATATTGCTGACTCGCGTACATCTGTAACAAAGTTACGCAGTATTTCCAGTAAAATAAAAAGAAGTGAGATAGTGAAGAAGAAGTTTCAGTCTGCTTGTGAAGCAGCTGGCGTGCCATCAAATCTAAATGCCATTCTTGACTGTCCAACGAGATGGAATTCCACACATGATATGATTGGATTTGGTTTAAAAGTGAGAGCAGGCATTGACATATTGTGCAGTTCTGTCACCGAATTAAATGATTTTCAAATCACAGCTAATGAATGGCAGGTACTCGAAAAATTACATAAATTTCTAATAAACTTTAAACTTTTAAGTACAAAACTTGGTGGAGACAAATATGTTACATTACCGCTAGTCATTGTATCATTCAATCTCTTGCTAGATAAAATTGAATCCATGGTAAAACAGTTAGATGAGAAACCTAATCGATCTGAAGTGGATGAAAGGCTCATTCTAGCTTTCCAAGCAGCTCGAGACAAAATGCTTAAACATTACAAGAAGAGCAACTGGATTTATTGTACTTCTTTAATTTTAGACCCAAGGCATAAGGCTCAGACTTTTGACCTGACAATGTGGGGGAAGCAACTTAAAACAGAAAGTCTGCGCAAGTTCAATGAACTTTATGAAGAATATAAAAGTCTACACTCACTGAACAAATCTCTGGAATTACCAGAAAAAGAAAATAAAGTATGTGATGAAGATGAAGACGTAATAGACTTTGATAAACTCTATGAATGTCCCTCGACGTCATCTGGATCTTGTCTTCAAGGCTTAGTGATAGACGAGTTGGAGGAGTACCTGAGAAAACCAAGAACTGCCAGCTCGGAAGACATTTTAGATTGGTGGAGGACGCATGAGACAGAGTATCCGATTTTATCGAAAATGGCCCGTGATTTTCTCTCAATACCTGCAACTTCAGTACCTGCTGAGAGGTTATTTTCTAAAGCATCATTAGTAATTAGAAAACATAGAAATAGGTTAAGTGATGAGTCAGCCAGATGGTTACTTTGTATTAATTCTTGGTCAAAAAAATTGATATAAAGTATCATAACCTAATGATAAAGCTGTTGATTTGTGTTGTATTTTATTTTTTATTCAAATAAATGATAAATCGTAAAACTCTTTTATTAAATTTCTTATAAGTTGAGGGTTCAATCTCTTTCTAGACAGATAAGTATTGTTCTTTAAAATACAGTCAAGTTATTGTAATTAATTTGTTTTTTTACATGTTTTAGCAAATGTAAGCTTATAAATCATAAATGTTTATTAAGAAACAGTTACTTCCATGGAAAACGACATATAGGTCAGTTGATTTTTCGAATTTCTTATCAAATCTTCAGTTATTTATTAATCTGCTTGATCTTTACTATGGCTATGTTAATTCAAGCTCACAATGTTCCAATTCTAATACGTTTTTCTAAGATTTAAAGTAAACTTTAATAAATAGTAATAGACTAATAGGTAATTGCAAGACTTGCAAGACTCTTGCTGCAAGACCAAGACCAAGACTGGGAGCGCAAGACCAAGACCAAGACCAAGACCAGGTGTATTGGCGCAAGACCAAGACCAAGACTGGCTAAGTCTCGTCTTGTTCTTGCATTTGGGCAACACTAACTTAATCACAATTGTCTTCGTTCAGTTTTGGTATGTTTATATTATTTATAAACGGAATTTAATGGTATATATAGTAATGAAATTCCGTCTCTTAATACAAACACATTTAAACTACGATAATAAATGAGGACAGTACGGACAAAAAACAAAAGGAGAATCAAGTGTCCCCAGTCTCCCCTAACTATTTAATTACCTTTTTAATTATCTCTGATACGTTTCCAATCGCGAGCGGTCGTTTCTTACAACGAATGTATGGTATAGATATATGTTTAACCACTAAACCAGCCAGGATCAAAGTCTTGGAAGAAATAATAAATGGCAACGAGTTAAACCCTGATAAGCTGACATGAGCTTAAGCTCATCTTGTAACTGTGGTGTGTACGTTTGTGGCTACTTTTGTATTTGCTAGAGAAAATCGATGCAAGTTCATGTTCTTTACACAACATTCAGTGTCTATGCTCAATGATGGCACCCTATGCAGCAGAAAATGCTTCATAGACAACGACTTGATACAAGAAGAATGTCAAAAGCACACTTTTTGCGGTTAAGTAAAAATCTGCTAAAATAATACACATTTATTGTTTTTTTAATTCATAATCAATAATTTCGCAATAATAATGAAGTCTAACCGTATTGTTCAACCTTAAAAGAGAACATCGAAGCATAAAAAGCATAAAAATACAAACAAACCATTATACAAAGACAAACATAATTAAAATCAGAACAATGGGCTTTTTAAAAGACCTTCGAATAAAAAAATTCGGTAAACAACAATACGGGTGGACAAGGAAATCCCTTAAAGGCCTTGCCTGCGGCCAGAAACTACCAGGCGACAAGAACACGCGAGGAGATAAAAAAGTAACACCATCGCTCATAATCAACGCTGTGCGCAGAACAAAGCGAATAAGAACGAAAAAGATTACATCAGAGGCACAGTGTGATGCAAGAAAAACTCTACACAAAGACTGAGAATTATTATGAGTTGGCATCCGGTACAAAAAATAATACTGCATCTGTCATTGGATGTGAAACTGAATACAAAAGAATGCTATCAAATTCAAATAAGATAATTTCGCAAACGCATACATTTTACTGAACAAAATAAAAATTGCAAAACTGCATCACAATCAGACAAAAATGTTGAGTTATGAGTAAGTACTTAAGTATGTAAAATGTTGTGTTGCCATTCGTTCGTCGCTCACAAAGCGTACTCGTAGACTTCCACGAAGATGAAATAATACGCAACGAGGCTGCGAATGCATTTTATTATCCTTTCGAATAGCTGAATAGCTCTGAAAAACTGTTGATAAGATTGAAGTAAATAATTATGTCTCAATTTAATAAACGCAAAAGTTATTTTGTGTGCTTGTAGATTCACATTAAATATCCCTATGTTAACAATGTCATTAATTGGCGATACCATTTTTTTTTTCTCTAGCCTATGCTGTCCCACTGCTGGGCAAAGGCCTCCCTCCACTCCTTCCATCTTTCGCGAGCCCGCGCGTCCTCATTCCAGTTTTGACGGAACCTATCCAGTTCGTCCCGCCATTTCCTACGTGGTCTGCCGCGACCCCGTCGCACTGTCTCCGGACACTAATTCTGTGCCATTTGGGTCCACTGTTGGTCGGCAGACATGTCCTGCCCAGTCCCATTTAAGTTGGGCAGCCTTTTGAGCCACGTCAGCTATATTTGTTTTGGAGCGCAGTATTGTGTTTTGAACACGATCAGTTAGTTTAACGTCTAGTATACTGCGCTCCATTGCTCGTTGGCAGATCTTGAGTTTGGACTTCTGGATGTTAGTCAGAGACCAAGTCTGTGCACCATAGGTTAAGACGGGAAGAATACACATGTCCATGAGCCTGCGTTTCAGTGCCATAGGTAAGTCACCCTTGAGTAGTTCCTTCATGGACCAGTAGCTCTTCCAGGTGTTTTCCGTTCGTCTTGTGATTTCTTTATCTTGCCTCGCCTGGAAAGAGACTACTTGGCCCAAGTAAAGGTATTCCTGGACATGTTGTATTGTCTCCCCGTCTACTTTTATGCTTCCAGGTCTTTCGTTGCACATAACTTTGGTCTTCGACATATTCATCTTCAGTCCAACCTCAAGGCTTGCATTACTAAGCTCTTGGAGCATCCTTTCCAGTTCAGTGGCTGAGGATGAAAAGAGAACAATGTCGTCGGCGAATCGTAGATTTGTTAGTCTCGCTTCGCCAAGGATAATGCCTCTTTCTCTCCATTCGGCTGCCAACTTCCTAAAGATTTCTTCGAGGGTACTGGTGAACAGTTTAGGAGATAGCGGGTCGCCCTGTTTGACTTCTTTCTCTATTTTAAATTTTGGACCCGTGGTTTCAAGTTTTATTGCAGCTGTACTATTTTTGTAAACGTTGCGTAATAGATTTATATAAGTCGGATCAATGTTTTGATTGCTTAAGGCGTCAAAAATGTTTATACACTCACAAGACTGCACCATATATTTTTTATTTTAATCGATATTTTTTTTGAATGATGTAATTTTTTTCGTAGCTGACTACCTAAACGAAAGTTTTATTTTTTAAATTCATTCCCACCCTAGAGAGGGAAGCAATTACTATAAGTCTTTCCCGTCTAAGGGTTGGGGGGAGCAGCGTATTCCACTCGCTACTCGGATCAAACAAACACTACTTTCCGAGCATGAGAGATGAAAAGTAAATCCCTCTGCCTAGTGTCTATGAGTTACCAGGAAAGCAAGAGCAATAAGAATGAATTTTCATTTCCAATAAGAATTAATTTTTATTATCAATAAAATATAAAACCAAACAAAGTTCATTAGCACCTAATGTTTGAAGTTAGACTTTCTTAATCTTAACCATCGGTCGATCGACGATTGTTACCTACTTGACTATTTCAATATAAACTTGGATTCAAAGTATAATATAATTAAGCATTCAGGCGGAAAACACCATATTATTTGTTCGTCGTAAAAAACATGGTAATGTAAAAAAAAACATACACTGTAGTTCAACGATATCCATACAGCCCATAAAAGGCTACACCCTAATGACGTAGTCATCATAAAGCTTTATGTTAACCCCAATATTCCCTGACCTTATAGGAAGAAAGCTCCGGTGAGAAGTAAGTAATATAGCAGCTGTTTAAGGCACTTTGGCCGCCATTGTTTCAGCCCTGCGGTAAACCTCGACGTTATTCGCCATACGCGCGTCATCTGTTTTGATTACCTCCCCAGTAACGCGTTATATTATTTATATTGCTGTTACGAAACCAGAAACTATGTTAGGATAAGATTTTATGGGATTATTTTTAAGTAAAGTTATCGTTGACATGTTTTATGCAATATATAAAAAATAATGCCTTTCTAACTGACCCGTGCCCACTTCGTTGGGCGGAAAGTCTTTTCATATATATCCTATGACACTCACAAACGACGTGGCTTTCTACGGGTAAAAGTATTTTCAAAATCGGTTCAGTAGATCCAGAGATTACCCCCTACAACCTTACAAACTTTATCTGTCTATAATATTAGTATAGATGACTAAGGAACGAGGAAATGAGACCGTAGACTGTGTCTACCTGATGAAAATAAGTCGACCCCACATGGCCCATATTCAGGATGTTAAAGAAATCGCGTGCCATAGCTTAGGGGTAGGTTCAGTATCAATAAAAGAACCCAGGAAAAAAAAACCAACAAAAAAAACAAAAAAATATTGCAAGATAGATAGATAGACAAAACATTTATTCAGGGCACACAAAAGACATAGCACACCACACAATAGCACAATAAAATAATAGATATCTACTTAAAAGAATCAACCTCAAGATCAACCCCAACCAACCAACCTCAACCTCTTGCAATATTTTTTTCATGTTTTTATTTTTATTGATTTTATTTTTTATTTTTCCTGGGTTCTTTTAACGATACTGAACCTACCCCTAAGCTATGGCACGCAATTTCTTTAACATCCTGTATAATGTGGCTTTGCGGAGGAAATATTTTTAAACTATGGGGATCCATTAGGAGATGGTCTTAAAGTTTGGGATTGAGCTGCTCGCTCTGCTAGCCTTGTGATCAAACTGGAAAACTTGACATTTTTAATTATTATGCATGATTTTATATACATATTGACATTGCAAAGATTATTTACAATATTACATGAATATTTACTTTGAAAATTATTATATTTACTGCTTTAATTTATTGTGAATGTGTGGGACATTTTTTTTCTTTAAATATCTTTCTATTTTCTTTTTCCTTTTTCTCAGTTTTAATGGTGGTCTGGCATTTTTGAGCACTTTATGCGGCCTACCCAAATGTCCTTTATTTGGTATTGTTCGTCGAGTCGTTGAGCTCCTTAAGTCTTGAGTCGAGCTGCACGATTACTGACAAATGCTTGCACTGATTGGACAGGTTCATTCAAATTTGTGTGGTTCTTTCCTCGAAAGACAATTTCAGACACAGATCTACATGGTCCTCACATGATCTGACCAAGATTATGCCTGGACTTTAGAAGAGACTTTGACCCTTGAGTTTGTTTCGCCATTTCTTCTCAGGGGTAGTCAGATAGGAAATGTCGACTACATCTAGCTTATTTTTTACTTTTTAATATGACGTGTAAAAGTGATTCGGATATCCTATTTACAGAATAAACGATTTCATTTCTACTTCAGTGACCCTCGTCGTACGTAGGCGATCTTGAGGGCGGAACAGCCAATCACACACAGATAAGTTCAGATATGACGGATCTGACCGTGAGGCCTTTACAGGAAAGTGAGAAAACTTGGATACAATCGTTCAGTGCAACACGTGTGTAGCCGACTCACTGGCGCGGATTACGTGCCGCGTGTTACCTTGTTTGTGTGCTTAGGGCTGCTACACTGCACGATCCGCTACATCACTTATATACCTCTATTTCTTACAGATTTATTTTTGATTATCGCAACATTAAACGAACGGAAACACTACAGCCGTTATCGAACGGAAACACTACAGCCGTTATCGAACGGAAACACTACAGCCGTTATCGAACGGAAACACTACAGCATGAGTTTTTTTTTTAATGATGCGGATTTGTGTCCGTTTACTTGTCTGGCCTGTATGCGCGCCGCTCGCATCCATAGTCAGACACGGCACAAACACGCAGGACGCGGGGAGTTAGCGGGTGCATCACACGAGCTAAGGTCACGCATGCGGGTGAGGAAGTCACGCGGGTACAAACCCGCGTGACAGGAAAAGGCCTAAAAGAGACTGCAAATGCTTGGCTGAAAAATGTCCAAAATCTGTACAAAATACTCTAGATAATAAGCCTCAAAACTTAGACTTTACCTTAAAAATTAGGATTTAAATGTAGCAACTGTTGCACAAGGGACAGTGCCCTACAGCAGGTAACCGCCAAAGTTTTATGTCTCCATTTGCAACCGCGTGACTAATGCGCCGTGCTGTCGTCCTGGTAGGTGTAATAGAGAACACAATATATTTTGCTGCACACGCGTCATTTCAACAGCTCTTTATGAGCTGAACTGAGCTGAGGTAGCTTGGTTTTCATTGCGGAGCTGCTAGGAGACTAGGTAGGAAGTAGTTCGAAGTAAAGTGAAGCAACGAATTCCGTTTTCTTATGAAAGGATAAAGTTAGTTGATTTCAATTGCCAAAAGTTGGTTGGTTGGTTTACATACCTTGTGCTAGTGATTACGTCACAAGTAGTGCGCACGTGAGTTGGAACGACTATTATACATAATATTGAATTGGCGAATGTTCCAGTTAATATTATGCTAGTATCAATCAATCAACTCAGCCTATCGCAGTCCACTGCTGGACATAGGCCTCTCCCAGCCTGCGCCACAACACCCTGTCCTCCGCCTTCCGCATCCAGTCTGACCCAGCCACCTTCTTAAGATCGTCGGTCCATCTAGCTGGGGGGCGTCCCACACTACGCTTGCCGATACGCGGTCTCCACTCCAGGACTCGTCTGCTCCATCGGCCATCGGTCCTTCGACAAACATGGCCGGCCCACTGCCACTTCAGTTTGCTTACTCTGCAAGCTATGTCGGTAACTCCGGTTCTTTTCCGGATTATGCTAGTATATTATAATATAAAGAAGATGTAGTACTTAACAAAAATTGAAAAGAGTATGCTTAGATGGTTTGGTCATGTTGAGAGGATGAGTGGAACGCGACTAACAAAAGGTATTTATAAAGCAGAGGTGAGTGGAAACGCCGGGGGGACGCCCTAGGAGGACATAATTATAGTGACCAAGTTGGTGATGTTCTTCAGAAAGGTCAGGTGCGTAGTACTCGCAATCGGCGTGCGTGTATGACCAGATGTATGAACGTAGGCGAAGCAAAAGGTGAGGAGCGTAGCAGGTGGCGTTCTATAGTTTCTGCCTACCCCCATGGGAAGAAGGTGTGAGTTTATGTATGTATGTATATATATTATAATATTTATAATTTAAGTTCTATATACTTATGTGCTAGATTCTTGTACGAGTAGGTGTACATTCATTTACCTACTGTTTTTACAAAATACCGAATTAGAAAAAAGTCTTAATAAGTATTATTATACTAATAATAATTAAATTCTATAATTATATAAATCCTATTGTTTGTGCAACTGGCGGTGTGTCTACTTAGATGTTTAATTAAGATTGTGTTTGATTTTGTTTCTCATATTCTAAGATAAAAAAACCCCGCCCACCGTTTTCCATCTCCTCTGTTAAGTCGAGCGCTAATCCCGCCAATAAACTGTTACGTAGTTTTGTGGGTTTATAAAATGTACAAAAGTTAATCTGCAATCAGCCTAGCGTTTCCCCAATTATTTTGGGGTCGCCTTCCAGTCTAACCGCATGCAGCTGAATACCAGTATTTTACATGGAGCGACTACCTATCTGACCTTCACAACCCAGCTACTGGGTAACACGATACCTCTTGGTAAGACTGGCTGTCAGACTTTCGGGCTTCTAACTACCCGTAACGACTGTCAAAGATCTACGAATTACAACCGCGACCAACGGCTTAACGTGCTTTCCAAGGCACGGAGGGGTCTCGATATGTAATGGATGGTCACCCATCCATGAACCGACTGCGGCAAGCGTAGCTTAACCTCATAAAATGTATACAAGTATTTGGTCCAAAATAAATTAAGTATCTATCTATTTATTTATCATTATTACATAATTAAAATCAAACTTAGGCGGCCCCTTCCGTTTCCTGACTGACAATCGGGCGCAAAACGACAGAACAAAAAACGATCATAAGTTTTAATGGAGAGGAAGAAACAACTGTGATTTACAAATTTATTACTACTGGTCTATAACTTCTTGGCTTGGGATTTCCCAAAATCAAAGCAGCTTTTATTTATGCACATAACGGCTTATTTCAAGTGTGCTTATTAACGTGTAGCTCTTCATATTAGATGATCTAAACGAGCCTGTTCTTTATGTAGATATAAAATGTCAGGAAAATATCAATTTACCGAGATTCCTTTTCTTACAAAACGTATTATCTACATCCTTCTGCCTGTATTCTCTCCCCTACGATTACCTCATGTACGTTGTACACCCTTTTGTATCAAATACGAGATTTTCATGAGCCTTTTAAAAGGTGAGAATCAACACCTGTGTATGAGAGGCATAATAAACATTTTTAGGGAAGAATTTTTGTAGGATTTGTTTGAACTCCACCAAAACATAAACATAACAAGCTTAAACCCATTCTTTATGGAATCCCGAATTTATTTCACAAATCCTTCATCAAAATAACGATATACCAAAACAAATAGTTAGTTTTTTGTAAACATAAACATACATAATTTACACGTTGCTGGTCTGTTCCCGTAAATAAATCTGAAATCGTCCCCGTACAACGATTTGTCACGATATTTGACATGTTACGAACGAATCGCATCGGCAAAAAAGTTGAAAAATCGTTGGATTTTTTTTTACAAATATGTATGTAAACTATCGTATATTACACAGTTTTGTGATTTGTCCGTAATAAATGGTGATTTTTTAATGTGTTCGCTTTTTTAGGAAAAATTGTTTGTATGATAAACTAAATTCGAAACTAAAATATTGGGCATGGAACATTCATTTGTATTGTTGTTTTGGTTATCCAGAGTTTTTTTTTTATTATCAATTCAAACTAAAATGAAAATGTATTCAGTTCCACGAAAACCCTAAAATACTCAACGAAAGTCGTGAATAAAATATGTTTTTCAACAATTAAAACGTCTAACTGAAACCTCAACTACGCAAACCTTTAATTACTAAACGAAAATTACTAATTACGCAGAAAAACTAACTTGAAAAGCTCTATTCACTCGCAAACCAGACCTAGTGGAAATTTATTTATAAATTTGAAAGCCATCTCTCTTGCTAAAGTACAAAAGCAGTTGACATGCACTATGCCCAATATGCTTCCAACATGCCAACGCACATATTTTATAATAAAGCCTAATTGGAGTCAGCGCACTAAATATTATAAAAGCTTGCATCCATTAGTTGTACCGTATTTTAACAACACACAATGATAAATGTGGCTTGCGGTATAAATGCCGTGTGGTGTTGGCTCCGAAACAAATATACTTCTCGTGGATATCGTAAAAACGAATGCCAGCTTCATATTTTTTTTATGAAACTTGAATATTTATTGCGAATGTAGAACCTGCGTACAAGCCCCTTAAGGCCATCGCAGCAATCCATTAGCCATTATTGAAGCGATCTATGGGGATATCGTGGACTATAGCAAAATGCGTAGGTTAAACTTAAATGCGGTGTAGGCATTTTTTTCGAATTATATACTTTGAGGAAGAATGTTGATGACGATCAATTAAGAAAAGTTATCTGCGTGTAAGAAGATACCTCATCTTATTTCAGGTAATTGTATAAATAATTTCTCTGTTCATCATCTGCTTGGATTATTTAAGTTGTCAACAATCTGACTCTGATATTTGGCCAAAAGTCAGCCTAGCTCCTGAAAAAGGGATAAGGATCATCAATAAGTATAAAAGTGGCCGGGAGAGCTATGGTGCACAAAACAATACTTAGGTATTATGAGCTTAGTAAGCTGTTCATTAGGAATTTGTTCTTGAGTTCAATTATTCGCACGCTTAATAAACGACTTATCCTGCCACATAAATCTTTTAAAATAAAAATATAACGTTCCATCACTTACATCTTAAGCTGACGTATGTTATGCCTCTACGAGAGCTCATATATTAAAATAAAGTCTAGTTTGGCTCAGCGCTCGCCAAATAACGTGGTATAAAACAGTACATTATTTTTGCAGTAATTTGACAATACGCGCACCAAAGCAGTGCAGTTTGCCAGGACGCGTTGACTGTATTTTGATCTATTGGTACCTATTTCGTTTAAATATTTATTCTTACGATGTTATATGTGTATGTTTTATGTATGAATGTTTTATGTATGTATGGTACATGTAAATGGTACACCACTGACTACCTGCAGTATTGTCTCTCCTTCTCCCTTCAAACCATCCAAAGGTTATCTTTAAAATATCGCTTTTAGCGATAAGACCGCCCATTGTATCACCTTATGTAAAATTTCTACATTTATATCTGTATTTTTATGGTGTTCAGGATAAAGAGTCAAACTCAAACTCAAACAGGCACTTTTGAATTGTCAAAGAGTCGGTCAGTTAGTCAGAAAGTTGAAGCTATTTGCCCATTCAAAATATAAGATTAAAAAATTACAAATAAGCCCTGGCAGTTAAGAGATGACCAGTCTCAACTGACGGCGCCCGTTCACGAACATGACGCGTGGATCAGCACCGTCCAGCTCAACCATTTTGTAGAGTATTTTATTATATTCTATTCTATTTTGAATTTCAAGAAAGATGGATTTTGCTATGGAACAACAATTTGTGCTTTGTTATGATTACACTTTAATTCTATCATAATCAATATCAGGAATATATGCATTATTTAATAGAGATCTACATAGATTGTTCTGGAACCACTAACGTTAGCATTTAGATGGTGATGTAATAATATATAAGTAGATTCCAATAGCTCGCACAAGTCATTAGTGCCATAATGCTGGTAATTGTATGGAATATGTAGATAACGCGATATTATGCCGTACACGTCTACAATTGCATCAACGGCCATTATACTGAACGAAATTTGCATTAGGTACAGGATATTAGGAATAAACAACATGTCATGAAAAATGTGCCTGGATTCTTATGATAATAAACAAATAAATTGATAAATAACACAATAATGATTAAGTTCACAATTGCAAGGCAAATACCTCTTATCATATTGAGGGAAACTAACTATGATCATAACACTCGAGTGTTGTCGACGACTCCTACATTACATGCATACCTAGTACGAAAAGTAAGACTCGTCGTAGAACCGGTGCCGATATGTCAGCGCATCATTCATCGGAGCCGGTTTGCGCTGATTTGTCAAAAAGTATGAAAACTGCCTGCGCCGACCAGCTTTGACAACCAGCGCTTGTCGGCGTCGACAAGAGCTGGCATATCAACGCCACCGGTTACCAGCATTCTACATGAATACGACGAAAGCCAGAATTCAAAGTAAATGCCCAGTTACAGAAGCATTAAGCATTCAAACTTAAAAACAATATAAAGATTGAACAAGAGGTCGTAAGGCATTTTAGGTTATAAAAGCTTCAATAATTTTGAAATAACATCAGCGTAGTGCTTGAAGCAGCATTAATTCAAGATTGTACGAACTGAAAGAAAATGTTTTGATAAAATAAAGTTCAGTACAAGCGATGGACAGTTATTGTAGGTATTATGCAACAAAGTTAAAATAATCGTTATTCCCATAAAACCAACACAAAAAGGAAACAAAAAATCTAGTAACACAATATTCTTTAAGCACACACTCGGAACGTTCCAGACAGTGTACAAAAAAGAATACCTAAGCAACTGCAATTAACAACCACTTTTTAATACAAAAAGTTGATTGCCTTCTCATTCACCCCATGCAAAACTGCATATGTGTGAAAGAGACAGGTGCAACATAGTCGGCTCGCATCTGCGTCCCCACTTACAGTTTTTCCTGCATTTTTCCCACCTACAGGGTTTTTTTATACTAGTATGCCGGTTATGCGGTATTCTGATTATTGTAAAAACGTTAGATGCTGTTTAACTTTAAATATGTATAACGATATTTTGTAGACAATAATTTTGTAAAATGGTAGACGTGTTGCTTGAAAGGTCAAATATAACAATTGAGGAATTATTGTAAATAACCTACACTTTATTATAAACTACTTAGTGCCAATTTCACCAATGAAACTGAAAATCAACACATAAACTACGTTTAAGAGCCGTCAGTGTAATTATTTTCTTTGGAATATTAACACTGACAGCTCTTGAACTCGGTTTAGATGTTAACCCGTAAAGCCTCGAACTCATTGCAATTTGCCCCATCGCCGTCCACTAAGAATAACGTCACAATAAAATTTATTGCCAGCTCTAAAATATATCTTAACTACACAAAAGCTTGTCTCTCCTATCTACCAATTTTCAAAGGGAAAATTATGTCTTTAAAAGATCTCAATCGAACAGATTTAAAGCCATGTTACCAAGATAAGTATAAAATAATGGATTTTTCCGGCTGTTTCTGCTTTGAAATTTATTTTCCGTTCATTTAGTGCCTGCCTTCAGTTACGTATGTAGGTACTTAGATTGAAGTCGTTATTCTTTTAAATGGATATCAAGTTTCGGCATTAAATAAAGCATTTTTTTTTTAGCCGGGACCAACGACTTAATGCTTTCCGAGGCACGGAGGAGTCTTGGTATGCAAATATGGTCACCCATCCACGGATCAACCTCGGCAAGCGCAGCTTAACTTGATGGATCGACCCGTGCGGCTGTTATTACTTAGCCACGAGCTCTCCTTTTTAATTTTCTTACATTATTGAGTTACATTTTGTACAGTCAAACGCACATCAATGATAACACTACGAAATTCATCTTACTGCTACGACATAAAATTCACCTTACTGCTACGAAATAAAGGCGCTGTCACTGTCAAATTGTTACCAATGATGTGCTGTTGACTGTGCGACTATACTAGTTTTTTTTAGGAAACTGCATAAGTATTGGAACTAGGAACCGGTCACCTAAAACTTTTGACAAATGCCTGATGATATATTTCAAGTAAAAAAAAATAATTATTCAAACTCATTTAGACCCAATACTCGATCATAAACGGAAATGTTTTTGTGTTCCACTTTTCCCCACGTTACCCTTCCATTACTCTATTATGATGAGCGAATGTTTTGTCGTTTGCACGCCTCTCTGCCTGAATTATACCCTTTTTGTTATACTTTTCATTAAAAATATATTTTTACTTGATATTTCGATAAAACGCGGTGCTTTACGGTTGGGTAATAATAACCTTTCCAGTCTGTGGAGCCTTTTATTTATTTACAGTAGTATTTTGTGCTTTAAATGTAAATAAACCATTCCTATGTCAGTGTTTATGAATGAAAGCTACAATAAAAAGGTAATAACAAATGTGCTATTTTATAATTTCTAACGTGACGTTTACGTCCATAAAATGTATGAAAACACTTGCACGTTATAACTTTATCGTGGACGGAAATCTAAAAGCGTCTTCATACATTTTACTTCCCTGTATTATCGGGATACCGTGACGTGAACGTGAACGTCCACGATAACGTAACGTTTTTTTCAAGCTAAGTTCTGGCTAGGTACTATCGCGGACACTGGTGCCTAACCACTTTTCAACCTTATGCTCCTAGTAATAAGGTTGATAAGTGGTTAGGCGCCAGTCTCCGCGATGCACGATGGTACCTAAGCTAGGATCAAGATGGAAACATTACCTTAGAAATTATTTTAGTAGTTATTTTTTGATGTCAAAGGTTTGCTACAGCGAATTTGCCATTACGTTTGAAGTCAAAGTCAAATTATTTATTAGAAATTGACACATAAAATGCACTTTTTAAAAGATTAGATCTAATAAAACATGTAGATTTAAAAAAAAAACCTTTAGAATTTTCTCCGACAACTTTTCTGAGAAGCCGTGTTTTTCCTTTGATTCTTAATTGCAGCAAAAAATAAAAGGTATATATGCTGACGTTTATGATGGACATAATAAAGAGTATTCTATTGTATTCCATTCCGACACAGACAGTTTCACAGACAGAGACTGAGCAGACCGGACAGACAGACAGGCTGACAGAGTGGACTGTCCATAAATAATTCACTGCTGGAGTTCGTGTTGTTCGCTCGAAATAAAGATTTTGATTAGATTCGATAGCCATTCAAGCCAATTGACGGTAGATCATAAAACAAATTAGGTGCATTGAAAATAAAAATACATCATTTTTCAAAGGGTTTTGTAAATCACAACTGAGTCGTTTCAAGGGAAGCTCAATTGTCAGTGCAGCTGCTAATAAAAACGATGGGATGACGTTGTAACTCTTATAGAGAATAAAGATATCTTTCATCCCTCGAAAATAGAAGCAACGATTTGTATGGCTTGTAATATAACAATGCAGGTTATTAGAACGAGGCGCACTTCGTAAGGAGTGAAAGACGGGTTACATTGCAATAAATTAGCTTTTCCGATTATTTTTATTAAACTAGCTGTTGCCCGTGTCTTTGTCTGCGCTCCAGAATTACAAGTCGCATATGTCCTACTCCAAGTCATGGTCTATCCATGTGACCAATTTCATCCAAATCCGTTCAGCCGTTTTAGTAAAGCATAACAAACAAACTCACTTTCGCATTTATATTATTAGTTAGGTTGTAGGTTGCCCAGAAGTTTACATAGCAACCAGCTTAATGGTTTTAGCTCAACTTGACCATAAATATTGTGTACCTACCTACTTTTTAAATCTGCCTAGGCCTTTAGCAACTAGCATGTTGGCTTGCGGTCTAACCAGACAAACACCCCATGCCAAAACCACCATGCTCCATGCAAAAACATGGAGTGACTGCCTATCTGACTTCCGCAACCCAATTACTGGGTAATGCGATGCCCCTTGGTAACACTGCTTGTCAGACTTTCAGGCTTTTGACTACCCGTGACGACTGTCAAAGATCTACAAATGACAGCCGGGACCAAACGGCTTAACGGGCTTGCCGAAGCGCGGAGGGGCTATTGATATTAAAATAAAATAAAAAAATCTTTCTTATTTTTTTTTCTTTTTTTTTTTCTTTCTATAAGAATAGGGTGGTCGCCCATCCACGAACTGACCGCGGCAAGCGATCGACCCGTGTGGCAGTTATCAGTTAGCCACGAGCACTTTATAATGTTCATTAGGCGGAGATTTCTTGAAAAATGGTCAAAAAGGTGGTGTTTTAAAGCAGTGTATCTCTTAAACCGTATATATTTTTTCCAAAACAAAAATAGTATGATATTTCCAAGTCTTTTGTGCATACGGTGATGGAACTTAAAACATAAATTAATACATTAAAAATATCGTCAAAAACAACTCTTAATTATTTTTAAAAGCAGTTCATCCCTTTGTTAACAGTAATTATAATTAAAAGTATACCATAAAATTGCAAATGCCAAACCATCCGGTGATGGATTAATTTTTATTAATTAGTAAATATCTAATTTTATACGATTTTATTTGCATTTATACGCCATACGTTGTGTCATCGCGCAACTCTTTCTTTTGTATGCAATCTGACAGTGACACCGGTTTACCTGTTGTCAGCCTCTTAAATAAGTTCACTGCTGTTCAAAAGTCTAAGTTACGTCACACTACGGTTTGTCTCTGCATCACCCTAAGGTTGACTGGTAAAAAATGCCTCGGGCATTAAGTGTACAGTATTTTTTTTACTTGTGCATAAACTTTTAATAAATAAATAAATACCTTTTCCATCTTCAACAATCCCTCTAACCAAAATATGCTGAGGTGAATTCCCCCATTTAACTTTATAATTTCCTGGCAATATTACTCAAACGGAAACATTATTCTTTCAAATTAAATACAGAACAAGAAACTCTTAACACTTCATAGGACAGCTTAAGACTTTGACTTCCAAAGTCGGCGACTTTTGAAGTCTTGTCAAAATATTTCGTTGGGCACTACGAGCGGACGAAGTTGGATAAACTTTTATTGTAGTATTTATGACAGTTGTTCATTCATTGTTTTAATGGCACTAAATCTACGAAACTAAGTTTGGTTCGCGTTTTATTTGACTTAGATATGCATGTGATATTTACGGCCGTATGGGAAAGATATAAAAGAATAAACAAACATTGTAAGATATAGCTATATGGGGACTTCTTGGCGATGGCGAAACACATTTTTTAATGTTCCAACCCAAATCTCTTCTAAACTAATAAATTGAAATGTCTATTTTTAACCGACTTCAAAAAAGGTGGACGTTCTATGTTCGTCTGTATGTATTTTTTTTAATGTATGTTCATCAATAGGTCTCTTCGTCAATAGTAGACCGATTATGAAAATTATTTTGATAGAAGAAGCTTGTGCGGTGGCCCCATACTAATTTTATTAACTTTCCTTTGGTAGTTTTTGAGTTAGCTTCAATAATACGTATTTTTCCCACTAAGTCTACATGTAAGTATTTATTATAACAACATTGACATGGATGATGTTATAATAACTTCCTGTCACCTGTTATGTAAATAACAACAACATAAAGAGAATAATAAAAGAATTTGGAAGTCAGTTTTTTTGCAAAAAGTTTTTTCACTAGTTATTCTTTGCAACCTACTGTTGATTCATCACAGAACATTATGAACACCACTATCACAATTTAAAAAATACTCAATTAAAACCTCTGCATCAGTAGGTACAAATACCATTAATTAATAACGCTGTCAAAAAACTGAAGGTTACCAAACTCTGTATGTCAAAACTTTTAACAAATAAAAAAACCGGTTAAGTGCGTGTCGGACCACGCACAATGAAGGGTTCCGTAGTTGGGATGAATTTATCCCAAGAAAAAACTTAACATTGTAGTTTTAAAACATGTTCTTCCATACATTCTAACAGCAAATATTAGTGTGTACGCACAATATTGGGAAATTTACCATGTTATTTTGAGACCATATGTATTTTGACCACCACTTCTTATGGGTTTTCCTATATAATCTATACGTATAGATCTATTTTCTGTATTTTTTTTTACTTTAAACGCAGTAGTTTCACTTTCAGACTTCCTCGTATATACCTACATCATTATATCCATTCGTGTCATCTCTCTTAGCATTCTCATCTCAGCTACATGCAATTGCCATTAATTCATCCCTTTTGTGGCCCAACATTCTGCTCCATACAAGACAGCAGGTCTAACCATTGTTCTATATATCTTCCCCTTAAGTTTAACAGGGATGCGGGAGTCGCATATTGTTCCCGTAACCTGCCGCCATTTCTTCCATCCAGTGTTAATTCTGTGCTTAATCGTTCGATCTACTTCGCCATCGCTTTGCACGAGTGAACCGAGATACCGAAAATCGGAGCAGACTGGGAGAAGCATCAAGCTCTATTGGCTCCAGAACTGGAGAGACCGCCGAAATCGCAGAAGATATATTCAGTTTTCGTTCTGCTGGAGAATGCTTGAAAAGCCAGCTTCTGTTGCCATTTCTCCAATCTGCTCTGGATCTCAGGTACATCTTCACCGACAACAACAATGTCATCGGCAAACAGCATGCACCACGGTGCCTCTTCCTGTATGTCCGCCGTCAGAGTGTCCATAATCAACATAGATAGATAGATTCATTTATTTGCCTAAAATATGGTATTTTACCGACTTTATAACACATACCAATAGTTCTTCATATTTCGCCTACAACATTCGGCATGCAAATTTTGTGACAACAATAATAATTCTAATTTAAACAAAATAATTAAATTTCAATGTCAATAAAAAAAACGTATTAAATCAAGAATTATCTACATATAAATTACAAATGTCAAAGAAAATAATTAAATTACAATTTGTCCATTAACAACCTTCAAATGACAATCAAGGAAATTAAATTCCAAAAATGTTAATTGCTTAAAATAAAATAAAAATGTATAATTTAATGTCATGCAACTTTCCCGTTTGTCCTAGAATCCATAAATTCCTTAATGGTATACAAATAATTTTCAATAAGCCATGCTCTGAGATGTTTTTAGGGTTCCTTACCCAAAGGGTAAAACGGGAACCCTATTACTAAGCTCCGCTGTCTGTCTGTCCGTCTGTCACCAGGCTGTATCTCATGAACCGTGATAGTTAGACAGTTGAAATTTTCACAGATGATGTATTTCTTTTGCCGCTATAACAACAAAAATACTAAAAAACATAATATAAATAAATGGGCTCCCATACAAAAAAAAATACAAAATGTTTATTTCTGTACCAATAGTTTCTTTTAGTTGCGATTGGAGCCTCCTTTTAAGCATGATGACGCCTGTGTTAGGAGACTCCGCACTTCCATCGCTTTGGCTGGTTATACAACAAATGTGATTTTTTTTATCGTTTTTGTTCGATATTGATAACGGCAACAGGTAGACGCTTGAAATATTCACAGAATATTTAGTTATATATTTACTTTAAAAACAAATAATTAAATTAAAATAAAACAAATATTTAAAATAAATATTCCCATACAATAAACGTGATTTTTTGACGTTTTTATATATAATGGTACGGAACCCTTCGTGCGCGAGTCCGACTCGCACTTGGCCGGTATTTTAAATATCGGCTCGCAGTTCCCTAATAACCTTTGGTGTATTATTATTGAATATCTTTCATCAACAGGAAGAGGTAACGACTTAAAGCCGACCCTTGGTGCAAGCCTCCAGCCACATTGAACTCGTCGGTATTGCCTGCAGCCGACCGGACGTAGTTACAATATTGACTGTACATAGCACAAATTAATTCTACATACTTTCCGGGCAAACCTTTCTCTTTCAAGGACCCCCATAACACATCCCGAGGTACCCTATCCTACGCTTTCTCCAGATCAATGAACACCATGTGCAAGTTCTTGTGTGCACGTCTGTACTTCTCGCACTATTGGCGGAGTGCAAAAGTGGTGTCCATTGTTCCTCGACCTGGCATAAACCGGAACTGGTTCGGGGTAATCTCACTCAGTCACTCTCCTCTCGCAATCTTTTCTCTATTACTTTCTCCCATACCTTCATACTATGTGACATGAGCTTTATCCCTCGATAGTTGTTGCAGTCCTGTACATCACCTTTATTCTTCAAGATGGGTACTAGCGAACTGTTGCACCATTCTTGTGGGATCCCTACTTCATGCAACAGCTAATTGAAGAATAAAGTCAGCCATCCGTTCATCATCAGTTCATCCATCTTCTTTTTCTCTATTTATGATGCTATTATAAAAAAAAATACTTGCGACACACCACGCCAGACTTCTCATTTGATATGTCACGCGGTACAGAGTCCAAAACTTTATAAAAATTTTCTCATCTGCCAAAAATCACTCCTATATTCAAAATTCATTTATTTTCGTAACACGACCGTGTTTGAGTCACAGAATTGATATGTGTCCCAAAATTCAACTTAATCGGTCCATTAAATACGGAGCAAATTGGCTGTGACTGACGGACTGACAGACAGAAAGACACACGAGTCGTCCTTTAGAGGATTCATTTTTTCATTCGGACATACGGAACCCTAAAAAATAGCTTAAGACCTAAGTATTTCTTAGTAAATTAGGTAAGAGCTAGACGCATAAAAAATATATCGTAGACAGTCACAAAATTTATTTTGAAGCTGCTCTCCGTTTCTAGTTTATAGATAAATAGAACCAAAAAGATTTTTCTTATGCGAACCAAGGTGACCTTTATCATGTGAATATTTACATGCTTTTATTCTTTATATATTATTTATTTCTCCATAAGCTTTATTAAAGTTCCTAAGAAAACTTTTGGTATGACAGGTTGAAATGTTTATTATGTTGTTAGGAGTTCTTATCTTTAACATACATATTTAGTTTAAATTGCAAGTCTATTGGAAACGCCTCTTGTGTATGTGAAAAAAAAAATACAGCTGCAGCAGTAGGCGTCGTAGCAGGTGGCGTTCTGTAGTTTCTGCCTACCCCCACGGAAATAACGCGTGAATTTACATGTGTATGTGTATTTGACGTCCTGCCTGATATGACATACGGTGCCGAAACGTGGACACTGACAGTCGGGCTGGTCCACAAATTCAAGGTCACTCAGCGTGCTATGGAGCGGGCTATGCTCGGAGTTTCTTTGAAGGATAAGATCAGAAATTAAGTTATCCGGAAGAGAACTGGAGTTACCAACATAGCCTGCAGAGTAAACAAGTTGAAGTGGCAGTGGGCTGGCCATGCTTGTCGAAGGACCGATGGCCGGTGGAGCAGACGAGTCCTGGAGTGGAGACTGCGTATAGACAAGCGTAGTGTGGGACGCCCCCCAGCTAGATAGACTGACGACCTTAATAAGGTGGCTGGGACAGTCTGGATGCGGAAGGCGGAGGACAGGGTGCTGTGGCGCAGCCTGGGAGAGGCCTATGTCCAGCAGTGGACTGCTATAGGCTGAGTTGATTAATTGATGTGTATTTGCCAGTACTTCATTCATTATAAATATTAATCGGAATCGGCGCGTAGTACATACAAATATTTTTTATATACTGTCCTCTGTAGGTACCTTTTATTGATCCGCAAATTAACCAACTTAACACAAAGTGTAATTTACAACCACAAACGGCGTATGATTGTCATATAATGTCAGGGAAGTGTTGGCCTAACATACATTGTGGGGAAACTTTAGTAAAGGGCCCAACTTACTCTTTCATGGTTTAACTTGGTAACTCCGAATAAACAGCCGTTCAGTTGAGTATAATGAAGCAGGGTAAACTCTGCCTCGGTTAGTTAAACTAACAAATATTTTACCCAAATAGTTAGTAGAAGGAAGGCCCTAGTAGTTACACAGTATAACATCTGCTTCAGGAGGTTACCAAGTTACCATAGAGCTGTAGCAGGTTAATTTTACATGAAAAGTTAAGTGTCATGCGATTTTGTGCCATGTGCCAGTCCAGATGTTAACTGTGTTACCTTTTAAAATGCCCTTGCACTTCAAGTGCCCTGCGAATGATATCAGAATCCCATATGTACCTCAAAGATATTTGCAATAAGAAGCACAATTATGTCGATAGTTTCTATGTCATGATCATGTGGAAAAAACTCGGATGGACCAGGGAAGCATGGAGTAAAAGAGAGGGGCTTACTGTACTCGACAGCATGTGGAACAAGGGTGCACGTGGTGATTATGATGATAAAAAGGCTTCTGAAGCATCTAATACGCGACCCAACAGATCCAATGGCTTTAGCAGCCAAACTTTCTCATTTTGAATTATATGTGGGATTACAAATACAATAAATAATTAACATACATAAACAACTTCAGATTATAATTAAATATGTAGACGATAATAACGGTCAATGAATGCCATATTCAAATTTTGACGTTCTGGAATAAGAACGATTTATAGACCACATTTACCTATACAAGATTCTACTTTCTTGCCTCATCATCTGCCTAGCCTTTTCCCAACTATGTTGGGGTCGGCTTCCAGTCTAACCGGATGCAGCTGAATACCAGTATTTTACATGGAGCGACTGCCACCTGGGCTGCGACTGGTTGTGTGTATATTGATGATGTTATAATAATTCCTGTCACTGTTGCTTAGATAGCAAGTAGGGGTAAGTATACGAATTGGGGTGGGGAGGTACACACGGCTACATATCAAGCTAAACATATCCAGTTTAGACTGTTCTCGCATTGTATAAGATGTGTAGATTGATATCTAGCCATGTACCATAACTAAAAAGTGAAAAACACTTGTTTTTTTATTTATGTTTTGGAAATCGATATCTTTGGATCTGTATTTAAGTTTTTTGTTACCAACTTCCGAAATTAAAGTTATCTTTCACTTTATCGTGTTGTTTTTTTTTGTTGTAAAAGAGTTTTGAGTTATTCACAACAATGACAAAAAAATACCGATCGAATAGAAGAGTCTTATCACAGAACTTGAGGAGTCTTATCACAGAACCTGTTTACAACAGATGAATGTTATTATTGCATTCACGTCCAATGCCCTACTTATCATTTCGTAATTAGGTATGAACAATATGCTCTACAGTATACGATCGAAAATATATTCTGCGGGTTAAACCATAAAGTGGTCAATTGCTTCGTAATATGAGTTTGGCCTTTTAAATCGTCTGCGTTATCAATTGAAGAAATTATTTGTCTGTTCAACTTATGAAAGATGTTATCGGGTCCCAGAAAACTAGTTTTGGTATAGTTTTACACTAATAATTACCAATATAATCTAAATACTAGATAGAAAATATACCTCAGTTGAAGTTACCCCCACTAATGTCACAGTATCTTATAATAAGCAGTATTACGTCTCGGCAGTGTCCTTGAAATAGTTACCTACGGTCGCTCGGCAGATCAGCACGTTGCCCACTGAATTTGTCTCTTGAGTTGTAACTGTACTTTGTAAGTCCGGTAAATTCAATGATTTTCATTCAATGTTGCATTCAGTTTTAAAACCTTGTGATTTGTTGTAAGTAGTATGTCCTGTACATTAAAATGTTCTTCACAAATCCGGTAGCTATAAAGACTTTCTGTGACAGACCGAATCGGGCTAAGCCGCGAGCAGAAGTTAGTATTGGTATACTTTGTTCCTTAGCTTGGGCAACGATCGCGTGGAAAAGTTGAGTAGAGATTTCGAAGCGAGCCGTTTCGGCCGTCTTGTATGAATATGTAGTACTGCTTATTTTATTATACTGTGCTAGTGTATTGTACCTACTTATATCGTCTGTGCACTTAGGCCCATCGTCCACGACGATACTCAACAGTAACGCGTTACAAACTCAAATCAGCAATCATCAACCAATCACAAACTAGTTAATAACGCGTTAGTAAGTCGCGCCGCGCCGTATACAGACCGCCATTGAAATTCGACTGCTGTGACCTTTAGGCTACTCATTACTTATTTGAGTTTGTAACTGGCTACTTTTGAGTAGCCTCGTGGTTGACGGGCCTTAATCTTAAAATAATACTCATCAAGTTTAGATAACTTGATGAGTATTATTTTAAGATTAGGTACTAATTCCTACCTATGTAAAACCGGCCAAGTGTGTGTCGGACCACGCACAATAAAGGGTTCCGTAGTTGGGATAAATTTATCCCTACAAACTAAACATTGTAGTTGAAAAAATTGTTCTCCCATACATCGATATACGTCACGGTCAATGCTGCAACTGCAAATGTAAGTTGATCGACTATTACTCGTTAACTTGTAAAGCCTACTTAGCTGTGATAATTTTCCTTTTAATTTCGTAATACTAGTACTGCCATGATTTTTTTCAGATATCCAGAAAGTACAATTTAGCTGGAAGACACTTGACTCAATATTTTTAAACGGCCTATTCATATTTATAAACGACATCCCAACACTATGAGACATTAGAGAAAAAAAAATACATTGAAAAAAATTTTTACCTGTGTCGGCGTGATTAATATGTACACCCATGCCAAATTACAGCTTTCTAGTACTAAGGGTCTCTGAGCTAAGCTGGGGACAGACAGACATACGGATATGGTGAAACTATAAGGGTTCCATGTTGACTACGGAACCCAAAAATAAATGGCTAAATGTGTTGCTAAACGCAAAACTCGGGAACGGCGGGACCAATTCGAAATTTTTGTTTTCAATTATTCTTACCTATGAAGAGAAAAAATTGAAAAAAATAACATAAAAACGTAAAACCACATTTTTATTTTTCCCATTCAAACTGTTCCTAGCTGTTTCTGAGCAGTAACCTAACAAAAAGTACTAGGCTTGCATGAATTCACGATAGTATTATCAATCATTAGTATTTCGCTACAAATAAGATTTGGATGTAATTTGGCTCACAGATAGTTTATAGCTTGGATTAACACAGAATACTTTTATCCCGGTATGGTAGTACGTCCACGCAGGCGAAGCCGTGGGCAAAAGCTAGTTACCTATACATGTCATACCAACGATCTATGACACGCTATTATATCCCTCTATTTCCTCTTCTCGTACGTCTGTACGCCCGTGCGCAGTCGTGACAATCACAGTCGGCTCCCGGCGCGCGACACGTATCAATATCAACATGATACTCGAAATATTATTATTTCTGCTAACTACCCTAGTAGGGTACTACATTTATAGTTATAAACAAATAAACAACTTCTTTAAACAACGAGGTGTGAAATATTTTCCAGGCGTACCATTCTTCGGTAATATGTATAATACAACGTTCTTGAAAAAGCATTTTCTGGATGAAATACAAAATATACACGATGCGTTTCCAGATGAAAAGTGAGTATTTTACTTTGTGTAATTGGTAAATAACATAACATAACGCCTGTTTCCTCAAAAGGTTAGGTTACCTAATAGTACACCCATGTCGTAAGTTATTTGTAAGTCTCATGTCATTAGAAAATAATCCAACACTAAAAATGTAAATAGCAAGTCAATACAAATCTGAATACGCTGTGTTGGACTAGTCAAAAATATTTTTTCGTTGGAAATATATTTTAAGCGGCGATACTACTAGGTACTCATGAATATGAACCATTTTTTCCATGTAGGTGGGAAGAAATATTGAAAACAAAATCGTTCAATTTATTGACCCCACTTAACTTTTGTTAAACCTTCGGTATTACAGTATTTTTATCTCACGAAGCGACGTACGCTTTACTTGTGTTTACTAAGTACCTATACTAACATGCTGTGCATATGTGCGTGAAGACGAGTAGCGTCAGTACATAACAAAACCGGCCAAGTGCGAGTCGGATTCGCGCACGAAGGGTTCCGTACCATTATCTATAAAAACGCCAAAAAAATCACGTTTTTTGTATGGGAGCCCCCCTTAAATATTTGTTTTATTTTAATTTAATTATTTATTTTTAAAGTAAATATATAACTAAATATTCTGTGAATATTTCAAGCGTCTATCTGTTGCCGTTATCAATATCGGGCAAAAACGAGCAAAAAAAATCACGTTATTTGTATGGGAGCCCTTAAATATTTATGTTATTCTAGTTTTTAGTATTTTTTGCTATAGCGGCAACAGAAATACATCATCTGTGAAAATTTCAACTGTCTTCACGGTTCATGAGATACAGCCTGGTGACAGACGGACTGACAGAAAGATAGACAGACGGCGAAGCCTTAGTAATAGGGTTCCCGTTTTACCCTTTGGGTACGGAACCCTAAAAACAACCAAGTTCTGCATACAAATAAGACGTTCTTGTTATTAATGAAATGCCAACCGTACGTTGATATTTAAATACAGATATTTTGGATTGAAACTCAAAGTAAAGGGTTATTTTACCGTTAATTTGTATCGAGATTTTTTTTCAAAACTTGCTTTGGAAAGAACTATGTTCTGAGAAATATGTTCAAGAATAACATAGGTATATTTTTCCGCTACCACAAATTATATAGATTTGGCAATTTTTTTGTTTAAGACCTACTTTTATCATTTGCCTCTTGTCAGCGCCTTAAGTTTCAATTCTCTAGAAGTAAGACGGTCACGCGATCAGACGACTGTAATATTAAAAATTCTTAGGGGATTATAGATTTTCCTGATCTGCAATCTGTTTGTCCCAGACAATTACTGTCGTGGCAGAAAACACCGCTTACTGGCTGTTCCAACTTGCGGTACTATTGCACATTCCAACTCACCTATTCCTCGGACATTAGCCGCTATTAACGCTCTCCTGAACTCAAACACAGATCTTGATATGTTTGCGAATGAATGGAAGATGATACTGTCAGAATTTTTGATTTTTTTGTGAGAAGAATGCATGACTGTGTTAAATAAAATGATATATGTTTAAATAGTGTAATTGGCTTCGGCCGTTCTATTTAAAATAAAATAAATAAGACACACATGCACACTCACACGCACACACTTACGACTTCGCCATTGTCTCGCTACCGAGAGTTTCTGCGCTTACATTCACAGCGTGTTTGTACACTTGGTAAGCACAAGTCAAGCGCGCGTCGCGTCGTGAGATAAAAATACTGTAACAGGTCTTCTTTTAGGTACCTCCCTGTTTGTTTAGCATGTTTATAGCATACATACATATGCCACGACACGATAGATAAATAGAATACCTACTTCTTATTATGTACACAATAAAAATTACAGATATAAATGTATAAATTTTACATAAGGTGACACAATGGGCGGTCTTGTCGCTAAAAGGTGACCTTTGGACGGATTAACAACAAGGAGAAACAATACTGCATTATCTATCTGCTGGAAATAGGCCTCCCCAAAGGGGGGGGCTATTTCCAGGGGTGGGGTTGCCACAATCGCCACGGCAGGCTGGTTGCCGATCGCAGTAAGTTATTAAAAGGCATAGAGAACGCTGCTGCCCATACTCTAGTAAGTCCCTTAGTCGCTTTTTACGACACCCACGGGAAGATATGGGGTGGAGCTATTCTTTACACCCGGCACCACACGGACATATATTATTACTTATCTATAAAAATAATATATATTATACAATAATAATCATGAAACAAAAACAATTGCAAAGAACAAAAAGCTAGTGTTTTTTTATCACGCCTTCTTCCCATGGCGGAAGGCTGAAACTACAGAACGCCAAGTCTCCTTTTGCTTCGTTTACCTTTAAACAAGGTCATACACGCACAACCGTTGCGAGTACTACGCACCTGACCATTCTGAAGAACATGTTTCTAGCATCTGTTGGTAAAATACTATTTTCAGTCTTGATAAAAAACAAGTCTTCTTTTTTATTGCGGACTATCTTTTGTTTGTAACCAATCATACCTATGTCTTTCATTAACTTGAATATGCCCTGGCGGCTGAGAGTATGCCATGCTCACTCAGATGTCTCGCTGATGGTGGCGTGTGTATTGGATCATTTAGCTCCCTTCAAAATGGTTGAGCTGAATGGTGCTGATCCAAGCGTCATGTTCGTGAACGGGCGCTGTCAGTTGGGACTGGTCATCTCTTAGCTGCCATGGCTCGTATATTGCTCCAAGGGGAAATAAATTACCCAAGAGCTAGGAAGTAATGAGGATAATGTACCTTTATGATATTACTCATATTTCCTTATTCGGTAACTGGAGGTAGTACAAACCAATAGAAACATATGAATGTTTTGTTTACCGAACATTCCGCAGTTTCTCATAAAGATTTCTATGCTCTAAGAATTTACAGAATGCGTCAAAGCGCTGACTACTTTTTGTCGCCAAAACACAATGGGGATATTTGCTAGTAAATGTACGTAATCCCCGTCTTTTCCCTATAGAAATACACAGCACTACAGAACACCACGAGTAATCCTTACATCCTTGGAAATACGATTATCGTCTTCCTCGCTTCGTCCACGTGTACAAATATGCTCATACACGAGCACCGGCTGCGAATTTCAGAAGGATTTTTTTCAAGAATATGTATGTTCTTCTAGTGCGTCCCATATGTGATTAAGACAACAATTTCCGAGGTGTCAATCTAAATTTTATTCATAAACCTCCGTTTAATGTAGTATGAAACAGCTTATTTTTCGTCTCTTTCTTATTTCATGTGCCAGTAAAAGACAGCAATAATTTCAACATAACTTTAGTAAGTGCAACAGTCATCACCATCATTGGCAGCCTTGTCCCACAGACTGTTGTGTATACGCCTACTCTCCTTTCTGCCATGCTTCCCTGGTCTCATTTCCAGATACGTGGGTTTCTTGGAGTTCACGATGCCGGTACTCCTGATCCGGGATCCTGACCTGATCAAGACCATCACCGTCAAAGACTTCGACCACTTCACTGATCACAGAGAGTTCTTCACCGAAGAGTCGGATCCTCTGTTCGCTGGCAGTCTGCTACTGATGAAAGGTGACTACACTTTTTTTTTTTAATTTTCATCTAATGAAGGTAATCCCGGTTTCTATCTCAAGCTGCGCTTATATGAGTTGCCGGCAACAGTTGCCAGAGGTAGTGGAGCAATAAAGTTACTCCTTGTTGCTCAATATGAGTTGCGGTAGTTCTAGCTACAATTAAAATACTCATCAATCTATTGAACTACAAGATATAAAATAAATAATAATTAAGATATCAGATAACGCGTTTCGGTTTAATTACTTTCCCATTTATTATTGACCAGTTGTCAGAATTTCGAGCTTCTGATAACATGTTACTGTTACGATGCCATGGGTATTTTTGAGCCCGTCAATTGTATATCCTGCTTGCATTCAGAGGCACGGACGACACTCCTTGATTAGCCGTTTCACCTCGCAGTTCGATTACACCGATGCAGCCATATATATGGCACATCATTTTAAAGAAAAACTTTTATAGAGCGTTGGCTTTATCATTAATACCTGTGAGTCTGTTTCTTAAGCTCGCTGTGCCATATCAACCCCGGGTGATATGAATAATGTCAATATTAGCAATGTTTTACCGTGTACACCCCCTTACACGGTAAACAATTGGTAATATCGACATTATTGCTTGCATAAAGAGCGTGCACGGAACTATTTCACGCGCACCGATCGATACCGACTTGTCTTTACCGGGAACCCGCTTCTATATGCAAGCTTAGTCTGGTGTTAACTTATATACGGTCACACAAAAAGAAACGGTAAAAAAATGTCAACATTTCTTTCTTTTGATCAACTTGCAGCGAACCGTACCGGGAATCGACCCCGAAAACCGACCGCTCTACGAATTATACTCGTATAACTATACATATCTCACGTGACTTTGACCCATTTGGGTGCGCAGTTGCATGCATCGTCTGCATGATCGTGTTATTGTAGCTCCCCTCCGATTATTGGTCATTACACCAAGTCCCAAACTGCGCCAATGTTAGATTGTCATAAATTGCGGTGATAAACAATCAACTGGATTTTGCTCGGATACCCGAAGATACCGCGAAAATGATGCGACACTAATTTATTTACCTATTTGGAATGCATTGGGAGAGTGAAATCTATTATACGAAGTATTTTTTCTTTATAACGTGACGCCGCGCCATGTGCTCTCGGGCCAGTCTGTATGATAGGTTTAATTAGTTCAAATGTATCTTTTCAGGTGAGAGATGGCGAGAGATGAGGACCACCTTAAGCCCAGCATTCACTGGTTCCAAAATGAAGTTGATGCTGCCCTTAATTGTAGAAAACACTCACAATATTATCGAGTATCTTCACGGTATGTATAAACAGGATGGAAAAATGAATGTCTATAAATAATGCAAAAATTCCGCTGCCACACCAAATGTTCAATTTTTCTGAGGCATTCAAAAAGTTAAGTTTTTATTTTTCAGTTCATCAATCTGAAAATATTGAGGTCGACGACCTGAAGCGTCGGTACACCAATGACGTCATCGCTTCAGCTTGCTTCGGCCTCAAGATTAACTCTCTAGAGGATCGGGACAATGAGTTCTATAGAATTGGCAACAAAATCTTTGACTTCAACCTGAAACAGAGAACATTATTAATTTTAGCTACTTTGTTCCCTGAATTCACTAAGGTACCTATGTGTCACGTAAAGTTTATCCGATCAGTATAAATGTAATGAAAAATCAGTGTGCATCACAATTTGGTTTTTTTGTCATACAGAAACTAGGCGTACGGTTATTCTCCGAGAAAACATACAACTTCTTTAGAAATCTTGTGGCTTCTACCATGGAATATAGGAAAAAAGAACACGTGGAGCGACCCGATATGATTCAACTGCTCATGGAGGCTAAGGGAGGTAAATATCTGCATGACAATCTACTATAATAAAAATCTAAACTATAGCAAGTCTTTACGATGCCTATAAGCGACTGCAATGTTCGAAAATTGTGGTCTTCAAGCAGTGCGTCCTGCCTAATATACGACCCAGACGTGAGCAGTCAGGCAGGTTACTCAGGATCCTATGGAGTGAGATATGGCCGACGATTATTTGTTGAATTATAAGATTCAGAATAAAATTATCCAGAAAGTACCAGCGCCCCATGTAAATTAATTCCTATTTTGTTTTTGCAGAATGGTCTCCAGACGAGTTGACTGGCCAAGTATTTATATTCTTCGGTGCTGGCTTTGATACTACAGCATCTGTTCTGGTAATGACCATCCACGAGCTTGCCATAAATCCCGAAGTCCAAGAGCGGTTGTACCAGGAGTGCAGACAGTTAAAAGAGGACAAAGGCCTTACGTTCGATAGTCTCTTCGAACTAAAATATTTGGACCGTGTCATAAACGGTAGGTCTCTTTACAAAGTTTTGTCGTTTTTTAGGTTTAAAATTATATCAGTGTGGTCAGTGGTTCCATAAATCTGCTGAGCTCGACACGTAACCACAATCTCAAACTATGGAAAAAGCGAACTTTATACGAAACAAATACCAACACAACAACTTAATGTTTTGTACGTACTTAAATATAGTATAGTATACGAGTATGTATATAGTATTCTGTAGGAAATAGATACTATCTATTTTCTAAGATAAATTATAATAATATGCCTTGTAACATTTCTTAATTTCAGAAACGCTAAGGAAGTGGACTCCAGCAATTTTTATGGACAGGACCTGCGTGAAGACCTATGAGCTACCTCCTCCTAGGGAGGGGGGACAGCCTTACACTGTAAGATCTTCAATTTGAACAGAATAGACCATATTATTTCTTTTTAGCTGCTGCCCGCGACTTCGCCCGCGTGGCTTTTTCTAAAATAGAAGTAGTCTAAGTTACTGTTTATAACATCAGCTATCATCACCCAGTGAAAGTCACGTCAAAATCAGAGATTATCCGGAAAAAACAGACAAATAGACATAAAGGACATGAATAATGTTTGGCCTGGCACAGACAAAGAGATAATTATATTTAAAAAATAACTGATAATATTTGAAATCCCACTTTCACAATCACAGCTTTGGAACTATTTCAATAACAAAATAATAATATTTCAACTTTGCAGGAAATATTTCAATTTAAAAGATTATTATTTTGATTCAAGTATTCGGGGAGATATTTATTATTATATTATTTATAGATTATTCCAGTCTTAAAAGTATGTAATGGCAGCATATTATTTATCTTTCATAGTCACTGCCTGTCATTGTCATGCATTTGTCATAACTATGTCATCTATGCTTTGCACAGACCTATATCTAAATATCATAGGGAGACATAAAAGATAAACAATGCAACTCAATATTTTCTTTTTCTTTTTTCTATGCGAAACATCCAGTGTGTTAGAAAGATATGCTTTAGTACTTCTATAATTATGCCATTCATTGATTTTTGCCGTAGACACTAGTCGATTCATAAAATATGACTTATAACTGTAAGTGATTGTTGCACTGTTTCATCACACTTGCATGTTACCTTTAGCGTAAAACCAGGGTATTGTTGTAGGTGAACCAATAAAAATAAATCAAAGACCCTGGTGACCCCAGGGTCATAAGTCATATTTTTCGAATCGTCTCTTCAAGCCTTTTATATTGACGTACTAAAAACTCCTTTTACGACATTACTTATTGGGTTCTAAAGTCCGCCATGTTGAATTTTGTGAAACGTGACCTTTAACTCCTTCAAAATCCTTCGGATTGCGATTGAAAGTGAAGTGCGTTACTCTGGGCGGTCACCACAAACCTATCGATATATACATCATTAAGATGCATCCAGACGTCTGGCTGCTACGAGAGAATAAATGTCCTATATACCTATGGCATAACTCATGTACCATACAAATACATTCGACAAAAACGTCACTTCTATTTTATTAAGAGCAGCAAGCCCCCCCCCCCCCCCTGGGGGGTCCCTGTTTGTATGTTAATTTGCATGAATATTCTGAAACAGTCACTCATACAAGCAAAATTAAACTTTTGTACCTATATGATTTATTGGATCTTTTTCTTTCCATGTTGAAGACAGTTACGTAATTGTAATATTTCCTCTCAATACATTTTGTATTCGAAAATCATGTCTTTTTAAGGATAATTATAAAAAAGAAATAAGATTGTCTTTTTGTTCTATTTGTCTTTTATGTCTAAAATAAATATTCACAGCAAGAAAATATAGTTTATCATCCCGCCGCAACATTTTTTTCTCTAGATCAAGTATTACTTTAGTTATAAACGAAATAAGAATTGAGACTAACGCTATTTAGTTTCATGCTCGAACTCGATCAAAGAGCGCACGCGATATTGAACTTTATTACTTATGTATTAGCGTTTAGCACATAGTTCGAATGCTGGTTCGAATGGTGCTGCGTGTGACAGCATCATGAATGTTTTAATGTGATTTCTTGTGATTTGTTCAAAAATATGGCTGTATTTCTGGTTATCTTTTTTGCATTTCTGAGTATCTTCGCCTTTCTTGGACTATGGTTTGACCTGGGCTACAATAACAATCAAACCCACACACGCACACACAGCTCACATCTCAAACCACTCTGTTTTTGCCTGGCTTCCAACAGAGATCCAATGGTCTGTAAACCGGAGCAAATTAATCATTTAGGATACAATCGTTAGATTTGAGTGAAATTCAATCTGCAGAAAGACAGTGGATTCCGCAATCGACAGGTTTGAATTAATTTTTTCAAGCCATCTGTTTTTAGAAGGATCTTAATATGTCCCTTCACAAAGTTTTATGACGAACAAAAATATACAGGGCTATGAAAAACTATTATAGCTACATAATACATTTTGTTTTATTTGTGTTCATTTCTGGGCCAAGTTTCTATGGAACGGGTATCCATCTCTGTTTATATTTTTTTTTGTTATAAGTACTGTACATACTTTCGAATGCATTCAGTAAAAAGCTGTTATTATGACATTACAAACAGACAATTCAATTTGATTCATCTGTATTGTATGTATAGATTATTTGTATAATAGGTTGGGGAAAAAGTTTCTTCCCATTTTTTAAGAAAATTCAAAACATTTTTTTAATATAGTTTATTTACATTTAACTAAAGTATGTAGGTACCATTTTGTTCAATAACTTTTTGCCATCTTGTAGGTAGGGACATGATCCCATTGCTATAGAAATTTTGGGACTTCTGATCAAAATACCGCGACAGGTGGTTTTGGCAGTCCTCTCGTGATGTTAACCTGACACTGCCTAAAGAATTCTGAAGAGACCGAAACAGGTGGAAATCTGAAGGTGCAAGGTCAGGACTATACGGCGGATGCATTAACACCTCCCAGCCAAACTCTCGTAATTTTTGCTGAGTGGCTAAAGATGTGTGAGGTCTAGCGTTATCATGATGAAAAACCACACCCCTTCTGTTGATTAATTCCGGCCGCTTTCTCTCAACTTCATGCTTTAATCTCATCAGTTGTTCGCAGTAGAGTTCAGAATCGATGGTCCTGCCTGGTGGTAACAGCTCATAATGAATTATGCCCTTCCAATCCCACCACACACACAGCATCACCTTGTTGCGAGTTAACCCGGGTTTCGCCACAGTCTGTGAAGCCTGACCGGCCTTTGACCACGACCTTTTTCGCACGTTCTTGTCGTTCGTGATCCACTTTTCATCACCAGTTATCAGCTTCTTCAAAAATGGTTCGGTTTCATTACGTCGTAATAAAGAATCACAAATGAGTACACGGTTCATTAGGTTTCTTTCAGTGTTTCCCGGAATTTTCCAGTTCTTCAGCTACGTCGTAACTACTGATATCTAGCTCCACTTTTTCAAAAAGGCATCCATTTTATCCGTAATAGGGCGACCAGAGCGACGTGCATCTTTGACATCAAAATTTCCGGATTGAAAACGCTTAAACCACATTTGTGCTACTCTCACAGACACTTTTCACGCAAATTTTTTTCGCGGCTTGCATTGCATTTTTACCTTTTTTGTAGTAAAATTTTAAAAAATGTATCGTATTTCTTCATTAGATTCACTCATCTTGACAGTACGAAAAACAAATGAAAATCACACATTTTCCTAATTTGAATTTGGAATTATGTTCCTTAAAATTTAAACTTTCAATGATACCAAAACCAGCCAGATACAAATAGTATAGCCAAAGAGATTTTATTACAAGTTCATACATACTATAATGCGAAAAGGCTTTTTCCCCAACCTAAATATATCATATCCAAATGTGGAAAGTCTAACGGTCTGCACCCACTAGCGGCACGGCACGGCCGGGATTTTTATGCTACATATAGGAATATAACTTAATATTATGACAATAAAATTGAAATTTCAATGATTATGCCTAAGGACGTCGCGGCATCTTGATGCCGAAGGATGCCGTGCCGCCAGTGGGCACAGGCCCAAACTAAATACGCATTAGAAATTTAGTTGATGGTCTTTATTACAATAGTTATCTATGCTAAAATTATTTAATACTGTTTATAGTTGAATCCCGGTGACGTCGTCTACAACATGGTGAACTGCATACAAATGGATCCGAAATATTTCCCTGACCCACATAAGTTCGATCCTGAGAGGTTTTCTGAAGAGAACAAGCACAATATTAAACCGTGCACCTATTCGCCCTTCGGAGGCGGCCCGAGAATTTGCATCGGTAAGTAATATTTTCTTTCTTTCTTTCAGCCATGCATAATTATGAACATCTAAATTTAACTAACTGCAGCATGTTATTCAATTGATTTTTTTAGTAGCCTGTCTAACTAGAACGCATTATGGGTGCTATCACAAAAAAAAAAGTCAATATCTTATCTAATTGTGAGAAAGCTTGAAATAATTGAAACATTAAGTCTGTGTAACTATAAAAGTACAGTATTCGTGGTGATAAACCATTCGTGTCAGTTTCAGCACCTGTTAATAGTTTCATCACTTTTGCGCTCCCGAAATTATAGCTTATTTCGCCGTTCATTTACATAATGAAGATATTGTATAACCATAAAATAAAAAATATATTTTATCACACGGATAGCTGGAGCCTAGTGTGTGATATTTAAATTTCTTGATACGGTTTGTTAAATAATAGAAAAAAAACATTACCGACAACGTTTTTAAAAAAAATATAGGTTTTTTCAACATTCTTTTCAGAGACTATTTGTAACATTTTGATAGTTCTTATTGCTATTTTTTTCTGCTTACATAAAATATTTTTTTTAACTAAATTTATATATCATATCATAGATATCGTCAATTTTGTGTGAAGAGGCAACGGAAATTATTTATTACAATATTATGAACCAACTTTTTCGAACAAAAAATTGCTACTATTTGAGATGAAGGAGTAATCTATCTGTGACAGTTGTTAGTTAAATTTGGTTTAGTTTAATTTTGCCGCAAAATGTACCGAAAAACTGCTGATTTTTGTCAAATTTTGCGAATGCGTCCTTAAGGTATTTCCAGGAAAAAAACTGTACCAGGAAATCATAATTTAACAGGAGGTTTGTTGCAGGAATGAGGTTCGCGATAATGGAGCTCAAAGTCCTCATTTACCAAATAATGCTGAACTTCTCCATTGTGAAGACTGAGAAGACTTTGGACCCGATCAAGTTGAAGCCTCATAACTTTAACATCAGGGCCTTGAATGGAACATGGGTCAAATTTCAGAAGAGAGAATAATATTTAGGAAAGTGATTTTTATTAAGAAGCCATCCTATATTGCAAAATGTACCTACAGCTAAACACTGCATTTGATCCGCATTGTCCTCATTCACGTTAGTGAATCATTATTATTTTATCAGACATTATAGATAAACAATTTATTTATGTTTTTTTTTCCATTTGTTTAACTTGTTTTTGATATTATGATATGAGATAATAGTCAGTTTTTGGTAATTATTGGTAAAAGTTCATTAATGTTAGTGGAGATCTGTGAATGCGGTTTGTTTAATTTGTATCTTTAGCATTAAAATATTAATATTAACTTTGTTTTTAATTCTATCAATTAATAATAACTTCTCTTTAGACATTTTACTAATAACCTCGGATAATAAATATATCATACGGTAGGTAATTAGGTATAGATAGGTACTACAAAAGATCTATACTTGTATGGTGTACATAATATAGAGTATTCTATTCTATTCTATCTTCTGGACAGCCGCTACTTTATCCACTGCATATTAATTACATCTGCTAGTAAAATTATTATTTCTCTACAACCCATTGTGGTTGTAGAGAAATAATAATTTTCGTAATATTACAAAATAAACAGAAACTTACAAGAAAATAATATTCAGTTTTTAATTAAGTGACTTAATTACGTACGAGGCGAACCCCGCAGAGGGTTGAAATTTTTACCAAGTTTCCACTTTATAATAATGTAGGATGTTGAATAAATAAAAAGTTTCAGTAGTTGCGACCATTGGGAGTTTCTGGGAGGCAAGCCATTCGTCGAGTAGGTTTTTCAACATAATTTTTATTTATTAAGTTTTAGTTTGACGCTAAGTAGATTTATATTACAGTACATTGATATATAATATATCAATGTACTGTAATACAGTATTTTTATCTCACGAAGTGACGCGCGCATGTGGTCACGTGTGTGCGTGTGTGTTATGTTTTTTTTATTTTATTATTTTCAAATAACTTCTCCCGCTCTGGTCGGAGCGGGAGGGCGTGTCAGACTTTTACTAACCAAAACCCACCCGTGTTTCCTTGATTTGCCAGTGTGCCAGGGCCACGATATCCCTTTCGGACAAACTCGCAACCCTAAACGCGCTGTCAATGTGTGTCACACATTGACAGCGCCTTTGTACATTTGGTAAGCACAAGTGATGTGCGCGTCGCTTCGTGAGATAAAAATACGATACTGTGGTATGGTCCCAAGGAACTTAAGAGCACTGGTTTTAAATAAAATATGCGCTCTTGTTCATTCTAATATTTTTTTCTTTGCGTAGGTTTTATTATTTGCCTGGATATACCCTTCAAGTTTTTATGGTCATCTTTCGGTTTTAATAAGGCCGCTCCCACAGACAGACTGGTCTTCAAATCTTTTCTAAGTTACCAGGGCCACATGAATATCAGAAAATGCCAGTTAATCATACCCATGACATAAATGAATAATTATCATTTCAGTCTGAAATTATCGAGCTTTTCATTTCAAAGCAACAGATTAATCGTTAGGGTATTAAAACAATAGGGATAAACGAATAAACTGTGTAAATTCAACGCAACTGTTCGTATTGACACAGCCGCGCTGATTGTGTTCGTAACCGCAATTCTGATTGCAAATATAGGTTCAGTTTTCCTCTATCCTTTTATATTACCCTGGTAGGCAGAGCAATAGATAGATCTAGTTTATGAATCTGTATTTTTTAGATTATATAATATATAGTTTTTGGCGACAAATACATGCATGTTATTCTAAATGTTCAACATATTTTCAATTTGACCAAAGAAACTGGACGTGGTTTCTATGTGCTGATCGCGTCCAGAGTCATTGGTAAAGTTCGCCCTTAGTTCGTATAACTAAGAGTTTTTACGCACTAGTTTTTTTTACCTACTTTGTATCTTTAGGTGGCCCAAAGGTACCTTTTTAGAATGTGGAGCAGATTTTCTATTTTTTTTGTTTATCTGAAATAAGTAGGTACCTACTGTGCAAGTTTTCAGGTAGGTAATAAAATTTGCTACATTTTAATAGACAATAAAGTTTTCTCGATCAAAATATGAAATTAAGTTATTGGAAAACATGAGGTAGGTACGTACGGAGACATAAACTACGATAACATGGCTCGCCCCTCCAAATTACTGTTTCAATGTGTGTAGTCACATCCTTACGAAAGAGTTTGTATGTAGTTGTAAGTACTCGTAATATCTCACTTATTACCAGATTTGTTGGTCAACTAATCATAACTAGTCGCGCAAGACAACGCACGTTTCGTTTTCATAGAGTACTTCAGTGCAGCGCCACTAGTCGAGCAACAAATCCGTGATTTGTTTTTGTTTGACGGTCGTCTCATTACGCACACATATGTACAAATACTTTCAAACGTTTTGAATTTGGGAGGGGCGGGCCATATTATTGTAGTTAATCTCTATACGCAGCATCTAATCTTACGCACAGGACACACAGAAGGGACGTGAGTCGAGGACGGGACGCAGACACGTATCTTAATTTTTATATAAAAATGTTAACAGAACGAAGGAGCCAGGGAGGGGGTCTACTCCGAAGCGTTAAACCGAAGTATCGGCCGAATGTTCGGCCATTTTATAACTTCCATAGTTTCCTTTTTTGACTTTGAATCCATACCTGACTTAAAGTCACATTTTTGTCTTTGGCTTATCTCTTTGACTGTCGTTTTTTATTTTTCTTTCGCCGTAGTCAGCCATAGTTAGCCATAGTCAAGCAACGGCCGAACATTAGGCCGATACTTCGGTTTAACGCTTTGGAGTAGACCCCCTGGAACTTACAACACAGGGAATCCTAGTATGAGATCTAGGAATTTAATCCACTTCAATGTAGACTTAGCGAAATAAATGTATTCTTATTCATATCTTTTTGATTCTATTATTCTTCATAAAAAAAAAAAAAACAGAAAGGACAAATCGCAAACGCGTCGCTTTTCCATCTGCATACTATTGCCGCGTCTGCGTCACGTTCTCGGCCCTTCTGTGTGACCTGCGTCTTAGCATGAGCTACGATCGACTTTTATAAATCGGTGTACTATTCACACGGCGCGCGGCGTGTCGGCACGCTAACATTTAGCCGAACACAGTTCCAGTAATTATTTTGCAGAACACAACTTATACATAGGACTGTGTACGCTGAATAACAATCAAAACCTCTTTATACTCTGTTATCCAAGCAGCTACTACTCTAAGAAGAACATCATCAATTCATCATAATTCTCCTGGCACTATCCCAATTTATTTGTGGTCGGTGCAGCACGTCCTCTTCTTCCGTACTTCTGTATTAGTCGTCATCTCAGTGATCACCCCCTTTCTAGCCACAAACAACGCTCTAGTTTCACACAGTCCATTAATCGTTTCTTCGGCCGTCCTCTACTCTTATAGCCATCTACATTCAACCATGTCAACTGATTTCCACATAACTTTTCAGTCACCAGTGGCATTTTCATACTTCCTCTGTATATTCATTTCTTAGTCTATCCATATCTACGCGTAACACCACACACACAGCCCTCTTAGCATTCTCAACTCCGATGACACAGAATTGTTGTTATGCATTATTTTCACTTTTTATTTTGTTATTTGTATTTTATGTTTCACGAACTGTGTGGAAACGTTATTCATTCTTTATTTCTTAGATGCATGCACAAAAGGGGTGACATATGATATGATATAAATGACACATGACACCCCTTTGGGGCCCAACATTCTGATCCATACAAGACAGTAGACAAACAATCATTAAAATTTATCTCTGCCACGTCTGAAGCAACACTTTAAATTCTCCTTAGTAATCAATTTCCCGCGTTCCAAAGTATGTTAGTGTTAAAAAAGAGAAGATTGTAAGAGTTTCCCAGAAGTCAATTAAATCCGTCTAAAGCTGTCGCGTTCTTCGCGAACTCGACCCACTTTGATTTGTGAATATTAATACCCGAGTAACGAATGTCAAAGGTCCTAACTTTTGTAATTAAGGCTACGATTTCCTTCTTAACTTTAATGAGACTGAGTATAAACATTTGTGTGATTGTACTTGTTGAAAAGTGTGACAGTCATGTCAGAAAACTGTCGTCTTTTATCCAAACTAGGCTGAGAATCAGTTTTGAGCAGTATTTTGTATAAAATAAATGATCTATATATTTTTATATTTATCTGTTTGATCGTCAAAATTACATAAGACCGTCTCCCAGAGGCCCGCCCTTCACCAACTCCAGTGCTTTAGCTGGGAAGAAGAAATGGCGCAACAAACTCCCCAGCAGTACAGCTGTCTGTTCAGTTGGAAGTACTAGAGTGACAAAAGTTCATAGAAAAATAATGTTATACATATTAGCACCGTGTTAATGATGGTTTTACCTACCCCAAAATAGCAAATTTCTCGTTATAAACCATTATAACAGGATTCCTAAATTGAAAGTCCAAATTAAATAACATTAATAAAAGGTCTAGTCCTAAACTTTCCACAAACCCTTTTATTGAAGGATCGTATACAAATAAAACATATCCAAACCACAAACTATTTGTCCACGTTCGCAGGGCCTTTTCAGATTTCAATTTAAGTAAAGCAATTCAATTTCACACGGCCATGGATATAAATGGGTGTAATTTTATACCGCGGATGTAAGCCCCGCTTAAAATTAACGACGGTTAGTTATGACGACCTGGTAGCTGCTGACTGATATTTTATTCGTTTTCATTGAAGATTATACGACACAATTTCATAATCTGTACACATGGTTTTTATCACGATGAGGAAATTCACTTTTATTAATTAAATAAAGGTCTTTTCTGGGATAGATGGGAATCTATTCGAAACGAGGCGAAGGGTTCCTCAATAAGTGCGAGCAAAATGGGTCATTCCGGCGCACTTAATAAGAGTGACGAAATGACTTTTGAATCATGATCAATTGAAATAAAACAGATGTTTGTAATTGAAAGTGAATACAAATAACCAATAAGCATAAAAAACAATAGTACCTATGTAAACAATTTAAAAAAAAATTGTATAGTACTTTGACGACTGGTGTTTAATGACAAGGAAAATGCTTTATCCCTCAATTTACGCAATAACATTTCATTGACAATATTTGACGAAAGATACGTGTAGCACGCAAACTGGGGCCCAAGTCTGCTATTTTTATAAATTCAGTCATTCCAACACGATCCCATTGTCATGCCATTGTCATTTTGCTAAAAGTTCGTAATCTGGTAAATTCATAATGGTCGATCATTGGTCCGTCAATGTTCTCGTAATATAATTATCTTATTATAACGGCATTGTCGTATTGCCATTATTATAAAACCCATTAGTAGAAATGTCATTCATTTGTCATTATGTACGAGATTACCAATATATGCAATTTCTTTCAATGTAGTGTCAGTGGCCGACCATTGGAAAGTCATAATGATGCCATTATAATAGTAGATTAACAAACTTGTCAAAATCAAAAATTATGAAAGCAATGATCGACCATTCTGATACTATTGTAATAGCAGACTTGAGGCCCTGAATGGGTACTGAGTGATACTCTGTGAGACAGTGGCTTGAGCGAGCATTCGGATTACAGAGGCGTTCGGATTATCAGGGGTTCAGATTATCGAGGCCCTACTGTACTACCTATGTTACTACTATCTACAAATTCAGGATAAAAAAATATCTTGGACATAAAAAACGGAACATGTTTTCAAAAAAAAGTAAATCTAAAAACCGGGTTTTTGATTTTTTTATTTACTTTTTTAGTTAGGATTATAAGACGGTAAATTAGGTTATTTACTCACTTATAATCAGGTGATAACGGGCTCTTCCTCACTCACTCAAAAAGTTCGAGATAGTTTTGTTTATAATTGCTTATTTAAATTACATTTTAACATATAACTTGTATATGTTTTTGTAATCACCTTTTAAAACCCTGCGTTTTGAATATCCCACTCGTTAGGCTTGGGAGATATTTTTTTCCAAAAATTTTAAATAATTTTACTATACCTTAACTTTAAAAAGACGAATCTAACGACATATCATTCATCAAAATCGGATCAGCCGTTTAGTTGTTATGTTCCCTTGGAACATAAGAACGGACATACATACATACCTATAATACAGGTCAAACACATAACCTTCCTTTTTTGGCTTCACCGCAGTTGGGTAAAAACAAGCAGAGTAACTAAACTGGATGTCATATTGAACACTGGACTAAAGTGTGTACCCTTTATTTTGTTGAGGGTAAATAAATGTAAGCTATATTGTGAGCATTGGGGTATTTTAGATAGCCGGCGCCTGTCTGTAGCCTGTCGCCAACATCCGAGAGGCATCCCGACCCTCGGGTTGAGAACGTAACTTTATATTATGCCTGAACTATTTTTTTTTTGTTTTCTGACAAATGTTCAGAATTTCTCACGTATTGACAGGTCACATAATGGTAAATAATTTCCACATAGATTTGATTACGAATCTTCGTTCGAAGAACAGTAGCATGATTATTAACTTTTCGTGCTCTGGCATTTTCCTGGGGACGCCGATGCCTAATTAAAATAATAGCAACGAATGTGTTCCTCGTGAAAATCCGGGACACACTAATTTTGCATCTCAAAAAGAAACAAATTTATAGTACCTAAATTCAAAAATAAATTTAAAAAACCCGACTGCGTAAAACAATACACATGAAAAACTTAACCTATTTTTTCAGTAAAATAATAGATATAAAGCGCAGAACCTCGCAATAAATATTACTCTATAATAAAATAAGATGTTTTGATTACACAGCATTACAACCAAGGTTTAAGGGGGCGTGCACGATTTCGACTAATTTTGATAAATTTTGTGCCTTGTTTGTGAGAAGGGGAAAACCAATTTAATACAATATTATTTGTGATTTGCAAAGTCGAGATTTTGTTTTGCATATGGGTTAAATGGATTTTTCAAATAAATTAAGTATTCATGGAAAATCACTAATATTCGCAATGACAAAAACGAAAGAAATTAGTTTTGATTTTGAACAATAAAAATATCATCAACATCAGTGGTCTACTTGTATGTGGATTAAGCACTTTTTTCAACTTTTATACAAAATATACCAGAAAAATAATGTTGAAAAACCTATATTTTTTTAAAAACCCAGTTGGTAATGTTTTTTTTTCCTATTATCTAACAAACCATATCAAGATATTTAAAAATTACACACTGGGCTTCAGCTATCCTTGTGATAAAATCTCCATTAAAGTAAATCAACGGCGAATTATACTATATTTTCGAGAGCGCAAAAGTGATGCAACTATTAACAGGTGCTGAGACTGACACGAATGGTTTACCACCACGAAAACTGTACTTCTATAGTAACACAGACTTATTGTTTCAATTATTTTAAGCTTTCTCACAATTAGATAAGATATTGACGAAAAACGTTTTATTTTTGTGCACGCAGCCTTAATACCTCAAAATGACAAACCATTTACGTGCTATGTTCGTACAAGTCGGGCACGTCACTGAACGGATTAACGCTACGTCAAGCGCCCCGATACACCTGTTGGGTGCACTGCAGTTCCACGCAATGTACTCCATTATTATCTCCGTCTGTTCATGTCGCCTTGGTAACCGTAATATTAAAGGTTCAGCCTGCAAACAGCCTTGCGAGCCGAGTGTTTCCCACCACCTCTATGCCTATCGAATAGCGCTATTGGATGTTTATGTTAGCCTAGTACTTCTGGAATGTTAGTCTGCCCACGCACGCGTTTTGTTTTACAAATCGTGGTAACAAACGAATGAATTTGTCGTTTCTTACCACGATTCATTTAATCCGGATAATTTACGCCACAATTAATGGTAACATTTCGTTAATCAAAATGGCTAACCAAATTAACTTTTATAATATCGATTTAATTAACCGTAGTCAGTTTACATTAGCAAGGTTCTGACTACACTACATCGCTGAAAACCAGCGCTGGGGCTCTGTCTCGCATAGGGTCGCAGCATTATGCTGAGCGATGGCCGTTTTGCGTGAATGTGACGCATATTTTCCCTCTACTTGTTCTTTCGTGTTTGTGTCTTTATTTCTTTGCGGTATGTTTACCGCAAATAAACGTATTTTCTTTCTTCTTTCTTTTCTACAAATGTTTGATAGTGCATTTTCGACCCATGACAGATAAAAATGAACACACATTACAATAAGTAGTTGTACCGCGTACTTCCCACTTTTCCATCGCGTATGACTGATGTGTTCAAATTTCCGCATAATTATACAAGTAAATGACTTTTTGCGAACACCATCGTATATCATACATCATAATGGGGAGTCTCGCTTGTACTGCGTTTCAATGCGGACGCGTTTGCATATTCTTTATATCGAATAGCGCGGCGCAAGCTGTCGCTCGTAATTTACTCGCCATGAGTATTGAACTTGTGGTGATGAGCTGCTGGCGTTCCTGCAGCAGAAGCTGGATGTGATGGACGAGGTGTCTGCTGTCCAGATCTGCGCAACGAACTTTAGTGAGGATGACATAGGTGCTGCCAAGCTGTTGTTGTTCAGTGTGCTAAACAAGCGCGACCAGATGGTGTCCCGCCGGCGTGACGGGCCTGCAAGACATAATCACGCTGTTCAAGGAGACCAACCCTGACGACGTGCCAACGTTTGTGGCGAAGGAGCTACACAAGCTTCCTCCGGTCACCCTCGACCACGTTGATGTAACGAGCCTTCTGAAGGACATTGTCTTTCTGAAGGCCAGTCTCGCGGATGTGCTAACGAAATTAGATGCATCTCAAAACAGCGCCGCAGATTTGTGCAAAGAACTTAGCGAGTTGCGCAAAAGTGTGACGGTAATTAGGTCATCAGTCGATGCATTTAATGTAAACACGTTGTAACCCGGCTCCGTCGGAGTGTACAGAAATGATCTGAGATGATTAGCTGCAGTTGATGTTTCTATTGTGGTTGTACTACTCACCACCGCGCTAAAGTAAATTTATAGGGTATAAGCTGTTAGGGAAAGATTCAATTAAACAAGTACCTTCTAACACAATATAATATATATTGCAGCATACCTACCTAACCTAAAGGTGCACAATAAATAATGTGGCGGGCCACAAACCTTCCCCAAACACTTGAGCATCCACCAGTCAATACAACCAGTCTCGGATCTAGTTGTATCGGTGTGTTTACCTGCAATGAGACTATAACAATAACTCAGAGTCGCTATAGCGAGTCCGTGAGATGAACGACTTAATAGCTTCTAGCTCAATCACACAAGTACCGACCTATCAAGGCTGTGCTCTAAAGGCATCTTATAGGTTATGCAAAGCAACCTAGTCCGTACAGTAGGCCTAAGTCTCTCATAGATTAAATTATTACATTACAGCTATACTAAGTGATCTCTCAGTAAAATCCTTTCATTTGACTGACTGACATTTATTTAAATTATATTTAAACACTTACATACATACACACACACCCTCACACATTTAATTTTTAATTTTATTTTGTAATAATTAACTTGCTGTGAAAGAGCGGAATCTCCTAATACAGGCATTTTTTGCTTAAAAGGAGGCTCCAATTACTAATGTGTTTTTTAAAGTTACGGTTACGAAATAAACAATTTTTTTTTTTTTATTTGACGGGACTACGACCCTTGGCATCAAACACAGGATGAACCTGTGTTCACACATTAAATGTGGCCTACGGGTATAAATGATGACGCTATCGTTATCTGACGCGGCGAGCTTCCCTCATCACCAATATTCGGCTAAGTAAGGCCTTCCTTACCAACGGATGGCCACACCGCAAGGTTTCGCCTGCACCCGGATCAATTCTAATCATTAGACCACGGGGCCACACCAAGGCATCACGTTTCAATTGCTAATTACAACCATCTCAAAAGGCTGGCATAAACAGCCATACAAGATTCAGCTTCGAATTGGACTTATTGAAACCCCATCGGGTTATTTGGGCACAGTCTGGTCTTCCAGAACTAAGTCCCTATTCCAAAACCTATTGGTTCGTATATCGCCACATTCCGAATCTCTCTTCAGGAAACGGCACCTTTTCGAGATCCATCAATCAGTCCTTTCTCGACGCTTCGACCACCATAGACCAAATAGTATTCTTGTCTATTGGTTAGTTTGAAATTAATTATTAGGCATTGTTTCCAATAGAATGTGGGAAATTATGTCTTTATTTTTATTTAATTAAAATTAGCAATAAAACTTGTAATTAATTTACTCGACATAATTTCTATTGTCATCTAATGTCCTGCACGGCATGCCACGAGCCTGCTCCCTCCGACGATAGATATCGCTGCTTGTTACTTTAATTTATTGATTTTGCAACGTCACAACGTGTCGCAGAGCCGGCCTCGATATAGCGTCGTCGAATTCCGCGTCAGCAGTTTCGTCGCCTGCGCATTCGTTGATTGCTGAGCCCCGCCGTCCGTAGCCCCGCGCCCCGCAGCCCTGCACCCGTTACCGCAGTTCTTCCGCACAGCGCTGCCCAAGCCCTGCTGCCTGTGTCTGCACTGTCGAAGCCCTGTCGCCCTGGCGAAATCCCTACAAAAGGGTTTCGCTAGCGTCACCGCGAGTGCCCGCGCTGCTGGCGCTCCTAGTATACAGCTTATGTCAGAAAAGGCGCCAAATAGGGCTGATAATGATGAGGGTTTCTTGACGGAGCAAAGGAGGAAACGCCGATCGCAAACTAACAGGAACCGCTGCGGCAAAGCTCCTACGGGGCTCGAAGTGAGCCTGCGTGCCGCAAAGCCGAACACACCGGTGTACATCTCCCGCCTACACTACACTACTAAGGCGCATGACATCGTGGAGTACGTGCGCCAGAAGACGAGGTACACGCCGAGGGTGCAGTTACTGAAGTCGCGCCGCAACGTCAACTTTAAGGCGTTTGTGGTGCGCGTATCTAATTGTTATCTGCCCCTCGTCATGGAAGAAGCCTTTTGGCCGCAGGATGTGGTATTCCGTCGCATCCGCGGACAAGTACCACAGGGCAGCACGTAGTTAAGCTAGTGCAAAGTGAAGTTCTACTAACATAGTCTTAAGTCCTTTTATTAACACAAGTTTTGTTTTGTTTACAATAAAAATATGTATGTTTGTTAAGGTCTATCTATGGTTTAGGTTAAGGCAATACAGGCTTTGCCTGAAAATAAATGGATTTATTATTATTATATAAACCTGACAAATAAAAAATATACAAATTGTCAAATGTAATTAATTCGCTTCCTGATTTTAAGGTTTGTAGAAAAAACAATTAATCTGAGAGCTCGTTTAATTGGAATTGGGCGATCATGTTTGAAAAAGTTTTTTCATTAATAATTTTCATACTCCTAACTAGAAAATAGCCTAACTGCCTAGTTGTATAGATTTATCGTGTCTGCCTCTGTTTCATGTTCTCCCAGTTCCTCAGAATCGCCATTGATTCTGATGAAATTTTACGGAAGGATAGTTTTTGTGATGACATGATATTATTTTATAGACACTGACCAAAAAGATTGGTCCATACCAAGGCCACTATGATTCCAGTAACAAGAGTTATTATACCTAGATATTTTATCCTTACGAAACATACCAAGTATAAAACTAAAGTTATCGTTGTTCCCAGACGAACGTGTTTGGAATAACAGTAAGTTTCGTAGTTTACTTAGGGTTCCAGATGAAAATTTCAATTAATTTTGAAACCCTCAACAGTAATGCTTGCTGTAAACATAGCTGCTATCAACAATAATTACCACAGCATTCGTAAGTATACGTTTGTAAGCACCACGAATGGTGCATCTCGATGGCTAGACCACTGTGTGGTGACTAGTGCTGCTATTCTTTTAGTTGTGAAAGCGTCTGATATGTATGATGTGTTCTCATCTTATCACATTCAGGTGATAATTAAATATAATTTAAAATTAATTATACCCAAATTAAATAAATTTAATAAAATTATATGGGGTGAAAGGGATAATAATATGATTATTGAATACCTACTCGGGCTATTGTCATTCCAAATTAAAACTTATTGATTTTCCTAGAGTTCATTAATTGTGCTCATGGAATGTGTTCTGATACTCACCACTTCACACTGTTAAACCAAATGTAAACTACCTAGTTTGGTTAATATATTAACAGAGAGCGCTGAGCTTACATAATGTGGGTAGTGAAAGAGCTGTAAATAATGAGAAAATATGTACCTGGCTGGAACATGCATGTTCGTGGCGCTCACCGGGAGGCTCGGCTGTGGTATCAAACTTGGCTTTTGTACAAAAAACCCAGGACAGGTTATAAATAAGACTGTTTTCATGTGTAAGTTTTGAAATGTATTTAAGAGCACACCAAAGATCATTAACAGCAAATAAAAATGGACATAATAGCAAAGAACCATTCAAAGAAACAGTTTGGGTCATTTTGGAAGACCACCAATCGCTTGAACCAAAGTTGAACGGGTGTGGTTGTAGCGGGTGAGTATGAACCGACAAGTATTCCCAATGCTTTTAAACAACATTTTAAGGTTGATTCACTACTTAGAGATCAGACTCAGTTCCTCGATGCTGATGCCGCGTCGGGTGACGTGACCGTCCACTTCACTGCAAAGGAAGTTCATCGGTGATATCGGGAATGAAAAGAGGTAAGTCGCCCGCCAGGTGACGACGGTCTTAGCATCGAACATCTGAAACACGGCTAACACCTGCCGCGAGTGTTGGCCCTGTAGAGTTTTGACCTTTGTGTTATTCACTGTTATTTACCTGATGCCCTAATATACACTACTATAGTGCCTATTTTTTTAATGAAACCGGAGACGCCTCTGACATTTCTAATTACAGGCCTATATCATTGGCGATTGTCATAGCCAAGGTGCTGGATACTCTGCTTGTCAAACAGATATCGAAGCATATTATATTAAAAGACAGTCAGTTCTGCTTTAGACCAGGGCTCTCCACAGAGAGTGCTATTTTATACCTTAAGCAGACTGTACAGTACCTACTATACTGACAGAAAAACGCATGTGTTTGCCTGTTTTCTGGATTTGTCAAAGGCCTTCGATCTCATTAATTATAAAGCACTGTGACGTAAGCTACAAGAAGAAACTGTGTGACATCATGAGATTGTATAAATATTGGTGTAATAATCAACAAAACAATGTGAAGTGGGCTTTCTCTGATGTGTATCGATTGGAGTGCAGGGTGAGGCAGGGGGGATTGAGCTCACCTCGACTTTTCAATCTGTACATGAATCGGCTGATCGTTGAGCTCAGCAACACTATTATCGGTTGTCATATGGAGTGTGTTAATAACATTAGTTATGCTGACGATATGGTGTTGCTGAGCCTATCGATCATTGCCTTGACGCGACTGGTGTCAATCTGTGAAGCATACGCGGTAGCTCAAGGACTCAAGTATAACACCCAATAGAGCGAAATAATGGTTTTTAAAACAAGTGCTATAGGTTACCCAACTATACTAGAGATATCGCTCTGCAGTGAACCCTTAAATAGGGTAACAAATTTTAAGTACTTGGGTCATTGGGTTACCTTACTGATGATTTGAAAAATAACAAGGACATTGACAGTGAACGTAGATCGCTGTCGGTACGCTGCAACATGCTGACCGGCAGGTTTGCGCGATGTACAGCGGCGGTCAAGATTTCTTTGTTTAAATCATTTTACTCGTCATTTTACACATGTAGCCTGTGGACTTATATATATAGTTTGCATGCATTATAGCGATCTACGTGTCCAGTATAATAAAGCACTCAGTATACTACTATTCGAGTATTCGTATTCGCACTATGCGAGTGCACCCAAGGACAACCCCCGGTTGGCGTAGGACTATTGCAGAATATGGAAACAAAGTTAATGGATTGGTTTTATTATTATTACCTATTATTATAACTTAGTGATTGCATGCGATGAGTCATCATCGCTCAGTTCATCAGTTTTTTGACGTTTTGAAGAAAAGGAAGAAACCTTTTCAGATTAATATTAACAATACAGCTTCTGCCTTATATTCATCTCTTAGTAAAAAGTCCATCTGTATAGAGAAACAAGAAACGTGATTACAAGTACACCCCAGTCCCCGGTACCCTGCTGGCTGCCGGCAAAATGTGTAAATAGCTTTCCCGCTTGAAGTTGCACACCAGTCCGAGCCAGTTTAAACTAGTTGTAAATGTTAGGGGCACTGTTGCGAAACTAAAGTTTGTACTAAAAATTATCGTTGTTACATACAATTGTTGTTCTTTTTACTTCGTTTCTCGACGTATTTTACATTTTCTCTGCATGGTTGTCGATATTAGGTTAGTCTACGATAAAACTGAATACATTTTTTTTATTGCTATGCTTGGCTTCATGAAGTGAGTCCTAAATCTGTGCCAAGATAGTACTTTCCTACCCTTTCCATTCGTTCCACCTGATGAAAATCCCACTTGGATATATATAAGTTGCCTTGTCTAACCCGGAAATCTTTAAATAGACTCCGGACACAGGGTTTTCAAAGCAAGGAAATCCTGCTCAGGTGGAGGTTTATTGACCCTCCTACCCTTGAAAAGAAAAGGTGTTTTTATCTTTCTGCAAACATGTCAGCATTCTTATAATAAACCGGCCAAGTCCGTGTCGGACCACGCACAATGAAGGGTTCCGTAGTGAGGATTAATTTATCCTAAGAACAAACTTAACATTATAGTTGAAAAGCATGTTCCCTCATAATTCCAACTGCAAATATAAGTTTGTACGCAAAATATTCAGAGATTTACCATGTTATTTTAAGATCAAGGTCACTCAGCGTGCTATGGAGCGGGCTATGCTCGTAGTTTCTTTGAAGGATAAGATCAGAAATGAAGTTATCCGGAAAAGAACCGGAGTTACCGACATAGCCTGCAGAGTAAGCAAGCTGAAGTGGCAGTGGGCTGGCCATGTCTGTCGATGCACCGATGGCCGGTGGAGCAGACGAGTCCTGGAGTGGGGACCGCGTATCGACAAGCGTATATGGGGCGCCCCCCAGCTAGATGGACCGACGACCTTAAAAAGGTGGCTGGGACAGACTGGATGCGGAAGGCGGAGGACAGGGTGTTGTGGCGCAGCCTGGGAGAGGCCTATGTCCAGCAGTGGACTGCTATAGGTTGAGTTGATTGATTTTAAGATCATAGACTTCTTATAGGTTTTCCTGTAATATATATGAAACAATTTTCTGTATGTTTTTCAAGATCTGAGGCTCAGTAGTTTCGAAAATAAAGGGGGTCAATTTTCAATAAAAAAAAACTATTTTTTTTTTAATTATAATTTAATTTGCTCCCAAAAGTCTGCCTTCCCTTTATATCTTAGAAAGTATTTTATATGTTCGCAAAAACTTTGGACTTTTCAAAATAAGAAGCGATTTCCATAATATAAATACACGTACGAGTAGTAAACATGAAATTGTGATACCCAAATTTAGATTAACTAAAACAAGCAAGTCATTTCTTATAAACAGTATCCGCTTTTATAACAAGTTGCCAAAGTCTGTTATAGAACTTAGCGATGGAAAGTTCAAAACCCACATCAAACGTGTCCTAATCAAAAAAGCATACTATAAGATTAAGGACTACGTTGAAGACAAGGAAGTTTGGCAATAATTCCTTCTGCACATGTGGCTTTCCTGGTACCTCATTAACGGCATAACTATGAGAACGTCTATTAACTGCTCCTAAATTACGATTTGTATTTCTTTGTTTTACATACTTTGACATAACCTACAATTTTAATTTAAAATATTTAATCAGTTTTTTTTTTACAGTTGTAATGACAATATTGTCATTTGGTTAAATATGTAGGTTTTTATTTTTATTACTTTAGTAATATTTTATATAGATTCTTTTTTAATTTGTGAATGTGAGAACGTTGTAGGCTTAATAGACTGTAGCTTTGTAAACTATCTTTTATTTTGTTAAGTACTTGGTACTTGTTGACGGGCCTACACTGTCCTCCCATACCTATGAACACTGTAACTTATAACATTGTTAAAGCCAACTTTTTTTAAAAGAGTAACTGTGGAGTTTTTTGCCGGCTCTTCTCCATAGGAAACGACCAATTGGAACCGTGCACCTAGCTTCTGACGTTTCATAAGTGTATATATGATTATAATTATATGATATATTTCATATGTGAAATAAAAAAATTTGATTTTGATTTTTTTGATTTTAAAGTGACCCTCAAATATTCAAAGTTCATTTATTTACGTTACACGTCCGCGTTTGGGTCACAGACGTTCATATGTGTACCTAATTTCAACTTAATCAGTCCTGTGGACTCGGAGCAAATCGGCTGTGACAGACGGGCACACGAGTGATCCTATAAGGGTTCCGTTTTTTACTTTTGAGGTACGCAACCCTAAAAACGAGCGCGCCATACAGTAGTCGCATAAGATGTGTAAGTTACAGGTGGTTATTACCAAGATGAGATGTCACATGTTACACTGAGCAGCGACAGAAATTAACCTCTAAATAAAAAATAAATAAATACTGAAATAATTTATTCGAATAGGTACTTAATCATTACTAGTGGTCGAAATTCTACCCCCTATACTTAAAATCTATTTAGTACTTACTTATTCCTGAGTACATTAATTCCATGGTATTATAAAGTACTTATTAATAAGTACTTACTAATTCCATACTTAAGCTGTCACTTCCTGTACCTCACTTCCGTCCTTTTTCACGAAATCACTCCCACAGAAAACGAAGAAGGGATGTTACGTATCAAAAACTTACCAAAAATATAATCCACAAAGGCCTTTCCAAACTGAACAGAAGAAAAATGTAGTGTCCCGAATATTTTGTCTGTAAATCCTTCTAATAAACATAGGTATAAGCTTGGAGCGACACTCGGGCCTTCCATTGTGGGCCATAATTCGGTCACGGATACGCCCGTGACACGTACCAACACTCGACACAATTATGACCTGCTACGTGACGCTTCTGTAGGGTATCATGTAGGGTACCAATATGTATGTATTACTAAAATATACACCACATTATATCATCATGTCTGTACTTCCCGAAGGCAGGCAGAGGTGTATCATGAATAGTATTATGTTGCGTCTTTTACGCGAGTCTTGTAAAAGGGTGAGTTTGCTGGCCTGAGAAATTCCTGAAAATCCTGTAATGACCCTGAAATCATAGGACTTTCTTTTAATGCATCAGGTTACGGATTGACAACCTGGTCAGTATTTGATTTTTGATGTGTAATTCTTTCCGGAAGTGTGTAACACGAAGTGACAGCTTGAACATGGAATAAGCAAGTACTTTTTAATACCATGGAATTAGTAAGTACTTTTTAATAGCATGTAATTAGTGTACTCATGGAATTAGTAAGCACTTTTTAATAGCATGGAATTAGTGTACTCATGAAAATAGTAAGTACTATATGGATTGTAAGTAGCGGGGGTCGAATTTCGACCAGTGGGCGACCACTAGTAATTAATAATTATTCGAATAAATATTTCAGCACTTATTTAGTTTTTAAATTTTGAGGTTGATTTCTGTCGCTGCTCAATTGCTCATTACCAAGGTGAGATGTATGTTACACATCATATGCGAGTACTGTAAGACTCGCTCATTTTTTATATTCCTTTAGTTTCTGTAAGACTCGCTCATTTTTTATATTAGTTTTATTTAAGACTCCACTGACGTCTAGGAAAACATTGAAACAAGAACAAGAAGATTTGGACTATAAATAGTTTTGCAGTGAACTGCAGCGAATACTAAACATGAGAGGTAATTAAAGATCGTTCCTTCTCTTATAACCCTGTGACGTCATGACCTTACATCACCCAAAACTCAGGGGTCCTAATCCCGGCTCTTGAGTACTTACAATGACAATCGTGGAGGACCCCCAGCGTATCTCGACAACTCGCATCTGAATGGTACTTCCGTAAATATGTACTTGTACAGACCTGTGCACTGTCTGTGAGGGGAAAAGAGTAACTATTTCTGCATGAGATTTTGATTTTTAGCTAGGATTGATAAACATAATTATACGCTTTAGTTGCACAAACTGCTAGTTAAAATTTAAGATACTTATAGCTTATAGGAACGTTACACGGGTCCATCTATAGTCCACTTATTTTTCAGAAAGAGTTAAACATAATGTGCGAATCGATGTCCATCTGTGCGTATTCCCTTGAGGAATACAGACGTGATGTTTCGTAAGTCATGGATACTATAAGCGCGGCTTCATAATTTTCGTAGAATACTTCTGTAATAATTAAAACTTACAGCAATCGAAATTCCATTAGAACAATGTTAGGAATTTCATTATAATTCGCTCAATACTTGATGGAACTATGTTCGGCTCCAGATGAACTCATTAATTTATTGAAGCAAGTTCTTACACAAAAGTAACCGATCGATCAAAACGTTTGGTGTGCCCTTAGGCGCAACATTTCTTCTCATTTCGGCTCCCACAACTCAATATCATAAACCTAATTTTACAGTTGGTATCACAATTTACAAGTAGTCGTCTAGATTTGAGATGAAAATGCCGACATTTATAATGGAGGCAACATTGGAAAAATACTTCAAAGGAACTTGTAGGTACAGTTCATTACTTTCGTTGAATAGAAATATAATATACGCGCTTCTATTTGTTGAAATCTATTTACATAAGGTGCCACGATATTTTCTTCCATAATATAAATTATATTATCTGTCTGTTTTTCTTTTTCAGTGCTACCAATATTAAACTGGTGCCAATTTAATTTCAACACTCCCGTGCCAGTTTAAGACCACGTCTAACGTCGACGTCGCGTCTTATTCCACTGTCTATGAGTCATTAGCCCCTGGTAGATCCTTTCCTCCTCCAGGACCCTTTATCCTTTTCAGAGCTTTTCATCGCCTCATAATGTAAAAGTGAAAAAACAAAGAAAAATATCCGAACGCTGACATTGAACCACACAATCTGCGACACCGCATCACAAACAGTGAAGACATTTTTTCAACAGAAACGTAGCCCTCCATAAAACGTATCATATGAAATTCTCAGAGAAAATAAAACCTGCCTCCGCGCTATCTTTATCCCTTTTATGACAGAGCGCGGGCAGAGAAAAAAAAATACAATATTTCTTTCATGAAATGACTGTGCCCCTCAAACCGTTGAAGAGGAAAATACAAGTTTTGATATAAAAGCATTGTATATTTCATAAAGGCTCAGAACGTTGTCGATGGTATAGTTTAGGCGTAGGTACTTATATTAAAAATCAGGGGATTGTTGCCCTCGATATGAACTTGTAGATAACATTCACTAGATTTCCTTTTGAGGAGTGTGAGGAGTGGGTAAGCTCTCGTAAGAAGGCTCTAATGTCTATGTAGGTACAATTTAGAACAATAAAATGTATACCTAATGATTACGATTAATGACTAAAAGCTGTTAAAGCAGGGGTGGGAAGAAAAAAATGAATTGTCATCATTCAATGCGATTGGTGTATTGTGTGGCAGCGATAATGTGATAGCGTTTAAAAAATACAGTGATATCCATAATATAAATACTAGAAACAAACATAAATTTGTTGTACCTACAACAAGGCTCAAGAAAATAGGTGGCTCGTTCCGATGTCAATGTATACGCTTTTATAATAAACTTCCAAGCCACGTTCAAGATCTAATCCTTAATAAATTCAAATCATTCATTAAACGTAAGTTGTGTCAGAAAGCTTTTTATACCGTTAAAGATTATATTGAGGACAAAAAGGCTTGGGATTGAGCTGCTCCAATTTTTACTTATTGAAGTGGTTTATTTTTATTGTTTGATGTTTTTTTTTTGCTAACTTTTATTAATTTATATACGTAACGTAATATATACGTAATGACATGATTATTTACTTGTAAAGTATTATATTATTTTAATTATTGTGAATGTGAAGACTATGTGGGTTATTGCTCTTTTATTTTTATTTTCACTTTGTCTTTTATTCTCAGTTAGTGTTAATCATGGTCTGGCAGTTTGAGTCATTTAAGCGGCCTACCCAAATGTCCTTTCTTTGGTATTGATCGTCGCATCGTTGAGCTCCTTAAGTTCTGAGTAGAGCTGCACGATTACTGACAAATGCGTGCACTGACTGGTCAGGTCCACTCAATCTGTGTGGTTCTTTCCTCAAAAGACCATTTCAGACACCAATCTACATGGCCTTCACATGATCTGACCAAGATTATGTCTGGACTTTAAAAGAGACTGTGACCTCTGAGTTTGTTTCGGCCTTTCTTCTCAGAGTAGTCAGATAGGAAACGCCGACCTCATCTAGTTTTAAAAATATGACTGACGTGTAAAAGTGTTTGTACAAACCTACTTACAGAAATAAAAACCATTTATCATCATTTATCATTATCATTTTCTATCAATTGACAGCAGTATAAATAGGTAATTACAATTAGTTCCTGCATATGTCGGTAATACGTAGAGATTAACTACGATAATATGGCCCGCCCCTCCAACATTCATAACGTTTGAAAGTTTTTTACGCATGTGTGCGTAATGAGACGGCCGTCAAACAAAAACAACTCACGGATTTGTTGCTCGACTAGTGGCGTCATTAATCGCTCATTATTATTAGTACGGCGCTGCACTGACGTACTCTATATAGAGTACGCCAATACGTAAGTAGTAATTAATAAATTGAATAAATTAATACATTTATATAAATGTATTAATTTATTCAATTTATTAATTTATTTAATCAATCAAAATAACAATGTTAACATTAAATACTATCATCGGTAGGTACACTTGCTTGACTTATGCTAGTTAACAAAAACAGGTAGGTGTTGCAACCAGCACCCTTACTAAGTTATGAAATAACTTGTATTAAGGGCAGTGGTACAAGCCCATACATACTTTATTTTCACAAAGGAATTGCAGGCAGAACAAGTGTTACAAAGAAAAAAAAAACAAATCAAAGTTATGGTAAGACCATAATTGCAGAAATCAGAAATTACAATTTAAATTGTGACGGAAAGGGTTTACGTGGTGCACCAGATAAGTAAAACCACGTAAATTGTCAACATAATTTAATACAAACTCACATAAAAGTGAAGGGGGTAGGTAAGTCTATGGTCACAGGGATTTCCCTAACTTCCCTTGGGAGTAGCACAGTACTGTCCTTTTTTTTTTTGTTGCCGGGGTGGAAAATCCTCATGGATATCCCTTCCCACACTGGCACCGGGGATCTTGGGAGCTAGTATTACTTCCGTGATCCCCTGCTAGTGCCGGCTCTGCGGGCCACCTCAAGTCTGCGGGGGGGTGAGGTGTTAGACCCCCCCGCGACGTCTCAAAGGGGCGCGCGTGGAACACTACGCGCCGCCACCTCGGGTCCAGTGTGATAGGGGGCGGCGGACGTCCCCGAGTCCGCCGTCCCTGGACCCATTTAGGGGGGCCGAAAGAGGGCATTATCTGCCCTCTGCCGACACCCGGTGCGCCTGCTGCGGGCCGGGTGAGCGGACGAGATCTCCCGCTCCCTTTCCGCAGCTTCCTTCTGCGGCACGACTGTTTCGCAGAAGGATACCACCGCGTCCCAGGACTCCTCGCTGCCGGCCATCGACTCGACCACGGCCGGCAGCGACAGGTCACTGCCTACTCCTGAGATGAGGGCACGGCGAGGCTCCTCCCAAGCGGCACACTCTGCCAGCGCATGCCGCGCCGTGTCTTCCCGGCAGTCGACGCAGTGGTGACACCGGGCGTCCGGCTCCCTGTTTATGCGACACAGGTACTTCCCGAAGCAACCATGACCCGAGAGCACCTGCGTCACCCGAAACGACAGGGAGCCGTGCCTCCTCCCGAGCCAGGGCTCGAGTACCGGCCGGACCGCCTCGATGGTGGCGAGGCCGGCGGTAGGTGAAAGCCTGTCCCGCCCTTCCGCCACCAGGGCTGCGCGAAGCTGTGACCGACGAAACTCCACATGTTACTGCATCAGCCACTCGCCCCGCGCCCTCGCTTCCTCGCGCCACCGATACAGTGACGCATGTACTTTCGCCTCGAGGTCCCAGGGCGGGGATCCGGCCAGTACGCAAGCCGCCTCGTAGGAGATCGTGCGATATCCCGTTATGACTCTGACGGCCATCGCTCTCTGCGGCTTCCGCAGGACTGCGATGCTTCCGGCCGTCAGGTCAGCCGCCTAGATCGGGGCCCCATAAAGGGCCATCGATCGCACGATCCCCACGTAGAGCCGCCTACAGGCGGCGCTCGGGCCCCCCAGATTGGGAAGCAGCGTTGACAACGCCCCAGCCGCGCCCAACAACTTGGGCGCCAGCCACCAGAAGTGGGGGCTAAAATTCCACCGGCTGTCGAGCACCAATCCTAGGTACTTCATGGTGGACTCGACAGCGATTTGAGCCCCCCCGACCACGATGTGTGATCCCGGCGGCGGCGCCCGCCAGCACAGTACTGTCCTGGCTCAGCCTAGTGTGACGAAGACCGCGGCGGGTGCGCCACGCTGCAGACGCCAGGGATGGTGACGGTCGGCGGATGTTCACGCCAGACCCGAAGCCCAGCTCGACGTGCCGCGCGGGTAAAATATGTACCCTGCGCGGAGCTGGAGGATTGCCTGAACTCCCGGATGGTGATGGCACGGTAGTATATGGCCGGATGCCACCGATAATCAAAGATCGGTAAGCCGGTATTTTGGACCCCAATATGGGGTTACGAAAACACAGAATTTAATAAGGTTGACTAATATGAGCCAATAAATACTGTTGTCTGCTTTAGGCTTTTAAAATGGTGAAGACCACGTATGTAAGGTCACAAGTGATATGGAATCAGGTGAACGTGCGTCTTCGCCCGGAGCAGGATTTCGAATGCTAGGTGACCGTGAGCGAGTGGCACACGGTGCGAGCGGTCTCCACGTAGATCATTATGTACGTCCGGATATGCCAACCGCGCGCATCACTAGCACAGACAGCTAATTTATGTTGTTTAGTAACGTAGGACATCCCTAATATTATTACGTCTGCGGTTCGACTTGACATCTTATTGTTGTCATTTTGTTGTTTGGAAGATAGTAACGATACAACGTTACAAAATTATTTATTTTAACATTTGGATTATTCGTGTGGTGTGTGTATGTGCGTGTATGATGGTGTGTGTGAGCCCTGTGTGCGAAGGTGTATATGTATATAATGGTGATGGTGTGTATTGTGTCGGTGCAGAATGTGTGTTATGTTCTCGGTGGATGGGTTTAGGGTGGGTTATAATCAGAGAAAAGCAGGCGTTCTGTATCCAGGTAATTCATTGCATGTAGAATGTTTGTCACAGATTTCTTGAGCGATGAAGTTGAGAGAGAGTAAAGTCTCAATTCCCTATTGAGTTTATTATACAATTGTGGCCCTTGGCAGCAAAGAAATCGTTTTGTGAATGAGTATTTACATCTGTAGTTCCGACAAACCATATCCTTCCGTCTTTTAGTGATTGTCACGTAGGGGGGGTATCTTTGTGTTGTATTATGACTGACTCCGCTACCGAATGTCGAAGTTTGAAATGTCGACGTATGTTAGTTCTAAAGTACAGGATCTCGATGTACGCCAGTTCGAAAGTTCACTGGAGCGAAGTATGCAAGGCCGACGTATCGTTAGTTAGAAAGCATACGAGTGCTAAAAACAATCTCTTTTTTCTATTAATGCAAGTCGTTTCTGGCACTCGCCGGCCGCTGCCGCGGCACCGCTCGCTTCGCTCGCTCGGCTCGTGCATAGGAGGTCACAGTTTTAACCTAACCTAACCTACCCATTTTTTTTTTTAAAGAAATTAACCTAATAAATAAACCTAATCTAAATAGTTATGTTCCGGGTAACCTACCGGGTATGCTTTCTAACTAACGATACGTCGGCCTTGCATACTTCGCTCCAGTGAACTTTCGAACTGGCGTACATCGAGATCCTGTACTTTAGAACTAACATACGTCGACATTTCAAACTTCGACATTCGGTAGCGGAGTGATTATGACTGCATTGAGAACAAAGAGTTTTCTGACAGAAAGTACCTTGCAACATTCATATAAATCTTCTGTTGGGAAGAGTATCGGGCGAAAAGTGCTCACCTTTAACACGGCTATTTGGGCCCTCTCTAATTTCAGCATTGAGGTCTTAGGAGCACCACCCCAGGAGGAAACACAATATGATAGGAGTGATTGACAGAGGGCAAGGTAGACCCTTTTGACAATCCGTGCTTCTGCCACATGGCGAAGAGTCTTAAAGACGAATATTAGTTTTCTAACCCTTGCTGTCAGTAGATCTATGTGGGCTGAGAAACTCAGATTCTCATCAAGAGTCACCCCGAGGTATTTGATCGAGGGGTACGTACGAGTTTAGGGCAAGAGCAAGCTGCGGTGCCCGGGCAGACATTTGAGTGAGCGATTAGGGAATATGAGATCGGCGGTTGTGTAGATTGGCGTAGGGTAAAGCAGATTATTTTTGTTTTTTTCTGTATTGAGGGTAAGTTGATTGCCATTAAGCAAATTTAGAACTCGATCTAGTCCACTCTGCGCCGCGCCAAAAGCTTCGTGCCAGGCATCGCCAGTAAAGGAGAGTACAGTGTCATCAGCAAAGGCCGTGATTTTTCCATTTTGGAGAAGCAGATTACACAGCTGATTTACGTAAACCAAAAAAAGTGTGGGACCAACCACACTTCTCTGAGGAACCCCAAAAGTAACAGGAAGCTCCCCACTCAGGTAATTATAAATTTATAAGCACTGAATCCTATTGCTAAGGTAGTCTGCAAAAATTTGGAGTGGGAGGCCACGTATTCCCAGCTCCTCTAGTTTCAACACTAGGTTGGGAATAGAAACTGTGTCGAAAGCTTTTTCAGATCTAAGAAAACTGACACTACCTTCTTTTTTGCATCAATGTTTTTGACAATGTGACCCGTTGAATTTAGAACAGCATCATTCGTCGACTTATTTTGTCGGAATCCATGAAAATGACACGTGCGTTGTCTTGCGCGATCGGCTAGTTATGATTAGTTGACCAACAAAAGCAATAAATCTGGTAATAAGTGAGATATTTCGAGTACTTACAACTACATACAAACTCTTTCGTAAGGATGTGACACACATTGAAACAGTAATTTGGAGGAGCGGGCCATGTTATCGTAGTTTATCCTAACCACTGTAATTTATTTCCTTGGTTGACACCCTAACAATAAACTGTCAGTCCTAAGCATTAATGTGTTATTTATAGTTTTATTAGTAACAAAGTACGTGAGCACGTACCTACTAGGAATCTAGGGCTCCAAAGCGGAAACTAGCAGAATAATATTAGATGTTTTTAATTCAACTTTTTTAATTTTCCTCATCAAATTCGCTTCTCCCAACTCTTTCGCCGCGGCTAGCCCGCACTCGCGAGCTACACTCAATCACAAGTTGAACTCGAACCCAGTTCAGAACGTGCACAATTATCTACTAACTAACCAACTAACGAGAAAGTTAACCAGCACTTAAACAGCCACTTCGCCTCGGGCTTTTTGTTTACGATAGTATTCGCTTACTTCTCGTGTCAGTTCTATAACTTCTACACGACTTAAATTTTATTAGTTTATGCATCTGCAAACTACTTACAATTGCTGCTATCCTAGTACTAAGTATGTTTAAACGCGGCAGGTTAGAAGTCCTCAGGACTTAACCACCTTGAACTTAATTCCAATCAGTTCAAGTAGAATTAATTAATTGCACACACAAATTTTAGCATACGGAAGTGTCATATTATTCCAATGACGAGGAAAAAAGAGGATGACACTATACGTCCTGTATAGCTCCATCTCTTTTTCACATTGGAATAATTATCACTTTAAAACTACTCCATACACACCTGCAATGCTATTCGCATCATGACCCTTAATATTCTGAGAATTTCCCCAGTTGGCTGCTAAACAGTGCTTACCTACAACAGACAGACGATACAGGTTTCCGCGTGACATCATTCCTGAAAGTTCGACACAACCGGGAACTTGGAACTACTTTTCCCTTTGGAGTGCCTTAAAAGCTTCTGACTTACCTTCACAGCTAACATTACTTTGTGACATAGTTCCAAACTATAGTTTTAATGCTTTCGATACGTAGGCAGGTAGGTACCTAAGTGAAAAATAAGTTCCATGTACCTACCTGCGTCTGCCATTTATCCCCCCCCCCCCCCCCCGTTTTGAAAAGTACCTACAGCTCCACGCATAATTATGGAGGCTACCCTGACGCTTTCGCCTTAAGTATGCTTTTCGATTTTAAAATAAAGGCATAAGTATACTGTGGTATTGACTTAGGCATTATATTAACGCTCTTTTACATAATAATTTTCCAAAAACAAAAGGATAAAGTTCTCAATCAGAGCCTGCAAGTCGCATATTATTTTCTCGTAACAAACATGTCTGATCGACACAAAAAGCCGTAATTCTTCCAAGATCAAATAGAACAGCCAAGCAATAATTCAATTTCATTGAACCGTTCCTTCCCAGTATTGCTCGTGGAATAATAGAGTTGCAGCCAGCATCTGTGTCAAACGTAACTGAATGCAAGGAGCTCATTACAAGCCTCTCATTCACAGACTATTGGAAATTTTACGCAACGCCAGCCAACAGAGAATTCAATAATAATGTGGTTTTGAAAACTGCACCAGTAGTAAGGGTACTGCAATTTACGAAGCTCTTGTTTAATCAAAACAGTTTTAAATACGGAGGGGCTTTGACATGTAATGGATGGTCACCCATCCGCGAACCGACCGCGGCAACTTAACCCTTCGATCGACCCACGCGGTTGTTATAATTTAGCCACGACCCCTCAACGATGTGTATATTAATCAAATCAAAAGTCATTTATTCAAACTAGGCTGTGAATCAGCACTTTTCGAACACCAAAATATAACATAAGACTTCCTAGTGCTTTAGCTGGGAAGAAGCGCAACAAACTCCCCAGCAATACAGCGGTGTGTTCAGTTAGAAAAACTTGATTCACAAGTATATGCACTACAAAATAATAATAGTGTTTTAAAAAGATATATTTTAAATATAAGAAATGTTCAATAACGTTAGCCACAAATCGATATTTGCCACTTACCGGGTGCCACGCTGTCGTGTCTCGGCATACTAATACAAACTGATGATACCTGCGCTGCGCTAGTGGTTCAAAAGAACCTTTCCACAAGCACTTCTGCCGTGAATATTTTAACGCCGCTAATTGGTTTACATTGCTTCCCCTACCATTAGTGTTGCCCAAATTCAGTCTTGGTCTTGCAGTCTTGGTCTTGTTCTTGCGTTTTTGCAAGACCAAGACCAAGAACAAGACCGCGTATTTTTAGCAAGACCAAGACCAAGACTGACCGTGCAAGACTTGAGCAAGAACAAGACATAGCCTGCAAGACTCTTGCGTCTTCCAGCTAGGACTTAGCGCTATTTCACTGAGTAGTTAGGTGTAACAGTTCGGTGTATAGGTAGGTACGCTTAGGAATTCTATGAGACGCAAAAAACTGTATCAAAGAATATGAAAAACTGGACCTATGCGCATTACGACTAATACCATAAACATAGCGAATAAAAAAATATCTATTAAAATCAAACTGAGTGCATGCATAGTTATGTTTTAACCATCGGCACTTTGATAATGCGGCATCAAAGGTTTTGTACTTACTTCTCAAAGAAATTTGCCGCTTTTCGGAAGTACATGGTTATGATACACGCGCCGGCGGCTTCTTTTGAAATCTAAAACAATCGTTGCCGCCACGCCGAAATCATAACATTTGTGACACTATTTGATTGCCGCCATAGGGCGTAGGTATACTCATGCAAAATAATTTCGAATTTTTTTAAGAGTACCTACAGGTGTTCCAAAGAATAAATAAGTTTCAGAGTGCTTAGAATGAAAATGAATACATTATACTGATCACGCAAGTAGTATTATGATTAGGTTATAAATCAAAGCTTATAAATCATAAATGTTTTTTAAGAAACAGTTACTTCCATGGAAAACGACATATAGGTCAGTTGATTTTTCGAATTTCTTATCAAATCTTCAGTTATTTATTAATCTGCTTGATCTTTACTATGGCTATGTTAATTCAAGCTCACAATGTTCCAATTCTAATACGTTTTTCTAAGATTTAAAGTAAACTTTAATAAATAGTAATAGACTAATAGGTAATTGCAAGACTTGCAAGACTCTTGCTGCAAGACCAAGACCAAGACCAAGACTGGGAGCGCAAGACCAAGACCAAGACCAAGACCAGGTGTATTGGCGCAAGACCAAGACCAAGACTGGCTAAGTCTCGTCTTGTTCTTGCATTTGGGCAACACTATACCATATCTACCCCTTTTAATTGGCTAGTTTGTATATCGGACGATGTATACCAGCTGGGCTGCACTATTATGAATTTGGTAACAGTTTTGATGTTATGTTTTCCTGGTAATACAAGTTACGATAGAGCCATGGGGTAAAATACTCATGAGTTTTTAACCGATATGTTCGTCTGTCAGGTATGTTTTTTTTTTTTTATGTATGCTCTTCGATTTCTCCCGTCAATTGTGGATCAATTTCGAAAGTTATTTTTTTATTTGAAAGAGTATGCTCCCGATGTGGTCCCATTGGTCACCAAGTCAGAATCTGATAAGATCTGGGGATCCCATGGAAATTGAGGGAAATCTTCAAATTTTATAGGCACACCATAGCGATTTGAGTAATTTTTATAGTAAGTAACTTTTGCATTTACTCTCGGAAAGCACTATTTGGTGAAGTGGCACTGATGATGAAGACCACAGATGGCCACCGGAACTACTTATAATAAGTGTTTAACGGGTTGCGATTCGATTAAGTACTTTAATATGGTTGCTAAGCAATTTATGCTCGTCACAATGCATACCTATATGGTGAAGTGGAGCTGATGGTGAAGTACCATCTCAGAACTCCTCAACAACTAACGTTCCTGCATCGGGAAAAGAAATATTTTGTAAAAGGTGATGAGCAGTTGACATTAGATTATTGTAACTGAGATAAATAATTAGTAAGTGACCCACTAAAAAGCGAAAAATAAAAAACTTTTTACAAAAAGTCGGTTGTTTTTTTTTTTTTGTAACAACTTTTTTTTTCTAATTTTTGTTTAACAATGGTTTATTCAAGGAACCTCAAGGAACCGAACAGTCTGGTACTGCGATAGTTCAAGATGTATCCAGGTACAAATACTTACATACATAATATAAACGGTTACCTTTCACAGTTTTCAGTCAACAAAAAGCGAAGTTAATTTTAAAAACCTCGTTTATTAGGGTTCCGTACCTCAAAAGGAAACAGCGGAACCTTTAGAGGTATCAAGTTGAAATCAATATCAAATACGTGGATCTACGGTCCATTGGACCTCTAAAAATATCAAGCTTCTAAGTCAATGCAATAACAAAATACGGTGATTTATGCGACATATTTTGATACTCGCAAATAAATCAAAACCTATACCTACTTCCAGTTGACCTAGAGTCATGAAATTTGGCAAGAAGCAGGTCTCACAGCACAAGTAAAGGAAAAAGTCCGAAAATCGTTAATTTGTAATTTATCACTTAAAAATAATTGTTTTTGCAATAACAAACTTACATTTTCAGTTTGAAAATTGACCGTGGCGTATATCGAAGTATGAGAGAACATGTTTTTACCCGACTGCTCCAGAAGGAGGGTTATGTTTTTCGAGTGTATGTATGTATGTATGTATGTATGTCTATTTCTTTGGCACGCTCTGTAGCCTAAACGGCTTGATGGATTTTAACATATGAGGTATCGTTAGATTTGTTTTAGTTGCAGAAGTGTCATAGGGTATAAATTTTTCATATGGCATCTGCGAATCAAAAAAGACAGAAGATAGAAAATAAAAAATTGTGATTTTAATAATATGGGTATCAAATAAAAGCTAGTAAAAAGCTAATTCCAAATATATATATTATAACACTTTTTAGCTCATATTTTGACTCAAACTACAAAAACTACATTTCCTATACAATAACAAAATGGTAGCGAAATCAAAATTGTACACTGAATATTTTTGAAAAAAGCAATTGCTATGAGGTTTGGAATCGATTCTAATGCCGAAAACATAGTTTTTAGAATTTTTGTCTGTTTGTCTGAATGTATGTTCCAGCATCACAAAAATTCTACTGGATAGATTCTGTTCAAATTTTGCATAAGACTACCTATAAGTCTGGTCACCCGGTAGGCTATATTTATATTATCACGCTATTTATTATGGGAAATAAGCAAGATTGTATTATGTTTGTATACCACTATGGTTTACAGTGAATTGTAAAAAGAGCCAAACGGTTAGGACATTGCAGATTTAATCTTTTAAACGATTATCATCACGCTATATCTTTATGGAGCTAAGTAGTCAATCATCATGACATATACACGGTGGATTTTTAAGATGTAAATCTTAACCGTTGTAGCTACATAATAATGCTACATCGGTCTTAGGAGACTGTCCTTAAAATTTTGAGATATTTTAATCTGCATATGAGATATTTCCACAAAAAAAAGGCCAATAGATCCTGGTTCTTATGAGAGAGTTAGACCAACTGTGGTTTGATACATCGGATCTGGTACACTTGCGTGAATGACATTTCCGCTAAAGACACTTGCGCGAACTTACTTGCACGAAAATAGGATCACTTCGTTGTCTGTCTGTCCATCCGTCTGTCTGTCTGTCAATACCCTTTTTCTCAGGAACGTGGGGAGATATCAAGTTGAAATCAATATCAAATATGAAGGTCTACGGTTCCATAAAGCTCTAAAAAAAAAGCATCCTTCAAGTCAACGCATTAAAAAAATACGGCCATTCATGTGACATATCTTGATAGGATAAATTCATCCAACCTACGGAACCCTTCATTGTGCGTGGTCCGACACGCACTTGGCCGGTTTTTTATAATGAATAGACTGGCCGCTATAAAACTCAGAGATACCAAAAAGCGTTTCCCATCAAAATCGTTTATTTGCATAAATGTGTACAAATACAACTTTTGTAAAGTTGTATAAAATTCATTGCAAAGACATATTCCACCGTATACTGATGGCATGCAAATATTTAATGGACGTTAGTCAGTTAAAGGCTCTTAGAGACTCACTCGATATCGCGGGCGTGACAGGCACCGACAATGAAATTGTGCCACTAGTGTCGCGTCGCGTCGCTTCCGCGATATCACACCAGTATGTATGAGCCTTAAAAAAAAAATAGGAATTTTATGAAAGAAAGGAACAAATTATTCAAGTCAATACAAGTCATAAAAATATACCCATAAAAGTCTAAACCTTCTAAATTATTTGAGGTCCTAATTGTTTTCTTAGAATGTCAAATATCACAAGCAACATACTATCTATATAAATTAATGTTAGGCGACTGTTAATGAGAACTGGTGATTGTTATTTTAGTAATAGCCGTTCTTCAGGAAAAATCTGTAAGAATGCATCAAATAACGTATCAGTGTTCTGACATTAGGTAGTTTAAGCAGGAACGCCGGCATTCATTAATTCACTAAAAACTTCGCAAGCAATGGGGAATCGCTACTGAAGACTACGGAGTCGACCTCAAGACTAAGACTGCTTCTAATACGGACAACTATACGTCACTTGCTCCCGCGTCACCAGTTCTGAGTCTCTGTATATTTTGGCAGCTGAGATCAAAACTACAAACGTAGCATACAGGGAATTTTTATAAAAATAACATAACAGCCTGTATTCCCCGAAGGGTTGGGCAGAGGTGGACTTAGTGCGGCACATTTTGCCAGTTATGTTTAGGGCCCATGTAGTAGGGAGCAAGCCTATTGCCACTAACCAGGCACAAACCCAGACTTCGGACTGTTAATGGGAAATGTCAGATGGAAAACCAAACCCAATAACACTGTCTGACCGACCTCTGACCGGAATCGAACCCAGGACCTCATACTCAACAGTAGCACTTCCGACCACTAGACTAACTAGGCTGTGTTCTATAAAACTGTGGCTGTTATTTTAGTATATCTTACGACTTCCACGCGTACGGAGTCGCGGGCATAAGCTAGTCTTTTCTGAAACCTATCCTATCTTGCTACCGATAAACGATAACATTTAACTTATTAAGTAGGTTAATAAGTTAAATGTTATCGTTTAACTTAACAACACTTAACTGAACAATTTGTTCAATAATAACACTAAAAAGCTTAAAATAAAACAAATGATTAAAAAAACAAAAAACCCGACTATATAAAATAATTTGTTTTATTAAACTAAAATGTTAAATATGTTCTAACTACGGAACCCTTCATTGTGCGTGGTCCGACACGCACTTGGCCTGTTTTTTTACAGAATGATACTTTCATTTAATCGGGACCTCAATCACCGAAAGCCAAAAGCGCTGCATTTTAACAAAACGAGAATACAAAAATACCAACAGAAAACATGACATGTATTATAATAAAAAGAGTACATACCTACTTAAAATATTAAAGAGTACCAATAGAAACTTAGTGCGTACCTAGTTACCTACTTACAATTGTACATTTTGCGTTCCTAGTTATCTAGGCTAGAGGCGTACAAAATGACACACTAGTTACATAATTAGTCACAAAATCTTTATTTATTAATATTTTTTAACACTTTAGGTAGCTTTATATTCTTTGGTTCATTATCTAGTTAGTATTAATGAGATCATTCAACTTTAAAGAAAAACAAAATTAATAATTATTATTATTATTATTAATATTTTTTAAAAACTCAAACAAAAACCGTTTTCCACCCTAGGCGGGTAAAATAACATACGTGATGCGGGCAAAATGGCATACCAAATTTGCAGTGAAAATCAGGTGCTGAAGTCACTTCAGGTTTCCTCAAAGATATATCCGGGTGCCTACGACGAAATCCAGCCAACCATTCTTGGCCTGCTATTTTCTTCTCATTATTAAAATTATGACGAATATTATTCACGTCTGCAAACTGGTAGGCTAATTACAAAACTTCCTTCCGTGTGAATCAAAACAACCTCGTTTCCAGTAGCGATACGAATAAATCCACTCTAATCATGCTAACAAACTGCTAAAGTATAAAAAATACTAAGTAGGTAGGTATCCATACCTTTTTTAGTTGGAGCTAAGACTTTATTTTGTTCCAGTGCATGTCTTCTATGAGTCGATTGTGGCACGATAAAAACCTTTGATGCCAATAACCAGCCCATTTCATTTTTCTTCACAGCTTCTAGCCTTTTCCATGGAGGTTTTATCCCAACCCTGTCGGTTTGTTTTTCTAGAATAATTACGAGGATGTTAGATTAGATGGAAGAAGAAAAATTGGTGGGTCAAACGAAATACTATGCCATTTAACCCGAACAAGAGGTATGCCATTTTGTCCACTTTATAACCTTCTGGCGAACGGAACGCTCCACATTTGGTTTCTGTTGGCAACACTAACAGAATGTTCTAGAGACAGGGTTTTGTAAAAAACATGTAACCAGAGACACAACCTTTTCCCACCAATTGTTAAGTCGTTTGAATTTGGATTGAAACAGTAATTTTCCAGGACTGATATTTCGCCCGTGTTGTGAGTAGTTTGTAATGCAACGCAATAAACTATAAGAAGAACGAGTCAGCGTTTGTTTTAACAATCGAACTTCCGACCCGTCAATGGTGACCCCGACTACACACAAAAACTGCTGTGGATTAGGTGTGGTACCTACAAGTTGCCTGCAACCCTCATCCTTGAGCATACGGTTCAGCCCTTTGGACTTTTATCGGGAACGTGAAAGTTATTTCAAGATCGACTCTCCTACAGACTGGTACTCATACGCTGCAAGTGCCCAGTCAGCTCCAGCACGAGAAAAGCAACTTTCCATGGATATAATTCAAGGGTAACATAGCCCACGGATCTGGTGAGCAAACATTCATCTTAATTTTCCCGCGAGTGTGACAACTACCACAACCTTCTTCAACGGGATCACGTTTCCGGCACATACACATAGACATAATTGGTCCGCTCCCGCACTCACACGGATTTTCTTACTGCCTTACTGCGGTGGACAGATACACGCGGTGGCCAGAAGCTTGGCCAATGAGGTCTATAACAGCAGAGGAAGTGGCAGATACGTTGGTGGCAGGATGGATATCCAGGTTCGGTGTGCCTAATATTTTGACTAGCGATCAGGGTCAGCAATTCGAATCCGGCTTGTTTCAGCGCCCCATGAACGTTTGCGCAATCAAGCGAGATTCGAACAACAAGTTACCACCCTTGCGCCAACGGTATGGTGGAGCGCATGCACCGCCAATTAAAAGCCGCGTTAATGTGCCATGAAAGCACATGGTCAAAGGCACTTCCCCTTGTATTGCTGGGTATGAGGACAGCGCTCAAGGAGGACCTCCAGAGTTCTGCCACCGAATTAGTTTATGGTGAACCCCTGCGCCTCCCAGGAGAGCTCATCGTGCCGCCAGAGGAAACAAGAAGCACCAGCGACATGCTGGACTTTGTGACTCAGCTGCGAAGCAAAATGGAGTCCATTCGACCCACACCGGCAGCACTCCACAGCAAGCCGGCCGCATTCGTTTTTAAGGACCTGGCGTCCACCAGCCATGTCTTCTTACGAGATGACACGGTGAGACGTCCGTTACAACAACCGTACACGGGCCCGTATAAGGTCATACGGGGGCAAGACAAAACCCTAACGTTGGAGGTGCGTGGTGAACAACTCACCGTGAGCATAGACCGTGTCAAGCCTGCCTATCTTGAACCAGTTTCAAGAACCAAAACAGACGCAGTCCCTGACTCTTCGCCACAAGTTTCAGCTCCTTCCTCCACTGCCCCAACTAAAGTATCCATTTCAGCACCCTCTACAACAGTAGCACCACCACCTGCTCCTATAATTACGACTAGGACTGGACGCAGAGTCAAATTCAGAGAAGTTCTGGATCTATAAACAATATAAGTTTCATCTAATAATTTATTAATAATTAAGTATATTATATTTTTGCAATACAATATATATATAAATTTATTTTTGGTATGTACCTATTTCTCTCCGTAGGGGGGTGGTGTGGCGAACGGAACGCCCCACATTTGGTTTCTGTTGGCAACACTAACAGAATGTTCTAGAGACAGGGTTTTGTCAAAAACATGTAACCAGAGACACAACCTTTTCCCACCAATTGTGAAGTCGTTTGAATTTGGATTGAACCAGTAATTTTCCGGGACTGATATTTCGCCCGTGTTATGAGTAGTTTGTAATGCAACGCAATAAACTATAAGAAGAACGAGTCAGCGTTTGTTTTAACAATCGAACCTCCGACCCGTCAACCTCAATCATTAGAAAACAATAACTAAAAATGTAACAATAATTTTGAGATTTCAACACATCTCGGAGTAATTTAGTCAAATTGTAATTAACTAACGTCAATAAAAACAAATGAACGTAAAAAAATACTTACTTTTACGAAGCAACAAAATCCATGTGAGTAAAACTCGTGACTGCAACAATCAAACAAACAAGTGTCCACCTCACATGGCAAGATGGACGCCACTGGCGAAGCGACAGGTTGTGATAGGTTACTAAACGGCATCTACACGTAATCGTCAGAACTAATCCGTCTGTGGTTTCGGAGAAAAGCAAGTGTGTCATTTAACCCGCCTATGTCATTTTGTACGCCTTTCCCCTACAAGTTGTTGTGTAATTTACAATTTTCTTTTCTTTTTCTATTTATGCATTATCTCCCCCGTTAACTGTAACACAAAAAGCCCCTGTATCTCTTTTATTGCGCATAATATTTCACAGCAACCGGATAGCCGTCGTTACGTCGGCGCACGCTAGTGGCATATTTACGCCATGTCATCTGATTAAGTTGGGAAATCGAGCTGAACCTGATTGATGGATGGCAGCCTCGTTAATTACACTGGATGATCTTGTTGCCAAAAAATGGTACTTAATGGTACCTTTACGGTTATTTGCTAAGATTTTGTAGGATAATCCTAGGACAAAATCAAATAAAACTATGTGGAGCGCATGTGGAGTTTATTCCTCATAAAAGTCATCTTCGTTCCAAATAACATTAATGACTTACTAATTTAAGATACCAGGACATCACTCAGTTGTTCAAAGTCAAAGTCAAAGTCAAATTATTTATTTCAAATAGGCACATAAGAGGCACTTTTGAACTTCAAAATTTACAAAAAAATAGAATTGATTCTAGTTGCCCCTTGCAAAAGGTAGTTTCGTATGGAGAAGAATGGGCAAGAAAATGCACCGTTACTCTTTTAAAAATGTTAAACAATATTTTGTTTGAGTACATTAATTAAATGATTATATGTGAAGACGATGCACCTAGAATAAAATTACTATACCATAAAAGGTAAAAAGAATTAAAAACTAAGCAATGAAAAATAACTTAATTATGAGATAGGTGCTCACATATTTAAAACATCGTAAAAGTATGTTTTTCTAAAAAAAAAAAATAAGTCAGTGTGTGAGTATAGGTAATCACAGAATGTAAAATCAATATCATAAAAATAACAAATTTTACAATAAAAATAGCAGCCAGTCTGATTTTGTCTAGACTCTAGATTGTCCTATGGAGCTGGACCAGCACGTTTCCAAGCATTCCTGTCCTGGATATAATCCTCTAACTTGTAATATGCTTGTTTACAAAGTGTACTTTTAATATGTGTTTTAAATTTTCTCTCATTTAATTGCAATATATCACAAGGTATTTTGTTGTAACATTTAACACAGTACCTACCCCATAAAAGATGTATGTACCTACTTTAGATAATCTGAAAATTGGTTGATCAATTTTATCTTTATTTCTAATATTAAAATTATGTCTATCGCTTATCTTATTAAAAATATGTAGATTTTTCCTTACATACATAATATTTTCATAAATGAATTGGCAAGGTACCGTCATAATATTAGTTTTGTGGCAAGGACACTACCAGCCGCACTACCAGTAGTGTCGTTTACAATAAACGACACTACCAAACCTATTTTGGATTAAATTGTACAGTCAACACAGCAAAGTTCAGAAATATAATTCTTTATTTATTACTAAGTAAATCATTAATCCTTTTAAATAGTTCCGTAAGAGATTCGCGGCGACGTAGATTATAAATTGCTCTGACAGCTCTCTTTTGCAAAATAAAGATGGACTCAATGTCAGCAGCCCGACCCCACAGTAAAATGCCATACGACATAATGCTGTGGAAGTAGCTAAAATAAACCAAACGCGCAGTTTCTATATCTGTTAGCTGTCTTATCTTTCTAACAGCATAAGCGACCGAGCTTAGCCGCCCCGCAAGAGAGGTTATATGTGGTCCCCATTGCAGTTTCTCGTCTAGAGTGATTCCTAGGAAAACCGTTTGATTAATAAATTCCAGTTTTTCTCCGTTCAATATGATATCACATTCGCTACTTCTAACATTAGGTAATTTAAATCTAATACATTTGGTTTTTTTTTCATTTAGTATCAAATTATTTACCGTAAACCAATCTTGGACCTGAAGAATAGAGTTATTCACGTCGTCAAGATTTTGTGATCGTTGGTCTATTACAAAGATCAATGATGTGTCATCAGCAAATAACACCATCTTCGGTTGATTTTGAAGTAATTGGGGTAAATCTTTAATGTAAACTAAAAAGAGGAATGGACCCAATATCGAACCTTGAGGAATGCCCATTGCCATTTCAGACCCTAATAGTTAACGCCGTTTACTTGAACTTTAACCTTTCTATCTTTTAGGTATGTTATTGTTATTTTAAGCAATAAAGCTTATAACGCGAACCAGCAAATTGCGAGCTATGCAGGCTATGCAGCAACGTAACGTACGTATTTGCATCTGGCGGCGTCCGTCCACCCCCTAAAGGACTGAGTTAAATGTTCCTTGAATTATTGCTATCCTGGTATGCAGAAAAAAGTAGTACCCACATTTTATGCTTCAAATGTAGGTAGGGTATACGAAAAACCAACGTCAATAATTATTAACTATTGACATTAGTTATTGTTGAAAAAGTCCTTGTTTATTGTTTACCTAATACGTGGCAAGCCAATTTCTGTTAACCTGGCACTAATTCAGACCGCTAGGTAGGTACCAAAAAAAAATCCGATTGTAATAATCCAGTTGGTAGGTAATTTATGTCGTAATTACAATAATTGATCAGAAGAGCCGCAAATGAACGATGATGATACTTATAAGGCTCCAATCAACAGGGATTACCAACTAATTAGTAATGCATAAATTATGTACATTTGTCTATTTATTTACTCAAAGCTATGAGACATCGAAATCGTCGGCCATTACTCAGATGGGCTTAACTCGCTGAATTTTAACTGGGATTTAGTTTAAGGGCTCGTTCACGTTCATGTTGACTGTATGCCAGTTACTTGAGCAAGTAGATATCTGAAACTAACGGATTACAGGTGGGGTGGCGTGCAGAATGCCAGTAGGTAACTACTGCGACAAACTTGACACAGGTAAAGAAAACGATAAGGATTATCACTTAATAATCGAACTTTTTTTTTTCTATTTAAACTTAATTCCTAAAATTGCACCTTCTGAATTTAAATAGTTCTACGTAGTCTGTTCGCATGTTTTATACTTACCGTAGTTATACAGGGAAAATAATTATTGGCCATATAATACTGTAATATACCTACATACTCTGTAACAGGGTCAAAATAAATTAGCTAGCGTAACTCCGCAGACGTGATATCGATAACTAAACATGATTAAACCAAATAGAAATTGACGAGTTTTTTTGGGGCCATCAACCCCAGGTAGAGTAGTCATTTGAAATATCAGTTTTCTTTGTTTTAACTTCACAGACGTGATGGGATATCTAAACACGATAAAAAAATGAAGTGATACTAACACAAATTTTTGTTTATATTACTATATTATGTATGTTTAGATTAAGGTTTTTATGAGTCTGTTGCCTGAAAAAAACGGTATTATTATTAGAAAACAAAAACAAAAAAAGTTTTTCTCAACACATACTAAACTTCTAGTGTGTAGAAGTTTGAGCTGGGAAAATCTTTTCTGCAGAGTTCCACTAGCTAAATTTAAATTAACCCTGTATGTACTCGTATCGTTGTTGGTTGCCTACATAAAGAAATAAAATAAAGAACTAGAACTTCACGTATGTTCGAACTAAATGATCAAAGTGAACGAGGCACCGAGACGAAAGCCTTGCTTCGGTATTTACGATTTAAAATAAATGGTTGGGATTGGCGGCTAAGGCCCTGTGCGACGACGACGGCTTACTCCAACCTAGCGATGAGACGACACCGACATTGTTCCGTTCTCGAATTCAAGACCATTACTTTTCTACCTACATAAAATCACGCCTCTATTTTCCGAAGGGGTGGTACAGAGATGTATAATAAAGTCGGGGAAATGAATTGACTACCAACTTAAATCGTCCGTATCCCTATTCAAATCACAAATGTCCTTAGACAGTTGTATGAAATGGCTATAACACGGCGCAAAGACTAAGTTAATTTACTTAACAATTAATTTCTCGGACTGTAGGTACATTCATATTTCGTATCAACTGGACACGAATCCAAGCTCCGCCACTCTAGGGTGCTGACAATAGAAACTCGAAGAACATTTTGTTCGACTGAGGATCGAATCTATTGTGTAAAAATCTCACCGTGATAACTTATGTGAAGTGCCCTTAAGTCTGCGTGCACAAAAAAAAAAAACAGTTTTTCGAGTCAATTTCTTATATAATTGTGAGAAAGTTTGAAATAATTGAAACATTAAGTCTGTGTAACTATAAAAGTACAGTTTTCGTGGTGGTAAACCATTCGTGTCAGTCACAGCACCTGTTAATAGTTTTATCACTTTTGCGCCCTCGAAAATATAGTTTATTTCGCCGTTGATTTACTTAATGAAGATATTGTATATACATAATTTTTTTCTTTTGATTTTATCAAAAGGATAGCTGAATCCCAGTGTGTGATTCTTTTGCTTCTTGTTATTGTTTGTTAAAATAATAGGAAATAAAAACATTACCAACTGGGTTTTTAAAAAAATATAGGTTTATTCAACATTATTTTTCTGCTATATTTTGTATCGAAGTTGATGAAAGTGCTTAATCCACATGTAAGTAGACCATAATGATGCTGATGACATTTTTTAATGTTCAAAATCAAAAGCAGTTTCTTTTAAAAAGATGATCAAACGTCAGTCTTGTGTCATTTTTCGGAAAACTTGTTGCGAATATTAGTGATTTTCCATGAATACTTAATTTATTTGAAAAATCCCTATAACCCACATGCAAAACAAAGAACTCAACTTTTCAAATCAAATAATTTTGTTTAAATTGTTTTTCTCTTTCTCACAATCAATGAACAAAATAGATCAAAATTAGCCGATTTCGTGCACGGCCCCTTAAAGTGAGCTGTCATTCCACTCGATGCTAGGGATTCTAGGGATTGATACAACTGAGAGCTGCCATTTGTCGAGCTGTCTAGTGAGAGCCAATAGTGTCAATCCCTGTGAGATTTTCGCAGGACAGACCGGCAGGACCCCCGTCCTCCGCTCAACTGTCGTATTTTGCGACTGTACCAACGAGGCAGTTAGAGCCTGTTCATACGAAGCACTGCGGTGCCGCACCAAAAAAAAATATGCTAAAATATGCGTCACATCCACGCAAAACGGCCATCGCGCAACGGAATTTCGCCCTTTCTTCTGCCGCACAAACAACTGAGCGGTGCCGCTCCAGCGTCGCAACGCATCGTGTTCATCGGTCCTAACTTACCTATCTACTTAAAAAAAACAGAGAGCACTTTTAAGTTAACACGATCGAACCATCCTGAAACCCTGCTGAAGTGTGTTTTGATCTATTCTCAAAAATATGAAAATACAATAATACAACAAATCATTCATTAAATATTTAATCAAAACTTCATAATAAAATAACCATATTTACAAAATATCAACAAATTGCACTAAATAACAATAATGATCAAATCCAAAAATATGGAAATAGTTTTATCTAAGTTTGCGCCCGTCGTTTTGAACTAACATTATAGATAATACGATAATAGTTTCTATGAAACGGTACACTAAAATAATTATATTAACAATCAGATTCAAGTTACTTTTTATATTGATTATAATTTTATCACATTCAGTATCACTTACATATTAAATATTAAATTATTCAAAAAATAAAATCGTTACTCAAGTCCGAAATTCAAGGTCAAATTAGATTAATTAGCGAAACTTCACAGTATTGATGGGTACCTAATGATTATACAACAAAAACTTATAGTTACAAGTAGTTACTTGAAGTTATGACTTTCTGTTTTCCCAAGCTGTCAAGACCAACAGCCAGGTGGGTGGACGACCTACAGAAGATCGCCGGGAAGACCTGGATGAGGGTCGCACAGACCAGGGTAGCATGGTAGTCAGCAGTGGGCGGTCAAGGCTGCCTATGCGCTGTAGTTACTTGAAATAATGAGTTTAGAAAATCATGTTCGTTTTTGTTTAATCAATATGTATCTGCCTAGCCTTTGCCCAACTATGTTGGTATCAGCTTGCAGTCTAACCGGATGCAGCTGAATACCAGTATTTTACATGGACCGACTGCCTATCTGACCACCACAATACTGGGTAATACGATAGAATAGAATAGAAAAGAATACTCTTTATTATGTACACCATAAAAGTTACAGATATAAATGTTGAAATTTTACTTATGGCGACACAATGGGCGGTCTTATCGCTAAAAGCGATCTTTTACAGACAACCTTTGGATGGATTAAAGCGAGAAGGAGAGACAATACTGCAGGTAGTCAGTGGTGTACTATTTACATGTACAATAACCGATCCCCGTTGGTAAGACTGGTTGTCAGACTTTTGGGCTTCTGACGACCCGTAACGACTGTCAAAGATCCACGAATGACGGGACCAACGGCTTAACGTGCTTTCCGAGGCATGGAGGGGTCTCGGTATGTAAAGATGGTCTCCCATCCACGGACCAATCCCGGCAAGCGTAGCTTAACCTGATGGATCGACCCGTGCGGCTGTTATTACTTAGCCACGAGCTCCTTTTTCTTTGTTGTTTAATTATTATTCGTTATTTATACCCATCACGTCTGTGAAGTCTTGCCAGCTCATTTAATTTGAACTTTTATATTTCTCTTGTTAAGAAGCTGACAACAGCTTAACCGCTGTCACTGTCAGACTGCATACAAAAGAAAGAGACGCGCGATGACACAACGTTTGTAATGTATTGCAAAATATAAAGAAATTATTTATTTCCTCAAAATTGAGTTGAGTAATCGAAAATAAAAAACAACCAAGTTCTGCGTACAATTAAGACGTTCTTGTTATTAATTAAATACCAACCGTACGTTGATATTTAATACAGATATTTTGGATTGAAACTCAAAGTAAAGGGTGGTTAGTTTAACGTTAATTTGTATCAACAACCAAGTTCTGAGAAATATTTTTTTATTTAATCATTTATGTACACACATTTATATAAACATACAAGAAGAAAGAAACAGAAAAATACGTACAAAGGTGTTGCTTATTTTCAAAGAAATCTCTTCCAGCATACCTGCGATAGGAAAGTCGATAAAGAGAGACACCGTGTGTAAGAGTAGAAGAGAAAATAGAATACATAAAATCAAAAAAACAACAAGAATAACATATATTTTTGCCGCTTTCATAAACTCTATAGATTTTGCGATTTTTTTTGTTTAAGACTACTTTTATCATTTGCCGCTTGTCAGCGTCTTAATGGAATGTTAACAATTGAGCACTATAAGTATAATACGGGACGTAAGTGAAATAAGTCTAACAGCTAAGAAAGGGCAAGTTTCAATTCATATTCTGGTTTTCAAATGAAATATCACTGGTGATAAAAACTTTTACAATGACGTCACTTAAGCGCAGGCCACACTGGGAACGAAGCGAAACGAAGCTAAGTTCATTTAGCTTTCCACCGCGTATTTTCATACTTCCGTTTACGTTTCGCTTAGGACGCGGAAGAAACCCTACACCAACTTAGCTTAGTTTCGCTTCGTTCCCAGTGTGGCGTGCGGGTAAAGCACAGTAACAGAGAGGCTTTGACAACGTCTTTATTACGTAGCAGAAAGGAATGTTTTCGTAGTTCAAGTGTTAAGTACTGGCATGCTGCTAACCGTAGGTATGTCAAATGAATATCAGTATCGGTCTTGACAGAAGGTTACTATCGGGTGATATCAATACCTGAAAAGAAAAAAATATTATGAAGTCCGCAATAAGAAAAATACTCAATATTTTTCTTATTACTATAGAAGGAGAAGCAAGGCAAGCGTGGAGAGTAGATATAGCGGTAACTCACGAAGAACATTATGTGGAGGAAACTGAAAAATATCTAAAGTCCATTCAAATCTTTGTTTCCAATTGATGTTATTTCCACTTACAACGAACATCAATACTTGTTTCAATAAAGTGAATTTTATAATACTATAGATAGAAAATGATGTATTTCAAAAAAGTTTGAAGTTGTAGTGCAAAAATAATTTGAAGTTTATTTATGTATTTATTAATATCAACTTACATTAACCACTAAGTTCAGGATAACACAATGCGATAAATGCGCCGATCCTAACTTAATTGATACTAACGCCTATAACGAATTACACACAACGCATTAATTCTGAATTCACTCAGAGAACAACAGAATATGTCCGTCTCACTCGCTATGAGGTTGAATTTGTAGTGTTTGTGTGAGTTTTAACGTTGTTTTTTTCAAAAACACATATTTGTTTACATGTTTAGAAACTAAATCACGAACGAAGAGTATTTGTTTTCGAACGGTATTCGATACTTTTAATCAGTATTCAATCATTTTGATGACAGTAATATTGATACTCGAATACAACTATCAAAGTGGGATGACAATATTATTCTATAATATTCATCGACCGGTCGTTGCGTCGATGCTTGAGGCAGTGGACATATTTCAGCGGATATGATGATCAGCCCCAAGAATTATCTTCTTGGGACTGATGCATCAAGATTAGAAGAAGGAGGTTAGGCTTTTTATAGTTTGTTATAAAAAAAAGAAAAGCTATAGAAAGAGACAAAAATACAAACAGTTACTCAAAGTCTTGAATGTGAAAAACTCCGCTACTCACTCTCCACACTTACCCAATTCTTGGTCAGCTGTTCTGGGATCCTGGTATCACTGGGTGACTACCTAGACATACTTAGGGTTAGCCTAGAGTATCACAGCCTCGAAATAGTTGGCGGGACATCAGTGTGTCCGTTGCAGTTACGTGGGGCAACTGAAAAAGGGATTATAATGTCGTAATATTTGATCGAAGTCAATAAGCAAACTTTTTAATCGATCATTATGATTAAAGAATACGGACGGGCTCACGAAACCAGTAATAACAACATAATATTTTGAAAAAAAAATCGAATAAACTTGCAAGTTTCTAACACAAATCTAAGTGCTCATATACATGAGCGACTAGTTGCCAACGGCAGAGGCAACTGTAGTCGTCAACAGAAGCAACTGCAGCCGTCGACGCTCGAGTATGTGCTCACTTGCTATGAGCTCTTACACTATTATGTATTCCTAGTACGTTTTATAAGAAAGCGGCGATTCGTCGCAATTGTGTAACGAGAAACGATGGTAAAAACGACATAAATTAATAATGTCATAAATCATCATCATCCACAGCCCAACTTCACCCACTGCTGGGCAAGCCTGTCTCCTTCTTGTAATCTTGATCCCGAGCTATGTCTGTAACCATTCACCGGCCCAGCTTGCCAATTTGACTATTTGAGAAGTCGAATCACAAGTAGCCGTCAAAAATCGCGGATCAAGATTGGTATTGAGATACATTATTAATTCTGGGCGAAGGTACAACGGTACAAGGATCTTTTGGCCCAATTTATTTTTTCAAAACAATTTATGTGACAATTTTTTAAATGTTTACCAACAACTCCCACTGTGCGATCCGGTGAACCGTAACCATTTAGAACATGTTTTTTTTTTTATAATATACACAATTCAAACAATTATTTACCAACCTAATATATGTTGATCAATACTTGGTCCGTCCACGAAACGGCTCTCGAACCCTCGATGGATGTCCTCCATCAACTTCTGATGGCCTTCCTTGAAGTTCCAGCACAGGAATTTGTGGCCTTCCTTCTCTAGATCTACTATCACAGATATTAAGTTCTGCAAAAAAAAATATAAAGTGTTTATCAACATGGTCTTTTTAATGAGTTGGCCAAATTTCATAGACGTGTTAGTACCTATCTCATAGGCTCACTACGGCGACTTATGTGAAGACGTGACGAAGTATCTGTAAGTGCTTATCTTTAGAACTTATCCTTAGGTCTTACCTCAGCGACTCCAAGGTCCATGGAATACAGCTGCCTTGCATCGAGAACAACTACGGCGATGTACGTGGGCACATGGCGACGTATCTTGTTCTGTATGTGCTGCGAACTGGAGTAGGATAGCGCGCCCGACAACGTGATGGATACGCAGTCCTGGTTGCCCACCTGTAGGGGAAGTAAGCGAATTCAGTTTTATACAGGTTCTCTTAAAAATATGTCCGGTCGATTGCATTGAATACGTTCGGCCCTAGGTCATAAAGTTTCACAGCACTCTGTTTGTGTTGTGTTCTTGTGTCGTACTGAATAAAAGTTTCATATACTTACTTATCTTTTTAGAGAACAATTTGTAATTGCGTCTCTTTTTTATTAAGTGTTTTTTTGCCGACTGGACACTTTTTGTGACTAGAGGGTTGACTCATTTTTTGGCTAGAATTTGCCATTTTGAATGGTAATATTTATTACTAAGGGCCAAAACAATTACACAAGATACGACGTCGCATCGTGGTATGTTGCGACTTGCGACCGACGTTGTTAGATATATTATGTTTAGATAACTATTTTTCATTGGTAACTATCACCTAAAGAAAGAAAGAAAGAAAGAAAAATTATTCACCATCATCATTATCACCTATTTTGTTTACCAAAAACAAGTTTTAAAGATTAATTATCAACAAAAATAAGTATCTAAGCATGTATCTAACAACGTCGATCGTAACGTGTTACGATGCGACGTCGTAATGTGCCACGATATGACGTCGCGTCGTGTGTATGTGTTTTGGCGCTCACTCGCTTCTGGGCACGTTTCCGGATGACAGCGATGTGGAAGAGTACTTCGACACCTAAGTATCTTTTTGCTTTTGTATATATTTGTATAGTTAGTAAGTTATTTAATTCAGTATCGTGTATAAATAGTTTGTATAATACTTAAGTTATTAAATATAATTTTTCATACAAATGTTTCGAATTGAGGGGATGAATTTACAAAAAAAAACATTTTTCGTTGTCAGAGTTCAAAAAGAAAAGGAAAATATTATGCGCCGACTCCAAGTAACGAGGATCAAAAGTAGCGTGCAGGGTTTCCATAGCTACGTTACCTTGAAGGTGTCGGCCCGCACGCGCGGGCGCGCGGCGTGCGCGAGCGCGCGAGCGGCGTCGGCGGCGGCGCCGCACACGATGCCGTACTCCAGCCCCGCGCCCGCGCCCGTCAGCACCGTGGCCGCGTACACGCACAGCTCCAGCTCTGTGGGCACCGCGCGGAGCGATATAGTCTGCGCCTGGTGGCCCGGACCATCACGGGACACTGCTCGCTAAACAAACACTTCCACACGATAGGCATAACGGACAGCCCACTGTGCAGGGCTTGCATAGAGGCGGAGAAAACCGTTGAGCATGTGCTCTTTAAATGCCCAGGCGTTAACCAGATTAGAACAGAAACCCTCGGAGCACCCAGATCCTTCACCGACATTCTACGAGACCAGGAGACTTGATAAATTTCTAGAGAAAGGTGGGCTGGTTGGTATAACCACTGACGGCCGCCATGGCCCACGCACAACGGTCCACCCGACGGACTAAGTGCCGAAACCAAACCCTCTAACATAGATATAGGTAACCGACCGGTTTACTCCTTAAAAATCTCACCGTGAAAACTTTGAACTAAGCTGTCATACCAGTGGGATGACACTGACAGCTCACTCCACGGTCACTTCACCTAAGTTTTCACAGTGAGATTGGTAACAATCTGACCGCATGTGACCGCGGAATCCCTAGTCTTATTCTATAAAGAATAACACTAGAGATTGACACTATTAATAGCTCACGTGTTCAGGTCAATATTTATTCATAAGTGATTATCGACTGTTCATATTTGTTCACAAAAGAATAAAGTAAGATATATTTATTAAAAATTAAATTAAGCAAATGAACTACACTTGGGTTATTGGTATTTCGACGTAGGCAACTTTGAAAAGCCACATTAAATCAGTTGTGTGTGTGACACTTTTAAAGTTTTTAGTAATATAAACTTTCAACAAAAAAACAGCTGACGTAATATGGTGTTCGTAAGAAATCTACAAAACAACATTTTAAATTGGTTGATTAAAAGGCCGACTAGTTCACCTTATTTCTTTTATTTTACCAAAAAAATCCCTCGGTATAACACAAAAGAAGTACTTTTTCAATTTCGGTTATGATTATACTATTTTCGGTTATGATTATACTTAGCATTTTGGTTTCGTTTTTCCTTAACTACCCCTAAAAGGAGAAAATAAAACTACATAGCCACTCACTACTATTCTGCCACAGTCTCTTCACAATCGCCACTTCCATGAGCGAGAACATCGCGACGATGATGATGCCGGCCAGCGTCGCGCGCGGGATGAAGTAGAACGCGTCGGCCAGCAGCGTCACCGCCAGGAGCACCAGCATCGCTGCGGACATAGCTCCGTGTTAAGTACTATAGCGACAGGTGCCGTGTCAGTAAGAGATACATTATTTTATTAAGAGGGCCCTTCCCGGTCCGTCTATCGTCAAGGCGAGCATGGGCGAAAAGCTTGTTGTTTCAATTCAATTCATTTATTGCATCAAAAATGGGAGGCACATAAAGTTCTTAGATAAAATATTTAGTAACACACATTTGGCCAATATTTAGCATGCGATAGTACAAGTTTTTACATTCAGTTAAATATATCTGTGCTTTAACGTATAAAATTTACAGGGACACTTTTGAAAGAGGAAACCTCTTGCTTAATAAATGTTACACAAACCTCTTTGATATCACACCCATCAAATTGTAGTAATCAAAATAAATGTAATAATAATACTTTAAAAATAGTTCATCAAAATATACAGAATGTGATAGGTAAGGAATTAGAATTAGAGTTGTTCATGAACTGTAGTTATATTGATATCCTATGTGTAACTGAACATTGGTTAAAAGTCCACCAGTTCATGTTCAGCTTTAACAACCACCAGGTTGCCAGCTCATTCAGCAGAGTTAATATGATACGTGGTGGCTCTTTAATAATTGTTCGTAATAATATGAAATTTAAAGAACGTAAGGATATTGTGAGCCTCTCTGTTGAGCGAGTTATTGAAATAGCTTGTATTGAGCTTGAGCAGTTCATTGTAATGAGTGTATACAGGCCCCCATGTGCTTCATATGATATTTTTGAGAAATATATGGAAGAAATATTATTAAAGACTTGTAACAGTAATAAAACAGTTGTTGTCTGTGGAGATTTCAACATTAATATACTGGAAAAATCTTCTACAGTAAATAAGTTTATAACCTTATTAAAGTCATATAATTTGTACAATACATTGTTTGAGCCGACTAGAATAACTGCCACTAGCGCTACCTGTATTGACAATATTTTTACAAACTTAAGACCTTCTAGCCATTTAATTCTAAATGAATTGGACTCTGATCACTGTGGTCAGTTAGTCACTTTCCCTCAGAAAATAGTCAGAGCTCAAAGAAAACTTGTGAGTTTTATTCCTGTAAACATAAGTCGCTTAGAACAATTTAAAAATAATTTAATGGAAAAACTACCGGGTTTGCCTTATCACACCGACCCAGATCAAGCTTATACTTCACTATTTAACCTCATTAATAGTGAATTTAGGAAGGTATTCACCTCAAAAACATTGCCTGTTTGTGACCGCGTTATATTTAGTGATTGGGCAACACCAGGTATTTACAAAAGTAGGCAGAGGTTATATGAATTGTATCATGAAAAAACATATAACCATGATGAAACTTTTAAAGAATTCGTTAAAAATTATTCTAAGACTTTTAAACGAGCCTGTTCCTCAGCAAAAGCCATGCATATTAAAAATAAAATAAAATCTTCTGGTAATAAAATTAAAACAACTTGGAATATTATTAATTCAGAAACGGGTAGAACGACAGTACGTAATCGTGACTTCCACCTAAAAATCAATGATGTAGATATTAAGGCAGACGTGGAGGTGGCAACTGAGTTTGATAAGGAGACGTTCACGAAATGTATGGGGCTTGGTACTAAAATAATTGAAAATTTAAACAGCCTTCTGACCTATATAGGCTGAAAGAGGGTAATTATTTTGACGTCTTTGGGCATTTAATTTTTTTTTACAGCTGCCCGTTTTTTTTTAAACAAGTGTTGAAAAATAAAATGTTCTACAAGCATTATTTATATTTTAGGGATGGCAGCTCTGTGGCAAATGACGTGACAATGACAACGTCAGTCAGCAGGTCTCGGCTTGACATTTACAGCGGATATTTAGTCCGAGTTTACAGCTTTGACTTTTTTCGGTACGTTTTGTTATTGCATTGTCATGATAATCAATATTTTTTGTCTTAATTTCATGGAGCTGCAGCTAAAATTATAATAAAATCCCAAAGTATTTAATAGAAACGGAAATATTAGCCACATAAAATAATTATATTGCATAGAAATGAATAAATAAAGACTATGTGCGTTTTGTTTGTATTGAAACATTTTTCACTTTTTCACAAAAATGGGCGCCTGAAAAAATCTGATTTAACTATAATCGAGTAGCATAATAAATAAGCTTTCTAATAAGGTACATCACATTAGCGTTTAAAAATCATCTGAATATTATACCAATTTTGACCTCTCCTTTCTTTACTAATATTCCCATTTTAACAACCAAAACTCTGTCATCGTCGTCCTCCACTTCTGCTTACTCCATACTAAAAGAATGCGTACCAGAATGTGATAAACACTTTAAATTCACGGTTCTTACCGCTAAGGATATTATAGAATCTTTTAAAGATCTTGATGAAAAAAAAAACTGCTGACCTTTGGGGATTATCAGTACATACCATGTCTTCAATAATCGATGTTATTTCACCGTTTTTAGCAATTGTTTTTAATTCTTGTATTGCATCTGGTGTATTTCCTGATCTGATGAAACTTAGTAAAGTGATTCCACTGTTCAAATCTGGCAGCACAACTGATCCCACGAATTTTCGGCCAATTTCGATATTACCTACATTGAGCAAAACCTTTGAAAAATTAATTTTAAAACAAATGTTAGGACATTTCAATACAAATAATTTACTTCATCTGAAACAGTTTGGTTTTACAAAGGGTCGTTCAACTACAGACGCGGGCGTGGAATTACTGAAGAACATATTCGAACTCCTGGGAGGAGTCGCAGGATGCTCTTGGCATTTTCTGCGACTTGTCTAAGGCCTTCGATTGCGTTCATCATGATACACTCATCCGAAAACTGCACCACTATGGTATGAGGGCCAGTGTTCTCGACCTTCTGACTTCTTATCTGAACAACAGAATTCAGAGGGTTGATGTTAATGGCAAGAGATCTGCAGGATCTGCGGTCACTATGGGAGTTCCGCAGGGTTCAATTCTAGGTCCTTTCTTGTTTCTAATTTATATAAATGACTTACCTTATCACATAAGGGATAATCACAAGATTGTATTATTCGCAGATGATACTTCCCTCATTTTTAAAATCAAACGTCAGCTAGTCAATTTTGAACATGTTAACGATGCACTCTCTAAGGTTGTCCATTGGTTTAATGTAAATAATCTTCTCCTGAACGAAAAAAAGACTAAGCTCATTAAATTTTCAATGCCAAATGTCAGGCAGCTAACTACCAATGTTCAACTTAATGGAATAGAGTTGGACCCTGTTGAGTCGACAGTTTTTCTTGGGATAACTATTGACGGTAAATTACAATGGAGCCCACACGTAGAAAAATTGTCAGGAAGGCTTAGTTCGGCCGCCTATGCTGTTAAAAAAAAATCGACAGATAACTGACGTAGATACTGCCAGAATTGTTTATTTTAGTTACTTTCATAGTCTTATGTCATATGGGATTCTTCTCTGGGGAACCTGTGCGGACATTAATACTATCTTTGTTTTACAGAAAAGGGCTGTTTGAGCCATTTACAATTTAGGTCCAAGAGATTCACTTCGTGAAAAATTCAAAGAAATAGATATTCTGACTGTAGCCTCACAATATATATTTGAAAATCTATTGTATGTACACAAAAATATATCAAAAATAAGAAAATGTCCGATATTCATTGTTTAAATACCAGGAATAAACACAATCTTGCTGTACATCGCACTCGCCTCCACAGAGTAGGCAACTCGTTCATGGGTCAATGTATACGCTTTTACAACAAACTTCCTACTGACATTCGAAACTTACCCATTAAACGATTTAAAAGCTGTATTAAAACCAAACTTTGTAAAAAAGGGTACTATCAAATTTCTGATTATTTAGAAGACAAAAAGCTTGGGATTGAGCTGCTCGCTCTGCAAGCCTTGTGATCAAACTGGAAAACTTGACATTTAATGTTATTATGCATGATTTTATATAGATATTGACATTGCAGAATATTATATACAATATTACATTAATGTTTACTTTGAAAAGTATTATATTTACTGCTTTAATTTATTGTGAATGTGAGCACTATGTGGGCCATTTTTTTTTTTTTCTTTAAATATTTTCCTATTATTTATGCTTTTTCTCAGTTGGTGGTCAGGCATTTTGAGCACTTTATGACGCCTACCCAAATGTATTTTCTTTGGTATTGTTCGTCGAGTCGTTGAGCTCCTTAAGTCTTGAGTCGAGCTGCACGATTACGACAAATGCTTGCACTGATTGGACAGGTCCACTCAAAATTGTGTGGTTCTTTCCTCAAAAGACCATTTCAGACACAGATCTACATGGTCCTCACATGATCTGACCAAGATTATGTCTGGACTTTAAAAGAGACTTTGACCCCTGAGTTTGTTTCGCCATTTCTTCTCACGGGTAGTCAGATAGGAAATGTCGACTACATCTAGCTTATTATTTACTTTTTAATATGACGTGTAAAAGTGATTCCGATATATTTACAGAATAAAAAAAAAAGAACTCATCTATAGAATAAAAACATTCTTGTAACAACCACTTCCGCAACGCAACACAAAACTTATTGAAGGGTAGTTGAGTAATTGACCTAAGCAAAGCATTGTAAATTAGGGAAGCCATGTAAACGCAGCTCCGCCGAAAAAGTTCTAGCTTTGGAACGGGCATTTCAAAATCTAAATGTGTAACTTTCGTTTTATTTGTGTTATCTTTTCGTACAAATAGTTCAAGATTGGACCTCACAAACCTGGCAATTTCGTAAATATAAATGCATGGGACAGTCAATAGATTGTGCGACTCGAATATAGGCCAGCATGAGTCAGACCACTGCATTTTGAATATTGCACGAATACACTTTTTTTCGGCGATGAAGATCTTATCAAGCAAGGTTCAAGGTTCAAGGTTTCATCCAGCGCAAGTGAGAACTACTAATAAGCAAGTGAGAACGCGATAACTTTAAACGAAAAATTGTGTGTGGTTTCATAAATCTTGTTCCAGGAAATACGTGTGTTTGAGTAAGCCTTACAAGTTTGTGAAATAAATGTTTGTCATTTAGAATCTCCATCACATGTGCAAGGTTTCTATGAAGATGTTTTATATAATTTTATTTATGAGTACATTATGAACGGCCATAGTTCAGGTAAAATGTGTGCAAAAAAGCAGATTTTTTGCTTTTATAGAAACATAGATATAGTTCACAAGATACCTATAAGTTCAAAAATTTCAAAGAAAGATGTGTTACAACGCCATAATCACGTACGAGCGTTTGTATGACAAGTTAGCCGCTCTTAACAGATGATCGCTGAATGAACACTGCCGAGAACTCTTTCTATTGTATGTTTTTTGAGCGAGAAAATATTCGATAGCTAGTCACCTTCCCCATCGGCGGTGGGACATGTGTTTTAAATTGATTAATTTTATATCCATCCTAAGCACATGTTTTGGAGGGAAATTAAATATATTGAATCTTGGTTTGAATTGACGTAATTATCAAAATTATCGTCAGGTTGTGGCTGTGGCGAACGTAAAGAATAGCACCACCCTATTTCTTGCCGTAGGTGTTTTAAAAGGCGACTAGAGAATGGGCAGCAGCATTCTGTACACCATACTGCGATCGCCAACCCGCCTGCCAAGCGTGGCGAATTTGGCAAACCTTTAGGGGAGGCCTAAGTCCAGCAGTGGACGTCTTTCGGCAGAAATGATGATTATGATGTGGGTTGGATGATTCTGCTAACTGAAACCGGCTAATTGTAATCCAGTAAGCATAACGCCAATATTACCCGAACGGGCAGGCTGTCTGGATACACTGTGGCGAAAATTAAGGGTGTGTGGTATAGACAAAACTCCAATAACTACTCGACCAAATGTATGGGACGACTGATAATTTTTCACGATTACGATGTTGGTTCCCGGGAGCAAGTTGTTCAGTTTGATGGTCTATACCACACCCTCAATTTTCGCCACACTATATCCAGACACATTGTATAATATACCTCTGTCTGCCCGTTCGGGATGAATTACCTTTAAAGAAGCATCCAGCAGGTGTGACCACTCCACTGGCGTGGTTGAGTGCCGTGCGAGTGAACGAGCCAGTAGACGGCATGCTCTGGCAGAACGACGACACTAAGTTACACATGCCGATGGCTAGCATCTCCTGTGTCGCGTCCACTGTATTGCTGCCGGCTACAAACAAGAAAATATAACTTCACGTCTGTACCCCTCGTACATTCTGCTGATTATGTTTAAAGCCCATGTAATAAGGGGCGAACTTATTGCCATTAAACGGGTACAAATCTAGACCACTGAGAAATTCGTACCTATTGGAAAAAAACCGGCCAAGTGCGGACCACGCACAATGAAGGGTTCCGTTGTTAAGATAAATTTATCCCATGAACAAACTTAACATTTTAGTTGAAAATAATGTACATACAAAACAATCCAACTGCAAATGTAAGTTTGTACGCACAATATTGAGAGATTTAATAAGTTATTTTAACACCATAGACTTCTTATAGATGTTCCTGTAATCTATAAGAAAATAACTATTTTCTGTATTTTTTTTTTTTAAATAGGGTCATTAAATTCGGAGATAAGGGGGAGAATGAACAACTTTCATCTATGACTTGAATAATTTTAAAAGTGTTTATTATACAATTATTAAAAAAATATATATCTGTAATCCTTACAACAAGTCCTTCCATTTGATATGTCACACGATACAGTGCGAAAACTTAAAAAAAAAAAACTAATTTACCCCGAAAAGTGGCCCTCATATTCAAAATTCATTTATTTACATTACACGTCCGTGTTTGGGTCACAGAAGTTCATATGTGTATAGAATTTCAACTAAATCAGTCCAGGAGATTTGGAGCAAATCGGCTGTAAAAGACGGACAGACGGACACACGAGTGATGCTATAAGGGTTCCTTTTTTTCCATATAACATGGGACTTTAACATAACTGGCGAAATCTGGGTTTAGTATAGTTGCACGTCTACCTAACCCTTCTGGGAATACCGGCGTGATGTTATGATGTTATGGTTCCGCTAACCACAGATGGGTAGCGCACCGATCAGTTTGTGTCTACATTTGGCAGGTTAATCGATCAAAAATAAAGAATCTTACCGAACGCCTTAGCGATGGCGATGCTCTCGAGTATGGCGACGAGTGGCATGACCATTCCTTCCCCCCCGAACACGCCGAGCATGTCGTGGAAGTACAGGGTCTCGTTACCTACCACCGTGCGGAACGGTGGTGGGCCGAAGTTAGGCAGGCCGCCGTGGATTGTACCTGTGGGAGAAAATGGTTTATTGAAAAGTATCTCTGGGGTGCAATCGACAGGCCTATATCAGTGCCCCGGCAGTGGAATGCTATAGACACTAAATTTAGTAAAGTTTTTAGTAAAGAATCGATCGCTTGCTTGCGATTGGAGAGGCCTATATCCAGCAGTAGAGATATATATATATATTATGCTATGATGGCGCGTGGCTCGTGAATGCGCGAACATCAAGCACGTGCATCGTGTTTCGCACGCCACGCGCTGGAACGCCGCGTGCCCAAACCTTATAGCTATACAACGCAACCAGGAGCACAGCAAATACAAGTGGTGCACTAACTAACGAGTTGCAGCAAAAGGCAAGCGAAAATTGAAGGAGTGCAGGGATAACAATCCAGGGACCGTTTCCATGTCCCGTTACGAAAAAGGGATGGTGCTATAGGTCATGTACATAGTTTCGTCTCTTTCTCTCGCAATGGAATAATGATCATCAATACCGACCCCAAAACCATTCATAATACGACCCTAGAACTACCTCGTTACAAGGACTGCAACAATCACAGGTGGTGTATTTACTAACCTGTGAGAGCAAAAGGAGTGATTCCTTTCAAGTTGAGCACGAAGGCAAGTATGGCGGCTGCGAACACAACGAGTGCGTTTCGTGCGCGCACAACATTGAGCCAGCAGCCTGCTAGCCGTGCTCGGCACGGAGATGTGCTGTCCGACACGGCTATTGTGGCTCGCTGTAAATTAATAAAACAAGAGAAAAACATAAGAAAAAACATTGAATTAACAAAAAAAAACACTCTTAGAAAGACTAGGACTCCATGCTTACGCAGAAGATAGATTTCGCTATAGCATCTCAGTCTGCATTTGGTTATTTTTTGCCCGGTTGCCAGAAGGCTCGTCTAATGAGGGTTACTTAAGCATTTTGTTATGTTCACTTATACTCACTTTCAGTAACAATAAAGCTATGATAGTGCTGATGCCTAGCACCGTATCCCATAGCTGTATCGTCTTCAAATTTTTAAAGAAGTTGATCATAGCATCGAAGAATGTGTGACCCGATGAGCCTGGAAAAAGGACAACTAAGTATTCGGTCTTATACAATACGTAACCAACCCTTAAACATGGTCCATCAGGTGAAGTATGATTAATTACTTATAAATCATAGGTACACTTTTTGTCAAAATCCAAACTGTTCTCCATTTTTTGTGCAAATTTTGTAAACTCTTTTTTTTGCAGTCGGTTAACATAAATGATAAATGATGGAAACAAGTTGAAAATACGCAATTTGCTTGAAATGTCGTAGTTTAATCACACTGTTTGCTAAGTGGATAGGTCGGATACCTACTCATCAATTTTAAAACACCCTAAAGTGCCCTTAACGATACTATTGTAACTGGACATTATCTTTCTGGTACGAGCTGTTGAGCTGTTCTCATCAAGTGTCAGTTGTAAACAAGTCACTTCACTAAATCACGTGTGGCTGTAAACGTGATGGCTACTGTCGTACAATGTATTACAATGGCCTGACGATGATATATTTTATTTTATTGATCTTCTTTCAATGAAAAAATATAGGTGAAGACGTAAAGCATCACTGCGCCACAGTAAAAATGGCATACCAAGTTTCAGACACCGATAAACACTTCGTTCTCTTCGTTTCTATCACACATACCTGTGTGACAGCCTCTTTCTCAAAATCGCCCTATAACGTGATTATTACCTTCTATCTTGAACAGTGATTTCAGTTGTGATGCGCTGATTTGAAGCGCGGCCGCTGTCGTGAACCCACTGATAACTGGCTTCGATATAAAGTCCAAAAGAAAACCTGGAAACAACATTATTTTATTAGTATTATGGCCACCCAAAACATAACTTTTCAGCTGAAATGCTGATGATTACAAAAAATAGATAAACTCACGAGTTTTCCAAGGTAGCCAAAATCATTAGCATGAATTCGAAAGTTAAATTACTTGTTTGAACGATAAAACCCTTGTTTATTCGGTTCAAATGTACAACATACATTTGAACCGAACAAACAAGGGTTTGTTCGGTTCCGGTCCGGTCCCTGTTACATAAGATTTTCCAAGTCGATGAAAGTAAGCATAACACCTAACATTAACTAATACAAAACAACTAAATTATAATAATACTTCTCATTCAATACACCTTTGTATACATAATGAAAAACATTGTAACTTCACGGATGAATGCACGGCCTTGCTCTTGCTTTGATTTCATTGTAGTTCAAGGCTATGTTAAGCTAGCTCTCGATAATCTAATAAAATGCTAAACTTAAACAAAACATCAAATAAAAACCGTGAACTTACAATAAGTCAAAGTCAAATTATTTATTTCAAATAGGCACATAGATGGCACTTTTGAACGTCAAAATTTACAAATAAAATAGAACTGATTCTAGTCGCCCCTTCCAAAAGGTAGCTTCGTATGGAGAAGAATGGGCAAGAAACTCCACCGTTACTCTTTTAAAATGTTTTACAATATTTTGTATCGGTACATCAATTATATAATTGTTTTCAAGCAATTAGTTTCATCATTCACATTAATGGTTTAATATTATATGAAGCTAACAACGTCAGGGTATGTCTAGAAATGCCCTTCTGAAGAAACAACATTGCAGCTTTGAGTAAACCGTAATCGGTCCCGTAAGAGGCACGCAGACATCGGTCATCGTGTAGCTCAACCAGTTTTGGGGGAGCTCAACGACCCGTCGTCGGTCAACGCTACCAGGTTTGCAGGACATTTGCGTATGACATATAAATTACTCCAAAACATAATAATAAATGTTAAAAAAAGTCGTGATAATAATGTATTAGGTGTCTTTTGTATAACCTTAACACAAATACATTATTAGATCTACCAACGTGTGTAATAGGAAAGTTTTATCGTTGACTATACTACCTATTCATGCTAACGTAATGTCCCCATATGCTTTAGTAAACACAGTTTCTCGACAAAAACAATGAACGGCAGAAGTTCAGTGTCTTGCATACATTAGCAAAAACAGCACTTTCTCTTTACGTATCAGGGCGACAGTTGCCGAAGGAGTTGTTAACACGCGATAGATGTTATGCTAATAGAGACACTTGAATATGATCGGCACGTACGATACCTTTTATAATGATTGACTGCTCAGTGCTGTTTCGAAAAAGCTTTGGTTGGAGATGAAACCGGCTGATATGGATAAATGTTATAACTTCTAGGTACATATTCGTTATTGTAGTTTCAAATAGACTTGTCTACTCAAGCAACCTCTTCTATAATTTAGGGGCCGCGCCCACGAACGAGAGAATCGCAGCGATATTATCGCCATGCCACGTAATCACGTATTTCTATACACTCTCTTAGGGACCGTCTCCACGAGTGAGAGAATCGCGGCGATGCGACGAGTGGCTGAGTGCGAGCGAAACGTCATCATATCGCCGCGCGCTCCTCGCTAACTCGCTACTGGCGGCGCGCCCGCCGCGCTCTCGCCGCGGAACGTGGCGCACTCGCGGCGAGAGCGCGGCGAGCACGCTATCTTAACGCAGGCGTCCTAACGTCACAACGCGGCGATTCCGTTTCGCTGGCGCTGGCGATGGCGTTATGCTGGCGGAATATTCGCTCGTTCGTGGAGATTACCCGACGTAGAAGCGCGGAACCGTCGCGATTCTCTCGCTAGTGGAGGCGGCCCGTTACCGTTCATGGAAATATAGAGATTTTTTGTTACGGAAATTCAAAACTTGTTTCAAGTTAATTCGTAGGTCAAGTAACGTCGAAGATAAATTAAAAAACAAAACTTTGTTTCGAAAATTAGTTCTTTTTTTTTTTCTTGGTGCGATGTAGGTAATGTAGTTATTTATTTCGATTACTTAGGGGTCCATTGATAGTTGAGTTTGAGTTGAGTTGAAGTTTTAAATAGAAGGACAACATTGACAAGAGTAGTTGCAACAGTATATGAATATACTTGACATCAATAGCTTTCCAGAGTGATAACGAGCTGATAACTGTGGAAATTCGTTACAGTAACTACAGGTTTCTAGTACATTAAGAAATTCTGTTAGTATGTTTTATACACTTTCATAAGTTAAGTTTGAACAGTTTTTGTCAGTCACCAACAAGACCTCATATTTAAGTTAACTTTTCGGATATTCGGAAAAACCAGACCTAATGGATTTTTTCTTTGAGTTTTTGTACTAGAGGTAAATTGATGGGTTTTCTGTAGTCCGAAGTGTGTTTTTTTATTATGTGTATTTTTAATGTTATTTGATTGGGGAAGATAGGAAGTTTTTGATCTGATGCTCAATGAAATTTTATGAGTTTTTTTTTCCGCCTATAATGTTCCACTAATGGCCTCACAGGCCTCTTCTCTATGTGATATTTGCTAATAAATAATACTGCGATACATAATGTCTGACAAGTATATTGGCATTTTTCTTCAAAATCGCCATAACCAGATGAAGTCAGCGTACAACGAACTCTTCCTTAATAATTATCATTCCACTCACCTAACTGTAGTATCCCGAGCAGTAATATAACGCATCCTGACAGAAAAGCCGCCAAGTACGCGAAGTCAGCTGACTGCGCCACATACTTCGCCAGCAAGGCAGCCAAGATGGCGGTGGGCCCGACCGTCACGTCCTTACAGCTTCCGAAAAGCATGTACATGAGGCCCGGGAATATACTGGAGTATAGGCCCACCTGAAAAGAAGATTGGAACCGTTAAAGGAGTTTTGTTTGAATTGGGTATGTGGGCAAAGAATCGGTTGCGAGAAGCACAGGACCTGTCGATATGGCAATGCGGCAAGCATGTCTGTCTGTGGAAATCATGTGGAAGTATTTAGGTTGTATGATGATGAAGAAAATACTTGGGCAAAGTAGAATGTCTTGTCTGTAGGATGTTTTCTTAAAACGCTAAATGACTCTTCCATTTGCCAGCGTGTTAAACGGATTCAAAATATTTTATTTCACAAAGTCAAAGTCAAATTATTTATTTCAAATAGGCACATAGATGGCACTTTTGAACGTCAAAATTTACAAATAAAATAGAATTGATTCTAGTCGCCCCTTCCAAAATGTAGCTTCGTATGGAGAAGAATGGGCAAGAAACTCCACCGTTACTCTTTTAAAATGTTTTACAATATTTTGTATTGGTACATCAATTATATAATGATATGTGAAGACGATGCACCTAGAATAAAATTACTATACCACAATAGGTAAAAAGAATTAATAATGAAGCAATGACAGATAAATTAATTATGTGATAGATACATGGTGCTCACATATTTACAAACATTGTAAAAAAAAAAACGTTTTCCTAAAATAATTAATATCAGTGTGTGAGTTAAGGTAATCACAGAGTGTAAAATAAATGTCATAAAAATAATAAAATATACAATTAAAATAGCAATCAGTTAGATTTTGTCTAGACTCTAGATTGTCCTATGGAGCTGGGACCAGCGTGTTTCCAAGCGTTCTTATCTTGGATATAATCCTCTAATTTGTAATAAGCTTGATTACAAAGTGTACTTTTAATATGAGTTTTAAATTTTCTTTCATTTAATTGCAATATATCACAAGGTATTTTGTTATAACATTTAACACAGTACCCCATAAAAGATGTATGTACTTTAGATAATCTGAAACATGGCTGATCTATTTTATCTTTATTTCTAGTATTAAAATTATGTCTATCACTTATTTTATTGAAAAGATGTAGGTTTTTTCTTACATACATACACATTATGGAGAAGAGCCGGCAAGAAAATCCACGGTTACTCTTTTAAAAATAATTGGCTTTTACAATGTTTTCAAGTTACAGTGTTAATAGATATGGAGGACAGTGTAGGCCTGTCAACAAGGACTAGGTACCTACTCTACCGAATGTAAAATAATCTATCTATAGGATAAATAAAACCCTATTTAAACCAAATGACATGCCATTACAATTGTAATAAATCTAAATTAATATCCTGTCCACAAAAGCCACTAATAAATAGTTAAAATTAGAATTGAAGGTATATAATCAAGAGATTATGTCAAGGAAATTATGTAAAAAAATAAAAATAAACATCGAATTTGAGAGCAGTTAATAGAAATTTACATAGTTATGCTGTTAATGAGGTACCGGGGAAGCCACATGTGCAGAAGGAATTATTGCCAAACTTCCTAGTCTTCAACGTAGTCTTTAATCTTATAATAATATGCTTTTTTGATAAGGACACGTTTGATGTGGGTTTTGAACTTTCCATCGCTAAGTTCTATAACTGACTTTATAAGGAATTATATCTAAATAAGGGTATCACAATTTCATGTTTACTACGTGTATTTATATTATGGAAATTGTATATAAAGAAGGCAGAGTTAGTATGTATATCAATTTCTTTGAATGTGTTTCTAAGGGACTCACGAGGACTAATTTCATAGATCGCGCGGATTGCCCGCTTTTGTAAAATTAAAATTGAATCTACGTCAGCTGCCGACCCCAACAGCTGAACGCCATAAGACATAGTACTGTAGAAATAAGCTCAGTATACTAACTAACTAACTGTGTGTAACTAACTAACTAGCTGTGGATATTTTTTTTACTGCATATGCAGCTGAACTTAATGGGCACCCCGTTGCATTTTTGAATCTAGAGTAATTCCTAGAAATACAGTTTCCGTAATAGCGTCTACTTTCTTGCCGTCAAGTTTTAAATTTAGACCCTAGTGCTCTGCCTTGAGCGCCGTTTTACTGTTACTAAGGCTAAATAACTATTCAAAAATATTCCTTGGATTATTAAAAATATTCCCTCGATTCAAACCTTATACAGTAAGCCAAAAATGTAAAGGCCAAAATAATAAAAATAATAAATTACCTGTGGAGGCAAACCAGCTACCATGGCATACGCGATGCCCTGTGGTATTGACGTCAGACCCACTGTGATACCTGCAAAAAACAGATTAACTTTGATAGGTATTCTAGAAAAAAATTACAACAAAATACCTACATGTATTTTTTACAAATTTTCTTTTTTACTGAGCAGATTTGGTCATGGCCGAAGGATTTGATCGCTCTTTTTCTCTCCTTACACAAGGTCAAGTTAAGAAATAATTTGTTTTCCTCAATTATGTGAAACCAAGCACATCAGATAAAAGTTTGAAGGCTATAAGGAAAAAATAAATAAAACAAATTATTAAAAAAACAAAAAACCCGACTGCAAAAAAATGAACTGAAAGGATGGAAACAAGATGAACAGTAAACCAGTATCCTGTAGGTACCAAAAATAAATAAATGCAGTCGGAGGCAACTAGGATGTTACGAACGCCTTAAAATTTGCCTCCGACTGCATTTTTTTATTTTTGGTACCTACAGGATACTGGTTTACTGTTCATCTTGTTTCCATCCTTTCAGTTCATTTTTTTGCAGTCGGGTTTTTTGTTTTTTTTAATAATTCGTTTTATTTTAAGCTTTTTAGTGTTATTATTGAACAAATTGTTCAGTTAAGTATTGTTAAGTTAAACGATAACATTTTACTTATTAAGTAGGGGTAGCAAGATAGGATAGGATAGGTTTCAGAAAAGACTAGCTTCTGCCCGCGACTCCGTACGCGTGGAAGTCGTAAGATATACTAAAATAACAGCCACAGTTTTATAGAAAACAGCCTAGTTGGTCTAGTGGTCGGAAGTGCTACTGTTGAGTATGAGGTCCTGGGTTCGATTCCGGTCAGAGGTCGGTCAGACAGTGTTATTGGGTTTTCCATCTGACATTTCCCAGTAACAGTCCGAAGTCTGGGTTTGTGCCTGGTTAGTGGCAATAGGCTTGCCCCCTATTACATGGGCCCTAAACATAACTTGCAAAATGTGCCGTACTAAGTCCACCTCTGCCCAACCCTTCGGGGAATACAGGCTGTTATGTTATTTTTATAAAAATTCCCTGTATGCTACGTTTGTAGTTTTGATCTCAGCAGCCAAAATATACAGAGACTCAGAACTGGTGACGCGGGAGCAAGTGACGTATAGTTGTCCGTATTAGAAGCAGTCTTAGTCTTGAGGTCGACTCCGTAGTCTTCAGTAGCGATTCCCCATTGCTTGCGAAGTTTTTAGTTTTTAGTGAATTAATGAATGCCTGCGTTCCTGCGTAAACTACCTACTCGTAATGTCAGAACACTGATACGTTATTTGATGCATTCTTACAGATTTTTCCTGAAGAACGGCTATTACTAAAATAACAATCACCAGTTCTCATTAACAGTCGCCTAACATTAATTTATATAGATAGTATGTTGCTTGTGATATCTGACATTCTAAGAAAAAAATTAGGACCTCAAATAATTTAGAAGGTTTAGACTTTTATGGGTATATTTTTATGAATTGTATTGACTTGAATAATTTATTCCTCGCGTGAGTCTGTAAGAGCCTTTAACTGACTAACGTCCATTAAATATTTGCATACCATCAGTATACGGTGGAATATGTCTTTGCAATGAATTTTATACAACTTTTGTACCCATTTGTACACATTTATGCAAATAAACGATTTTGATGGGAAACGCTTTTTGTTATCTCTGAGTTTTATAGCGGCCAGTCTATCATATAGACTGGCCGCTAAAGCAAAAAAAAAATCGTTTCCCATCAAAATCGTTTGCGCCCTTGGCACGCACTTGGCCGGTTTTTTATAATGATATAAAAAAACCGGCCAAGTGCGTGTCGGACCACGCACAATGAAGGGTTCCGTAGGTTGGATGAATTTATCCTATCAATATAATTATGTCACATGAATGGCCGTATTTTTTTAATGCGTTGACTTGAAGGATGATTTTTTTTAGAGCTTTATGGAACCGTAGACCTTCATATTTGATATTGATTTCAACTTGATATCTCCTCACGTTCCTGAGAAAAAGGGTATTGACAGACAGACAGACGGACGGACAGACAGACAACGAAGTGATCCTATTTTCATGCAAGTAAGTTCGCGCAAGTGTCTTTAGCGGAAATGTCATTCACGCAAGTGTACCAGATCCGATGTATCAAACCACAGTTGGTCTTACTCTCTCATAAGAACTAGGATCTATTGGCCTTTTTTTTTGTGGAAATATCTCATATGTAGATTAAAATATCTCAAAATTTTAAGGACAGTCTCCTAAGACCGATGTCGCATTATTATGTAGCTACAACGGTTAAGATTTACATCTTAAAAATCCACCGTGTATATGTCATGATGATTGACTACTTAGCTCCATAAAGATATAGCGTGATGATAATCATTTAAAAGATTAAATCTGCAATGTCCTAACCGTTTGGCTCTTTTTACAATTTACTGTAAACCATAGTGGTATACAAACATAAAACAATATTGCTTATTTCCCATAATAAATAGCGTGATAATATAAATATAGCCTACCGGGTGACCAGACTTATAGGTAATATTATGCAAAATTTGAACAGAATCTATCCAGTAGAATTTTTGTGATGCTGGAACATACATTCAGACAAACAGACAAAAATTCTAAAAACTATGTTTTCGGCATTAGAATCGATTCCAAACCTCATAGCAATTGCTTTTTTTAAAAATATTCAATGTAAAATTTTGATTTCGCTACCATTTTGTTATTGTATAGGAAATGTACTTTTTGTAGTTTGAGTCCAAATAGTAGCTAAAAAGTGTTATAATATATATATATTTGGAATTGGCTTTTTACTAGCTTTTATTTGATACCCATATTATTAAAATCTCAATTTTTTATTTTTTATTTCTTCTGTCTTTTTTTATTCGCAGATGCCATATGTAAATTTTATACCCTATGACACTTCTGCAACTAAAACGAATCTAACGATACCTCATATGTTGAAATCCATCAAGCCGTTTAGGCTACAGAGCGTGCCAAAGAAATAGACATACATACATACATACACTCGAAAAACATAACCCTCCTTCTGGAGCAGTCGGGTAAAAAGGACGACACCTAGTCGTCATACCTACCGAAAGAGGCTGACTACTAATTGATTTATATTTCCGATTCGAGACCCCAAATCTTACGAACACATGCATAGTTCTTTCTACGATGCTTTTATATTTTCAATTAATAATAGTATATGATTTATGACAATAATCACGCATAAAATCAATATAAATAATAAAATAAACTTGCGTCAGATTCTGTTACACATGCAAGGCCTTGTATTGAATTAATCATTTAGGCATCATATCACATAATATAAAACACTGTAGGTACACGTACCTACATCCGCCACTCAGATACGGCCCATAAAACTGCTAAATGAATCACTGTTTAGAATTACGTATAGAACTTCATTAAACCTACAACATCGACTGCAGTGTTTAATTTTAATAAACGATTTTTCTTTGCCACCTACTCCATTCTATTTTATATTGATCTCAAATTAAATTAATTCATCTTTAGACAATCATTCGCACATTAACTGCACTTAGTTAAAATGAGTTTTGGCAGCATTTGTTGTTGTTAATTAATAATGTTCTCTGTAAACGCTTTCCAATGCACTGTTTAGCGGATTTCGTAAACGTGTTCGATGTAATTATGACAGCTGTCTGTCATCTGTCAGCGCGCTCTCGCTGTGCTCATGATGGTGCCAGGTGCCTCTGATTGTAGAAGAATAAAAAACCAATTGAATCTTGACGGTTATTTTCTGTTATGCCCATAATCCATCAAATTTATCTGTAAATCTTAATCAGGTTTCGCAGAAGAGCCATTGAAATCTCAATGATCAATGTTACCATAACAGCGATGTACCTACCTAACTCAAGAACAATGAATCACGGTCATTGACCCAAGGCATGACCACCGATATTATGTAGGTACTACACATGACGTTGAGTGCCAAACACTCTCAAATCCGCTTCACACCAGATTCAGACAGATTTCATTCTGTTTCCACAATTCCGTGGGAAGATAAGATAACATACATTTCAATCAGAGATTATCTTTAAATCCCAGACGTGCTCAGTTTACAACCACGGTATGTTTACGTAGGTTTAACATCATAAACAGACGATTAAAATTCTAAACGTACAGGATATTACGGTTATTAGTTGGCACTTAACAAAGTAACGTGTTGATTATTTTCTCACGTGTCTAAAACAGTGTAGTTTGAATTTCTGTGACCCTGCGGAGTAATTGCGTAGAGATTAACTACCATAACATGGCCCGCCCCTCCAAAATTCAAAACGTTTGAAAGTATTTGTACGCATGTGTGCGTAATGAGACGTCCGTCAAACAAAAACAAATCACGGATTTATTGCTCGACTAGTGGCGTCATTAATCGCTCATTATTATTAGTATGGCGCTGCACTGAAGTACTCTATGAAAACGACACGTGCGTTGTCTTGTTCGAATTGTACGACCGGCTAGTTATGATTAGATGACCAACAAATCTGGTAATAAGTGAGAAATTACGAGTACTTACAAACTCTTTCGTAAGGGACGAGCCATGTTATCGAAGTTTATCTCTAACACACTATCAGTAGCAATGGGTTTCATTTTAACAGTTCAACAACATTCATTGCGTTATTTACTTCAATCATATGAAGCAATGGTTTATCAATATACTTCAAAATCATTCCGATTGTGACTGATTTATTGATTGTGTTACGCGCAGCAGGACGAACACGAAAAAGAAAACTGGACACCAGGTCAACACGACCTAGGAATTGGTATTGCCCGATTCCCAGATCGGACAAAATGTGGTGTTCCTGTTAAATTAATAAACTACATAACCAGGCAGTGAATATTTCCTTTATTGCCCGGGAGCATTTAAGGCACCTTCATAGGTTGAAGTAGAAATGTGCCAGACAGAAAAGACAAAAAAATGGCCAAGTGCGTATCGAACCACGCACAATAAAGGGTTCCGTAGTTTAGATGAATTTATCCCAAGAATAAACTTAACACTTTAGTTGAAAAACATGTTCTCCCATACATTCCAACTGTAAATGTAAGATAAATGACAATAATATTTATTCAAAAAATTACAAGGCATCAAAATTTCTACAGTTTTTTACTTATATTCCTAAGACTTACGTGCCTGAACTAGGTAATCCTGTGTTTCAAGCGAAAAGTGCTAAAATCACACTAATATTATAAAGCCGAAAGTTTGTGTGTGTGTGTGTGTGTGTGTTTGTTACTTCTTCACGCTCAAACGGCTGGACCAATTTTTTTATAAAATTTTGTGTGGAGGTAGCTGACACCCTGGATTAAGACATAGCCTGCTCTTTATCCCGATATTCCCACGAGATCGAGCTTACGCGGGTGAAACCGCGGGGCCGCAGCTAGTAGTCTTATAAAATTAATAAATAATCCAAAAGTTGGCAATAGACAAATAAATTACCTATAATTATGTTGAGTAGCTTAAAATTTGATAAATACTTATCGTAGGTGAGTAATAATGAGCACATAATGTTGTGGTCCTAGTTGATGTCTGCTTGCGCATCGAAAACTTAATGTAATTTATCTTGTCTGCATTTTATTTTAGTGAATTACGTTGAAGCCATTTATTAACAACATTGAATCCGAGTTGCACAAGCTTGTAGACATTTTTTTCTGAGTCAGCCGAAAAAAGAAGGGCAGTGTCGTCAGCATAAAAACATTAACAAGGACCAGACAAATACGTAATTAACGGCGCTCTTAGGCGCCCCCATAATTAACAGAATTTATGTACCTCGTTTTCAGCCATAATTTTCGCTTGACAGTCAGCAGCGCTTGTCTTGTGATTGCTGGCTCGGCTTTTTGAAGTGCAAGCTAGTAGCGCATTTTAAGATGGTCTTCTATTACTCGTTAACTTTTAAAATCTACTTAGCTTGATAGTTTTTCTTTTAAGGGGGATGCGCTAAGGTAGCCCGCGAAATTCAAATTTTCTTACGTTTTTTGCCATTTGCAGGTCAGTAACAGGTTTTATGTTGACCTAAATATGATTCGCGGCCATAACAAATATGGCTTTACAGAATTATAATCATTAGAATCAGCATTACAACTAAGTTCAAAAAATCCTACTGAATGAATATTTCCGAAATAATCTTTCAGTTGGATTTTTTGGATTGGTAACTTTATCCACAAGTAAAAAAAAACCAGCCAAGTGCGAGTCGGACTCGCGCACGAAGGGTTCCGTACCATTATCTATAAAAACGGCAAAAAAATCACGTTTGTTGTATGGGAGCCCCCGTTAAATATTTGTTTTATTTTAATTTAATTATTGATTTTTAAATGGAATATATATCTTAATATTCTGTGAATATTTCAAGTGTCTACCTGTTACCGTTATCAATATCGAGCAAAAACCAGCAAAAAAATCACGTTTGTTGTATGGGAGCCCCCTTAAATATTTATGTTATTCTGGTTTTTAGTATTTGTTGCTATAGCGGCAACGGATATACATCATCTGTGAAAATTTCAATTGTCTAGCTATCACGGATCATGAGATACAGCCTGGTGACAGACGGACAGACAGACAGACAGACAGACGGCGGAGCCTTAGTAATAGGGTTCCCTTTTTACCCTTTGGGTACGGAACCCTAAAAACCGTACAAAGGCGGACTTAATCCCTGAGACATTGTCTACCAGTCAACCTGATTAATATGCATACCCATGCCAAATTACAGCTTTCTAGTACTAAGAATCTCCGAGCTAAGCCGCAGACAGACAGACAGGTGGACGGACATGCTGAAACTATAAGAAAGAAAGAAAGAAAATAAATTTATTTGACCCAGGTGCACATAATATTCACACAAAAAACAGAAAAAAAATATGCTTAAAATAGTATGGAGTGCCTCACGGCTGCGCCAAGTAGGCCCAGTTCAGCAATTAATGCCAGACAACTAGTGCCTGACGCTGGTTTTCAACTGGACCTTATGTTACGAGGACGTCTTACGGATGAAAATTAGTTTATAGTGTGTAAATATTTAAATAAAATTAGATAGATATGTGTAACAAATAATAATATAAACCATTAGATATATTTTGTTTAAAAAATAAATACAATAAAAATAATTGAGTGGTGTTTAAGAAATAAATAAATAAAATGGTATGGTTGCACAAAAAAAATAATGGACTGTTGTCGATAATTAAAAGATAACCTTATGATAATTTATATTAAAGAAACATTCAAATTGATCATCTCTTCAATGTTATGCTTCCGTTGCGCATCCATGAGGTACTGCCGTAGGCGTGTTCTAAATGTGTCGACCGTGTTAATTGCCCGAATAGGTGGTGGCAGGTTATTCCACACTTTGGAAGCCGCATAACGGAAGCTACCCCTAAACGCTGCTGTCCTATGTGACTGGGTCGAGAGCTGCTGCGAGCATTGCCTTCTCTCACATTCTCGTTTACTCGCTATCCAACTCAACTTCTCGTACAGGTAGTCCGGTTTTGGTATTTAACTACACCAAACTGAAGGCACGCCAAGTGTAGTTTACGTCTCGATTTCATTCTCAATGTGTATTGTTTGTTTAAAAATGGAGTAACGTGAGTTCTGGGAGGAATTTTATTACAAAACCGAGCACAAGCGTTTTGGACCCTTTGAATGAGCCGATCTGTGCGAGCCAATAGGCGCGGGCCGTACACTGTATCTGCATAGTTTAGCCTAGATAAAACCAGGGTTTCTACAAGCTGCTCCCGTAGTGTTTCGGACAAATAAGGCCTAATCTTGTACAGAACTTTCAGGCGGTAAAAGCAGTTTCTTACTGAGTCGGCTACATGTTTTTCGAAACAAAGATCTTGGTCCATAATAAGTCCAAGATTCCGCGCTTCATAGACTCTGTCAATTGGCTCGCCCATTAGCTCCAGGTGAAACGTTGCGGGTAGTTTGGCTAGTTGCTGTCTCGTGCCAAATACCATGTATTTTGTTTTGGTTGGGTTTAGCGACAGGCAATTCTCTTCAGACCAGGCGGCGATTCTACGAAGGTCATCGTTTAGATCCTTAATGGCACTATCTATATAAGGTTTCCACGTTGACTCTTTTCATCCTCGGTCCCTCAATGTTGAGGATCGCGACCACATACGACGCGTCTCCAAGTTATGCGGTCTTCTGCAATGTGGACCGCTTGGTAAATGCTACCTCCAACAGCCTTCTTGATCGCGTCTGCCCATCTTGCCGGTGCTCTTCCTTGAGCGCGTTTTCCTTCCACGGGGCCCAGTATCATAAGCGTTACCAGACCATGCTTAGCTGAACGCATAAAATGTCCGAAAAAGCTAAGGGCACGCTCCTGGCATATTGTAGAAAGTCGCTTGGTGATACTGAGTTCCTCCAGCATGGATTCGTTCGTTCTCATGGCGGTCCATGGTATACGAAGTCGCCTCCGCCACCACACACAACGCCACATCTCAAAAGCATCGATCTTACTGGTTTCGCGGTTTAAGTTTCGGCGCCATATAAAAAGATGGGAAAAAGTAGAGCACGGGTCAGTCGTATTTTAATATACCGACGGATGCCACGATTCTTCAAAAAAATCCCTAGACTGGTCATTAACCATCCATGTTGACTACGGAACCCTAAAAAACTATCTGTAGGTATGTATGCCTTAATTTTAGTCAAATTTTCTTTTTTTCTATCTTTTATGCAAAACTTACTCCAATTAACGGATAAACAATCGAAGCGGCTGTATAATTACAAAAACGGAAACATTGGAGCAAGCTATCAAACGTTACGTCAACACTGAACCGGTTTATTTGTCGGCCAGGCGAACGAATTCGAGCATTCAGGTAATTCATATAGGGTAAAGACCTACTACTGTGGTAATTATTGTACTCATATTTCCTTGTCTTCATAATAATAAAAGAATAGTCTTCATTCAGATTTCTGCGATATTTAGGACACATTTTCCTACTAAGCGGACTCAGAGTAATTCTTAACAGGACGTCCACTGAATCACAATTTCTCTTTAGTAACACAATGTACATATTATGCTAAACAAAACACGATGTGATGAGATTAGCATGCATCCGGGAGAACAATGGCGAGGTTTAAAAGGTTTTTTGAGTTTATAGTGTAATAAGTTTTAAGTTTATAAGTTTGAGTTTATAAGGTTTTTAGAAAATCCTTAGTTACAGCCGTGGTTCATAGTTTATAAGTTTTTTTTATTACATAATCAACAGGTTTTAACAAAGTAGTCGTAGAGGCCTTCTTTTAAGTATAGAGATACCTGTAACAGAAGACCTCCCTCTTCCATAACTATGTGTACAACATACAAAGCCTGTTAATAACATAATTTAACTAAGTAGGTAAAATAACAAAACTAGAACTAGAGAATTAAAAAATAATTACAATTATAATTATAATAATTAATTAGGTACTTACTTGAAATCGTAAACTCAGATACCTAATTATAATTATTGTGCATGTGTGTATGTGTGTTTGTGCGTGGGGTTGTGTGTGAGTACGTGTGTGTGCGAGTGTGAGTGTGTGTAAGAGAGAAAGGGAAACCAAAAGCATATTACGCAGTGCGAAGTAAGTGATAAACGACTGTATATTAATTAGCCCATGTTATCAATCATTCCTTGTGTAAGGTATAGTTTTTAGGGTACCGTACCCAAGGGGTAAAATGGGAACCCTATTACTAAGGCTCCGCCGTCTGTCTGTCTGTCTGTCCGTCTGTCTCACCAGGCTGTATCTCATGAACCGTGATAGTTAGACAGTTGAAATTTTCATAGATGATGTATTTCTGTTGCCGCTATAACAGCAAATACTAAAAAACAGAATCAAATAAATATTTAAGAGGGCTCCCATACAACAAACGTGATTTTTTTGCTCGTTTTTGCTCGATATTGATAACGGCAAAAGGTAGACGCTTCAAATATTCACAGAATGTTTAATTATATATTCACTTTAAAAATAAATAATTAAATTAAAATAAAACAAATATTTAAGTGGGCCTCCCATACAATAAACGTGATTTTTTTGCCATTTTTATAGATAATGGTACGGAACACTTCGTGCGCGAGTCCGACTCGCACTTGGCCGGTGTTTTTATTTATTTATTACCTATACACCTCAAAAAGGAGAGTAATGAAACCTAAAGCTTACCAGGATCTAATAAGCGCAAGAAGGTGCATCGCGGTGTTGCAGTTGGCATCTTGCAGAAATATTAACGAAGTTCAGGCCCCGATTGGACCCCACTGCGAACTATACGGTAAAGATCTATTTAACCAGATCCTGTAGGAGATACCAAGATAATATTAAAACATTAGAAGGTTCATCCCAGTCGCAATGTTATTTTAGCATGACCTACGCGATAGTCAAGTTTGCAGACACCTCTTCCACGATTCTAAGCAGCAGAGCTTCCATGACGTCTACCTACTTGATATTGAGTTGGTATACCAGGATCACATATGCAACACAGCACACACATGGCACTGATGGCACAACGATGCTGGTGAAGCCCGTGTCTTTGATGGAGTACGGATTCTCTCCATACGAAATACTTGTGCCAGCGATTTTCATTTTGTACAGTTCAGCCAAGTTATGCGTTAGTTTACATTGTTGAGCAGACGATTTTTTTTTAATTTAAGAAGCAAAGGATTTGCCATATTTTTCAAAGCCCTCAGATTGTGATTGAACAGCGTGCTAAAATTAAGGGTTACCAAAGATATTAGAACGTGTATCTTACCAGCGATGGCGTCTCGCAGTAGGAACTCGAAGCTGTACTTCGGCAGCCATATTGTGACAGGCAACCTTCTTTTCCATGACTCCATGCTACAGAGCTTCGCGGACAACCGCCGTAGTCTGCTATTTGTCTGCTGGACATTTCCTGGGTACAGAAAAGTATAACGTGAGAAAATGAATCTGCATGCCAGAAAAAAAAACTACTTATAAAAATATATGGAATGGTATGAAATTAGCAATTTTATTATTTTACAGTGTAATAGGTATCCTTACTACTAGTATTATTCAGTATTTAATTATAGTATTTCCCGTACAAGGCCAATGATGGAGCATTTCCTAGCTATTTACATTACATTACATAAAACGAACTGATAAATGTCAGTGATAACTAACAATAGGCGATCTTGAAGATTTATGAAACAACACTCTGAAGTGGGTATTAAGTACGTTTTTAGGGTTCTGTCTGTCTGTCCCCGGCTTAGCTCAGTGACTGCAAATGTTAGAAAGCTGTATATTTGGTATGGGTATACATATTAATCACGCCAACAAAGTGGTAAAGTCAAATCTAAAAAACATTTTTTTAGGGTACCCCTTACACGTAAATTGAGGATATTTTTTTTTCTCGTCTATTCCATGATGTGGGGAATCGTTGCATAAGTTTAAATATTGAGGGTCTGTGAAGATCACTTTTCGATTCAGGGATCTGTTTGCATAATTAAGCTTTAAAGTGCAAATTTTTCTTAGAGTCAAGTGTCCCCCCCCCCCCTCTGCCAACTAAATGGCTGTTTTTGGATAATTATGTGAAAAAATTCATGGCAGTAGTCCATATAACGAAATTAAAAGGAAAACAATCACAGCTAAGTAGGCTTTACAAGTTAACGAGTAATAGTCGACCAACTTACTTTTGCAGTTGGAGAATCGACCGTTACGTATATCGATGTATGGGAGTACATATTTTTGAACTACAATGTTAAGTTTGTTTTTGGGATAAGTTTATCCCAACTACGGAACCCTTCATAGTGCGTGGTCCGACACGCACGTTGCCGGGTTTTTTAATTATATTTAATCCCAGATAGTAATTTGACATTTCAAATCTTTATTGTCTATATTGTTTGTTTTTTTTCATTCGGAATTTTACATTTTCAGCTGTCTAATTACTATCTGCGATAAAAAAACGAACTTTCTTAAGTAAGTATATGTACTAGGAACACAGGAGTTCATATTTAGCAGGCTATTGACTGCCTCGTTGGTCTAGTGACCGCGAGTGCTACTGCTTAGCATGAGGTCTTGGGTCCTATTCCCAGGTCGGGCAGTGTTATTGGGTTTTTCTATATGGAACTTTTCAGTAGCAGCCCGGAGTCTGAATTTGTGCCCGGATGATGGCAAAAGGCGAGCCTGCCTGCGAGCCCCTATTACTTGGTACTTAAAAAAATTGGCGAAATGTGGGTGTACTATAAATACACCTCTACCCAACCCATCGGAGAAACAAGGCGTGATGTTATTTTAAAAGGCTACCAACCTCCTGTCACGTATAATGAGAGTAAACAGAGACTAAAACAAAAACGGATCAACAATCAGTTATATTTTCTTTCTTTTATAATAGCAATTAAAATCAACGTAAAACACACAGAAAGATGTCTTTCTCAGCTATTAAGTGACTGTCAACTTGTGGAAAAGTTACACATTGTTAATCTGATAGTATCAATATCATAAACCTAAGCTACACTAAGTTAAACAATGTTGTTTAACTAGGTTCTGCCATAACTATCTAAGCGGATTGTGGAAATTAACTATAATTGTTTTAAAACTCTATTGTGATACATAATGCTGCAGGTTCAACTCTTTATTATAGGAAATAATAATATAGCTGGAGCATACACAACCATTCAATCATAAGGCTGAGGCTACAGTAGGCAGCGATTTGCGATGTGACTGGAAGAGCGAAACGAGATAAACATGGTATGGCTATATTATACGCGAAAATCGCGTATATTCGGCGATGACGATGACGTGCCTTTTCGCTGATATGTTGATGTAGCCGATGCCGTGATTACAGTAATGTTGTTCCAATCGCTTTAAGAAATCAAAGATCGCTAGTAATATTTGATTTACGGTGTAGCCATATACGTGAGCATTCATTTATTTCTTATAAGGATGAAATTTGGCAAATGGGTAAGTACCTAGGGACCATGACGGGGGCCTACTCCTAAGCGATAATCTGAAGTATCGGCGGAATGTTCGGCCGTTTCTTGACTTCCAAAGTTTCCTTTTTTGACTTTGACTCCTTACCCGACTTCAATTCCCATTTTTGACTTTGACTTATCCCTTTGACTGTCGTAGTTTTTTTTTATTTTCGCATTAGTCAGCCGTAGTCAGGACACGGCGGAACATTCAGCCGATACTTCGGATTTATCTTCGGAGTGTCCTAATCCAGGGGGGATTAGGACATAGAATACTTTTTAGCCCGGTAATATGTTCCCGAGGGATAATTTTCGACATGCACGCGGGCGAAGCCGCTGGGAAAAGCTAGTTTGCTGTATGTTCTGGATTAAGAGTTTCAGGGGCGCCGCTGTAATTACAGGGCACATGTGACGTTTCAACTTTCTCTTCAGCGTGGAAAACGTACCTGCGCCTGCGATGCCTATGATACTGCAGATATCCTCACGCGGCAGTTACCTCTTTGCCATCCAATAGCAGTAACACAGTATCGGCGCAATAATTCCGTAACACACTATCAGTAGGAATCGGTTTCATTTTGACCGTTCAACAACATTCATTGCGTTATTTACGTCGTTGAGCAGACAAATTGTTCAAAAATATGAAGTAATGGATTAGCAATATACTTCAATATCATTCAAATTGTGATTGATAGAATCACAGGATGTCTACTACGAAGATAAATCCGAAGTAGGATCAGCCGAACGTTCGGCCGTTTCCTGACTACGGCTAACTAGGGCTGACTGAGGCGAAAATAAAAAAAATACGACAGTCAAAGAGATAAGTCAAAGTCAAACATGGAACTTGAAGTCAAAAAGGAAACTGGAAGTCAAGAAACAGCCGAACATTCGGCCGATACTTCGGATTATCGCTTCGGAGTGTAGGCCCCCATTAGCACAAATTAGTTCAGACTGAACAATATTTTATCACACAACGTATGTTTTCTCAAAGCATTTAGGAAAACTAATGCGGAATGCGTCAAATCCTTGGGGAGTAAACAATAGAACGATTTGAATACGTGAAGTGGTTACAAGTGAGTTTCCTACACTACAGACATACTTTAGAGATTGCTTTCAATAACTAGGTACACTTGTGAAATTGTAACGAATTCAATAATTGTGATATACCCTATTTAATTAAGCCGACAGGCGACAATCCAAATCCGACAAATACAAATAAATAAATTGAAGTGTAATGTGTATTAATGTCAAAACAGCTTTTTACTAAATGCATAAAAACCTAGCCTAACTACCTACGGTACATAGAACATTTTTTTTTGGCTGTATGTTTGTTCCGGCTAATCTCCTACGGCTGGATCGATTTTGACGAAACTTTCACTGACAGATAGCTAATGTCATAAGGAGTAACTTAGGCTACTTTTATTTTAGCAAAAAAACCAAACGGGCGAAGCCGCGGGCAGCATCTAGTTTTATATAAGCTTCTTTCATACATTCTGCGCTTTTTAATAAATAGCATAGTCGAGAAAACGTGACAGTTCTGTAATTTCTTGACAAATGCGTCCCATCGTCACATAAATTAAATAGGACCCAAATTCATCTTGGAGAATCTATGGACAGATATCTACACTAGGACTTTTAATTACGTACATTAAAATTCCCTTCTGATGCTACGGCTACATTGTCGCGATAATGCGAACTATATACTTCGCGCGCTCTCTGTTGTACAGCGAGACGCCGAGCGGTGTGCGAGAGAGAGCGCACAGGTAATAAAAATACCTACTTAGAATTGATTATGGACCATTAGTCTGCAACAGTTTTATTGAGACTAATCAGCTTCCTACGTCATCGCGATTCGCGATACCAGTCTTGTTGATATTTTATGGAAAAGTCATGCATAACGTCTATACCTACCCTCTTTAAAAAAGGAAAGGAGGAAATTGTCATCAAAGATTTCCGTTATGGTTAAGATTGACCATGCCCATTGTATGTACTACCCCAAAGAGATTTAAGATAGATACTATAGAGGCTATTAGAAGTAATGTCATTGTCATAGAAAAATTGGGATCCATGTCTCAGCGAAAATAAACCGTGATGGTTATGTGGTCTAGTCGTTTTATCACTACGAGATTTGCAATACCATAATGCACAATTAGGCATTTTATGTACCTACCTGTACCTACCTACTTCGAAAATAATTTTCTTTTGGTGGACATGAATGCGAATTGCGACTTGACATGCAGGCGTACCACACTAGACTGAGCGACTTTTGCCCACTAGGACAAATGTATCGGATTATGATTTTGTTCGCTATGTCCCGTCTATTGATAAGTAAATAATTTAATGTCTTTGACCTACCTACATCTTATCGAAAAATTTAAATAGGTAACCAAAAAAAATGTTTTCTATACCCAGCGTTACTGGTAATTCGACGTACTTATTCCTTACAGGACGACATAGTAGGGTTAAAATGCAACAAATTAAGCCACCAAATGTCCTACCGAAGTTCAATAGTTTATAAGTTGAAATGAAAATCCCAGATTAAATCATTTGAAGCCAATTTAAAAATAATTTATTGCGCGACTACTTATAGGTACCTACTACAATTTACGCATGACGTAGCGGATCTGTGTTAATAATTAAAAGGTCAAAAATGCCTAAAACTTCGGCAAAGATTACTAATTAAACATTTAATTTTTTGTCATTACTTCATAAAACATGTTCTACTCTAGATTAAAAAGTAATAAATTTCGGTAGAAAATTTGGTGGCTTAATTTGTTGCACTTTATCCCTACTATGACGTTGTGCAGGCTGAGCACGAGAACCGGAGAAGCGTTTTGTCGACGGAAAAGTAAACAAAAATGACGTTTCCGTGTAGACAGTAGCACATTTTTGGTAAACAAGCGATTTCTATCCTAAAGTAGAGTAGAAATAGAAAGCATCATTCTAAGCCTCCTGCAAGAAATACGTCGAGATACCAGTAACCCTGTATATCTAAGCATTTTCACCGATTCTATTCATAACTAGTAATTTCCGCATTTTTTATTACAAACTATAATATTTATGAAACAATTCACACATTACCGATAACTTCAATCATTTTCACATGAAACAGAACACAAATCAAACTGTAGCAATGTTAACGCGTTACATTTCGGAAACCATTTTCAACAACTCGTAAAAATACGATAAATCGTAAGAATTTTCCGCGACGGACCAAGCAACCGCCTTCTTTGGAGTTTCAAAACATACTAACCCGATATTACGATCGCAATATCGCATCTTTGCTATCCAACCTTTGTTTAGTCCAAATGTTGGTCGACCAACGTCAACACACTTCCATCTACCAGATTCTACTGCTTCTTACTAGATTCACCAACTGCTTGAGAACAAATACAGCGTTGGATGATGTGCACCAAACATTGGTTTTATTGGGCAAACAGCAATGCCAACAAACGCCGTGAGATTGTTTGATTGATATTATTCCGATTAACTTGAACGTTATCAATAAAGCAAGAAATGATTTTGAAATTGCCGCAGGCACTTCTGGAAATTCGCTTGGGCTCGCGAGGGGCTCGTGGCTAAGTAATAACAGCGGCATGGGTCTATCGATCAGGTTAAGCTACGCTTGCCGGGGTTGGTCCGTGGTAACCATCTTTACATACCGAGACTCCTCCGTGCCTCGGAAAGCACGATAAGCCGTTGGTCGCGGCTGTCATTCGTGGATCTTTGACAGTCGTTACGGGTCGTCAAACCATTTTCAAAGATCAAATTATTTTCTCTCTCTCATCAACTCCTCTATCTTTCATAGGAAGGAGGATATCCCACGTTAAAAAGTCATTGCAGAATGCTAATGGCAGATATGACAGCTTTCAAGGACATTCCTATTTTTATATTGAACATGTTTTCCATGCAACTAACTAATAGGTATAGTCGCCGGCACGTAACTTGGCAATTTAAGGTTTAGGCGCGTAGTCTGAGTAAGTCTACGCTTGTACAATTAGTGCAACGAAAAAAATATCATTTTTACTGTTTGTCATTAATCTATGGTTATTGCCAGAATTTATTTTTAAACGTGTCTGTTTAGAAGAAAGCTAAAGAAAGGAGATAAACATCTAACGATTCTTGCCAAGTTACGTGCCGGCGACTATACTAAGGTACGCTAATAATAAACATGGAATTTTTCACATCGTATAAATTATAATTATTACTTTTGGTTCGTGATAATAACTCGCATGATAAACCTGCCTGGTATGGGTATCCATTAGCAATTAACGCGCAGATTGAATTATTTAACACATTTGTTTATAGCCGAGCAATGGTGGTTCAGTCTAAGCTTGTAGATAAAAATATCGGTGTATCGATACATCGATATTTTTCGATCGATAAATCGATACTTTTTGGCACTTCTTTTCACTAGTTCAGTGGTTATATCGGCTCCGACTTACGAGTCGTAGGTTGTGGATTCGAATTTAGATAGGCAACTTGGAACCTAGGTAGACTTTACTTCCCGGGTGTTACAACACTTACCACTGTGTGGATTGCCCGGAGGACACAGTGGAGGTCTGCACGGCTTGGGCGGAGCACCGCCGTGTCTTCGAGGAGGCAATCGGCGACGGCGGTCTCTCGCGTCCGCCCCTGGTTCAGGCCATGGTTCGGAGCGAGAGTGCATTGGGAGGCCATCACCTCTTTCTGCAAAGCAGTAATGCTCGCGAAGGAGGAGGCGGAACGCGTGAGGGAGAGGCAAAATTCGCGCCTTCACGCCCCTAGTAGCCGCAGGAGGCGGCGTCGGGAATCCCAGGCCGATTCCCGGCCACCGGAAGCGCGGACTAGCGGACGGTCAGCTATGGGTAGCAGTAGCGAAGCTACAACTTACATTAGAGGGAAGCCGAAGAAAAAGTTGTTCAGTTCACATAAATTCAAGATAACATCAAAATTACCTCAAAAATGTTTGTCATTCCTTTACTTTTCTTAATTTAACGCCATATAAATTTGTCAGAATTCTTAGTTAAAACAGAAAATGTAAACTGCGTTCGCGATTTAGGATACCTATAGTCTATCCTAAAAACGCGTACGCGTTTTTATCTTATGATTTACTGATTTAGTGACTATGTACTACCTATATTATTTAGTAATAGTAAACTCAGATAGAGTCTTTGTTCCGAAGGGAAGCCGGTAGGAATGGGGTTGTATGAAGCCGTCGCCCCTGATGGGTAGCTCGCCGTCTGATATGGACCAGCATAGCTATTCACAACCGTTCGATACACTGCCGTGCCGAATCGAACACCAATCAATGTTATCAAACGAGTCCTATAAAGGTTGTTCACAAATTCAAAACCCCGTAAATTTTGTCAGTTTAACTCAAATAGACTGCCGCCATTCTTGCAACAGCTATTTGCTGTCGGGAGCAAGGCAAATTAATAATTGAAATGTGTCATTTTCGATTCGATAACCTGTCGAATGGTTATGAATAGCTATGCTGGCTCGGGTCGACGGCGCGCGACGCGTTGTGGTCCACGCGCCCCTCAAAGAGATGTCAGCACAAACTGACCGTGCCCGTTAGGGCCAATGCCAAAGGGATATCGTGGCCCTGGTACACAGGCAACTAAAGGAACACGGGCGGGTTTTGGTCAGTAAAAGTCTGACACGCCCCTGGCTCCGCCCAGACCGGGAGAAACTGATTGATAATTTCCCACCGAAAAAAAAATGAAAAGGTGGACTTTGTGTTATCTTTTTTGTCAGCATACCATATACACAGCTTAGCTCTACAGATGGTTATATGAAAGCGAAACAACCAGCGGCCGTTGACCCCGTAATCAGCTGTAGTAGGTACCTACTTAAGTAATTGAAGTGAAGAGTTTAGATAATCTTATTTTTTTGTCTTATCGTCATCATATTGATACCCATCACGTGTGTGAAGTTTCTCTAGCTAATTTAATTTCACCTCGTATGTATGTATGATCGATGTAGCTCAAAAACTACTGGTTGACTGATTTTGACAAATGGCATGTTGTTTGTAGAAACTGAGAATGTCAAATTATTTGGTTTCTATACAAGTCGCTATGTTAGCTCAGACAATCAGACTTCATTCATGAATGTAATGAATAACCATGACACTATGAAATGTATGATAAAGTGCAGATAATTTGGACTTTAAGCCTCATAAAAGTTTACAATCTTAAAACAGATTTAAGTAAACCAGTGAGGGTTATCTCCTTGAAACAGTTTAAATAATAATCCACATATAAATAAAAAAATATCAGTTATGTTTTTCAATTTAAAGATAGACACAGCTATAAAAACCCTGCTAACGAGTTGTAGGTTCGAACCCAAGCAGGCACTTACTTAGTGTAAATAATTTCATCACCACTGCTCTCAAAACGGGGAAGGAAAATATTGTGAGGGACCAAAAATTCGGACATCTACCAACCCGCACTGGGCCTGCGTGGTAGACTCTCGTAGGGACATTAAATCCTGATTATGCTATGATTTTGAGATGGGATTTACAGAATGACATTTACAAATTGGATTCCTAATGAAAATATTTCCTACAATGTCACGCTTGTTGATTTTTTTTATATCTGAATTACCTGCCAGACAGATATAAGCAAATACAAGATTACAAAACAGATCATTTTATAGTAGGCTTAAGTTTATATGGATAATGTGTTAGTACTGTAGTTTAGGATTTACTTATATTATATGTATATATAAATATGAAGGTATTTTTGCTCCACAAGTATTGCTTTATGTTGGTATACTTATCCTTCGAAAGTTCTTGCATTTTACACCAACCAATGCTGGGCCTGCACGGTTGATTATGGCCCAGTCCCTCTCACAGAGTAAAGGTCTGTGTCCCAGCAGCGGGAACTTTGTTGGCTGATTATGATATAAGGGATACAATGCAATTGTTGAACATAGCTTTAGTTTGCACTGTTAATCACATGAACATGTTTTTAGAAACTTTAATGTTCTTTTGCCCAGTAGTGGGATAGTAAGGAATAATTATTAAAAAAAAACATCTGTTTAAATGGCCTTTATTTTTAACAGGAAGGTTGGCCGGTAGATAATGTCTTATGGTGTGCAGCCTGCATTATGTAAGTACCATACCACCACACATAAAAGTATAAATAACTACTTAAATAAATGTACAAAATGTTCACCTATCAAGAGTAAAAGTTATATTTGGCCTTTCTTTGCAGTTCAACTCTTCTGTAAAATTCAATAGAATAGAATACTCTTCTTCTCTTCTTTTTATATTCACCTAGAATGTATGCTATGCAGTAGACAAGACCATTATCTAGCCATAGGTTCCGTACATGTGAAGTCACTATTATGACCTATCCTATCTGTGGACTGACACAATGATTATTTCCTTTTATCTCTATTGAAAAGTTCTCATAGCCATCATGAAAGTTATAAAAAACAGCGAAGTAGTGCAAAATAAAGAGAATAGAGGACGGTGCCTACTATTTATAACCATCACTTTTTAATAAATAGTATACAGACTGGTTAGACAAAGAGTGGGTTTATTTGATAGTAGACACAATGCTCTTTAGAAGCAAATTTAAAAGTGATGATAATTGCGTTTATACATGATTTTATAGAATGAGTCAACGTTAAAACTTTATTAAAAATGGTTTTACGAACTTACCTAAAAGAGGTCTTCGAGGGTCGTCAACATCCATTTTCAGTTCACTGTAGCATCTCTGTCCACGTGATACTCGTACATTTATGTCATTTGAATAATCTTATCTACACATTATTGATAGAATTACATTATTATTTTGTTATTGTTTACGACTGATTTCATTCTATTGCCTTTGTTTGACAAGCCACTGTCACTTCGTTGACATTGACGTCCGACAGATCACCGACGGAGCTTGCGTTTGGATATTTCATTTAATTTTGGTAGATTTTAAACAACAATGAAAATAGTCATGCAGCGATGAACTTAGAATATAGAAAATTATAGCTATGGTTATAGAAATGTTATTTTTGATTGCTATTTTTTTTATAGTAATTGATGAGCGAAAGTCAAACTGGCCAATTTGGAAGAAAAATAAATAAAATGCCATTTAAAATAGTATCAATCTATTATAATAATATGTTATTATTTTAGGCTGGTACTATTTAAAATAGTGCCGTTTTAACATAAAACCTTTTAGGTATAAGTAATCTGTTTGTCTCTGTGAATGATTGATAACTCAACGAAAGATAACCGTACAGAAATTATGTAATTTGCCTAATTAGGCCAATTAATAATAGTTAACTATCAAAACATCAATGATCTCAAATTAGGTCAGACCTGGATGCTGCAGCTCGCATAACCTTTAAACTAGGCTCAATTCACATTCTACCGAATGTAACTGGTTGACGTACAGGACAAAGGACTGAAATAACCAGTTAACTGATTATTACTGGGTTCTTTTGATTTCTAACTTGTGGCTTGCCCCCAGCATGTCACAAGTTAACCTATGCACAAAGTTGCACTAATATTTTTGATGTGAAACATCTTTAGACGCACGTAAAACCGATTGCTGGTGGGGCGACGCATACTGCGTGGCGATCGGCTACTATACACTTATACAGTCTATATGTATTAGTGTGTAAATGTGTGTGTAGTGCAATGTTTCACATCTGCCAGTCGTCCCGTGACGGGTCAATTTTTTTTTCTGAGTGCACTTTTTTGGTTTTAGGTTTAAGCAGGCGCTTGAATCATTGATGGCTTCCTAACCGGAAAACGTAGATGAATATTTACCGAATCTGGTGGTCTATAGTTTATCGTTTAGTAGGTAAGTACTTAATTAACTCTCCGCTAATTGATGAGGTCAAAGATAAACAAACAAACGACTCATTTTATTTAAGGGATATTAATCAAAAGCGCCTTATCATTTAACTATCGCAATCTGCATAATTGTAAATTGTGCACCAGATTCTTCTGCGGTGCCTGCGATATTAGAAAAAATATATAAAAAAAGCAAAAAACTTGACTGCAAAAACATGAACTGAAAGATGGAAACAAGATGAAAAGAAAACGAGTATCCTTCAAGTACAGACGCCAGCTGCAGATCAAGCTACCCAAAACTGTAAAAAAATCCAATCAACCTTGAACCTTATGCTTAAACATTAACATTAATTATAACATGGGACCTAAACATACCGGGCGAAAGGATGAACTATAGGTACACCTCTGCCTAACCCTTCGGCGAATACAGGCGTGATGTTATGTTATTTTTATAAAAAAACCCCTGTTTACTACGTTTGTAGTTTTGATCTCTGCAGCCAAAATATACAGAGACTCAAGACTAGTGACGCGGGAGCAAGTGACGTATATAGTTGTCCGTGTGAGAAGCAGTTCAGTTCAGTTCAGTTTCAGATCGACTCCGCAGTCTTCAGTAGCAATTCCCCATTGCTTGCGAAGTTTTTCGTTTTTAGCGAAATATTGAACCCCTGCGTTCCTGCTTAAATTACCTAATGTCACAACACTGATGCATTGATTCATGCATTCTTAAAGACCTCTTGAAGAACGGATGAACTATCACTAAAATAACAGTCACCAGTTCTCATTAACAGTTGATTTGTTTAGACTAGCCACTATATCAAAAAAAAAAAATTAACGAATAGGTACGCGTTATAATTTTATTTGCTTTGAGAACAGAATTTAGATAGTACCTACCTATGTTGCTTGTGATTTCTGATATTATAAGAAAAAAATTAGGACCTCAAATAATTTAGAACGTTTAGAATTTGTATTGGTAAGTATACTATTATGACATGGATTGTATTGACTTGAATAATTTGTTCCTTTCTTTCATAGAATTCTTAACGTTAAAACTACAATTTAATACCTATATTTGTTATGAATTTGTCTACAATTGTATGCTACGGTTTATCTGACTAACGTCTATTAAATATTTGCATCCAATTTATCCCACCAAAATGGCCGTATTTTTTATTGCGTTGACTTGAACCTTGATTTTTTAGAGCACTAGTGACCACAGTATTTTATATTCATTTCAACTTGATACCTCCACGCATTCCTGAGGTAAGGGTTTCGTTTTTTTAGTTGGCGCCACCTTCATTTTGATTTTGACCCCATTATCGTTGTCAGCGCCCTCGAAACCCATGAAAACGACACCCACGACGAAAAATTTGTACATTTTCGGCGTCGCCATCTTAAATTCTGATTTTGACCCCAGTTTTGTTATCTGAGACTCGAAAACCATGAAAACGACACTCATGATGGAAAATCATCACAAAATCACGACAACCATCTTTTCACGCAAGTGTATGACGGAAATATCATTCGCGCAAGTGTACCGATCCGATGCTTCAAACCTCAGTGGGTTAACTCTCTCATAAGAAACAGGATCTATTGGCATAATAAATGAAAAATGTGAAAATTGCCCATTTTCTTACAGACGAAATTTTTACAGACGATTTTATTACTTATAATTATGTATAGAAAATATATACCTAGTTTTTGTAGTTTGTGTTAAAATAGTAGCAGTGTTATAATATACATAAATATAGATATATTTGGAATTGGCTATTTAATAGCTTTAATTTGATACCCATATTATTATAATTACATTTTTTTTTATTTGCCCTCTCTTTTTTGATTTGCAGATGCCATTATTAAAATTTTATACCCTATGTCACTCTCGCAATTAAAACGAACCCAACGATACCTCATACTTATGTCAAAATCCATCAAGCCATTTAGGCTACAGAGCGTGCCAAAAAAATAGATATCGGTTTCGTTTTTACAGTAATATGATTCACACATGGACTGTACTGTTACCATGCCTCATCAGCAAATAGGACCGTGTAATATTATATGTAATAATATTACACGGTCCTATTTGCTGATGAGGCATGGTAAATTAGTTTATTATAAGCAGTTTGTTAGTGCTCATTACTGCATTAGTTATTCTGTGTAAAACCATTGAGTAGTCATTTCCCTAATCACTTTCCTTAATAACTTATATCACATTGAATTGGGTTCTCTGGAAAGTTATATTTTGTATTGATACTCCTAATAGCTATTCCACAATACAGTCCATGTGTGAATCATATTACTGTAAAAACGAAACCGAACGAAATTGTAATATAAGGACAAAATATGTTTTTTGTTAAAAATATATAAATCAACCTGTATGTCGGAAGGTGCACGTTTGGCGCACCATGTGTCTCAGCACTAAATGCTGCTCTTGGTATGTGTATTATAATAGTAAAGAACACAACTTTAACCAGGACCAAATTGAGGAGGCAGAGTTGGATTCACTCATTTTCATAGTAAAATTTCACATTTTCTCAACTAACTCCCGAAACACTAGAGATTAAAAGAAAATTGAAGCAAGTTTTGAAGGCATTTGATAACTAATAATGATGGCATTATTTGTTTTTCAAAGTGAGACTTTTTTTTCGAATAAATTGGATTGGATTTCGTGGGGTATCAGGGCAGAAGTATGAATGGCTAATTCGGGTTATTGTACATTTGCCACAAAGTAAGTTCGCCACGGAAAAAAAGTATGTGTTTTGCCACAGTTCTATTTTCATGAAGTAAATTCGTCACTAAGTACCTACCTATTAATTTTGATTATTGTAAATTCGTCAAATTGTTTATTTCCGCACCGACAGCAGAAAAATCAAACACTAAGTAGAATAAAAACGTTTTTTTTAAATTATAATAACAATAATTTTAAGAAGTTAACCTTACGGCAACACAAAAATCACAGGTACAAACTAATAATAAGCTGATACTGGTTTCGTTCGTTTTTAAGGCCGCGTTGTCAAGGACAGCGTGACATGCCTAATCCTTATTTATAAACATAATATGTAGTGGCTGATTTGCTTACAAAATTACAATATAAGAAAAATACTTAATAGAAAGATAATTATAGGTATCACAGTAGTTTTTAAATTATAATTTTCGTCTGCCTACATCAAAATAATTAAATAAAAACTGGTAATAAAATATATTAAAGAACCATTTAAAAGACTTTTGAGAATTCTATGCGTAGACGTACGGACTCGTATAAAATCTATCCCATTTTATTCTATTTACGAAAACTCCTTGCTACCTACTTAACTTTTTAAATTGACTTATAAATTTAAAAGTCAACTGCAAAACTAATGATAGAGCTCGTAAACAAAAGTCACGACCGCGTAACAGAAAGTTGCCTAAGCAAAAGATTTAATTTTCGAATCATAATTATAGCCTCTGAAAGAACGCCATGTTTAACAACTGTATTGAAAAAAAAAATCACCTCCGAATAGAGAGGACCGTCTCTGGCGCGGGACGCGGACGGTGTGAATAGAGGCATTGAACCAATTTGGACTAAGTATAGGTATAAGTTATCTGTGGGAATTTTTATTGCCGCACACGTGTTGGAAAATAAAAAATCACACGCGTGTGAAATACATTGCATCGTGAACCTAATCGTGGTGATATGAACCAGTTTTTGAGGAAGTGTATTGAAAAGATAATTAAATCACAGGTAATAATCACGTTTTCTTTTCTTTTTAATTTACGTATAAGTACATAAAAACATCACAGGTTTACTTACAACTATATATATTCTTATTGCAAAAGATAATTAAATCACAGAACTATCACGTTTTTATTATTATAATTTACGTCTACATAAAAAAACCACCATTTTACTTACAACCAAATAATTTTTTATTGCAATAGGCTGATTTGCCTGCAATAGACTGATTTGCCTGCAACATTTTTTTATTTTTTTTGGGAGGGAAATTATCAAATTTACTTCTCCCGCTATGGGCGGAGCGGGATGGCGTGTCAGACTTTTACTGACTAAAACCCACCCGTGTTCCTTCCGTTGCCTGTGTGCCAGGGCCACGATATCCCTTTCGGACAAACTCACAACCCTGGCAGGCACTGGTCCTAACGGACCCCGTCAGTTGGTGCTGACATCTCTTTGAGGCGCGCGTGGAACACAAGACGCCGTCGACCCTGGCCTGGTCCTTATCGGACGGCGAGCTACCCATCGCTCACCGTCCGCAGGCCCGCGCCTACGGTGGCCGGAAATCGGCTTGCGACTCCCGACGCCCGAGGAGTCTCCTGCGGCGACTAAGGGCGCGAGGGCGCGAACCATGCCTCACCCTCACGTGTTCCGCCTCCTCCATCGCTAGCATTACTGCTTCGCAGAAGAAGGTGACGGCCTCCCATGCACTATCGCTCCGAACCATGGCCTGAACCAGGGGCGGACGCGAGAGATTGCCGCCGCCGATCGCCTCCGTGAGGACACGGCGGTGCTCCGCCCAAGCCGGGAAGACCTCCACCGTATGCTCCACCGTGTCCTCCGGGCGATCCACACAGTGGCGACACCCGGGCGTTTCCTCCCGCTTTATCCTGAACAGGAACCTCCCGAAACGGTGTCCGGTGAGGACCTGCGTCAGGCGGAAGGTGAGGACGCCGTGGCGCCTCTCTAGCCACTCCTCAAAGAGGGGACTCAAGGAGGGAACATATTTTATGTCTAATGATCACAGTAATTCTTTGGAACGATTCAAAATACCACTGACTTAAATTTAATCAAAAGATTATGACCGCGTATGGTACAAGTTTTTAAAATGCTGCATAACAGAAAGTTTTTTAAGAACTTCAGCCAGCGACATGTTATCGTAGGTAATTGTCCAAAATAGTTTTCAATTCTTTGTCATAGGCGATCGACGTGTTCTCAACTTTAGTGGTATATTAAATCTGAAATTCTTCAATTTCCAATTTATATGTTCAGCCTCATTTTTGGGGTTCCGTACCCACAGGGTAAAACGGGAACCCTATTACTAAGGCTCCGCCGCGCGCCACCGCCGTCTGTCTGTCTGTCCGTCTGTCACCAGGCTGTATCTCATGAACCGTGATAGTTAGACAGTTGAAATTTTCACAGATGATGTATTTCTGATGCCGCTGTAACAACAAATACAAAAAAACAGAATAAAATAAATATTTAAGGGGGCTCCCATACCACAAACGTGATTTTTTTGCTCGTTTTTGCTCGATATTGATAACGGCAACAGGTAGACGCTTGAAATATACACAGAATATTTAGTTATATATTCACTTTAAAAATAAATAATTAAATTAAAATAAAACGAATATTTAAGGGGGGCTCCCATACAACAAACGTGATTTTTTCCATTTTTATAGATAATGGTACGGAACCCTTCTTGCGCGAGTCCGACTCGCACTTGGCCGGTTTTGTTAAAAGTTTCTCATGCGACATGTTGAGGTACGCACCATACTCGTATCAGCATTATTTATAAAATAATCACACATTCATTTGCAATTCTAAATTTAATTTAAGCAGGTGCCTATTTTTTATTTTTTCCTATGTTCAAACTCCGATAATAATAACATCATTATACTCTTTTTAAAACCAATACCTACTGCATTAAATACTTACACCATGTCCATCCTAGCTTGTGCCCGACTGATTATGATCAATTTTTTCATAGATACACCAATCTATGTACCTAAAATATTAAGCAGATCACATTAGCAACAGAAACACCACACGCGGATCAACAAGGTCAAGAGAGTCACTGGACTGATTATCTTACAACCTCTTTTCATAATTTTAGAAATCATTTTCATTTCGAGCGCTAAAAACTAACGCTAACTTTGCTTGCTACCAGTACTTACTTATTTTATGCAAAAATTATGTACCTACCTATAATAGGTATAATGAAGACTTGTGACGAATTTACACATATTTTTAATGCAAGTGGCGAATACACTGTCAATTATGGAGTGTACAAAAATGTGACGAATTTACTTTGTGGTGAATGTACAATAAAGGTTTCTACAGACTCGCGCGATATCGCGGGCGCGACAGGCATCGACAAAGAAATTGTGATACTAGTGTCGCGTCGCGTCCGCGATATCGCGCTAGTCTGTACGAGTACCTTAAATCTCACGAACGATAAATTACCTAAGTAATGGTATTAAATATATGATGCCTATTATACTTACCTAAATAAATTATTTAAAACGTCATACAAAGACGAACGTCAATGAAATTAACTGACGTAATTTGCATCATTTGTCATGTAGGTAGGTACCTAGTATGAGTCTACAATAAACAACAACATAGCGATAGAGCTCTAATAGTTATTTTGCCCGATAGGCGCGTGGGTAATATTGGAACCAACGCAGATCTTGTGTTTTGAAGACATTTTACAAAACAAAAGCACAAAAACTATCCGAACAGCGCGCCCCTGGTAACGCCCTTCGAAGATCCTTTTAGCAGTGTAGGTACTATTGCGATTCTCAAAGCGTCTCCCGCGTGATGATAACGGGAAGGTAATACTGACGTCTATCTATGGTAAGTAAATAGATTTGTTGATTTACTTATTTATCAAATAGTTCATCAATTCATTAATAAAAATAGGCACGCTCGGTGGTCTTTATCGCAAAATAAAATAACAAACATGTTTGTTTTCGTCTACATGATCCCACATAACATAGGAAAATTCTTGTACGTTTCCTTTAGTCCCTCACTCCAACCCAAACTATCGCATTTTAGCTTACCTATTTATGTACCTACATACCTACCTACGTTGTGATTTGAAACAAAATGTTTAGAGCAGATTTTTTGTTAAAAAAACCAACTGAGAAATAATAATTATGTCACATACCTTCGTTATCAAAATATCTATTGTAAAACTGATAGTCTAGTATAAATGCATCATGCATGTGAGTTCTAAGTTCTACGGTCCCATGCATCGCGTCATAAACATGAACACAAACAAAACTCCTTCGTTCGCTGCACGCCTGGTGCAAAGGTTCCGTGTGTTACATCAGAGAGTTCACATGTAACCCAGTAAGTATGTACACTGCACTCCCTAGCCGTCCATGTTTTCCTACTACAGGAAAACAATATCGATAATATTTATGTTTTATTGAACTCCCGAAAGTCTACAACCAGTCTTACCAAGGGGTATCGTATTTACTGGGCTGTGGAGGTCAGATAGGCAGTCGCTCCATGTAAAATGTCATGTACTAAGATGCCTGCAGTTTTAATATTTATTTCAAAAATATAAAGCTCAACCACAGTAACTATTGATTTACTAGGTTTTAAGCTAACCTTTTGTATCGATAGCTTTAATCATCAGGTGGAGCAAGCAATAAAACGTAACCCAATTTACGACTTGGATGATTATCACAATACTGTGCAGTCTGCACGATCTGGAAAAGTTGACGTAAAAGTAATGGCCGTTGGAGATTTTTATGATTACGAGGACTGTTCATCTGCACACCATCTAAAAAATACACCTACCAGAATTTACTTGCGTGAAATCGTAGAGGTTCAAGTTAGGCGAGGGTTTGTAAATGTATTTAAAAATAAATCATATGATTATTTTGATTTTTTATTTTATTTAATGTGTTAGAAGTTTATTTTTTGTGTTGTTTTCATTATTTTTTAGTTTGATATAAAGTAATTATAAAATAATTACTGGTAAAGGGGAATTACTTAGAATGTTTGATCTCACTATCTCCTCATCTTGTTGTTGTATCCCGCATAGATAAATAAAATGAATGAAGACTTAAAAAGCAAGACTGTTTAAAAAGAAACTGATCTCTAATTAACCAGATATACTTAATTATTTATCAATGTATTACGAACGTGATTTTAATTTTAGTCGATTCAAAAATAAAAATAAATTGAACTTAAAGTGGTTTTATTGTTTAATTTCATACCTTTTATGATTAAACCAGGGTAATTATTACTGTGGGGAATCATACACAAATGAAAAAGGTTAACATAGAACACAGTATATTTAGATACTTATTATTGCATTTTAGATTATATAATCATAACTTAGTCTTAAATACAGCATCTTCACTTACTACGTATAAAACTAATCTAGACCGCAGTAACCATTTATTTACTGGGTATTAGTTTAAAAAAATAAAATTTTATGAATTATGTTCCTATTTTATTACAAATTAACTGAATTTATTAAATAAAAAAACCGGCCAAGTGCGTGTCGGACTACGCACAATGAAGGGTTCCGTAGTTAGGATGAATATATCCCTAAAACAAACTTAACATTGTAGTTGAAAAACATGTTCTCCCATACATCGATATACGCCACGGTCAATTTTCCAATTGAAAATTGAAGTTTATGTGATAAAACTACAAATTTACAATTTTCGGACTGTTTCCTTTACTTGTGCTGTAAGACCTTGCTTGTTGCCAAATTTCATGATTCTAGGTCAACGGGAAGTACCCTATAGGTTTTGATTTATTTGCGAGTATCGAAATATGTCGCAATAATGTCGCTTATATCGCCGTATTTTTTTATTGCGTTGACTTGGAAGCTTGATTTTTTTAGAGTTTCAAGGGACCATAGATTTACGTATTTGATATTAATTTCAACTTGATACCTCCACGCGTTCCATGGTCTTGACAGACTGACAGACAGACAGACAGACAGACGGACAACGAAGTGATCCTATAAGGGTTCCGTTTTTTCCTTTTGAGGTACGGAACCCTAAAAACAGTCAAATATTAGTTCTTTATACTCTGAATTAAAGCTTTTTTCATTTTACAACAATAAAAATGTAATTTTGAACCTAACTTAAATGTTTTGTTTATAACAAAGCGATTTAACAATTAAACTTTAATCGCGCTTTTTACAAAATGGCATTTTCGGGGTTACTGTTACATTTACGAGAGCAGAATTGCACACCCACATTTCGCTAGTTATGTACATTACCTCAAATTGCTTAGCATGATCCTCCGTTATATGAAAATACTGCAGCATTAATGTTGAAATAAATATATAATATGGTAAAGTTGAGGATTAATGTTAAGTACTATGTTTGACGAAAACACGATTCCATAAAATTTTCTCGAAAGAAAAAAATTACAATACCTCCAAACCGAACAATAAACCGCTACTATTAACATAAAAAACATAGTAACTGAAATAAATATAAAGCAGATACTTACTACTTTTTTCATATTCACCGTTAAAAGAATTTACTTAAACTATCGGCGCCTTGGAGCCTTCTCCCTGCCGCCTGTCTCACTTGCTCGTGTGATCGCGAGCACTGTGCGAGCGCGATAAAGAATGAGGTAGCACTGAGGTATTATGGACTTGTTAAATCCCCTGTCTATTTATTATAATGGTAATAATTATTGATGTTTGTATGGGAAATACCTCAATCAACGCAAAGGAAGTCGCGGGCAAACTAATCCGCGAGTAGGTACTAAAAACTTGCTAATAGGTGTATATACTTAGGTATCTATCTACCGACCTAGGTAGGTACTGAGGTCTGTAGATACCTAAGTTTCAACTAACAAAAATTCCGACTAGGCTATATAAATTTCGATCTGAATTTAATACCACCTCTACCTACTAATTAATCTATTTAATAAAGGCCATTTCTTTGTTTCTAATGCGCCCGCGCCTCCATGTTGCATCAGTCACGTCGTTTGCTCCTAATCAACAAATTTCTACGACATCGCAACATGAATGCCTTCACTTTATGCATTGGTTAGCGTTTCGACACGCCTCTTGTAAACCGATAGTTTATTTCATCAGATTATAACAATTCTATAGGAATGTTAGATTTTCAATGAGATCTTGAAGCTTGGAATATTAATGTTTGAGTCTAATTTTGCGTATTTACTTTGAAATTTTGATATTTTCTTTAATTGTGATGATGATGATACAGGATAACAAGACAACGCCAATGCCCATCCTCTGGACTAAAAGCTAATTAAAGCTAAAGCTAATTATGTAGTACCTACCTACCTAATTACTAAAATATAATAGATAATAATAAATAATAGATTTTAGGAAATATATATGGCTTTAGTTAACTTTAGAACCGAAATGAATAAGTATGCACGTTTTCACATTTTATATAAAAATAAAGGTGTGAAAATTGTTACCACTGTATATCAAACCAAATTCACTAGATAAGGACAGCGTTATTGTTTATAATGGTATCTCGCTCACACCGGAAGGTGTGCAAGGCGCTTGGCTTGTTTCGTCATGCGAAGTGTCCACTTTATGCAGGTCCCTCGCAACTCCCTCTTGTATGCATCTTTAGCAGAAACTCTATAATATTAAAGGTCCCGTTAAAATAGCTACCAGGCTCGCAGCAATATCTAGGACAGTCAGACAGATCACGAGGTTGTCAATAGGTTCGGCCCTTTACGAAATTGTCTAATGTTTGTTATTACCAATACCTACATTTATTAAAAGATACGAAAAAGGGCCAAATTATGGATCCAGAAACAAATTAACAACGCACCTTTTTAAAAAGCCTTCATGATTTTACCAATGTCAGTTAAATTCATCACCATTCTTCTGCCCTTATCACAATTTATTTGGGGTCGGCGCAACGTTTTTTCTTCCACACTTCTCTATTTGTTGGCAGTTAAATTCATAAATATTAAATAACGCATTCCTACTGCTACTGAAATCTATCTACAATATGTTTTGGCGTAAAATGCGTGTGTAGCTGATGGCAAATAAAACCGCATCGCGCATGCGTCAACCGCATTTGCTTACCAAACGTTGCCCAGTGAGGTCGTGATTATACGCGTCACAGTTTCAGTTTCTGACATTTCAGTGCATAGTATTTTGTTGTTAAACCAGTGATTATTTCTGAGAATAAGGTAGGTTCTATACAATATTTTTATTCTTCGATCGCATTGACTGACAAAGATTATAAAAATATCCCCTCAATCCTTATTTTTCGAAAACGATTCCAAAGAAAAGTTTCCTTTTCTTATAATTTTCCTTATAGTAGGTAAATAGAACGCTCTTTACGATCAATGTACAGGGTCAAATTAAGTTAGCTAGCGAAACTCCACAGATGTGATGGGGTCATAATTATCTAAAGATGATAAGATAAAATTTAATTTAATTTGACCCTGTATATTGGTAAACAGTTAAAAATGCGAGGGTACCTACAATCAACCGTATATCAGCGGTAACACTAGCACTACTAAAATCACCTTTAGGGCTTTACCGCTACGACAATAAAGACGCTGTCAATGTCAAATTATTACTACTGATGTGTGGTGGACTGTACTAACATAAGTAACACCTCTGCCAACCCCTTCTGACAATACATGCGTAATGATTCATATATTGTGACTATATTGATAGTTCACAAGGTCATCTCACACTCACACGGTCATTATACATGGTCGGAAAGTTGGTCGTGCTGTGCGGATACATCCGGAATTCTGAACTTATCTTGTGTCTCCTTCCCCCTTAATCCATCCAAAGGTTGTCTTAAAAAGATCGCTTTTAGCGATAAGACTGCTCATTGTGTCATCCCTTGTAAAGTTTCTTCATTTATATCTGTAATTTTTATGGTGTAGATATTAAAGAGTATTCTATCTGTATATCTTATCTTAAATTGATTTATTGAACTGTATCCGACCTATATTTTTAAAACTGTGAATCACTTGATTGGTATTTTTAATAAGTGTGAAGAGGACCCAACAGTGGTCTAGGTAGGCGACCAGAGGTCCGACCCAAGTGGCATGCTATCACCGATAACAATGCTGGAAAGTAATAAATCTATGGAACTGACATAAGCTACCGAAAAGGTTATGACCAATCTGCACCATAGTTGCGTACCATCAATCACAAATCTGAACGATTTTGAAGTATATTGCTAATCCATTGCTTCATATTATGTTAGAAAAGTTTGTTTGCTCAACAACGTAAATATACCGCAAAGAATGTTGTTCAACTAGCAAAATGAAACCCATTGCTACTGATAGTGTGTTACGCAAATGCTCCTCTGTTTGTTTGTGTGGATCATTTAGTTGTTTATTTTATCATTCACTTACTGCCAATTACTTAGTTAAGGTACATACTTAGATTAGGTACTTTGGTCATTTTCATGTTCACCGACACTAAATTAATACTTGTGATACTTTTGGTGATCTTTGTCGTTAATGTATTACCTACTTATGTAGTCTGTGTACCTTTAGAACTTCTTTTTTCTGCGATATCAATCGTTGTATGGATCCCTTGCTGGCTCTCAATGTCACTCATACTCATTTTCAACTGGCCCCAACTCGGCTCAGCACAACTGATCTCACTCAAGCACAGAGGCTTGTGATAACTTAAGGTCAACCATCGGAGACATGACCGCATCTTACTCCTTAACTAATACATTTCATCTTTATCACGCATCTTTATCTAAATATTAATTGGGTGCATAATACTCATCTTGACAAAGAGGTCGCTGCATGTAGTAGTTACATTGTCTATGGTGATTGATAGTAGTTTCCCATCCTTTGTTGTTATGATTTAATCCTTCGTACAGAATTATTTGATTAATATGGAATGATTTAGAAATGTTATGTTCTTATTTAAATAAAACATTAAGATCATAGAGCATAGTCAGATGAGTAAAGATTATTTACGGTTCAATGACTTCTAGCTCGATTCAAGCGGCAAATGACAGTCTAGCTAGAACCTTAGCTAGATAATCGCAAGTTTACGAAATTTTAATATATCTAGGTAACCACAGGAAACTTATTAATTTTGCAAACTACACTGAAAGTAATCTATAATTTATGGTTGAGTAAAGCTTGCTTGGGATTAGCTAGCAAGTTGAATTTCGCAAGACATGTCAAGTCTTAGATACTAGGTAAGTACCTAACTACATTGATTGAATTTCGTAAGAAGTAGTGAATGAATAATGATTCCGAAAAGTAGAAGCTTCGAATTTTTTAGATTTCCAAGTTCCAAGAAACTTGGAAGTTAAAACATTCTAAGCTTGTCTAAAGCTTGGGAGGAAAACTCAGTAGGCAGTATACAAGATGTGGTATATAAATACGAGTAAATAAATAAGTGTGACGGAATGAACAACAAAAATATCTTACGCAGTTATCAGTGACGCTATCCGCGGATGCATTAGTCTGCCAGTAACTAGATCAATTTGCTCCATATCATAGTTTCCTCACACACATAACATACTTTCAATGAACATATATACCCTACACTGCAAGTTTGTCACTCCTTATCAAAACATATGACGATATCTTCAACCATCTTTCGTCATTCTGGCGTGATCCAAATTATATGGGTTTGTTGCCACGACATTGATATAGGTAATCATTGCAATGAACATTAAGTTGTATTAGTTTATTTTCTAATTAAGTATTCAATTTTTTAAATTCTCTTTTGAGTTAGGTCAGACCGTTATTGTGATCAGTGTGTGTGGTCTTTATTTTACCAAGAACCTACGGAGAGATTTTGAAGTGTAATTTAAAATCAAGATATTGTTTTGCACGTGTAGTAATAGAAGTCAGTAGTTTAAAAATATGTAATTGGTGACGTGTTTAATATGTGTAATGTATTCTATGGAATTGATATGTCACGCGATATCTTTCCATAGTAAATAATGCATCGCCAGTAAATGCAATATGCATGCATGTTATCTGACCTTAACATTACGATTCCTTCCTTTACGCCTTCATTTGGATCAGAGGTAGTTTCTTCATAACGGAAGCTGTTTGTAAATAGCGCTAATGAATTACATCCGGTTGTTTTCACAAAATAATATTTATTATTACTGGCGTCCTGAGAAAATTATTGACGAGTCTTCCTTGTGTTCTTATTTATGTTTCTTTGAATATTTTTAGTTTTCAAGATTACTAGATGATATCAGGATCTTAAAGGATAATTCTTTCATACAATATTCATTCAAGATTCAACGAAATCTGGGACTCTTCTCGAACGATACCTACTTTGTAAAGAAAAGTGATAATTTATATAATTATTAAAATCTAATGGATGAAAGACACTGACCCGATAATGACATCATTATCGGGTCAGTGTCTTTCCATTAGATTTTAATAATTATATAAATTATCGCTTCTCTTCTTCTAGTTCTACTAAGATGTGAGTTCAAATGAGTTTAAGAATGGAAGATGATTAAATTGTCCCTACTTTGTTACATCAAGTTTTAATTAAATTAATAGTATCATGCTAATTCTGAATCCGTCGTTATTTTTGCACGTAACTGATACTCGTACATCATACGTGTTTACAGTCCGATAAGGGTTGCCAGGCTTTCCTAACAATAATATTTTTAATTTTGATCAAACTGACTGATAAAACTCTCCTTGGAGTAAAAACAACTTCGAGATAAGTATCGAAGAACCTGCCCCGCTGCTAGCTCTCAAGACTCCTAGAAAACTGTCCTAGAAAGAGCAGAATACTCTTTATTATGTCCTACACCATACGAATTATAGATATATGAGACTACAGATAAAATGTTGTTTTTATATTATTCAGTAGGTAACTAGATCTATCTACTAGCAGTAGCGATCCGCTCCCTGCTGCGCTCGGGTGCAACATAACATCGAGTTTTCTGTGCTAATTCTATGTTAAAAATGTTTAAATAGCAGATATTTCTACTAAAATTATATTCGATTTAAAAAAATTCGATTACAAACTTACATTTTCAGTTGTAAAATTGACCGTGGCATAAAAAGATGTATGGAAGAACAGGTTTTTCAACTATATATATATTAAGTTTGTTTTGGGATAAATTCGTTCTAACTACGGAACCCTTCATTGTGCGTGGTCCGACACGCACTTGGCCGGTTTTTAGTTATCAGATGAATATCTCAATTTTCGTTTTTAATTATCAGAATTTTAATTTTCCTTAATGAAAATTTTCCTTTATGAACATGTCAGCAGAAAAAGTTTCATATTTTGACCAAGGTACTGGGAACTCATAACTATCGTTCCGTCAGTAATGGCTCGAGTATGCGTGATCGGGGCGGGCGCCGCCGGTCTATGTGCAGCTCGCCACCTCCTGGAACAGTCGTGCGTCAGCCAGGTGGACATACTGGAGCAAGCACCTCAGCTCGGAGGCACCTGGGTCTACACCGAGGATGTTGGATATGACGACTTTGGGCTACCTATTCACACCAGCATGTATAAGAGTTTGAGGTGAGTTTTTTTTTCATATTTTTTTTTATATTATGTACACACGGCTACACATCAAGCTATATTTTTCCAGTATACGCTGACCTCTCATTGTACGGAAATCCTATACGATGCAAGATCAGCTTATACTGGAAAAGTATAGCTTGATGTGTAGCCGTGTGTACCTACCCGTTCGGGCCGAATCTCAGATTGGGCAGTGTTATCAAGTTTTTCCATTATGAAATTTTCAGTAGCAAACCGGTTTCTGGATTTGTTCGCGGTTGATGGTACTCGCAGGTAATAGGCAAAACATAACTGGCCTACAGTTCTGCCCACCCCCTTCAAGAATTACAGACTTGCTTTCATCTTGTTTCTTCTCCTGTAATTTACAAGAATATCTAAGGATCAAAGAGAGTCGAAACACTAAAGGTTCAATCCGCGCAATCATAATAATGCTGAAACTGCAGTCATTTAAATTGACAAGGAAATTGTTTTGTCTGTCTGGCAGCCTGTCTGCTTACGTTATCAGGATATATAAATTCCACTGTACACAAAACAGTTTTTTATCGTAATTTATTTATTCGTCCTCAACGCCAGCATGGCAACAACAACAAGATCTCAGCCATTCTCAGCTTACGACACGTTCCTATCGAGGGTCGAAGGCTATCAGGGCAGCATAGCTTGCTGGGACTTATTTACGAGCATTTCGTACATTCTAGAAATGTCTGTTTAGAAACGTGATTAGGGTAGAGTATATTATCTATTATCATCATCGTGTACATCTATGGAAGCCACCTTTTTGTACTGAAATAAAGTATATTATGATCAAAGTGGGAAAATAACCAGCATCTTGGAAAAATTAACAGTATTTTAAGTATTTTCTTATTTTTTAAATATAAGTAAGTAGGTATACATAATTCATTAGTGCTGCTCGCGCAACTCATCAATTAACACCAATTTTCAAGGCTCCGTAAGCCTTTGCAAGTAATAAAAATTGCGGAGCAATTTTTTAAATTAAATGTATTGAAGCTCTATTTCTGCCGCACTTAGCATTCACCACTGGAAACACTCATTCTGTGAATACTGAGGTGGCAGAACTAACTATAATACTAGTGCCTATTTAAAAGGTATACTGATAACAATTATCTATTTACTATGTCCGAAAATTGGAGTTTAGCAGCTTCATTCTGAAATGAAGGCTAGCTGAACCACCGCGCCCATGCCCAGGTGCATGGACCATGTTCTACGTAACAGATGAAACTTTTTATTTAGGTATCTGGATATCAGTAAAAACAGTATAGTCATATACTTTTTTTTTGTTGAACAGTAAACAGTATTTTAGAATGAAAAACAGTATAATAATGTTTTTAACAGTGTGGCTGGCAACCCTATGCACCACAGAATGTATCTTTTCCTACCTGTAATTTCACGTTCCCTACGTTTTAAAATCTCGTCTTAGACACATTAGAGACATTATCGTTTTTAAAAAAACAAAAAACCCGACTGCAAAAACATGAACCGAAAAGATGGAAACAAGATGAAAATAAAACGAGTATACTCTAAGTACCAAAAATAAATAAATGCACTCGGAGGCATCTAGGATTTACGAACGCCTTAACATTTGCCTCCGACTGCATTTATTTATTTTTGTATATTTTGTATATTTTATTTTCACCTTGTTTCCATCTTTTCAGTTCATGTTTTTGTAGTCGGGGATTTTGTTTTTTTTAATAATTTGTTTTATAGAGGAATACAAACATAATACAATATTGCTTATCCCCCATAATAAATGGCGTGATAATATAAATATAGCCTACCGGGTGACCAGACTTATAGGTAATATTATGCAAAATTTTAACAGAATCTATCCAGTAGAATTTTTGTGATGCTGGAACATACATTCAGACAAACAGACAAAAATTCTAAAAACTATGTTTTCGGCATTTCCAAACCTCAAAACAATTGGTTTTTTCAATAACCCTCCTTCTGAGGCAGTTGGAAAAAATATTCAATGTACAATTTTGATTTCGCTACCATTTTGTTATTGTAGGTATAGGAAATGTACTTTTTGTAGTTTGAGTCAAAATAGTAGCTAAAAGTGTTATAATATATATATAAATTAATTTATCTTTTAAAGATCTTGAATCTTTTAAAGATCTTGATGTAAAAAAAACTGCTGACCTTTGGGGATTATCAGTACATACCATGTCTTCAATAATCGATGTTATTTCACCGTTTTTAGCAATTGTTTTTAATTCTTGTATTGCATCTGGTGTATTTCCTGATCTGATGAAACTTAGTAAAGTGATTCCACTGTTCAAATCTGGCAGCACAACTGATCCCACGAATTTTCTGCCAATTTCGATATTACCTACATTGAGCAAAATCTTTGAAAAGTTAATTTTAAAACAAATGTTAGGACATTTCAATACAAATAATTTACTTCATCTGAAACAGTTTGGTTTTACAAAGGGTCGTTCAACTACAGACGCGGGCGTGGAATTACCGAAGAGCATATTCGAGGCCTGGGAGGAGTCGCAGGATGCTCTTGGCATTTTCAGCGACTTGTCTAAGGCCTTGGATTGCGTTCATCATGATACACTCATCCGAAAACTGCACCACTATGGTATGAGGGACAGTGCTCTCGACCTTCTGACTTCTTATCTGAACAACAGAATTCAGAGGGTTGATGTTAATGGCAAGAGATCTGCAGGATCTGCGGTCACTATGGGAGTTCCGCAGGGTTAAATTCTAGGTCCTTTCTTGTTTCTAATTTATATAAATGACTTACCTTATCACATAAGGGATAATCACAAGATTGTATTATTCGCAGATGATACTTCCCTCATTTTTAAAATCAAACGTCAGCTAGTCAATTTTGAACATGTTGACGATGCACTCTCAAAGGTTGTCCATTGGTTTAATGTAAATAATCTTCTCCTGAACGAAAAAAAGACTAAGCTCATTAAAATTTCAATGCCAAATGTCAGGCAGCTAACTACCAATGTTCAACTTAATGGAATAGAGTTGGACCCTGTTGAGTCGACAGTTTTTCTTGGGATAACTATTGACGGTAAATTACAATGGGGCCCACACGTAGAAAAATTGTCAGGAAGGCTTAGTTCGGCCGCCTATGCTGTTAAAAAAATTCGACAGATAACTGATGTAGATACTGCCAGAATTGTTTATTTTAGTTATTTTCATAGTCTTATGTCATATGGGATTCTTCTCTGGGGAACCTGTGCGGACATTAATACTATCTTTGTTTTACAGAAAAGGGCTGTTCGAGCCATTTAAAATCTAGGTCCAAGAGATTCACTTCGTGAAAAATTCAAAGAAATAGATATTCTGACTGTAGCCTCTCAATATATATTTGAAAATCTATTGTATGTACACAAAAATATATCAAATTTTAAGAAAATGTCCGATATTCATTGTTTAAATACCAGGAATAAACACAATCTTGCTGTACATCGCACTCGCCTCCACAGAGTAGGCAACTCGTTCATGGGTCAATGTATACGCTTTTACAACAAACTTCCTACTGACATTCGAAACTTACCCATTAAACGATTTAAAAGCTGTATTAAAACCAAACTTTGTAAAAAAGGGTACTATAAAATTTCTGATTATTTAGAAGACAAAAAAGCTTGGGATTAAGCTGCTCGCTCTGCAAACCTTGTGATCAAACTGGAAAACTTGACATTTAATGTTATTATGCATGATTTTATATAAATATTGACATTGCAGAATATTATATACAATATTACATTAATGTTTACTTTGAAAAGTATTATATTTACTGCTTTAATTTATTGTGAATGTGAGCACTATGTGGGTAATTTTTTTTTCTTTAAATATTTTCCTATTATTTTATGCTTTTTCTCAGTTTTAATGGTGGTCTGGCTTTTTGAGCACTTTATGAGGCCTACCCAAATGTACTTTCTTTGGTATTGTTCGTCGAGTAGTTGAGCTCCTTAAGTCTTGAGTCGAGCTGCACGATTACGACAAATGCTTGCACTGATTGGACAGGTCCACTCAAAATTGTGTGGTTCTTTCCTCAAAAGACCATTTCAGACACAGATCTACATGGTCCTCACATGATCTGACCAAGATTATGTCTGGACTTTAAAATAGACTTTGACCCCTGAGTTTGTTTCGCCTTTTCTTCTCACGGGTAGTCAGATAGGAAATGTCGACTACATCTAGCTTATTTTTTACTTTTTAATATGACGTGTAAAAGTGATTCCGATGTCCTATTTACAGAATAAAAGATTTCATTTCATTTCATTTATATTTGGAATTGGCTTTTTACTAGCTTTTATTTGATACCCATATTATTAAAATCACAAAATATTTTTTTTTATTTCTTTTGTCTTTTTTGATTCACAGATGCCATATGAAAATTTTATACCCTATGACACTTTTGCAACTAAAACGAATCTAACGATACCTCATATGTTAAAATCCATCAAGCCGTTTAGGCTACAGAGCGTGCCAAAGAAATAGACATACATACATACATATATACATACATACATACACTCGAAAAACATAACCCTCCTTCTGAGGTAGTCGGGTAATTAGTCTTCCATTTTACCAAGTTTGAGCTCTTCAACTGCCAACACTTCGCATTGCCAATTACGAAAGCAACTTGAAAATCTGTGAAGCCAGCAAACTAATAGTGATTTTCAGAAAAAGCCTTTCATCGTGATAAATAAGACTAAGCATACTCAACACTGCTACCTACTTATATTAGGTATGCCTTTTAAAGACTACATTTGGTGATAGTTATAATTATTTTTTTGTTATTTTCAAGACTGGGTCAGCGTACCTAGCTCTAACATACACTAACTCAAATGTTTACTCGACCACGTCCGTCTAAATATTTTCAATAGTACATGTACATACTGTTCCGTAAATTTTCACACTTAACAAAGTGTAATCGTAAATCAATTTCAATAGAAATTGATTTACGTGGTTCAAGGTAAGCAGGCTCCGTATTGTTTATGTCATATGAATTATCCGCTAATTGTAGTTTTATGAAGATTGTACAACAAACAACCAAGGGTCAACATTAGTTAAGAAAATAAGAGAATTATTGTAAGCAGTCCAATGATAAAGCAATTTATTGATCCCCTTCGTACCTGTATCCGTATCTCCTGTCTGTTCATATAACCGATTACAACATTGTAGCTGCCGACAAACGCACGGTTAATAATTAATTGGGTACCGTGAAACTGCTATCTCAGAGTGCATTATTAGATATCTGTTCATTCACAGGCCAAAAGTTCAGTCTGCATTCATTTATTCAATGACATTTAAAACCAGAAGGTCGCAGGGATTGCAGGTGTCAATCACATGAGTTTCACAGGTTCATCATGCATGCAAAGGATATTTCTTAGAAGTGAGTTTAGATCCAAAAAATAAAGGACGAAATAAAACTAAATATAAATCATGGATCTGACGCAGAATGTTCCATTCGATTACCGTTTGATCTTTTAAAAGTCTGACTTCTTTCAAATGTTAAAGTTCTTTCTCTATTTCAGGACTAATCTTCCTAAAGAAATAATGGGTTTCCCTGACTTCCCGGTACCGGAAAGTGACAAGTCTTACTTGCCTGCTAAGGACATGTTAGCATTTCTGAGGCTATATGCGGATAAACATGGAGTCACGCAAAAAATCAAGGTAAAAATCACCACAATTTTGTTTAAATAACATTAGACTTAACCAAAGAAAGCGTCAGAGATTTTTATTGATAAAAATAATTTTCATAAGAGAAAGAAATGCAGATTTGCCATTCGCAAAGAAGCTTACACCCATTCTCGACCCCAGTTTCAAAACAAGAGTTCCATGGCTAAAATGTTTATGTTGGTTTTCGTTTACAGTTCAGCCACCACGTGCAGTTAGTCATACCAAAACAAGGTCCCTCCGGGAAGGAGCTGTGGGATATAACCTTCAAGAGTATGATCACTGGAGACACGGAGACCAGGGAATATGACTACGTATTCGTCTGTAACGGGCATTACAATACACCGTTTATACCACGCATACCAGGGCTAAAGGAATTCAAAGGTTAGTCAGGACTGAATGTTTAGAAAGATACATCAGCAGAACGTAAGCAACCATTGTAAGTCTTCTGCCGCGCTAGAGGGCACACATGCAGAAAAGTAGTCTTGACACAATTAATCTTTCGATTAATTGTTAAAGTACCATGAGGATCTTTATCCTCATGGTTCTTTACCAAATAATGCACCATCTTGCAAAAATATAACCCAAGTCCAAAAATATCATTGTTTTCTAAGACAAATATTCCACAGGTGACGTAATGCACAGCCACGATTACCGAGTGCCTGATGTCTTCACCGACAAACGGGTGCTAGTCATCGGCGCCGGACCCTCAGGCATGGACATCGCATTGGAGCTGACCAGCGTCTCAAAAAAAGTTATCCTGAGCCATCATTTAAAAGAACATCCTCGGACGGTATTCCCTGAAAACTTGGAACAGAAACCCGATGTCGAAAGGCTTGACGGAATTAAAGTTTGCTTCCATGACGGCAGTGAAGATGAAATTGATGTTGTGTTCTTATGTACTGGTGAGTCCTGTTTTTACTTCAATGAAGATAATAATGCTGATTCTGATTGGGTACCAACATGGTACACGTCAGTGATGAACCCCTTAAGCTTGACCTTGAGCTGGCCTATCGTAGTTCGGAACTATACACGTTTTGTTACCTCTGACAAGTGAATGGTGATTATAATAGTAGGTACATGCTACTAACATTCCTACCTATTCCGCTGTTGTCTTATTTTGTGTGAAAGTTTTAGTTCAACGTAATTTCACAAGTTAAGAAAATAAATTCATGTTTTTCTACAAAATCAATTGGCTTCCCAAAACTTCTTCTTTTAACTAATGATAAACTCAGTTAATACATATTTTATGAATAAATTACTCGTAAGAATAGCCGACCATTTTGAACTGTCATTAATTCATTTTACCCAGGCTACCTATACAACTTCCCGTTCCTGCACGAGTCGTGCGACATCGTGGTGGAGGAGAACTGTGTGGAGCCGCTATATAAACATGTAGTCAACATGAACCACCCCTCCATGTGCTTCATCGGCGTGCCCTACTACGTGTGCGCCTTCTCCATGTTCGATTTACAGGTAAACTATAATTTAACACTAAACATATGTGCCAAACTGCCCTTTATACTTTTCTTATGATTCTTACCATCCAATGGTAAAATAGTGGTTTGTCGACACGGTTGGCGCATTGGTTAAGCGATTGACTGCTGCGCGGCGAGTCGCGGGTTCGATTCCCGCACGGAACAAATGTTTGTATGACCTACAAGTAGTTGTTCCGGGTCTGGCTGTTTGTGTATGTGAGTTTAAATGTTTGTAAACGCACCCACGATACAGGAGAAATTCCTGTGTGGGGCAACGATTTAAAAAAAAAAAAAGGTTGTTTGTAAGAAATTGCTTTTATGTTGCGTCGTTATGTTCGACTTTACTTTATCTATATGTCTAATAAATTGTCCAATAAGTTTTTGGCTACAAACGAGGGGAGACCTAAGAAACATCCCGTCAAGGCCTCATTAACGTATTTGATCTTCACAAGGTGACATGAATATTGACAGGCCTGAAGGGTGTTATTTCAACGTGGTTTTAACGCACCCAACTTCTCAGAACAACTGTTAAACAAGAAAGAATAGAAAGCTAGTTAAGAAACTTTCTAGACTAGCCAAATATCCACCTACACAGAAAGTTGAATCTTCAGCAGAACCTCAATTAAACGTGAACCTTTTTGATCCAGGTCCGCTACTACGTGCGCTCAATAAACGGCACCTTCAGTTTGCCGACTCCTGATGAGATGGCTGAACATTGGGAAGAGGAGAAGCGAGATCGAGCCGCGAGGGGGTACACCAAGCGACAGGCGCATATGATGGGGCCGGATCAGGTAAACAAAAACAATTCACTCAATAACAAAAAGATATTGTATTACGGAGAAGCCAGACGCCAAAATTCGGTGGAAGATGAGTCCTCACAAAAGAAAATCGAGACATACGAAAATTCCTTACCTCATTTTGAGCAAGACCAATGTAAATTCCACTGGGTTTATGTTAATCTCACTCTAATTCTTATTTATTTATTTAACCATTTATGTACACACATTATAAACATACAAGAAGAAAGGAACAGAAAAATACGTACAAAGGTGATGCTTATTTCTAAAGAAATCTCTTCCAGCATACCTGCGATAGGAGAGTCGATAAAGAGATGTAGACACCGTGTGTAAGAGTAGAAGAGAAAATAGAATACATATAATCAAAAACAATTTACTTAATAAAACTAAACAAATAATATACTAATATACATACATACATACATACACACAAATACATACTTCTAGAATAAATATCACTAGAATATTAATTATAATTCTATTAAAATAATAAAAACATACGCAACTATGACGAAGTGGAAAGATAGTGTTCTTTCACTCTTCTTTTAAATACTGAAACAGTATGGCAGTCCCTTATATCAGGTGGCAGTGAATTCCACAACCGCACCGCGTGCACAGTGAAGGAGTAGGAGTAGAAGTCGGTGGTGTGGGGAGGGGACTTAAGAAGATTTCTAAGATGCGACCTGCAAGGCGCATCAGAAGGACGAGCGTAGGAAAAACGTTCCCGCAAATAGGATGGTGTTTTAGGATTGTGAAGGAGGTTAAATAGCAGACACAAAATCCGCGAGTTCCTGCGAAGTCGAATAGGGAGCCACTTGAGTATCTTGCGAAAGTTATTCTTATGCATTAGTAGGTAAAAGTACTACGGTTAAACTACCACATTGTAATTTCTGCGGGTTGGGTAGTTGCAGGTTGAGTTTTTAACTTTTTTTCAGTGCTTCCTTCCCCAACCAGCAAATTAATCCTATTATTTCAGCTCATAACTCTAAAAAGCTCTATAAACGATTTATTAAGGTTTTAGCGGTGCCAGAGTGTTGTATAAACGCGTTCGACAGTACATTATTGCTCTAAATTCTAATAGAGCTAAAAATACCTATAAACAAAGGATGTAAACGTTTACTACGCCATTTTATACAACCGTTATAGTCAAGTACTAATATAACTAGTACATAATAATATTGCTCTATAAAATTGTTAACAGGTGTCTTTATTTATCTGATTAGCGTAATAAGGGTTCCAAACGAACTGCAATAGTAGTTTCGTTATAGCAGTGATGAACACTCAACTACAGGGCGATATTGTGATATTGTGGATATTCAGATCGCTGCAGATAAATGTTTCTATTAAATAACAATTAAGTCCCAAAAAGGATTATTGGCTCGCTTTTACAACAATATTCATGTTGATACGGAATTAATGCGACGTGCATTCTGCCCTAAAAAAAATGGATTTAAAGAATTGGAACAGATATAAACGCAGTGGAACTTATAGAAGAGAAGTGAATAGACGATTTGAAAAGGCAGCTTCGTCATCATCAAACAATCAAAGCAGTAATAGTAGCCAAAATCAAGTTGGAATCACAATTACGGGACACAGTTCCGTACAAAATGTGTCTTACAAAGATCCCTCAAGATCAAGAGAGTCCTTACTCCAGCGATATTTCTGAATCTTCAAGCAATGATTCAACATTCGAAAAAGACCAACAATTTCGTGAAAAAAATGGGCTATTAATTATAATATTTCGCATGAAGGAACAAAAAGTTTAGTACGATTAATTAACAATAGAATACCAAATACATTTATTATAAGTTAAAATCAACCCACATAATTAACTCAGCTTATTCATTATCATGTACCTAGGTACTCGAAAATATGTCAGTATAAAACAGGAGTTTTATTAGTTTCATTGCTATTAAACTCTAATGTTATCTTGTTATTCTCAAAATTGACTACAAAGGACATTGTTGAGCGTCCATACCATACATATAGACTCGCCTGAGAACCAACAGATACATCAAATTACTTTCTGTGTACTAAATAATGCATATATTTGATTTAAACTAAATTAAAATCACGGACACTTCTGAGGATTGTAAAAAATCCAAAACACTTTCGAATTTTGAGGTTATAATTCCATAAAGGCCAATATAAATATGACTGCCATTCATTCAGCCGCGCTTACGACCATTACACGTTAACACCGGCCCGGCAGCCAAGTGGAAATAAACAGCCATTTGCAAGACTTCAGAAATAAAATAATATGGGATCAATCTAAATACCTACTCTATAAAATAAAACAAAAATGATTTGCTTCAGAATATGTTTATTGAATAATGCCGGCATTACATTATCTGGTCACATCAGGAGGATCGTCTATATTTTCTACTAAAATATCAACCAAAAACTGTGCAGGGGGCCGACGATAGAGTTTTGATGTCTTGCCCAGCTCAAGTACCATATTATTGTTAAAACATGGGCGCAGCAACCAATAGTTCTTCACCCAACAATACAGTTGCAACAGTACTGTTTAATGGCATCACTGAGAATTGGAGTAGCGTCTACTAAAACATACGTAAACAAAGTATGTTTTTTGGCTTATAATTATGGTGGCTACCTCGAAGTAGCCATGTATTTTCTGCATTTGTTATTTTCAATTAGTGTAGTAACTCCTCGTCGAGCTCCCTGCATACTTCAATAATATATGAACCGTCTTGTCTTACATAATAAGAGCGAGCCTGTTTTATACGATATACTTCTAGTGGTATTAAAACTAAAACATTATATTCCATTTATGGAAAGCCTTCAATGTTATCTCTCTCTCTTCACGTTTTGATGACCTACAAACGCTGCAGAATCTTCAAAGAAAGAAGAAAGAAAAGAAAGAAAATACGTTTATTTGCGGTAAACATAACGCAAAGAAATAAAAACACAAACACGAAAGAACAAGTTGAGGGAAAATATGCGTCACATTCACGCAAAACGGCCATCGCTCAGCATAATGCTGCGACCAAAGGCCATTGGTGTATCATTATAAAATAATGTGTGGCATGCATCACATATTATGTAGTCAGTAACGCTCACCTGTAATATAATACATTATTTAGTCTTATTTGAGTGATGAGAAGCATTACTTTATTGTATACTAGCTTCTGCCCGCGACTTCGTCCGCGTGGAAGTCGTAAGACACCACAATATACAAATAACAGCCACATTTTTATTTAAAAAAACTGCCTCGTAGGTCTATTGGTTGCAATCGTTCTGTTGAGTATGAGGTCCTGGGTTCGATTCCCGGGTCAGGTAACGTGTTATTGGGTTTTCCATCTGGAATTTCTCAGTTACAGTCCGAAGTCTGAATTTGTACCCGGTTAATGGCAAAAATAAGTCGTCGTTCTTAGTAGGTCCGTATTAGTCTATCAGAGGTCGATATTTCAAGACGACCATTCCGCTGCTATATGCAGCATGAAATCGTCTCGACTAAGAAATTTATCGATATCCATATTGGCGTCCATTAGGTACACTGAAAAAACACAATGTTGACTGCAGTTTATATTGATAAAGGTATTGCTTCTAAAGTTCAGTGATGCTACTAGATACATACATAGGCACTTCATATAAAGAAATATAAAAACTAGGTACGTAAAACTTGATATAACTACGTAAGTTCTTCCCGAAGAAAAAAAAAACTGGTTATATGATTAATTCACACTATTCGTCAGTAAACAGTTTATAATTAAGTTTTTTTTTCATTACTTATGGTCTTCAGAAAAATAGTAAACAAAACACTGCGTATTATATTATATTATTCAGTCATGCTCGCAAAGAACCCCAATTTTAGGTTGAATCCACGATGACTGACAGTGAAAACATTATCACGGCAAGTACTATAATGGCTCTTAGAATATCGAAATAACTTTATATGATAAATATTTTAGTAAAAACTCAACAATTCGAGGGGGGCACTTTAAATTCATGGTAAACCTATCCCTAGTTTATCAGTAAAGCTGCAGTCGCACATCCTTTCCACCGTAACAGACTAATATTATAATAACAAAATAAAATCTTACTCACCTCAGATTGCTTGTATCCTTTTGTAAAATTATTTTTTGCACTCTGCACTATCACGAATGTAAAATAATGAATGGTGAATGAAGAATGTGAGGTAAAGGAAACTAAACTCTTCTATAGTATTAAAAGTACTATAATAGGTCCTACAGTAGCCAGTACATCATTATTTTGAGTCCTGCATCACTGTTACATAGATTTTATTGGACTGTTTCGTCATTTGGACCACTGCAATAAAATTATTTTGTCACTGAACAGAGATCTAAATGCGCCACTTGCGAATAAAAGATACGTTCTTTGGGGTTTTATAGGACCAAGGACAGTTTTTTACAAAACGTTCTATGGTTTTTTATAGTACTAGTTTTTGCTGCTTGCATAACATAACGTTGGTGTTGAAAACGTTCATAGGCCTCGGTCCAGTAAACACTTTGTATCTGGAACTAGTCCGTTATCATATCTATATACACAAGATAAAGGAAAACAATTCTCTACTGATCAGCCATCGATGCTTATTTATAGCTTGGCTTTTGACATTCGAAACAGTTGTGCGTTTATCGCTTTGCCTATAACGTCTTAAACTGTCCAATTTCATCATTGGACGTCTGTGCGCGGTTAAGAGGCTAACCAGGTAATATAATAATTATACTGGCTAGGTACTAGCTAGTGAATACATGTGAAAGGAGAATGCAACCTTTACATGGTCGTCGTAAAATAGAACCTGCTTGCCGAAGGCGATATCGGAGAGGTGTTTTAATAATTTGGAGTCATCGTAGGCTAGTCTTAAAAAAAAATTGTAGTCCTGCTAGGTTCTTTGAGAAATAAAATATAATTAATATATTTTTTTTTTTAATTTAAGGATTTCTACGCTAACACAATAATTATAGTACCTATAGGAAATCGGGAAAGACTGGTGCACGGATTTGGTCATAATCATTTTAAGAACTTTGACTATTATGATGCTATAAACACTAAACAACAAACAACATGGAACACAACAACATGGAAACATGGTACAGACACGAAAGTACTAAGTAGATGTGTTATGAAGTTGTTTGACAGTGTTTTTGACACTATCAAACAACTTCCTAATTTTCCTTGGCGTATTTAATAAGCGTTTGCGAGTGTGAATCTCTGTACTCTTCGTCTATAAACCTCTTCATCCATCATCTAGGCTGACTACTACGTGTCCCTGGCTCAGGAGTCAGGCACAGCCCCGCTGCCACCTGTCTTCACCAAGGTGCACAATGACAGCAGCCAGAAATTCCTGGATAATCTCACAGACTATAGGAATGATGTGTATTGTATCTTGGATGATGATAATTTTATCTGTTACTGAGATGATATTATCGTAACCTTCGATCAAATATAATCAAAACTATTTAATGGTACCATATTATATGTAGGGAATCACCAAAATATGTTACTGCGTTTGTCCACCTAGATATGAATAAGCATATATATTGATGATGATATTGAAGTAATTAAGTAAACTTAAGCATATTACCTATATTCACTAATATCTATACAGATACTCGCTTCCAGTGATTGTATCATTTTTTTTAATTAAACATAAGTAGAATACGAGACAATAAAAGTTTTCTAAACAATTTTGTTTCCTTTTAGAGCAGCCATACTCAAAGTGTGTTCCGCGGAACCCTAGGGTTCCGTAAAGCCTCTGTGGGGGTTCCGCGAAAATACTGGTCAGAATACAAAAAATACTAAAGGGGTACCTACTATATTTTATTTTACTCTGGTACCTGAGTAAAATAATATCAATCTAAATATTCCAACATAAAGTAAAAAAAATATACAAATTGTAATGTCAATTAATATTATTATTAATAAAGAATACATAAAACCATTTTTGATTACTTTAAGGCTCCGTGAAATATTTCGTTTTCCAAAAGGGTTCCGTCTCCAAAAAAGTTTGAGAACCACTGTTTTAGAGTAAACAAGGAGGACATTTTCTCAGTAGGTAAGCAATGCAACTATAGGACACCAAACTACTGAATTTAGATAGATAAATATAATCTTTAGTTCTTTTGCAACTACTAAAGCCTTTTAGTTTTAGGTAAAACGAAAATACAAGCACTAGCTGTGATTTATACATGAGTTTTATTCTGGAGATTTTCAAAGTTTTCATCAAATGTAGTTCCTATCAAGCTGTAACAATTGGCAAAACGCTAACCTGCGTTGTATTGCTAATTCATTCCACAACACGCTTTGTCGTTGGCATCAGTTATTATAGCTAACAGCACGTTCCACAATCCACAATTTAATTCTATATCCATTTTTTGCCAATTATTAGGCTCTCCAGTTAGTAGTGACCTAAACATAACTGGCGAAATGTGGGTGTACTATTAGGTACACCTCTGCCTAGCCCTTCCGGGATTACAGGCGTGATGTTATGTAATGTGTCCAGTTTTATCTGGGTCCGTTCGACCACTCCTACTAATTATACCCTCACCATCACCATTCAGCACACAGACTTCCACCGCTAAACGTAGGCATCCCCCATCCATCGCAATAATTTTCATTCATTTCAGCAGAAAGATGTCCACAGCTGGACATAAGTCTATCCATCGCAAAAATGGTCAGCACCTACTTTTGTTCCCAAATTCATCGGATTCCTGAGGCCTTCACCAGGTCATCGGTCAACCTTGTGAGGAGCCTATTAAAATTTCCATGTCCATTTTTCTGCCTCATCTAAGTACCTCCTAACAGTCATCTTCTTTTTAAGATTATTGAGTATACCTACCTATACTTACGAATTGTGGGCTAGTCCACCGTTGCTCGTCTCCTTCCCTGTAGCTCTCTCCTTACTGTGCCACCAGACATTGTGGTACATACCATGTCGTGAATACCTTAGTTTGCCTTAACCAATAATGCAAATCTCTTCCGCTGTGTACCTATGTATCTCGTACCAATCCACTGTCGGGCTATACCTATACGTTTCCAAATTGCACTGCTTTCCACTATTGCGTGAAGCAGCAATGGTAAAAACCAGTGTAGGTAACCTAGAGTAGTCTAAGACTAAAAATAGTATTGTCTACTCTAGGTTACCTACGTAGGTACCCCGATAGCCCCAGAGTTCTAGTACTTACCTACAAGACTTATTAATAGTAAGGTATATTCTGTCAGATTTGCTAGTAAAAGTCCTACCTACAGTTTCTACTCCTTTCAGTAACAATCGGTGTATTTTGATATTGTAATTATTCCACAATAATTAATAAATGATTGAATAATAACATTAATAACTTACCTCGTCGAAGGGAAAATGTTATTTTGCCTATATTCTATTAAAAAACAACAAAAGAAACATTATTTATTTTTCTTATACACAGCAATCAATTATATTACAAATACCAGGAGTTCAGAAACCGCAAGCGATTGCAGAATGTTCAATTAAACTACTACAGTCCGTGCGCCACGTCTTGATACAATCAGCACTTGTTTCGCACTACTGACTGACTTGCCATTTACTTCAAGAAAGTTTATTCTGTTGCACTTTAGTTCAACGTAGTTGGAGGTTATCGAACGATTGCCTTGGCGCGATCGTTCACTGCGAGTATCGATGAGTCTTCCTGGCTATAATCAAAACAAGGATATGTTAACTGACCAAGTTTGCAGAGTACTTCCTCTGTAGTGGCCATTTGTTAATGTTTATCGTTTCCTTTTGTTGTTATGACGGTTTTATCTGTGTATGTTTTTTACCGTTTTATTACTTTTATGCAATGTTAACCTGTTTGTGGTGTACCTTAGGTATTCATTAGGTAGGTCCTGTAACTTGTTCAACAGATTATATACTTACGATAACTATTAATTAAGTGGTGTATAATCATTATAATCCCTTTCTAAAAACTATTCCCTAATTGCTCGGCTGTCATTGTTTGCCCTTGCACCTTTTACATTGTTATTTTAAACTTGTTCCAGGAAAAATACTACGCCTCATTAGCAACAGAAGCAAAAACAAAAACCCTGCCGTCAGTGATGACTAAGATCAGGGATGAGAGCTCGATAAGGTTCCTTCACAACCTGAAACACTATCGGCAAGATGTGTACAAGATCATCGATGACGACACCTACGAGATCATTAGTAATGGGAAAAGGGAAGTTATTTGTTGAGCCTAAACTGAGGACTAAGTTTATAGGTCATAAGTTAGTGTTAGTCCATAATTTACGTTGTATCTTACCATTTTCAATAGCTGTAACGGTCAGGTATTAAGATTTACGGAATAACTTATGAGGTACCTGTTCTTTTCTTCTGCCTAAAGTTGACAAATATGTATTTGTATATTTTAATTTATTAAATTTGATTTACTGTTAAAGTCAGACATGTATTAACAACCATTTTACAAGTACAATAAAGTCTGGTGCGGTTACGTGTGTTGTTTTAATAAAACACCAAATTCAGCCAAAAATATTTTATTTAAGCGTATTTATAATCTTTATATTATCAATGCTGATATATTATTAATCTTTAATTCTAATATTTTGATGGCTTTCCCCATTCTATTAAACGCTAAAATTGATAGGAATAATTCATAAAACTTACAACAGTCTTATAATGTAGCATGCAATATATCGTCCGTTTATTGCTTTCTAAGGCTGTTTTAACTTTTAATGAATTAAACCAGTGTTAGTATACGTACACTGGGCCGAGCCAAATATCTTTCATCAACAAGTTTGTACTTATTGTAATAATTACTTCGCTTCACATACTTTAAGTTTAAATAAAAATGTTACTTTTACGTTTAATATAAAAATACCACATTTTTCAATATTGTTACCGAAATTCGCACTTTTGTTTCTCTAATATATTTGTCTCAATTTTGTCACCAATATTTAACCTTTTGTCAGTATGCAAAATTGTAACGCAATTAACTTAAATCTTACAACAAAACTTACATCTAAAGCTATTTATTCGTTAACAAAAGTACGACGCACGCCAAATAATATAAAATTGTGTTTTTTTTTTTAATAAATTGGAGATTTGATTGTTTCAAGCTTAATTAACTGCCAACTTACACTCATTTGGCCACATTCTCCGATAAATACCATTCCCTTGGTGTTTGAGTTATCAGTATAACAGTGTTACAACTTTCTAACGTTTCGACCTTCAGGCTGAATGATTTGCAACATTTTCTTATAAACCTCCCTGGCGGAGTCCCGTTTTGTTCGTACAAAACCTACCTTAGTCCTACCCTTGGTCGACATACCTACATCCCTGTCTTTTCAGTCCCTTAAACTTCAAGATATGAATAAAAGGATCAAAAGAAGGGCTCAATCATACCCTGTCGAAATAATATAGTTATGTAGGTACTAATTAAATATATATAAAAAAAGTTTTACAGTAAAATGGCAACATTTTAGGAGTACAAGCAGATGAAATGAAAATTCAGAATGAACAGTAAGTTGCACATAGGTACCAACTGGTTTTCAAAACTTATTTATATACATTCTTAAGTTACTACGGTGAAACGTTAACGAGTAGCATCAAGCGTCTAGCACCATTTCGATATAAAAGTATACTTCAATTAACATAAAATTATCAACCAAGAAAAATATAAAAACCATTGCTAAAAACAATAATATAACAAACAGCTCCAAGAACCTCACGCAAGACATTATTTTCATTTATTTCACCGAAATTATCCAAAATAAGAGTAATGTAAATCACTGGTAAATTTTGAATAAAAGAAAAGGATAGATATACTAGCTGAAAAGGTATTGCATTTTAAGATAATAGACATTTATACCAATGAAAACTACGTATACATAAAATCTAATTGAATAATATACATGAAAAATACATCTATACACTGAGATTACAGCGTTACACGTATAAAAAATAAAATCACATGTCATCACCTTCAGTCGCACAACAGTCGACCAATAGTTCACACAGATCAACATCGCCTCACACTCGGCCCGCAAACCAGAATAATTCAACATTCCAAATGGATACCACTAAATATAACGTAACGAGGGTAACTTTTTAAGATAATTCGAGTTTTATTACGTCAATATAAGTCGTCTCCTAAGGACGGGTGAATGTGAAAAAATTGCCACAATTTGAGCCTCAAAAATCTACATTGTACTTTAAGACTTGTATTACGTGAATCTCCAAGCTACGATCAGTTTGAAGGCTCGTACAGACTCGCGCGATATCGCGGGCGCGACGTGAAACTATATTATTTATTTTTTGACAACTTTAGTAGCACAAGTTCTTTGTCGGTGCCAGTCGCGCCCGCGGTATCGTGCGAGTCTGTACGAGCCTTAATGGAAGAAACACATTAATATTTCAAAAATCTATTTAAAGACGCTAACACCGAGATAGATGAAAATGTGTACTTTTAAATTACGGCGCCACGATACAGTGACTGTACTGTAACTGTAGAAAATAAAACATTGAACGATCAAGATCGTTATTGCACTCTGTAAAATTAAACTTGTTATTTTTTTATAACATTTTTTCTTCACTCGTGACGTTGATTTCAAAGTACTAGGGAGACAGTTCCGTTTAGGAGGTCGTTTTAGCGGCGAACGGTATGTCTGGTTCCATTCGCAAGGTCTGTGGCGTTGGGTCATAGTTTCCTGCTAGATAGTATACGTCGTTGTTATCGTAGACTGTGCTGTACTTGACAGGGTCGTCGCCCATGCGCTCCTTGTACTGAGCAAGCGGCAACACCTCGCATTTGTGAGATATCGTTTGGACGTCATTCTCGTCGGTGTGTGGAGATTCAAACAGGCCACCCTAAAAAGTAATGAAAATTAATTATTATAGTTTTTTTTGTATTTTCGTGCTTTCTAGATTGTTTTTTTTTATTACTATCACTATTTCATAAAACCCAAGTGACGAAGAGTGGGCAATATGAGATAATTATATTTATGTTTAGATTTGCTAAAACCGCGCTGCATACCGGGTAGTGCAGCTGGCCGGTACAGCCAACAGTTTCCTCGGGGTGGTAGAACCACTTGACACGCACTGCCATGGCTCCGCGCGCCTCCCACAGCGCCACAATACGACCGATATACGGCCGGTCTGGGCGCCCGGTAGACAGGAATACTGCTGCGTCGCCAACCTGGAAAAAAGATAATATCTTTTATGTAAAGTATGGTTCGAAAGTAACTTTTATTTAAAATAGGCTGAAGATCCACACTGTTTGATGGCCAAAAGTTACAAAAGACAGATTCCAAAACGCCCGCAAGTTCTAGTGTTTTAGCTGGGAAGAAAACATGGTGCAACAACACGTCTGTCTTTTAGTACAAGAAAGTATGTTTCTTAGACTAGTAAGTTGTTTAGTTACATTCAAGAGCTCCTCTCCCCGCTGTATGGCCCTGTAGAACAGCTTGCGGTGGCGCGGGCGCGCCGTGCGGCGGTAGGCGGCGCCGCGCCAGCGCCACAGCGCGCCGCCCGGCAGGAAGGCCGCCATCTTGCTGACGCCGCCGCCGCCGCCGCCCTCCGACGACGTGGAGGATACTGTGCGACGCTTCGCCTTCTGCGCAAGTAAAGAAAGACAGAAGGATAATTAGAAACAAAGCAAAACAAATATTACGATAAATTCAAAAGATGCAATTGTTGCTGAAGAACACTACTTATATGTGTGTGCGTATTAGCCTATGCTCCAAAAATGAATCCTATTAAAAATAAAGTAGATACCTACATAATTATATCCTAGTTTGCGTCTTTTTACCCGACTGCCAAAGAAGGGTTATTTTACATATTATCACACACACATTGGACTGATGAATTCAACCCTACTTTAGAAACGGGGTGTTCAAAACTCTTATTAAAATCAGTAAACTTGAAGAAAACTAGAGAGTGAATTAAGGCGAGGTTCTTCGAGCGCTGTAGGCATTTAACGCTAACGAAACCATGAACACGACACCCATGACGAAAAATGTGAACATTTTGGTAGCCGCCATCTTAGATTTACATTTTGACCTCACTATCGGCTTTAACACCGTCGAAAACTATGAAAATGATACCCCTGATGAAAAATTTGAACATGTTCGTAGCTGCCATCTTTTTTTTTTTTGTTTGGTAGCCGCCATCTTGGATTTACATTTTGACCTCACTGTCGGCTTTGGCACCCGCGAAAACTCTAAAGCGATACCCAAAATGATTCTTTTTTAAATTTTGCAGCCGCCATCTTGGATTTATATTTTGACCTCACTATCGGCTTGAGCAACCTTGAAAACTATGAAAACGACACCCATGACGAAAATTTTTAACAGTTTCATAGCCGCCTTCTTGGATTTTCATTTTGACCAAATTCACACTTTCTCTTTCTCTCTCTCTCTATCGAGAACATTATTATTTTTTGTTTATGCCCATTTTGTTTTACAAAATTTTATGTACAGACGCCAGCAGGTCAAGCTACCCGAAAGTGTAAAATTTTCCCAATCAACCTTAAACCTTATGCCCTAGTGCGGGTTAAAATTGAAAATCTAATAAAGAAATTTTACCGATTGTAGTAGCTTAATGTGCTGGCGTCTGTACCTAATAAAAAATAACTGTATACAACTATTTAAAAACGAAACTATAAAAATATCTTGCAAATAATAATTACTTACGTATGTAGGTAATTATTATTTACAAGATATTTTTCTCAGCCGGTAACAGAAACTAGCGGGGGTGCGGCGCGCGGCAGTTCGAAAAATTGAAACACTTCCGTCCTCCAACACGTTCCTCTTGGGACTAAAGGACGCGAAACGAGCGCATCAAAAGATGAAAACCCTTTATTTTGGAATTAGTGATACAGCACATTATGACGGCCGATATAAATATTACATTTTTTACGATCTTTGTTATGGTATAAGTTTTATTGTTCAGTCTAATATAACTCAAATGAAATGATAACTAGACCATAATTAAGACGTATCTTTGCGATTTAACTAGATACAGTAAAGTGCAAGTAATCGTGTATCGCATGGCCGAAATATCAAGATAAAAGAGTGAAATTTATGTAATATATTTTTTTCAAAATTTTAATCCGTGTTTACTACGAATAAAACACAATACAAAACGACGATTATCCGAAGAGCCCCGCATTCATACAAAAACTTTTACGAGATTATAAAGCAAAATTATTAGATTAATTACGGACCTTTTTAGCGTCACTCGTAGAAGCAGTAGCTGCCTCTTCTTCTAATCCTATTCCACTATCCTTCAAATTGTCTTTTTTACTCTCTTCTTCCTTCTTCAACGTGACTTTACCCAAATTGCTAAAGTCTAAAACGGCGTTTTTGACCAAACTCTTCTTGGACAATACCGCTTTCTTTATCACAGTCTTCATATTGTCTTCTGGGGACTTCTCCACTGCGATTAAAGTGGAAAGTCTGTCGTTTGAGTCAACCGAGTCTTCATTCGATTTGTTCGAGTCAATGTAGTCAGAAGAAGACTTGACTCTTTGTTGATCGTCACCAGATGAACTAGAATGTTCCTTGCAACTTGAGTGATGTCTTTTCCTGTGTTTCCTATGGTGTTTCTTATGATGTCGTCTGTGTTTGCAGTGCTCTTCGCAACATTTATGCTTCTTCTTTTTCTTCTTTACATAATCCGCTGAGTTGGGATCATCCTCACTAGAATGACGCTTTATTTTGTCTTTTCGATGCTTTTTAAGTTTTTTTCTGTCTTTTCTGTCTTCATCTTCTTTTGGAGTAGCGACCACCGGTTCCGGTTCTGTTGCTGGTGGTTTAACTTCAGTACTTGTACTTGTCGTAAGAGGTACGATAGTAACAACGGCGACTTTCTTCTCTTCTGTACTAACACCGTTAACACTGGTATTTCTTCTTCTTTTACCAAGAGTGAACAACGGGTTTTCATATTCTGAAAAACATAGAAAATATTAATGTAGAAGATAGATAGAACTTAAAGTAATAGGGTTATATAATTAAACGAGAGAGATTAGTTACTAACCTACAACAGGATAATTTGGTTCCAAGAACCTAATATCCTCGATGGCTATTCTGCCCGAGTCTCCGTCGTCGAATTCCACGGCGACGAACTTATCATCGTGAGGGTCTGGAGACGAGACTGCCACGGTGCCAGGGTACAGGCATCGGTACTGTTGCGACCAATACGCGCACACTCTCGTACCAGACGGCAGTTCTGCAACTGATGTAGGGCTTACTTCCAAGATCTGAAATAAGTGAGAAATTAATTTTTAATATGATTTTGAACATTACGATGTAATTATTACTTAGAATAACTTTGGTTTTAGGAACTTACAGCGTCTCTCAAAGTTTCTTCTCTGGACATGATATGAGGTTTGTTCCCCCGTTCCCCATCGAGAGTGATGGCATACACGTCGGGAGCGGTCACGGCGCTTAGTTTTCCTGCGTAAAACAACCCTCCCATGGCAGTTAGTACTCGAGGCGACTGATCTACCTTATCCTCTGTCAAAGTACACTTAGATACAAGTGGCGGTACCGCCGGCTCTGCGGGTATTTCTTTTGCTGGCTCGTCAGTCCTCTCTTTTGATTTGTGACTCTTTCGTCTCTTTTTCGCACGCCGCTTCTCCTTGTCGCTATCACTTGAAGCGCTTGCACGTCGTAGCGCGAACTCAAGCTCGGGTATGTCATCCCGCGAATGTTTCCGAGCTAAGCGGTCCACTTTCTCTCTATTCTTCTGTCGGACCTCGTTAAGACTCTCCATAGAAGAGCTCGCTGATCGGTTCAGCACCCATTCGGCTTCCTCCGGATCAGAACATGCCTTCATGATCGGTTCAGCTTTCAATTTGGGACGCACTTTGCTTGTCCGGTTGACCTCTTCTCTCGAAGGCTCTCCTCTCGTGCACAATATGCCACCTTTGAGCTTGCCCTTTGCCAAAAGATAGCCAACAAGACTACTCTTAGATTTTGGCTTTTTTGCTACTATTGTCTCGGTGGAGTCTGGACTGGAGACCTTCCGTGGTCTTCCAACTTTACGTTTCTTGGATGATCCTCTATCAGAGTCAGGTGATAATGCTGGAGTGGATGGTGCCGTAGACACTGATAATGTGGTTAAGGGCGGGTTTAAAGCTTTTAACTGGGCTTTTCTCTCATCAAACTGTCTTTCCAATGCTAACAGTCTCTCACGCATGTCTTTTTCTATTGCACTGGCGAGCGCATGAGCTGACCGGACGTTAGTGTTATGCGTACAGGTCACAGAATTACACGAACAGGCCGTGACGCGTCTCAGACTCGTTTCCAACTCTCCTCCACTATTTCTTCCCTCGTCTCTTTCTCTATCTCGTTTATGTCGACGCATTTTTTCTAATTTGTGTCGTAACCTTTCTTCTCGATCATGACTTCTTATTTTTCTCCTTTCGCCACTAGAATCGCCGTCTCTATGTCTATGTCTTTCCTTTTTATTTGAAGAAGAATCTGCCGACCGACTTCTATCGGTGGGACTTAATAAGGGTTCACTTTTAATAAAGGGACGGGATGTAAGAGGCATATTTGCTGGAGGGTTTTCCACTACTTCCTCCATAAACCTCTGTTCTGCTAGAGCACATAATAAGCCCAAGCCGTCAAGAGAAGGCTTCCCTTGTTCACTGGTACTGGGATCTGTTGGAGGAAACTCGAACCGTCTGTGAGGTTCCGCTTCAGTTCTCGGTGGTGATTTAGGGGATGTCTTTATTAAAATATTAAGTTTCGTTGGTGTTCTCGTATCGACGGTCAATGGTACCGGATCTAACGTTGGCATACTAGTTCCTGGTGTAGTGCGTTCAAACTGTTCAATACTGTTCGACAGAAGTTCTAAACCACTTACATCTACTGGTGGTCTGGTGTTTTGTAGAGGGTGTGGAACTGGTGTCGTTCTCGCCGTGTCTATCACTAGATCATTAGATGCGTTGCTACTTGAGTTGTCTAAACTATCGTCTCGTTCTATTGAATCTATTGCTTTTTCAACACTTCCGATAGTCGTTAGGCCTTCCGAAGAAGATTCTTCTGCGTGGTCGATAGGCGGATGGTGTAATAATTGTGTGTGACTTTGCATGATATTATCTTCCGGGTAATGTGCGACCCCAACACATGCTACGTCCCTTTCATCTTCATCGGCATGATTTGGAGATTCATCCTCCTCGTCGATGTGATCAGTTTGGTTGGACGCGTCCCTATGTGCCGGAAGCTCAGGAGCATCAGGAGGTGGCGTCGGCGGAGCAGCTGGTGATGTCGCTTGACTCCGACACGCCTGCTCTGAGTAATCAGGCTGGTAGTACAAGTGCGTCGTGATCATCGGCTGCTGAACCGGTTCTGGTGCATAAGTCGGTTGTGGTTTTTCATGCTGTGGTTCTGGTTCGATTTTTATTAAATGTGGCGTGATGAGTGGCTGCATGATTGGTTTTCTCTTGTCTGCTGTGTGTGAAGGGTGGGGTTGTGGTTGCGGTGCAGGCGCCAGGGTTACAAGGCGCGTAGAATGCGTGTGAGTGTGTTGTAACGTCGCTGTGCTGGCGAGGAGGTCGCCTGGTAGCAGTTGCAGGTGGTGTGAGGGGTGTGGTGCTTGAGGAAGGAGCAGTGGTGCTGACTGGTAGGGCATTCCGCCCCAGACCACTGCGTGCGGCAGGTCGGGGGGCGCGGGCAGCAGCAGCAGTGCGCCGGACGTGGGCTCGCGCACCAGCTGGAAGCCGCCGGACATGCCGCCCCCCACGGACCCGACGCCGCCGACGCCGACACCACCCACCATCATGCTTTCCATTGACACTTGAGCTGGAAACACGAGTTTGATTGTTAATAGACGTTCAAGTAAAATAATAAAAAGTGCATGGAACATGAATTTTGGGCATTACCATGAAGTAAAACAGGGCATTACTGCATCTAAAATGCCATTGTCATATTATTTTCACAATACCAAGGCAACGTAACAATAAAGCGAGTGCTGATATCACGCTGTAGTGAATGAATGGAGTGTCAATATGCACATTTCTGGAGAATTAAGCTTGTTATTTTCTTTACGGCCACACATTAGGTATACCTACACGATGTCTGCAAAAGGCTCACATTCGTCCGCATATCAATACTCCATTAGTTTATTTAGTAGTCCGTGTGTATGGCTCATCACTTAGTCACAATACGGCATACGAGCCGATCGTTTAATATTCAGCGGTCGCGCTTCCGGAGACGAGCAGGAATGATAATGTTTTCGGTGGGAAATAGATAATGAATAATAAAATTAAATTAAATAGCTAATGAATGACTGCGTATTTTAAAGCAGTCTATTCTGCTCGTGACACATTACCTACCTGCCTATGTATTAATCTACATAGAGGTAATTAATATTTTTTCGTCGTTTTTTTATCGTTACCTACTTCATTCATAATTCATAAAGTCTGAAGCGATTTACATAAAATGTGTAAGACCTTAATGTCTGCATACCTACCTATTGTTCCTTCAGGTATCATAATAAATTACCATATACCTACCTATGTCGTTAAAATAAACACAGGAACATTATAAAAACAGTAATTAAAGTTTATAATGAATAACAATTAAGCACACGTATCTATACACCCGTAATAAAACTTAAAAAAAAATGTAAAATTAATTTGATTGTTAATACGCCAAAAATGGCAAAATAAAACTCGTCGTTGCTCATGCTTTGTGGATATTGTTTCACAATTAACTTCAGAATAGCTGCACGCCATATAGAAGCACAGCGACACAAAATCATTACCAAAATTGGAACGTAAACGATCGATAAAAACAAACAACTCAAAATTCCCATTGATTACTTAAAATTCATTTTGAAATGCCCAGCTCTGCGTCGAAACACATCTTCATGACTTGCATTTTACTGTTCCAATTAATCCATTATTCTTTTTTTACATCCCTACTAGGAGCGAACGAGATGGTGGATACAGGAATAAGAGTGTTAAAAAGAGACAGAACGAAAATATTAGCGTCGCTTTAATTTTAAACGTTTCTGAAAAGCGGCCGGTTTTTTAAATAGTTTAGTTTACTTTAAATTGAGTGATACGTTGAATGTGAAATAGTTCGGGATATTTAGGATGAGAAGAATTTTTACTCATTACTGGAAGGCGCCTCGATAAAATTGTGTGGACCTATTTATTAGTTCATTTTTGGAATTGAAGTTTAGTCGTCATAACTGAGTACTTAGGTTGCAGAGTTACATGATTTGAAATAAAGTTCATATCTAAAGTTAACGGTTCTCGACCAATAAGTTACTTTTGGATTGTGCTACTCCACAACGTTACTAGTTACTAACTTACTACGCTATCGCCTTCTTTTACAGAACACGACATGTTTTCTTTTGTCTCTACGAGCAAAACAATAGATGAATCTCAATAACAAAGTCGGTAGAGCAGCCACACTGAAGCCATTGGATTTCAATTTACACACTGACCAGCTCACTGCTTTAGCCCGGAGGCTGTATTACAGTGTTAGATGCTGAGCCCAACCTCCTTATTAAAGAGATGATTTTCTCTTAGGTACGACAGCCGAGTCTGGTAGATTGCTACATTTCAACAGGTATGTAAGTACCTACCTGTAGTTAAGTAGATACCTATGTAGCTACGAAAACAACACCGACACATCGCTTTCCAATCGTAAAATAAGTAGGACTACGCAAGTTCTCCATGAAATCACAATCACCATTTATATGTCGGTATTAGATAGTTATTATTAAAATTATTTGAACCTGCATAAATCCCAATTTGGCGTAAGCATAAACGTATTGAATTCCTAATTTTTTATACAAAAATGGTGCCTCATCATTTAATTGGATGATGGTTTAATCGTACATAAAATCCCATAAAATTCTATTGCACAATCAGCCTAAAATGGTCCAACTGCTGGGATACAGGCCTCGTCTCGGTGAGACCCCGGGCCCAGTAAGAGTTAGTAGATTTTTTCGAATTTATGGTTCTAGGACATGTCGGTTTCCTCACGATCTTTTCCTTCACCGTTTTGTGAGCACTGTGAGCAGTGTGAATTCTATTGAAATCACTTTATTCCACAAAAATACCAATTTAGCAAAACAGAAATCTATCTCTAGACTTGAGGTCTCGAAGTCTCGAACGAAAACGAAAAGATCAAACCAAGATGATAATTTTTTTACACTCTTCTCAGGGTGATTTAGAGTGTTTTATGTGAGTGGGAGGAAAGATTCTTTAATTACTACTTGATCTGATAATACCTGGTAACACTTTATCGGCGACATAATTATGTCTTTCAAATCCGATTGTCAACAGTCATGATGATATTGTCTGTAGATGTTTGGTCGAAAACATTTTAATGATCGCTCCATCCTCATTAGTTACTCCGTGGCAAGTGAGTGATCAATTTTAATCGTATAGCCCACTAAATTGTTAAACAAAAGACTGAATCATCATATTAGCATTTCCTCCACCATACCTGATTGAATAGAATAGAACAACTCTTTATTATCTTATTAAAAAAGTAGATACAGATTTCAATGTTGAATTTTTTTATTGATTTTGTTCAGAATCAGAATAGGTCACTTGCATTTGATCCATGCCTTGAACCAAGGAAAGATAAGTATTCATTGGACAACTAAACAGTGTAGGTACGGCAAGAAAGGTGTCAATCATTTGTTTTGTATTATGAATCAAGAAGGTAGGTACCTACTCATCTACGTGAATCAATCATTCATCAACGTCTATCATATCAGCTGGCTATGTCCAGTAGGTAAGCAGGTAGGTACAGTGAGCTGCTGTATGCGGAGGAGATGGAATGATTGAATACAAGCAAAGACTGCTCGACAGCTCACCTTGTTAGTTTTTCGCACTTATCTCGGTAACAGGTTTATATTTACTGAGCAGTTTAGGTTATATTTAAATGACTTATTAGCAAATAGGCTAGATTGCAATGTGACTAAAGAATCACCGGCCGTCATACTTTATAAAAGGAAAAAAAAACTCGGTAGCAGCAGTTAATTAGGGTAGGTACTTACTTGTTGGTAATTAGTCGATTTGAATGTGCAAAAATTAATCGATTCTTAACGTCTTCTAAACGTGTTTAGAAGACGTTAAGACGTTGTTGTTTCTAACAACCAAGTTATGAGAAATATGTTAGAGAATAACATATATTTTTTTCCGCTACCACAAACTATATAGATTTGGCAATTTTTTTGTTTAAGACAAGCCTACTTTTATCATTTGCCTCTTGTCAGCGCCTTAAGTAGGTATATAATTAAGTTTATCTCTAACTAAATAGGTATTTTAAATTCAATTATAATTTGGGTTAATTTCCCTATCAGATATGTATCAAAGGCACCAATTACGGTGCCATCAATCATTGTAGCGAACGTTATTTCTTCAACTGTCGCGTGAGGTGTCAAACCGCGTGCGTTCAAGACGCGGCAAAAATCGCCATTACCGCACCACTTGTTATTACAAGAAAAACATAAACGCAAAAAAGTCATTCACAACACTAAAAAGATCGAGGCGGCGAAGATGAAGCACTGCCTTTGGAGGCGCGACGGCTTCTTATTGGCCGAGACGCCGAGGAGGCGGAGTCTTATGGGCGGCGCGATAAATGTTAGGGCTGCACGTAAGTCGACTCCAGTTTTATCGATAAATGAGTTTTTATGTTTTTTATGGTGTTATAATTTATGGCGTGGAAGTGACAGAGTTCCGTTCGTGGGGAACGATTTAGCGGATGGATGCGGATGAGCGATGGATCCGGACGATATAGTTTTTTACCTCGTCTTAAGACGCATGACGTCACTAATTTTTAAGTGGTCAACATGTGAGAAATATTCCGTGATTACTGTATCGCGGGTATTAGTTTACGCGTTCATAATTTGTAAGTGGTTTGTTAAGAACCGGTTTGTGGATTACCTAATCGTTTTTTTTTACGAGCTGTTTTATTTTTTAGAGTTGAATCGTGCTTGCCCCCAAATGATGTAGATAGGGGTAGTAGGTAAGTCTTTATTTTGCTTCTTTCCTGATTGCCATATGGCCATCGAATGCATTTTCTTGAGAACTTGGGAACAATACCTAGGTACCTATATTTTTAAACCTACCTACTTTAATGCAGTCAGCAGCAAAATTCTCTATTTTGTTTTTCTATTTTTTTTTGTATATGTATAATATAGGTATAGACCTAGATTTGAGTATAAAATGTATAGACCTTTTTAAATAGGTGTATTCACTCAATTTGATCACATTTGAAATTTTAAATAATCCAGTCCTTGGAAGGTAATTTGCCTACTTAAGGAAGGTACTTAGTTGATCATGCCAATGTCAAGCGATATCATTGTTATTCAATTCAACAAGCGACATGAAAATGAATCAAACCAGAGTCATTAATATTAACCTATTCAAATGTCTGTGGGTAATATTTCTCTATTATCCTTTATTTTATCTAGTTTATAATCCGTTAACCGGACAACTGCCGCTGGTACTACAGATTAAATTTGAATGATTGAATTGATTAGAAATGCAATTGTATCTACATATAATTTATTGTACCTTTAGGTATACTTAAGTAGCTACTAACCCTCTATGCTATGGTATCGGATCTAATTTATAACTGTTTGATGGCAAATTGCTAATATTGTAGGGAATAACAACCACGTCATTATAAATGATTGTTAGCACAATTATTGACATGGATGATGGTTTTCTACGCGATCAGAGCAATAAAAATGGCCTGACAATCATCTTCGTCAGGTTATACCCGGCCATTGCTGGTTGTAAAGTCAAGGAAATTAATTGTTTATCAAATTGAGAGCCTAGGTACCGTCAATTTGCCGTGTTAATAACTTAATATCCGGATGTTTATGTATCTAGAAACTATGAATTACTTTGTTGTCATAGACAGGTGTTTATACCATCTGCATTGGTATTAGTTAGTACAAAGGAGGACAATTGAAAAGGTGCGACAGTAAAATAACCACGACAAAAATCAGGATAAGGACTAGGCTTGCAAGAAATTGAGGATGTTACACAAAAGTTTGACATGCACAAACTGCCTCATGTTTGATAGCAACGTTGGGCATTTGCCACAGAGCCAATGTAACCAACATCGCCAAGAGCGTTTGCCGCAGGCTTCAGCTGCGAATAATGAATGCCACATAATATTTCAGCTGATTGTCGTAAAAGGTAACTAAAGGATAATTGCAGGGTTCAACAGCAACTAAGTACCTACCACTTGTGAATTATCATATTATACGAGGGCAATCATTCCTTCATCCACCTGTGCGATGTGATAATATCACCTCGGGCCGGACTATTTAATTTGGCCAGCGTGCAGTAACGCGAAGCTTCGCTATTTGATTTGACGAGATTTCCTAATTTAACCCGACCCTAAGGCAATTTACTGTGTAGTCCTGCATCTCGAACTGATCCACAATAATGGTCAATGAAGTTCAGGAGGCTGAGGAGGATTGGTTCATCATCGTCTCCTTTGGATGCTCTGTAGGTACTTGTACCACTTGAATCGCACTAAGATACTTACCTAGGTACACATCTTCACTCGTCACTTCATCTACATCGTTTTGTGCAACTCATCGTATGTGTATTGTTTATTTGGTTGTTAATCGTGCAATTAGAAACCACATTCCCTAATTCAGAATCCATTCAACTCGATCGTATGTAAACTTAATTGTATCTTTGTAGAGTATTGTTAGTGTATCGAATTTATATTATTATTAAGTAATTTTTTTAGTTCCATTTATTTGTATTACAGTGTTTGTTTATGTATTATTCATTTTTATTTTAACAATTACGCATTAATACACGTAAATATATATAAGTACTTTTTAATTTTATCGATAAGTACATACTACATATTGACTATAATCAGAATCACACATATTATTCTGTGGAATTTATTTTACTTACCCGATTTATTATGTCACACAGGGGGGCGTCATTACGTTATTCCATGGTTTCTGCTGAAAATCAGCGCTGTGACGATAGGTTTGTCCGAAGTCACAGCATTTTGCTGAGCAGAGACCTGTTCTTGCACAGATGTGACGCACGGTTATTGTAATTGTTCATAATTAGTATAGTTTGTTTGTTTCAAAAGTAGTTATTTTTCCACTCGGCAATCGGCATTTTGTTTTTGTTTTCATTGTTTGTTTGTCGACTTTGTTGTCATCACCATAGACTAATATATATAGAATCACAGATAACTATAAACTAGTCAGAGTATAGAATGAGATTATAAACTATTTAGTAAACACTTTGTAAATTGTCTTTGGTCCCTGACATCAACCAGTGGACAAGATTGTCAGAATGCTTAAAGTATTGGATGCGAGGCTTTTGGCTACTTAGTATGTTTTTTTTTTTTTTACTTTTTTTTGTTGTACTGTGCGTTTTGTTTGTGCAGAATAAATAAGTTTTCTTTCTTTCTTTCTTTCTGTATGTCGTCACATTCACCAATTAACTTTTGTCGTCGAGCGTACCTGCGCCCATTCATTCAACAGAGGTACAATCGGCACAGGTGAGTGCGAAACTCAACGCCGTCGTTTTAATGGCAAAGGGATTTCATTAATTTATACCTAATGATGAGAAAGAGATAAAAAAGTTTGGTGCCCGATGAAAAGACCCGATGTGGCCCGACGATGCCTGATCGACATTATAAACGCGATCGGGTTACGGAGCGAGGCTGTTTTGTGCACCGTATGCGTGGTTCCGCATACATTACGATAACGATAAAACGGTTTGCGAGTTATTGAAATCAACAGAAATACCTCAAAAATGTTCTTACGAACATTTTTGAGGATTTTGAACGATTTATAAAAGTGTTAGGGATTTTTGTTGCATAAGCTGGAATTGTACCTAGGTAATTGCCCTTATCTAGGTAGTACAGCTTGGATAAGCGAACTAGCTGTCTTTATCGAGCTAGTTGGATCAGATCCAAATTGATGTAAAAAAATTTTGATATTTTGATAAATTCGATTTTTTTTTCATCAAAACTATTTCTTGGATTTGAACGAAATAAACTGTATTTAACAGACTAAAGTATAGGTACTCTGTATTTTGTCGCAAAACATTATCGATTCATAGAGTTATAACAGAATTGTCACGCCGAAATGCCGTGACCGAGAGTAAGAAAGTCAGACAACTCCATTTGAGTTCAAAATCGGTTGAACGGACTGTAAAAAAGGTTTATTTAAATTTCTAATCTTATTTCAAATGGAATATAGACCAAAATTGTTAGGATTAAAGGTAATCCCGTTTGCGATCGAACAAAACCACTTTCGGAGCGGGAAAACTAGAAAACTACGTCTTTATCGTATAAGAAAGAAAGAAGCTCAGAAGAATGGTACCAGGTCGAATCAGGTGAGCAAACCATCGATGTCGGTGACACATGGTTTTATCAAATAAATGTAGTCCTGCAATTCGCGACAGTTTATGACATACTATTTGCAGGTATAGTTAAAATCTAATTTTGACATGCCAGCCATCCAAAGAGACCCCCTATTAAACCTCCTTGGAAATCAGCGAATTCACGAAAAAAGCTAGCGGTAGCATGACTTCTACCCGCCTCATTTTTTTTGTAAAAATAAAATGTGTAAAATTCTACAATTACAACAGACTACGTAAGTCTGTTATGTTCACGCCTAACTGGAATTTTGTTGATTTGAACAGAAATTGTGGAGTCCTTCTTTTGTTCATGTAGCCGAAGCCTTGCCAAAGGCAGATCCTAACTAGGTCCCTAACCTAATAGGTATTATAATGACTAACCTTTTTAAGTTTTTCTTTTTAAAAAGACGGCTTGTGTATTTGCACAACCATGCAAAGAAAATAAAACGATGATATAAAAAAAAAACACCGGCCAAGTGCGAGTCGGACTCACACACGAAGGGTTTCCTACCGTATTTATAAGATGGAGCAAAAAACGCCGAAAAACACGTTTCTTGTATGGGCCTATATACCCCTCTTTAATTATTATTATTTATTTCATTATTATTTGTTGTTATAGCGGCAATAGAAATACACAATCTGTGAAAACTTCAACGGTCTGTCTATTACGGTTCATGAGATACAGCTCGCTGACGGACAGACGGACGGACAGCGGAAGCTTAGTTAGTAATAGGGTTCCGTTTGGCATCCTTCGAGTACAGAACCCTAAAAATGCCAAAGTCAAGTGTCAAGCCACGCGCGAATTTGCCGTCATTATAAAACCCGACCGATTTTAATAGACATCGTATTTCACGCGATATCCCGTGAAGCAGTCATCAACCTCACTTGGCCGGTTAACCGAAACCGGTCAACGATTATTATTGACCGGATGAGTACAGTTGCAATGCTACTACCAAAGGAACATCACTAAAGAGGTGGTATATCTAAACGGACGGCATTCTCATTCAATTTTAGGCGCCTTTCTCCTTAGACCTATGTTCTATCTCTTTTAAGTTTTAGAATAAAAAGATAATTATCGATAGACCGGTTTAGGAATTAGTGCGCGCCGGTGTTAAATTTTTTTCATTTCTGGCCCCGGGTCCGATGTCGCTGAAACGGCGGTCTCGCAATGCAGTTGGCGCGTAGCTACCAGGGTCGCAGATATCAGTAGGAGGTGACTCACCGGGGTAGGGCCAGAGGGGAGCGGGCGGCGCGGCTGAGGGCGGGGCTGGCCACGCCAGGGGGGCGGGGCGCTCGTCGCATAGCACGTTCGCCACGCCGACCGTCATGGCCGCCTGCGCCGCTTCTGCACAACAACACAGTGACGTGGCGGCTGCAACGCGCGACACGCGTATAACACATGAATTATTATTACTTCACACGTTAAAATAATTACAACTCTTCTATAACCTGAATTCCAAGTTTTCCGAATCTAATTTGCTTTCGTTTAAAAAAGAAGCGAGAAGAAGCATGGACGTATTACGTCCATGGAGAGAAGTAACAAATTGGAAAAGACTAAGTAAGTACTTATCTACCTAAGTACCTAAGTAATAAGTAAGAACTTCTAATGAAGCATTAACTAAAGGTACCTCTTTCTGTCTCCGTTAACCTCTGAGGTCTAAGAATTAGGTCAAGTAGGTTAGGTTTTATTTATTATTAGTCCTAAGAAGCTCAATAACTAATTAAGTACTCAATAGTTTATTTCCAGCTGCAATAAGGTAGGTACCATTGCTCTTGCTATAATAACGATGATTTACCTAAGTAAACATGGTTCTAATTATTTCATAAGCAGATTTAAAATTCTAACCAGTTGATTCAAATCAGCGTTTGCTGTAAACAACACTAGACGCTTTTTTATGAAAGACACAAATAACGTATGAATTAATATGCAAATGATCACGAGAAACGCACTCGTAAAGCCAGCTTTCTTATGAAACGATTCTTACTAAGACGGTCAGATTGCGTGTGCGATTGTTTTTAAACATTCTTAGTTATTTATGATTATGGGTAGGTACAAACGAGAACCTTAATCGCCAATGTATGTAGCACAACCAGTCTATTCTGTAAAGATGTCACCGTGAAAACACAAGTGACTTTCGTGACTTTCTAGTTTCGGGTGAGTTGTCATTTCACGTTGCTAGGGATTGACACTATTGACAGCTCATGCTAGGGATTGACCTGTGTATTGACAGCTCACTTCACTTAAATTTTCACGATGAGGTTTTTACAGAATACAACGGTAGATCAATGAGTAAAAACATGACAAGTAAGTAAGTATACTAAGTACCTACCTAGTGACGTAAAAACAAAACAGGATATTTCCCAATGAATATCTGCTGATAGTCAACAGCATAATCAGTAATCATTACATGGTGAATGTCATTGAAATCGTAAGCAAGAAACGGTTTCTAATCCTACCTAATAAACATTCTTAAGTTTCGAGATCATTTTAAATCAGTGATTTCCCTGAAGAGTACGAATATAAAAATGAACAAACTTATCGGTTCGATTGATGAGGATGATGATGAGGATGTTCGACTGATGGCATATGGGAACGAACCATGCGTACCGCTGCTTAGCACGGTAAATGGTAGTTATGGTTAGACTCCAATTAGAATATTAGTATTTATAGGATTGGATTGCAGAGTATCTCATCAAGGTATACTCCAAAGCAGACTGCGAGTCGATTCCAGACTAGATGCTTAAAATAAGTTAAAGCTGTTGAGAGTTGATGTTAAAGATTAAAATTAATTAATAAGATCCTTTATTCTATTCATCCACAGAATTTCGACCGCCTCTTAGAATGTTTTTTTGTAACAAAACATTACCGAAATCTGTAGACTGTACCTTGATCCTTATTTACACAAATACTCGATTGTTTTAAAACTAGTCTGTTTTCCAGGAATTTTGTCCATGAAATGAAAGCCCCATAACAGGAATGAATCATTGATTAGGTTAAATAGATATACATAATCAGCCTATAATGTTCCCACTGCTGGGACACAGGTATCCTCTCTTCGAGAGGGAAAAATAAATTATTTGATTTGATGATTTTGATTTGAAATAGATATCATTGGAATCAATTCTAAATAAAAAAATATGTTTTAATTTATTGATAGGTAAATTAATATAGTTGTCAGTATGTCCTTATCAAATTGATTAAGAATAACAAATTACCAAAGGTATTTCTTACGTGCAAGAGTTGATAACACCATTGGAAATCGTAGAAGTCACACATTCTTAAATACCAGTGTGTACTTAAATGGTAGAAAAATATCTGCCAGAATGGCTAAAGAATTTATGAAACTCTCTGTAAAACCATTAAAACTAACCGACTCATCACCTAAGTTCGTAAAACTTGCAGTCGAAACAATCAAATTCCATTTGAAAGGAAAAAATCATCAAATTAAAATGAACAATGCCTGAAAGTATCAGAATTCGAAGGGAATCTTGTGTTGGAACCACCCCATCTGCTTTCATGGCAAATGCCGATTAAAGGATTAAAATCAGGTGAATGGACAGCAATTACGAGCTCACCGTTGTTACAATTTACTGCGGAAAAAGGGGTGATGTCGTGGTCAAACAAACCGTATTCACTCAGCAGAATACCAGAAACATGACATACCTAAATAGATACAGGAAATGGGTCATACAGAAGCATATCTTCAATGAGAACACGTCAGCACGGTTTCGTATAATGATGATGATAATGTAAGGAATCAAGGGCCAGCAATAGGTGGTCTTAAAGTTTAATAGGAAAAGGTTTAAGAAAACTATGAAATACTTACGTGTAACGGTGTAAGTCGTGTTCCGATCCTTTCCGAATCTTGTAGAGAATTATTGAGTTGTTTACTCTTGGTAATGTTGTTTGGGAATGGTATCAATCAAGTAATTGCTACGTTAATTTCCAAGTCAGTTCAATCTTTGGTTTCTTTTGATAGAATGGAATAACAAGCACCATATTTGCTCAAGTTATTTAACAATTTGTCTTGATAAGTTAGATATACGTATAATTCATTATGCGTATCCACTTTATTAACAATAACGCAACAAATTCTGACAAGATTCCGAAGCTGAACGTTAAGATTTCAAACATAGTTCGGGAATTTGTTCTTAAAAATTATTTTCTAGGTAGGTATTTAGCTTATTAAGCTTACACTGGAAACTAAGAAGTGTGCTAAAATAGTTAGAATAGTCTCAAAAATGTTGTGTTCACGGCAAAGCCCTTGGTTATTTATAATTATGTCTAGATAGAGACAGAGACCAGGTCGACGATGGAGTGAGCTTACCCAGAAGAAGCCTGTTCACTCTCACTTTGAAGAGATTAGGGTTTTATGCGTTCGGAAACACAGACGCAGGTAGAGAGTTCCACTCTTTAGCTGTGCGCATTATAAAAGACATTTAGAAACGCTTAGTGCGAATTGGTGTAATAGCAACCAGGAAGGGATGGTAACCTGCATTGCGTCTAGATGTCCGATAATAGAAGGGGGCCGGTGGAATGAGGTCGTGGAGTTCTTGGGCACACTCACCGAAGTACAATCTGTAGAAGACCGACCAGCAGGCAACCTTGCGGCGATGGGCCAAGCTGTGAAGCTTGGCATCCACCAGTTTTACGTCGCCAAAGAGCCTCTTAGCTCTGCGTTCCACCGAGTCAAGCGCGGCAAGTTGGTATTTAGCGGATCCATCCCAAAGGTGGCTACAATACTCCATGCAGGATCGGACCTGCGCTTTGTAAAGCGTGAAAAGCTGTCCAGGCGTAAAGTATCGCTTCACCCTATTTAGGATGCCCAGTTTCTTGGCCGCAGTTTGGGCTATGCGTGCATTTTGCGGCCAACAGTTGAGACGCAATTTTTTTCGACGATTTCACATATTTGATTGTCTATCTACACATGTTTATATCTTTGGTCAAAGCATTTATTTCAATAAAACCATTTACTTACAGGCACTGAGTTGTTCAGTTAGTCAGAAAGTTGAAGCTACGAGTAACTGTCCTGTTCCAAAACGTAATCTTCAAGTGAACTAAACTGAATCCGTCCATAGACCCTTAAATTCTTGCCGACTACCGGACGTGGCCCTACATAATATCTGTAGTATGTGACCTGACCGGGCTGCCCAGCTGATCGGAAACCGGTCCGGCCGGTTCCCGACTAATTTATATTGTAATTCATTTGGACTCGTTATTAAAACCCAAGGGCCCTTAGTGGACTATTGTGGACTAACATGTACTAGTCCACTCGGTTCCTAAACAGGAAAAGTGGTGTCTTGTTGTTTCCTTACCAGAATTGGTATACCTAAAGGAAATACGTATTAAACTAAGATCTGCATGTCGGTCTATTCCTAAATAAGGTTTCCACGTTTTCCTGTGTTTTTTGTATTTATTTGTATATTTATTTAGTTAATCATTTAATTTAGTACCTATAAGTGTTAATAGTTAGTTGCGTTATATATTGTATATAATTTTTATTGTTCAGTTATTATAAATAAACCAGATTAAAATAAAGTTTTTCTTAAACAGAACAAGTTTTCCTTTAATTCATTAGATTTTGCTAACTATGGAGCACTGTTAAAGGAATACTTGGGGTACCTACAAAATATTATGTCTTTCTTAAAAACAAACAAGTTTCTATGTCTCTCTGCATTCGTTAAACTTCGCCAAAATTTTCCACACGCATTTGAGTTTTCGGTAGTGCTTTTCTGAGTTCTAATTTGTTATTTTAATATCGAAAACTGTTAATAAACAAAGACTATGTAATTTATCCGCGAAACTCACACATATTTTTTTTTTTTTAATGGAACTCGCTTATCAACAAGAAACAAAAAAAAAACTAAATATACTGCTATTTCTCACGAAACAAATTCCCACAATGAGATGAAATATCGGAGTGGCAGCGGGGCGAGGAGCCAAAACGAAAATTATGAAAGGAAGCACGTGCTGGTACTTCTGTCTCTTTCCAATGTATAGCGCCGTCCTACTCTATCACTTGTCGTACTACAGAGTAGTACAAATACCTAAACGTTGACTCCGTTGACTCTTACAAAAAATAGCTGTTTATTTATTATATTTATATTTACACTTAGTAAAAAGTTATTATACCTAATGTTTATGCTCTTTTAATAATCGAAATTAAAATATTAGCGTTCCATTAGCTTGGAAAATCTTTTTTAAACTATGAAATCTAACATTAATGTGAAAAATTATAATGAAAGAAATGGGGCTCCGTTTGGACCCTTCGTGTATGGAACCCTAAAAATGTGCCTATCAACTTATTTTATTAAATAAAATATCCATTTACTTTATCGCGTCAATAATCTTGATACGACGTGTACGTTTCTTCTATGCTTGAATTACACTGTGTATCCTATCAGTTGACCTTCACCGTAACGTCTCTGTCTAACGCTAGCATTCCAAGCACAAGTGCGTCTCTTTCACTCCTACAGCTACTCTCGCTGCGGCGCTCCGTATAACTCCTCGTGCTTACTATGAGCCTAGTATCACGCGCGCTGAAGAAAAGGGTTTATCCGACGCCGAATGACCCGGATGCAACTAGGATTTTCCGAGCAAAGAAACTATTTAGTTTTTCGCGACACAGACTTTATTTTCCAATAGAAAAATCTATGAGTTTTTTTTTATAATTTCTGTTATTTATTTTGAAGTAAATTGTTATTTTAATACAGGTGAATGTGACACGAAATTGGCTAAGTTTCGATTTTTGTGGCAAAAATTGCAGTGGTTGGTTACATTATTTTTCACGCTAGAAAATCTAGGCCACAGTTAATAGCGTCCCTATTCTAGAATTAAAATAGCTGCTCGTCGCATCAGTCGTGTTGCGTGGTCAGCGTAGTGAAGCGTAGCGTAAATAGCCTGACGCGACGTCGCTTGTGGTCGCCGAGTGTCGCTCAGCCAACTAGTTGCTTGCGAATTGCGAATCAATTTAATGTTATTGTTTTTATTTGTGAGAAAGGCATAATTGGGACAGGTAAATAGCATCTTACTTAAATATATGATACCTACCTACATCTTTTAATACCTAAGTTTACAACATTGCATGCTGAATTGCTGACCTGTCCCAAGTAGTCCCAATCCCCCAAACATACAACTTCTAAATGATGCTTTTTGAAGAATGTTACTTATGAGGATTCTTCTCCTTCACCGGTTGGCGGTATCGATAAATAAAATTCATTGAATTTAAATTAATAAGATCTTAGTGGAATCTGTAACGTAGATAATGTTAAAAGTTTTTTTTTGTTCTTACAATAACAACCCCAACACAATTATTACACCAACGCGCGGAGCAAATAAATAATTAAATCGAAGTTTATGTTGAAATATCATCGTCTCATCTATCTCGATCGCATTCAAATTCGGATTCGAGAGCGGACGACGATCGAACTCCTACAAAAATCTACCAGGGCAACATAAATGGGTGGAGTTGGTTCTGTATAAGCGCGCCGAGCAACTTGTCGTTTCCATTTATTCAGGCAAATTTAGACATTAAAGATACTAGCATAAAAGTATAAATTCGCACATCGAAATTATTTGGTCTTAAAATAAAAGTTCAGAAAAGTGCATGAATGTAATAAAATAATAGTGGTGTGCAGTGTGCACTATGCACGATTTATAATAGTGACTTGGAAAAAAATGTCTTTAAATATTATTTTTAAGATTAGAATAAAAAAGAAATGATATAACATCAGAAACATATATGTTATAACATTATACAATAAAAATAAATGTTTGATACTATCCCCAATGGCAATTAGAGATTGTTTAACATAACACTTAGTGGGAACAATAATTATCTAAAATTACAATTATAATGCAAATAATGTCAACATACACATTTAATAGCAAAGTCAACATTTTTATACCCAAACAACATGGGCTGGGGTGAGACACGGCACCCTATTTACGCCACCCCTCATAGCACAATACTCCGTTGAAATATGACATTTATAACCCCGGATTAGGGTTCGCAATTACACGACAAATTTTAAGAGGGGTTTGTTTAGTTTATTTGAAAATTTTAGTCATGCATTTACGGAATTGAAAACTTTGTGGAAGTGCAAATTTCTATAAATACCAGGTTTAGGATGTTTTTTCTAAAGATGTTTATTATTGCTTAATTATGTAGATTAGGTATTCAGAACTTAGGCGGTATACTATTGGAGTGAAATGGGGAAAATACACTTGTGAATGCTGATATTTGTCTTGCTTACTTAGCTTTTGCAGACATTTTGAGATAAAGTAGGTAGGTAGTCTAATAGTGTTTGTAAAGTAGGTAAGTACTTATAGCGGCTAAGGTAGTCCGCGGCGACAACTTCCTATTAATCAAATTAATACAGACCTTTTAATCAACATAATCTTGTAAATTATTGTTGTATCAGAATATTTTAAACGTTTGCTAAATAATATAAATACTCTGGTGTTAATGCACACAATACTTAGTTTTCCTCGACAATAAATTGTTATAATCGCCCATTGCGCGGACACATTAATTTGATTGCCTGCTCGTTAGAAAATCGCCTTTTATGGTCTGTATCGATAAAATATTAAATCTGTGAGATCGAGGATGTCCAAACTTATGACGCTAAGAATTATTATTTTATCTTCAAAATCAGCGACCCTGCTTTGCATGTTTTTTTACGACCGAACAAAACATCGAAATTTATTTATTATAATAATTAATATTTTATTCGGATATTATTAATATTATTCGGTTAACGTCAAAACGTTAGAAGCACAATGCGGTCACTCAGACAGACTCGAAAAGGGTCTTTATTTTATAAATATGTAAGTATAGATCAACCTATGAGTAAAATCAAATAGGTAAAGTTGTCAAAAAATACTTTTAAATAATATGGTTACTTCGCTAGTAACTAGTGAAGTAACCATACGATTCGGTACTGGATACTCACGATAAATCGATTCAAGTTAAAAATGTCAAAACGGGCCTATTATTTTTTGACAAGCATAGTACTTGTAACATGTACATGTTCAATCATAATATTGCTTTGACGAACCATTTAATTTTATTTTGATTGGAAGTTATTTTGTTTAATTTATCTAAGTATTATATAAAACAAGAATTCGATTAAGATATTATAATTAGTCAAGAGCTATTAACCGAGTAAATTACCTCTAAACTATGATTGATGCGGTAGCATTGAGAGCTAAATTAGTGATAACCGGCGGGCGTCCGTCTGTTTATTATATCAAACACAATTTGTAACAGTAATTTATTCAGACACCGTGAATTAATTCTTTAGTGACCCAAATATTATGGTCGTTATCAATGTGTTGGCGTTTCGTGCTCAATCGTTGAAATGTAGGTATGTAGAATTGTAGACGCTGATTAGTGTAGTGTCTATGAATGAATTCTGAATCAGAATAGACGCGACTTGAATCAAGCCAAGATAGGTTCTGTCCCTATTATTAAGTTTGCGGTTTGCAAGAACATCACTATTGAAGTATTCGTCTTTGCACGTAGGGACATTGAGGATACTAGAGATTATATGCACAGATCACTAGAGTCGTGGAACCCAATGATTTAAGATTAGCTATACATAAGTAAGTATTTTCTGACGAAACCTTTATTTTAATTTTGATTTTATAAAATGCTCCTCAATATTAATATTACTAATTTACATCAAAGTTATAATTATCATAGTAATCAATATCATAACGACAACTCAGTACCCGTCGTTTTTGCTCCATTCTCGCCGGTTATCTATCTATCACTCGTCTATCTCTCGATCGTTTCAACTGTACGCAAGTCGCAACGTAGAACGGACAGATAGAAACGTCACGGATGGTACCAGGGGCGCAGTAGCGGGCAGGCGGTATGTATGCGATCCACTCGACAGTCGCCGGCTAGGGTCGAGCGAGGGTCGCAGTGCGGGGGAGACTGTCTTAAGAGTCACTATAAGGGTTGTCACTTGTTAACTACTAGGTACGCGTTGTTTGTTACTTATTTATCTTTCGATACGAATTTGGAATATATTCGTTTTTAATGCAGTTTTTTTCAAATAAAAGCTACTATCACCTGAGTTATTTTTCGCAAAAAGTTATTTATCAAAAATTGTCTTTGATTGCGACTTATTAAGAAGGGCCTTAACTCCAGGATTACCATAACATACTGCATAGCGGCTTGCTTACTTGGTCATAAAAGGTTTTAGGTGGTAGGGTACAGCGAAAATAGACACACTATTTTCGCTACGAAATATTTATACATCAACAAAGATACGCTGTAATCGCAGTAAGTAATCAATATGCCAATTGCCAAAGCGTTGTACTTATACATATTTTTTTTATATAAGTATAGTAAAAAACTATATTATGTCATAAATTGGCGGGCTTTGCCAGCCCTGGCCTTCGGATTGGCGGGAAGCGCGCCAAATGTTTGTGACGGGCGGTCGGGGGCGAATTGCGACGACGTGATTAGAAATACTACTCGTTGGCTGCAACACGCCACCGATGAAGACAACCTCGGGCTTAGAAATTCGTACAATTCCTACATTTCCTACCCCAGCCCGATCCAAAACCGCAACCCGATCACAAATTCAAAACTAATCACAAATAATGATGCAGTAGGTATGATACAGAATTTCCAAGCCTGTACTGAATACGAATTCCATATTCAGTAAAGGCTTTATGGTCGGTTTTCTATTGTCTATGTGAAAAAAGTCAGTAGGTACTTTTACATCCTAATATTATAGGTGTACAGAGAAACTTAATACCCTCCCTCCTTTGAAATCGGTTTAAATAGGCTTTCTCATCAGCCAAGTAATCCTGATGAGAATCAAATTTCGTAGTTTTAACACCTACTCTCAAATTATATAAAGAAGCAGATAGACCCCCCCCCCGCGCGCCCGAACCCCGCGCGTTCTATGTCGGCGGGTATGTAGCCGATGCCTTGTCGTAAACATAATGTATCAGTTTACGACACATTTATATCTGTAATTTTTATGGTGTACATAATAAAGAGTATTCTATTCTATTCTGTTCTTAGCATAATCAAATCACACTTAGGTACTTAAATTTCCCACTGCTGACACAGGCCAGTACACTACAACACTTATATACCTACTTATTATACTTAAGTAATACTAGCTTCTGCCCGCTATTTCGTCCCCGTGAAATTTTCATGTTGGAACATAAAATATATCCTATGACACTCGGCAATACTGTAGCTTTCCATTACTGAAAGAATTCTCGGAATCGGATCAGTAGTTCCAAGGATTACCCATCTTTCATTTTAAGATTTTAACTCTTGCCGCGCCAATTTGCAAGAGCCTTTACTTTATAATATTATCAATATTATCATAGATAAACAAGTTACTTATACACAAACCTATACATAGTTCAAAATAAAATCATATTTCTTATCTAGTTACGTAGTCGTTACGTTACCCGACACTGTCGCTAGCTTCTCAGGTACAATCCTTGAGTAAGTAATACGGTAAGATAGTTTATGTTCTCATTAATAAATAATTACATGAATGTTTCTTGGAAGTCATTCGAATTCGTAATACTACTGCGCAAATGACGTAATAAAAATAAGCGACGATTTTTTTCTGTTTAGTTTACTTATCGCAACAACAAAATAATATGATTCATCATAACAGCTACCTACTGTTTCAATAAAGGAAAAAAAACCGGACTATTCATAAATAAACAATGACGACCCTAATTTGAAATGCCAATTAGGTGAAATACATAAACACTTCATTTCAGCATTCCTAGCACTGAACGTATCAAAATACAAGGAATTCATAATGATCGTCACAGTTAGCCCACATGTTTTCGACCACTTGCTGTGTGGCATTTATTTATCTAAACGTTCTCGAATATTTTGTAAGCAAAATGAACCTCTATTTTAATTCAGATAAGGTGGATTTTATATTTTCGATTATAAATGTGCATCAATCTCACTATAACGTAACTTATGACTTTATGAGTCTTATGACTCTCAAATTCGTGGTGCTCTGGTACATGCAAGTCAACTTTGTAGTAGCGACATAAAATCTCATTTCGTGGGAGAGAGAACAAACTAGGCTTCAGCTTCATGCATATTGCAGAAAGTTCTGGTGAAAAAGTATTGATTTAAATCTGTTACTCTCTATCGAACTATCATATAATAATATGAAACGGAGACATAGAAAAACTAATAGTGCACGCCTCGCAGGCAGAAACATGTTGAGGACAAATTTTACGGAAAAAATCTACGAAAATTCATCGATTTTTGGTAATATCTTTTGAACGGTTAAGAGTTTGATAACGAAAATCAATAGGGTTCATCCGAAGGATGAAAGAAAACTTAATAGAAGAAGATTTACCTACTTAGATTAATAAACGACAAACAGACAACACTTCCCAACGGAAAGCACTACCTACTCGTATAATTTTTGTAATTACCTACATTTTATTTATTTATACCAAGGTAGGTATCTAAAAATATAATAATATTTCAGTGTCAAGTCTTTCGTTTTTAAAACTTCCCTGTTAAATATGAATTCCATGTATAATTGAGATTAAAGAAACGATTTAATGTTGGAAAATTTTGACAAGGCGACATATCGATAGTAGAGGACTCTCGTGTGTAATAAAATTGATTTTGTGTAAACCTGCTAAGTATGTATGGAAAACTGAAATGATAAGTCAACGATGAACAACTTACTTTAGTTGGAGAGTTCGAACGACAACTTAATTAATACTTGTTAAACATAATTATCTTGTAGGTATAAATTATTGGACGAATTTTTGTAAGTAAGACTTGGACAAAAATTATATCGCTGATAAATAATAAGGCCTTCACTTATAGCAAATTAAGTAAACTTATTCCAGTAACATAAAATAAAATTATTTTAATTCAGGTAAAAGTAAAACCCATACATAAAATAAAATTTCACAATATTGTTAGAGGACAGATAAGAATAAAATAAAATATAAATGCAATTAAAATAAACAAATGGGTAGGTACAGATTAAGGTACACATAACAATACAATTTTATTAGTAAAACAATCAGGAGATTGTATTACTAATAAAATTGTATTGTTATCGCAAAGGGAGTCAGGAGACTCCCTTTGCGGATATGAAGGGCAGGAAGATGATGATTTCGTTTGTGTGTTTAATGCAAATGCTATTCCGCTACAAAAGGTAACATGAAAAGGAAACATAATTTGGAAAGTCGCATGTCGAACACACAACGACCACCACGCATATACAGCGTGGCCAAAGAATAAAAACAAAATACAAGTTAATATTTTTTTATTGTTTCATTCGTGTATTATAAAAGCCACCGCGAGCGCAGTTACAGTAATTGTAAAGCTGTGATTAGCATGTAATTGGTTGAGCCGGTGCGTTTTTGCAGTGTAAATAATTTTGAACGTGATAATATCCGCTCGCTTTCGCGATGTTATCTGTGTAGAACGGGAGCGAGGTCCGTATTCCGCACATAAAAATATTGTTCCATTATGAAGCTTATTTTTTCATTGGTACAAATTAGTTACCTACAATAAAATTTGTTTTATTTTTGTAAGATATTTAAGCAGATTGTTATAAAAACTTATCAACATAAAAATTTTACTTATGCCGTTTTTTTTTCTCATTAAGCGTAATTTCGATTACTTATTCTGTTTTTATTACTAGTTAGTAAATTAAGAATAAAACTTTGGTTGTTAATAGTAGAGTTATCTTATAGGTATCTAGTATACTCTTGAAAGTACACAATAATAAAAGTAAGTTATTATTTAACTTAGTTCATACGCCGTTTTATTGTGTCACGGACACCTTCGTCGTACAAGGACTAGTCAAAATGTTAAGTGTAAAATAAAATTTAACGATGTATCGCTTATATTCAATAAATCAAAAAAAAATGTCTTATTTATTACGTTACCTACCTAGGGGTAGGTAAAGTAATAAATAAGTCTAGACTAGGTTACAATTATTATTTACGTCGCTCGGTAGAAGCTTCGTCCGATTTTTAACAGGCAAACTCTCATAATTTAATATTACCTACATCACACCATTATCATTTTACCAATAATATTCATATACCTAAAAGTAGCATTTACAATAGTATTTTAACTGCAATATTAGGTATAAAATATATTGAACCATAATGCTATTAATTTCATTGCATTGACACGTTTTCTATAGATATATTTTTTTAAACTTTCATGCCAAATACTTATTATGGGTGACTGAATTGAAAAACCTTGTACTGTAACAAAAGTTTATTAAGAAATAAAAGCCATTTATAAAAATAAAAAAAAACTATAGGTTTATGAAGGCAGTTGCAAGCCAAAATAGTAATAAAATGATCGTAATTTAGCTATTGAATTAACAAACGTCGTTTACATCGTCAATAATTTAGGCATTCACGTCAGCGGCAGGTGTTGGCATAACGTCCTACATTTATTCACAGTTCTACCCCTTCGTATCGATTTGGTCATGCAATGGCGTATTTGTAAGGTTTATACGATATTTTTTATTAAATTGCCACTTTATTTTATACTGGGTTGTAAAACAAGTGAATATTGTAAAGATTTTATAAGAATTTATTCTTTGGGCACTTTTTACTGCACATGGACGCCATGTGTCGATGTGTCTCAAAAAGAAAGAAATAAAAGAATGAAAAATTGTTTATTCTGCACAAACAAGGCGCACATTACAAAAGACAAAAACACACTAGTACAAAGTAGCCAAAAACCTCGTATTCAAAACCTTAAAAGTTAAAAGTTTGTCAAAAGAATACTCTATCCGGCCTATCGGATAGTAAAAAAATAGCCATGTTTTTCATATTTGTAGCTACACTCAGCGACAAAACTCTAGTAAGTACCTAACACTTCAGTTTTTTAAATCTTAAATAAGTATTTAGTTAAATATATAATTATTAAAGTGTTTAACTAATCTGTAGCTATTATATGAAATACAATGTATCGAATATTTTGTGTCAATTTAGGTGTATGATGTTTAAAAGTAGCAGTGTTAATCGACTTTTAATAAGCAGTGTTAATATTATGCTTTCCTTTAAGATATGCTATCACGTTGTAATCAATTCTTATAAACAGCATTACTTAAGAGACCTATTCAGTAGTAGGGAATACTAATGATGAAGTAATTGAATGATCATATTAGATTTTATTCAAGCTTCAATTCGCAATAAAGTGTACTGCGTGTAAAATATTATTAATATATTCTGTGCACGATTGTCGATACTATCTATGGTAAACTATTTACAATAATAAGGGCCGCTAGAATATAAAATATTCATTTAATAATTGCAATTTACAGCTGAAACATCGTCTGCCACATTGTAATTATTGAAAAACCACCTGCTTGCTGAGTTAATTGATATTTTAATGAGCTTAATCAGTAACAAAGTGTTTTTTTTTTTTTATATGTTAGTAAGTATAAGTATTAACTTTGTACCATATTTAGATTTTTGATCTTTATCAAAAAAAAATATTTCTCAGATTGTCACAATTCGCAAATTTGCTCTAAAAATCTACTAAGGTCGCTTAAAGTTTTTCAAAATAAGCATTTTTTCTACTTTTTTAAATTCTATAGTTAATAACAATTAATGAAGTTGGGGGGAAAAAACGCAAGAATACCTCGTGGCCACTTGCAACATAGACTCGAACGTTGCATACGTTACAAACAAGCCTGTAATATCTGATTAGCATATAATTGTCGGATACAGACGCGCTTTTATGCCATAAATCTCCTTTACAAAGGCCGATACGCACATACTTAATTATAACTATACTTACTGACCATAAATTAAATGTCAAGCTATGCTCTCGTGGAACTGTGGAGGAAAACCTCACTTACATAGCTATGGCGTTCAACATGAACGGGCAAAGTATGTAAGTTTTTTAGTATAAACAGGGAAAATTATAGCCTGTTATGATGTAACGACTTTATGAAATTCATTTGCGTTTCATGAGTTGGGAATAGAACCTGTTTGGGATGGTTATTGCATGGTTTTTTCATTGTAAAAACAATGAAAAAACAAGTTATGCAAAATACATGGTTATGCTATTGGGGTCGGTATAAAGTCCAACTAAAGACCTATGCAGGAGCCTATTATACCGAATGGAAACATGAAGTTAAAGCCGATATCTGACGTGATCTACCAGAAAAGGATGATGCCACGAAATGTATGGAAGCTGGTACCCGCTCCAATCAATAGGAATATTTGATATATCATTAGAAAGGTATTACTATGTAGAACAAGAATTCCAATGGCGCTTGTCTCGATTCTTTGTCCGATCGGAGTAATATAACTTCGTAGTAGCATGGACTTTTTTACGTTACAACGCGTCGTTGAAGATTCATTTTGTTTGTTATTAGTTGTCAATTATAATAAAACACAAATATAAGGTATTGATTGATTTTTTTTTTGTTATGTTTTTTTGTAAATAACAAAAAAAAAAACAAAACCGGCGTAATATGGATGTATACACGATACACCTCTGCCTAACCCTTCGGGGACTACAGGCGGGATGTTATGTTAATTATGTATTCATTTATCATCTGTGTAGCCCTTCATTACTATGTAAGGGCCGCCCGGCCGCCCCAGTATAACTGAGTACAGTTGAATATCAGTATATTTCAGCCCAACATCGGATCAGCACCGCCTCACCTTATTGACACGCTGTAGATCAGGCAGTGTGAATGAAGTTAAACATCGATCCGGTGCCAAGCTGAAATGCTGCAAGGTTTATTTGACGACACTGCTTACCGATAGAAACCCAAGTTACCGTTAGAAAGGGGGGAAGAAGTGAACCATGATCGGTTACTGGGTAGCGTGTGATGTCGCCGCATTCCTAATGATGCTCTGCAAAAGGGCAGGGAATTATGAAATATTAAAAAAACCTTATTTGGGTTTTGCAAAATCTGACAAGTTTAGTACACTATAACTCTGAACGGACAAAGATTTGAAACTAGGCGCCATAGTAGGTAACTTCGAAACTGCATTTCGAAAAGACCTATCCAACGATGTATTACACATGGCTATTGGAGGGGGGTACCAAAATAGGCATCATCCTTTAATTGATTGCTAGCCTTAGGGCTTTTCAATACACGCTGATTCCCCTTTGGAGTCGTAGAAACGCCCATTCACGCTACTAAAATTAACCAACAAAATAACCCGCTTGGGACCTCAAGTGATAACAAGCTAAGTTTTGTGTAAATTATGTACTTATACTAAACTATTCAAATGTAATAATGACACGAAACCTTCAACAGACGTAAACACCAAATAGTAGTGCCACAACAGACACAACGTCAGACACGCGACCCAAAACGGTGGCAGAACAGAAGCTAATTTGAAACGATCGCGATTCAAATTCCGAAATACGTTAAGATTTTCACATTCGATCGATAATGTCTAACACGTCGATGCCTGACGGCGCCATTCAAAACGGTAGCACGCGATTAATGTAAATGCCGAATTCAAATTGAGATCCTCGAATCAAATTACGTGAAGGATTTAGGTATTTGTCTTTTAGCAACGTCAGGTTTGTTAAGGATATGTTTTTGGTGATAGGATGATGGTACAATGCGTTAAATGCGTATACGTTATTATTGCATTAAATCCCGTCATGTGACTATCATTGAATGAAAGCTTTGTTATCAGTATTATGGTATTTTAGTAAATAAGTACTTACATTATAGGTACGTTTAATAACGAAAATAAATAGACGCGAAAACAATCTTACTGTTATAACATCCTAATATTCACAATAACAATTTTCAGTACCTAGTTCGTTACTATAAAGCCTAGCTTCTAAGTTTGCAACAATGTAGCGCCTTATTATTTATGCTTGCACATAAATAATGTACATTAGGCACGACTGTTCTTATTTATTCATTGGATGTAGCTATAATTCAAGGTGGTATCAAAAACTGTGCTCGCGTGATCGAAGCGATTCGGCGCGCGATGCCGCGATAACAGTGCGATTTCATTTCAAACGCGCAATCAATTAAACTAGACATTTGACTTTCGAGTCCTCGCCGAACGTTCGATTTTGTCTTTATTGGTTTCAGCGGAACGAAATCTACGTCGATTTTTTTATTCGAACTTATGACCAAATAATAACGGAACACGGAAGCCTTTGTAATAAACTAGAAAAACTGGAGCACCTGTAATTTTGTCAAATCAAACCAAACCATATTGAGCTTTAGCGCGATAGTCTTAAAGTCACTTGTCGAATAGCTGGATATTCGGCCTTCAATAAAGTTTAATTTACTTTTTTTTCATTACCAAGCGCATCTTGGTAAATACATAGTGGTACCAGGCCAACAGAGACAGCAAAGAGGTTGTTGCGAGCGTCGATGGCGCTATCGATATTTTCTGCCAATGACAGTGAATATAAACTGTTTCTACAATAATTCTACGCATACTCTACGTAGGTACCTAAGTATATCTTTCCGTATTTTATATTCGTTGTGTGATAGATAATAAGGAAATAGCATCTGTATCTGCAAACTCGAGTCTTATATCTTTTTTCTACATTCAAAATAACTTACCGATATCGTGCATGCGCTGTTGGTTGTCTTTTTGAGACAACGCTGCGAGAAGACCGGCATCGCCTACTCGTTGTCGGGCGACCGCGATACCGACGGGAATAGAACCTGCGATAAAAATTCATACAGTTAACAAAAAAAAAAGGGACTCCAAGTCTGTCTATCAACCGGGATGCTAAATTAATTCCAAAAAATAATATAATAAGGATTTTTAATAATTTAATACTGTATTGTAATAATTTTCTAGATTTTATTTTATTTGGGTATATTATTTTATTTATTTATTATTCATAAAACCATACAAAGCAGAAGAAAATGGCGCGATGATGGTTAGCATTTTCATCGCTGTCTCGCATAATACGGTACGAATGTACATTCGTAGTAGGTACTAGGCAAGCATAACATCGTAGAAGGTAGAACCGTAGAAGCTTACCGTTGTTTAGCGACGCCGGTATCGCTGGAGGCGGGTGGTCTGGCTTGTTACCAGGCGAAGCTTGCTCAAGCTTGACGGCAACCAGTTCTGAAACTTGGACGTGTTGCGGTTCCCGTTTCACCTGAACTTGCATATTTTGTCCCGCAACCCCAAGCCAGGTTACAGGATTTGTTCGACTGCAACCACTGTCTCCGTGCATCACCTATTGAGGACAACGATTTCATCAGTAAAATAGTTCTAGCATCTGATTCCTTTGAAATAATAAATAATATATTCTATGCTACTAAAAATAAAAAATCGTTTCTTACAAAAAATATAGCAGTATTGATATCCATTTTCGCTACCTTTTTAGGAGAATTTGTGAGGCAAGTGTTGCATGACCGTTTTGCCTGTTCGGTCTTTATAGTAAGCGGCTGCATAACGCCGATATTGTCCAACATCTGCCGCTGGTCACCAGGACAACATAAAGAATCAGGAAGACAAGCTTTGCCCAGTTTAGCTTCTTCCATTTTATTATGATCCCTGTCCATGAGAAAAAAAAAAACAGAATTACGTTTTGGTAAAAAAAGAAATAACATAAAGGCAGGCAGTACAAAGCATTTCCAGTTCTGCAAGAGATTTTCAAGTAACCAGTCATTGAATATCCGAACATTTTTAATTAATAGGATAATGGATACTCAAAAATTTAACTAGGCCTACCGCAAAATTGCACACCGTATTACCTACGTAGTAATTAGTAGAACTTAGGAAGGTAACTGCAAACATTTGCTGCTACACCAATGGCAAGCCTTTGGAAAATCTGCAGAGAATTTCGTAACAATTGTCAGACTAGTGATAAATGGTACCATCCAAATCAAATAGTGCATCAATGTTCTCACCGTAGCGGAGTCTGCCGACACATCAATCAAGTTTCCAATTTATATTTACTTACTACAAATCGGAGACGCCATTTAAGTTAAAGACTTGAAAATAAAAGTCCTTAAATCACAAAAGCATGTCATCATCTAAAACTTACTTGTCTGTAAGGAGTACCCGCTGCGAGCAGTTGAGCAACTCCAGTTGCAGCGGCGAATAGGGGGAGTTGGGCGGAGGAGTCGGCACGCCGAACGTAGACAGCGACGTCGAGAACAAACTCTCCGTCACTGGAACAACTGGATTCATTAACCTTTTGAGTTATGTGACCTTAGTACATCTTAGTATTTAGTGCTTGAGGACTGATATCCTAGTAGTTAGGTCTTTCATAAGCACTGCGTCTAAGCTATTTCTATCTCGCTCTAACCAGCAGACGTATATAGCACGTTCATGTTACATGTTTTGCTGTTTTGTTTTTACTGTGAATTGTTTATTGTGAAATGGATATTAAGTAATTATTGTTATTACAGCATTACAAGACACCTGTATTCACCGAAAAGAGTAGGCAGAGGTGTATGGTTCCCACACTTCACCAGTTATTTTTCAATCCCATTTTTTACAGGTGCGAAATTGGTTATTAATGAATATTATTATGAATCCCACTATTACAATTTATCTTAAAATCCAGAGAAACAACCTTAAACTGATTAGGTACAGACGTACAATAATACTACAGCCAAACATTCAGGGTTTCAAATATTTGCTTATTTCAACTTTGCACTCTGATATGCACACACAACTTTTTCCGTACGCTCGCTCGTCAAAGCAAGCCAATCTTTAAAAATACGAACCACAACCGGCCCAGCGACTAACAAAATAAACTAAACATACTCTTTGGGCATTAGCGAACCAAGAATCTATTTCTGTCGAGGCCCAAGGGATCTAAGACCTTAATTACTGAGTGTCAGTCGACAGCCGGCAACTCCTGCGCACACGTGTTCATATTTATGTCGCATAATCTTGTCATGTACGATCGTATACGCATTAGGTAATAATATAAAACATAACATCACGCCTGTATTTCCCGAAGGGTTAGGCAGAGGTGTACCCAGCATAGATATAAGAGTACCTATAGTGATCCCACATTTCACCAGTCATGTTTAAGTCCCATGTAGGGTCCCATGGTCCCAGGGGGCGAGCCTATTGCCATCAACCGGGCAAAAATCCAGACTCCGGGCTGCTATGAGAAATTCCAAATGGAAAAACTCAATAACACCGACCCGAGAATCGAACCCACGACCTCATGCACAGCCTGCAGTAGCGCTTGCAAACACTAGACAAACGAGGCATTAGGCAATAAATCAACATGAACATAGTTACCTTCAGTGAAAGAAAAAGGTCGGAAAAAAATAAGAAAATCCTTACAAAATCCCAAAAAACTTTTTCAGTTATAGTTATAACAAGAAACTTTTCTTTTAAGTTCTTGAAAGTTTTATTGGCTTCATGTTTTGCATTGATATCGTTTTCTTTTGAGCTAATTCTTGTTAAACGAGTGTCATGTAACCGACCCGAAATAAATGAGGATAAGGGCAGGAGGATAATGATGATTAGGTACCGTTACTGAGATTTATTGAGCAGTGTGACAGACCAAGTAACTGAAAGATATTGTGCGAACCTATCTGTCCGTCCACTATTTGACCCCGTGGTGTTTGCACCCTTTGGAATCTCATTAAATAGTCATAATATCTAAATTGCTCATGAAAATAGATAGAACTGGAAAATAATTTCAAATAGTATAAATAGTAAAACAAAATTATTAGGCTGTCATGACGTTTCAAGAGAAAACCTGTAATTTTCTTTTAAAATTGGACAAAGTTAAACTAATCAAAATCCGAATAGAATTAATTTCCTAACTAATCAAAATCAAACGAATAGAATTAATTTCCTAAGTTACGAGGCAAAAATGACCAGGCAAACATATCGTTATAGGAGAAAATCGCCATTTGTCCTGAATCAATACATGCAAAAGCCTCCGACGATACCTATCAAATAATTATGTAAAAAAAAAAAACAAGTATTATTCGTTTGTAAGTCGGTTGGTATGTTGTCCTCCATTTCACGGGTATCACTCGGGCGCTCGCGCCGCGTAACTAATCGTCTTAATTCGGAACTTCAAAGCATTGCTGTGATTTTGTACGCTTGTCATAACCGAAAAAAATAACTTAACATACAATCTTTCAAAGTTTTTGGGTTCCTAGAACTTACGTTTTATAAGGAAGGCCTTAGGATCAATGAAACAGTTGATAAAAAAATCTTTACAGCCTGAAAATCAATGCTAAGCATTCTGGAGTTCCGGATGGCAATCATTACTAGCACTATTTATTACTAACAAAATGGATCCATGTTGTCTGAAAATAAATAATTAATAATTACTTACAACGTTATGACATGAAAGGAGAGCGATACGTTTTGTTATGGTTAAATCATAATTGCTTTCCATTGCAGAGAATATTACCTCCATGTAGTTACGTAAACGCTAGACATGGATAGCACGCAGTGAGCAAACCTACTGATCAATGCTTGTTTTCTATTCTACTCCTAGACCATTTAGTCTAGGTTGGTAAGTACATATTTCAAAGGAATCCTGTGGTCAACAGTAGAGGTTTACAAATCCTCCAGCTTTAATGACATACCATCGGCGCGAACAAAGTAATGGACCACTCGTTGACACGGCTTGTTTACTTATTTACACACCGTAAGTTGAAAAACCAGTCAAATGCCAGTCGTACGAGATCGCATCCCATATTTAGAAGAAAAAAAAAACGGCGCCCAATCCTAACTCAAAATAATTATTTCGAAATCAAAGGTCAACCTAACGCCTACGTCTTATTAAAATTGTAAGCTTTGGCTAACTGAAAGCATTTTGATTGATATCCCTTTTCAGGTTTTTTTTATAAATTGTACGTGAGGTGTGATGTGACGACGTGTGACGGACAGACATTCAGCGTCAATAAAACTGCAGGGTTAGTTCTGTTTTAGACTTTTAGCAGATTATGTTGCCTATTCTTTCCTCAATTTACTAAGTGGAAACGGATGTGTCGATATTTTTTTATCAATGCAACGTAATGGGATAAACAGTTTAAGCTTTTGGATAGCTATTTGGCAATCTGTTATCTACTTCGTTCACTTTTCATTCCATATCCAAAGTTTATTTGCTATCATGATTCTAGACATAAAGACATCACACTAAAAATTATTAGATATATGTAGTTTAAATTTCTCCAAGAATGTTATAGGTACATCCCTGATCACAGCGATCTCTGCCCTCAGGAGCGTTTACACTCCAAACACAATGTTTTAACGCGGCTCTAAACCACGGTGCACCGGTGAGCCGTCTGTCAGAAACGTCACGTCAAACATATCCTCAAGCCTGTCGCCCGGGGCGCAGGCAGGCATCACGCGATGTGTAACCCGGTTACGAGAACAACATTAACTCATACATTCTTTGCTTTGTTTTTGTTGTGGTCACATGTATGCGGTATGCCCTATGTATTTATGTTCGCCTGGTAATCCAAGATCATTTTTGCATGTAACTGGACATAGTCCAGCTAGCAAGTGATACTTGCTAGGGATTCGCAAAGAATCGATGATATTCGTTTTTAAACGTGGCGGAAGAAGTGCATATTCACAAGATTGGATTAACATAAAAGACGGTACCTACAGTATCTTTCAGTGTTTCAGAGCGGGCTTCTGTTAGTTTTAAAACTAACACAAAAGTAGCCTTCATTCACAGTACCCTGAGTCAATGTCCTATGAATAAAACCTAAGTAAAGCAAGGTAAGTTAGTTAACAATTAAGCAGAACCGTGCAGTTTGAACCCACCTTTGTGTATCGTGGGTCGGTTACCGGCCTGTGTCGGGAACAGCGAGTACAGCGGGAACCGGGCCACACCTGTGGAAGAAATATTTATTTTAACTACCGTACGTACTGTAGACCTTTGTTTGTTTTACAGTAATAATAAATTGAGTAGAACGTAATTAAGGCTTACTACAAAATAAGACAAACAAAGAAGTAATTCAAAAGTTTAATTTTTAATTAAATATAATTTTAGAATAGCTTTTTATCTTTTTATTACGGACTCTTCTAACGTTCTGTATCGTTCTCACATGTATGATTGATCTAATATTATTATATATTTTGCAACCTTATAGTAGGTAACAGGTATCTTGATTTAGAAGAGTGTCCGTGGAGTTTCTTGCCCGTTCTTCTCCATAGAGTACTTACCTACTACGCTTTGGACCCGGCAACTAGCTTCATCTTTCTGACTGACCGACCCCTTGACAATTCAAAAGTTTCGGTAATTGGTTTATTTGAAATAAATGCTTTATTTGAAATTAATTGTAGAATAGGTTGGTGTTAATAATATTACTAATTTTATGTTGTTTGTCATTCTTTGAATATTTATTCAAAAGATGGAAAATGTTAGGTTTCCCAGTTTCTTTCTCTTTGTATCTTGGATTTACAGCAAGTTCAGAAAGATGCTCCAAAGTGATGCAAAATATTTTGGGCTTAAGATAAAAATATTTCAATTCCAGTACCGAAGTTACTAGGCTGGCATACCTTGCTGGAGATCAGTGGGCGGGCGGGAGCGGGCGCCCCCCGCCGCCCCGCCCAGCATCGCCTCGCGTGTTGAACCACCTCACCACCTGTGGACATACCACCATATTATCACTATGTATACATTACAAAAAATATAACACGTAAGTAGGCATGGAAATATTGAAACAGTCACTATAATAATTAACAACAGAATCGGTGGTAATTAGTTAAAAATATCTGAAAGTTTCCTGTAAGTGTCAACTAGCCTAAAACTCTGAAGTACCTCCTACCTTTTTAAATTCTTTAGATACGTCATTGATTAGACACATGAAATAAAAGTTTTGTTTTAATGTTTTGACAACAATGCAACGCGAACTCGTAATTTTAACTTAGATGATTAACTGGGTTAAGTAAGTACTAGTAGACTGATTAAGGGGGATGTGCTAAGGTAGCCCGCGAAATTCAAATTTTCTTAAGTTTTTTGCAATTTGCAGGTCAGTAACAGGTTATATGTTGATCTAAATATGATTCGCGGCCGTATCAAATATGGCTTTACAAAATTATAATCATTAGAATCAGCGTTACAACTGTCTAAGGTCATAAAATCCTACTGAATGCTTACTTCAGAAATAGTCATTCAATAGGATTTTTAGAAAAGAGTTAGTTGTATTGCCGATTCTAATGATTATAATTCTGTAAAGCCATATCTGTTACGGCCGTGAATCATATTTAGATCAACATATTACAACGCTGACCTGCAAATTGCAAAAAATGTAATAAAATTTTAATTTCGCGGGCTACCTTAGCGCATCCCCCTATAAGTATATATAATATTTTGTTTCACGAAAATAGAACTCGAATCAATCGTTTATTAAAAACGAATTTAATTAAGACGCTTCTGTAACACTACCTAACTTGATAAATTGTAAACAAACTGTTATAAATTATTAAAATGCCTAATTTAGCAGTTAGCACAGTCTTCAATTCATCATTGAGTGCCAAGAAAGAATACTAGTTTACATTGAGAACTTTATTTTAATGTATAATGGATACTCTATTGATATCTGTTGCCTTGGTAAACCGAATCTTCTTTCACTTTCAAATCTTTATGCATCAATTCGGAAGATGTGCGCATAATAATAAAGCTGGAAGTTAAATAAATACGTAAGCTAATTTCATTATTTTATATTTTTTATGCGAGTAGGTAGTTTAGATAATTAATTCAGATTTGGGTTTTTGCAAAGGTACATTTAGGTTTTCTCTCGTGCCATTCAATCAACTCAAATTAATTTAGCATTTAGAAAATACGTGTATTTAGATGATTAAGCAAACATAAATACCCCGAAAAAGAAAAGAACGTTACAGAAGACTTGAAGTAGGGATAGTTCTCTTTTGGTCAGATAATTCTATATGGATGATAGATAATATTGAAGGTAAGCAGGTGAATGAAAGAAACTACTTATAAAGTTGTAATGCTTTTTTAGATAATGCAAAAAAATGCAAGCAATAAATAAATAACCAACCATATTTGGTCAGGTCGTCCGCGTCGCCATAACCATCAGAGCACGATATACCAGAACCACAGTAACGATAAGAGGTAGCAATTTGGCGGTCGCTGATCGGTATGACGTCAAAGATCGGGCAACACCAACACTGACGCGGCGAGAACAGTGAATAGAAAGTGTTAAATCACCTTAATTTTTTTTGCTGCCTTTCGAGACAGTTGGACTAGGAGTTCAGGAGAAAAAGGTGGTTGGCAATCAAATTTATTACGAAATTTTTGATGAATGTTGAGTCAGAGGCGGAGGCGACAGTTATTCATAAAAAACAACATTGTCTATCCAAACGTCGCCGTCGTGCGAAGGATTTAATACTATTTAGTTTTAGATGAAATGACCCAGTATACTAGGTTGGTAGCATTTGTTAGGTTAGACTAATTGCCTTGCCAGTAGGCCTTTCGTGGCTCTTCGTCTGCTGGATTTTGTAGTTCAAACGATTTGAGCTCAGCTTTACGTCAAATCCGTATCGTCTATCTACCTATCTATGTGATATTACCAGTGTGGGCATGAAAAGCTTGTTTAAACAATGCGAGGGGAGCCGCGCCCACCGCTAGTTTTATTTAAAACAAATATCATACTATTGAGGCACAAAGTTTTTTTTATAATCGCTCGTAGTTTTGATTAGACGATAACGGTGACGGTCACGGTCTGATGCAGCTATGTGATCTACTGATACATTAGCCTAACAAAACTTAATATTTCCATCACCCATTCAAAATAACCTAAAACTAAAACCATTCCTTTCCACATAAAATACAATAAGCTCAACAAAAACACGATAATAATTTATCATTTTCCGCTCAATTTTACACAGTCGCTCGTTAAGCGATAATAAGAGGTGTTTCTCTTAACATTCTTCTTCAAAACAAAGTAATCCATTGTGAGTAGTTTTGAAGCAATTAAATTATCATTTAATAAGGAGAGACTCGCCTAGCGGAACAAAACTACGCGGACATAGAGTAGGAGGAAATGGAGTGATAAACGACGCACAAACGACGTTAACAGTACCGCTGACTGCACGAATATCGCAAAAAATTTGGCATTTGAAACCACCGTGAAAATTGCTGTGAATTTTCCGGAATAAAACTACATTTGTTTGACCTAATCTTACCTGCCCATAACCATTCTACAAAACTTACAAGACACTTTTCAACTGCAAACATTTTCGGGTTTGGTTATAAGTTATTTGATTTTAATAATGTTAATATGTATCAATCAAGATACTTTTTAGGGTTCCGTACACAAAGGGTAAAACGGGAACCCTATTACTAAGGCTCCGCCGTCTGTCTGTCTGTCTGTCCGGCTGTCACCAGGCTGTATCTCATGATCCGTGATAGCTAGACAGTTGAAATTTTCACAGACGATGTATTTCTGTTGCTGCTATAGCAACAAATACTAAAACCAGAATAACATAAATATTTAAGGGGGCTCCCATACAACAAACGTGATTTTTTTGGTGGTTTTTGCTCGATATTGAAAACGGTAACAGGTAGAGAAATATTCACAGAATATTTAGTTATATATTCACTTTAAAAATCAAAAATTAAATTAAAACAAATGTTTAAGGGGGCCTCCCATACAACAAACGTGATTTTTTTGCCGTTTTTCTAGGTAAGGAACCCTTCGTGCGCGAGTCCGACTCGCACTTGGCCGGTTTTTTTTCATAAATGTAGGTAGGTATCGCATTTTAGACAATCACTAACTTTGCGTACCTACTTATTTTTTTTTCTCCACAAAGCTCAGCGCTCCACTTACTAATTACTCCGTGGACTCCCAGATACTATGGGAAAGTAACGGTGCTTGTATGAAATATTAGAATTATGTTGTTGTAAAATGTTTCCACTAATTATCATATTAAGTGGATATTGCCAAGATGTATCGTGGCAGTTCGGCGAGCCGCCCACTGCGGTATGCCACGAACACATAAAGTTGCACAAAATTATGTAATACTTACAGTAATTACGACTATGTTGTTCTTGACATACCGAGACAGTAAAATATTGCAAGATGTAGATTAATCTAGTAAATGCATGCTAATTCTAAAGCAGTATTTCAGCGCGGCTTACGTGAATGAAAATGTCTCGTGGATAACAGCATTGAAGAACATTTTATAACTAAGTCGATAAGTTTCGTGATAGCGCAAAAAAGTCCTCAAACAAGCGATATATTCAAATGTTCTGGTCAGTTTCAGCTAACCATCCGGAAAAACGCATCCCGCTACAAATTTCTCGAAGTTTATCAAACAACGCTAATAAACTAAACAAGGTTCTATTAACAAGAAACGATTGTTAACTCGTGAACGTAACAAAAAAAAACGGATCAAAAGAACGAATCATTCGAAATTGTGAAATAAGAAAAACACGGACGTCCTTCGTTGAACAGACGGCCGGGACGCGGACGGCTGGACGGGCCGAGAAAAAAAACGTAACAAAAAACTGGTGTCCTATTAAACAGTGAGAGATGCAGAGAATAAATTATGCTAACCCATTTGAAAAGTTAAGGGCATCGCATAAAAGGCCGGTATTAGGACCTTCCCAGAATAGCGGCGCAATTCTCGAAGCGGCATTAGAATACCATTTTAGAATACTTAGTTCGTGAAGTTAATTTAAGTGTTCGTGTCTCTGTTTAGAGCCGTGTGCGCATTTCATTCGGAGATCTGTCACGAGTGGCGAGATCTTGCAACACTTCGCGCCTGAAAACTGGCGTCAGCCTGTTTTTACGCCAGAATTGGAAGTTGAAAGTGTATTATTATTTTATCTGTATTTATTATTATCTTCTTAGTTAATTTCCTGCTCTAGGAATCGTACTGGTACCTACTAAGCTACTTCATCTTCCTATCCAACCTATTTATACTAAAAGAACAAAACTTATTCGCTAACAAAGTGGGGCCTCCCTGAGCTTAACAGATTTGTGCCGTAATTTTAAAAGCCTTCAGACAAAGTTCACGCGTGAACGAACTGAATCACAATGAGATCGCTTTTCAGAAATATTCCTAAAGGTATTTTCTAATTTCCTGACCGTATAGGAACCAAAAGCTAAGGATCCTCTCAAAAAGAGATTTAAATATTAATTGAGGACTTTGTGTTGTAGACGCGATAAATAGGTATAAAGATTGACCACAGCGTGATCTTAAGATAACTCCTTGATTGATCGTGCATGGTCGCTGCGGATACGATTACATCTCTAAAGTTCAAAAATTAAAGAAACGGTATAAAATCACACCATTATTATTGCAGAAAATTGGAAACAGAGACCATAATCTTGATATCTTCAGCGAAATCTTCAAACAGTCTAGTTATAATTTGGACAGCTCTGCGTATTCGGTATCGCACAATCAATTATAATTCTCACAAGATCTCCACGCGATCGATCGCACGATATTATCGCGTGTGGGTTTATGCACTAATGAATTATATGAAGGGCAACACTATTGTGAAAACAAATAATCTACAGCAAATATAATCGTAAGCAGCTTTGGATTACTTTCGAATCATCTGATAGATAAATTTGGAAGAGGATTTATTTATTCCGGTAGGAATATTTGGTTTCGTTCAGTGTCACCACGGTAATCGAGAAAGATGATAATTATGCATTACGCGTGAATTCTGCTAGTCATCTTTCCATCACAAGAATTTATTCGCAACTCAACACCTGCGAACCAAGGTGGTCCATTCATAACTGAAGAGGTCACGTAAGACAGATTAAATTAACAAAACTGGCAATAAAATGTTTAGTGCGTATACCGTAATTCTCGTTTATTTCTCGAGACAATGGAATAAACAATAGGCTCTAATAAACGGTGACCAGGAGGCCAGGAGAGGTGAAGATGTGAGCGAATGCAAATGCGTGCGGTCTAGCGCGGTCGGAGTGCCTCGTAAATGTTCAAAAGCCTTTTCTTCGATGACAAAGAACTTCTCCTCACTCACTGTAAGTATTGGATTAGTCGACAGCTTACCAGCGGTGCAACTATGAACTTGATTTATTTAGCACCTACGTGAAAGTAGGTGTAGTTTTCCACATAATTTCTTAGAAAACTATCACTTATTTACTCTATTTTCTTCGGTAACTACTGTAAGGATAAGGCACTTAAAATCAGTTTGAATTAATTGCAGAAATCACACGAAAAACTAGGAAATTCCGCAAAAATCAGGCCTCGACGAGTAAGTACAAGTAGTCTCGAAATAAATGCAGTTCCATTACACACTTGCCGAGGCACAAACATAAAGCGAACTCATTTTAATTACAGCCAGCAACGCGGAGGATATCCCGGGAATGTGCCCTTTATTACTGAGGGCCGGAACGAAAATCATAAAGACTACACGGACGGTAAAATTTACAGGCAAAAATTACGTCAACTATTCTGCAGGTTCTACGATGAACAAAAAATAAATAAAACATCTCGTAGGCAGGTACCATTTTCCAATAGTTTTTCCTTCTTTTTTCATAAGTGCAAATGACAAGTCCTCTCCGCAGTTCGGAATAACGAAAGCATCTCTTTGGCAGCAAAGAGAAAATGCTTGGATAGCTGCAAAAATTGGAAATATTTCCATCGCAAACTGTGTTTACCTTTTGTCACTCGACAAAGTTTAAGTTATGTCTGCGTATGAATGAATGTTGTTTATAAGCCTTTTAATACATTACAACTGGGTGGTAATATTTATGTATGCATGTATTTTGTCACGTAAGTACAGCCTAAATGACTGGACCAAATTGGTGTACCGTTGAATTCATCTGCAACAACGAATACCTATACTCCATAGGTTTAGGTAGTTAAATAAAGGTAAACAAAACATAAAAAGGGTTTTTATAGATGACACTTTCTTGTTTAAAAATACGTTGTAACTTACAACCATTTTTTTATTATTATTATGAAAGTTTCTTGTTTTACTACTGTATGTTAAACTTTATCATTCATTCTTATAATACTCTTCGTAGATGTAATTGCTTGAGCACAATTATTTAGTTAGATTTATATATTACTATATTATTTTGTAATCTGTCTATTGTAAAGAGCCCAAAAAGACATGTTCTCTAAACGTGAACGAAATAAAACGTTGCTAAATTAAAGAGTACAACTGTGACGTAGTATACCAACTGAAGTGCCAGGTATTTCGTTTAGTCGGTTACTTGACAGCTCTCTCGTCACGTGGGTTTTTTTGTTTACCTTTATTTAACTACCTAAACCAACGGAATATAGTTACATTTTGGATACCAATTTTAGAATACGTGCTTAATTATATTTTTAAATTGAATGTTTTTAATTTATATCCGTGGCTGATAACAGCCGCACGGCTCGAGGGACGGTTAAGCTACGCTAACCGCGGTCAATTCGTGGATGGATGGCCATCCTTTACATGTCTAGACCTCTCCGTGCCTCGGAAAGCACGTTAAGCTGTTGGTCCCGGCTGTCACTGATAGATCTTTGACAGTTGTTACGGGTAGTCAGAATCCCAAAAGTCTGACGACCACCAAGGGTTTTTTTTTTGTTCAAATTTAAATAATTTATTATCTCATCACAAACAATGACATAACAAACATAATTATATTAAAACAAGCTTAGGACGTACGTGACAAAGTATTATATGTAAGAGACTGGTGTCTGCACTAGGAAAACCTGTAGCAGATCACCAGGGTCCCACCAGACGGAGAGTAAACATAACTTTAGTTACAGTAAATGTCAAGCTGAGCCTAAACAATGTAAAAAAAATTTAAATCAAAACTAAAACTAAGTGAAAAACCGGCCAAGTGCGAGTCGGACTCGCGCACGAAGGGTTCCGTACCATTATCTATAAAAACGGCAAAAAATCGTGTTTGTTGTATGGGAGCCCCCCTTAAATATTTGTTTTATTTTAATTGAATTATTGATTTTTAAAGTGAATATATACTTAACTAAATATTCTGTGAATATTTCAAGTGTCTACCTGTTACCGTTATCAATATGGAGAAAAACCCGTTTGTTGTATGGGAGCCCCATTAAATATTTATGTTATTCTGGTTTTTAGTATTTGTTGCTATAGCGGCAACAGAAATAAATCATCTGTGAAAATTTCAACTGTCTAGCTATCACGGATCATGAGATACAGCCTGGTGACAGACGGACGGACAGACAGACAGACAGACAGACAGACGGCGGAGCCTTAGTAATAGGGTTCCCGTTTTACCCTTTGGGTACGGAACCCTAGAAACAAAAAACTATTAAACACAACAAATACAGAAGTGGAAACATTAATGAAATGTTAAGGGTTACCGTTGTTACCCAGTAACCGGGTTGTGGAGGTCAGGTAGGCAGTCGCTCCATGTAAAATACTGGTATTCACCTACATGCAGTTAGACTGGAAGCCAACCATAACATATTGGGAAAAGGCTAGGAAGATTAATTCACGTTGTCGTTAAGTTAGTTTTTCATATAATAAAAGATTCCCAGTATGGGGCCTGTTTGAAGAGCTTTCGTGGAAGTAGTGGCGTTATCAGGCCGTTATTAAAAGTTTGTTAGCTCTCAAATATGTGTAGACACTGTAACTAAACAGGATAAGGCAAGCATTGAACAAACTTTTAACCTTCCTTTAGAGACCATGCTCGAAGCAATTTGCGGAGATTATGTGCTTTAGGAGTTTAATAAGCTTTGTTATCACAGCAAAATTACAAAAAAAACACTGATATAGGTACACGGATCTTTTGGCGCTCGAATGAAGGCCCCCGCAGACAGGTGCGACGCAACAACGCGACGGAGTGTCATGAAGACTTCATGGAAAGGGTAAAAGTGCACGTCGCGCAGACTGTCGCGCCCGTCTATACGAGCTTTGACGCTGACATGGGGGCGCTGTTGCTAAACATTTGTTTTTTGCAAATTGCAATTGCTTTGTGAAACGTCACTTCAAAAAACTTTCCGACTTTGGCCACGCGCCAAAATAACTTAATAGCGCTTAAATACCTTCTACCGAATGGTTTCTTTCCGATTTGTTATAACTTCCATTATATACGCAATTAACAACGCACGATGACATAAACACCAGGGAAGCATGAAACTCATAAAAGCTTTTATTAATATCGTAATACCGAAAATCGATTAATACGGCAATACAAATTGCGGGAGATGTCTCTCCGGGGTTGCTATGCGACCCCTACGGGCCCCACGTCCAACCCCTGTGGCACCCCTGTCCAAGCGAACATTATTTATTTGTTTATTTCTCAGAGTACTTAGAAATATCGTAACTTTATTGTATTTGTGATCGTTTTATGGCAAAACACTACTTGAGTAGGAGGATTTTGAGCAAAATATTGTCGTCTATCTATAGGTAGTTAGTTAATGGATATTAGTCAGCTGGTTCAATTCAAAGCCCACGTGCACCATAGACTGTTTAAGGCGGAGATTTCTTGAAAATTGTCAAAAAGGTGGTTTTTTAAAGCAGTGTAGTAACTCTTAAACCGTAAATATTTTTTCAAAAACAAAAACAGTTCTTACTTATGATATTTTCAAGTCTTTTGTGCATACGGTGATGGATCTCAAAACATAATTTAATACATCAAAGAAATCTTCAAAGACAACTCTTAATTATTTTTAAAAGCAGTTTATCCCCTCGTTAACAGTTATAATTATAATTAAAAGTGCCTATACCATAAAATTGCAAATGTCAAACTGCATCCGGTGATGGATTAATTTTTATTAATTAGTTAATATCTAATTTTATACGATTTTATTTGCATTTTTACGCCATACGTTGTGTCATCGCGCATCCCTTTCTTTTGTATGCAATCTGACAGTGACAGCGGTTTACCTGTTGTCAGCGCCTTAATACTTTTATCGCTAAACGTATTTATAACATAGCTCCGTTTCTGACAATCGTTTGAAAATGCCATCAGAGACAGAAATGCTCTAAATATGTTTAGCGCTGAACGCATTTAATGACTTGAGTTACAAGCGGGTCCTAGAGTTACACTGAGTAACACATTACAAAAGGCATAAGTAACTGGCAAGACGATGGGTTTAGAGGAGAACTGAGAATTGTTTTAGATGGGTAATGAATACCTACATTCTGCAGGGAGTTCTAGTAAGACAAAATCTATCAACCTACATTTGTTTATTCACTGCAGCTATTCTAAAAGACATGTGATCTTCGCTTCAAAGCATGCCTGTGTATCCGTCTTTCCTTTATTTCTTCACAATTTATTTTTCCAAGTTCGTTGCAGATTCCAAACACGACTCTTCCAGACGTCGAGCGTCATCGCTCAGTGTTATCGTTAGTCAAAGAACGCTGTTTTCGGGTTATCCTCGTACTTATACGGTGTTGTGTGGTCACAAAGTGGTAAAAATATTACTTACTAAATATTAAGAACCTACTATATTGTGTGGCTACCACTACTAGCTACATAAGTCAAACCGTGAAAGGTAGATAGACAGTGATATACTAGCTGTCGCCCGCGGCTGCGCCCGCGTGGTATTTAATAAAATAAGCTATTTATAATAACTTGCTTTCTGCCAGTGAAAGTCCCGTCAAAATTAGTCCAGCCGCTTCGGAGATTAGACTGAACAAACAGACAGAGGGTAATTTAGAGATATAATAAGTAGTATTTCCGTACTTGAAACTGAATTGCTCCCAGTCTTTACGTTTGCGCTTTGAATCAACATGATCGAAAATCCGAATATATCACAAAACACCTCACTGCAGAGACAGATCAATCTCGCGTGACATAATATCACATGAACGAGTATCGAAACTAGAGTCATCATCACAGGCGCGCTCTCAATTGTGACGCGCCGCGCCGTTTAACCTCAATTGGTTAATTCACACTTTGCTTAGCGTCAATTAAATATAATTACTTGATTATACCCGGGGTGGCTCGTCATTGTTATACTTGCTTTACACGCGGTGGCAGTTCTCAATTGTTCCATTCTTTTAATATTTGAACTCTCTTTTCAGGAAGCCACAAGAACCCTGAATAGATTTGGTGTCAACAAAAAATTACTAGGTGGGTCACGATTACCAGAACTGAGGGATCGATGGATTTATCTCTTCCCAATAGATAGATAAGTATAATATGAACTACGTTTTGGACCTCATCGGCCTAGCCTTTTCCTAAGGCCCTTTGTACACGGCACGGTTTCTTTACGGTACGGCGTATGAACCACGCCGTAGAAAAAACGTCTCTGTCAACAAGCTTCCATAGTGATCCATACAACACTGACGACCGTGCCTTCACACGGCGAATAAACCGTAGTTTTTCACGGCAAGAAAAGCGTGTGAACAAAGAGCCTAAAGGCGAACGAACAAGAACACGGTGCAGACGATTATCGAACACTTTGTTCGCATGTGCGTACTTACCACTAACGAACACCAAACACTATGTTCGTCAAAAATTTTCGTGGCGATCCATTTTAGTTTTTCTGTGTGGACAGTGTATGGTGTTCGTGTTCGCTTTGCTCATTTACGTCCACACGTACGAACCAAATGTTCCGTCTTCCATGTCCGTATTGACTATGTTTTATTCGTTCGGGCGTACACGCCTCGAGAGTTAAAAAAAAACGTTGTTAAGTTTTCAACCTGTGATGGTGATATTTGACGGAGATGACAAGATGAGCTATGAAAATGCCGTATCCAGACTGAATAAAGAATGATAATTGCGTACATTAACAGGAGGTACAGAAAAACACTTTATGCGTAGAGGTAAAGATTCCCCTCCGAACGTCGTTGCTTTCGTCAATGATGTTATAAATGACGAAAGAGAGGCAAGCAAACTAAGAACTCTAGTATCACATGTATCAGCAGTTTTGAAACAGTCATCCTAAGTTCCCATTGTGTGGCACCACAAACATTTTAACTGCACTCGAGGAGAAAAGTTACAGTTCAACAATAACGGAATATATGAGCGTGACTCAGCGGAACCAAGTTTAAGTCAACGCAGTCAGCAACTTTACGAATACTTGACAAGTATTTATTAACTTAAAAGTGCGGTGTAAGTTATAACAATAGGTGAATAGTTAGGGCATTTAGGTGTTATTCAACTTATAATATTGGTTAGGTACATGGTAGGTCTTAACTTGAATTAAATTATTAGGGTGGATTGATATTTAGAAATTTTCAAAATATCCTATAGGTTGAACAGCCAGAGATGGAACGAAATCAACCTTTGTAAAGACACACTACTTACTTTGTAAAGACAGACAAGCAATCAAGTACGCAATATACCGAAGTTAAACCTAAAACCCTCTGTCAGGGTTGCGAGTTTGTCCGAAAGGGATATCGTGGCCCTGGCACACAGGCATCTGAAGGAACACGGGTGGGTTTTAGTCAGTAAAAGTCTGAAACGCCTTCCATCTCCGCCCAGAGCGGGAGAAGTTATTTGATAATATCCAACCCAAAAAAAAAAACCTAAACCTCTAGCGATGATTTTTTGGTCACTAGATAAAAACTTTAAAAAACAGACTAAATACGGCGAGTGATGGAAATAATCAGCAGGATATTTAAAAAAATGTGTGCTGTCGGGGACCCGCGCCAGGAACTAAGTTCCTAACGCGATACTCGCAAGCACGCACACACTCGTCTATAATAGAAAGAGACAGACAGAGAGAGAGAAAGTCGCATGGAGGGGGCATAATATTTTCTCCTTACGTGACGATTTGTACTAGTCAACTCCTACCGCAAACCGCGCAAAAAAGACCTTTTAGATAGCCAGATGATAACAGGAAATCTTTGTAAAAAATTGCAAAAATCGTAGTCTTATTGGAATCAGACATTCAGCGTCTTTCAGAAACGACTCGGCACTTAGACATAGTAGTTTCGAGAGTAGGTAATATCTAAGGATTTAGGTCCAATATAGCATCTTTAAGACTACCTAAGACCTGCACATGACATTAGGAAGCTGATATGAAAGGAGAAACTTGAAATATCGAGATTGAATATATAAGCTAGTGGTGGCTGATGGAAGTTAGGTGTATGAATGAAAGGGAATGTGTAGATAGAGATATATTATGTGTGGCTATGACATTTGAGAACATGATTGTTGTATAGTTTGTTATTCACAATCAGTGATTATAATCGGAGAACGCTCTAACCCCAAATAAATTTATAAAGTAGAAGATGGTACTCAATACTCAATACTTTTATTGCATTCCACATGTAGATATTCTTAGGTGGTAAACTTATAGCAGTATTGTCTCTCCTTCTCCCTTTAATCCATCCAAAGGTTGTCTGTAAAAGATCGCTTTAAGCGATAAGACCGCCCATTGTGTCACCCTGTGTAAAATTTCAACATTTATATCTGTAACTTTTATGGTGTACATAATAAAGAGTATTCTATTCTATTCTATTCTAGATCATATGGACCCTGTCGGACACAGCAAAATAAGTGAGTTAGGAGAGAGGAAGCATTTGTTATTATACAAACATTACTTAGCAAAACAACTGTATTAAAATAATGATGTAGGTATTTTGCAAGATACATAAAATATAAACAGGTTAAGAGATGTAGGTACTATTAATTAATAAAAACAAGTAAAATTTAAAGTTATGACTTTATTTAGTCTATCACTTAGATACTCGTTTATCGAGTAGTAGCTTTTACTTCGCAAAAAATCTCTAAGTTCCTTCAAAAATATGTTAATTTTCTCTTCTTTTTTTATTGTTGCGGGTATTTTATTACATAATTAATGGACATTACTTATGGGCTTGTAGAGTGCATTTTCAATCGAGAACTTGGTAAGTTTAGCCTAGATCGGTGTCTGAGTAGATAGCGTGTCTGAATGTCTTCACGTTTTTAATAAAATTCTTGATGTTTCCGCACGAATTTGCATGTTTCCAAAATGTATATGGAAGGGTTAAAATATTATGTTTTTGAAAGAAAGGTTTACAACTATCTGTTTGCTCAATGTTTATGGTGATAGCGATAAAGTAATTATATAGATTATTGATTAATACACGGATAACTGGCTTTTTTAATCTTATAGATATTCTTCGTTAATATTGAAATACCAGTATACCTAGGAGCTAATAACATAACCTCTCCAATACAAGACAAACAAAGTTATAAATCAATATTTTGGCAATTTAGCTGGCTCTGTGTGCATTTCCAGAATTCACAAAATTGCACAAAAATATGCGCCAGCCATTCCTGTTACAACAAAAATAACTAATAGGTACAATGTATGTTATTTATTATTTCACGGATACATACGCGCTGGTTACGTTACGACTAACAATAATATTTATTTATCGCTTTCCCGGAACCGGTGATAACGGTTATCAGGCAGGGCTGCCACGTGCCTATCATTATGCTTTTATTTATTAGGTATGTTAAAACAATTTAAATGGACTACGATAGATAAGAAACTGTTTCTTCTTCCAGTTTGCGATGGCTGGTGTAAGTGACAGTAGTACTTTTTATCCTGGCTTTTTATGTTATTTGGTAAATCACAGGCTTTTATTTAATTTCGTAATTTTTGTGTGGTATTTATATATTCTTAACTAATAATAATTTAGCCCTCCAGTATGTAAGAAAGAAGAAAAGAAAGAAAAATAATTTTATTTATTTTATGTAGGACCCTGAAATTACTTTCATGTCGATGAGCCACTTCATGTACCTACAAAATCCTAAAATTCAAAAACATTGTCCAACTGAATGGTTAGTAAGTGATTGTCTAAGAAGTCGCAGCAGCCCTAGTTGATAACGGCCATAAAACGTTCCACAGTGACGGACAGCCCTGCGGTGATAGTATCGCAGTATAATATTTAAGTGAGTCGAACGCGTGACACTCGAGAACGCGCCCGAGTATCAGAATATACCACGAATTTCCACTAATAGCCATCAAGTTTACAAAATGGAGTGCTAAGAAGTAAAATACGCTCAGAAATAGAAGCCCGGGGAGGAACAGGTTTTTGGAGGAACTAATACGATATATATATATCGACGGCATGGTTGGCGCAGTGGTTAAGTGATTGACTGCTGCGCTGTGTGTCGCGGGTTCGATTCCCGCACGGAACAAATATTTGTATTACCTACAAGTAGTTGTTCCGAGTCTGGCTGTTTGTGTATGTGAGTTTAAATGTTTGTAAACGCACCCACGATACAGGAGAAATTCCTAGTGTGGGGCAACGTTTAAAAAAAAAAAAATTAACTGCGAGTGCGATCACCAATATCTACATAATTATTATTTTGTCAAGTGCGGTGACTCACAATTTGCAACTGTTCATTGCAATAACACCGGTCCATGCGAAAGCCTAAATATTATATGACACACGGGATAGGTACCATACGTTTACTATGTAGCTAAAACCCGTCCTTGCGGTACCTACCTGCGGTATTCTTTTAAAATATTCAGAAGTAGAAATCAAGTGTGTGTTGATTGCGGCCGAATGACGACTGTCACGGTGGACTATGCAATGAGCATGCAGTGTTTCTGCATTGTTCTGAGAGTTAGCGCTCCATTTATTCGTACTCTGTACTCACTCTACTGCTATAGGTACTTAGATACGTGAGTATTAACGAAAATATCAACTTGCAAGCTTATAATTAAATCGTGGCAGAAAGTTCCATTGCAGCAGGCTTAGCACGAGAACTTTAGTGAAGTGTTTTGTCGACGGAAGAGTAGACAAAAATGACGTTTCCGTGTGTCTGTTGAGAGTTTTCTATCGAGAAATTTAGACAAGCGATTTCTATTCTACAGTAGAGTAAAAATAGGTAGCGTCATGCTAAGCCTGCTGATGTGATTTACTCGATACTGAATCGTATTTCAATTGCTAATGAAAAGCTACCTATGGTCATTTTATTATGGAACATAATATGGGCACGTTTCACGTGAATTCACGTGATCCAGAGTAACTAACGCTGGTAGCACACCTCCACTCAAATCCGATTCGAGTAGCGGAACATAACGCGAACCAGTACAACTGAACTACTGCGGATTAGCTGCTATGGTTTCGCGGCGAAGGTGTGCTATCAGCGTAAATGTTCATGTTTACTTTATTATTTACGACAAACGTTGCTGTCACTTGCTTTTCACATCGCATCGATCATCATTACGATAATTAAAGAATTCGTTGGAATTTGCGCTTCTGTTTTCAGAAATATAGGTAAGTACTGTCATCATTCTTTAAAAGTGATCAGTCTTAACATATTCTTATTGATTAAGAAGACTAGTAGGTCTACTTCCTTTTTCCGCCATCTTTTAATATCTTTTTGCCAGCTGAAGTAGGAAACTCATTTCCTTTCAGTAGACTCTAGGCACAAAACGTCTACCGAATACACTACCAGAGACGAAGTATACCTCTGTATGTATCTGTGAGCCTAGTAGTAGATATAGCTAAGCACCGGCGAGACACGAGCGAAAGTCCCTCGCTACGCTATAATTCAAATACCTACCTACGCTACTGGGAGTACGGTCAGCAGATTAAGTTTGCTTTGATGTTTCAATTCACTAATAGGTTGGTTTCTTCTTGTTTAAAATGCTATAAAATAATTTTTTGATGTGCTCACACAGAAAGCGAGAGTAAATCTCGCTTTCTGTGGGAGTGATTTCGCTGACAGCTTGAGCATGGAATAAGTAAGTACTTTTTAATAGCATGGAATTAGTAAGTACTATATTAATTGTAAGTAGAGGGGATCGAACTTCGAACAGCGGCGACTACTATTACGGTCAGTGCTTTGCATTACCTGACCTCTCTTACAAAGAAGAAGAGGCGAAAAGAGGTCAGGTTATGCAGAGCACTGACTGTACCTAATGAAATGAAATAAAATCGTTGATTCTGTAAATAGGATATCGGAATCACTTTTGCACGTCATATTAAATAATAGAAATAAAAAATAAGCTAGATGTAGTCGACATTTCCTATCTGACTCCTGAGAAGAAATGGCGAAACATCAAAGTCTCTTAAAGTCCAGACATAATCTTGGTCAGATCATGTGAGGTGAGGATCATGTAGATCCGTGTCTGAAATGGTATTTTCAGGAAAGAACCACACAAATTTGAGTGGACCTGCCTGTCCAATCAGTGCAAGCATTTGTCAGTAATCGTGCAGCTCTACTCAACACATAAGGAGATTAACGACTCGACGAATAATACCAAAGAAAGGACATTTGGGTAGGCCGCATAAAGTGCTCAAAATGCCAAACTATCATTAAAACTGACTGAGAAAAAGAAAAAAAAAACAGGAAAATATTTAAAGAAAAAAAAAATTACCCACATAGTGCTCACATTCATAATAAATTAAAGTATACCTAATACTTTTCAAAGTAAATATTCATGTAATTTTGTAATATTTATATAATGTCAATAGACAATATGTTTAATGAATTCAATACAAATAATGAATTCCTAATTCGAATAAATATTTAAGTATTTAGCTTTTTGAGTCTTGTGGTTAATTTCTGTCGCTGCTCAGTTGCTTTTTAACAAGGTGAGATGTCAGATGTTACACATCTTATGCGACTACGGCTGGCTTTTTTTTTTAAGGTTTGATTTTCAACGTGACAAAAATACCAAACTTTAGACGTTCACGATTTAACATTTCAAGTAAAGTTAACCTTCAAGACAGTAGACATGTACTACTTACAATCTGTATAGTAGTTTAAAATTTTCCAATAAGTAATAATATGGAGTAGAGTAAAGGAACACAACCAGCTATAACATGTAAATAATAATTGTATACTGTTCTTCCTAAGGGCATAACATTTACTCTAATAAACTTATTTTCTATTTGAAACTACTAAATACGATTATCCGTCTTTTTGTAATAATCATAAACGTAAGCAGAACATATTATACGAGTCAATAATTCTAGATAGAAATTATAGTTTTATTAAAATAGTTACAGTATCGATGAAAACTAACGATGCTTCTGGCAGGAGAACCGGAAAGTAATGTGACTACTGATTATCTGATCCTAGCTCAGCAATTTAATATTATCACCAGCTTTACTCGACATAGGATCAGATTATTAAAAAAAATAACGACTCTTTCTCATTAGCCAAAACTTAATCCGTAAAAACATTTTTTTTTTTTTTATTAATTTTACGAGAAACCTCTTTGAACTAATAAATTCGTGTGAAAATGTCGCAATTACACTTAGCCTACAACTCTAGCTACTACGATAAAGGGGGAAATAAAAATAAGAGTTTGTGTGCAAACGTTACCGCCTCCCCGCGTAGTTTTTCAGCGCAGTGAGAGTGGAGTGGGATTATACATAATTGTGTGTTTATTTAGGGTTTCCTGCCAGACGCTGCCTGCCTACTACTGTGCGCCTATGCCGCCCTAGTACTCGCTCACGTAATTATATCTGGTGGGGCTCTCCCCTTGCCGTTTGCCGTACGTATGGCACTTTATTATGTTGTTGTTTGTTACGCCTTAGGTATTGTCTGGATATTTCCTGGAACATCTCAACGTAATAACATGTCATAATTTTGTAAATAGTACAATAGTACGTTAACGTCAAAAGTTTATGCGAATGAATAAGGAAGGATTAGGATGATTTTCACATAAAAGATGAAAAACAGATCACTTAAGATTTCCACCTCCAAAGAAGAGACATGTCCGTATACTAAACTTTAAAAGTTTTATCTACCTACAGCAACTGATTAGTAATGGAATCCCACTTTAAATCAATGTAAAGAAAGTATAAGCCCTTAAAACTCAGGGGCCCAAGAGCGCTGCCTTGTGAAACTCCTTTACGCATTTACTCAATGCGCTCGGCCCGGCAATTAGTGCAGTTGCGTTTTGAACTTTCAACGTATTAAAACTATTACAAATATATTATCTTGGTCGTTACCAAGATATATTTGTATAATTTTTGCAAATAATCCGAACGGAACGAGCGCAGTTACTGTGCTTTCGTAAGTTAAATGCCTTTATTAGCTCCTTTAGTATCAAAGTTGCAAATTCAAATAGCTACGATGTGAATGAAGAATGTCATCCTTATTCCTACGGAATAGAAGTCAAAATTAATGGAACGGACTGTAAAAAATGATTATTTTAATTTCTAATCTTATTTCAAATGGAGTATATATATATATATCTTTTTTTTTTGTAAAATAATCACATATTTTTCACTGTTTGTTTATAAATCAAACAAAACTGTTAATAAATAAATAAAATATGTAAAAGCGGGAAAACCGAAATACCCTATACGGCCACAAAAACATCGTAGCAACATACATAATCAATTATTTATTGATTTATAAGTGATAAGCAATACAAAACAATAATAACGTTAATAACCAAGCAATTCGTAGAAGCGATCTATTCAATTGGGTCGATAGTGGCGACAATTTATTATTATCGTGTCGTATCGAATTATATTATATTATGAATTTTGCTGTTATTTTTAGTATTTACTACATAAGTTAGTTACTACAGTGTATTCTATCTAAATTGCGAAAAATGTGTTAATAGTAGAGAGAATCAGATCCTTTTTCACAAATCTACTCTTAAATGAATACAATTGAACACACAATCAACTAAGTTACTTTGATAGTTTAAACTATAGGAATGTGGAAAATTTAAGAAAAGTTTTGAGTATGAATGTGAATGGCTATAAGAGTAGGGAAACACCAAATAACATCGGATGGACTGTGTGAAAGATGATAAGGCTAGAAAGAGGGTGACTAGCGAGATGACGACTAATACAGAAGTATGGAAGAAGACGACGTGCTGCACCGACCACAAATCACTTGGCAGAAGAATGATGACGACCAAAGTTACCTTAAACTCTGATACCCAAAGTAAGTAAATCATAGTCAATCATGCTCTTATCGTAGCACCTTCAATAAAAATCTCTCTTCTTTAAATCCTTACAAAAAATCTATCAAAACCTAAAGTGCTCCACCACCACATTCATCTCCCTTCCTTATTCAACCATGTTTAACCTCCGCCGTGTCCCGTAAATTAACGATTTTTAATGCGCCGTGTAGCGTCGGGGCAGCTAATGAAGCAATCTGTCTGTCCCGCGTCATTATTCATTATATTGTGCTGGCTGGAGTCGGGTTTATTCCAATACAATTCTGTCTGATCGTCAGCCGGATTCTAGATAGCGGAAACGAGTTAAATTGTTTTCATTTAATGCCTTTCGTGCGGGATAAAATTGAGGTTTGATGTAATTTTGTTGTCACTTTGTCGGCGGGAGTTGTAGATACGACGAGCTGCGTTTGAAACCATATCAAACGAAAGTGTTTTGCCTAAAATAGGCAGTGATTTGCAAAGAAATCCAAAAAAGAACCTATTTAAAGCTGCATTAGCGTCCATATACGAACGTGGGTTATATCGAAAAATTAAATGGCCTTGAATTAGATATTTCTCTGCTACATTAGGATGCTTAAGAATTATGAGAGTTAAGAGAGAATTTCAAGCAGTGAGCGCTGTAAAAGGTAAGGTTTAACGTCGCATCAATATTATAGAAGCTGTGGCCATCAATACACAAGCTCCGTTCGGTATGTGTCCAAAACATCAACTAAAAACTTAATTCAAATTCATAAGCATCGCGTTAGGATAGGACCGGGCGATAACGCGGTCTTCCAAGTCCTTCATAAAAAATATTCAATACTTATTATTCGTGCGATAGAAAAAACCTATCGTGGCGGTGAGAAGTGGGAATAGCGAACTAGTGATGTGTGTTACTAGGTTTGGAATGTATCGATCTCTGTTGTCAGTTTTAACAATGGGTTGCATAATTTGCTGCATGAATTCAGCGTTTATAGAATACATGATGCTTTGTTAAATTCTTTTAACGTCGATGATTTAGTAAATATTTAGATTCTTTGTAATATTAAATGTGTAGATAATATCTACTAACATATATTATGTGTATATCCCTAATTCCCTACCCTTTAATAATAACTGAACTGAAAGACAGAGTACATACTGTCTTTCGGTCAGTTTGATAAGTATTTGCAGGCCATACAATTGAAAACCTCAAGCTAAACTATTTCCATAATTTTCCAATAATATGGAGTTTTAAAAGCCGTTATTTAAAAACGCATCAGTATCAGTGGACATATCGATTTAATTATCGATAATTGTACAAAAAGTGGTCTGATTTACGACGAAACAAGTTGAGAGTATGCAAAAACTGAACTTGCTACTATCATTCAACATTTTTTATATCGCCATACCTGTACGACTGGATATCTGGTTGAATTGAAACTGGTTTCTCGAAATATGCGATCACTGATCTTCTGGGTATACCTACTGAATTAAAATATTAACTTTGTTAGAGTTTTCGGATAGATTTTAAATCTATGCGCTTATAAAATGTGCTCTAAAATCAGCTACAAATCTTTGAATTGTTGTTAATAATTATGTGTTTCACTAGTTTATAAAAAATTAAACTGTTATCTATAGTTTTTGACCTTTTTTTTTTGTAAAGACAAGATTTCATCAGGAAATTATCAGTCGGGAACTCGGGGACGATGTTTTGTTAGGTGTATGAAAGGAAATAACTAGGTAGGGTAAAGACCTATAAATAAGGTATATGGGCGACATGTCGTTATCGACACATTCGACACGCGACGCACATCCCTAATATTTTTTTGTGAGGCTTAGGGCGCTACCTGGCTCTCCGTAGGTAGGCGTTTCTGGGAACCGTCGACACTTGATAACTGCGATAAACGTGTCGCGACAAAGCGTATTCCCTATGTGAACTGTGCCTTATTATGTAGGTTTATTGGATACTGTGGTATTGTTCATTAGAAATGTTTTGATTTATAAAATGAAAGAAGCTTTTTAGATATGTTTCAAAAGGATTGCTGAGAACAGGAGCATTCAAGATATTTTTTTAAGTCGACGGTTTACGCAAACAATGTGTTACAGTAGACTAGTTATAACTACGCCGCACTATAGGTACGATACTTAGACCGGCAACAACAACTAGAAAGATCCTTTAGATTTAGACCGTACTTACTTAAAAAGTAACAACACGCAGTTATTAAGAATCCCTAATTTCCTATAATCATTTGTTTATGAACGGTTAACACGAAAATGGTAACCGTTCAGTTATTTGTAGTACCTACCGGTAAAACCTAGATTCTGTGGCTCGCGTGACGGTTAACTTTCCAGTGATTTAGCTATTTCCTCATAATTCTAACGTCCTAGTAGGTCTAGTAATTAGTCCTGTAAATAATTCATCTTCCGGCGCCTCTCAGTTGGTGATCTATTGAAGGTAGACGTCGATTTCTTGAAAATCATGGTTTGTTTAGCAAATATTTTTTCTCTAGATCAATAATTATTACTTTAGATATAAACGAAATAAGAATTGAGACTTACGCTGTTTAGTTTCGTGCTCGAACACGATCAAAGAACGCACGCGACATTCAACTTTATGTTGATGTATTAGCGTTTAGCACATAATGGAGTGGCGGGGAGCGAGGGGCAGAGCTTGCGTTCGTTTGATTTAGACTGCCTGCTCTTAAGCATTTACATGTAAAGTTCAGTTTGGCTCCAACAAAACTGCCTGTTCTCTGTCTGTTAAAAAAAACCGGCCATTCACTCAGATAATATCAGTCCTTTGACATTGGACGTTGTCGCATCGCATCCCGCGCTATTACGTCATTTTCGCGTTTTTCTGACTTTCTTTATTTTTGCTCGGCTCCTAAGGGTCGTACCATGATGCCAATAGCCTATAAACCTTCCTCAGAATTGGGCTATCAAATGCATAAATAGTTTTTCATATCCGACTGGTACTCGTAGTTCCAGAGGTAACGCGCTGAAACAAACAAACAAACTCTTCAGCTTTATTATAATAACCGTATAAAGTTATCAAAGTCCGTCTTTGTTTTTATGTCTGACAACTGACAAGGCGCGCTTTGGTTTAGTATGATTTAAAAACGGTTTTTAAATCTAAGGAGCCCCTACCTATTATATCATCATTAGGTATCATTAGCCATGGATATCTCCCAAAGTAGGTACAACAGGTACAGGTACCTAACCAAACGAACTATCTACTAAACAGTGGAGTGTGTTGATTAAGTGCAGATCAAAGGGCCGCTCGCAGCAAGCTGTTAACTCGTCTATTGACTGACACTGGCATCGAACGTCACTCGATGTCGTACGACTGCCGATGTTGACACTCCACATATTTGACTGGAGTGCTCTCGGTCAAATTGATAAGTGAGGATTGTGAGGAATCTCTACCCAATTCCTTATCGCCTGGGACTATTAATTCGGGCGTTGCATTCAGAGAGGTTTTTTAAACCAACAAGCCTCTTGAATTATTTTATTGGTGCCAATTTTTACAAATACCTATTTGATAAAAAATTATCTGATACAAATGTAAAATAATCGCCTTTATCCAATTTTCTTACATTTTATTCGACGATGGTCAAAAATTCTGAATTTTATCGACAAAATATGAAAATGAAACCATTTCCCGAACCGACACGACAGTAAAAAATTGCGTGGGTTTGCACAAAAGTTGAAAACAGCGGGGTCGGACTACAAGATCGATGGTGGGTGCATTTTTTATGGTAATGTACTCGCCCCGGCCACCGCTGTTCAGTGCTGCCCATTGTACGAACTACATGCCTTTATAATACCTGCACTGAAATAATATATGTACTCCTAGTACTCCCAGCTATGCAGCCAGCTTGCAGTCTAACCAGAAATTCACAAGTTTGATAAAACCGGTACATCATTTCCAAAAAATAACGATAATTTACCATTTGAAATGGCTGTTTTGGATGAAAAATATGTATTTAGTGCGAATAGTGCGATTGCAATATTTGTCGTTCATAAATAGTAAAGTTCTTAGGGGATGGTACGAGTACCTTCTGATTTGAGTGAGATGCCGATTTCCAAAGGCCCCATACGCCTATGATTTAGCAAAACGTTAGAACATAAGCTAATATTTAATTACAATATACTGCTAATTAATATCTACGGAGAAGCAGTAAACTCTAGCTTGCTTGAGGCAACGTTGACTTAAAAGCTACAAGCATTTGTGGTCACTGCGAAACCCACTGTAATTAGAATTTTGCGTAATAACTTGTTTGGCTTCAGTAACCATCACAAAGCTGAGCAATTACTAAATAAGTAATAAACCTACAGTTACCCACAGAGGTATGTATATATACAATAAAACCAAACAACCCGACAATCCTACGCATTGATTCAAAACTGTTAAATTACAAACATGATACTAATATGATAAGCAAAGCTATATTCAGCCACAATACCAAAGCACTAATTAAAAAACTACATTGAAACACTTCAAAAAAAAAAAGGCGAAATGTCTATCTCGTTCTACATTTAGCTACAAGTTCTGAGTAAAATAAATTATTTGCAAAAAGTCTGAGATCAATTAAGATTCGTCTGTTTTTGCTTTCTTTAATTAACGCACGATATCAAATAATAATGGTACTATTATGTAATAACTCAAAAATTATAGAGTATTCGTTGTGTGCTTAGCCATTCCCCACCTGCGGGCTTATGCCCCCCATCCGTTGCACAAGCTCAAATATCAAGCATCCGATTAAGCTTGATAAAGTATCAATTAATAACGAGCAGCGTACGTTTACAACGTTGTACACAAATACTTATTAAAGGAACACCTGTCTGCCAGGAATAGGCTTCGTGTGCACTGGTCGCATGAGTCTTTATTTTTTGCTCTATCTGAACCTGCTAAGACTCGGGTGAAGTTTCCTTTTAAAAGTTTCAGTGCCAGAAGTAGTACTAAAATTCTATCAAATTACAGTCAAGTAGGTTCAGAATTTTAACCATTATCGACTTTTAGGCAATTTTTATGTATATCTTAACTTTAATCGTTTGTTTCTAGAGATGGACCCCAGAACAAATTCTGACAGAGAAGTCACATATACTCGGTAATATAGTTAGCGATGCACAAAGACCTAGCAATTTATCTAACGAATGCAGTGTCACGATTATCGTGACAGCAGATTAGAAGGTGTAGACTAAAGCCAGTTGTTTGTTTATGCTAAGGCTAAGGCTAGAGTAGGACACCTACGCCGTAAACAGTAACCACGAAGATTGGACGGAAAATAGAAATAACGTAAACAATAATAACCGACTTCAACAATAAGTAGAACAAGTATAATTCAGGTAATCAAATGAAAAAGTTACAGAAGTGGCCGCCTGAGAATCAACCGCTTAATAATACTCAAGAACAATAAGGTAAGGTAACAAAAATGCAGTCAATCGATAACTGTTTAAAGTCTGTTAATAAACTATGAATCAAGAACCTATCTGTAGGTAAATAATAATTTTATTATCAAAAACAACACTGAGCTCATTGCGGCTTCGAAAGTGTCCTGCGTCACAAAGGAGTATTGTGAGTTTCAGCGGAACCCTAGCCGCAAGTGACCGCAACTACAAAGTTGTAATCGTAGCCCCGTACCTATTGCCCGAGGCAACTGAGTTGCGCGCCGCATTTGCATTTACTTCACAGCACCGGAAACCAGGCTAGTTCAGACTTGTTGCTATAAAAATATAGGCACTCTAATTAGAATAATTTCTAGCTTTACTACATGAAATAATACATTGCAACATGCTAACAGAATGCATGCATGAGATTATCTGCCAGATTTCGAACGAACGACAGTTTGAAAAGAAAATGGTGGATTGGTTTGCGAAAAGAATGTTGACAACATTGTAACTGTTAAGAATAATATCGTAAATAAAAACAAGGAATTTATCGGTTACGTGTCATGCAACCTAAGTAGAAAAAGTTGATTAAAGGAAAACTGTGAGTAATCGACTGGCTGGACATGTTGTCAATACTCTGTGAAAGCCTGTCATCTCTCAAGACTGACTTTACAAACGAGACAAACTTTTAATAAGCGACTAACACGCAAAGGATGGTGCTATTAAATGTTCGTAGCATTTCGTTTAACTCATCAGGGGATCATAAGTGAGACGATATATGAATTTACAGATATATGAAGTAGTGGGAGAGAAAATAACGAAGGGCCCGACTCAGACTGATCTATCGTGCAACACTGTAATTGCTATTAAAAGTTTAGAAGCGCCGCAGTTGCGGACTATCTTGTGTGTTCCCACATCATAGGTAGTGTTCCACACTTGTCACAAACACTCGTAACGAGAGGAGTATTTGAATGGAACAATGAAAAAGAACTGAAAAAAATCGTGTTACTTTAAGGAAGAAGTAGAAAGCTCTGAAACTTCAATGTTGTTTCCAAAAACCAACATATTATAATACTTACCTGGCTAGCGTCATCAAGTTTTAGATTTCGAATTGTGTTTATAGAAGGAAGAATATTTAACTTAAGTGCCTAGATAGATCATGTAAAGACTTGCTTGCAAAGTTACAATCAGATAACATCATCAGTGAAATACAACCTAAGTCATACCAAAGATTAGCAACATGCAACTGAAAACCTGACCGTATCGCGTGTATGGCCACCTTAAGCCCAAACTGTTTTCCAAGAGGATTGTAAGCGTGACTGCAATTTTACAGAACTAACCTTTTTTCAAGGGAATACTTAAGCAGTGACATTTAAAGAAACCAGTCAATTACTAGTAACTAGTACGCCACGTTCCCGTATCGGTTGCGCGTGATTCACTTAGGTTAGGTGCACTCAGTGCCACTGAGTCGATTCTTTGCTATTTCCGTCCATTAGTGTAACATTGTACTTTTTGTGACTAATGCGACTCAGTGTTGCCGATAAGTTGGAAAATTTGTATTTTTAAAGCTGATTTGTTTTTGGCTGGAGAAGGAAAACCACAATGTATTTATAACAAAAACTTTATAAATTCCATGACTGAAGAAGTGATGTGGTTTAGGTTAGCTAAAACTTTCACGCAAACTGGAAGGTTTTTGATAGTTATTTAACATCTGCGTATGAATGTATATCTCATGAAATGTGATCAAGATTTTTTTTAATTTTATAGATTATATAGATTTGCATCTGCTGAACGCGTAGATGAAATCCTACAAAACTATTACTCATATACGTAGATACGTGTATTGCCTAAGAAGGGCCATAGGTGGTCTCCGTCACGTTGGCCATAAACTGGTGCTACTAGCAGAATGCCAAGCGTTCACATTCATGACTAACGTTCAAGGCATTCTTACGCCAATGGCACACCAAACAGACTAAGGGCCTCCGCAGACATAATATAGCTGTCGCATCGGCAATTAGCTGTATATAGTAACTGACGAAAAGCGACCAATTAAAATCGCGCAAATTTGATTCATCAAATGCAGCGCCAAAATGCAATGCAGCATTGATGAAGTCGCAACATCGCCAGTGCTAAAGGTAGAATATTTCCTAAGGTCAAGCAATAATCTTGTAGGACCATACGTTGTGTCGACATATCGACTAGGAACGAGTCCTTCTAGCACTTGAGTTTTTACTTTGGCGAGAAAAATTTATGTCGTTTGCTTTTTGGTAATTATCAGAATCCCAGAAGGCAGCCCCCACACAGAGGAGGCCTGTCTCCCAGCAGTGGGAACATTATAGGCGGATTATGCTTATGCACAAAGGCAGCAGTAATTTTAACATCCTGCCTGCATGCATATTAGAATTCAATTAAGCTAGAAATTACATCGATATGCACATACCTTCTATCATCTACTTTTACTAATATCAGATGTATAGAGCAGAAAGGGGATCAGAAACCTCGCCAAAATGCATAGCCCAGAGCTTATTAACTTCGTACAATTTTGAAGGGGAGACGAAAATCTCATTACTGTCTCCCCCTAATGGAGAATTAGAGTTTTAGGAGTAACTTAGGAGGGCTTAAAATATATCCTGATTAACCATAGCCATGATGTTTACCTGAAACAGAAAAAAATGAAAATTAGTACAATACCACTATGTTTCATTACAAGGAACGAAAAATATTATGTTATATTATGTCTCGAGTGTTCCAAATATAAACATATCATACATCCTTTTATTATGATCTCAAAAGTGCAGTTAGACAGGTTTTCTTCAATTCGATAACTCAGTAGTGGCTTTTGTTTTTTAGTCGGGTTTTCAAGAGGTAAAGTAGGTTCCAGTTTTGCAATCTCTAATGTGATCTTGGGAATTCTATTAGCAGTGAGAATGTTGAAAATATAAAGAAATCAGCCGGATTCGCTCAAACACAGACTAGGAAAGTTCACACTAAACTTAACAGTCCAATAAAACCAAAATGTCCATCATACATACGTGTGTACTTCCAGCACATATTATTCCCATAGTTACTGCGGCATCAAAACCAAGACTCCATAATAGAGAGGAGCACATGTGGCGAATCGAATTACCCACACATTAGAGCTGTTTAACGTTTTATTTGTTTTTTTAGCGCGGGCGCCGGCGCGTCGCTTTGTTTTATGGCCGGTAACTATAGGCACTACTGCACTAGTCTGAGTATATGAGGTCCTGGTACAGTGAGCTCACCTTAAATAGAATGATTGTTTGTTTACTAGACCTTTTCAATTAAGTTCGGAACTGTTATCATTAACTCCCTTCTCTCTCATATAAATCCTCACACAATCTATCCATCTTTACTTTGGGCCTTCGTCTCCCTCTCCACTCATCATCATTTATATTCATAACTCTTTATGTTCCTACCGAATACCAAGTTATTAAGTTCAGCAATCAAGAAATTTTATACTGTTTTATTTTATAACCCAATTAATTTCAATAGATAGCTTGAATAACTCTGCGCATGATTCTGTACTTCCAATCAAAGCACACAAAACTACAAAATTCTACGAGTATAACTTAGTACAAGTTCGTATAGATTTGTTTTCCTCGTTCAGTTAAACGAAAAAACCTAAAGCCTGGATAATTTCTTAAGCAACTACACGTGCATCTGTTTAAATTTTTTAACTCTCTCATTTGCAGTGTCGTCATTTCCCTGCTTCGCAAAGGGCTGTCCCGCCGCGGCACGACAATTACCGAGGCGACACATCACCGCGACGCGTCTTAAGCACCGCAATCATTTCGCCAGTTTTCTTCACCGCTGGCGGTAACAAGCAAGTTGTGAGCGCAAAGCGGGCTTTGTTAAACTTCGCGGAGTTAAAAAGTATTGAGACAGTCGTGATCTTCGAAAAAGAACCAAAGAAAACCATTTCTGAATCTTCAAAGTTAGGTAATAGACGTCTTCAAAGTTAGGTAGTAAGAAAGACGCTTCGATATGTAATACGTATCAATATTTTGATTCAATGGAACTGCGGTCTGATCTGCACAATGTAACTCCTCCTTAATTAATATATTATAGTATTTTTTGAACACCGATTTTTGTTTTTTTAAGAAACTCGACTTTAAAATCTCGAAAATTTTACGAGAATTCTCATCTACCGTTGCTCTTATGACTTGCGCCACCATCGTCTGGTCCCAAGGCGCTCGTCGTAGTCCCATTACTCATCGGTCAAGTGCGCCTCTGGGACAGAGCGGGACACCACTAGCTCCGTCTCTTTCTACACACACGATCCAAATACTACGCGTTTCTATTTGGACTGCGACGTGATAACTACGTCTGCGAAAGCCCGAACACTTTTTAGTCTTGGAAAACTCGAAACTATTCGAATGAACTAATCTTAGTTAAAACGTGAGCATTAAATCATTTAATATATATGTTACGGCTAATACCCGAAGTGCGGCTACACCTAGTTTTAGCCGGTTAGAACTAGGGTTTCGCTGTAAGTACTGTTATTGAATCATTTGGGTTAGGTTAGGTTAGAACAGTAACCATTAACAAGCGAAGGCGAGCGAGCGAAGCGAGCGTGCCGCGGCAGCGGCCGCCGAGCGCCAGATCCCCTCTATTGTTGGTCGAAAACAATCGGCTCGTACTAGGTTTAACCAAGAGTAAGTGGCTACACCTAGTTCTAACCGGCTAAAACTAGGTGTAGCCGCACTTCGGGTATTAGCCGTAACATATATATCATTTAATATTTTTTAATTTAATATTACCCCAAATTATATATATAATTATATATATCTTGAGCTTTTTAGCGCGTCGATGGCAAACATAATAATAATTTCAAAGTTTGGTCCAATATACAACAAAAATAAAACGATCATGTTGAACGAATTATTTTTCACACAGTCTGTCAGTCATGATACATAATAAGTAACACATCGCGTCTGTGCTAGGAGTCTCATTCATTTCCCAGGATTTTGACAAGCTTGACTATTCATCTAATGAAACTATCGTAATTAATCCTAACGACAGTAATTACACTAACAAAGATGAAGAGCATCTATTTCTACTGATCATCTATCTGCACCAGCTATTTGACTGAAATAGATGCAACTATGTAGGTCTTTCCGACGTTTACGAACACTCTTCGTCGAATAGATTCCATTTTGACGTCATTTGGTATATATTGGTCTACGATAACTTTATATGAGTGTACAATATGGCGACTGTCTGTCATGTGGGAGTATTTCCTTGGAACTGCAGTCCCCTTCCGTTCAGTACCGTATACCATAACGTTATCTGTCAAAATAACTTGCCATTGCTGGCAACAGTGGCAACCTCCGTCAGACAATTAGTCATTTCTGTATCAGTGGTATCCACTTCTATTTTGTATGCACTGATAGGCTCTCAAATAATGGTCTTATAATAGGTATGATCATTTTGGCCGAGTTGTTACAGCTACCACATACTTAGAAATTAATAATATTCTTCTTCTACTTGAAAGTCAAACACATCATTGGCAATTGGCAGGTTGGTTGGTTGGTCTGAACTCTGAATAAGTTATATCAGATAAGTGAAAATCTCGCTAATTATGAACTATGAGTGGGTACAATATTACAGTTTGAATAAGAGGTTGGAAATAAACTTACCATTTTCATCGTATGTAGGTGGCAACTTATTTCGAACTGTCTGGGTTTGTCCCTTGTAGGCATAGATCAAGTTGCGGTACGTCATAATTAAACCTATTCTTAAGTATTCATAAAGCTCCTTCAATAATAAATAATACCACAGCCTATTAAGTAGATAAGACTGTAAAGAATTCGTATCAAGACTATCGTTTTCAAGGCACCTTTTTATTACGTTAGAAGACAATGTAGCACACATTGATAATCAAATACATTGTCGCTACAATACAGGTGTGCAACACAGTATCCTATGATGACGATTGCACGTCTTGTGTTCAGCCGCATTGCAGCCCACAAGCAGCTATGCAAGGCTTGCTTCGATAGTAATCCGGCTGTTAACCACTAGGTAGAATGAAGTCGTATAAGCACAATGCGATGCTGCTGCTGTTGCCGCAACTATTAGCTACCGTGTAGTCTTATGATAATAGGCAGTGGGTTTGTACTTATATAATCCATAACTATATGTTTACCGATATTCCTAGGCTCCTAGCTGACAAATAGAAACTATTATAATACATTTCCCTCTACTTACTGGCTGTTCTCACAAATCCACGGTTTTCACCAAACGGCTAGGTGGGTAATGGGTTATTTTGTATGTTCGATTGTTTTCTTTTACTTCCATTTAGCAACAGCCAAAAAAAAAAGAAATGATACCAGTTCCCAAGCCCTTAAACTATATGTAAAAACATAGGAACAACCTCTTTATCAATAACTAGTCGCTACTCAGGGACAAAGCGATATTTGGGCGGATGGGACCGTTCCAACCCTTTGTGATACAAAAAGTAGTTAGGCGATAACCGAGGGATAGACACGGACAGGGGACAGAACAAAATCGATTGCATTAGCATATACTGGTGGCAATACAAGGGTAAAGTCTCCGATGATTGTTCCTTGGCGGAATTTCATGACAGTAATAAACAACAACAGATTTTTTGCAGCATTGGCGAAAATATAGTGCGCATGCACTAGAAAAAAACTACCAATAAGCTAGTATTTCCAGTAAATGACGTAAGTACGCGAATGTGCGTCAGCGCGGATTTTGCTATGAAATCGTAATTGGATCCAGTCGCCTGCGCCGTCAGCGTTACGTGGGCTATTGTCTTTTTAGAGGCTAATTAATACGTGGCGCAAATTACGGGTTGTGTGAACATTTGTACCATGGTATTAACGAGTTAGTAGGGACTGATGGTGATTACGCTGGATTGCGAAAAAGAGACTATACTTCAAATTCTATTCCTGTAGCAGTGTAAAGGACTAGCCCATCAAAAACCAGGATTAATAATACCAGGCTGAAGGCTACACCTTTTCGTCCTAAAATCTAGCTACTGTATATAACAGTAAAACATGTGCCGAGCGTTTCTATTTTTTCTGAAAGCGAGAACCCTAAGTGCGCCTGCAAATGAGAATGAATGAATATAGGCCACAGCGAGGCCAAGAAAATAGGAATATTTTTCACGAGAATATGTTCATTTTACTAACAAAAACAATTACCATTCTTTGGTTTAACCTATTTTAGACAACGATATATAAACTGCTTGTCTAAAGTTAGTATATATAGCCAACAGTCAGACTTTCAAGGTTTTAGAAGCTTATCCGTTGGTAACAGAGCACTAAAAATTCCACTTTTCGTTTATCCATTAAGTTTTTATGTTCCACCATAAACTCGGGCTGGGATCAAGGTCAGAATAAGTTCGAAGTCTGTCAGCAATTAAAGGCAGTGTCTTCGGAATCCCACGTCTAATGCGTGGGCAGGTTTAGGTCCCAGTTTGTTAGAGGCGCGCCTTTTCTCGCGAACAATGGTTTTGGACCACTGATCTTTAGATAGTCGTAATGAAGAATTTTTACATCCGAAGCTTCCATTACTCCTTTTTGTTTGCTTTATGAATGCTTTCTACCAATTATCACTTTAATACCATCGGCCTCATATAAAACATTACCTCCGTATCTCAGTGGTGGACAAAGGATTAATAACTGTGCGGGCAATTAGAACTTTTTGTGAAGGATATTTACGATGCCAATTAAAAGTGAGCTTGCTAAGAATAATTATGATACGCGCAGTGTAAATCTTAGTCCGATGCGGTACGGTAACAAAGCAATAAATACTTGTGTAATTTACTGCTACAGTCAAGAATTAGCATAGACACCTTGAGCGTGTTATAGATTTGATCCTATTTATGTAGCGGCACGATTTTATCAGGGCAAGGACTGGCTCTGAGAACGCCAATCCGCTTACCTGAGTGTTGAATAAAAGAGAAAATACTACGAACAGGCACTATCTAAAAGGTAAATTAAAAAACCGGCCAAGTGCGAGTCGGACTCGCGCACGAAGGGTTCCGTAGCATTATCTATTAAAACGGCAAAAAAATCACGTTTTTTGTATGGGAGCCCCCCTTAAATATTTGTTTTATTTTAATTTAATTATTTATTTTTAAAGTGAATATATAACTAAATATTCTGTGAATATTTCAAGCGTCTACCTGTTGCCGTTATCAATATAGAGCAAAAAGGAGCAAAAAAATCACGTTTGTTGTATGGGAGCCCCCTTAAATATTTATTTTATTCTGTTTTTTAGTATTTGTTGTTATAGCGGCAACAGAAATACATCATCTGTGAAAATTTCAACTGTCTTACTATCACGGTTCATGAGATACAGCCTGGTGACAGACGGACAGACAGACAGACGGCGGAGCCTTAGTAATAGGGTTCCCGTTTTACCCTTTGGGTACGGAACCCTAAAAATGAAAGATTGAAAAGGACCAGAATCAATATCTGATTTTATGGCAGAAAGTATAACCAAAACTTTTGAGGAGGTATGACATCCTACCTACGCAAACTAATTTGAAGAGCTAATGATACCAGGGCTGCATAATGCTTAAAGCAAAACAGTTACTTTCCTCCCCTTTCCTGGAATGAGCAATGCACATAAAATGATGACAGTGTTCTTTCCACACCTCCAACAATTCATTACTATTGCATGGACAGTTGGTTCGTTCCCAGAGCGGGCATTACGTGACCGTTTGTAAGGACTTGGATATTACTCGAACACAAAAAGTTTTCGCGTGAAATGTCGACTAGAAGCGAGACTTTACACTGAAGTGTTAATAAAAGATAAGAAGTGGTATTCATGGAAGTAGGGTAGCAGTGGTTCGTGGAAATATAATCAATGATAGTGAAGTATTTGAGGGTTGATGCTTACGATATTTTTTTCTGAACTATTAATGTTTCGGTGTTACGATAAATATATTAACACCCCGTTCAACCTTTTATTATTATTTTTTTATCTGAAGAAACATCCGTTATACTCGTACCCAAAATTAGATTAACTACAACAAGCAAGTCATTTCTTATGAACAGTATTCTCTTATATATCAAGTTTGCAAAGTCGGTTACAGAACTTATGCTCGGGATACGAAACACGAGGCTAGTTTTTCAAAGCTAGGATAGCAAGCTATAACCTCTGTATAATATCCTGACTTGCAGCCATGGCTTGGCACAAGCTAGTGTTGTTTAGACGATGCTAGTAAATTTTAAGCATTGCGGTGACTTAGTTTGTAGAGTAAATTGATCCGATTGGGTACTTTCTTCCCCGGCCACACGAGGCTAGTACACAAGCAGTAAAGTAGTGGTGGGGGGCTCTACAAGCTTAAAAATAGAACCCCATCCTATTAAACTATTTTATTTTATTCAGTTTAGGAAAGCTTCCACTAACTATTAATCTGAGTAATATTAACAAATGAAGCTCCTAGCTTGAGACGCTAGGTTACTGGCCTAGAAATGAAGCTAGTTCTGTATACACGAAGCCAGTTACTAGCTTGCTAGCTTACTATCCTACCTTAATAAACTAGCCTCGTGTATCCCGGGCATTGGCGATGGAAAGTTCAAAACCCACATCAAACGTGTCCATATGAGTCATGTCGTCGTGTCAAGAAACTGTGGCAATATGTCCTTGTGCACAAGTGGCTTCCCTGATATGTACCTCATTAATGACGTAACTATGTAAATGTCTAATAACTGCTCCCAAATTACGATGCTTTTTTAAATTAATTTTTCTCAAACATGCTTGGAAATTCGAGCATTATTTTGACAACCTTCTTCGAGATAAATCGAAATTCCTGTACTGGCCAAATACACGCGAGCAGCGGCCACCAAAAGTTGTATGAAAATCCATGTGTCGTGGTTTAGCGGCCAAATAAAGGACATAATAAACTCATATCTATCGTGTAATTTAAAAATGGAACGATCTTTTATTCCGAAACATGGTACTCAAGGAGGTAACTTATCAAAGGTTTTATTTAAATTTCGAAACTGGCTTGCAAATAGAAAGCTGTTTATTGAAAAAAAAAACAAATGAAACACATTGGCGCGTTAAAAACTATCGTTGTTTGTCATTGAATCTGGAATTTATAAATAATATGCTTTATTAGAATTTCCGTGCATTATTTGAGAAAAGCAATCACTATACAAGCCTTGGCCGCAACCAGGCATTGATGGACTCACGTATGAGTGCCTCGGCCCACATTTTCACGTTCGTCCATCAATGCCCCTTTTGCAGGCCGCTGCAGTAATGTACTATTTTAACATACTTCCTTGACATAATCTTCTCATTATTTGACATTATAAACCTACAATTCTAATTTCAACTTTTTTAGTGACTTTTGTTGACAGGGTATGAATTCAGATTTGTTACAGTTGTAATGACAATTATATCATTTGGTTTAATCGGTTATTATTTTATTTATCTTTGATCATATCTTTGATACAGATACTTTTATATTTTCTGAATGTGAGAACGTTGTAGGCCTTGTAGACTGAAGATTTGTTGACCATTTTCTATTTTGTTAAGTACCTGGTACTCGTTGACAGGTCTACACTGTCCTCCCATACCTATCAACACTGTAATTTGAAAACTTTGTAAAAGCCAATTATTTTTAAAAGCGGAACCGTGTAGTTTCTTGTCGGCTCTTCTCCATAGCAAACGCCCAATTGTACCGTGCTTAGCTTCTGATGTTTCATAAGTACTCATGTAGGTTTATGTAAATTAAAATATTTTGATTTTCATGTTTTCTGACTGATGAAGTGATGAGACTAACCAGAAGTTATTCAGAACATTTCATATAACAACGAAGTTTCATATGAAATCAAACAAAAACTTGCCTTTTTCAAACAAAACGCCGATAACTCTTCTCCTAATAATTAATTAAAGGTTCTGGCTTAAAATATTCGTTGTAAAGATAGAAGATAAAGAAATAATCCCAAGCAGTTCGCCAGTCGTAAGTCTAGATATCATAAAGATGGAAGGTACAATTACTGCTCTTGTTAAGACTCGTCATTAGTTCGTATTCATGGTTGTACAATTATTATGGGGCTGACAAATAAACTCGTTTTTTAAACCACATTGATCATCAAAGCAAGAATTTCATTAATATACAATATGACGTTCATATTCCGTATTGCTTTTTGTTTTATATAAAAAACTTTTTACAAAAAAAATAACCGATTTCTAAAAAAGAACTACCATTACAAAAAAAAAATAACTAAGTTCGGAAGTAGGTGGCATAAAACTAAAATACAGATCAAAAGACACAGACTTCCGAAATTAAAGATATTTTTCACTTTGTAGTGTTTTTTTGGAAGTCGGTTATTTTTTTTTGTAAAAAGTTTTTTATTTTTCACTTTTTAGTGCCGATTTTTTTTTTCCAAATCGGTTCGTAAATGACGGAGTTATGCGCGAACAAAAAACGCAATGCAGAGTAAACGAAAAGATCGTTAATGTAGACAATGTAGATAAATTTTTAGATGTTTGTTGATTTTTCAAAAACCGCTTGTCCGATTTCGATAAAATTTTCATGGGACCATTTGGGAAGTATACCCTTTCCAACAAAAAAAGAATTTTTCAAATCGGTTGGCAAGCGACGGACTTATGCGCGAACAAACATAAAAAAAAAATACAAACATCCGAATTGAGAACCTCCTCCTTTTTTAGAAGTCAGTTAAAAATACGATAAACTGTTATCTAGCTATTATTATGTCTTATTAGCCTACAATTTGAACTAGTTTCAAAGACGTGTAATACGATTTTCCTTTCTATTCCGAATCACTACTAATTAATTATCAACACTAATATCATTTACAACTTCATTGATGTCTATATTAGGACCACTAGAATCTTACTGTCTAACGTTTTATTCAACTGTATTTCAGGTTTCAAGTTCGTCCTGCATTCCTTGGATTCACTAGTACAAACTACAAACTTAATTATTCCGATCCGGTTTGAACCAGTTGTGTAACTTTGTTCTCTGCCATATGTATAGTATATCGACAAAGCCAAGAGTACGTATGCGTACGTCACCTAAATATGCAGTATCTCCTGACTCCGTTGTATCTGATGGTGAATGTATTAAGTCTACGAATATTTTTGTCAGCAGAAGCAGTTTTAGATTCATCATATTTTGATCTGAATCTAAAACTCCTGTGTGTCAAGTATGACACCCGGAGATAAGATTTTAGATTCGTATGTAAAGAATCTGAAACTGACTGACTAATGTGGATTAAGGAGAATGAATATTAAAATAACAAAAACTACAAATTCGTTCAGCAGAACAAAAGCTGGTATTAAGCCAACAACTAGAATACAGAGGATGATTTCAATGCAGCAGAATTATTAAAATTAGACTACTTATTCTTTGCAAGAGTTATTACAAAAACGTGATAAATATATCTAAATTAAATGGAAGAAAGAAGCCGCCTAAATTAATAATGAAGAAACATAAAAAAATACAATAAAGGAGAATACTAGTCACAATCATGTAAAGAGGACATTAAATCGTTTGATTATAGATTCACGTAGCTCGAATTGTCGATAGACTGAAACGAAAACAAGTCCAAATGAAATGCGTCGTCGTCTTTAATTTGAATGAATATGTCGTGTCCTTACTATCGCTGTGACCTACAAAGTAACGTGATTGTTCGTATAAATTATAATGTTTTGAATGAACACTATTTCATAACACATTGTTGAACAAAACAATTTGCGTAACGTGTGTACTACGTCTTCCTGTTATCATCCGGTCACTCCGCTGTTTTGATATGAAACGTGCGTATTTATACTTAAAGATAAATCTGGTATGATGGTTAAGAACTTTTCAATCATCTTGAAGATAGTACCAACGACCTTCTAAACACCATAACGGAAACGGTCGAGTGTCCTATTGTGGGGCACTGGTATGGAATAAGGTACACAGTTCTGGTGGTGTCCTTTTTAGCCTTTCCTTTTATGAAATAGCAGAAGTCCGCATAGTATTTTAAAGCCTGTCAATGTTCTGAAGTTATTGAACTTCGCTATACTCACCGTAATTATGTGTGTAATTGTACGAGTATGACCTAGTTTATACGTTTCCATTTTAAAGCTTCAATATATCATAATGAAAAACAGATTTGACTCTCGACAAAGCGAACCTCCTAAATATGCGGATGCCTCCATTCCATTGATCTAGAAAGTACCGCCCAAAGCATTTCTTTTCACAACAGACGTGCGTTCCCTTTGACTCAGGGACGGCTACTGAACCGTAGACCTCAGGTGCTCCTTCTGGGTTCAACACGCATGCGCACTGCGAACCAGGTCTGCATGCAACCAACCAACAATATTTACGGTGCGCAAAACTCCTTCTACGGAGCATTGAGCTTTAGCTTCGTAGACATAAGGCATCGACATCGACATGATTTTGTGAAGGCTACGTTTCCTGACTTCTTTATAACCCTTCGTAGATGTTATGCAAAACTGCGGCCACCTATTCGGAACGTTGTCATCAGGTGATCGAAACAACGTGATAAGCATCTCGGATTGTAGATTCTATTTGAACGAAGAGGAATACTAAGCCTTTTTGTCAAGAGGCATTCGTTGAAAGCTTGCTGTCAACTGGGGATACACATAAACTCACGCTTTCTTCCAATCATGGGGGTAGGCAGTAACTACAGAACGCCTCCTGCTACGAACCTGAATATACATGAAATAAGTATTTTTAGGAGAAAGAGGAGATATTATCTCATTTAAGAATGAATACATTTTATGAGTAGATAACGTTGAAAACTGCGCCACATTGGTCGTGACTTAGCGGAAACGTGGGACAGTGTCAAGCTAACTGGGAAATGGGTCATAACCACAGGCTGATGTCATAGCCACATTCGATACGCCGCGGTCGTCTGTGTATACTCGTATTCGCCGTAGGAGACCGAATGTAAATATTACACGAACGTGAAAGAAACGGACCATCGATAATTCAAATGAGTGGCAGCTCCAAACCCTGGGAGTTGCTGAAATTGTAACAAGTCAAAATTATTGTCAATGGTTTCTGTGAGTGTGAATAAAAGACGTAGATTTGTAGGTGTCAAGGCTTAAACAGATATTGCACCGTTTATAGACATTCTTTTTCGTAACAAGGTTTCCAGTTTTATTGGCATTCAACTGTATTGTAGGAAATGAAGGAGAATCGCCGAAAGTATTTCTAAGCAGGTCCTAGCTCCTAATGTTATGAAACGGGTAATTTTTATATTAAAACACATTTTATATTGCTTGATTTGTAAAACCTAACTAAAGCACAATTTATAACGTTAACATTTTATTTTCAATAGAGACAGAGCAAGCGCCTCGTAAATTCTCCAAAATTAATTTCAGTCAACACTATCTTTTCTCTGCAACGCAATTACGCCTAAAAGCAACCCAATAAGAGGGTAGACGGATACCAGGGATGCATAAAGCCCAACCTCTACCAACAAAAAGGGGAGAAAATTGATTAAGGAATACCTTCTCTGTTTACATTTTAATATTGCACACATATAGCAATCCAATAAGGTGCGTAGTTTCAAAGAGCCCTTACAGGTTCGCGTTTACTTAGCCGGAGATAGGCGATATTAAATGCAGAGTAGGTTACGTATGCGTGTGCGTGATCCACGCGTTTCATTGTGGTTGAAAAAAGCCAGGGGCATATAATAAGACCCAGAGATATATAGAATCAAATCCATTGTCTTTTATATTTCTTTTGTATTGATTTAAATTACCGCTTATACGATGTACAGTGAAATTATCGAACGGCGCGGGCGTCTGGAAATAGACAACACCCACAGAGCAAGTTTGGTGATTAATGCTGGTTTTGGGAAAATGCTATGCATTATACCTATGCTAGCCCTTTGTTTACCATCTGACGGACATAAAATACCTATATAAAAGCTCAAAAATTGTGAAATTAAAAATAGTTAATAAAAAAATACCATGCAGTCGGAGGCATCTTCTTAACAATAACGACCTATTGGCTCCGACTGCAAATTTCACTTTTTACGCTGTCGGCTTTTTTGAATTTTTGAATTAACTTTTTTTTTAATTTTAAACTTTTAGTTAGGTAAATAAATAGAAAAAAAAAAGACGGTAAATTAGGTTATTTACTCACTTATAATCGGTTGATAACGGCCTCTTAATCACTCACTCCAAAAGTTCGGGATAGTATTTTATCATTTCTCAATTATATTTAAACATATAATTTGTATATATTTTTGTAATCCCCCCAAACCAAAAATACCCCACTTTTTTGATACCCCACTCGATAAAACCTGCAATTTTTTTTTATTTGCCACTGGCACTCGCGCAATAATGAAGAATCTAACGACATATCATTCATCAAAATCGGTTCAGCCGTTTAGTAGTTACGATAGTGACGGACATACATACGACACAGGTCAAACACAACCCTCCTTTTTTGGCTTCGCCGCAGACTAGACTAACAAAGAGAGCTGACGAAACCTACACATCTTTGTATAAAGTATGACCTGTCTACGTCCTGTCTCTCGATCGAATGTTATCAAAACACAGGAATTAACAATATCTGCTTCATTCCTTATTCGATTCTCCCATGGAGGTATTGCGCAGTTTTAAAGCTGTTTATAATTTCTCATTACTTAAGGAAACTTTGTAAGCTTTTGTGGAAATATATATGCCTTAAATAATATGCATAGTATTAATTCTAAACATCCTGTTTGGGTTAAAAGGATTATAGTTATGGCTAGCGACATAGGTGAATGGTCTCAAGCTGCGCATTGAAAAGATTTTGAACGAAACGCTGAGAATACAGACTGGTGAATAAAAGAGGTTTATTTATGTTCGCTGGAAGTTAAATATTACCGCACTGGTCATATAATCAATGATGAAGAGACTCCTGATGAAGTCGGTCCTAATATAAAAGCGTTGGCGATGATAATAGCCTGCGTAGTAGTTGCGTAACATTCATAAAATGACAATTGATCGCAAAGTCTTTCATTTTGACAGTTCAGCCACGTTCATTGCGTGGTTCACGTTGTTGAGCCGACGAATTTTACAATCATATGAAGGAATGGATTAGGAATATCCTTCAAACCCTCAAATTGTGATTGAAAGCGTGCTAAGCTATTAGGGTACTGGTCTATACTCGTACTACATAAGTGAAGTAACTGTTCAGGAGAATTATACCTTATCATTTTTTTAAAGAAATTGTCTATAGCCACTTAATTGTCCTAAATTGGATATCATTTCGTAAATTAAACCAAACCACGATTTGCTTTGAAGATCCCAAATTCAACAAACATTGCTACGAGTGGAAGTTGGAACTGTTTGACTTTCTCGCTCCTTCCGATTGTTTTTCTTACAACTTGACTTGGAGGAAAGCTTAAGTATCAATTGTTTATGTTTGAATCTGGGTATACGAACAGTATATAAAGAGAAGTTACAATTTTGGTGCGTCTAAATGATAAAATTGATGATCAAAAAAAAATGGGAAATAAAAGAACAAGATGCATTGATAGAAGATGAGAACTAACAACGTAACACCAACGAGAGGATATAAAATAGTTAAATTGATTTGGCATTTCCTGTTTTCTCTTCAGATTATAATACAGACCTACAGTTGAAGCTATAACAGATTTTTCAACACGTAGAATCTTACCCGATTTTCAGTCCTGCATTCTGAGAGTCCAACAGCTCTTGAATAAACTAACATTTTATGAGCCTGGCGGATGAAGAACTGAAGTAGGAATATGTAACGTGTTTGTGTTGTATTATACTACGATTTTCACAAAATATAAGCTTTAGACGACGAAAATACAACACAACAGAAGTTATCCCCAAAATAGAACCCGTTTCCCTAGATACCTATACTTAAAGGATAAACGACTATTTCCCTTACAATTTCGGATCGTAAACTTTCAGAAACAGTTTGTGAATCAAAAAATTTATATCGCCATCGGCACGGAGCCACGTTTACTTGAAATCTTGAGAGGTTCACACCAACTTTGTTTTGCTCGTAACAATCGTAACTTTGTTAGAGGCAGATACTTCGTTCGTGCCTTATAATATGTAGGTGGCTACAAATATAAAAGAATATGGAGAGGGTTGAAATGTGTAGTAAAATATGAATTAACATATATGGAGTTTTCAAAGTAATCCATAGAGCTTTTGCTACGCTTCTCCTCCTCTGCAAAACACTAGGATTGTGTAAAGGAAAGGTCATTTTGGGGGCTTTTGTGTGTAATCATGAGCACAGATCACTATGCCGTTCTATCGTTCATAAAGCAACGCGACACAATCTAAGAAAATTCTGGTTCCAATATGAAAAAATCGAAACTTATTCAATTATACTAATATACGCGACTTTTTTGCCTTCCGTGCTACATTATTCTTAGCTAGAATTGGGACTGAAAGTATGTACTTTTATCAGTAGTTCGCCAGTAAGCCTTCTGCTTGTACCTTTTTATTTATCAACACGGCCGGCCCTACTATTTTTAGTTTGCAGTTTAATTAAAAAAGCTGTCAAGCATGAATTGCACTCTCGCACTCTCGTAATACGGACTTCACATCGACAGCAATTTGTTTGAGGTTGTATTTTGTTTCATGGTATTATGTAACTATTAATTACTATTGATTTGACACACAGAACACAGTATTCGCTGGTAGATTAGAACATACTAATGTTTATGATATTGGTACGAACAGTGCCGTCAAAAAATGTTGTGAATTTGAATGATACATTTTATTTGCCAACCAATAAAGCATTTTTTTTGTTGGCAAGTAAAATGTATCATTGAAAATATTCACTGTTCTAGTTACCGAGTCGTTAGTGATGTCATCATGTCAATATGCTAAATAACCAGTAAAACCACCCGTTCCCGTTTCTTCTTGTATTTGCATATTTAAGTCAAGATCTGTGGTTTCAAGAGCTTTTCCCTCGTCGTCAACACTTTTTGTCTTCAGTTTTGTCGAAGCCATCGTTTTCACATTTGACGAATTAAGTTAAGGGAGCATGCACGAAATCGGCTGGTTTTGATCAATTTTGTTCATTGGTTGAGAGAAAGGGAAAAAGAATTCAAACAAAATTATTTGTGAATTGAAAAGTCGAGTTCTTTGTTTTGCATGTAGCGGAAAGGATTTTTTCAAATAAATTAAGAATTCCTGGAAACTAACTAAAATTCGCAACAGGTTTTCAAAAAAAAACCGGCCAGACGCGAGTCTGACTCGCGCACGAAGGGTTCCGTACCATGATCTATAAAAACAGCAAAAAAAATCACGTTTGTTGTATGGGTCCTTAAATATTTATGTTATTCTGGTTTTTAGTATTTGTTGCTATAGCGGCAACAGAAATACATTATCTGTGAAAATTTCAACTGTCTAACTATCACGGTTCATGAGATACAGCCTGGTGACACACGGAGAGACAGACAGACAGACAGACGGTGGAGCCTTAGTTGCCGTTTTACCCTTTGGGTACGGAACCCTAAAAATGACGCGAGAGTGACGTTTGATCATCTTTTTACAAGAAACTACTTTTGAGTTTGAACATTAAAAAAATATTATAAACATCATTATCATATTATGGCCTACTTGCACGTGGTAGGACCACTTTTTCAAGTTCCATACAAAATATAACAGCAATTTTTTATTGAAAAAACCTATATTTTTTAATAACCCATAGTCGGTTATGTATTTTTTCCTATTATTTAGTAAAACATTTCAACAAATTTAAAAATCACACACTGGGCTTCAGCTATCCTTGAGATAAAATCAAAATTTTATTTTATGATTACACAAAATCTTCATTAAGTAAATCAAAGGCGAAATAAACTATATTTTCGAGAGCGCAAAAGTGATGAAACTATTAACAGGTGCTGTGACTGACAAGAATGGTTTAGCACCACGAAAACTGTACTCTTATAGTTACACAGACTGAATGTATCAAATAATTTAAAGTTTCTTACAATTAGATAAGAAATTGACGAAAAAGGGTTTTTCTCGTGCACGGAGCCTTAACTGAGACCTTATGCGCATGAGCGTTACTTTCACAGCCCGTCTTTGATCTTGAAGTCCTCCACATTCATACTCAACACATGTCTCACGACAACTCATTTCTCTGCATCATTCAGCATGACCCATATTCCCACTTAGCTACCAATATTTACGCAACTTCTAAACCTCAAGTGCTATCACAAGCCTCTAGCATACGTGTTTATTAAAGGTTAAGGTTCTATGACCGATGTTTAGTAAGCTCTCCGAGGTTGGTGACGTCATCACTCCTATTCGGACTGTGACCGCACCGCTATCACTGGCGCATATCTGTCATTGTGGATACATAGTAACATAGTTTATGTGTATCTACTGTGTGTGATAGAAACGAATGTATTGTTTTTATTTAAATATCAAACAGATTTATGTGAGGATTTTTTTGTTCGTAGGTACCTACTTAGTGTATTCAAAGTCAAATTATTTATTTCAAATAGGCACATAAGAGGCCCTTTTGAACGTCAAAATTTACAAAAAAATATAATTGATTCTAGGTGGCCCCTTCCAAAAGGTAGTTTCGTATGGAGAAGAATGGGCAAGAAACTCCACCGTTACTCTTTTAAAAATGTTTTGCAATATTTTGTTTGAGTACATTAATTATATGATTATATGTGAAGACGATGCACCTAGAATAAAATTACTATACAATAATAGGTAAAAAGAATTACAAACTAATCAATTAAAAATAACTTAATTATGAGATAGATACATGGTGCTCACATATTTACAAACATCGTAAAAGTATGTTTTTCTAAAAAAAAAAAAAAATAAGTCAGTGTGAGTATAGGTAATCGTAATCATAGAATGTAAAATCAATATCATAAAAATAACAAAAGAATATTTAAAAAGAAGATAGAGATACACATGTGAAAATAATTACGAACCCAATATTTAATAAGTACAAATATCCGTTGAGTTTTTAGGGTATGGAACCTATGAACGGTGCAGATGTAAAATTAAAATAATACAAACTCTTACCATAACTTACATGAAATGCTTAAAGAAGTGTATCGAATGATTTCGTGCCAATTTAAATGATTTGTAAAAGCAACAGTTTTATGTTAATCGATTTAACTTGCTGACTCCACCTAATAGAATCAGTTTGTATGGCTATTTCGCTTATATTTTGGTTTCCTAAAACCGCCACCCAGACCTACAGACGAACTTTATCTCAAATGAAGTTAGTGATTGCGTAATAATTAAACCTGAACAGGGTTTACACTTGCATCAGATACTTTTGGACCGGACAGTACTTGAGTACTTGTAGCTTGATTTCACGTCATGCGAACGATCGTTAGAGTCCGACCCAACTTTCGGTTTCGGCTTAGTAGCATAAAAAACGTGTTTTAGATAAGGGGGTCTACTCCGAAGACAAATCCGAAGTATCGGCCGAATGTTCAGCCGTTTCCTTTTTACGGCTGAACATGGCTGACTACGGCAAATGAAAAAAAAAACGACGGTCAGAGAGATAAGGCAATGTCAAAAACGTGACTTAAAGGGTAAGGATTCAAAGTCAAATAAGGAAACATTGGACCTCAAGAAACGGCCGAACATTTGGCCGATACATCGGATTATCGCGAAGCGTAGGCCCCATGTTTCGGTTTCGGCTGCCATCCAGCCGAAACCGTAAATACCTACGGAAGGTTTCGCGCTGCGATCGGATATGTTCGGTGCACTGAGCTGCGAGCGACGAAGTGTCATTTTACCGGGTCCGCGCTCACAGTCGTGGATCGTCTCATGACCTTTGATCGTTTTGTTTGCGTTAGTTTGTCTGGTGTGAAATTGCGAATCAGGTAAGTATTATAGTTAATGAATTACATTTTTTTTTTTTTTAATAACAATAAAGGCTTGTGCAGACCGGCGTGACTTTTCGCGCGACGCGACACCGGCAGAACAATTTCCACGGGTGTCGTGTCGCGCGACAAGGCGCGTCGGTCTGTTCGGGCCTTATTGCGTATGTTTTCGTACATTACGTACTAACATGATATATATTATATTATTGATAAGTTGATGATTAGTTAAAATGTCAGAGACTGAATAATTAATGTGATTAAAATGTCAGACTGAATGATTAATGTTAAAAATTAAAAATAAAGACTGATTATGATAATATTTTGTTTATAGTTTTTTAAGTTTCGGTTTCGGTTTCGACCGAAACTGAGACCGAAGTCGAAATTTGGTTTCGGCCGTAAAAGTAGTTTCGGTCGGACACTGTCGGCCGTAATTAGGAATGCGCTACTGCAGTTGTGAATGTAGATAGGTATTACATGCTAGCTTTTGACTATAAAGCCTAATGGGTTCCGTTCTCTAAGAGAATACGTATGAGCTTATCGCTGTGATCGAACTGCATAATCCTACTGGCAGTATTCAGACTTTATTGGAACACTTGTGTAGGCGAAGCGTTGGAGTACGTTGCATAATCTGACGAGACTTCTGTGAAATTGATCTCTTTCTCACTGCTCTGTGCAGTTTTGCTTTGGTAACATAATGCGGATTGTATGTTATTTTGGGTGCAGTTTTTGACTTAGGTATATGGTGACATTGGCAGCTTTCACAACTTAAGGTCTTCTTAAAAATATGGATTTTCAAAATATTATTAGGAATATAAGCGAGATTTTTTTTTTTTCGTAATCCATCGAATCGTACCAATTGCTAAGTATGCCATATATTACAAACAGATTGATAATCTTCGATAGTGGTTCTTCTGTAGAAGCAAACTGATAAATTCAATACAAAGGTTCTCGTCATTGACTTTACATAGACCTATACCAGTTATAGGCATCCCACGCACCCATAGCACTGACCTATCTACTGCCTGATCTATGTTGTTCCCGATCTCCATACAATGGGTGGGGTCGGCGCGGGCGCAGCGCGCATTACTACGGCTGGCTGCGCGCATGCGCGCTGCGCGCTGGTCGCTGATCGACACCCGCCACGCATTACAACGACGCACATTTTCCACGAACACGTATAAATAAAGTCGTCGGAGAATTGCCGCTATTTACACAGCCTTCTGTGAATCAGCGATAATTATGAGATAAAAACCACGTCTGGAAACTTTATCGTCTAGGAAACTGACGATGTGAATTATGATAATGCTCGACTGAGAGGATCTGACAGACAAGTGACAGCAAGTACGAGCTCACCCAACAGAGCGCAATGGAAAAGTATTCAAGTAAACAGTTCACAATAAATTATAAACTAAGTCACGACGCAACAGCCTGCTCAGAGAAACCTGTTTCAAAAGAAAAATGAGCGAGTGTTTCAACATGCTCACTCTTTGGGAAAAGCCGTGAATGAATGCCGGACTCCCATCTACAGTGAGCCACTTCGTAGATCACTGTTTACGGGACTTTCTCACGATCGAGCTAGAAAAATCTGGTATGAAAGTACAGCCGACACGACAGATTAGGAATTAAGCAATGTATTAGCCGCGGTTCACACGCAATAAGTAGTTCTGTAGAAAACTTGAAATTATGTGCGTCCAGAAAAACTACATTTAAATTCAGACATTTTTACGTCTCTAACGAAGATAAGTAGCTGTTTTTCCTGCTAAGCAATAAGAAGCTTAATTACTGTTAAATCAGCTACTGGAAAAACAACCTCAGATAGTTAAACGTTTTCGAGATAACGAAATTCTCAGAAAAAGACATAGTCATGACTTCAAACTAGCTGGTGTTTATTTTCAATGCAATCTACGATATCTATGTGGAGAACGAATGGTGAGTGGTGACTGACACACGATACGGTGTTGCCATCAACGTGCCTTTGATCATTCAACATTAATAGGTTCTTACGCTATAAAATTATGAAAGCACGATTATGTTTATAATACGTTAATACGATGTTACACGCAAAAGATTTATAGTTATTGAAGAATAGCCGTGACAACAGTCGCCGGGGCAGATGTCTGCTCCACTGAGTTCCAAGAAATTGTCGTTGGAACACTAACTGTGTGTTTGTAGAAATGATTAAGTTCTTGGGAGTGTGTTGTTTTCTTCACAATAATAGCCATATATCGAATATGAAAGTAAACAATTGCCTACAATGCCATCAGTTGAAATATTTTTACATCGCCACCCACAGAGGATATGTTTTCACAACTGAAGAGTCGCTTATCGTAAACACCAGTTGATTGAGATGAAAAACTTGTAACAAATTATTTATGATTGTTACGATTTTGGAAAGTTACATCATTGGTTTTGTTGATATTCTGAGTAATCATAGCTTAGAAATTGATTGATTGAACAAACTGTCTTTATTTCGTATGTTTTATTTTTATTTTACGAAGAAGCGGATGAAGTTCCTAACAAAAATATTACCTAGGAGCCGTTCGTCGTAAGTTTAAAATGAGTAAAAACAGTTTAAACAAAACATCGCGATGTTCAAGCTTCATAGACATTCCTGTCACGTCAGCGTCTACGCACTAGAAAATTGTCGTTATTAGCATCCATTGATCAAAAAACGAACAAAGGATCACTACTGTCTTTACTATCTTAAAATATCTCTTATATTTCATTCCCACCATTCATTAATTAGCGATTCCCTAAAGAAACGGAACATCTGCGTCTTGTTTGTTGATCTTTGTGTAATATTGATTAGTGATTTACAAGTCAAATTAATTGGAGCACGTATTTGGCGAACTCACTCGGCGGTCTAACTATGCGGATTGATTGCCTTCACGAAAGGGAGGTGTGGAACGAAAGATTACATTGATTTAGTTCCATTTGCTCTCAGAAGTAGCCAAAAGTTATGTTCTCTATATTCCATCATGTCTGGAGTTTCTTCAGTGTGACTACAACACTTAATAAAAGTCACAAGGATAGTAATATAAGCCATAATTCACGGGAGAGTATCTCCGTAAGACGCAGTAACGAGGCGGCCAGATGTGTGCCGCACTTACGAGATATAAAGCGCACATGACGCGCACTTTTATAACTATAGCGTCATCTATACGACAGTCCCAATGTAACGCGGGAGGTCTGGGTACCAGGGTCATATGAAATAGATGGGATAGTCTTGAGGTGAGGTGGTGGGTTTCTATTGTACCGGGAATCCAAATTAACACTGTTGTGTCGATGTCGGAATAGCATTTACATATCGACCGATTCAATGATCAAATGAACTCTGGAAAACTAAGTTGTGCGTATATTTATATTCAATATTATTTTGAAACGTGCTCTTTGGATAGACCCTACCTCCTAACAAATCCTGGCACAAAACAGCTTACAAACTAAATTCACATTTCTGAATAGATTTAGTCAAATTGCAGCGAGCCAAAATTTCATCCGGACATTTCGTTCTCCTGTTATGTATTTACGATACCACTAATATGTATATTAGGTATTAAAGTATGCGAAATACTGATGCAGCTGCCAATGGTGGACGTAAAGCGAATGGACGTTTTTACAGCTCAGCGTTTTAGTGCTCAGTCGGGGCTCTGAAGTTATTTACTGGTGGTTACGTCCGTGGTGCAAGATATGAGAGGAGCGACAAGCGGAACGGGGAGTGGGTGGACGTTTAGCTAAGTTAACCGTGCAAATATATTAGTGTTAAAGTCACTTCGTAGTGCAGTATCACAAGTATTTGTGGATCCCAGTATTAAAAACATATTGAAGTTGCAAAATATGACATATCTTTTTAGTAATTATTGCAAAAACCAACCCGAAAAATAAATTAACATTCATCTAATTACTCCTTGACAGTAACAAAGCAACAATCTTTGAAACAATATCGTAAAATATTGCAATTCTTAGAAGAGGTACTACAAACTAAAGTAATTGCCCAACGTTTTTACCATTACAAGTTAGCCGGAATGGTAAATCGAGAACAGTCGTTAATGTCAAGAGGTTAATTTGGGCACATTCCAGCGGAGATCACGTAGATTGGGACCAGTTCAAATGAAAGTAACCAATCAAAGAGGGAACAGGTTTTTTAAGTGTTCGATTTATTGCGTTTTAAAATGCTTATTTGACGTTAATCATATATATGGGAACGATGAGATATTGTGACATGAACCAGCTACAAAATGTGCCAGAAAATGTTATTTGTGGTTCGAATTTAAAATTATTACGGATCGAACTGAAACGTTTGGGTACCATGAGTCATGACGTAACGACTGCGAGATCATCTAAATTACACAGAGTTTGGAAAGTACTAAATAAATATACTAATAAATGTTAATGACTTCGAATCCAAAGACTTCACAATCTAATTAGTGCACATTATGTCTGCTTTCAAAGAAGACCATTCCATTGCTGTTTCAGTTCAAAATTCATTGCATGGAAAGTTTGGATCGAAGTCGGAATGAGTTCATACCTTGCGCCGCGTTTTAAACTAAAAATTGGTGGCTGTGGCCCCGTCGCCCGCATCGCTCGGACCGCGCCGTGTTATTACGGGCCGACGCGACGGATTGCCCAACTTTACAACATGTTGTTATTAAGTCATTTTGTTTTGTTCCCCGTCACTGTGCCCAATAGTTCCCTCGCCTACTTCTCAGTTTCTCAGCTCCAGTGAGTACCGTTTATTTGTGTTTCCATTTTTAATTAGTTGTATAACTCTTTTTTTTCATTTGCATAATTTGAGTTTTTATATGCCTTGTTAAACTACGTTAATTTTTGTTGGTAGTCTTCGTATCCGGTGATGTAAACGCTTTTCGTAAAACTATTGTTGAGCGCAATTTCACATTTTAGTAAAAATGAAAGCTAAAAGTGCTAACTAGCAGGAAGGAACATAGTACGGACTCGTGAAAAATCAACTTTGATTTGAAATTCCCTACCGGACGACGAAAATAATGAAATGCTTTCACACTCCCAATTTTGGTGCGGAACACTGAACACTAAAGGCCCGACTTGAGTTTCACAGAGTATTAACAATTTATCACGCTCGAGATTCTTTGTTAGTTCATTTATCTAAAGTGTACGAGTAAATTATATAACACGTTTTGTGTTTGCAAACGTTGCATTGAGAATGTATCGATTTATTTATTTATCGGTGGCCGTGTGAGATGAAAGTTGATCAGCTACAAAATTATGCAATTCTATTATAATAATCGATATCTGCTAATACAGTTTTATATTTACAAATACCAATCAACAGAAAGTGCTGAGGCTTGATTTTATCTTTATATGGGTAGTCTTAAAGTTAGTTTTGTAGTTATCCGAATGCTGGGTTGATCCGCTCATTCTTTTCACGTATAAGCAAACGGCTAGATACATTTTGTAGATGTTTTTATTTGTTAGATACTTAAACTGACTTCCAAATCATCACTTGTTGTTTAGATTGTATACTTACAACGTACAATAATTAAAACAAGTGAATAAATGAAAAGTTTATCAATACACATCGTGAATCACTCAAGATTTGGCACTAGACACCAGAATATCATAACTTGCTGGATGCAACTCAAATAATCACATGTAAAAACATAGCTATTCAACATCGAGCAGGATCCCCGTATTCTTGGAAACGGGTATATTTCACGAGTTACCCGAGGAGGCGAGAAGGCGTCTAATAAAAAACCCAGTGGACGTTATGTACGCCATGTTTCCTGCGCGATAAGCCGCTGATGGATCACTTCCTATGGATTAGGGATGCTCGATACAAGCTACAATGCACACTGATTCCAATTATACTAGCCAGCGTCCTGGCTGCTTCTGCTCGCCTGGTACCTCATACAGCAATCAATGAGATTAAAATGGCTTTTGACGTGATTCCAACGTGCGAGTTGTACGTTTGGTTATCAAAAATTCAATAGAATATTTTGTATGATGAGGTATGACTAAAATTAGATTTTAATACTTGAACCATCGGGTTTGAGAATATATTTTATGAGATATCATTTCAATTTGCTTCTAGAAATGAATATAATTTTAGAACAATTAAAAAAAAAACATCTGAAGAACTTGTTTGAGTTCGCTGTATAAAGAAATGGATACTCCCAGATATTTTAACCTATTACTTAATTTAAAACAAATAAAAATAATTGGCATACCTAGGTACTAAGTAAGTACGGAATTACTATCAATAATATTCACTAATATCCAAAGCTGATGTAAAGAAAAAACGTTACGAAATCCTGCCCACACGCAAAGTCAATATATATTCTTTATTGACGCAACTATTTATCCAAAGTCTTGATAACACTTTATCAATAAAAACATTACGCACATTTGTTTACACCGAAAGGAACGTCTCCCATCCAACGCTGCTTTATCTACTACTTGCATCAAGCTTTTGCGTTCATAGCCAGCAATTGGCCATCCAACGCTTGTAGGTGAAGTAAAAGAAGGTATTCATATAGTAAAGACTAAGTTATTACGATTATTATTTAGCGGCTTCTCGTCACGCTTGCAGAAATGCCAGTAACACAAGTAAAAACTGATGAAGCAATTAGAGGGACTATTTGAGTGCAATTTAACGCGTCATTTGCAGAGAAAACGAGGTAGTAGCAGATGCTCGCGACAAACATGTGGACAGTATGTGTTACAACTTTACAAGTCGTGCTGAGTATTGAGATTTTCTGAAAGATGTAGAGGTGATAAAGTCTCGGCTAAATACAATCGCTGAAATTATGGTATATAACATGGTTTTAAGACATCGCAAATTTAGGCGAAACTGGCACTAATTTCCAATTCGCGACTATGGTATTATTTTTTTCTGAACATTTAGACTGAATGAAAAAACTGCCACTGAACAGGCGGCGGCAGGAAAACTGTTTTGGTCTACTCCGAAGCGCGAAACCGAAGTATCGGCAGAATGTTTGGCCGTTTTATAACTTCCATAGTTTCCTTTTTTGACTTTGAGTCCTTACCCGAATTCAAGTCACAGTTTTGACTTTGGGTTTTTATTTTTCGCCGTAGTTAGCGATAGTTAGCCGTAGTAAAGAAACGGCCGAACATTTGGCCGATACTTCGGATTTATGTTCGGAGTAGACCCTCTGGATCGTTCGGTATGTACTTTTGCATCTTGAAGTAGTATAATCATCCACCAATTATACTTGATATTATACCCAGTATTTTATAACCCCAGATTGACAATGTTATTGTAATAAAATAAGGTTTTTGAAGTATTGCAAGACTAGAAATTGAGTGTTAATCCAAGGTAAGTAAGTACCAACTTAACTATTTTTACGTACGGTAATTTTTTTATTATTTTTATTTTTACAAAACGGTGAAGGAAATCATCGAGAGGAAACCAGCATGTCCTAGAACCAACAATTCGTCGACATGATTGTGCGTCATCCACCAACCCGCACTAGGCCCGCGTGGTAGATTACAGCCCACTCCCTCTCGATGAGAGGAGGCCTGTGTCCCAGCAGTGGGAACATTATAGGCTGACTATGTAATTATGTTTTGTCCACAGTAACCTAGCGCGAAGTTATTCAAGTTATTCCAACCGTCGTCGATGTCAAAACCAACAATGCTTCACACCTAACAAAAGTTTGTAGTTACAACAAAGTCTCAGTATTGTCTTAGACACATTTTGTACTCGAACTAGCTAAGTTATGCATAACTTAATAAGAATGTATGACTTTTATCGACTTCATCTATAACTTATGCACAACCTTAAAGTTATTCACTTCACTATTTCATGTCATTTTGAATATTTTTGTAAACTAAAAGTTGTTGTTTCTCACGACATTTGAAATAATAGCTATAATATGTTAAAATATTTTTAATACAAAAAATATTCCTTTCAATTTGGCAATAAAACTCGGATATCGATGCGATTCTTTTAATTTTCCTTATAATCCGTAGCGAATGAACGAATTTATAGTGTTGTTTATTTACGATATGTGGGAGAAGTTGCACGATAATATATTTATCGTTAATAAAATAGTTTAAGAGGTAATCTTATCTAGAAAATAAAATATGTTTCGTTGCGCCTTTTAGTTACTTTAAAAGAAAAAAGACAATACCACAAAAAAAGCGTTTCTTTTGTTGCAGTTTCAAGAGTACATTACACGGTACTTTTATTTTAATTCTTGTGGCGAGCAAGTGTCTTCTCAATTTCTCTAATTGCTTTACAAATAACAATATTAAAGCACAGAGTAAATTAAGACACCCGGAAACCGGACGCAAGACAATGTTACTGATAACTTTGACGATATTCAAAATGATAAATTAATCTTTATCAAAGATCTATTGGTGTACTTAGGTTCTATTTCCATTCATCACGGTAAAAAAAAAAAACGGTCTCTTATAGGTACTTACTAGTATTTCTGACCTATTTGAGTGTGTATTGAAAGTTTTTTAGATGACTAGTTCTATTGCGCTTGCATCTAGATATTCACGATCAAGAAAAATAGGAGTATCTCTTAGGCGTCAGACATAGCTTCAAATACGAATTCTATCAAATGATCAAACGATGTGTGTGACACGAATGTTTGCAAGGTGAACACGTTATATTGCTCATTGTCTTGCACTCTTCATCAGGGCCCAAATCAGTCAAGAGAACAACAGACAAATTATTTAATGAGATACGTAACGTAAACAGAAATCAGTTATCTACAAACGAGGCTCATTTCTGAGAAACATGGAGCTCTCGTGTTTACTGCGAAGGCTTGGAAAGTTGCTTTATCACCATTATTATTTACACTATGCTGCTTATCTGTACTGCAGGGGGGTATTAGATTTCGGATTTCGTTACTGACACTTTAATTGTTGGAGTAAGGCACTGGGTAAGATTGCCATGCTGTAAATATCCGTTCTTATTACAAAACGAAGTTTGTCTTTAGATCGTGGTTTAAATAACCGAGCCATTTTCGAATTTCGAACTTTACTCCGAAAAAGTTGACGTTCTAATTACAAAAAAATACGTTATCAATTTCGTATTAAGAACTTCACGTTTGTCGAAATAAATTCAAATACAATCACTGGCTTGAAGGTTTGGGCTGGACTGAAATTTAGAACTAATTTTGTAATGAGACGGATCGAGACTTTTCTGTCAGGGTTTACTTAGTTGAAGGCTGGGTCTGCAATGACAGTAAGTTCGATTTAGTTGCTGTCATCTGTGGTGCCTGCACTCGGCAAACAAAATGTAGGTTTAGTTACGAAAAAGCTAAAGAGGTAGAGCACCTCCTCAGCTTTTCCGTCTTCGAAGATAGAAGGACAGACTCCAGTCTTGAAGTAACAATTAATACCAAAACTGTATATTTAGTTAACTATTCAATATGTTTACAATACAGCAAAAAGTTTGGAAGCATTGGGACATCGACAGCTGCCTGCTGTCTTAATAAAGTTCTCTTTTGTTATTGATTTGGGTAACTTTGTCTGAAAAGTGAGCTAATATTACACCGTATCTTTTATTAAACTGAGGTGAACTGAAACATATTGTAATTATAGTAAGTAGAATCCTAATATTAGTCTAGAATCAATTGCATGGTATTCATGTAACTACTACTACAATATTCACTGAAACATTTCACAAAATGTTACCTGAACCTACCGAATTACTATGAGCCATATTCCACAAAATTAAGTTACAGCAAAATTTTAGGGAAAATTTAATAGAAATAGCTAGCTCTCGCATATTCGGGGAGCGAGGCTGACATCATCCTGTCCCAGGGGGCTGAGAGCGCGTGCCGAAACAGCTGATTGCCGACCGACCACCATAAAAAATCGTATAAAACAATCCCCAGCCAAACTTCAACCTTATCCCAACAGTTCAGACTCTAATGTCCCATACTTCCACCCAAACGACCCTTGATATAAGTGTCTCTAGACAACTCTCAACTCTAACATACAGCAGATGGGTCTAAAATCGTTTGCTCACTTTTTTTCCCGTCCACGTCACCTCCAGAATAAAATCCGTGGTGCCATAAAATTTGTACTCTAACACCGGAGCACACGGCTAGTTTTTGCTCGTTCGGGATGGTTAACGAGATAAAACAGAATGGATTTTGTGCATTTCACTTGGTTGGAGGCCGGTGCGTGGTGCGCGGTGCGCGCCTCGAGCGATCAAGTTCTGCTGCATTCGGCTCCGCTGGCTAATAAATGAGAATATTTCGTACGAGAAGATGGATCGTTCGTAATTGTTCAGCTACGGTGTTACTTGTAAGAAACACATGGGATTTTACGCTACGTGATTCAATAAAACATCGATGTTTTGATTGCAGTATAAGTATGTAGTAGAAATGATTATATAATGAGGTGTGTTATTAATATAAGTAATTATAATGTTCAATTAAGTGGTATTACTGTATCGAGGGAGGTACACAAGCGTAGTATTTATTTAGTTCGTAGACCACCGCCAGAGATGATCGTTCGCATCACGCAACGTTTTTTGTGTATTATAAAATAACTCATTCGGAACTACAAGTACAACAAAGAATAAAAAAGAACATAATACAGTTTTTATAATGTTTTGGCGTTTCTTTGAACTACAACTTAACTAAACAGGGAATAATGTTAGTGAAACCAAACCAAGTAATGGCCACAAAGTTAGAACCCTGTTTCCCAAAAGCAAGACACAATAGATTCGTCTCAAATAATGTAGTGTCTGTTTCTAGCTCTTATAAATAGATAATAGAATTTATTAAAAACTAAAAATGGGTAAAATACAGTATAAATCTAAGAAACAATGTAGGTATTACAAAGTGTGATGCCTGTACTAGGATAAACCTTATCACAGGCGGCATGAGTCCATACAATTACTATTAGGACAACTGATTTCTTAACAATATTTAACATAAATCTTAAGAGTAGGGACATGTTAGTTAATCTATTGTTTATAATTTACTTAAACACTAATAATTAAGGTCTTAATAAACATGCAGATGATTTATAATGCATAATAACGCCACGATTGCTCGGCAATTCACAAAGACTAGATAACATAAGTTACGAAGGAATACATAATATTATTATAGCAACTATTCCAAGGAGCCGAAACATTCAAAGCTTGGAAATTCTAGGCACATTCACTCCAAAGTTGATAGACAGCGTAGAATGTGCACGTGGTTTTGATATTAATATGCTTTAAGGTACGAAAACAGAAAACGGTAGTATTATCCATAGAACAATCGTTGGTCAGACAGTAGTTCGAATAAAGGAATTGGATTCCAATTGCCAAAGATCGCTAACAATCGGCTGCATCCCGTCGTTTTGCCTCAATATTTCGCCTGTGGCATTTATGCAACCAAACAATTTAGTTGATCGTCAAGTCGGACCATAAGCTGATTCAATTAATCAGTTAACTTAGCCTGGCCCACTAACACTTCGTACGACTCCGGACCTGGGTCGATTTAACATCCCGAGCTTTCTGTAGGTATAATATATATTCTGATGTTGCAGCTAACAAAGGATTTATTTCAGAAACTGGATTCAATGTTTCACTACATATTATAAAAAACTTTTTACAAAAAAATAAGAACCGACTGCCAAAAATAACACTAAAAACTAACTAAAACAGCGCAAAAAACTCAAATATAGATCCAAAGACACCGACTTCCGAAATTAAAGTTATTTTTCACTTTGTAGTGTTATTTTGGGTACCTAGTCGGTTCTTATTTTTTTGTAAAAAGTTTTTTATTTTGCACTTTTTAGTGGGTCAGTTTTGAATTTATCTAAGTTACAATAGCCTAATGTTAACTGCTCACAGTGCTCACCACCTTTTACAAAATATTGCTTTTCCCGATGCTGGGACGTTGATTGTTGAGGAGTTCTCCTGATAAGAACCAGGAGAACTGCCACTCACCATATGCATAGTGACGAGCATAAATTGCTTAATCGCAACCCGTTAAATAAGGGTACTCATTATTCTATTGTTCCGGTGGCCATATGTGGTCTCCATCATCAGTTCCACTTCACCAAATGGTGCTTTACGAGAGCAAATGCACGAGTTACTATAAAAAATACCCAAATCGCTATAGGTTTGCCTATAAAATTTGAGGGTTTCCCTCGATTTCCATGGGATCCCCTCATCATTGTTTTACAGAAAAGGGCTGTTCGAGCCATTTACAATCTAGGTCCAAGAGATTCACTTCGTGAAAAATTCAAAGAAATAGATATTCTGACTGTAGCCTCTCAATATATATTTGAAAATCTATTGTATGTACACAAAAATATATCAAATTTTAAGAAAATGTCCGATATTCATTGTTTAAATACCAGGAATAAACACAATCTTGCTGTACATCGCACTCGCCTCCACAGAGTAGGCAACTCGTTCATGGGTCAATGTATACGCTTTTACAACAAACTTCCTACTGACATTCGAAACTTACCCATTAAACGATTTAAAAGCTGTATTAAAACCAAACTTTGTAAAAAAGGGTACTATAAAATTTCTGATTATTTAGAAGACAAAAAAGCTTGGGATTTAGCTGCTCGCTCTGCAAGCCTTGTGATCAAACTGGAAAACTTGACATTTAATGTTATTATGCATGATTTTATATAAATATTGACATTGCAGAATATTATATACAATATTACATTAATGTTTACTTTGAAAAGTATTATATTTACTGCCTTAATTTATTGTGAATGTGAGCACTATGTGGGTCATTTTTTTTTTTCTCTTTAAATATTTTCCTATTATTTTATGCTTTTTCTCAGTTTTAATGGTGGTCTGGCATTTTGAGCACTTTATGAGGCCTACCCAAATGTACTTTCTTTGGTATTGTTCGTCGAGTCGTTGAGCTCCTTAAGTCTTGAGTCGAGCTGCACGATTACGACAAATGCTTGCACTGATTGGACAGGTCCACTCAAAATTGTGTGGTTCTTTCCTCAAAAGACCATTTCAGACACAGATCTACATGGTCCTCACATGATCTGACCAAGATTATGTCTGGACTTTAAAAGAGACTTTGACCCCTGAGTTTGTTTCGCCATTTCTTCTCACGGGTAGTCAGATAGGAAATGTCGACTACATCTAGCTTATTTTTTACTTTTTAATATGACGTGTAAAAGTGATTCCGATATCCTATTTACAGAATAAACGATTTCATTTCATTTCATCTGATTCTGATTTAGTGGCAATGGGACCACCTCGGGAGTATACCCTTTCAAACAAAAAAATAATTTTCAAAATCGGTCCATAATTAACGGAGTAATCGCGTAACAAACATACAAAAAAAAAAAAAAACATGCCGCCGAATTGAGAACCTCCTCCTTTTTGGAAGTCGGTTAAAAACAGTCCCCCGCCGCGTCTGTCTGTCTGAACGCGACAAACTCAAAAACGACCGAACGGATTTTCATACGGTTTTTACGAATGGACGAAGTGATTCATGACAAAGGTTTAGGTGTATAATTCATCAAGGTTTTATGTTTGGCTGAAATATAACGATGGAAAATACTCCCAAGTAGGATGAACATCAGTTACATCTAATCTAAAAAATATAAGCATATATGCTCTGCTACCCGTGCAAAGCCGGGGCGGGTTGCTAGTATAATATATATCGTATTATTTATCTAAGACCGATGCGTTCCTTTACTTAATTCTACATATTAAAGTTCTTTGAGTCCCATACTTAAAGTAAGCAGTAATTACATCCCCAGCCTCTTGTAATTAACAATCCCATTACGACCAAATGCAAGTTACCTAGAATAACTGGATCCTACGTGACTGCATGCAAGGAACAGTATAAGTGGTGGAAGCTCAAGAAATTGCCTCATTGCTGTTGCTTGTAATACTGCAATTCTCGAAAGTGTTTCGATTTATCCGATCAGATTAGATTGTAAAAGTGATCGGCTTCTGATATAAACAGTAATATTACTTGTTCAACGTGTTGTGCTTCTAAAAGTTGATCATTATGAACCAAACGGTCCCGAGATTGAATTGGTACGGCCCGAAAAAGGGTGGGACCCCTGTTACAATCATGTGTTACACAGTTTCACTCCTTACTAAACGTTTTGCTTTTTAGCTTATGAAACTCATCTTGAAACACCTTGGAACATTGAATATTCCATAGCACGTTAGTTTAATTCTTTGGTTTAACCAAAGCATATTCAACGAGCTCGATCTTTCTAAGTACACATAATTCGTCTGATTCGTCCTTCTTAGGAACAAGCAGATATTCCCGATAACACGGGGTTCCGTCACGTCACGGTGTAGACGCGACGAAGAAATCATCAATATAGCTTCGTGACAAGACTTTCTATACCTGCCGTTTTGCATGCGTAATCAGGAATTCTGTCCAAATACGCTATTGTATTGCAATATACTTTGTTTTCATTATAAAGATCTGTAATACGGCGTGCACCGTAAGCTTGGTTATAGGAATTTCGAACAATAGAAGTGCGGTTTGGTTAACAGGCCTTTGATGGTAAAGCTGCGAGTGCGTAGAACTTCTAGCAATTCGCGGCATATTATTATATCTCATAGGAATGTGCGACGATTTTATTGATTGACATAAGAATGAAATGGTATTAGCTTCCTAACCGGTTTCAAGCAAACTTCGCAACGAATAAGCTCTCCTGATACATTTTGTTTCTTCTTAGTTAGTATGGTATGAGGGACGTCATCCATTATAAATGACGTAGCATTGAATAAAGAAAAGAACAAAAGTAGCATTTCATTTTACACCTAAAAGTGAACGAAAACGAATTGTTCCATGACTTCATCATGGTGTCACCAAAAAAATACAATGAATAATTTTAAAAGCATGATCGCTAGCGTGCCACTGGCTAGTAAAAATGTGATAATATATCCTTTGGACAAATCTACAGGTGTTGTAAACTTGAAAGTGGCTTTCTATGTTAGTGAGACTGTTTATATTCTTTTGTCTTGACAATATAGACGCCAGCAGCGAATTCCATTCCTTAGAATTTGCATTGCAATTTAGAAAATACGGTCAGTGTTTGGGGCTCTTTAAAAAAGATTTGAAGAAGGCGGGACCACAATGATCTGGGAAAAAATACCTGGTATCTTTAAGTCCTTTGCAAATGATTGTATGAGGTCTGCATAATAAAATATCGTATCTTCCAGCTTGTGTATGATGCAACTTAATATGACAAAATCTTTTTGATTTATAATAACTGGCGAAGGATTTATGTGTAGCTTAAAGTTATTTATGTCGCTAAAAACGTAAATAATAGTATGTGGTTCGAAATTACTCATGCAAACATGCTAAGTAAAGCTTTAACTATTCGATTACAATCTAACGAACTATTTTAATATTGTTTTTGATACGTTTATTACAATGTTTACCTCATTATAAGTTATTTTCATGTTCTAGATTTTGGAATAAATTTTTCTGTTCAACGCTATCGAAGTCTTAGTTTTCACCAAAACGGATGGAAATATTATTAGTTCGTCAAGATCTATCTGTCAGTAATTTCGACTATAGTATTAAAGGATCCAAGCCGGAAACGTGTCGATAACACGTCTCTATAATAAACGTCGCTCCGGAAACTATTGAGTCATCATCATTCACATCATTATGCGTTAGTGTGAATGAAACTTCATCGCTCAATTACTCCGTGTTTTTTAAACTATCCGAACTTAGTTTACTTTATATAAAGTTGGATCAGTAACTTTAAGAAATGGTAATTTCAATTACCATAATTATCTAAAAGTTACTCAGAAGTTGCAAGAGGTTCAGAGACATGCATACACGAGTTTTCAATTTCAAGTTTGGTGAGGTTAAAGCAATCTAACGTGCATGAATCTCTACACTTTGCTTATAACCGATTTCTGAATCATAAAGTTTAATTTGTAAAAAAAGTAATACGAGTTTCGTAGACATGCAATTTTACCTGCGTAGTTTCTATCATATTCGCAGGTAGGTTCGCAAATTTGTCAGTGCAATCATCAGGTAAAAGTGGTACCCACGAGTCTCTTTAACAGGAAAAACTACTCTAGTTGTAGGTAAGTATCCTAGACTACAATTCTATTTAGTAAATATAACCAAATAAATTGCCCATGTTACAAACAAAATGACTTTCTAAGCAAGATCCAATGATGTATGTATTACCAGAATATATTTTAAGTTTGCGTTACCAGAATATTTTCTGATGCTCCAATGGGATCTACTGTCAATCTGCATCAGCCACATACTGTCACAATCGTGAATGTGTGTGTTTACTCAATTCCTCTTATTAATATAACATCAAGGGGACAGTGGCTGCAATATCGGACTTTGTATGCTCCTCTGGGAACCAGTAAAGCGTGCTCGTTATCAACTTTAATAAGATGGCAGAGATGATGTATTTCTGTTTTTTTTTGCACATGGTTATATTCTGAACTTTTCTGTATTTTTGTTCTACTCTTTTTCTTGATTGCTAGGTGTTAGGTGGATTTACAGTATACTCTCAAGTTTAGAGTGACTCTGTGGTCATGTTATCTTTCACATGTATGACTATAACGTTTCGACTTCCGTTTTTACACTGTGTTGCAATTTAGTGAGTCATCGTGTACATAATATATTGTATGGGTTGTGGGAAATTTTTATCGAGCTCTGCATAGCAGAGTAATGGTACAGTATTAACTGTATTATCGATCTCAATATTTGCCAAACTTAGTTGATCACTTCATACTTCAGAGTTCTCTTTAGACTTCGTTTGCTGCACTTATTTCAACTTTCACAGTTATAATTTTATTGTTGATATTAATATTCATATGATATTTATTTGCGTTCGATAATGTATAGGTAAAGGTGTTACAAGGGCTTAAAGAAATGGTAAGTTCTCGACTTACATAATTTCTACTTTATGCTCGTTGTTAAATGTGCAACTTTTTACTCCATATTGGAATTAACAAAAAAATAAGTGTGGAATTCGTAACACAAGTATAATTTTATAAAACACTACCAACTTTCTTCTTTTTCTACCACACAATTCAATGTCAATCTGTTTTCTTCGACATCATGATAGAAAACTGTCTACTTTTGTGTTGTAACACTGTACAAGAACTCTCGTGAAACCAGGAGCAAAAAGTGCTTCAAGTGGTCATTCTCCTTTCTAGCAAACTTGCAAAAAACATAAAGCGAAGATAACAAATGGCTACTGTACCGGAACTCCGTTTGAAGCGCTGTATCGCTAGATAACGCGCAAAACCTTATCACGCCAGGAACGAACACGTCTGATTAACAATATTAGAAGTGTGCTGTAGGTAGGAATTTGAGGTTTAAACAGTTTCTTTGTTGTTTTTGACACAGATGAACCCTTCAAAATGAGTAACACTTCTAAAGAGTTTTTGAGTTACCACAAACGCTAACTTTACCTTGATTGCTGCAGCGCTGCAATGAAACATTTGGTTAGTAAATTGCAGACTTATATTGCGTTGGATTTATAAATTGAAAATGTTATCTTGTTCACGGGATGTCTTTGTTTCTCTCAGAACGTGTGGTTTCCGATCCAGTTCAATAGCATTCGCAACCGGGCGTGTACGAGGGGAACAGGACTGGTAGGGAGCGCGCAGTCGGCTTCACCGGCGTGGCTGTATTTAGCGATATGTGTACACGAAGCTCAACGCTTGCTTCAGTAGTCGCTTTTGTATAAGGCGAGAAAATAACTTTGGTTTTAGCTGTACTTTGAGGACTCGATGTTTAGGCTAACCGTCAAGACGTGCTTAATTGTTCATAGAAAGTCCACATATAGGGTTGAAATTTAGTGCGTGGTACAAATGAAACTAGAGCAGAATCAGAAAGTTTGTAGAAAATATTGCCGTCTGAACTCTAGAACTTACCGTTTCCGTTGTTAAATTCTGATCACAGACAATGTTTAACAGCTATTTCGAGAAATGTTTAAACGTTCACTTTTGTTAATAGAAATCAATTCTTTTCTGCCTTTAGTTCCATGCACTTTAATTTGCATCGCCTTTTTATGTTTGTCTTTTATTCCGAGAACATCTCAAAGAAATAAAATCAAAACGTCTGCGTCTCAAGGAAGTTTTATTTTTTCAACTATCTGCCCGCGGCAACACTGGTCTGGAGGTTACTGAGTTTTTCTTCTATTTCTTGACTTCCTGTCGCAGTATTAAGAAGTTGTGTGCGAAGTTAAGACTGCAGTCTGAGCACCGGAAATTAAGGAGTATCGATTTGAGTGGAGAAGTCGCCTTGAGTGCCAGCTCTAATTCTTTCTGCAAAACGTAGACATGGCCACAAATACAGAAACGGTTACTTTACGGAACTTTGGACTGTTTTGTTCAGGAATAAGGAATACCAGGGATGTTTGCACTTATCGTTGTAAGCAAATCTAAGACTTTAGATTAGTTACTCCTTTGGGTCCATTTTGTTCAATTAATGTAAGAAAGGAATTTGGGTTTGGGGTTTTTATCAAAGCATGATCCAAACTTAGACTTTCCAAGTTCATTTCTTACTATACAATATCAAAGTCCTATTCTCAATACGCCTACTGAACAGAGCTCTATCTAAAGTATAGCTAGTCTTCACAACGTCAAATCTTAGCGTTACATCTCGATTATGTAACGTTAACTGAATTGCCGCATGTGGCAACACTGAGTATTGCATCGAAAGGTCGTTGGCTGCACGTGCAGTGATTGGTTGTGAGCTGTGAATTCTTCGCGTAGGCGCAGGTATAACATTTACTAGCCTTGCTTCTTTAAAAACATCTGCAGGAAAAGTACTTAGCCCTAACTATATCGTTGGGTTTGTAGTACTGCGCGTACATCTATCATCATCGTCAAGTCCCAGAAAGATGAAGTTTCCACGTTTGATATTGCCGATAATCGCAAGTCCTTCCAGTCCATCCAGGATTCAAAAATATTTAAAATCATTGAACATTTTGGGTTATAGTTTAGTTACTATTGTTACTAAGCATCAGGAGAATGAACGTCTGCAAGCCGTTGAAACGTAGCAGCACCTGCCAGCTAGTTGAATTTGTATCGAAAAGTAAGGATCTATAGACCATAGTTCAGTTTAAAAAGTTATACCTTAGTTAGACAGTTTGAAATGAACATAAGCTACACATTGTAAGGTTCACTGGATTCAAGCTATTTAAAATGAAATGTGCACAGATACGGCTTTACATTCGAAAAGGCATATAATTATGCCATTATTAACTACCATAATGGCTTCAGTATTATGTCATCTTCCTGCAGATATTTTTTGGATCAATCCTAGCACCTACTATATTTTTTCTCCCAACACACACACAACAACATCACAATATGCACATTATTTATGCTTCTGATGCCATCCTGATATTTTTCTTCTGCAGCTTTGAATAGAAAAGTGCTTTTGTCAAGCTGGTATTTTTCAGTTTCTTTATATTCTTGTACTAACTCGTTTAACGAAGCGATTAAAATTACATTTGGCGTCTCTTATTCTATAAGATTTACGGAAATATTCGTATAATCTAGAAGTGCGCTTTCAATATTGGCATAAACTTAAAAGTTTTGATGACTGTGACATCATCCGTAGGTGTCGCAGACATAGTCCAATATTAACTGATTCACGGTTCCTTTTTATTTTTCATTGTTTTAATTTGTATGACGTTTTTATTATCAACTTGCGGTACTGTCGCGCTGCTGCTGTTATTAACCACAGAATTTGGTCTCTAGATGAAAAAAGAACTGACGATACGCTTCATCTGAGAATACTGTTTGGAGGTAAATAATTCCGTAGTTTCCTTATCTGTCGCATGTTTTAAAAATAGCGGTAGAACAAAGAGCTTTACTATGCCGGTAGTTCGGCATACATCTTAGCTACGGCCATTTTGATCACAAAGTAAGTATTTTTGTTCTCTCTTACACAATGTAAGTTAGATCTACGTACGCGTAACATTGATATACTTAGTAATTTTACGAGGCGTGCAATCTACGTTTCACATTTAATTTGTCGTAGGAAACCGGATTATTGTGCCAAGACATTCGGCTTGCTGTCGAAACGAAAGTTTTCAAAATTATCGACGAAATGCATCCCTATTATCTAAGCATACACAGGACCTACCAAGGTAGGAAAATGATGACAGAACTGATGCAGTTCATACTTATTCCATTTCTCCCAAGCTTGTTTTTTCCCGGGTCTACCCAGCACAGTTGTCTTTGCTTGCCGGCTTCCAAAAATACCTCCGCTGCGTTGCCTACTGAAGCTGACGTTGGCTATTTTGCGTGCTGGCATGATTCCAGTCTCAGTACCAGGGTTACACACTGCCATAGATACGTAACATCACGTCTTGGTCTTGACGTCACCTTCCAACTCCACAATTATGACAGAAGCCTAGTCTCTCCGATGAGCTAACTTTTTCATGAGATTTTTATCTTTTTCGTCCCACATTTCGTCTTTCTAAATGCGAGAAACATTGTGCGCTTAATGTAGAAACTGCTCCAAAACAATGTTTCGGAATCTTGCGCAATCTTGCGACTTGGATCATGGCTTATTTTTAAGTTTTGGGCTTGATTTTTTTTCCGCATATTAATTAAACGAAACAGTTAAATAAATTGAAATTGTTTTTAAGTTTCTTAGGGCTACCGTGGCCTAATGAGGAGCTGTAGAAAAGTTTACGGAAACACAACTAGAGAGTTGGCGGGTGCACGATTAGGCCTACAGTCTGGCCGGCACCGCACGGCTCAGCCAGCACCAGGCGCCGCTTATAACTTGAATTTAACACATAAATACAATCAAGTACGAATAAAATCACGTCCTTACCTCACTATCAGGTCCCAATCCACTTCGTCGAAAAAAATCCAATTGATAAAACACAGTTCTACACTGAATTTTGAACCAACACACATGCAGAGAGTGCAATGAACTGTTGTGAACTGCAATTTTCGCTCCAACGGTTGGTTTTATTTATATTTAACTCGAAATTGTTTTAAAACACAAGATAATCAAATCCACTATAATATAATTATGAACCACAAAATTTCAACTACAGCGCGTCGAGTCTAAAATTTTCGTGAAAATCCTTTAAACCGGATCCGGCCTATTTGTATTTTGTGGTATTTTTAAATTCGTAATTTAATACAACACCAAAATCTCGTCTCACAAGGAAAAGTAAAACAACTACGCCGCCGAACAGTGAAGTGCTTCCGCATCCCCAAAACAGCTGTTCGGGACTAGTGACGTCCAAAAATCGATAACAACCGGATTAGGACAACCGTAATTAGAATTACACACCACACAACTTTTTCACAACACAGATTACCGGTTTCACTATCCTTCTAATGCATGTCTTCAGTTCACTGTATCAGTTGTAAAAATACGGTTTAGTGAATTATTTAATTTGCAATATGATCCGTTGAAGGAGATAGGGCAATATTGAAGGACGAAGAAATTTTCTGATGGAAAGTATGTGCTTTTAAAAATCACTTTTTTTGTTTTGTTTATGATGGTGATTCTTTTATGAGCACATCTCAGAGCTGCACAGCGCACGCGGTCGCGCTCGGTCGCGGACTGGCGGCGGCAGCGCGGGGCGCGCGGGCAGGGCGGGGGGCGGGGCGCGGGCGGGCCCGAGCCAGCGGAATGCTATTGTAGGCGAACTTGCCCGCCACTTTTTTTCTCAATTCTGGTCAAACAAGTTTTGTATACAACCTGCATTGTAAGGATTCCGCCATTCTTCGTACGAGGCAACGGTCTTTCTAAAACTTTGTGAAGTATAAGGTTTCGCTGAAACTTCAAAATCCAAGAACGTAACAGGATATACCCACTACTTTTGTAAAAATGCTGAAACACACATTGACATCAGTGACATCGGTTATTCTTTGAACTACACACGATTTGGTACCAGCACCATAACTGCGTAACACAGTTTGAATCGCAATCGGAAGGATTTTGAAGTATATTGCTAATCCATTGCTTCTTATGTTCGAAAAAATTGTCAGCTCAATAATGTAAATAACGCAATGAATGTTGTTGAACTGTCAAATTGAAACTGATTCCTACTGATAGTGTGTTACGCAATTAGCCCGCAGGAGGCTATGAAAATAATTTATGTAATTGGTACTTAATATCTCCATTGGGTTGATGAGGACGACTAAGTACTACCTAGGTACTTATTACAAATGAAACATATAAATTAGACCCGAATCCCACAGCAAAAAAACCCGAAGTAGGTACCTAAGTATTGTAATAGCATCCATATAGGTAGTCCACATATCCATATTATCCATATAGTCCACAAAATAGCGAAATATAAAAGCTTACTCAACATTCTTAATGTGGAGTGGAGTCGAAAGTGGACACCAAAGAACGAAATAGGACTGTAACCAAGATGAACAACACGAATAGGTATCTAATAACATTTCTGTAAGAGACGAGACGTCAAGTTCTATAGGCAGTACCTGCAAGGAAGACGTACAAATAATTTCGAGGGCATCAGACGTCTGTATTGATGTTAATAGAACCAAAATCGCGTTTAAGTTAGAGTTTCCAATTAATTTGTGGTAGGTAAGTAACTCATTCACACCTAGCTTACAATCAGTAAAGATATGTTTGCCACACAAATATCCCCCAACTTGTGTTTGTTTTATAAAATAGTAGTCACCACCACAAAATCAGGCAGGTATTAGTATTTGCCACGACCTGAGGAGAATTCCAACATTCAAGGTTAGAAGGGAACTTCTAAACTAAGTATTTGAAGAGCGATAAACGAAATTCCATGAGGTCGGATAGACTCGGCTCCGAAAGGGACAGCCTAATTGCTCGCTTCCTACGACAAAAAGAGACGGTGCGATTTATTTTATTTATTGCCGTATCAAGTTACATCGCGGGTTCTGTACCACCGTTGTGTGAAAGAGACGAATATAAATATATTGTTCCCCTTGACCTCGACAGCGGGAGATGCTGTTGATCAGATTTTTTGGAAATTAAACTTTTTAATTAGTTAGCCCGAAACAGGTTTACCTTATGGGAACCTATTAATGAAGTATTGGCTGAAGCTGTGAAGATATATTGTGTAGACCGTGACTCCTATGAAATTGTGTATGAAAGTTTACTAAAAAGATTCTAATAGAACTCAAACTTTTACGCTAGATGAGGTAATAGACGTAGGGCTCAAGCTTAAGCTTAACAAACCGAGATGTTCTGAAAAGAAGCAGAAGAATAGTGGAAACCCGCTAAAGTGACATGCTACGCTAAAACAAAGCCAAATTCCATTTGCCAGATAATAAAGATATAAACAGACTTGGAAAGAGATTGTTTTTAACCCCGCATGATTGAGGAAATAGAATTCTCATAATAATCTGAGAATTACTTAGAAGGATAATCTTAGTTTTTAGGGTTCCGTACACAAAGGGTAATACGGGAACCCTATTACTAATGCTCCGCCGCCGCGCCGTCTGTCAGTCTGTCCGTCTGTCACCAGGCTTTATCTCATGAACCGTGATAGTTAGACAGTTGACAGTTGCCGCTATAACAAAAAATACAAAAAAATATAATAAAATAAATATTTAAGGGGGCTCCCATACAACAAACGTGATTTTTTTCCTCGTTTTTGCACGATATTGATAACAGTAACAGGAAGACGCTTGAAATATTCACAGAATATTTAGTTATATATTAAAATATATATTTATAGATAATGGTACGGAACCCTTCGTGCGCGAGTCCGGCTCGCACTTGGCCGGTTTGTTTGTATCAATGAGTTTACTGGTCTTGAATCATAAATTATAACTTGTATTCTTGTAGGCAGAGTAATAACCGGATAACAGTAATCAGAAATTCACAACTAAATAGTATTACTTAGCCAACTCATGTTCGTTTCAAAATTACGTCGACCTTACATTGCAAAACCTGCGTTGGTTTGCAAATCTAACAATTTATTGTTCAACAAATAGCACATCTGTCAAACTTAATCCTATTTTACATTTAGAGGAAAATTATTGCAGGAATTACGACTTGCGAAATAAAGTTTTTACTTTCCTCTACCTTGTACAACGTTTGTTTTAAACAATTTCTTAATTATTATTTTGAGCTGTTCCCGTATTACATAGGTATGGAACTTTTTATAGAACTCTCGAGACCACTAGAAGTAGATCTGCGAGAGTTTTACTTATAAGCTCTCTAACAGCTTGCAGTATTTCCCTATCTATGTTGTAGGTACTATCATCATTCAAAACTCGAGATTTACCATAAAATAATTATCATTATCGTGTAAAATCATAAGACCTTCAATTATTTTCGGTATATTTTGTCTATTGGTATGTAATTCTAATAGTCTGTTCCTAATAGCTACAACTTATCCTAAAGGCTTTCGTTGAAAAACTTGTTTAATTTAACCGTTTCGTCGATAGTAAAAGAACGTTATAATTTTTTTTATAGGTACTTAAAATATAACTGCAATGGATGGAAGCCATTGTGCGCTTTTATAATTTCAAACGTAACAATATTATCATGGACGTCCACGGCAGGGATGTATACATTATAATATACATTATAAGTGCACGTTACACCGTGGACGGAAATTTATAAGCGTCTTCGTATACTCAGACTCACTCCATTTGAAATAAGATTAGACATTTAAAAAACCTTTTTTACAGTCCGTTCAACTGATTTTGAATTCTATTGCGTTGGTGGCATGGCAAGTCGCAGCTGTAATAAATAGTTGGTATTGTAACCACGTTTTTGCTTTTAATTCCATCCTTATGCCAATGGTATAGAAGTCAAAATCGGTTGAACGGACTGTAAAAAAGTTTATTTAAATTTCTTAGCTTATTTCAAATGGAGTTTAGGTATATCCATATATTTTACTTCCCCGTGTAACCGTGATGCAGGGGACTTCCACGATGATATCGTCACGTTAGAAAGTATAAAACACACATTTGCACATTGTTGCACATTTGAAGAATGCTTCAAATGTTCAACAATGTGCAAATGTGCGTACCTAAAGCTTCTAAAAAAAGCCAGGATGGTGATCAAAGGTTGCATGATTTTACGATATTTTCTTCTACAAAACGTGATCACTAATGCTAATTTATTAGCTTCTATAGAAGCTTCAACAGAAATATTTTTATGACTTAATAAACTCAACGGTATAGCTAGAGAGTACTATTTTTATATTAGATGTAAGAGTTTACAAGTAAATAATTATATTCTACAAAGTTTCTATCATTTTTTAGTTAGCTTGAAATTACTGTTCCATGTATTGACCTCGTATTAAAAAGTTCACATAATGGTCCCATGTTCCAGTATTATCAGCGTAGCTAAATAGCTGCACGAACCTTTGTCATTAAATATATTAGCAACGTTATTTGAGGGTAAAGTGCGATAGCACTGCTACGGATAACCAGCTTTGCGTTTTAATAAAAATAAATTCAGTTTTAATTTCGAGTTTTTCCGTACTGGTATACAAAATCAGTAATTGTAGAACCCGAGGTGGTTCTAAAACTATTGATTTTGTTATCTAATACAAGATTATTTCTTCTATTATGTAAGTTTATAGTAACTACTTCTTGTAAGTTAAAGCATCCATGACAGAGCAATAAAGCTAAAGATTTAAGAGATGAATCAAATGTAGATTTGAATAGTTCGATGATGCATAAGAGTCTAGCTGGAGTGATCTTGTGGTCATCGTACACGATATTCTGAAGCCAATGAAATTAGTATCTAGACTCTAGAGGTAGAGGCAAATAAACATAGAGAAAGAGAGAAATACAGATAAATGAATTCGCAATATTATGTCATCAATTCATCATCAAGACCATGGAGTTCAGCAAAACAACGGAAATACAAACAGAACATGATCTATGTTGTAATACGTGTAATGAAACCCGAGCTTTAATATCAAAGCGAGTTTCAGCTTTGCACAATAACAGTAATGAACACCTACTCAAACATTCAAAACGTAATCATACTGAATCAAAGATAGAAAGGGTCGTTTTCATTCAATAAAAATCAAATTGTCACCACCGACAAGTCGTAACTGACACGTAATTCTACAGTTTAACGTCAATTCCAGTTCAAACAACCGGTTATTTAGTTCCAAAGAATAGATTGTCAACAGGTTGTACCCAGAATTCTTACAAAGCGGATGAAAGCTAGACATTACGAGGCACGATTGTACAAATATAAATTATACCTTTTGTTTTTGTAAAATAAACACGTGATGTTGAAGTTTTTGGTGTTATGTTTAGTCTGAAACTCGGGATTGTTCGGTTTGTTGTTTTAGAAACGTGAGCTATAGGACTAGAAGGACTATTCTGGGCCTTGAATTATAAATGGTACTAAAGAAACCTGCACCCTAATTGCGTCGTAACACACTGTCAATCATGATTTTGTAGTATACTACTAAGCCATTGCTTCATAAGTTCATATTTGTCTGCCCAATAACGTAAATGACGCAATGAATGTTGTTGAACTGTCAAAATGAAACCCATTGCTTGCTACTGATAGTGTGTTACGAAGCGTTTTTCCTCTGGTTCGATTCCAAATAGATTTGGCACAAAAGACACTGACGGAGCAGCTCCTTCTAAGTCAAGTGATCATCTCAGATACGCATTTGAAAAGAAATTACTTCATACATTTTGTGGTGGATGAGTTACCGTTATTGAAGATGAAATGATTTTCTCGATTTTAATTTTAAAATCTGGGACTGAGAACTTTTCAATTAATGATGATAAGTAATAAAATAAAAAAAGGCAGAGAGAGAGAGAAAGTTAGTCGCATGGAGGCATAACGCTTTTTCCTTACATGACGATTTCTACCAGTCAACTCCTACCGCAAGCCGCGGAATTTCGCAGTCGCTTCTTGGCTCTTTGAAACTTGAGACCTTGAAACTGTCTTTTTTTTGTAAGTTTCTTTTAGTTAGCATAGGCAGTGGTAACTTTATCTTCTAATAACTTTAAACAAATTAAATCACGAAATCAGAGCTTCTAAAAACGTATACTAGATGGCTCTGTAATAAAAACGCATATTAAATCCACATTTTTCTCTCTGTCCCTTTCTCTTATGTATAATAGAACAAGACAGAGAGAGTAGCATGGGCATAACGCTTTTTCCTTACGTAATGATTTCTACCAGTCAATTCCTACCGAAAGCCGTGCTAAAGAACTTCGTTCCAATAATATCGCTTGACGCTTCAGCTTTTGACATCCGCAAAACTGTATGGATGCTAAAAAAAATGGGTACGAATTATTAGCTATTGCGTAGCATGGCATGCCATAAATACCCTAATAAACTTACGGACCTTGAGGCACAGACAGCAGACTGACTTTGACAATCTGTCTAGTGCTACAAATGAAGAGAAATAAGTTTGCACCAAAGACATTAAACTAGTTACTTAACAATAGACGGGACATAGCGAACAAAATCGTAATCCGATACATTTGTCCTAGTGGGCAAAAGTCACTCAGTCTAGTATAGTTCGCCTTTATGTTTAATTGTGCAGCATGGTATTAAAAGTGCAACGTGTCAAAATTAGCTTTTATTGAATTTTGCTATATTACGCTAAATGGCGTCACTGAGACATGGGATCACAATTTTTCTACGACATTACTTCTGGGGGCCGCTTTAAAGTTACATCTATCTTAAATCTCTTTGGTTTGCACCAACACCAACCGACCAATAACATGTTAAAACAATCCTTCTAAAAGCTCCTTATCTCCAAGATCTCTCATTTTTTTTGTTTGTATTTACTAGTACCAAAATTACTGCCCAAAAAACAGCCAGATAACACCAATAAAAACCAAAATAGATGAATCAACCGCTTCTCCCAAGTTGCAAGTGACAATCGTGGAAGTGCTCGGAAACGGGCCGGGGGGTCCGGGGTGACGCACAATGAGTGACGGATTGACGACCATTGTTGCCGACAAAGACGAGACAAATCAAAGAATAGCCCCTCAGCAAATTCCCGGGAACCACCGTTACGGGATGGGAATCCCCCTTGGTAATATCTCATTATAGTTATTTAATTAAGTGGTATGCTGGGATTGTTTGTTATTTGATGGCGAGGGCTTCTGATTATTAAATATTTTCTGTGATTAAGATAAAACAATGACCGATGAAAATAATGAGTCAGCCGAAACTCCAAGCCTGACCCTAATGCTACTATACATCTCCATCAAATTGTAAATGAAATAGATATAAGGACTTATTAAGTTTATGATTTATATTTCTTTAGATGTTTGGTGGAATGAAATAAGGAAAAAGAAAGAAATAAACCGAATATTTTATTATCGCCCTGAGCAAATTAGCCCCACGGCAAGAGAAACCAAAATAGAGTACAGTACCCATATTAGTTTTAATGTAATGCAATAGTTGTGCGTATTTGTTAGTAAGACTGGAACAATGGGTGTTTGTGATTCCATTAACTTTAAATATAAAGCATTACATTGCATTTTAAGCGGCTTTCGATACATATTTCGAAATTGGTTTCCCATTTAGTCTGTATTTACAGAGGCGTTGATAACAACTTGTATATATTCAATATCATTGCTACAGTGTTAGAAAAAATAATTATAATAGCATCTAACTATATCAATATTAAGATCAATTTAATTTAACTTTTGATCCAACAGCCAAAAAAATCAGCTTGCAGGAAATTGACCAGCAAACTTTTTCTTCCGTTCCGCGGGCCGTGGCATGAAAAGTTAATATTACCATAATAACCATAATAACCCATCATTTATTTTGTTTGACCGCGGGATATTTTTTGATTAGAACTTAACAAATTACGGGGTCAACGTGTCTCATATCTAATCAAAACAGATCATAACCTAGCCTAACTTGTAATGCGATGTGCCTCTCAATGTTTTTTTGTTTCACAGTTTCGGAGCGGCTCTTTTTTTTTGGGTTTTTAGTAGAACTACCACGTAACACCGTACCCGGTGCCGGCACCGAACTATTTGGGTAGTTCATTATTTTTCCAATTAAATCGAAGTTTTGGTTGTTATTTATTTTGGTTGAAGTTGAAACCAATTTAATTAGCGTTCTAATCTTTCACCCGTTTTGCGGATAAACATGAATTTCATACCTATTTAAGTAAGAAAAGAGAGTTTTGAAACAAATAGAATTCCACCTTGAACAAGGACGAGCTTCGGAATTTTTTTTAGTAAAATGAATCTGTCGAATATCCGTAAAAGCAATCATCGTTCACGGTCGCTAGAGCGAAAACAATAAAAACCAAAACACGAAAGTGTCACTTACTAATGAAAAATCGGTAATTTACGGTAATTAAGCTTTTAGTGCTTCACTATTGCAAGTAAAACCTGTCGGCGGCGCGCGGCGGGAGAGGAATCGATTCCCGGCGCGGAGCCGCGGCGACGTTGCCGCTCTGTCGCGCGTGTTTTGTTTGGGTTGTATGCAGCGGCAACAGGCCGCGCGCGCCGCTCCCTCCCCCCGCGCCCCGCCAAACGTCATCGTTATAAAAAGTTTCAAACCTAACTTACTGCAAGGCAACCGCAACTATTGCAGGTTTTTTGTCCGCTTCGCTATAAACCAACTATTCATCATAGAGCATAGTTTCGGTAACATTGACTTGAGCTATTTCCACGTGTTTCGTGACTAGTATTTTGACTAGGGGCGGAGTTTCGGTTCTCCCTGCGTCTAGTTCGACCAAGTTGCATCGTGCATAGGTACGTCCCATGACCGTGACCTATTTATTTAACCCTGTCAATGGCGAGGCATTGATTAACTTGTGCCCCGTTTTGCTTACCTACCAATGGTTTTTATAAATCTCCATACTGGCTCCTATGGAAAGATGTTGGGAACAATTTAATTATGTAGTCCACACCTAATATATCACTAAAGGTTTATCAATAGAGACCGACGGGATAAATTGCTTGCGAAAGTTCGAAAATTAGAGAAGATTATATATCGAATATATTCAGCGCGGTAATTGCAAGACTTTTATTTTGACAGTTCAACACCATTCATTGCGTTATTTATAGACAAATTTCTCGAACATATGAAGCAATGGATTAGCAATATCCATCATAATCATTAAATTCCGTGTGGTGCCGGACGTAAAGAATAGCACCATCCTATTTCTTCCCGTGGGTGTCGTAAAAGGCGACTAAGGGACTTACTTTGAGAATGGGCAGCAGCGTTCTCTATGCGTTTTAACACCATACTGCGATGGCCAACCCGCCTGCCAAGCGTGGCGATTATGGCAAACCCTTCGGGAAGGCCTATGTCCAGCAGTGGACGTCTTTCGGCTGAAATGGTGATCATTCAGATTGCTATTGATAGTGTGTTCCGCAACTATTAGGGTGCTGGTCTGCCTGCGGTTTAATTTGTTTTTTACTGACCTATCTACTTAGTTTCCGTATAATAGAACTGCTAATGTCATCCGTTAACATCAGAGCTTTTTACGAGGAAGCTCTCCCGGGGAATTTAAATTGACTATACTTACCCTTCTCTCTATTTTTGCCTCCAAGCAGGTCTATGTTCCGTTTTAAAGGGCCACCTATGGGTGTATTATTATGGTATTATTACAAGAGAAACGGGTTCGCCATTTTCATTATTCTGATCTGCAGATGTCTTGTAATTATATAATTATTGATATTGAACTCCTCCATCCTCCTCCATCTCGGCAACGTGACGCTATAGAGCAGGGAACCATATTCCAGACCGAATTTGTATAATTGTGTGTTTAAAAAATATTTTTTCCAATCCGACTGGTAGTTCCAAAGATTAGCGCGGTCAAACAAACTCTTCAGCTTTGTTGTTAGTTTAGTATAGATACAGATAAATCGTGCGCCGCAACTTTAAAAAAAGAAAATGGCGACTATGCTACTAAAGTTCTATCTCCTTCCAGCTTTCTGCCTAGGATCGGAAAGCAACGCGCGAGGCTGCGATGCCGCTGCTATTCTAGTAACCTAAAAATAAACTTTCTTCTTGTTTTCTTCATAACCATAATAATGTAGGATATGGCAGTTAACAACTCGATGGGCTGATGCATGATGCTGCTCGTCCCCTTGTTCTGATCACTCTAGTCATCTTTGAATAATTGACTACAGGTAGGTAAGTATGTATGTTGGACTACTATTGACCCAAACATTCCGTATGTATATGGGTTCGATTCTTGGTTAGGTGGGCATAGCAAAAACCTGAAAATTGTTGACTTAGTAGCAACAACTTGTGTTTCAAAATAAAACCACAGTTTATAACAAAGCTAGTATTGTTTAATACCAGCTCAAATCACATTTTATGAAGTAACAAAATATTATGAACCCTCATTTAACTATCTAGGTGGGTATACATTATAATTATATTCTTATAAAGTTAGTTTAATGTCGCATTTAGAACAATTCTGTACAAACTTATTCTTAACTCGTATCACTCTAACTTGTATCACTTTTTATCTCAAACTTAGGTCCACTTGCATCACAAATCACTAATTCGCTAACGATTGGCAGAAACAGAATGATGTTTTAAATTCGTTTAGCGTTAAACGTATTTAGTCATTTGTGATGCACAGTTAGCCAGCCATAACATTAATGTTAACGAGCCTATCTGCGACTGTCACATGCTGAATATTACGGTAATACAAAACAAAGCCAATTGAAATAAATAAGAGTACCTGTAAGTGAGAGAGTAGTTATATATTTTTATGGTGTATACTAATACAAATAAATAAATAAACCTCTTCTAAATGTAACAAAATATCTTAACATAGTAGGTACCTTTTGGTAACAAAGCAACTAAACATTATGAACCTTCCAATGATAATTACGTGGGTCTAAAAGCTATAAATAATACGAAAAGACGTTAAAGTATTGTGCTTACTTAAAAAAATACGTTGTTAAGAAGTGTTCATCAAGCAACAAGTTTAATCCATTCAGTTTTCCAAGATTTTTTAAGAGTATACAAAGTGTTTTTGAAAACGTCGTTACAATATCTACTTAAGTAGTTAACATTTATTAGACTACAACTAATAATAAACTATCTGCGACGAGCATGAAGGCTCCCGTAGTCAGGCCCGACGCGAGTCTGGTGGAACAATTTCTATGAAAACTTCACAGAAAATTTTCTACCGGAGTCGCGTCGCACCTGTCTGCGGCATTCTTTACTCGAACTAAAAAAGGCAGTGAACATTACCTACAGGACAATACACAAAAGAGGAAATAATAAACCGGTAGCACACAGTTTCACAATGCAAATAAAGTAACTATATCGTTAGGGGACGGATGGGTCAGGTTTTTCTTGATATACCTACGTAAATTAACAAGACGTAACTATTTATTATATTGTATAAAAGTTCCAAATTTCGGAATCAACTTACGTAGGTTACCAGTAGCGAAGGGTGAAAGTTTTCTGGGAAGCTATATAAAAAAAGTTAGTTAAATTTGTAGTTTACAATAGCCAGTTTTGGAACAATAACAGAGAAAACTTTCATACTTCGCCCCAGGTAAAGTTCTAAAAACTTAGTTCTTACCTAACTCATAAAGTAGCGAAACTTCTCTTTAATTTAACGTCAGTACCGGGAGGTTATTTCGTTTTCTTTCGGTACAATGACGACATTTAACAATCACAAACATAGTCAGTCTTCAATATGGAAATTCTTTTCACCCTTCAGTTCGACATTTTCACTTATTTGTCCGTCTTTAAATAACTATGGTATAGTCTTTGATAAAGTAGGTATAGGAACCACTGCGGCGCACATCTTACTCACGGCGTCTTATTATCTGAGTCTTTTTTTAGGTACTAGGGCCCCATAACTAACACGCAGTCAAGTCTCATGTCAAAAACAAACAGCAACTCAAATCACTTGACATGCTATTTTACAATCGTTTAATTTCAATATGCTATCAGAAACCGGGGGTAATATTTGAATCACTTTTTAACTGACACCAACTGACGATAACAGACGGGAGTAATAGGAATGAAAACTGTATTAATTAGAGCCGTGGACAAAGTCAGTACCACAGCACTGCTGAACGCAGGGTTTTTCGGGATATGGGCATAATCTTAAACACACATGGCCTATGGATATGTCAGTATATTTTTAATAGCATACCTACTAAACACTGCTACCGTTCATTGATCCGCTTTTACATCCTCTACAGTTGGGGAGAAAATTTATATTTCTTTACATCCCCCACCGTGACATCTAGAATCTCCCATCATTATCCCTTTAATATTTTTAATTCACATTTTCACTCACTCCACTGTACTTCTCGATGTCAGCCTAATTATAAGACAGCTAACTCTTCTTCGAATTGAACTGGCTAGCTGACGCCTGTGCCGCAATCTCGTTCAACAACATATCCTGCATTTTACTCCTCACGACCAGCTTTCTGATCGGGTCCAGTTGTTTAAAATACGGTGCTAAAGATTTCAGGAACATCACGTCGTAATCGTCATCTGAGGACAGTTTCGCTATCTTGTCTGGTATGGGGTCTTCTTCAAAAGCATCGTCGAGGTACACTTCTACTTCGTTATTCTCTTCCTCTGGTTCTTGTTCTTCAACTTCGTACTCATATTCATCATCATCTTCTATTTCTTCTTTCGTTTTAACACTGCCTTCGTCATTATCGTTGGTTTTGTTATTAACATTGCTTTTGCGCTTGGGTGAATAGTCAGGCGTGTTAATAAACTTCAACATCTCAAAATGCCGCCATTTCCCCGAGTATTGCTCTTCGGATCCGAACTTCTTAATTTCTTTCTTGAACAGATCGCGGAGGTTCTTCCATTTCACTCGTAGACGTTCTTCTGTAAAAAGAGATAGAATATTTTGAAACATTTCTACCTAATGTAACTGTAATTCATTAATTTAAAAATAATAAATAACTTTTAACTTGTTTGTTTGTTGATAAATTAATTCTAATTCTGATTCTAACTCTCTGTTGTTGCAGACGTTATTATTTTAAAATAGTATAGTTTTAAAATAGGTAAATGAAAAACTTGAGTTCCCAAAGTAATAGAATTATCATGCAACTCCCACTTATGCGGAGGATCTTGTGAGTCTGTTTGGCGTGTCATCTATACTAGGATCAATGTTATCATTAAGTAGATCTATCATATAAATACTATGCGGGACCATTGTGTAATAGTAAAATAACCAGCCGAGCTGCATCGCACTTATTTTTTTGTCAGTACCTAAGCGTTAAGATTAGGGGAACGTAACCGCCCGCGCCGAGCCAGCGAATTACTATGAGTACCAGGAGTGCATGATACGATAAAAGATTATTTTAGAAAACAAAAATTGCATACAGCTACTGCTGCAGTAGGTAGGTATATACCTACGTTTGCGTTTCATCTGATTTTATTTAGGTTAATAATTACAAGTTCCAACAATACTACAAAACAAACTAAAATTGTCGGTCTCAGTATTTACATAATCATAAGTTTTAATCAACTGGCACTAATTTGTACCTACATAATATTGTAATAAAAAACACATGACTATCCACGAAAGATACCTACCTAGTCATGTACTTTTTAGGGTTCCGTAGTCTACAAGGAACCCTTATAGTTTCGCCATGTCCGTCTGTCTGTCTGGGCTTAGCACAGAGACTCTTAGTAGGTACTAGAAAGCGTCTCAAAGTCGTAAAAAAAATTGAGATGTTTTTTTTAAGCTCTCTTTTTGGGATAAATTCATCCCAACTACGGAACCCTTCATTGTGCGTGGTTCGAGTCACACTTAGCCATTTTTTTTTTATTACATGTCATTGCAATGCTGACAAATAAAAATGACAAAATCCTTCACTCACAAAGACACACACAAGTAGTATAACTTTTGAGACTACTACCGCCATCTAGATTCCTACGGCGGCACTAAGCAGTACGGACAGACCACGTGGTACATAAACATGTTACACTAACCTGGTAGTTTCATCAATTCTGCTATCTCTATCCAAGCTTTGGCCATTTGGTACCTATCGTTGTATCGATCATGGTTCGGATTCCACAAACATTCTCTCCTTCTCACTTCCTTTACAAGTTTCTTCAAAGAATGATCAGATAACACCATTTTCTGAGGCATGTTGACGAAATTTTTGAAATAAAATCGCGTCGCGTCACAACGGTCCGGTCCGCGCGGCTAGAGTACGCCGCGGCAACTGGCGTCTCGCTCGCGGCCGGGCGAGTGTCGCGAACGATCAATGTATCCTAAGGGTGGTTACAAACGTAGCGTTCACGCGGCTGTCTGAAAATTGTAATAGTATGTTAATGGTTCGTAGTTTTTAGAAGCAAATCTTCTTTACGCACGTTTGACTTGGGGAGTAAGCTGGTGAATGCGTGACGAGAGCGTTACGGAAGCGAGCGAACGGAAGTTGAGAGGGAGATATAAGTTAGTGAAGATAGAAAGAGAGATAGTTATTTGTAAGTTTTACTTCAGTCATGTGGTCTAAAGCACACTTTTTTCTTTTTTAAGTGAAAACTTTAGGCGCGTTGAGCACTTTTTGGGTGAATAAAAATCATGGAACTTGCGTCATAGTCAACGAACGCTAGTTTTCACTTCTATTGGCAGTCCCCAAAGACTGCTCTGCATATTTTTTTATTTATACCAAATGTGTTTCTGTCATTTGAAAAAAGTTTGAAGTGTATTAGTGTATTGAACATTATTTGATTGAATGCTTCAACCGAATTGTTCTTGAATTTAATACCTAATACTTTAAACAATGTTGTCATTATGAAACCCACTTCAAATTATTTTTATTTACAAGTATGAATATACTTATTTTATTATCGATAAATTGTTGGAGGTTCACAATAATTAAGTAACGACAAACTACTGAAACAATGTTTTGGGAATAACATTCCCGACAGTAAATGAAATTATTATGATCTCTATTCAAAGCGTTGCAATGATATGACATTATGGCTATATCTAGTTCTCGATGCCAAGCCTGTCACCCTGAATTTTTATGCGCTACGTGTCGCGGGTTCGATTCCCGCACGGAACAAATATTTGTATGACCTACAAGTAGTTGTTCCGGGTCTGGATATTTGTGTATGTGAGTTTAAATGTTTGTAAACGCACCCACGATACAGGAGATCGATTATATTCCGGTGTTTAAATACTTCTACAAGAATATAGGTAGGTACTTATAAATTATTAATGAAAAAGAAACACGCAAAAATCACTATATTACTTCACAGAATTTCACAAAACATAATCCGATACAACGACCCAAAAAGTATGAATTAAATGACTAAATAACAATGATTTTAAAAGGATAATTTTATTATGGATTATATAAGTCAATGCTAAATAAACAATTTTTTGGATAAGCGGCTGACTAGCCGCCACTTGTGAACCGGGACTGTGGCGCGTCGAGCCGTCGAGCGAGGCGCGCGGTCACGCGACGCGACGTTGCCGCGCTGTGCGGAATAATCGCGGATTATCGCAACGCGGGGCGACTAAGTGTAAGTAAAGGTACTAGCACCGCAACATCGGCAATCTACCTATCATTTTCCGAACTGCATGATACGCCAAATATTAATAATAATTTTTGTTGTAAAATGCTATGTAATTTATTTTGTCTTTCCTACATTGGTAAAAAATAAGTTTTGTTCCTTATTTTATCTGGATGGGTACCTATTCGCACAAACAGAAAACCTATATAAATATATACAAGTTTTTAATAATTTGGGATACATTATTATTTAAAAAATTGACAGACGGCTGACATTATTACAAAATCAAAACTTAAACCAAAAAGTTTTAAACAATAACTTTGTTGATCTCGTTTGTAAAACCAACCTCTAGCGGCAATAGAAGGAAACAACAAGTTCATACGGTTTGCATGAGTTCAAGAATACTTGCAGATACAGCGCCATCTAGTATACATCACGAATAAAATAAGTACCAATAAGTACATGACTTAAACGTTAGAGGTCATGTCGGTAAACCGTTCTGCGTACAATTCATATCCCGCAATTCATCTGTTTGACAGTTTTGTATGGAGTTTCGTAAAATGGTCTACAAAATAGGAATTGCTATATTGAAGTCTAATGTCAAATAGCAGCTGTCAAACAGATCTTTTCATTGTTCCGAGTTGCGGGATTTAAGAATTGTACGCAGATCATATTATGATTCTGCCAAAGCGAACTAGGCTGATGTTTTTAGGTAGAACCTTACAAATTGGGCTTAAAATACAATAGAAATATGGTGGGTCTTTCCTATCAGTAGATTAGTGAAAACAAAGCAGATAAAGCACATAGAAATTTTAATTTGGTTTTTCATGACAACACAGAAAATAACACAGTAATAACACACATCATGTTCCTAACAAACATCCTTCATCTCCCATACCAGCCAGTCTGAGTAACGCTTGCAAACCTCTTCTTAACTCAATAAACCTCATATTTTTAAAACCTTTGTTATACTTACTATTTTAGTAACGCGTCAGCAGAAAATTGTGGCATGTTTATTTCGTCAAGCAACTGTTTCAGCACTTTATTCATGCCTTTAAAATGCAGTGTATTCCAGCATTGGGGTAGAATTTTTCATCATAAGATTTCAACAAAATTAATAGTCAAGGTCTGTAAAGATTATTAAAACATTGTGTAACTTGTCTGAGGCCTTTGACTCCATTCACCACGAACTTCTCCAGGCGACTACGACTGTATGGAATAATAATTTTCGACTTCTGCATACAATTGCTTACTCAGACAGCAGGACGCAGTAGATTATTGTAACCTTTGAGACTTGGCCCTATAGGGTGTCACAGGGTGCATTTAATGGGCCACTAGATTTATTTCTCTGTATTATATTCTTTCGTTATTCACAATAATGCCTAACACGGCTAAGGCTATTAAATTTTTTATGAGTTATATAAATTATATATAAAAAAGTGTGGCCAGCTGCATGCAGGATCTTTGGAACTGGGAAGGATATTGAAAGTCTACATCTTGTTCACATTTTATTTAGAGACATCGGTATAAAATATATGAGATATAAAACAGCACAGTCGTGATAAAATTAAAATATATCATAATATACGATAATATAAAACACGTCATTATATTAAAATCAACGTTTAATGTGTAAGATTTTTATTGAGACGTGGGCTAATCGAGTGAGGTCAGTTTTTGGAAATTAAAATACAATTCTTCTAATAAAACTGACCCCAGAAGATACAATATAAATGAAAACTTAAGAAATAAAGTCGAAAATGGTATTTTGGACAATAGGCATAGAATTAAATATTATTTATTCACTGTGATATTATGAAAGTTTATAAAATTTTTCATTCGTCAATCGAAAAAACTGCCGTAAACGACGGAAGTATAGAAAAATTATACAAACATTTTATATTGATTTTTAATTTATATTTTTACTTTTAATCTTACAATTATTTTATCACAGTGAATAGAGCTTAGGTGTGGGGATTAAACGTGGATGTAGGGTGTCGAGAGTAAACCCCTAAAGTGGGGCTTAGTCAAGAACAGATATATGCCGTGTCATAACAACGGATATGGTAACATTAATTACATATGTATGTTAATAATAATATATTGTTATATCCTAAAACTAACTAAGTAATGCATTTCACATTATTATATACGTTTAATATATGACCATCAATTGAAACATACAAAGCGGCGGAATGTCTCATACAATACGTTGTCAAAGGAAACAAGATGGACTGCAAAAACAGACCAATCATAACTACTTGAACATTTATAATAGCATAGCATTATCTATCTATAGCGTCCATATATACTTTAATACAGATATAAAAGTACTATCAAAATAATAACTTAAATCCTAAGTAAATCCGTGACAAGTAAAATTAAATATAAAGTAATTACGTATTATTTTTCAGTTAAAGTTAATTCTGCTAGAATTCTACCGGTCAGTGCGGTGTCGGAATGAACCACAGAATCAGTCAGTGGTGGCTCCCTTGATAAGTTTTCAGATCACCATTATTTATAAAAACATACAGAAGTAGCAGAACTAACAAAAAAATATAACTAACATCAAATATATAATTCCTATAATCTCCATGAATTAAAACTCTCAATTCCCGATAGTTATAAGATAAAGCTTTAATATACATACATATAATTTAATTTATATAATTAAAAAATTAAAACTCTTCCCTAAAATACATATATGGTTAAACCACGTTAACTTTGGCACGGCAATTTATTTCAACCAAAGGCTAACAGCTTAACAAAAGTTATACATTTTATAATAAGTATATAAAGACTTTAATTCGGCTATGATCGAAATCGAAATGTTTGGATTAAAATTCAGATCTTCAACTGGTAACTTCAAAGTAAGGTAGATAGCTAGATTTAAAGCTTAGTTTACATATTTTACTTAATTTTAATCCAAGCATTTAATTTTTCAAACATAATAAAGCGTGTTAAAATAAATTAATATTTTTGGCAACGTTTCTTAAGCGAAATCGAGGCGCTAAAGCTCATAAAGAAGATTTAAAATAATATTATATAATTACAGACTATAATTACCAGTTATGATACAATGCAATTGTTTGATCTTAATCTAACACATCAACGAACGTAATATCATTACTTCATTAGGTATAATATGGAATACTTTGTGGGAACGAATGGCATACGCCTGACTGGTAACAATATGGAAATACAATCGCTACATACGGTTTGGGTCACCTATATAATTATCTAATTGAGACAACTCATCAGTTTGTTGTATTCAAGAGGACTAATTAATGTTGCAGTTGATAAAAACTGAAGCTTTCAGTATTATGGCTGCAAGTCTTCTCAGAGTGTTTATAGCCCAAATCATTCTAACTATTTCTTCGTCAGATCCACATGCGTTTGCCAGTCGATCCCATAACTTAAATAAACATTCAAACATTGATACCAGTACAACATACAATGTCTTCATTGTTACTTCTAATCAATAAACATATAATAACAGTAATTCCTTTTCTCTCAGTGAGGTATCTTTCGATATTACAGTACAATCGACTCGTGATAACTTCAACTCGTACATTTTACATCACATCCATACTCAATTCCATCATTTTCGTGACATACAACGTCAAGAAACAAACGAATAATAGAAAACAGCGTAAAGCACTGTAGCCCAAATCCATGTGGATACCAAAAATGTAAGAGACGACTTCATCATTAATCTAGTCACAATCCGTAGATCTTACTCTTACCTCAGAAAGTAACATTTACAAATAAAATAATACTTAATATTATATATATTATACTTAAACAATTATACCTAAACAATTTAATATCAGAAAATAAGTTAAAAGTGCTTCTTTCCAAACTAATAAGCATCTATAATCCGATACATATTTGATTTATTCTGGACCAATCATTGGACCCTGCGATGTTAATGAATTTAATCCGTACTGCAAAATATTTATTTAAAAATAAAACTGTTGTGTAAATGATGACTATTGAATTATTGCACCATAGAAGGTAAATCATCAAAACTAAATAATTATTTCTTTGAAATTTATTATAGAACACTCTTCTCAGTCTCTTAGGGTAAAAATTCAAAGGTTTTCTAAAATATTGAACGTAAAATGTAACGACCCTAATGAGAAACGGTGAAGTAACATGAATTATGATATTAGACGATTCACACGTAAGTATACTGACACTATATTATACGATGATGATACATTGGTCTATTTAATTATCCTCGTTAATAATAAAACATCGAGACACAACATCAAATGTAAACACGAACCGCTATTGTATTGATATTGTATTCATATTCTTTATAATGATTAAAATGTTATGTAATTGTAACTCTACTTAGATACAATATATCAGGGTCTGGGACATATATTGAAGAAGGGATGGGCAGGTATCTGAAGACACAAATAATTTAGTATCTACTGTTACAGGAAGCAAACGGTATAGTAAGGGAAAAGAAATAAAAAGAGATGGTTGGCTTCAGCGACTAATCCCCGTAAGGATTCGTCGCTGAAGCCGATGATGAAGTGTCGCCAGTCAGTTTACTTGAAATTTTTTTTGGATGAATATAAGTCGCGTTTAAAATTATCTAGTTCTTACATTGTAAATGAGCATATACATGAGGTATAAAGGAAGTTTGGAAGTGTGAGTGATAAATGAAACGATTCCTACATATTGTATATGTTTTTGCATAGATTACTAAGCTCTTTATATTTACTGCATGCAATCAGGGCCTCAAGTCTGCTATTACAGTAGTGTCAGAATGGTCGACCATTGATTTCATAATTGTTGATTTTGGCAAGTTTGGTAATCAACTATTATAATAGCGTCATTATGACTTTCCAATGGTCAGCCACGGACACTACATTGAAAGAAATTGCATAATGAATGAAATTCTACTAATGGGTTTTATAATAATGGCAATACGACAATGCCATTATAATAACACAATTATATTACGAGAACATTGACCGACCAATGATCGACCATTATGAATTTACCAGATTACGAACTTTTAGCAAAATTACAATGGGATCGTGTTGGAATGACTGAATTTATAAAAATAGCAGACTTGGGCCCCTGATCAACTGTACTTATAGTACATGGTCATAATCATGTGTTCTATAAAGTTTTATTTAATTAAATCCATTCGGTACGTACGGACGGTAAGGCTTTAGAATGATTATTTTTATATTTTTTTTACAGAGCGCTTTTTATTGAGAAGTTTGTTTAAGGGTCACTAAAAGTAAAAAAGAATAACATTACACATTTTGAGTTCAGGTTGTAAATTTTTCAAAAATATATTACTCAGAAATTATATATATTCCGAATCTAAAATTTTGACGAGTTAAAAATAAAGAAACGAGTAATATAAAATATATTATAACATGTTTTGTGAGTGCTACATGTGAATAAATGGTAGGTCCTAATTAAAATGATATGTAACTAACATTGTATATATACCATAATATTATATACAAAAGACAATAATTATGTAGACACATTACAAAATATTTACAAGTTAAATTACAGTAAGGGATACGTGAGAACAGATTGGAAGATTTCGTAACTGTAAGGATATTGAAGAATAGTCGCCAAATGTACACCATGACAAACATGACACTCGTTCACGCAATCGACCCGCTAATACAGACACACTAAATGGCGGCGAGTCCATTTTAATATCCCATACATGATAGTATATTATTTAAATTACTTTTAGTAGACTCTACTAAATCTAAATACTAGAATGATCCAAGTTACGTTATAAGAAAATAAACTGTGTAGGTATCTTAGGAAATACTTGTGTGTGCTAGTTAGTGTTATTTGTTACTGTTTGTTGAACGTAAGTCTGACGTCAGTAGACGTAGAGGGCACTCATGAAACTATTTTAAAACGCGACTGGGAATTTAAGTACGACCAACATCATAGTGTATGAATAAGTTATTTAATAAGGTCACGTTAAGTACGGGATGTTTCAGATGTACAGCTTTCAATTTATCCTCAGAAAAATAGGGGAGATAACCATTATAAATGAAAATAAGTACATCATCTTGTATGTGATCTCAAAGTTTTGAAACTGACTGCTATGAAAATACATGGGACAAGACAAAGAAGACAGTTACAGTATAGGCGCGCATCTGCGCAGCGGGTTTGACAGATATCAGACAACTATTGTCAAGAGACACAAATCTAATATATTGAGTAATGAGTAAACAACCAACATTGCCGCGACATCGAAAAGTATACGAGTAAATGATGTGGGCTATACTGAAGCCCACGGGTTCCCTTACATGAAAGAGCGGTACACGAACGCTTAAGACACGTTACTCTACTGGTCTGGACTTAGCTTAGGTGTCGCTGGTGGCTGACGGCTGCTTGATCAGGTCTACATCGCGTCCCACACTGGCCTGAGTCTTAAGTTTTGGCTTATCGACAACCTTGTGGTCATGGCCATGCTTATCATGTCCCTTATGCTCATGTCCTGCCTTATGTTCGTGTCCGGTCTTATGGTCATGTCCGGTCTTGTGGTCGTGATGGCCGGCCTTGTGATCAGGTCCGCCCTCGACCACGCTTACTCCGTTCTTGTGGGTCGTTGGTTCAGGGTCCTCTTCGGTGTCCGCACGGAATTTACGGTTGTACCAGTGTAGGCAGATGCATCTGAAAATGATAAGATTCAGACTTTAATGTTAATGTACAAGCGAACAAAACAAACTGTCTGATAAATGTCAAGTTGATAGTGGAGCTAATTTTAGCTTCCACTTTATTTAAATTGCCGTTTATTCCACCTGGTATAAAACTAGTTAGGTATCTAAAAATATTACTGGGTCAAGGCTTCGTATATGAACGAAGCTAAAAGCCTCTTTGAATGGCCCAGGCTAAACTCAAGGCAATTATATATAATATAGCAAAAAACCTTAAGAATAAAAATGAGGCTTATCAGTTACAGCTGAAGCTATTAGCGAATAACAATGCAGGGCTGGAGTTGCTTTGTTTATTTGTTTTGCAAAACGACCCCTTGAACGGACAGAGATTGAAGTGGCAGTGACTAACCCGCCTTTTAATTCAAACATAATTAACAACACCAAAACGGCCTCCACATTTTATATTAAAAATATCGCTGCTTAGGTTACATAAACGAAAAAACTGAGAAAAAAGCGCCCTGCTGTAATCTTTTTGAAAGAAATATTTGATAGTATATTTTTGTTTTATTGTTGGTCTTTAGAATTGCTAAATTAAAGCGTGTTTTCTTTGTGAATGGATCCTATATCTGTGTTTTGATTATTCAATTAAGACAAATCATTGTAAGCCTCTTCTTTAATTATGACACAGAATGCTAGACTATATTGGTAGATAGAGGAGGCCAGAAATATGCATGAGTTTCCCTGACACGCAAAACCTGATCCCTGCCTATCGGAGTGTAAAAATATCATCTATATAATATAGTGTAACTAGCAAATGGTGGCACGGATAAAGCCATCAATCTCATAAATGTCAGAGCAGGGTCGCTTCTGATACCAGGCAAATATGAAAAGAAATAATGTTGAACGGGCAACACTACCCTAATAACTTTCTTATCTTTAGGATATTTTCCCATGACGTAGTTGCCAAAAACAGCGGACCAGGGAAAATCTTTTGCTCAGAGCGTTAGGATAATAATCGCTAAAAGTTGTTGGAGTAGAATTTATGAAAAGTCGGCTGCCGTCTAATCTCTGCCGTTTTTAACCAGTTGGATTAAACTTTTAAATCAAATTTAACTAAATTATTTTTAATCGTTCCTTTGATGTTAGCATTAGTAAGCTCTGCTATATTTACCTACTAGATTACAGTGCCAAATAAATATGTTGGTAATTTCCCTAGGAGTTTCTAGGTCCTAATGTAAATTACTCCTAATTACGCCATAAAACATTACCCTCTTACCCTCTGTGACCCATGATACTTCAGTAACTTGCCTTTCAGGTTGAATTAAAAGCATTGTGCTATCGGCGTGTATTTCATTTACCTAATTGGCTGGGGCCAGTTTATGGTTAATTTATCTAAGTGTACCCACTTCAATTGCAGTCTTCACGTCACTGTGTTGTGGGTAAGTCTTCACGTTGTAGGTAAGCAGGCATATTATAGGCTGGGGGATTACATCGCTGATAGAAAAGCTTGGCTCAATGCTGGTCCTGCTCCACAACCTCAACTAATTGATTATCATTTGAAAATACTGTTGGAGCTGCTGAAGATTGTAAGACTATATTTTCATTGTATAAACTCAATCTCCTTTTGTATTATATAATTGCATAACACAGGTGAGAGTACTATGTACAATAGAGCTACCATTTACCGGGTAATATGTCTTTCATTGACTTGAATATGTCCTGGCAGCTGAGAGTATGTCATGCTCACTCAGATGTCTCGCTGATGGTGGCGTGTGTGTTGGATCATTTAGCTCCCTTCAAAATGGTTGAGCTGAATGGTGCTGATCCATGCGTCATGTTCGTGAACGGGCGCTGTCAGTTGGGACTGGTCATCTCTTAGCTGCCTCGGCTTATTTTTAACTATTTTAGTTTTGAATTGTTTTATTTTTATCACGGACGCTTTTGACGTTTTGCATCGTTCTCACATGTATATTTTCAATAAGAATGATGTAACCAATACTTTGTATCAAATATTTTATTTTAAAAGGGTGTCCGTGGAGTTTCTTGCCCGTTCTTCTCCATAGGAATCTACTATTTGGAATAGGCAACTAGCTTCATATTTGTAACTGACCGACTTGTTGACAATTCAAAAGTGCCTGTGGTTTAATTGAAATAAATGCTTTGAGTTTGAGTTTGATTTCAATGTTGTAAATAAACGTTTACCATCGTGAAATCCTTTTCACAATACAACCCTGTTCTCAGCCTTCCGTATCCGTATCTTAAACATGAACTGTATGATTTTACCAGTTTGTAGTTAAGTATAGCTAATAATCTCAAAACAAAATGTCTTAGGTTCTCTTTACCAAATGTACCCCAAGTGGGTCTAAATTTAAAACTTGATGGCAACAAATTTATATTACTTTAGATTTATTTATATAAATATATTTAAATTACTCTATATTCCAAATTGCAATGGGGTGGACACCCCATTGCAATATTTATTGCAATATATATATAATATATATTGCAAAAATATTTTTAGAATAAGTTCAGCTGTTTATGCACAAAGAAAAATAAGGCAGTAGTAAACATGAAATTATGATACCCAAAAGATTAAATAAAACAAGCAAGTAATTTCTTAAAAACCGTATCCGCTTGTACAACATGTCCCTGAATGAACGCACAACCCCATTGTACTCCTCATAATGAACAACTTTTACTATGGCACCAAACAAAAAAGCCGCGAAAAAAAAATCTGCTGTTCCCTACATGTTCTCTTAACTCGTGAAAATGTAGGGAACAGCTGATTTTTTTTCACGATTTCAGGTTTGGTACCATAGTAAAAGTTGTGTGGGGCACGTGTGTTGTATATAAAATAAGTTGTCAAAATCGGTTACAGAAGCTAGGGATGGAAAGTTCAAAACCCACATCAAACGTGCCCTTATCAAAAAAGAATAATTACTATAAGATTAAAGACTACGTTGAAGACAAGGAAGTTTGGTACCTCATTAATGGCAAAACTATGTCTATTAACTGCTCCCAAATTGAGTTTTTTTTTAAACTTCTGTGACATAATGTGTTTATTATTTGACATTATATACCTACAATTTAATTTCAACAAGGTTTTTACTTGTATTATATTAAATATATATATATTTTTTTTTAATATTTTGTGGATGAGAGAACGTTGTAGGCTGTAGATTTGTAGACTATTTTCTAATTTGTTAAGTACCCGATACTTGTTGACAGGCCTACACTAACCTCCCATACCTATTAACACTGTAATTTAAAAACATTGTAAAAGCCAATTATTTTTAAAAGAGTAACCGTGGAGTACACGCTTCCAATTGGTCGTTTTCTATATAGAAAACGACCAATTGGAACCGTGCACCTAGCTTCTGATGTTTCATAAGTGCCCATGTAGGTGGTTATGTGAAATAAATAATACTTAGTTTTTTTTTTTAATTTGTACCCAAACGATTAGCATAATATTTGTACATTGGTCTATTTGCCACAATTTCACTTAACTGTCTACTTTTTTGTCTACAAAAGTAAACTAAACGCAAAGTTACTTTTTTAAATTACGTATACATTTATTACACTCGACGTTTATTACAAGTTTATAATATTCAGTCACACAGCTGATCAAGCTTCACGCTATTAAACTTAGACAGCATAACCTTACAAATTAACAACCTAATAATGAAGCTAGTATCGATTTATTCCTGCTAACTAATTTACTATTTCTGGGGAACACTTGTTAACGCGTACGTATTAATTAGGTAATGACCCAGAGACATTTAAATGTCACCAGTTAGAAACACGTATTTCTAATTGATGTGTTCGTTATAATATACCGGTATAAAGTTATAACCACTTCATAATTCCATAATTATTATTGGTATCATGTTTGTCTCTTTAGTTCTCAAGATTTACTCAATGTTACTATGGGTGGGATTTTGGTTAGACCTGTCTGTATTTGTCGGTATACTACTTTGAATCTATGCATATGCTATTGGTGGTAATCTAATAACAGCCTAGCACACATAGGTATTGCTTCTACCGGACTAGCTCCAGGCTTCTATTAAGTAGGTACAGTTCATTTTCAAAAGTATCATTTTTGGTGCTGGACAATCTGTGCATCCTTTGTATTGATTGTATGTTATCCTGGTACACACCTCAAAACAGCGCCAAGTACGCCAGCGCCAACCAGCGCACCGCCAGCCCCCATTAGATAGTAGCGATGCTGTGCGGCCTCGGCTCCTGGTGACAGTTGCACCAACCCCACCACCAACACCACAATCCCTAGCAGAAGGGATCCCACTACCGCATGGAGAGCTGCCACCTGCGCATACTAATAACATTTGAAGAAACTTTAAGGACAAGTGTTAAACATTGATCTCCTCTAGATTAACACCAATTACGAAGGAGGGAAAGAAGGAAGGAGAAGAATGTTATAGCAGATACATGGACAGTGTTTCTGATACTACGGAAGTACTCTTACGGATCAGGATAACTGACGGTCTACACCTTCAAATAAAACTGCCAGTTTTACGTGAAGTTATAAGCCAAACTGCTCGGAAAGGAAAGAAGAATGATCCATGAGAGTACTTTCTTCAGAAAGAGAGGGAAGGTGACCCACACGACACACAAGAGAGGGATGACGATACATCATGCAAGGGTTATTTGTTACCTTGTTAGTGGCCAGTGCAACATGTTAGTAGCACGGGGCAGATTTCTGCCACGGTCAACGCTGTCAACATACACGACTCCCATAGAAGCCAACAGTTTAGAGCCTGGATATAACGATTTTACTACCAGTTTAGATAAGATTTTGAAGAACCAACTCCTTCACCATCATCACTATTATTTTTAACCTGCATGCAATAAAAGTAAAATAATTTCTAATCTGTCTCAACTTGCAGAGTATTTTTGGTAATCTAACTTTTGGTAGTCTTGTTGATGCCCATCACGAGCCATTTAAATGGCATCATGATAGGTTTTTCGAATATATTGAAGGGTCGAGTGTATTTTACTGAAATATTTATTGTGTTAAATAAGCAAATGCCGTCTGGCTTTTCCTGAACAGCTCTAAGTAATTGCATTACAAAGGTTATTAAGTTTTTAAAGCCTTTAGTTTGACCACCAATCAGAATAGAGATGATTTAGTACCTATTAAGAACGTTCAGTTAACAATGGTTAATTGGGCATGCTCTAAGGAAAATTACTAAAGATTGAAGACTGATCATACAGGACGCAATAGCGCGGGAAGAAGTAAGATGGTAGTCTCATATCTAAAAGGATCTTCGATCCCTCTGTCTGATCCCTGAGGTCTTCTTCCCGCGCTATCACGGACACCTCCTAAAAAGATAATATGCAAGCCTGGTAGCTCACCTTCCCACAAACGTAAAGCTCATTCCTCAGCCGGTGATGGTCAGGCGAGGGCGTCGCATCAGCGTCGAGGGGGCGGCCGATCTGCAGAGGCAGCTGTGATGGTCTCCGCCCCCCTCCTCCGCGCTTCTCATTGCGCCGTCTCTCATGGCGAACTGCCACAGCTGGCATAGCACCAATCATCTTCGCTGTACAACACCAGGCCTTCAGAGGCGTGATGGAGGCCCATGCTTAGAAGTCATGCTTTTAAACACGGGCCTCCTCCACTCTTCGCATTATTAAACATTTTTATGTATACCTACCTGGTTGTCGTTTTGTTAAGTAATTCATAAAAAACTGATCTAGATGAATTCTGCCATAGTTGCTCAAGGTCTCCCTCAAGCCTTTACGGCCTATTGTGTCTCCATAACGATTTCCCTTAGAGCTAAACAAAATTTTCTTCATTCCCCGCTAAAGGCCTCCTCTGTCAGAGTCCCCCACCGTTAATTTAATTGTATAATTTATATGACATTGATTTTACATTCTGTGACTACTTTATCTCACGCACTGACTTATTACTTGTAAAAATTTTATGTAAATCGTCTACTTTTACAATGTTTGTAAATATGTGAGCACCTTAAATTTATCACATAAATGTATCTGTCATTGCTTAATTTTTAATTATTTTTACCTATTGTGATGTAGTCATTTTATTTTAGGTTCATCGTCTTCACATATAATTAATGTATATAAAATATTGTAAAACATTTTAAAAGAGTAACGGTGGAGATTCTTGTTCATTCTTCTCCATACGAAACTATTTCTTGGAACTAGAATCAGTTCTATTTTTCTGTAAATTTTGACGTCCAAAAGTGCCTTTTATGTGCCTATTTGAAATAAATGATTTGACTTCGACTTTGACTTTGACACCATGATAACTTTGACTGTGATTGAATATTATATAAAAAGAAGGGGAAGCTCGTGGTCATAATAGACTATGCACACAAGCATAACCATTGATCATCAGGCTAGTACATTGCACTGATGTCATGTCGACTTGGAACACAATATAAGCAATAAAGCTCGATACATAACCTAACAGCCTACCATTCATAACCTGTGGGTTGGTTGGTGGTTGGGTGCAGTAACGAAAGTGTACATTCACACTGTGCAAAAAAAAACAAACACCAGTAGCCTGATGCCTCACGTACGTACAACATCAACAGTTCAACACAAACTGAGAACGCACGTATATGCCTGTGTATAATGCCCACTAAAGTATGACAGCTGATGTCATACTTTAGTGGGCATAAACAGAAAATATGGGCCTCTAGCTTTTTATGTTTATACAGATTTATGGGTACTTTAATGTATTGTTCGTGACTTTTCCTTGAGGATAGGAGAACTAACTTTTCATGAAAGTTTAAGGGTGCCGAAACCAATTCAGTGGCTACAGGAAGGTGATTCCAAAATTTAAAGGAAATAAGTAGAACATGAAATAAACTTAACTGAATAATTTCAATCTTTGTTTTCGATATATTAAACATTCATTCTTTTGTCACTCGTTTCTTCCACTCCCGCCTTTCACATATCTTTCAGTTTTATCAGACAAAAACCTTCAGAATACTTTTAAAGCGTACACAATAACTGTTAAGGTATACTTACACCGCTGATTATCTCTTGGTTGAAGTAAGGACTGGAGCATATCTGCAACAAGCAATTCGATGTCAAGTGCGTGATCTAAGATGGTGTCTGACAGAACAATATAAAGTTGAGCGTCTCGTAAAAAAAATGCTACAAAAATCATCTTTATGTGCCTCGCTTGTGTTATGGGTCAGTTGTATTTAAAGTTCAAAACAATAATTTATACAGAAAAGGTCGTTAAATTTTTGCTGGATTTTCCATTTTTCCCGGCAACTTTTCAAATTTTTCATGAGAACCTGATTACGAATATTTTAAAACGAAAATAAGCCAAATTAGTTAATTCGGTCCAGCCGTTCTCAAGCCTGCTCATGCGTTTACCAACGAACATCATTTCATTTTTATTATGTAGACAGATTATATTTGTTTCTTCATGTTTGCGTTGTAGTTGGTAAGTAGACGTTTTTTGTCATTAGAGGTCACTTTTCATGCTGCACTCAGTTTGTGTCACTTTTAGGTAACTATGTGTTAGTTACTCGGAGAACAGGAATCATTGGTTATAAATTAAAGGGTGGCCCAAAAGTACCTGGTAGGTATGACAATTATAAATTCCGGATCGAAAGACCCAGGCAGTCAAAAGGCAGCCATTTTTGTAGAACGTGGCTTCTCATTTTCGATCTTTTTATCAATGTGGACTTTGAAAACTGACTTTATACCCTTTTGCAATTTTCCTAGCTAAGATCCTAGGACGTGACAAGCACTTATGCACTTTGTAAAAAAAAACTTTTTACAAAAAAAAAAATCAACCGACTTCCAAAAACAACACTACAAAGTGAAAAATAACTTTAATTTCGGAAGTCGGTGTCTTTGGATCTGTATTTTAGTTTTTTGCCACCGACTTCCGAAATTAAAGTTATTTTTCACTTTGTAGTGTTTTTTTTGGAAGTCGGTTGATTTTTTTTTACTTTTCACTTTTTTGTGGGTCAGTTTGTAATTTATCTAATCAACAAAAGCCTAATGTCAAATGCTCATCACCTTTTACAAAATATTGGTATTCCCGATGCAGGGGCGTTAATTGTTGAGGAGTTCTCCTGGTAAGAACCAGGAGAACTGATGGTGACTTTACCATATGCATTTTGACGAGCATAAATTGCTTATCAACCATATTAAAGTGCCTAATCGAATCACAACGGTGAAATACTTATTATAAGTAGTTCCGGTGGCCATCTGTGGTCTTCATCATCAGTTCCACTTCACCAAATGATGCTTTCCGAGAGCAAATGGACGAGTTACTATAAAAAAAATACTCAAATTGCTATAGGTATGCCTATAAAATTTGAGGATTTCCCTCGATTTCCATGGGATCCCATCATCAGATTCTGATTTGGTGGCAATAGGACCACCTCGGGAGCATATCCTTCCAAACAAAAAAAGAATTTTCAAAATCCGTCCACAATTGACGGAGTAATCGGTGAACATACCTACATAAAAAAAGAAAAAATAATAAAAAACATACAGCCAAACATATAACCTCCTCCTTTTTGGAAGTCGGTTAATAAACAGTCTGTAGCTGTAGTAGGCACGATGGTAGGTAGTGTAGGTTATTCACCTTATCTCAGAAAGAAAATACCTAAATAATACTTGTTTTGATGTTCGCTCATAGACATTATTGTTTGACCGTTCGCAATTGTTTGTTTTTTTTGTATTGCGTCAGTTCTCAGAAACGAGCTATTGTTCCAATAGGTACAAACATGTTTTTGTTTGAAAAATGTCGAATTCTCTGTTAAAATTTTCTAATGAAAAAAACGTGAATTCATTTGTTGTTTGATCGGAACAAAGAAACTCCCGATGAACAGAGAATGTAGGTGTTTATTTCAGTGTGATATTCAATTCGTTTCAGTTTTATTTTAATATTATTCCAATATTAAACTCAATGTAATACCGTTTTCCTGGATTTTGTATTTCATTAAAAGTCCGGGGAATATTCCACAACCGCCTTCAAAAAGGAGGAGGTTATATGTTCGGCTGTTTTTTTTTTTTTAATTTATGTTCACCGATTTCTCTGTCAATTATGGACTGATTTTGAAAATTATTTTTTAAATTAAACAATGGGTATTCAGATCTATTGGAGCTGCTAATATTCAACAAACGAGCGTTTGTTGAATGGTTAATTCGAAGTCATCTGCAAACTAGCTCATCCACACGGTGTTAGAAGATCATCATACAACCATAGAAGGGCCTTGCGTTTGTTTGTTGATGATATTTCGCTTCTAACTTCATGCCGCAACAATGTTGGCTTGATCGAGGACCTAACCACTCACTAAATAAATCAATAACTTGGATGAATGACTATATAATAACCTGTAAATCAATTTCTCTAAAACTAAAATATTGTCCTTCCACCCCTTAAAAACCACACTAGACAATAAACTTCACCTACAACGGCACAAAATTAATTTCCTGTCTACTGAGCTGTCTCTAAAGATACAAAAATATTAATTGGAAATCACACATCCAAAAGATAAAATCAAAACTATCCTTTACATACGCCCTTCGTGAAGTCAAAAGACCACTAACCTTAAAACTGCACTTGTTACCTATTATGTCTACCTACGCATATGCGTGACTCAGTTATGGCGTGATGTTTTAGGGAAACAGCACAGATGCACAGACACTTTTCACATTGCAAAAAATACTTATAAGGATCCTATTAAATATAGAAGACACCGATAGCTGCAAACCTCATTTCCAAGAACATAGAATGCTAACCCTCCCCTGCCTATACATTCTAGAAATACGCAAATTCGTTCGAAATTACCAATACTTTTACACGACAAGAGAAAATATACAGTCAAAATATACATTACGCCATAAAAATAGGTTAAACCAACCAAGCTCTAAGCTAAAAATGCACTCAACAAGTAGGGACCTACCCTAGTCATGTCATTTAAAATATACGTATAATACTAGTTTATATGTTTATTAAATTTAATAAATTCATAAATAAATTAAAACAATTTCTACTATCTAAATGCTGTTATAATATCAATTAATATTTAAATTACACATTGTAAATTACATGTTTTTTTTTAATAATTACAATATTTATAGTATAACAACTAAGTAGTGAAATAAAAGCCCTCTTACCCTATAATACTTGTACTGTGCCCGACAGGGTCCACAATGTTCATATTTTGTAATACCTACCACCTAAGTTCACCCGTGGAAGCAATAAATATATTAAGTATTGAGTGATTCTTGAGATACAGTATTGTATGACCCTTTTTACCCGACTGCCCTAGAAAGAGGGGACCTTTTTTTTTTCTAAAACGTTATCTATCTTGCTAACCTTACTATACCGTACAGATTATTTGTTCATTAATAACACTAAAATGCTTAAAATAAACCAAATTATTTCAAAAAACTAAAAACACCCACTGCAAAAAAAAAAGAATCATCAAAGAATCCACCTCTCGGTTGGTTTTTTTACAGACGGGTTTTTAGTTTTTTGTAATAATTTGTTTTTTTATGGTATGGAAAAAAAACCAAAACAGTGAAATAGTACTTATCTATAATAAAATAGTAACAGAATGTATTAGACTTGGCAAGTCCTCAACATTAGTCTGTGAGGAATGTGCTGGAAGCGGCAATAAGTGGTTACTATCGGAAACGTGAATACGATGCTGAATCACTGGCTTGAGAAATTACGACTATCTGCTGGGACATACAGTCTAGTATTAACGTTTATTATTATTATCTATTATAAGCTTGTATTCAAAGATATAAATATGTCTAGATCGCCAGTCAAAGCTGGGAACTCGTCGAAAAAAACTGATTTAATCTGTTGGCTGAAAAATGCACGCACACTAGAATAACACAATGACAGCACAATGACGTGGCGCGAGTGTAAGACGCAGCTGTCATGCACACCAGCCTATCAAAGTTAGCTTCTTCATCTAGACCTATCAGATATATTCAGAGCCTGTATTGTCCTACTGAATGGCAAAAAATTCCGCCATCTCTTTGCGCGCTCGCACACGGCATACTTTTTGTAGGTCCTACAATCGGTCAGATTATTTCGCCCTACCACGAGTCCGCGTATATATTTTGTATGATGTGTGCGTTGGTACATTTGAACTCCACTGTTTCAATAATAGCTCCTACAAAAAATCGGCCACCGATTGTACGCCGTCTGCAAACGGTCTTAAGGCGTGTACAGACGCGTGAAATGTGTAATGTAATGTATCGTGTAATATAATGCGAATAGTGTGGACGGCATACAAACTCAACGCGAATCTAGGGCCAGCAGACTCAACATCGATCTCGATCGCAAAGTCTTAATGGAGTCCCTAGCTAGACGGTTAAAAATGCTTGACAAGATTGTGATTTTTTCGTGCTTATCAGGCAATTTTGACCGTCTATATATCCCATTAGGTCTTTGCGATCGAATTCGGTCGTAAAGTGATCACTATCTATGTCGGGCCTGTATGTGTTCGACTACGAGAGCCTTTGTGTTCGCGCTAAAACAGCTGATAGATCAGCGCGAGCGTTATGTCGTGTAATGCTCGTAGTACCCACACACAGAATTCACGTTACATTACACGATTAATTACATTTCACATTACGCGCGTCTGTACACGCCTTTACTGGGCCTGTCGCATAGTTGTTTCATGCTATTTGGGATTCACTAAGTGGTGTTTTTTGCCCATTGCTACTTCGTCATGCAAAAGATTTTATAAGTAAACGTTTATACATAACAAAAATAATAATTATATTATGGATTGACCCATTTGGTCATGCGGCTGCTTAATAGAGCCACCACGTGTGACAGTAGCTGAGTCCGCCAAGCGCTTTGTGACAAGATGGTGGTATATAGCGCTCACGCGACGTCTACGCGGCTTCTACGCTGCACTTATAAATAACTCTAAAAAAATTAAATTAAATATTTTTCAATACACTTCCTCGAAAACTGGTTCATATCGCACTACGATTAGGTTCACAATGCAATGTATTTCGCACACGTGCGATTTTTTATTTTCCAACACGTGTGCGGGAATAAAAATTGCCACAGATAACTTATACCTATACTTAGTCCAAATTGGTTCAATGCCTCTAATCACACCGTCTCGCGCCAGAGACGGTCCTCTCTATTCATAGGTGATTTTTTTTTATCTCGGCATAGATGCGTCTTTACGGCGTTAATATTTTTGGAAAATTTTAATAATGTTTATAAATATTATAGAAAACCATGATTATTACAATAAAAAAAACGTTTATGGACAAATTAACATTTATTTGTGTTCTAAACTCAAAAATATTTTAATTTTCTATTTTCCATATTAGGCTGTTTATCGGCTTTATACCTTTGCTTCTCCTTCAACCTGGCAAAAGCAAAGCGCGGAAAAAAAAGAAAACCAAATCATAGTTTCCTAATAATTCATGACAAAAATATTTTTCGTTATTTTATTTTATTTCTTGAAAAGTGTATTGAAAAACGTCGTTTGATACACGTGGACATTTGTTATTGCAGTTCTCGGCTCAAGAACAACCTCGCCTCCGGCTCGGGTGTTAATTCCGCCTCGAATGCAATAACAAACATTCTCCACTTGTATCAAAATGTACTATTATTTCACATAAACCTACATGGGCACTAATGAAACGTCAGGATGTAATGCCACGTAAGCTCGGTTACCAACCTCGTATATTGGTTAATCCTTTGATGAGGGTGTGAGATTTTCTCGTAAGTCTTGTTATACATATTTACATTTCTAAAGTTACTTACTCGTTGAGAACAACTTTAAAATTATTTTTCTTCCATCTTATTTCTGCACGTACCTGCGTGTATGACTAAAAATATCAAATACAGGCAGTATTTTATTTTATTTCATACATCATATTTTAAGTTCATCTCTCTGACTCATTTCTGTCTCGTGACATTTATATCGTATTTCGTACCCCACATAAATAACGTTTCGGTGTAACGCGAGACCATATGGCGAGAACTTCGGAGCCAAGAAATTGTACGCTTTCGACGAAATTATCCCCTTCGTACGAAGAATAGCATGGGATTAATGTACAGACGCTATTGCCATACGCAGAGGCTATTGGGTATACAGGCAAAAATATCTAAATGTCCATTCAATCAATCTACCTAGACTTTTCCCATCTATGTTGGGGTCGGCTTCCAGTCTAGCCAGATGTAGCTGAATACCAGTATTATACATGGAGCGACTGCCTATCTGACCTCCACAACCCAGTAACTAGGTAATACGATACCCCTCGGTAAGACTGGTTTTCGGACTTTTGGGCTTCTGACGACCCCTAACGACTGTCAAAGATCCACGAATGACCAGCGGCTTAACGTGCTTTCCGAGCCACGGAGGAGTCACGGTACGTAAAGATGGTTACCCATCCACGGATCAACCCTAACCGTAGCTTAACCTGATGGATCAAAACTTGTATCGTGAAACAGTAACTTGACTGTTCTGTTTAAATATGTATTAGGTATGTTGAAACTGTTTATACCTACTTCCTGTCACTTGACCCTAAAGGTTCATTAGAAAACCAGCGTCAGACAGCATCTGTCTGGCATTAATGCTGAAATTAACCTTTTTGGCGCAGCCGTGAGACACACTATTATTGTTAAAACATTATTTTCTCTGTTTTTATTTTATTGTTTGTATTTTGTGTTTCACGAACTGTGTCCAAATAAATTTTATTATTTCTTTCTTTCTTTCTGTTTCGGGCTATAATTAGCTAACTAATACCCGGTTTTTGAAAATCTGACAAATTCAACTAACACGTTGTCATAATAAAGAAAGGTGTCCCACAGGGTTCAATAGTAGGGCCAATATTTTTTATCTTGTTCATAAATGACCTAATTAATTACATGACAAATCAAACTGATATAGGACTTGTTCTTTTCGCTGACGATACAAATGCTATAATAACCGCAGAAAATATAGAAGCCTTGACTAATAAAGTAAATATGACTCTTACTCACTTTAATACTTGGTTCACCTTGCACAGTCTCAACTTGAACACCAACAAAACGAATGCAATGTTATTTAGAACTACGCCAAGAAATAAAGATACAATTGATATAAATTTGAATGGTAATAATATAATTTTAGTTGACAGCGTTAAATTTTTAGGTATTTATATTGACGAAGGATTAACCTGGAAAAAGGAACTATCAACCATAGAAAGCTCAATTAGTTCAGCCTGTTATGCTCTTAGAAGTCTCAGAGATGAGATCGACATTAAACAATTAAAACTGGTATATTATTCACTTGTCGAATCCAGGCTTAGGTATAGTATTTTTCTATGGGGCGGAAGTTATGCGTACAATGTGAATACTGCTTTCGTAGTACAAAAAAGGGCCATAAGAACCATGGTGAGAATTCCGCAATGGGTATCGTGTAAGCAGTATTTTAAGGATCTACAGATTTTAACCGTCCCATCCTTGTATATTTTTGTTGTACTCACGGATCTTATAAATAAACTTAACAGATTAGAAACAACTGAACAAAGAAATAAGAGAGACGCTACTAGGCGCAAGGACTTGCAACATTACATAGTCCCACGTATGAAAGTTGTTACTCATGCTGCAAGCTTTCAATCCATCAAGCTGTATAATAGACTTCCAGGAGATTTGAAGTCTGTTTACAATATTAACCAATTTAAGCAAAAATTAAAATCATTTTTGGTAGAGAAATGCTATTATGCTATTGATGAGTTTCTGTCTGACGTGTTTACTTAGGCCAATAACATTGTATAATAATGATAGTATCTATGGTGACATAATCCTGACCGTGTTAAGTTTTGACATTATTATTCTTCTACATTATCTATTATTTTACATGATTCTTTTACATTGCCTATTATTTTACATTATTCTTTTACATTATTCTTGACTTTATGATCATAATTTAGACTCAAATCTCTGTGTTATTACTGTTAATGACAGTGATAAGCTCATAAGATCGCTATTAATAAATATAATTAAATGCACGTGTGTAATTTTTAAGTAATTTCGACACAATGTAAAAATTGTTATGAAATAAATGAAATGAAATCTCATGTTATTAGTAGGCTGAAAAAATTGTTATTATTTTTCTGTATGAGAGTGTATTAACAGTCAAGTTACTGTTTTACGATACTAGTTTCATAATGTAAATTCCGCTTAAGAGAGTGATATAAAAGTATTGATAACGCAGCACCGTTTTAAAATAATTGAAAGTTAGATGCTGTATACCAAATATCTTGTTCAACTGTACAACCGTGCCGAGCAATAGTCGTGGAATAATTGCGCGTCGTTCGTATTTTGTTTTAAGGGGCAAAACCGGACAATAAAGTGAAATATTGTGCTCGGATAGAAGTGGTTTTGTACTACTTGTGAGACAAGATATTTTGTAAAAAACGAGTTGTGGGTGGGTTGTCTATGAACCATGTAATGCCTTTACTAATCCTACTAAAATGTTGGCGCCAAATAACGTGGCACTAGAGGTTACTGCCCTAATGCCTCTTCGTTGGAATCCGAACAAACTATGTATCGTTTTTCAATTGTGAAAAGTGTTGACAGCTACGATAAGTATTGATTCTGGATATTAACGAAATCATTTTCTTCATTGAATTCAAGAATGCTTGAATTTATTTATTTATTAATTACCACCTTATATTTATAATTTAACCACATAATAAACCTGTGTGGGAATCAGTGTGGGTGTGTCGATGATCTCCATTGCGACTTTATTTGGCTCCAACGTTAGATAACTGCAGAACAGGTATAAAACAATGTTTAAATTACTACCTACGGGGATAAATTCATGATGATTTGCTGTAGGTACCTTAACAGGACAAAGTTATACCGTTTAATTTCTTGAAATAACCCATTTGTCGTCCTACAAGATACCTAGAAGCTTCGAAAAAGTATCCTATTCTTCAAAACCACACGGGCTAGGTACACAGTACACCTACTCCTACTTAACATCACTAAACCAGACTCTTATGTTAAGTGGCTATAGGCTTTCCACCGTAAAATAGTTACATTAGGCGGCACGACAGTGTAACAAAACCAGTATTAGCTGGCCTCTTATTCTAATGAAACCCCGTACTACACTAGGCCAGCTCTAGGTCAAAGTTACAATGACCTGCAGCCCACTGTACCTATATCACGTTACGATCTTGACCTTTCAGCCATATTACACGCCCTTGGGTTGTCGCTTAGGGGTTCCCGATTGGATAAAGTACGCCTACTACGTTTGTATAGCTTTTATAATGCAGAAACTATGTATGGTCATGGGTTTACGACAGGTTTACTTATGGTAAAACCTACAAAATTAAATGTAGGTCTACTATGCCTGGCAAAAATTGTTTTTTTATTTTTTTATTTACATACATACGCTACCATTACAGTGTCCCAATTCGATAGTGTAGTGAATTAACAGTTCATGAAATAATTTACCACATATTTATATCCATGCCATACACGATATATAAATTATAAACATAACACATGTAACGTTACCCTTGCGAACTCGCTCAGTGAACATGAGAAAAGATCTATTCTGTCGGCAACCAAATTTAGTGTGCGCATTGTTCGCGTCAGGGGGACGTTGTCCAACAGTTTAGTTCGAAAAAAAAATATTTATGTATAAAGGGGACGCCCTAGAAGGACATAGTGACCTTATTGGTGCTGTTCTTCAGAAAGGTCCGGCGTGTGTGTGACCAGATGTATGAACGTAAACGAATCAAAAGGACTAAGTAAGGATCGATTCGTAGTAGGTGACGGTCTGTAGTTTCTGTCTATCCCCAAGGGAAATATATTTTTGTCTGTTCGACAACGTATTGCAGCATTTGCAGCGTCTACGCTATAGAATAGAATAGAATACTCTTTATTATGTACACCATAAAAGTTACAGACATAAATGTTGAAATTTTACATAGGTTTTTTTTTTGAACTTTTTTTTTTTTTGCTATTATTGCAAATGGTTAGTATCTAAGCGATTGCTTAGTATCTGGCGACATAAAGAACTAATTACGTATAAGAATGCTGAAGTCTATTATTAAAAACCGTCCAAGTGCGTGTCGGACCACCACATAATGAAGGGTTCCGTAGTTGGGATGAATTTATCCCAAAAACAAACTTAACATTGTAGTTGCAAAACATGTTCTCCCATACATCGATATACGTCACGGTCAATTCTGCAACTACAATTGTAACTTGGTCGACTATTACTCTTTAACTTTTAAAACCTAAGTAGGCTTTACAAGTTAAAAGGAAAACTATCACCGCATTTCGGCAATACTAATACCATGATTTTTTTTCACTTATCCAAAAATAACCATCTAGCTGGCTTGACTCTAACAAGAATGAAATGATTTTATTTTACCACTTTGTCGGCGTGATTAATATGTAGATTCTTAGAATCTTCTACCCATGCCAAGTTACAGCTTTCTAGTAGTAGCTGAGATACGCTTAGTACCAGTAACTAATGGAGAAATAACAACCAGTAGACGGTTTCTTTTTAGAGTTCCTTGTTGACTACGAAACCCTAAAAAGAAACCGTCTACTGGTTGTTATTACCCCATTAGTTAATGTCACCGTGACCGTCACCCCTATTGACCAATTTATGAGTGACGGCTATTTTCCGAACAGGATATTGACATATAACCCCTAACCTGAACCCTTTGGATGATTACTACCTAAACCTGTGTATAGCTTTGCTTTGCTTTGCTATTTGCTTTTTGTGCTCGTGATTATAAATTAGATGTGTTTTTGTGTAATGTTTACTTACTAGTTATGTTTTCATATGCATGTGTTTCTGTGACAAATAAAATTATTTTACTTTCTTCTTTCTTAGTGAAATAGCTTGTTTATGACGTATCAATCGTCATATACAAGCTATTTCAGGGTTTTTCAGTAACATATTTTAGAGGGAGTTTTGTAATAGGTACCTTACTTTTTTCTTTTATTTTATGGCATTTAGTACCGTACGTAAAGAATAGCATCTTCCTATTTCTTCCCGTGGGTGTCGTAAAAGGCGACTAAGGGACTTACTGAAGAATGGGCAGCAGCGTTCTCTATGCATTTTAACACATTACTGCGATCGCCAACCCGCCTGCCAAGCGTGGCGATTATGGTAAACCCCCCTTTTGGGGGAGGCCTATGTCCAGCAGTCGACGTGTTTCGGCAGAAATTTTGATGATGATGGCATTTAGGCTTAAATTACAGACTTACTTACCAGGGATCTGCACAGAATAGCATATCATTTAGGTATATAAGGATCTGTGAGTTGTTTTGCTTTTAGCAACATTTAATTTTACCTTTACATTTAGGTCTTTAAAATCCTAGAAGTTTAAAATACCACTTTTTCTTTTGGTGTCTGAAATTTTAGAAGGAAACCTCGGTCGAAACTTAAAACTATAGTTACTTACCTAATGAAGCAACTACGCCAGCCTAACGAGACCGGAGATCTAATTAGAAAGGTTTATCTCTCGACGAAATATTTAGTAGTTGAAGTACCTACTGTCTTCTGAGTTCTACATAGAATAATGGCTTGCGATAACTTTTTATGAACTACTAACTTTTGCTTTTGGGTGTCGGAAAATATATGTGCCCTGCAGTGGTCAGCTGGGAATATCGATAAATAGGTTGCTTATTTGTCGATCCGCTCGACTTTCTATTAGGCGCATCGTGATATAACCGGCCAAATCATGAAATGGCGGCGTACCGTGAAATGGCCAGGCAGATCACGATATGGCCATTTCTACGATCGGCCCATGACTTAAAAAATAGTATTGTAAATAGTTTCATAGCGTATTAAAAATATGTCCAAGTTTACAGCTCAATTCAATTTATTTAATAAAAACGTTTACAAAAGGTGTAAATTTAGCCAATAGTAGTATAAATATCCTATACAATTATAGTGCGTACTAATAAACTAAACCTAAAATATTTTTAATTACAGGTGCAAGTAATGATGATTCGGAATTAGAATGCTAGGTAGCGACCCGCCCGAACTAGGTTTATTCAAACCTGTGTTTCAGACCATCACTTTACATGCTGCGACCGTATTAATATTCGTCTTTCAATACATGGTTCATTCGGAAAAGTCGTCTGTAATGTATGGAAGGTTTTACCCGCTGCATGCATTCTCAAAATCAAAATTTTTTATTTCACATAAACTTACATGGGCACTTATGAAACGTCAGAAGCTAGGTGCACGGTAGTAATGGGTAACTCATCAATTTATTTGAGGTTGAGGGAGTGCCTCACTTTTCCTCGTGAGGGCTTCACGAGGTACCCCTCATTTGAGGTGAGGATTCGTGCAACGGTATTCACCTCACGCCTCGTGCGCCCGAGTCGAACTCTGCCGATTACTGCCGAACGTCTGAGGAAACGAGGCGGGCGGGCGCGACGACAACTCACGAGTAATCACGACTCTCCGTCCGATTTTTTACATCTCCCTCATCTTTCACACATATCATTTTCTTTCGCTCATAAATTTTAGACCGCCAAATTAAAGGAATCATTATCACGTGATTACCAATTTAATTGCTTTTAGAGTTCATAATAATTAACCATAATTATCTGAAATAAGAATATTTGCTTCAAAATTCGTTTTGACTAATAATTTTAATAGTTTACCTAATGTTGACCTTGGAGGTACACGTGAAGTGAATGGTTGATATTTTGTTCCAACAATTACATAAACTTTTGTTTTTTTTCGTGTTCGTACTTTTTCGCTTGCTTGCTTTATTTGCTTGTTTATCCCACTCTCCACACACACACATGACACAATAATCTAATAATAAAAATATAAAATAAAAAAATAAAATAAAAAATAAATAAAATAATAAAAAATAATTTTGGTATGTACCTAATGAAATAATTTAGGTAATCTAAATTATTTCATTAGGTACATACCAAAATCGTAATGTTATTTTTTACTGTGTTATTGTGTTGTAAAAATTTCGAGACCAGACCTCACCTCAGTCACCTCACTCATTCTCTAATTCTGTAAACAACTAAACAATTTGTAAGTCGGTTCATCTTTCATCATTCGCTCACTGAGCTCACTCAATACTCACTCGCGACTCGTGAGTACTCACGAGTCTCGAACTCGCTCGCCTCGCCCCTCGCCACGATTTCATATTGTCAATGTCATATTTTGAGGACGCGTGAACGAATGAGGGAGTGAGGTGTGGTGAGGTGCTTCAATGTTAAAATTCGAGTAACTCTTTCAATGTGCGATCACGAGTTCCTCAAACGAGGCACCTCATGAGTGAGGGACACATCTCTAGTGCACGGTTCCAATTGGTCGTTTCCTATGGAGAAGAGCCGGCAAGAAACTCCACGGTTACTCTTTTAAAAAAAGTGGGCTTTAACAATGTTATAAGTTACAGTGTTAATAGGTATGGGAGGACAGTGTAGACGATTTTTCCAAATGAAATATAACTGTAATCAAAACCCGATTCTATTTTATCCCTAAGGTTTGTAATTATTACATTAACTACGCTGAATCAACGAACCTTTGAATTACGTAGTATTACAGAAAACCCACAGGGCTACATAACAGATGGCGCTGCCTATCTTACAAATCCATTTATTTCTGTAAATAGGTTATAAAAACACTTTTACACATCAAAAATAAATTGTATTTTAAAACTAGATGTTTCCTATCTGACTACTTTGAGAAGAAACACCAAAACAAACTCTAACTTGAGCACCGTACTATTCAAATTGCCCCGTAACGTCCAACTCGGAAAATAACATACATGTGATCTTGTCTACGAGCTACGAGCCTACGAGGCTACGGGGCTACGCCGCTACGAGGGTCGGATGGCTACGCATAAATCATGTGACCGAAGTATACGCTCATTGGTATTGACAAGTGAGTGGCAGGAAGGTTCTCTTTCTTTCATATTTTAAGGTCTCTATTTTGCTTGTATTTTGTCCATCAAACTTATTGATATGACAATAATCTTCCGTCGCTTTGAAATTAAATAACACTGTTAATGGTCGTAACTACTGCTAAACATTACTACCCGGTATAATTAAATTTGACAATAATAGATTGTATGAATAAATTTTGAGCAATATATTGCCCTTTACTTGATATTTTGAACAACTTGAAAATCATATTTTGTGAGGTTTTCAAGTTTAGGTGATTTTACTATAAAGCACAATTTGACAAGTTTTTAACATTGTCTTTGTTGCGTCTACTCGTTGGTTTTTATTAAAATAAATGTTAGTACTATTTTCTTCATAACTATCAGAATGCCAAAATTCACTGCTCAACGAGGGCCTCATAGAAAAAGGAAAATATAATAAAATACTCGCGCTTTTGTAATAATTAGTTTATTTAATAATAAATGTGTAATAAATCGAGTGATATAAATTATATTTGCCTAACGTGGAATGATTTGTGACTCGAGATAAAATCGCCTCACCGGGGTAAAGCGACCCATGTAAGGTTTTATAATTTCCAAGTTAATAGCTCATAAACTCCAAAATTACCGTAAAAATACCTAAATTCCTTGATTTATAGAGCTAATGTTTAATAATGTTAATTATCGGTACTAAAAGTAAACGAGGTCTAGTTATGCGATCGCTTTGCCCGCAGTGACACCGTTAAATACAAAAGTACTTCGTTTAATTTACAGAAAACTATTTACTATTACATAATTTTAAATTCATACTTTAGTTAGATGACTAGATTGAAAAGAAAAGAGTTAGTACTTACTACGTAAATTCATTAAATATTTGTATCGAGTTGACAAATTCGAATTCTTTATTATAAAGTTAGGACTACTATTCGATTCTCAATCTAGTATTATATTCTTATAAACTTATATTCTGGTGTTTTTTTTTTGTATTTCAGATTTTATCCTATAGTTAGTATCACGTTGTGACTTCGGACTCAAAAATTAAATTGAAAATGACAACGATTAGGTAAAGATTACACAGGAATGTATGATAGAAGTTGCTCTTAAAACTTGTAACCACATCAAAACGTTTAAAAAACTTCAATTAAGTACATTACTTATTGCTTGGTTAAGGTCTGTAGGTGATTAAAAAAATAAATCCTAACTTTATGGCACTGTAGTTTTGTAAACAAAATGCGTCACTATTTAATTCGATTAAATACATTAAAGTGATTTTCGAGTGTATAGTTTTATTTAAAAAATGCGCAAAAGCGTTCATAAAAATCTCCACGACACCGAAATGGCATAAAAAAATCACAACTAACACGTTTTGAGCTTTAACACGACACCAAAACATTTGGACAACAAAACGAACACTACAAATTAACAACTAGAGATTTACAAATCACAATTAGGGATGTAGATATTATATTTAGATTTTTATATATTTCAAGCTTTTAGTAAAGCGCAGTTGCGCATTATTCTGCTTATGCTATGAATTCGTTTATCTTGTAAGACTCATCACTGTCGAAGGCATTGTTACGTTACAGGACATCGAGGATAATCGCATGGTATGTACATATGACACTTACAGCCAAGTATTTCAATTGAATTATCTTATCAAAATGATCTAAATACAAAAGTATAGGCACAAGAAATTTCATAATGAACGTGTGCAAACACTATATTTTGCGCTATTGTAATGTGCATCAGAATGTAGTTTACAATAAAGTAATTAATTATTATTAAACGTTATTAAATAATGTGCTTAGTAATGCATTGTTAAAGCTTGACATTCTTTAAGTATGGTGCTGTTAATGGTTCAAAAAGCAATAAATGTAATGAGCGTTACATTATGCGGCAAAATGAACTGCCAACAGAATGCAGTGAGCTTTGGATACTATGATTACCAATAAATAATTTTTCGTATTATTATACAGTACCTAACATTGTATAGATTATATTCGCAAATAACAATGCATTATTAAACTTTAAAATCTTCTAATATAATGATACTTTAAAACATTTTTTATATTTTTTTTACAAAATAATACTGTCACCAATATCTTTCTTGACAATTGTTAATAAAGGAAAACGTGCACAAGTAGTTAATTTCAATTCATCTCCCTTATTAAATACAAACGAAGCTAGCTTTTTCTAGACAATCAGGCGACAGAATATAAATACACAATTATATTAAATGCCCATTAGGAGAACACTTGAGATATTTAACACTTTGCACATCCATAAACATTCCCATTTTAATACTTGTTTCTAATTTATATTTGAAAAGGAAATATTTTGTAAAAACATAAATTCTTTACTTGCCCACCATTTCACTTCGGACTGTCGTTGCAACAAAAAAATAGGAGATATGTCTTTCCTCTTTTGTTTAAATGTCCGTTAGATAATTACTAAAATAACTTTGTAGTTACAATTCTTAAGTATATAACTCTACCTTTGTGCTTTAAAAAACTCTCAAAAGATGGTTGTGCAAATGGATACTACAGACACTAATTTGTATGTTCGTATACATAATACCGTACAAAGTATTGTTAATCTCCTGTCACTTCATTTATAGGCTCTTGTTACAACGACAGATATTGCCCCTCTTTTTTTCTACATAGCTCAGTATTCTTCTAATGAACCTTACACCTACTTATCAAAATTTACCGAAAATTGTGCCATTACAAATACACAATATTAATATTCGTGAAATATTTATTTAATAAGGCAATGTTTTATAGACAGCACTTACAGTTAGAGACAGATATTAGATACCCGTTAGTAGGTACGAAATAATTAGAGAAATAGTTGTTCTTTGTCAACTTTTGTCAAGTTACTAATGTTTAAACGTTGTTTTTTGATTTACGCTTTAATTTATTAACATTAGGAAAATGTTGACAAAGAACATTAAATTCGTCTAATAATAAGGGAAGAGTTAAAGAGAAAAGTACTAGGAGAGAAGTAATGGAAAGGGGTGTAAAACTAATAATTTAAAGTTTGAGCATTGTGAAGCTAAGCTCGTGTGTGTAAGCTTAATACTAATATCAATGTTTAATAATGTGTACATATTTATATAATTTGACATCTCGATTATAATGGAAAATATTTCACAGCCCCAACTAAGATAAACCTAACGACAACCAAACACTTAAAACATAGAACGGTGGGACGAAAATAACATTCTAAGTGAAAAAGACAAATTTATCTTAAAATTGACCAATATATTTCAAATCTTTCGTTATAGCCATTAGACATGTGTGGAAAAGAATAACAGATAGGTAAATTCGGTCAATTTTAAGAAAATACTACTGGCAATAAACTAAAATCTTTGACTATTTCGGACAAACATTTAATAGCATTGCCATGAAACTTTTGGCACAGATCTGTTAAAAAGAAACAAAATGCACAGTTAGTGCTTTAAGATATTTGGTAATTACTTATACATATAAATAATGATATTTTATTTTAGGCACTATTCAGATACACTGGGTCGAGTTGGAACATTTATCTTCATCTGCATCTAGATACATATCTATGATTTAACTACTTTCTGCTCTGAGTGACGTGTCATTTATCAAAAGTGCAATTTGTTACAATTCCGTGACCTCCTTTAAAAATGTAAATTAATATCTAGTTTAAATAACATTTAGATTTTTCTATTCCTTTGAAAACAAAATCTCTATTAAAATCTTTGAAAGGATTCTACGATAGATTCGAAGATTCACTTTCAGATTTATTTAATTGTAAGAGAGACAAAAATGTCTAAGCTACTATCTACATAGTATTTACCAATAATCTGCTAGTTAAATCCCTCCCGTGTACCTAAACAGTAAGCTAATTAGTAATAGAGTTACATAGAAGACAAACAAACATACAATATTATATAAAATCGTCAGGTATATAAGAACAGTATATAACAATCAGTCTCAAGCCAATACATGCGGAATTCCAATGTTAATTTAATTAAATATACACGATCACTCGTTCACAACTGCAGTCTCTGTGTGAAACAAAAGAAACAACAAAGAAATGTCTTCCATTGTTTGTTCGTGTCGATCGAGGTTGAAGACTACGACATTGTTTTGACTATCACGTAGTATACACGCCACGTTTTATTTTAACTGCGTATTTTCGGCCTTTACTAATAAACATTCGATCTCTGCCGACAGGGAACGTCTACGTCGAAACGTTTGTTGTTTTTTGACAACAAAACGCCGAAATAAAAGTAAAGACCTGCGTCACGCGATCAAAGCCATTGATCTCACTACCGACCGCGTTTCACTTTAACTACTGCAGTTATAAACGAGCTCACAATACAACTTACTGCTAAAGTCTACCAAAGAGTTGGTCCGTCTGTTAAAATATAGAATAGAGGAGCGTTCCCCGAACACAAACCAAATATATAATACATTGAAACGTCGAAGCATCGAAGCTTTAACCAAATAGCAGGACAGTTACATATACAACTTGTTAACGAAAGTAGCGGTATTAGAAATACGATCTCAATCACAAGACACATAGAGTTCAATTCACTTTCCCGCGATCCATATGTACGAGGCGAAGGAGGCAATTTTCGACAATTCTCTGATTCTGAGCATATTTGAGATTTAAGAACGGAAGTAGCGGAAATGAGCACTAACTGTAACAGCTCTCGAACTACTGGAGGAACGAGAACGTGTTAAATAAAGTGGACTATAGTACTAGATACTTTATATGAATGGACATATACTTTGCCTAGCGTACGAGGCAGAGAAGAGATTTGAGGGTGTTTTCTCTTTGCTCTGTTACTTTATGAAAGTATTTTAGTAAAACCACACGAAAGGCCACACAGCAGCGTGCAACGTTTGGGGCATAACATTTGGCTACAGAAACAATAAAATAATCTCATATTAGGCGGGAGAGCTCGAATCAGCGAGTTGTCGACTTAGGTGGCTCACATGCGCGACATGATCATGTACCGGCCGTCGGCGAGCAGCTCGCGCGTGTCGGAGGGCGAGCCCGGGCTGAGCGACGGCGCCACGGATGGCGACGAGTACGTGTCCTTGTTGAACTTGCCGAGCCTCACGCCGCCCTCTGACGTCACGGACACCTCCTCCTCCACGATTTGCTCCAGCGGCAGCTCGCGCAGCGCGTCACCATTTAGCGCCAGTGCGTTCACAAAGCCGTGCGCGCGCTCGGCGGGTGGCTCGCTGTATGTCTCCGTCACCACCTCCGCCTCCGCCTCGCAAGCGCGCGCCCGACGCGCGTTCTTCGTCCGCATGCCACCCGTCTCTGCGTCCCTCTCCAGCCGGTGTCCCGAGCGTGACCTCGTCAGCTGCCTCTGAACATAGTCCTCCAGCGCATCCTCTTCACTCTTCATTAAGTATTTGTGCAAAATTATTAGAAAAACGCCGATTCCCACCGCGAACATCCCCGAGCAAACCAGCTCGTTAAACCAACTGACGGAGCCGACCGTGCTCCATGACGTGACGTTGTCTGGCAGGAAGCCAGAGCCAAGGAGGAACAGGCCCAGCACGAGGAACACCACCCCGAGGTGGAGCATACCGACCGTTGACACGACCTCATTCTCGGTGGGGTGCGGCTTTCTGAAGCGGCGCCTCTCCAAGCTGCCGGTGGAGCAGTGTGGGGAGGTGACTCCCGACTCTGAGGACTGTAGCGAGTAGCGGCGCTCGCGAGCGCGCTGCTGCTCGGCGCGACGTTTGCGCTCGCGGCGGATGGCGAGCGCCGAGTGCAGGCCCACCGCGTGCATCCTGCAAGCACGGGCACGGGTGAGTGGCGTGGTCACGTGGCGTCGCACGCGCAGCGCGGGGCGGTGCGGGTGCGGCGCGCGGGGCGGGGGCCGCAGGCGCGGGGGCCGCACGTGACCGCCGACCCGTGCCCGTGCCGAGCCGCTAACATGGATGATGGAGGAAGGAACTTGACGAGTGCTTCACAACTATGCACCACTGTGCAGCGGTTGACGAGAGACATTCTATTAAATGTACAAACACAACTTAGACTAGCGCCTGCCGTATAAATACAATGCACTACTTAAGTTTAACATCAAGTCCGTTCCTATTCACACAGTCATACATATACAAGTTTTATTTATTATTCAAGATAAGAATAAGGATAATTTATTTTTGCAAAAAGAATAAATACAATAAGATCGCTGAATAGTGTAGCACATAATAACCAAATAATTTTCATTAGTATCAAAAGCCGTGTCATGTTGTAAAACTTCAGAATCATACCAGAAAACGACGCTAATGTATTCGAAAATTGTCCTAAAATATTAAATAAGTTGATGTTTTCGCTGAGCCACCGTACAAAGTCCGTTTGTAGAACATTTTGAGAGGGTCACAAATGATTGTCCCCTGTTCAATTATTCACGGAGGCGTCCTCAATTCGCGGGTCTTCATGGAAGAGAAAACTTTGAGCATGTTCAAATATAAATTAACGACATCAAGGGGAAATATAATTTACAGGCCGAATTAGCTACAGATTTTAATATAGTTCGTGTTTTGTGAGTTTATCAAAATTAAAGTTACGAATTACCCAAGCAAGGTATTGAACTTAATTAAACCTTTGCTAGATTTTATTTTAACTATGTCAAATGGCAGACTAAATACCATTCTCGCTTGGTTTATTACCAAAACATATTCTGTTTTGGTTAACTTAGGTACCAATATTCTAGGTCACTTGTTTCTCTTGCTTACGTAAGGATCTTACGATCTCTCCCCTTAAGGATAGATGGCAGAATCCTGCTCCTTATACTCATAATTTAACAAACTGGTATGGTATGAGGCATCACAAGTCTTTCTGTAGCGTGATTCTCAAGATTATATTCATCAAATTTGTTCATTTTTGCGGTCATCATCACACGCAATAAATGTAGGTATTTAAAATACATATTTTATTCATGAAATTTTAGTTCATATTATTATATCTGATTACGGTTCTTCATTCCTATCATTATTAGTCTACTATTAACTACATTCTCAACAAAATATCGAAATATTACACAAGTATCTTGTAGATAAAAGATACTTGTGTAATATTTGTAACAACAAGCGTTGCTGACGTCACACAAACTCGTACATCTTGTACAAAGGTACTATCTCCGCTCTCTGCGGCCCTAGTACAACACTTTGAAATGTCCCAGTGAAAGCCGAGCCTTGAATGAGGCGCGACTGAAAGCCTGAAAGCGACTGAATTTCATAATGTTGGCAGAAATGTTTGAATAAACATGACGATGTAAAGGGCTTAGTTTGCATGCTTGTAATTAATTTAGTTACAGCAGTTTTGTGAAAGATAATGATGTAATAAACAATGAGGAATATAATGAGTTCATATTTAATAAACTTGCAATGACTATGATCGGTATTCGGTATTAAATCAACTGTTCCGAATATTTAGGTCACTCAATATTTATCCAGATAATTTTGCTCAGAGAGCATTTTTAGAGTTTACTCCTTAAGAATCGATTTTCATATAAGGTCTAGAAACGTTATGGTCGTATCGTATGAATTTTATGAGGAGTGAAATTAATACAAGCGTTAACTCAAACACGTTACATTTTTCTGCTCAACGTACCTTGCGTGCAGTCAGTGACCAGCATTACTTGACCCCTCTTACAAAGAAGAATATTGGAAGAGTGGTCAGGTAATGCTGGTCATAGACCCTACCTTTCTAGGAGTAAACTCCAGTCGTGTGTCGGAGCTGACTGACAAACACAATTTTTTTTTCTTAACGGATTCCGGCCTGTAGCCTACTGCGGCACTGTTATAACATTGACAATAACTAAAATTAAAACGCCTATTTGGTAGCTTTAAAAGTTAACAATTCATCTAAAACTGTTGACTGTAAACGACACGGAAGTGATTCACAGGCTACAGGCGTCCATTCTTGACCGTAAGCCCGTTCACCAGCAGTACCCTGGATCCTTGCCAACCACTACAGGACCATTAATCATCTCTACTGCTGCATAAATTAGAACTGCAAATGAATTATTACGGTCGCTAAACACTGCAGTCATTAATGTTTTGCGTATCTGTTCAGTACACAGAGAATGTTATTAGTTATGTAGATACTGTCAGGGAAATTTATTGTTTAACAAATTGTCACGCTGCGTCAATTTGCCGTATTATAGCCATTTCATACAACTGTCAAAGAATGACAGCTGTCAATTGGTATATACTGAGAATTTAAGTTGGTAATAGATTTTATAAATAATAAACCCTGACTTGTCTATCTTAAAAGACCTAAAATTATATATAGGGCTTTTGTTTCGCTACTTTAACTAAGGATAGGATGATATTGGATGGCGTGTGACAGTAGGATCCTATATCCTTTGGGCTTTGGGCAGATGATGATTATAATAACAAACACCCTTTTTTGTCGCGAAAGCGTAATTTCTTACCTAAAACGTAAGCCACCTTCCTATGATATTAGGGTCACGCGCTTTCTTCAAGTTCCTTCAGGAACAAATTTATTTTTGTCGAGATACTTTTGATTTTCCTTTAAAATAGACGGCTTTTCACAACGAAGCTCCAGTTTTTAGCATTGCATGCAGAAAACTCACAAAAATTTACTAGTTACAAAGCGATTCTCACTGAGATAGCTATATAAAGTCAGCTGTAGAAAGTTTTTTTTTTGCCACTTGTATAAAATGGCTATAATACAGCGAATTGACGTGTGTCAATTAGCTAATAATTCATTTCCCTGCGTTGCTTAAACATTTGTATCTAATTATCATATCGCAACGAATGCAACAATTTCTCGAAACAGCCCTCAACCAACCATTGAAGCACAATTCCTCTTAATTGGTGAACAAACAGATACTGAAGCCTCTTATTATGCCATCCACAGACCTACTACAGAGAATACCTCTTCAGTAGTCTTGCAACTTGCTTTTCAAAAGTCTATGCTTCATAGGATACTGTATAATCAATACTGGAGTTTGCAAACAACACAAGTAGCTAGTTTGCTGGTTGACCTAGCAAATATAAGGGTGCATGCTGATCAATCAAAGAGAAATTCCGATTCAAACGTTGAATTAATTTAAAGTTGGATTTGTAATAGCATAGATAAGTTTAGATTCTGCAATAGTGGATATTTTTTGTCAAAGGGACCTGTTAGTCCTGCAACACAATTCGATGTTCGTTAACGAACAACGCAACGTTCTAACAATGACAACATTATTTGAGCTTGTTATCCGTATGTTTTGAATTATAAAGCTTTTGGTGGTTTGTATACAAAATAAATGGTTCTAGAATAAAACTATTAGAAAGTGTCGCCAAAGCTATCATGTTTTCATCAACTTTAGTGTTCAAACTGTAACTAAATTGGATTATTTAAGAGTATTTTTAACTAAAAAAGTATCTTCACAAATGTATAATAAATGGTCATGACTAGCAAGCAAGAAAACCATTAATAAAACGTTCGTTACTTCCATTTCGTTCATGTAACAGTGTAATCGAATGCTGAAAAATGTATCATTACAGCACGTTAACCTTCTTCGGGTCGACCTCAAAGCAAACTTATCCACAGTTGACTACAAAGCAAGCAATTTTATCCCACTGTGCAAATGAGTCTCATCGCCTTTGCCGCACAGTAGGGCAAGTTCAGGCAAGTTGCTCGGCGCGCGCAATTAAAGTCGACCTATGTAAATACCACTTTAAAACTTGCGGAAAAGCAGACTTTATTCTTTATTTTCTTTCTGAGATACTTGCGCGGGAGATTGCCTAGAGTAGGTAAGACAAAGACCGGTGTAAAATGTTTTGTGACCGTTCTTTGTTACAGATAAAATAGGAACGTGGTCTGTTCTCTGCGGCTTTGCCAAGATGTGGCAGTTTAGGGTGTAATCTTCAGGAGTCTGTGTTAGGTGTGCACTTGGATTCGTTTGCCAGGTGTCTTAAAGATTCTCTGTTAGATTTTCCTTTGTTATAAAAGTGGGCATTTTGATAAAACTTGGTTGTCTGATCAAGTTACTTTTGCAGCCTTTCACAAGCAAGATATAATAATGTAGTCTATCTTCACACTCTGCGCAAGCACTTTCTGTACCTAAACGGAACCAGACAAATAAAATAAACATAACATAACATCACGCCTGTAATCCCCGAAGGGTTAGGCAGAGGTGTACCTATAGTACACCCACGTTTCGCCAAGTATGTTTAAGTCCCATGTAATAGGGGGCGAGCCTATTGCCATCAACCGGGCACAAATCCAGACTCTGGGATTTGAATGGAAAATCCAAAAAAATTGGTTTTTCAACATTATTTTTCTGCTATATTTTGTATCGAAGTTGAAAAATTGCGTAATCACATACACGTAGACCATACAATGATGTTGACGATATTTTTTAATGTTCAAAATCAAACGAAGTTTCTTTTTGAAAAAATGATCAAACGTCACTCTTAAGTCATTTTTCCGAAAACTTGTTGCGAATATTAGTGATTTTCCATGAATAATTAATTTATTTGAATAATCCCTTCAACCCACATGCAAAACAAAGAACTCGACTTTGCAAATCACAAATCATTTTGTTTAAATTGCTTTTCCCTTTCTCACAACCAATGAACAAAATTTATCAAAATAGCCGATTTCGTGCACGGCCCTTTAAACGTTCTTTCCCCAACAGCATGTCACAAACAGATTTATCTTATTGGCAACAGCACTTGGCAAGCTGCCAGCCCTCGAAGGCTAAGTTTGAAGCCTGTTGCGAGGCCCAGAGGATACCCTATAGAGGGGGGGAGAGGTATCTTATATCTGTCTAGACGGAAAGCCTTTGTGAAGTCAAGTTGAAGCGGAATGCAATTGAAGCTCTTTGGCTTATCGTAGATAATAATGGGCGGGAAATGGTGTCTTTTGTAAAATGTCGACTGAACGGAGAAATCGTTAGCGATGTGGTTATGGTTGTGTTGGTCGCTCGCTATTTTATTTATTAGGGACAAAAACAGTTACTTACATGCTAAAAATGTAACCTACAACATGTTTTTTGTTAATTTCCTGAACTAGTTCCAATAAATAAGTACTTTTGTTTTTTTTCTTTTACACAAGGTTGGCAAACAGTGCACCCTCAACCACGCCATTCCCTACTTTGCAGCACAACATGGAAATTCAGGCTTCCCCTGTTCCTAACACACTATTCTAATGGCCTAGTTGGCGGGGATCCAAAGCGTATTGTTTTTAACGGCTCTACTACTCGTACAATGCAGAAATTCTTAAAAGAGACCATTATGAGATATAAAACCGACTTGTTGGTTTTTGTCGAAAACGTAGTTCCAGCTCTTGGTAGAAGAAACCTTCAAGCAAGAAAAAGAAGGATTTAATCTAAAGGTACCAATTTAATAACTTTAAAGGTTTTAATTTTGTTGGGTTAAATAAGAAACTTTTTGTTTCGGTAGTTGAATAAGAAGCTAGCTCATTGGTTATTTAACAAATTGCCATACATAACGACCATCCAGGAAAAGTCCTACGATCACTGCACTGCAGTGATTTTTGACTTTTCCTCAATGGCTGTAGGACTTGTCGTACAAAAACTTTCTTTACAAACAAATAACACTAGCTGACCCGAGAGACGTTGTCCTGTTCTTTTAATAAATTTGATAAAAATCCCGTAGGAAAAAGGACGTTCAGTGAATGCCGAAGTGAAAAAAAAAAACGAGAAACTTTTCCAATTTATCTTTCGTAAAAACTTAAGTCTAGCCGTTCTCAAGTTATGCGCTTACCAACGAACAACATTTCATTATTCCGTAGTCAACAAGGAACCCTTGTATTTTCGACATGTCCATCTATCTATCTGTCTGTCCCCGGCTTAGCTCAGGGACTCTTAGTGCTAGAAAGCTGTAAATTGGCATGGATATACATATTAATCACGCCGAACAAGTGGTAAATTAAAATCTTGAAAAAAAAATATTGAGATGATATTTTTTTCTCGTCTATCCCATGATGTGGATAGGCCGTGCAAAAATATTGCGGGTCTGTGAAGACCATTTTTCGATTCAGGGATCCGTTTGCGTAATATTAAGTTTTAGAGTGCAAATTTTTGTCATGACACGAGTGACAAGACGTGAGTGTTTTAGGATATGTGAAAAAAATCATGGCAGTATATACAGGGTGGAAACTTTCAGCGGGGCAGTAAGGGGAAGTACCTTATCCGTTGCAGCTACGCGAAAATGGTCTTAAGAGACTATCCATATTTTTTTATGGAATTTAGATCCCCATTCACAGATTTGGAAAAAAATGTACAGTCAGCAGGAAAATGGGCAATTTTCACAAAAACTTTTTTTTATGCCAATCGATCCTCTTTCTTATAAGGATCAAAAACCTCTATTGGACCAATTGAGGTTTGAGTACTAGAAAAGTCATAAAACGCAAAAAACTTTTCCCATACATTTCGTAAGAACTGATACTCCAACTTAGTTTTTTATGATCGATAGATGGACCGCTACAACGAAGACTGGCCAAAAATAAATAAACTTCGTATTTCGAAATTGCCTTGCGAATTCCGGCAATTCGCAAGGCAGTGGATACAAACATAATGATGGTCCTATAACATGACCACCTCGCAGTCCCGATCTCACGCCTCTACACTTTTTTATGTGGCGCTATTTAAAAATTGAACTTTATAAAAAGAAATACAACAGTGATTTTATTTATTTTATTTATTTATTTCTAAAACACTTAGCCTATTTTACAAATTTTTTTTATAGCCGCACAACGAAAACCTCACAGGGTTTATCTGTGTGCCGGCGAGCCGTTCATTTTATGTTTAACATGTTATTTTTAAATGTTAATTACTACAGTGATATATTATTTTATAATGATGATAATAAGTTAAACATACTCTATTACATACATACATTAGGAGTAATTTTGTGTAAGGAAACGCTTTGATTTGTACTTATAACTTTTCGAACTCGTTTTGTATAACGTTTGCAAGTCGTCTGGAAGTTTATTAAGAAAAAAAGGTACTAAATAATCAACAACCCTCATCCCGTACACATTATTAAATTTAGGTAGGATGTATTTATTTTTAAGTGGTATCATTCTCAAAAAGTCAGGTCTTGTTTTTTCGATAATCAGCTCAGGTCTATTGACTTCCGCAAGAGTAAAAAAATTTACTTTATTGAAAACATTCATAACATTACAGTGTTTAAAGAGATCGTCGTCACTTTTTTTGAATTTCTTGTTTAAATGTTTTGGCGTAATTACTTTTAATATTCTTAGTTGTAGCTTATAAATGTCTGTCAGGTATGTATGATAAGTTCTCCCATAGCTGCTGAGTCCGTAGTTGATAACCGAGTCGGCTAGGGCCATATATAACATTCTAAGCGTTTTGTAAGGCAGTTTATATTTAAGTATACTAAACTTACCTAGAATAGACCTCAGTTTATTGCAAACGTAATCTATGTGCGGTCGCCAACAGAATCGGCTATCCACCATTAGACCGATATACATATGTTTATCAACTACTTGTAATGTCGGGCACATGCATGTCTTTGGCGAGCTATGTAGGCAAGTGTGTTCGTGAGCTATGACTGTAGGTATAGTGGAGCATTTATTATGTGATGAATGTATGTGAACAATTTTTGTTTTTGTTGAGTTTATTACCAATCCTACGTCATGAGCCCATTTACACATTTGGTCGAAGTTACGTTGTAGGGATTCCTCAGCGTCATGTATGTTTTTATTAGCGACCAATATACACGTGTCGTCGGCGAATTGGTATACAGAACCTGAATTTATAGCATTACTCATATCATTAACGTAAACTAAGTACTCTGTCGGACCTATAATTGAGCCCTGGGCCGTTCCTTGCGTAGATGGAAGCTTAGTACTATACTCATTTTGTATTTTAACCATGTTGTATCTGTTGGTGTGATAGTTTTTTAATAGTCCTAATAGTGGCCCTTGTATTCCATTATGTGACAACTTGTCAAAAAGTGTATTACATCGGAGCATATCGAATGTTTCAATTTGAGAAAAGTTTTTCTTGATGGATCGTATGTTTACATGCAGAAAATACAAACAATTTTCAGGCACCGGTATGTTGGAAGTAAAATCATCCCATGTTTGACAATTGATTTCGACTATATTATGTTCTGTTGTATCCAGCATGAGAAATGTTATGTTTATGTAATTATAATGACATTAATATAAGCTTACTTACCTATTGTCTACTATGCGATGATTTTACCTTTTCGATATCGGCGATTGAGCGGATGGTGGTAATTTTTTTCTCTTGGACACTTTTACGCACTAATATATTTCCATGTTTACACCATATAAAGTTAAACAATCCTTTGAGTTCCTCTTTTGTTTTCCATAACAAGTAGGCTGTCGACGGTGTCAGACACTCCCGGAGGTAAACTTTATCAGCACCGTCGTGTCCTATGCTAGCGGCAGATATCGTCGTGTTTTTGGCAGCATCTATCCATAAATCCCGGTTTCCCTCTCGAAGTATCACAGTGATCGGAGTGTGGTCTTTGTTTCTCGCCACTTTTGAAGGGTTTCTCGGTTTTCTATAGGCTTTTACGATGTCATCCGGGTTTTGCGTTATGGTTACGGCAACTTTCTTGGCAATTTCTTCAGGATTGTCTTTCTCAGATGGGTTGATGCCACATATTTCAAGTTGGTTGCATAATTGAGCTTGCTCCATTTGATTTAATTTGTTTTCCAGAACTTCATATTTGATGTTTGTGTTTTTAGTATGATTTTGTAAATCCGTGCAACGGTTTTCCAATTCCTTCATTGACTTCTCATATTTTTGGATCTTGGTGTCATACTCATCGATTTTATCAGAGTAGAATTGCAGGGTACGTTGTAGCTCTTCTTTAATAACTTGCCTCACTTCCCTGCGCAGGTCTCGCAGTATTTGTTGCATCATGTTGTCAGCATGGGCATGGGCACCAGTCTGGGGGGTAGCAGACTCTGTATCTGTATTTTCGTCTCCGTCGATATCGGGAATTATACATGATAGTCTTTTAGGCTTACTACCCCCGGTGCAAGATTTGCATTTCCAGTCCACTGAATCTGTATCGTGCAATACACTAAGTTGGTCGGGTGTTATTGACGCACAGGAAGCATGAAGCCACTTATTACATTTGCTGCACTGCAATCCAGGACACTTTTTGGTTATCAGTTTTACACATTTTGCGCATTTCACCATTATTAATTAGTACGTAGGGTAGATGGATAACAGTTAGCGGTCGCTGCGTATGCGACTACTCTCGATTGTCATGCGTGAGCGACTGATCAGGAACTCAAAGATTTTCTTACCACGATTCTCTATGGAATTAATTCTAGCACATTATCAGCTGCTACCCAGTCCGTAGTAAAGAGAATAAACCTGTAACCTACGTCAAAACGGCTACCATTCTGAACAACTCATAACTTAGAGCACAAAAGTAAAATTTCTAGGTGAGTCCAAATGTAAAGTGTCATGTTTTTAATTTTAAGGTGAAATAATACCCAAAGTAGAAGTTATAGTTTTTTATTTGTTTTTCGATCAGTCTTTTTTGTAGCGGCCAGTTTATCGATGGTAAAAAATGTAAGTTGGAACTTCTCATTTCCTACGAAATGTATGGGAAAAGTTTATTTTGCGATTTATGACTTTTCTAGTACTCAAACCTCAATTGGTCCAATAGAGGTTTTGATCCTTGTAAGAAAGAGGATCGATTGGCATAAAAAAAAGTTTTTGTGAAAATTGCCCATTTTACTGCTGACTGTACATTTTTTTCAAAATCTGTGAATGGGGATCAAAATTCCATAAAAAAAATTATAGATAGTCTCTTAAGACCATTTTCGCGTAGCTGCAACGGATAAGGTACTTCCCTTACTGCCCCGCTGAAAGTTTCCACCCTGTATATACAACGAAATTAAAAGGAAGACTATCACAGCTAAGTAGGCTTTACAAGTTAACAGGTAATAAGTCGACCAACATTAACATTACCGTAACATTTGCAGTTAACCGTTGTTGTAACTGACCGTGACGTACATCTATGTATGGGAGAACTTGTTTTCAACTACAATGTTAAGTTTGTATTTGGGATAAATTCATCCCAACTACGGAACCCTTCATTGTGCGTGGTCCGACACGCACTTGGCCGGTCTTATTATAAAAGAAATGTCATGTTAAAGTGGCCCGCAGTCTCAGTTTTATCTGCAACAAATCTCTTATGGAAAAGTTCTTATGGAACAAATCTAACTTAGAGAGATGTATTCATGATAATACTGTAAATACATGTAAGCTAAGGTCGCGAATCGCGAATCATATTATTTTGATCAAGATACAACCTGACACAGTGACACTGACCTGCAAATTGCAAAAAACGTAAGAAATTTAAAATAAGAATAATTTAAAACTAGATCTTCGCGGGCTACTACTGCGGATCCGCCTTAAAACAAATGACAGTTCTTTTGCGGTATCGCATAAAAAAAGACAGAATGGCCATCCACTTTGTAATGAAGTGGGCCCCACTAGCGGCACTCATTAGCCCTCGATGGCCCATCAATTAACAACACTCGAGCCTCCGCGCAAAGGGCGGATTTCAAAGCATTTGTAATTAATTGTGATATTATCCGGAGCGAAGTGGCTCTAAAGTATCGAATTCGTTTAATGACCAATCGACCTCGTTATAAGCTTGGCGAAGTATTTTTAGATTGTTGAAAATGTCAAAGTGTACTTTTGGATATTGTTTACATAACAATGCTATTAATAGGATGTTGTTTGCATCTTTTATGATTTGTTGTGTTTCGCATGTCACTTTGTACGGTAGTTTTATTCAAATTAGAAAAACTCATTTGTCAATGCAATTGATGGGGCTTAAGTACTCATCATGAAAAATATAACTGGCATTTTTTGTTTTAAAGTATTAACGTTAGAATGATAAAGTGTTTTTAGGTTAAGTTGATTGTGCTGATGTTACAGTGCGACGTTATCGCTCAGCGATAAAGCATTAAAAATAAAGAAAAAAAAAAACACAAACAGTTTAACTAATGAATCTGCATTGCATTGTCACTTCACTAAATACCTCCCCACGTCATTAATTGCATTCCAGAAGCAGCACAAACGATTAATTTATTTAAATCGAACAAAGTTTTGACTTAACTGCCAGTTCCAATTAACTAAATATTGATTACGGTAAACAATTTAACTTTTCTATTCGAACACTAGTTTTTCAACCGTTTATTTTACAGAAGTCTTTCATTATTCATTGAACGTTGTGTCCATAAAATAGAAGCAGAACATAATCAATCATAGTTATTACTATCGGAGTGAGTAAGATGAACGGTTTGTTTAACGTAAACATACGAAAAATCTCAAGAAACTGTGAGCCAAAATAGCTGAACAGTCAGACTGTGGGACGCCTAATTTTAAACGTTGAATGTATACTACGGGTTTGCCACAGACTTACTAAGAATAACGTATGCAGTTGGTCGAGGTGAGTGTTTCAGTGTGGTTCTGAAACGAGAATTAGGTGCAGCGTGTCCCGAAAAAAATACAAAAAATAAATATTGAAAATAGTTATTTACTTATAGATTACAGGAAAACCTATAAGAAGTCTATGGTCTAAAAACAACATGGTCAATCTCTCAATATTGTGCGTACAAACTTACATATGCAGTTGGAATATACGAGGAAACGAGGATAAAAGAGTAACGGTGGAGTTTCTTGCCCATTCTTCTCCATACGAAGCTACCTTTTGGAAGGGGCGACTAGAATCAATTCTATTTTATTTGTAAATTTTGACGTTCAAAAGTGCCATCTATGTGCCTATTTGAAATAAATAATTTGACTTTGACTTTGAAACATGTTTTTCAACTACAATGTCAAGTTTGTTCTTGGAATAAATTCAACCTATCTATGGCACCCTTCATTGTGCGTGGTCCTACAAGCACTTGGGCGGTTTTATTTAATAGTCCTGCTTTGAGTAGGTATTTAAAAAGGTGACGATGGGTTAACTTCAATTATGAGGGCATTCGCCTTTTACTAACTGTGCTAGAATATATTAGATGACTGTTATTAATTATTTAGCTACTGAATAACTTTCTTCATCGTTGTTTACATATCTATTCGTAGATAATACAGTGCCAACTAAGCAACCACTATGACACAGACAGTTGTAAAGCAGAACCTTGTACCATCTAATACAGACATCTTTGTATTAAATGCACTAAATACAAGAACTAATGGTGACTACATACTAATCGACCACTGCGATTCAATGCCGTTCTGTGACTTACACGGCTTCTATACGACCTAGATAATTCTAGTGCTTAAGAATCAGCTAAATATATTGAACGGATAATCTCTGCCGATACTGGGGTATTGCTGTAATGAAAAGTTTCGCCAACTTTTTAAGGTTAAAGGCTATTTAAACTTGCATAGGTTTTACGAGCAAGTTACAAGTTTTGTCGCGTGGGGAAAAGTTAGAAATAGCTGCATTAGTTAGTTAATTCCCAACATGCACTTCGGGAACCTTTAAAGGGTTATCCATTATTAATTTTAGCTAGCCTGCATAACTGTAGAAAACACGACTACAATGTTTATAACGGACTAGCACTTCGCTCGCGACTTCGTCCGCGTGGATTTCGTATCTTCGCCTATACAAAGTTCAACACTCTCTCCGTCCCGTTTAAAAAATAGTTTCCGAAAAATAATGATATATTTATTTATTATATTATGACAAACTTTATTATTTATTACAAACTAAGTACTATTCAATTGTTTCTAGTTTACAAAAAATAAAATGCGTAGGTAATTCTTAGACTACGCGGCATTTTTATTACTGTTAGCATTTTTATACCCGTCCTAACTTCTAAACGAAACGTCAGATTCTAATAAATTAAAGAGGAAATATGTAGTTACATAATCAACCTTGATTATTTAGTTGGATAAGGATTAATATCATGATACGACTATCATCATCTTTCGATTCTACCCGGGTTTTGATTGTCTAATTTATAGTAGATAAATTAGTCAGTATTTGTTGGAATCTTAGATAAGACTTATGTATAAGCACTTGAGTGAGATACCTGAGATACAGGTTTATTCCTAGTTCAGGTAGAATCCAATTATTATTTACCTGAACCTCTATCTAAGGCCCTATTTTGTATTTATTTATGTAAATCAATTATTTCAATAAACAATTTCAATTTCAATTAAATTACAATTTTAACAAAAAAGGTTTTGTGACTTAAATAGAATAGTTAGACATATAGCCTCGCGGACTTTTTTGTGGGTAATTTATAAGTTCTATAAACATGTAGTACATTATTTTATGTATCATCAATATTGTTCGCAGCGTCCGCCAAATAATGACTTTTATAGGCATAACATTTTTGATACCTTGTTGTAATTTTCGGAGGGATCTCTAATTTCTTTAAAAATAAAATACACCCCATGCTACTCGCTGATAATGTAGTTTTCTTCATGTGGAAGATTTTTTTTAATCGGTTAAGTATTTGTCGAGTTTATCCATTTACAAACATACAAAAAATCAAATGTGTTCTCTTTATAATATCAGTTTAGATAAAGCAGCCCTTCATGGTATCGCCGAAACTGTTCCTTCCAGCAAAACATTCCGAAATTAATAATATATGTAACTTTAGCTCACTTATATCCCATGAATCTAGGCCCTAGAAGCATGGGCTATAAGAGTCATGGGATAAAGAGCCAATCTACGACTAGTTAAATAAAATCCCAATCCTGGTATACCACAAAAATTCAGAGGATACCAATATATAACAGTGTGATTTTCTTAATTACCAATTTATCTCACAGGTAAAAACGATTTGCTAAGCAGGGCAGGCACATTGCAGAAAGCGACAATATGATTGTAGGTATAAAACAACACTTTTCTTGGCATTCGTGTGGTGGTACTGGTGGTACTACTGGTAGTAACACTGGTAGTACCACGGGCAACAAACGGTAAAAAGGCAAATCGTCCACTTCCTATTTTCTTATCATCATCTGCCTAGCCTTTTCCCAACTAGGTTGGGGTCGGCTTCCAGTCTAGCCGGATGCAGCTGACGCCTATCTGACCTCCAGAACCCAGTTGCTGGGTAATACGATACCCCTCGGTAAAACTGGTTGAACTGACTTTCGGGCTTCTGACGACCCGTAACGACTGTTAAAGATCCACGGACGACAGCCGGGACCAACGGCTTAACGTGATTTCCGAGACACGGAGGGTTTTGGTATGTAAAAATGGTTACCAATCCACGGATCAAACGCGGCAAGCGTAGCTTAACCTGATCGGACGGGCCGGTGCGGCCGTTATTACTTAGCCAATATCCCCTCTGTGCAAGTCTACTTCACCACTTCCTATTTTCTGTACCTATTCAATTTAAAACGTGAAAGCATCAAAGTTTTACGTGAAAAACAGTAATGGTAGTAAAGTATTCAGTAGCCGGTCAGGTGTGCAGCACCCGGTGTCGCCGACAGGTGGCGTTGCACGCTCGGGCTAGCACTGGCCCACTGCCAAGACTGCACTTACCACAGGGCTGTGCGGGTTAGGCGAGAACAGCGGGCTAGTGGAGTGGTTTTAATAAGGTTATTGGAACGGTAACAGATGGAAGTGGGTTTTATGTGTCGGCTGCCAGGTTCAATGGTGATTAGTGCCTATCGCAGTAGTTTTCTCCTTGTGTATGATAGTTTATAAGGTTCGACTGTATTTAAAATAAGTTCAAAGATATAAAAAGTATTAGTTCTTTATTAAGTTGTGAATGGTAGAAGATTCAGATAAATGAGGTGCTGAAAACGATAGGCATATGTAAGGCAATGCGAGTGGTAAGTAGAAAATGAGGTGTTAGCTACTCTGAAAACTACAAGAAATGTCTACTATTCAGTGCCCAAACATAACTAGAAACAGCGAGATATGTACGTCTTTATTCCCAAATTCCACGTGACTGAAAATAAAATGCTTGTTTATATTAATTAATATTGCCTTCCAGTTTCAGTACAAACGGCGGACGGTGAGGGAGCAAGGAAAACATGCACAGTATGAATTAAAATAACCCATTTTTAGATTAAACACGTGAGTGTGTTGATTTTTCAAAAAAGATTGAGATATTTGTTGGTTTTTCGTTCATTTTGGTTAGCAAAACGAATTGATTAAAGAAAACAAAGAAAGAAAATACGTTAGAACGTACGTTTACACGTTAATATACGTTAAAAGCAAGCAAAAAGCATTACTTATGTTGTTGTTTCGATCAATAATCACGAATAACTAGGTCAAAAACAATTCATCTCGAAGCCAAAATTAGGCATCACATTAAATAGCTTCCACACCAATAAGCTCGACGTTTAGTACTGAAAAACAGGCCTAAATCCATAACCGGATCAGCTATAAATATTTGATATTAGGGGCAGCCCTAATGTCGGGTGAATGATCAAAACTGAGTCACAACATAACCCGGTCCGGCTGATTGATTCAAACTTCGAGTGGTTTGTTTATATTCACCAGATACATTTAAATGATCTCAAATATTTAACATACAAACATGTTGAATGTTTTGGTGAGTGACATCGATTTGCTCCAATGAACTGTCAAATACTTAGTAGTAGCGAGAAAATCTTCTATTTTCTCGGGGCTTCTACAGTTGTACCTACATCATTTATTCAACATACATGCCAATGGAGTAATACGCTGGTACACCGGCTTATGTGAATCAATGGCTCACCTCACCATGATCTGCCTAGCCTTTTCCCCACTATGTTGAGGTCGGCTTCCAGTCTAACCTGGTGCAGCTGTATACTCGTACCTACCAGTATTTGATATAGAATCAATGGCGTACCTAATGTAAGTCAGTACAGCCGCCTATGAATACCTCCGAGATTATAGGGTTTGCCTGTGCATCTAATCTCTCCTTTCGCAGAAACCGTTTCAAACCGAACCATAGCCAAATTTCTTGAAGGAAAAATAGAAAGTATTGTAGAGTATATTTTCATAATTGAGTCCGAGGAACTTTGCAAATACCACAATGAAGTATGAAGGCCTCTGAGTGTGAATGATGTGCAAGAAAATTAATTAAGCGAAACAAAAGCGACATATAATGATATTGTCGAGATCATTTTGAGGAATAATTCTGTTGCATCATTCAGTTTATCTGACTCCTTTGTTTTACAGCTTACAACATATTGATGTATGTATGTGTGTGTTGTGGGTTTGAGATAACAACAGCCTGTCCCAACTCCCATCCCATATTATCCCTTTGGCATCGTAAGTTGTGAGTAAGGGTAACGACTTTAGGGGGCTGGTTTACTACCCCAACCAATCTTTTTCCATAAGTAACTCCGTATAATCAAATTGTAAATGTAGTAGATACGTATAATCGAATTTCCTTATCCGAAAAGTAGTTTTTTAATGTTTATAAAGAACGCTGGTTAGTTAGGCAGTCGCTCCGTGAAAAATACTGGTATTCAGCTGCATCTGGTTAGACTGGAAGCCGACCCCAATATAGTAGAAAAAAAAGCGCAACTACGACAAAAACGCCAACTAAAAAGGTATAAACAAGATATCATAACTAACTCCGGTTATACGAAAACCGGTGTCACACGTAATATGTATGATTGATGCCTTAATTACATGATTAGTACGAGTAGTAGCTAAGTACGTGTGACTCCAGTACGATATCTTGTTTATATCTTTTTAGTTAACGTTTTTGTTGTTGGCTTTTAGTTTTTAACTCTTTTTTTTTCAATTATTTTTAGATACTTGTAAGTATTTGAAAGTAGGTATAAAATTCTATTAGATAAGTAGCCTAAATAACAGTTTAGAAGGGTTTTTCTGTTATTGAAAAGAGTCATTGTGACTTACCTAGTGTATTTTAATATTATTATTAAAATACAGTAGGTAAGTGAATTGTAAAACCATGATTAAGTTAACATAATAAAACGAAGTTCCTTGTTACATAGACAATGGCTCTCTAAATCCAATTCAGTTATCCATCACTGACCTTGCCAGCTAGTCTGTCGAAACAGATCAGTTCCAAGATTACCTACAGTAATGGACATCAAATCATCAAACTATTTATACGTCGGGATATTTCAATAGAGCAGAGATACAAGATACAATAAAATGTTCGCGTTACATCGCTGTTTATGTATGCCAACCGTGCGTCACTATGCTTTCGCGTTGTGTTGTGTTGTATTGTAAACAGTGGAACTGGGTCGTTAGTGCTTTACTACACGTGGTGAAAATGTCCTGATGGAAACGGAAATAAGATAGGATAGATTGAAAATATACTTTATATTACATCCAAATTGTATTGCATTATGCATTATGTTGTACAAGACACTTACAAGGTCTGATACATGAAAATACAAACATCTGATGATGAAAACATTTGTATAAAACATGTAGGTACCCATCGTGTAGGATTGCAATATTGTTTCTAGAATGTCTTGTTGAATTTATTAACTGTATTAAAGTAAATATATGTATACTAACCCACGATAAGTATCGATCAAATTTAGAAAATAAGATTTATGCTACCATATTTATAATTTATTTGTTCATTGTCACTTTTTAGATTATTTATTAATTTTATAAGACTATTTTTGTACTTTTCGCCTGAAACACAGGATTACCTATTTCAGGCACGTAAGCCATAAAACTATAATTTAAATTTAAGCAAAACTGTACAAATTTTTATACCTTGTAATTTTTTGAATAAATATTATTATTATTGTATTATCATTGTTCACCTTTTTTGTATACAACAGACTAGTCTTTACAAACAGTAGGTAGTACTTAGTAGCATGTATGTTTGTAGTTATTGTATTAAGTAGATAAGTTTTACAGCTACAAAACGGCGTACTTAGTCAATGAATTATCTGCTGTAACAAACTTTAAAACCTTGAAGCCTTTGTAAGTTCAATTTTTCTCCTTTTACAAAGCGGCGACTATCTCCAACTTCAATTGCATGAAGCGTGTAGTAAACTGCGGTCCATTTTATTTTCTTCCACTCCATTGGCTTTTGATTAAATTTCAAATTAAATAAATCCTTACAAAGTCGACTACACATGTGAAATGTCAGTGTAAAAGTTTCTATAAAATGTAGGAAACCATACGGCTTCATGGCTTCGAATGTATGTATACCAATTACGAACGGTTTCAACAAACTTAATCATTTCTAAGTACTTATATTCCTTTGAACATATACATTCTGTGTTATATATTCTGTGAATGCGCTCACTGGAAGGAATACTTGGAAATAATAATGTATAGGTAAGAAGCTTAATAAATTGCAATTTCAACCTACCTACATACACTGCAGATGAAAAGTAGTTCGATGGAAGAAGTACTAGGAAAGCATAAGTAATTGTGCGTCATGTTCATTACTTGGTTCGTGCCTTTGAGAAAAATAGTCATATTTTTTCTTCTTCTACCATTCATTTGTAAAGTCTTGGAGAAGTAGAAATGAGATATCTAATGCATTATTATCATTTCCGATTCATAGCTGTCTGTCACACGTCAGAAGTAATACTGGATTGAAAACCGCCTGTAAAGCTACGAAATAAAGGCCTGTCACATTCAAACTGTTATCATTTATCATGGACGTGCGGTTGACTGTACACCTACACGCATTAAAATATAGGGTCACGTTCTTCGGCCCGCGTAGTAGTAAGAAGAGATAAATTGTAGCTTTCTCTCGCGATGTCAACAGATTTAAACACTATCATCTAATCCAGCGAAATCCACGCCTTTATTCGATTCTGAGATTTCACATCCGCTGTTCCATAGACAAGTACTTGGAAACGCAACCGGGTGACATAAACGTGCCAGTGACTATTTCTGTGATATAATTATCATTTAAATCTTCATACATGTGTACAAGCTTTGATGTAAAGAACGCTTAAAGTTGGAGATGACCGTGGTAAGTGTATTGAATGACAGAACAATACTTTATAGGAATAGCATTTAATTGCAAAAAAAAAACTTTTTTTTTTACATTCCTATAATAGAATTTAATTTATTACATTGTTCCCTCCTAAAAACATGGATTAAAATTAACATACACAGCGCTAAAGTACCAGGGTCGCATGAGTGCGAGGGGATGAATGCGGCAGCTCGGCACATTTCCGCGGGGATACATTTTAAAACCAATTGGAGCGAGGCTGAGATCCCTCGACGTGAGCTCGACGCTAATCCACATAAAATGAATATTGCACTGCGTACATGTACGAGTTCATAGAATTATTTTAAAACGAAATTATATTACTGATGATTGATACTTTATACTGTCTACGGAACTGTTACAAAAATAATTAAATAAATAGTCTGTATGTCTACAATGACGGAAATTAATTAATTGACACGACGTTATTTTGTGACCCAACTGTCAAAGAATGACTTTGATTTGAATTTTCGGACAATTTAGTCAATATATTCAGCAATGATTACCGTTTATGTGAGTAAAAAGTATTTGTGATGTTTATGTGGCCATTGGAGGCCTAGGAATGCAAAATAATACGAATGAACTATAAGTCTGTTAAAATATTATTTTATGGTGTGATGTATGAAGTATTTATTTATTTATTTCAGCATCTGGGCTCTGTAATTACATACCAATAAGGGTAGCTGCGAACTAGAAATTCGAAGACGAATTGGCATGGCTAAGACAACGATAACAAAATATTGAGTGAGAGAAATATCACCAACCGGGCAAAGAAACAGCTGGTCTGCTCACTTGTCTTCTCCATCTTTCTTATGGGACAGAGACTTGAACGATCACACCTGGCGCCGCCTATTAAGGATACCATGGACAGCCCACCGCACAAATACCTCGATCCTTGAACAACTTAAACTAGAGAAAGCACAAAAACTGTCGTCGTTACCTGCCTGTAACGTGTCGTGAGATGGTTCGGCCACATTGTCCGCAGAGGTACCAACAACATGAAACATCAAATGGTAACAGGAAAGACCTAGAGGCCGAATCCCAAAGCGGTGGTTGGATATAATTATCTGAGCAATTGGAGGTACCTAGCAGGATCGTAACAGATGTAGAAAGACGGTTGACAATTTGAAACGGATTCACGATTCTCAGCAATGAGAGAGCGATTGAAAAGAGAAGAGATGAAGTATTTTAAATTAAGCAACTGAAAATGTTATAAAAATAGAAATCAGTACCTGTCGGCGTCGGTAAAATCAAAGTTAGTTAGTCCATAATTCTCCTGCCTTTATCTCAATTTATTTGGGGTCGGCTCAACATGTCTTTTTCGTCTATACTTCTCTATTAGGCGACATCTCGGTAAAGTTAAAAAAAAACGTGCGAGTAGTCGCATATGATGTGTAACATCTGACATCTCACCTTGGTAATAAGCAACTGAGCAGCAACAGAAATTAACCTCAAAATTTAATTAAGCTAAATACTGAAATATTTATTCGAATAATATTCATTACGGACCAGTGGGCTACTTACAATCTTTAATGTACTTACTAATTCCATGAGTACATTAATTCCATGCTTTTATAAAGTAGTCATTCCATGCTTAAGCTGTCACTTCCTGTTACATACTTCCGTTCCTTTTCACGAAATCACAACCACAAAACGCGATAGGAAAGATCACATCAAGACACATCAAAAAATATAGAACCTATACAACATTATTTTTAGTATAATTATGCGAAACCTGAATATAGTTTGTTCACGCCAGTAGCACATCTCCGCCGAGAAACCATCACAGCGAAACCGTAGTAGTTAAATTGTACTAATTCGCGTCATGTTCTGCTACTTGAACCGGATGCGAGTAGCGGAACATGACGCGAACCAGGGGGCCGATTCTACTAACAAAAATGTTCGAAAATCGCAATGGAATCGCAGCTGAATCACGGCTTTTAAACGTTTTCTCATTCTACTAATGAACAACGATCCAACTGCGGTTACGGTTGAGTTGACGCCAACGATCGATCGAAGCAATCTCAAAATGTATTCTGATAACAAAATCGAACATGAGCGTGACGTTTAGTCACATTCTACTATTATTTTGACACTAGTTACAATCGAATCAAAGCTAAACTTCGGCGGTTCATCTGTCAAAATTCGCGGTTGAACCTAAGTTGGTAAAGTGCAACTTTTGTTGCATCGATCTAAGATTGCTTTCGTTTTCTTCCATATTATTAATGTTGTTTTATATGGATTTCGTTGAGCTTGCCCATAAGGTTGACGTTGGAAGGGTAAGAGGAAGAAATTTATCGTCAAGATTAAGCAATAATGCTTTTGACCTTACGCATCGTCAGTTCGTTAAGACGTACCGACTCTCCAAAGACCTCGCAAAAGCTTTGATTAAGGAGATCAGTCCTCATATGCCTGTCAATCTTCGTTCTGATGGTATTGATACGGAATCAAAGGTTTTATTTTATTGCATGGACCTAAAAAATAAGTTTTTTATACGTCCATGTTTTATTGTTAAATAATATTTTAATGGCCTGGTTACTAGGACCTTTTAGCCAAGTCTTTATATAATTACAAACTGTTGAAATATTGATGAAATGAAATATTCAATGCATGATGATGATATCCCCGCCCACTCCCCTGCTTGAGTTTCAGTAAAGATGTGGCACTTTACTGAGACCTCTCGCGAACTTCTTGAGAGAACTTGAAGTGATGTTGCACTGTTTTGTTTCATTTGCCTACACTAATGCACGTTCACGAACACTTAATGGTTAATAATCCACCATTATTACACATTATTATTCGGCTAAACACTTTTAGAAAATAAAACAAAACTGCTAAACATGTCACTTCACTTTCCCGCCAAGAACCCATTTGAACCGTTGTCTTTATATCAACCACAGATTATTACAAATATGATTCTTTCACCATGATATCATTCAATTGCAACGTTCTGTATGCTCAGAAAAGAAAACTTTTTGTTAATACGCTAATTATTACTATGATGTTTATGAGTGTTAAAAATATTGAGACTTATTTTGCATGGGACATTAGTTATTTCGTCGATTGCAGTTTTGTTTAGGTTTAAGCACATATAATGTCGTATTAATTACTAATAATACATCTTAGTACGTGTAACGATACGGAACATTTTCGCGCGATTTATGAAACAATCATTATACAAAACCATCGCAAGTTGAACAAAGTTCATTTAGGTTTGGAATTTTTAAGATATCGAAGTCTCTAATAAAATAATTGCCTCTTTTTTAATAGTATTACATTCTTTAGTAATTTTATTATTATATTGTGATGAACCAACAAAAGAGGAAACGATCTGAGAATTGGAGTACCGAGGAAAAGGTATATAATCATAAAGCTTTTTGTAATAAGACGGTTGTCGTTTATCATTAGATACAAAATAACAATAATGGTCTATGGTGCGATATTTGAATTCATGAATTAATAAACAGTAGTATTTTAAAACGAATATTCACAGTAAATCAACCATTTTGAACTCGCACACAATAAATGTTTTTGCTTCCCGAGTTCCTGCTGTTTGTTTACATTAACTTTCGAGCGAGTCTTTGACATAACCGAAACGTTTTGTTTCACAGTTTCGGCCAGCTACAGACATAAAACGAAACGTTCTTCTGAATTTTTATTATTTAGAAAGCTGAAATGTTGTATGTGTAACAATAAAATAAACAGGACAAAAATATATATATATGGTCTAGATATCTTTTTGTATTAGAAAATACCTTTAGTGACACTTATTCGTATTTAGTAACATTTTTAGATTCAACTTTTTTTTCTGTGGTATTATTAAAACATACTATTTGGCATGTTTTTTTCTTTCTTTTTCTTTTTTTTAAAAACGTTGCCCCACACTAGGAATTTCTCCTGTATCGTGGGTGCGTTTACAAACATTTAAACTCACATACACAAACAGCCAGACCCGGAACAACTACTTGTAGGTCATACAAATATTTGTTCCGTGCGGGAATCGAACCCGCGACACGCAGCGCAGCAGTCAATCGCTTAACCACTGCGCCAACCGTGCCGTCAACCGTGCCGTCTGTGTTGGTAACACAGGTTACCCGCAGCTACGTTCCCGTAACGATTCAGTTGCGATTCGGCTAAAGTTTAGTTCCCAGTTTGCTATAAATTAGTAGAATGACTTTTTAGATAACTATCGAACGGCGATCGAACTCGAACTGTTGTGGAAACACAATTGAACGTGTGACGTTGCAAATTAGTAGAATCGGCCCCCGGTACAATATAACTACTGCGGTTTCGCTGCTATGGTTTCGCGGCGGAGATGTGCTACCAGCGTCAGAATAAGGAACTGAATCGATTTTAATAATTTTTACACCATGTTATATTTTGTCCAAAAAATATTAACTGTGATGGAAAATGTTATCACCATTTAATTACTTACAATACAATCGCCGTACGGTTAGGTACCTACTGCCAAATTATTATCAATGAGCGCAAGACGACCCTGGAGGCGGGGGGCTCCGTTAGCATGTTTTTGTACGGACAACCCGGTAACATAACCACCTTATAACTTTGTGATTTTTCATGATACATTTTTGAAATTTTGCACATAGATTCTTTACATAAAATTACTAGACACGTGTTTCGGGGTTCGCATATACTAAAACTAATATTGTATATATTTGGACTTCAAAATTGACTTCATTATCATCATCTTTGGCAGCCTTGTTCCTCCCACTGCTGAGTATAGGCCTCCTCCCTTTCCTGTCATGCTTCCCTGGTATGTGCGAGTCTAGATAAATATAATAAAAAACCGGCCAAGTGCGTGTCGGACCACGCGCAATGAAGGGTTCCGATATGTATAAGACTCAAAGTAAACACTTCATTCATTATGATCGACTGGCCATGTGCATGTCTTACTATTGCGACTACGTTTTGAAATGCAGCACTAAGCGTAATTGCCAGCTTAACCTACATTTGCTGACATCCATGTTTCTTTGAACACTGAAAGCGCCAATCTTTATTACAAAGTATAAGACGGTAACAGTAACAACAAAACATTTTAAAGCATGAAATAATTTTATTTATAAAGAAACGGTCATAAAGTTACTGTTGTTTAAACAATTTCTGTAGATATCTTCTAAAGTCGAGAGCTTGTGGCTAAGTAATAACAGCCGCACGGGTCGATCGATCAGGTTAAGCTACGCTTGCTGCGGTTGGTCCGTGGATGGGTGACCATCTTTACATACCAAGACGCCTCCGTACCTCGGAAAGCATGTTAAGCCGTTTGTCCCGGCTGTCATTCATGGATCTTTAACAGTCGTTACGGGTCGTCAGAAGCCCGAAAGTCTGACACAATGGCGTAAAAAAATCATTTTACACTCTTTGTAAACTGGTTACAAAGGAAAACTGGCAACATTGTGGTGCCCATAGATAAAGGAAATTGCCCGCCGCCGCCGTCGTGCGATCACAGCTCGGAACTGATCGCAATCGTCCGCCGTTGACCGGCTGCGGACGACGCCGACGGCTGGCCTTGACGGATGATAGGCGGTATTGAGATATCAGTTCCAGGCCTTTCTGACCATAAATAATGCCATCTTTGATTCCCGGGCTGATGAAGAATCGAGGTCGTCAGAATTTTCCCAATTTTCATGGAAACGCCGCCGCCGTTTGAGAGTGCGATAAAATTCTGTAGACATTTCTATAAAGCGCTTTTACCTCCTTTTCTTGTAATTTATGACTCAGTCTACTCTGTAAGCCAGTACTCAGCGTCCATCGCTTCAAACCACTGCGCTGCAGGATTATGCGAGTAAACCAGATTACGTCAATGTAACATTTCAGACTATTCCATTTGCTTTGAACTGGCATTCCGGATACCCTTTACCGTCAGAGCTCAATCAACGTCACATGCATGTATAAATATTCAATCACTAATTCATATTCAACCGGAATTCACCATTTTGACTAGTATAAACATGAACAGGACTTTAACAAAAATACTTATTATTCCATCGAGCGACCGAAAGCTTGCAAATACACGGGCTTTCAGCACATAGCGTGAATGTCCCGGGTAGAGGTCAGCGACCGATAGTCCCGAGTCCCGGGTCCCGGGGCGAATGTCAACTAACTTTGTAACCACTAGAGAAAATTTGTACTGTGTGGAATTTACATAACGAATAGTTGAAGTTCACATAGAGGACCTACGACTGCCTTGTATGTTCTGCTACCCTGGTTATGGTAAGGAGGATTTAGATGTGTCACAAAATAATTTCTGTAAAATATTTTATCTAAGTACTCTCGAAAATTATTAGTTAATATTAGTTAATTAGTTATTATTAGTAAATTCGAATTAAAACGAGTTTATATTGACATACCTACTTTATAAACACAATACCGAAAAAAAACAGAATCTTAATATAACACTTTTACTTTAACAAAATAATGTTATAAAACAATTTTTTTACCAATACGATACAGGGCAAATCCAAGAAGTTAATAACACCTAGGGGTTTCCATCAATTATTTTTTCTAATGTAACGCAACGCGGGGCGCGCCATTTTTAGAGCATTACAAAAAGTTTTGATTCCAATTTTTACTTGTCTGAGTCAGCGCCCGCTTTGGCGGTGGTTTTTACTCTTTTATCTTTTATTTAGTAGGTTCAATCTCAATTTATGAGAGTAGATAAAGTAGTGTAAGAAACTACAAATAACTAGGTATTAAAACACTCGTGTGATAATATTAAACACTGGGTTTTTAAACACACTCGTGTTTTAATACCGCTCATTATGCATTAAGTAAAATGTCAAAAATGAAATGACCGTAGGATTAAATGGTTGAGTTCTATGTTAATATTAGAATCAGAAGAAATAAGCTACGCATAACTTGTGTTATGACAATGGCAACAAAGTCGTCTCGTCTGCTAATACTTAAAAATAGGCTATATATGAATGAGTGTATGTCAAGCTTTCAATACATACTTTGAACGGGCCATCAAAGTTTATCCTTTATTATTTTATGGCACACTTCAGTGAACAGTATAGTTCAGATAAAAGTATCGATAACAGGGATAAGTGACGTTTTATCGACGGAAGTACGGGGCCAAACAACGAGAAAATTAACTGAGTTCAAAATAACAGAAAGCGGACAAAAAGCCCTGAAATGAAAATTTGTACTTTTTTAATTGAGTCTAATGTTGATAAATCTTTTTCGCCGTGTCCATTGCAGGATGTGCCTAAACGATCCTTCGACAGTCATGAATGGCGGAAGCTGGCGGGAGAATACAATTGGAGACACTATCATTTTGTATAGTTGTTTTTCTTCCGTAGTCTACAAGGAACCCTTATAGTTTCGCCATGTCCGTCTGTCTGTCTATGCGCGGCTTAGTAAACGTACTAATCACGCCGAAAAGCGGTAAAATTTAATCTTGAAAAAAATCCTTTTTTTTTCTCGTCTGTCCCATTGTTTAGGGTATTGTTGGATAGGTCGTTCAAAAATATCGCGGGCGTGTGAAAAACATTTTTCGATTCATGGATTCGTTTGCAAATATTGCTTTAAAGAGCTCATTTTTGTAGTCGAGTGTCCCTGCTAGCTAAATGGATGTTTCTGGATATGTGAAAAATATCAAGGCAGCAGTATATATGTATATAATGAAGTTAAAAGGAAAACTATCACAGCTAAGTAGGCTTTACAAGTTTACGTGTAATAGTCGACCAACTTACATTTGCAGTTGGAATGTATGGCCGAACATGTTTTTCAATTACATATAGATAATGTTAAATTTGTTCTTGGGATTAAATTCACGGAACCCTTCATTGTGCGAGGTCCGACAAGAACTTGGCCGGTTTTTATAGTTTGCTTTAGATATTTTATTACATTGACCCCTTTTTTTTTTTTTTTTTTTGGGGTGGGGAAATTATCAAATAACTTCTCCCGCTCTGGGTGGAGCGGGAGGAAGTGTCAGACTTTTACTGACTAAAACCTACCCGTGTTCCTTTAAATGCCTGTGTGCCAGGGCCACGATATCCCTTTCGGACAGGCTCGTAACCCTGGCAGGATTACATTGACCCCTGACTCCCTCATTTTCGATTATTATTTGCACACCAGGAACCTGGTAAAGTATGACGGAAACTTAACAATGTATGTTATACGCGTATATTGTCAACTTATGTAGGGACTCTGTACTCACTCATGAATAAATGATTATTTTTCTTTCTTGATTCTATTCTGATGATGGTTTTAGAGTTCAAGGGTTTTTTGTTTACTCTAATCTAATACATTCTGGTGTCGTACGTCATATACTTATCTGTGTACCGTTCGGCAAAATTATGAACGATTGTCTAGGACGTTCGGGACAGACGGACTAACGAACGATAGACGTAGTTGTATGATAACAGCCAACAAATCAGTACAAAATGAAACACGTCATTCGGAAAATTACAACCTACATGTTTTTTTTTCTAATAAATGCTACTGCACCATTTCTCATGCAGAAAATAAAAACACATAAAGAAAATCAATTCAAAGAATTCAAAGAAAATCTAATTAGCTTTCGTTTTTTTTTTTCCTATCTTTAAAAGTTTAACTGCTGACTTAAATATCTTAACTTTAACTATACTAAATTCAGTAGGAGTCTTCAAACTTTTAACATAGAGCAATAATATTGAAAAAAAATGTCCCTGATTCGCTACAGATTATGCTAAGCGGTGATAAAAGCGGCTGAAAGATTGAGAGCGACTGTGGTTCAAACCGACACGCGGGATGAATACTAATCTGTTCACATGAACAAAAGAACGTCACATAATATAGTGAGGGAGATAATTTCACTTTTTGTCACAGCTTGAGGGAATTAACCGTTTTGGATTGAGTTTACTGGCTTTTATTAGCGTCCTGGGTTTTTTTTTTCGCAGTCTTGCCTAATGAAATCAAAGGTCTGCATTTTAAAATGATACGGTGTCAAAGTTTCTTCACAACTTCGATATGGTTTCTTTTCCATATAATTTATAGCGCACAATTTACGAAGTGAAAACTTGTTTAGAAATTTTTCGAAGTTAAAACTTCTTTAGAAAAGTTCAGCGATTTTTGGTATAATCTTATGGATTCGCGTCACCGACATGCTAATATTAGCAGCTATGAGTATGACGTGTTGCACTTGGAAAACTGTATTATAATTTTTGCTTGTAGTGCAGATAGATGTGAAAACTAGACTAATGTTAATAATTCAAATTAAAACTTATAAAATTTTAATAAAAAAAATATGAAATTTTAATTAAAATAATATAAAATTTTAATTTTTGATACTATTCATTTGAAAATTATTAAAACTACAGTTACTTATAGTTATAAGTTTTCACTTGACTGGGCAACAGCACTTCTTGGACTACTAAACGATCACTTGTCGCCCATATTCGCATTAGTGTCTGTTTACCAAGAAGTAGAAGTAGTATATTTGTGTTCCTATCTACCTTCCTTTGATCCTTAGTATTCCGTACCACATAACTTATTCCATTTACAGCCAGTACCAAGTACTCATAAGTCGCCAGAGCTTATCTATAAAGGTGAGACACGCGACTTCGGCTTATCCCCAACTGAGATAGAATATAATAATTCAACTACCGAGCTGCCAAGCCGTGTCTTGGCCACTTGGCTGAAGCTACCAAGTTGTAATAACTTGCCTGACGGATATAAGCTAGGAATTAGTTGCTTGGAACAAACAGGTCAAAAATGGAGCCACTACAAAGACAGAGACACTACAAAAAAAAGTTATAATCTATCATAGCTGTTCGAAACGACCTTAATAAATACATTCACCCCCCCTAGATATACGATTAACCATGAAATATAGCTCCTTTGAACAATACCGTCACTGGATGATAGCATCTAATATCCGATACCAATAATATTGGCGATAAGATACGATATAATATATGTAGTATTGATACGTCAATAAAAATAATGAGCTGAACCATACTCATACCGACAAACAGGGAGTAGCAGAAGGTTCACTTAAAATGACCACGACGCGACGATGAAATGCAAAATATTCGAAAGTTAAGTCTGTCATTGATAATCTGGGACGATGCGACGGTAACAATTTGGAAGAGGCATAGGGCCTGTTTCACAGTCTTCACAATCCACGTAGGAACTTTCTAGTAGACACTAATTAAAAAAAAATAGGCAGTCATGATGACTGCCTACAGAATTGAAAACTTAAGAAACGCGCCTAAAGAAGTTTTCACTTCAATAAAAATAATGATTATCTAAAACACAATATAAATAAATAAATATTTCTCTGTTCCGGCTGTGGCTCACGCTATATAAAAAGCCATAGTTATAGTTTTTCTTCGGTTTTACAAGCTACACCTTAAAAAAACATTGTAACGCTCGCCGAGTTTGCGAGTCAACACTACTTACAGTTTCTTTTTCTTTGTTAGTTTGTCTTTTATGCAGGGTAAAGAAAAGAATATTAAATTACCCTCGCGTTGTGGTTCATTATGTAAAATAATGTTACTTGTAGCACATCATTTTGTAGGTTAGTTAGTAGTGTAACTTTCAGCGAGAGTTAACTGTTTATTTTACCGATTCATGATTTAACTTTGAGAATTTGCATGAGGTGCAGCCTCTAATGTTCCTACTGCTGGAGCACAGGCCTCCTCTCGGTAAGAGGGAATCGCCGTAATCCACCACGCAGGCCCAGTGCGGGTTGGTAGGATGTCATATGTTTTAAAATTTTTGTTTTTAGGATATACCGGTTTCCTTACGAGGTTTTTCTTTACCGTTTTAAGAGCATTGGTGATGAATTTATTTACACAAAGTAAAGCACCTGTCTGGTTTCTCGTAAGTCGGGGCCATTACGACTGGGCCACCTCTCCTGATATGAGCTGGATGTATGTATGTGGCTTCTAAATTATCTAAATTAGAGAAATAATTGTTTGTAATAGTAATAGTCAATTTATTTGTCAGAATATTGTTACAAAGTAGTCACAGTTTTTGTTTTTTTTTGGATTTTAGTTTGTAAGACATAACAATGAATTAAATAAATTAGTATATTAATATACAACATTATTTTTAGTATATTCGAAACCTTAATATAGTTTGTTCAGAATAGGGAACTGAATCGATTTCAATAATTTTTACACCATGTTATATTTTGTCCCAAAAATATTAAAGGTGATGGAAAATGTTATCACCATTTAATTACTTACAATACAATAGCCGTACGGTTAGGTACCTACTGCCAAATTATTATCAATGAGCGCAAGACGACCCTAGAGGCGCGGGGGCGCCGCGGCCGTTAGTATGTGTTTGTACGGACAACCCGGTAACATAACAACCTTATAACTTTGTGATTTTTGATGATATAGTTTTGAAATTTTGTACATAGATTCTTTACATAAAAATACTAGACACGTGTTTCGGGTTTCGCATATACTAAAACTATTATTGTATATATTTGGACTTCAAAATTGACTTCATTATCATCATCTTTGGCAGCCTTGTTCCTCCCACTGCTGAGTATAGGCCTCCTCCCTTTCCTGTCATGCTTCCCTGGTATGTGCGAGTCTAGATAAATATAATAAAAAACCGGCCAAGTGCGTGTCGGACCACGCGCAATGAAGGGTTCCGTAGTTGGGATGAATTTATCCGAAGAAAAACTTAACTTTTTATTAGAAAAAATGTTCTCCCATACATCGGTATGGGTACGTCACGGTCAATTCTCCAACCGCAAATGTAAGTTTGTAATTGCAAAAAAATGTTTTTTATGTAGTAGAACTACAAATAACAATTTTCGGTCTTTTTCCTTCACTAGTGCTGTGAGGGCCTTACTTCTTGCCAAGTTTCATGATTTTAGGTCAAAGGGAAGTACTCTAGTTTTGATTTATTTGCGAGTATCAAAATATTTCGCATAAATGGCCATTTTTTTTTGCGTTAAATGATAAATGATTTATTTCTGTAAGTAGGTTTGTACAAACACTTTTACACGTCAATCATATTTAAAAAAACTAGATGAGGTCGGCGTTTCGTATCCGACTACTCTGAGAAGAAAGGCCGAAACAAACTCAGAGGTCACAGTCTCTTTTAAAGTCCAGACATAATCTTGGTCAGATCATGTGAAGACCATGTAGATTGGTGCCTGAAATGATCTTTTGACGAAAGAACCACACAGATTGAGGGGAACTGTCCAGTCAGTGCACGCATTTGTCAGTAGTCGTGCAGCTCAACTAAGAACTTAAGGAGCTCAACGATTCAACGAACAATACCAAAGAAAGGACATTTGGGTAGGCCGCATAAAATTACTCAAACTGCCAGACTATGATAAAAACTAACTGAGAAAAAAAGAAAAATGAACAATAACCCACATAGTCTTCACATTTACAATACTTAAAACAATATAATACTTAACAAAGTAAATATTCATGTCATTGTATATATAAAATTAATCAATGTCAATGTGTATATAAAATACGGATATAATCTTGGTCAGATCATTTGAGAACCATGTAGATTGGTGTCTGACATGGTCTTTTGACGAAAGAACCACACAGATTTGAGTGGACCTGTCCAGTCAGTGCACGCATTTTTCAGTTATCGTGCAGCTCAACTCAAAACTTAAGGAGCTCAGCGATTCGACGAACAATACAAAAGAAAGGACATTTGGTTAGGCCGCATAAAGTACTCAAACTGCCAGACCTGCATTAAATTTAAATTAAATAAAAAAAACAATGCACATAGTCCTCACATTCATAATAATTAAAAATAATATAATACTTTACAAAGTAAATATTCATGTCATAGTTTAGCTATTTAAAATGGTATAAATAAACGAAAAATATAAATACTTGGCAAAAAAAAAAATCAAATCAAGGTTCACTGTAAATTGGAGCAGCTCAATCCCAAGCCTTTTTATCCTCAATATAGTCTTAACAGTATAAAATGCTTTCTGGCACAGTTTCCGCTTTATAAAACAGTTGAATTTATTAAGGCTTAATTCTTGAATATGGCTAGGAAGTTTATTATAAAAACGTATACACTGGCATCTAAACGAGCCACCTATTTTTTTAAGCCTAGTTCTAGGAACAACAAATTTGTGCTTGTTCCTAGTATTTACATTATGGATATCACTGTATTTTTTAAACAGATTAATATTTTTATGTGCATACAATAGATTTTCATAAATATACTGAGAAGCTACAGTCAGTATATTAATCTCTTTAAACTTGTCTCTGAGGGAGTGTCTAGGACTTAATTTATAAATTGAACGAATTGTTTTTTTTTGTAAAACAAAAATTGTCTGAATGTCGGCGGCATTTCCCCACAACAGAATACCGTACGACATTACACTATGAAAATAACTAAAGTATACTAAGCGGGCTGTCTCTAAATCAGTTAAATCACGAATTTTTCTAACGGCGTATGCTGCAGAGCTAAGCTTTTTCGACAATTTATCTATATGGCGGCCCCATTGAAGCTTGGCGTTCAAAGTTATGCCTAAGAACACTGTAGTATCTTCGGGTTTCAACTCATCAACTTATGAGCACACTAGTTTTTACTTGTCTAACATGAGGTATTGTAAACTTAATACATTTAGTTTTTTTCTCGTTAAGAAGTAGGTTATTAACATTAAACCAATTAACTACTTTTTTGAAGGCACTATTTACATTGTCAGTAACCAACTGCTGACGTTTGAGTTTAAATAAAAGTGAAGTGTCGTCTGCAAACAACACTATATCATGTTTATCCTTTATGAGGTAAGGCAAGTCATTTATATAAATAAGTAACAAAAATGGGCCAAGAATTGAGCCCTGGGGTACCCCCATTCTTACTACAGATCCGGGAGATCTTTTTCCGTTAACATCAACTCTCTGAATTCTATCCCTTAAATATGAAGTAAGAAGATCCAGAGAGGCATTTCGGATTCCGTAGTGGTGCAGTTTCCTGATTAATGTTTCGTTGATTTAGAAGCTTTATTTTTATAGCTCCACGGGACCGTAGACCTACGAATTTGATATTAATTTCAACTATGGTCTTGACAGACGTCCGAACGACGAAGTGATCCTATATGGGTTCCATTTGAGGCACAGAACCCTAAAAGTAGACTTAACTAAGTATAAGACTAAGTATAATAAGAAAGAGAGAGAGTCTAAGTATAATATAGACTATAAGTACTCTCTGTTACAACCCATCACTAAACTACCTACCTATGGACTGTTCATGTATAATGTGTTCATGTATAATGTGTTCATGTATAATGTGTTCATGTATAATGTGTTCATGTATAATGTGTTCATGTATAATGTGTTCATGTCTGAAATAAAGATTTATTTTTTATAAGTATTCAACCATTTTATTTTGATTTGAATAATGACCCTACTTGCAACGCTACAGTTTGGCCTAAAAACGACCCATAGATACCCAGAGGTAATAGATATTATTCGATTACGGCCGGCCCCCTATGGTTACACAAGATCCGTTGTTGCACGTTTATATTCCAGCCATACCCCATCGTACGTGCTGCCAAAACTACATGGCATAGTAATGCGAATTACACATTTACGTATCTGATATTTAACAGATATTCAGAGTAGACATGGGTCGGTACGTGAATTCGTAATACCAAAACTATTTCTTGGTATAATTACCACCAGGTTTTGAAACTATTTATTTTAATAACCAAGTATTTTAGAATTATTTTATAGTAAATGGTATTTGAATGGTTTTGTAACAACATATATTTTTTTTGATAACAGATATTCAGTCAGAGAGTCCTAGCACGAACGCGTGACGTAAAGGTAACGTAAGTTAACGATTTTTTTAATAAAAAAACGAGCGAATCAGTAGTCTCATATGATGTGTAATATCTGAAATCTCACCTTGGTAATAAGCAACTGAGCAGCGATGGATATTAACCTCAAAATTAAAAAAAAAACTAAATACTGATAAATTTATTGGAATAATTATTGATAAAGGCTCGTACAGACTCGCGCGATATCGCGGGCGCGACAGGTACCAACAAAGAAATTATGCTACTAGTGTCGCGTCGTGCCCGCGATGTCGCACTAGTTTGTACGAGCCATTAAAGTGGTCGCCCACTGCTTGAAATTCGATCCCCTCTTCTATCAATCTATATAGTACTTACTAATTCCATGCGTACACTAATTCCATACTATTAAAAAGTACTTACTTATTCTATGCTCAATCTGGTCACTTTATGTTACACACTTCCGTCCCTTTTCACGAAATCACTCCCACAGAAAGCGAGAGGATAGTTGTTATCTATCAAAAATACAACTACCCTGTAGGATTTTGGTTCAAATGTGTGCGTCAAACACAACTAGTATCACCCCTTATGAATTTTCGAACCCATGTTACGTTCGGTACTCCGCGCGTGCGTGTTACGCCCGCCGATGTCTAGGTACCTATGCTCGGTAACTAATCCAAGAAACCGATTGATCATTGAAATAAAGCAGAATCAAGACAACAAATTACATGTCATTTGTCTGTCTTATTTTCACAACGAACGCTCTTGGGCAAAACAAATATGGTTGGCGTCTATACTTGTTAGCTGACAGTTAATCAACCAAGGAAAGAAAATGAAGAAAGATGACAAAGGGCAAAGTGGTGTATGTTTGTTCTAATGAACACAAGGAAATTAAACTTTGTTACTTATAAAAAACTTTGTTACTTTATACAAGATTCGGGACCAATGCAAATTCATAATTTTCAGCTAAAATACTGCTACTGGCTTGGCTACAGCAAAGAATACAGACAGCCTCGACTGAACTATCGATAAAATAATGTGAACTAGCAAACCTTTGCATACTTTCTTAATTATTTGACATTCATCATGCAATTACGTACTTATATCTCAACCCAGGATTCAAACTAGATATCTGTTGTAGAATTTACCGCCTGCGTGGTTTAGCACTAACTTCTGGATTGGTTGATATTTGGTTGTGGTTTGGTTGTTCGTTTACGATCACTGATTTAATGATACGAAATAATATGGTTTAAAAGCTTTATTGAACACTACAATTTATTGTAATTATGAAATGGTAAATCTAAGCTAAACTCGCACTAAGATGATTTGATTTGGTTTGGGGCACGCGATTGGTGTCGATTAACTGGTAACACACGTATGACACGTACTGACTGGTAATAGTTGCAATAGTTGGAAATGCATGCAAGCAAAAGTGCTGCGCTGTTCGGTTGCAAATATTCTTCCGAACACCTGTAATGTTTCATACTTACACCATACGAAGTCTTGTTAATCCACCTAACTACACCAGCTCAATACACCATCAGAAATAAGTATAAGTTCTGCTATTAGATTATAAGGTCACCGCAATAGTTCATTAAAGTTCACTGTCCCCTATTTACAGGACCTTACGGCCCGTCATTATCACTTCCAACAGTCTTAGCACTACTTATTTGGGCTAATCCTTTATAATATGCAACAAATTGACCAGGAGCAACTATGTGCACGGTTGTGCTACCTATGTGCAACTGAGGCCAGGTCCGTACCGATCAATGGCGTCCCATCTAAATTCGTTCAGTACCACGTCACTACTGAACCAATAATATAAACTAAAACATTGTTCAACACTCTGTACAGTTGTTCAAGAGCTACAGCTTCCGTTCTTAGTATTATAATCGTTTTAGAACTGGGTTAGTGCGACGAGTGTAATGGGAATTTGTTTGTGTGTGGGCTTTAGTTTAGGCAAGTTCATTCTCATTAGTGTTAACATTAACAGACGTCTTTCTTGATTTTCGCATCCTGTGCAGTTAACTCTGTTAAGAAATTTGCTGAATTCCCAATCGTTTTTCCACGATATAAGCTGTTTTTCTAGGCCGTAGAGGATCGATTTTATAAAAAGTTAATCACGAATAATATGACAAATCGTCGTAAAATTAAAGAATGTTAAAGATTCACAATCATTTTCCTCGAAACAAACGCAAAACAGTCGAAAAATATCAATCCAAAAGTTGTTTCTGAAAGTTCAACACACCAGCAAATCCTGTGACCTCTTTGCATAGACTTTGAAACCGTCGGAAACAAAAGAAAACTTAAACAAATTCTTGACACTGCAAAGTTTTGCTTTCAACAGTTTTAGTACAAACGATTCGTATTTAGACAAGCGTAGTTTATACGTTGCTAAAATAATTAGTTAGTTGGTAAATAGTCAAGAAACTGTTGATTAAAGAAACAGGAATTACCTGTCAAACAATTCCTCGGATATGTTGTTTATTATTATCATTGGCAGCCTGGTTCCACCTAATGTTGCTTGCTTCCCTGGTCTGTGCGACTCTCTACCAGATCTTACCCCGATCTTGTGAATGTTTACCATCCATCTATTCTTGGTTACTTTGCCAAACTTATTTAATCATCAATATTCATGAGACAATAGTTTTTATCGCGGGTAGTGCCTGGATGGATGCGGCTGAAAGATTCATTAAAAATAGGTATGGTTATGAGATCATTCTGTTACAGTATTCACGATTTTTCGCGGCCCAATGTGTTCAACGGTTCAACTCTCACTATTAATTAAACTAGTGACCATTTTTTTTAGGACTATAAACCAGTATTAAGACGTAAAAAAAATACCAACTCACAAGTAAAACTTTACAGGCAGAATTTGTTCTCGACGTAGCGCGTAGGCCAAACACAAATTAACGAAGTTTTGGTAAAATTTTCGCGTTCTCAACTTGGCATGTTATGAAAACAAAGCATGTTTACTGCCTGCACCCTCTCACAGCCGCTATTAAGAGCGCTTTAGCTCTACATTATAATATTTCAAAGTTTAAGTACAAATAAGGATTTATGTCTATTTTGGGGAAAAATAGAATTATGTTTCTATTTGCGCGAAGCAGGTTTTCAAGCCTTGAATGGATGCAATATTATCTAAAGGGTTATAAATCTAACTCGTAAATATGGTACTTAGCTACATCGCTAGCGGTTACAAGATGTGTCGAAATAATTCAATGTTATTGACATGGCGGCAAACTTACGGACGCGGGACGGTTCGACTCAAAGTTCTGATAAAACAATGTTTACATGCACACGTAGACAAATAGTATTATAAGTAATTAGAAAGGTGCCACATCTCAAAGCAGAGTCATAAATTAAGAACAAGTTTCAGGAAAGTGTCATGAAGAGTTCAGTTATTTATTGGTCAAGTTTTATATTTGTTTATTTAATACTTTAAGCACACAAATGTACAGAGCCGGACTTAATGCCATAGGCATTTTCTAACAGTCAACCTTTGGGCGATGCAGAGACAAACAGTGGTAGGTGCAATAACGAGAATTGAGGAATAAATACAATATATATACCTATTAAAACTATAAATATAATATATACACCTAATTATATATAAATCTAGGCACAAATAAATATACATAAATATATTAAAACAAAAAAACAAACAATGGGAAAACATTACCGTTGTAGTGATACTGCCAGCTTCTTGCGAATGTGCTCGCGAACTTTAACTTTAAAGGATAATCGGTTGGTTGCCATCCTGATTTCCTGGGGGAACGCATTCCACAGAGAGATAGACTGAACGAAGAAGGAAGAGTGAATGAAATCTGTGCGGTAAGTCGGAGAGTCAAGAAATGAAAAAAAGGTTGATAGCGCCCTTTGCTCTCTGCGCTGGCGTATGGGCAACCACTTTAGAAGCGACGGACGCACAGAGATATGATGATAGGGAAAATTAAGGACTGCACAAGCATTGTCTTCGTACTCGATGGTAATAAATAAGTAAGTAGTGTTTGTTGGATCTGAGTAGCGAGTGGAAAGCGCTGCTTCCCACCCTAGGGCGGGAAAGACTCATAGTAATTGCTTCCCTCCCTAGGGTGGGAATGAATTTTAAAAATAGAACTAAATTTAGTTAGGTAGTCGCTACGAAAAATTATACATAATTAAAAAACATCGATTTAAAAAAAAAACTGCGGTCTTGTGAGTGGTGTATAAACAGCCAGTGTGAATTAAATAAAAATGTCTATTAGGCCAGACGGCCCGCGGCGGTGAAGCGGTGTTCCATATTTAAAATAAAAAAAAACTATTATAATTTGACGGAATACTAACTCTGTAAGCTGTACCGAAATTCAATATCTGGGTTTTATATAGACTAATATTTGATTAAAAATGAGTTCAAGCGTTGCTGAAATGTTGACCCCAGATTCGGTTAAAGACGAGGCAAATACAGTAATCGATTTTTTTTTGCCAGAAATTTCAAAGGAAAGATATTTAAATTCATACAGTGATTTTATGAAGTGACGAGCAAACAAGAAAATAAAATATTTAAGATTAACTATTTTTTTTTACTTTCCTTATATTCGAAATGAAAAGTAGATTCCTTTCGACCCTTGTATAACAATCTACTATTTCAACCGGTACAGAGTTCGCAGCGTTCCAGTAACCTTCTGGCTTACCCTAGCGACTTGAGTACGCCAGTTCAGGGTACTATTAATGTGTAAGCCTAGATCTAAGTCAGTAGTTTCTTCTAAGTCATACTTAGCCATAAAGTACAGTGTCGATCAATAATAATTTCGATAATTTATGCCTCCAAGAAATACTTCAATCCGCTAAAATTAACTAAGTATTTATAGTTCAATTTCCTAAAGGTTTATTAACTTCAATTAAAAATAAGGTTAAGTGAAAAGTTATTACGTAGCATAGCAACGTTACTTATTTCAAATTCATAAAGAACCCTATAATAATGGAAATAGGGGTGAATTAGGGTGAAACAGTGGTGAAAATAAAAGTTAAAATTAACTGCGGGGTGTAATGTAAATAATTATAAAAACGTGACATTGCTACAGAAACGCGAACTTCATAAAAATGTTTGCTTGATTCATTGCTCGAATGGGGTGGATTCAGAGAAAAAGTACCTACTGTATTTTATGTGCTGCGGTAGTGAAATAATTAATAATAAAAATGAGTATATTTGTTTTCTTTTTTATGCTTGTAGTAAACGTCGGCGATTAGATTCCTCCGTGGCATTTGTAGAATATTCCTTATTAACGAATTATTATCTTACAAATTAAAATGAGACCAATTAAAGGTATCTTTGTTGTTAACAAGTAATGCTAATATACAATACGAGTAGTAAATTATTTCACAACTAATTAGTATCTATAATAAATTAAACTCTTTGATTATTGCGCCAAAATTTGCATTTAAACATTATAAAGTCAAGACTTCTAGAGCCTACCAGTGGCGAAAGGACCATATAACACGATTCCTACCGGCTTCCCTTCGGAGGTTTGCATCAACAACTCTACCGCTATTGAATAATGACACAGTCAATAATGTCTACTATTGCCAAAAAATATAGGTACATTACGGGTATTTAGTTCACTATAACATTCAAACAACAAAAATGCCTATTTTTATTAGCTTTGAATTGATACAAACAAAAAAGTTTTGTTTGTGTAGTGATGCGTCTTTTTGGTTCTGCTACTTGACGACATATCGCTTCGCTTCGGCTTCTCTCATACAAAAATTGACACCTCGCCGCTGGAGCCTACGTATGTCGGGCAGTTGGCCAATCGACAAGCATATACATTACCGAGCCGTTTAGACGCGATTAGTACGAGTAACAGTCACATTATGTCTACTTGTAATGATTGATAGAGATATTAAGGAAAATTTCACAAATTGAATCTGTTTTCAATTTGCGAAATCTGTCTGAGTTAAATTACCATTCCATTGAAATTCCTAGCCTATTTTCAGAGTTTCTGTATTTGTATGTACTTTTCTTATTTTATCAATAAACAATATGAAAAGTACAAATGTACTGTATGTATGTACGTATGTATCTATCTATCTATGTATTTGTATTTATGCTTGTATTTTATAGTTATTTCCGAGCTATCTATCCCGTACGTTGCACCTGCCATGTTTTGTCTCTGCATCACCCTAAGGTTGACTGGTAGAAAATGGCTCAGGCATTAAGTCCGCCTTTGTACAGTGTAGTTTTACTTGTGCATAAAGTTTTAATAAATAAATAAATCATCATTTCAGCCGAAAGACGTCCACGACTGGACATAGGCCTCCCCCAAGGGGGGGTGCACCTTAAAAGCCATTTTTATCTGTTTTTGACATATTAATAAGTAAATGATTACATCAAAAACGGAATTAATTGCTAAACTGTTAAGCTCCACACAGGCTTTTACAACTATAGGTAGTTCTATTCTACTGCTAGATAAAACTGACACGTCCAAATTCGACTAACTTCTAAGCAAAGTTTAAAAACCCGTCAGTCCATCGATGCTTCGGTTCTGTTCTAAAACTAGCTTTAACCTTAAACAATGCTTCATCTTCAGTTACAATAGTTTACAACAAAACCGATCAATTTCTGTTGTGTCAGAGGTCGGTGCTGTAATGGAATGCAAATGTTCGAAAATAGCGATCGACAACCGACGATCGTACTGTTTACATGTAACAACCGCTAACTGTTCATGATGTCCTGGTAACGAGCTTGTTACGGAACAATTGACGTACGGAATAGTTGTGGCCTTTTGAGTCGGAAGCTGTGTCCTTATTATCTATAGTCCAGATTATAAAGCACTATACGTAAGTACTAAAGGACTACACAAATACTTAGGTACTAAAGGAACATTTTTTTAGGGTTCCGTACCCAAAGGGTAAAACGGGAACCCTATTAATAAGGCTCTGCCGTCTGTCTGTCTCTCCGTCTTTCACCAGGCTGTATCTCATGAACCGTGATAGTTAAACGGTTGAAATTTTCACAGATGATGTATTTCTGTTCCTGTGCCGCTATAGCAACAAATACTAAAAATTCGAATAACATAAATATTTAAGGGGGCTCCCATACAACAAACGTGATTTTTTTGCCGTTTTTATAGATAATTGTACAGAACCCTTCGTGCGCGAGTCGGACTCGCACTTGGCCGGTTTTTTTCTTATTTGTGAATGCAGCACGTGCACTTTGTTCACACGAATCGAATTGGGTGATAAATGTTATAACTGAACTGGGTCGTATCGTGCAATTTCTACTTCCATTTTTGGAACAAAAAGAATTGCAGGTCCATTTTCAGCAGAACTGCAATTCGCTGTTGAAATATAACGAAGAACAATTTGTAGGAACAAACGAGTTGGTTTGTTAGTTTGACGTCATGGCGAATAGGTACATATATTTTTAATGGATCATTAACACACATTTACTAACCCTACAATGTTTACTATTAAACCTAAAGGTTAACCGAAATGGGAACACTTTATTTAGGTACTAACTAATACCTAAATATTTATCGATCGATACAATGCTTTCGATGATGTAAATAAAGGTGTTTGATCAAAGGCGCGTCGGTCAATATTGCGCAAGATCGAACGCCCCCCCCAGCCCTTAGGTTAGCCCACATTTGTTCATATACATTGCGATGGGGTTTATAGAAGTTGTAAGAGAGAAAATTTTCCACATTATGTGCCTAAGTGGTTTTACCCTTCTTAAGTCAGTTAAACAATGATGTTTGAGTCAAAGTTTAAAAGTGTAGTTATAGTATGTTTAGGCAGTGTTGTTACCGGCTACAACTACCGAAACTTACCTCCGGTTTCTGCAACCCTAGTAATGAAACAACTCAGTAAGTAATTTAATTGAATAAATAGACTTTTATGATATAGGGTTAGTTACTACTCACGAATTTTTATTTATAATTAAATTCCAGTTTTTATTTAAATGTACCTACAGTAAGAACCCGTCACTAAGTCTTGAGCAAGCGTTGTGATCGGTGCTCATGCCTTCTCTGTAGGAGAACATTGCCCAGCGATGCAATGGGACAGTAATGGCTGGTATTATTATGAAGAATATTTTGTTATCTTTCTTTTACAATATTTATGCGCTGCATCAACTCTTTATAAATCATCAAGATACGCAATCATGGCAGATACAATTCACAACTTATTTCATAAATAATGATATACAAAATAATTGTTCCGATAAGCCGGTGAATTCCGGTCGCTGCCACGCCGGACGTCCGGATCGGAGCGATACCGTGCGGACTGGAGCGGAACAGAAGCGAAAAATCACTGCGCCGCGATCACGCTTTCCGGATAAAGCGAAATGAGCGAAACGAGCTATTATCGGGATTGTGTACCGGGGTTTACATGCCGATAATGTATTGTGTTTCAGTTCTGATACTGAAGCAAGTTCTGTTCCGCGGCTTTCATGAATTCTATTTTGATGAAAAAAAAAAGTAAATAAAGAAATAAATAAGAATTGTTTTTCTAATAAATGGAAAATTTATCCAATTTGATTTGTAAAATAAAAACGCGTTCTAGCGTCTGCCGGGTTCGTGTCCAATTTCTATTTGCGCGTCAAAATATAAGACCTTAACTTGACAATCAATCAATCAATCATTTATTATTTGTAAAACATAGGTAACAAAAAAAATACAGATCTTAAAAGTAAATACAGTGCGCTATGTTTTGTCTATAGTAAGACATACAAATATGGGTAGTTTTAAAGTTTACAGTAAAAAAAAAAAAAAAAAAATATTCAAAAAATGTCAAAAGTTCAGTAGGTAAATGTCAAAGAAAGAGAAAAAAAAATTAGAAAAAGTTGTTGTTACAAACTTAATCATCCAGGAACTCGCCAACCGTGTAATAACATTTGTCAATTAAAATTTTTTGCAAAGTTTTCTTGAACTTGTGAACAGGTATTTTTTTTATCTGATCTGGTATTTTATTATAAATTCTTGGAGCGATGCCAAAGAAGCTTTTACACATTAGAGCCCTTTTACATTTTGTGTGACATAATTGATTTAAGTATTTAGTACGCATAGGAGTTTTTCTAACATCTGATAATTTAACAAATAAGTTTAAATTAGTCTTCACAAATAATACTGTTTCCAAAATGTACAATGATGGCAGTGTAAGTAGTTTTAAAGATTTAAAAAAAGGTACACAACTATCTGTTACTTTAATATTACACATTACCCTTATGCATCGCTTTTGCATTTTGAAAACCAGATCTCTATTAGTGGACTGCCCCCAAAAAACAAGCCCATATCGTAAAACTGAACCGACTAGTCCATGATATGCTGTTAATAAGGTCTCAACATTTACTTTTTTTGTCAACTGGGAGAGTGCATATGCAGATTGGCTGAGTCGTTTGCATAATTCTTCTGTATGAGCCTTCCAGGTGAGTTTATTGTCAATCGTAATACCCAAGAACTTGACATGACTAACCTCTTCTATTTCATTACACTATGAAATATTTACAGTAGGGTTTTCTCGCCGCTGATGAAAATGCATTATTTTTGCCTTATTTAGGTTTATAATCAGATTGTCATTATTGAGCCAGTCAATGATTTCAGAAAGAGAATTGTTAATATCATTTTGGTAATTATGTGGACAATGCCGGAATATTGATAAACTATTGTAATTCATAGAGATTGATAGTTTTCTGTATGCATGAATGCATGGATAGGCACGTACAACATGGAAAATTGTTTTTTTTTTGTTTTCATAAATTGCTAATTATTCCACGGATATAAATCGCAGATATTTCCATAATCACCATGCTTGGAACACGGATTGGTGATCAGTTATTTTGGTATTAGCGTGAAGGTAGTTAAATTAGCAACTGAAAGAAAAGTGTGGAAGGACACGGGAGATACCAATAACCAACAGTAATAGCACAACAAATATATTTATTAATCAATCTGTTTATTTTGAAAAACTTATTCGACCCGAGTCTAGCGTGAGTTAGAACAAAACCACAATTAAGTTTTTTATTTCTTTAATGTCTATTAGATCTCCACATATTGTTGTTAGTACTGTTGTCGTACTGCCAAGACTCACACTAACCGCGTTTCATTTCGCATTCAAACAGCGACTCTCGTAAATAAATCGTAAAATAAACTGAAGATAAAATGCAACAGTTACTTTCAATATTGTGTTCATTTTCCGCAAACGAACACATATAAATATATTCTCCTGTATTTAGATATAGGGTCGAATTTGAGACGGGGTTATATGACATCTACCATAACCGACATTAATACATTACAGTAGTAGCCTGCAAGTATGGGAATAGTAAAATCTTTATAAAACTCATTCAAAAACAACATTTACTATAGCTACAACAGTTTACTTTAATCTAACCTTGTTCCCTTCCTCATATTTTCTGTCATTATATGTACCTACCTACTTATCCACTTTGTTTAATAAAAACTTCGTCCGCAAATCAGTCTTTTCTGCTACCAGTGCCGCGGCGGACTTGGCATTTTGCAGAATAAATTCTACTCAGAAGTGGTCGGAGTGAATGCTCTCTACGGACTACACAAGATTGATAGTTGAGACTACTTGAGCCACATCAATCCTTGGAGGAGGATAAGAAATGAATAGAAGGAAGGTACCTAAGAGACTTCTTCAATTATATTATTTAAAGGAAACCAGGATAATATATTTGCTTTCTCTTTATCTCGCAACTTCAGTGATCATGTCACGCTCATTGAGGTGTTATTGTATGGCTAAAACTGCTATCTAATGAACGTTATTGTATAAAATAAAATCAAGACGAAATGCAGGAACAAAAGGTGATCCTATCTACCAATCGCATTCCTAATATTTTAAAACGCATATTCGTTAGAAACACATCCAATAGATAGAGTAATCCAGCTATAGAAGTCAGGCTGAAATTGGAGGCAATACATGGCTATACCAAATTCTATTAGGTTTAAACATGCAAGCACGGCTTCTGTCGAGTGCTGAGAGAGTGTGGAACTATTCATGAAACTAGTTCCAATTATTCCACACCGAAATAGAACCGCTTAACTGCACACCTGTTATCCCCAGAGGTATCGCAGAAGTGTACCTACTGATCCTCTATTATATTTATGGGTCCCTGGTTGCAGCTGGATAAGCGTTGCTGAGGATCTGATCATATTAATCTGAACAAAACTCAACTTGAATTACAAACTATTAGCCCAAAACGTAACATTGTAAATATTTACTTTCATTTAATTGTTTCTTTCATCCGCCATGATGCTACGATTTCGAGAGCCATTAAACAGATTCCACAAAGGTGGTTTACGAGCTGTGAAGAGTTGGCGCTTCGAGCCGCGTGATGCTCAAAGGCCCGAATGGAAAATGGGTACAATAAAAAGCAGACAGCAGCAGATTTTCGATGTAAGTATTGAGCTGTTTTATCGCATTTAGCCATTTTACTTTTATTTCGATGCCAAGTTTTAGGTTTCCTAGATAAATTGTGTGTTAACAAGGATTATTTCTCTTACTTAATGTGACTTTACTAAAGATTCCAAAAGGCAGGCAATGGTTATTAAATAAGTACCATGTTCTGACTTTTAGCCAGATATTCGATATATCGAAATATATATATTTCGATATTTTTTATTTTAGATATATCTCCTAGAATAGCTTATAAGAACTTGGTCTTCAGAGAAAAGCACACTATTTCAATCTGTAACTGCAGGCTGCAAAGCCTTCTTTTGCCTTACTCTGATAGAATTTTGTTTGTTGAAGGTAAGTGAATGCAGACGATCACGTTCTGCCTTGCGGCTAACAAGCCTTTATATGCTCTAACTTTGCCCTCTTCTACGCAGTTTTTTCCAAAACAAAATAGTCTGTGTCGAAGTTTCCAAGTATATAAGCTTAGCTTTCAAAATAAATAAAAAGTAAATTTAATTGAAAGGATTTAATTGAATCTTGCTAAGTTTTATTTTTAATTTCAAGGAAATTATAACATATTTTATTCAGTCTTAATAATTAGTTTCGTAGTTATAATTAAAGCGACCGCCAGTAGTTTATTATGAGCAAGTGTCTTTAACTCTTAATCCTCGGAAGTATGTCATCCTAGTACCACTCGATGGGTTCCACTATGTTTAGATAAGAGAAGATTGTTAAGTAGGCATGTATGGGTTATATCTAAAACGTTATCTTTTCAAGCGTATAGCGGAAAAATGGACACGATGGGTTATTCTGGAAAAAATCTATTACTAAGTTAATCTTCCATCTGTTCAATATGATGGGCCATAATAATTATGTCTGGTAAACTATATAGATGAAATAAGTGAGGACTTCACTTATTTCATCAGACCATCGAGTGATGCGATTTATGAAACTAGCTCAAGACCTTAAAACTAGCGTAATTCAAAAAAAGGCCTTTACACAACTAAGGTTTAATAAGGTAAGGCAAGGTTTTTTACTCAATCATTTATTTAATAATTGTGCTTAATTACGTTTTTTTATTTATTTTTGTTTTTTATTTATTGTTAGTGTTATTTTTTGTTTTTATTACCCTACATTGGTCTATAAGTGTCCGTAGGCGAGTCCGCGGCATCACAGCAGGCCTTATCAGAATACCAGCGCTGCGGTATTTATTTTTTAAATATCGCAGCATTATGCTGACTTTTTGGTATCGCACAAGTCTTGATTGTTTTTATTTTCGGATGTTGTTAGTTTAAATCCTATTTTTGTATTTCTTGTGCGTGTGTCAAATAAAATATTTTTCTTTCTTTCTTTATAGCATTGAATATGTAGATGAATGATAAAATAAATCATTTATTTCTCACCATGCTTAGTACCTAATACTTACAGTTTTACCTAAACATAAAAATGGTTTAATCAATTGTAACCGGAAACACACAAACGAGTTAATAAAAAGCTTGTAAAAGTACTGGTGGAGCCTAATCTTGGCAGAACCCTGTTTCAGGACACGTGCCAAATAAGTCTCCTTGAAATTAATGCCCTAATAAACAATAATATCGTCCCACTTGACCTCGAGACAATCCATTAAACACTGATACTTTCTCCCCATAACAACAGTGAGCTCACCGAGCTCAGTGAGCCAAGTGAGCCTCGCTGATGGCTCGTAAAAGCATGCAATGTGCACAATAAACGACTCATAACTTAGTTTCATGGTCTATCCTAAGATCAGGGAGACAAGCTACATTATTTTTATTAGGCTCAGAAAGTAACGTCACGTTGTTGGTGACATTTTCATTAATTGTTTATTTATTGAGTACCTAAGTAAAAGCAAGCTGCTGATTTTAATACTTTTATTGAGCGTGGAAGTGGCCGAGGCTGAATTCTGGTCTCAGCTAATATAAAACATACAACAGGGAATCATCGATACGACTAAGAAGAAGATATCGTTGAGAATCCAACAACGCTTTTGTTCAACCATTCAGGGTGGTAGGTGGTAGGTGTTATCTAGTTAGTGAAAACGGGCATGAGACTCATCTTTAAATTATGCTTTATATTAATATAATAATATGGCACTCCTTCCAGACATTATAATTTTTTCGACTTACAGTCGAGCTTAATAGAAATTGATAAAATAATTCTATATAGGTCTCACTAAATCCTATCTGACTTTTACTCAGCCCCTAGGGACCTAAGCTGAACACAGAGCTGTACAATGCTGCTGTGCATCCAATTAACATAATCCCTAATCGCCTTAGTATTGTCAGAGGAACCAAGTAGGTGCCCTGAGCTGGGAAGTAGCTCATTTCATATTATAATATCGTAGAACGAAGCTTTATTTACAGGGTAAGCTTTTATGGTAGAACTGTAAGGTGTTTTTGCTGTAGATATAGTCCAAAATTACCCCAAACTGTTGTTTTAGCATCATGGACAGTGGAAACATAGAAACTATTTGAAACTTAATATCTGGCAGTAATAGTAGAGGCAAAAAAGCTAATCGTAGGTAGATATAAAGATGGAACCGCAATTTCAAATATTATTTCACGAAATACGTCCTAAATTGCTTGACATACCAGCAAAGATATTTCAAGTCAAAGAAATACCACCACGCAATACCAAGCACTAATTTACCCACGTGATCGATCAAAAATACTCTTCTGTCTACTATGACATGAATACCACGCGATAAATCAACGTCAAATCGTCTCCATCGACGCGCAAGCACGTTCAAAACGAAGTGGTTAAGAACGATGCCTGTTATGTACTGCGTGTTAGTTCAAGTAAACGATTAATTGAATGCTAACTGGTTGGTGAGAAATGGATTGTGGGAATATCCGGTGTCATGGATTACCATGTAACTATAGACTCGAAGCTTCACACAATTGTGCTGCTGTTGTTAAAAAAAATGCATAGAAAAGACACTTTTAACGAGCTCATTTTCTAAAATTCTTCGAATAATCAGCAAACACCACTTCATTTTGCTGACTGTACCATTAACATAACAAAATAATCCCACTAAACTATACTCGTGCTTATAATATTAACGACTAACTTGTGTAATTGTTTGTCTAAGTTACCACAATAGGCCAAAGGGTTCATTGAGACCCACGACATCGTAATCACCGGTTAACTCCCTAACTAACGCGACTATTGTCCCAGTTGTCCCTTGTCAAACGTGGGTTAAGACACGTGTCGCACGACATCACGCGATACTTCGGGACACGTGCAGATGGAGTATTTTTGGCTACAGTATGGCACGAATAGCCAGATTTATGTAACGGTAGTGTTTATGCAACTCATTCACATTTGTCAAGACAACCAATCACACCAGTTCACATGAGGCTGGTTTGACTGACGGCGGTGAAGGTCGTGGGAATCCGGCACAGGACCGGTCGTTGTGGCAATGCTTAGGGAAGGCCAGATGTCCAGCTGTGGGCGTCTTTCGGCTGAATGTCGATGAATATGATGATGAACGTGGATATTTTACGATGTTACGTTTCACCAATCAGTACCGATTAGTGTTAACTGTTAAGACACTTGATTAAGAAACCGGGTGTTCGTCACCAAGGGACTCAAGTTGTCAAGCTTGTGGACTTGCATGGTGTCGTGTGCGAAGGTACTAACTGTACTTGCATGACGTAGCCCCCTTGCGCAAGCGTATGTTTGTATGTGCGCCTTTAACGAGCTATTTCCAGTTTGTTGACGTGTAGTTGTCGTAATTCACCAGAACCGATCGGACGCTTTATTACACAATGAACCGACGAATTTGTGATGATTTTGTCTTTAGGTAAAGTCAGAGTTTATGTTTTTCAAGTCTACCAACTTAAATCTCCGCTTAATCGAATCATAATGCCTCATGCCTCTCTTTGACAGTTGTATGAAATGGCTATATCGTATGTGGTCGTTTTTTTTTTACTCTGTTTATTTGTAGGAAGCCAATCGGCTTGTACCTACTTGTGTTTCTAATCCTAAAATATCAACTGAGAAAAATTTAAATGTTTGCTCAAGGTGAACTAATCCCTGATCATGGGCATCTAAATAAGCCTCTTCTTTTCTTATTTCGTATCGGTACAAGGTATCTGAGGATACTCGTGCCATAGTGTTAAAAACTAGCAAGTTTAGTAGCGAAGCTGGCTACTCCAATTAAATGTGACACCGCATGCTGATGTTGCCCTAATTATAATGATACGAGTATACCAGTGTGTTTCTACTATAATCTCGAACCAGAGCAATGCAAATCATGTGCTACAAATAGCTTTAAAGCGCAATTTTTCGTATCTCCTTTTACGGCACCCAGTGGAAAAGAATAGTAGATTGTTACACAAGGGTCGAAAGAAATCAATTGGTGACTTTCACCCGTATTAAACACTCTACTTTTCATTTCGAATACAAGGAAAGTAAAAAAAAATAGTTTTTCTAAAATATTTTATTTTCTTGTTTGCACTTCATAAAATCATTGTATATCTATTAAATATCTTTCCTTTGAAATTCGATTACTGCATTAGCTTCGTCTTTAACCGAATCTGGGGTCAACATTTCAGAATCGCTTGAACGAATTTTTAATCAAATATTAGTGTAAATAAAACCCAAATTTTGAATTTCGGTACAGCTTACAGATTTAGTATTCCGTCAAATTATAATAGTCCTTTTTAAATTATGAATATGGAACACACCGCTTCACCGCCACGGGCCGTCTCGCTTAGTAGGTATTTTTTTTTAATTCATACTGGCTGTTTATACACTCACAAGACTGCAGAATTTGTTTTAATCGATATTTTTCTTAATTATAATATATAAATTTTCGTAGCCGACTACCTAACCAAATATACTTAGTTCTATTTTTAAAATTCATTCCCGCCTAGGAAGGGAAGCAGTTACTATGAGTTTTTCCCGCCCAAGGGTGGGCAGCAACGTTTTCCACCCGATACTCAGATCAAACAAACACTACTTTCCGAGTATGAGAAATGAAAACTTCTTACCCGGAAAATGCAAAAACCTTATATTTGTTTCTGAAAACTTTATTTTCGCAAGCAAATGCGGTGCGGTTCACTAGCGTATTTTAATTATAAAATATTATTATTATTTTCAGTTAAGTGTGTCGATTGCTGGAACATTTTACGGCTCGCTCGAAACGTTAATTAACACGTTTGGAATATTTAAAAAAAACATTTCATAGCGCCCGAAATCTTATATTTGTGTTGGGTATATACATACTACCGTCAGATACTTATTGCAACATTACCTCTGCGGTTTAAACTGCTGGCCATCAATATTCTTAATATTTCAGATAAAATTTTATTTGATTTTGACTAGAAGGTTGTAAGTTTTTTATAGAAAAAAAAAAACATCAGTTGCTAAGAACCTAGTCAATGATGTAAATTTTGAAATAGATGATGATAAATTATACAAAATAAAAGTTATTCTAAACGTATTTCTGTTTATGGTTAAGTTGTACAAACGGTGGTGCTAATTATGTATGTGTGCTTTTCTTCGAATTTGGTATGTACATTCGTTTATTTGCTCACTCCACGGAGTTTTTATCCTTCAACCTATTTTTTTTCTACGCCTTGCAGTCCGCCAGGAATATTTTTTACTTAAAGCTTCACACTTAATTACTATAGTTATTAGTACCTTCTCCGTAACATTTTAATACTAGTTGATATTTTTTTAAACAGATCTGTTTTTCGGTCGGGGGTTATAACTTGGGTTCATCTTTATGAGATAATATTCATCTGACAGGTTACGTAATTTAGGGGTCGCGAACCTAAAACCGATTACAATCGATTCCTTTGTTCGTAAACCAAATGCGTGACAAAGATTTACCCTCGATGTACCTTAAGTTTTCTCGTAATCTTTCTGTATTTAGGCAAAAAAATTGGTTCTGCAACTCTTTCGATCATATTTACCCGACAGCCCCAGAAGGAGGGTTATATTTTCTAAACTTAAGCTTTTTAAGCTCATTAAATTATTATTATAATTACGTGTTAAAGTTGTGAATTTTCTTTTTTATTTCGCTACACTATGCATGGAGGACTGTGAGGTGTTTATTAAATACTTGGATACCTGCATACTTTTCTTTTTTGTTGACTTTACCACAATAAAGAGGCCTTAGCAGGCACTAGCAACCCTTCGCGGCTTTGCTTAGGTGCATAAACGGCAAAAAAAAAAATGTTGTAGTAACGTATGAGCCTGTTACGTCGAGCATATGGATTGGATTAAAATGTAGGTAACTGATATTCATCCTAGTTGGGGTATTTTAAATGTATTTTATTTCCGATCCTGTAAATATTTGAAAAAGTAAAGAATTTATACATAAACAAACAAACTAAAATATTTCTTTGACATAAGTACATGTGACTGTTTCGAAATTACCCTAGGGCAGGAGTCGGCAACCTTTTGACCAAAGTTACAATTTACATAATTTCCCAGTTTTTAAATTCATATACAAAAATTCTAATGTTTTTAGCAAAAAACATATTAAAGCATTTTAGCTAGCTGCCAGAATAATAAAATAAGTAATCCAATAATATAACTAGTTATTGAATAATAATTAATTTTTGCGTATGGAATTGGAGAGCCACCACTTAAAAAAAAAAAAAAATTCCAAATTTTGTTAATATCAAAATCAAAATCAAAAGTCATATATTCAAACTAGGCTGAGAATCAGCACTTTTCGAACGTCATAAATTACATAAGACAGTCTCCCAAAAACGCCCACCCATCACCACTTCCTAGTGCTTTAGCTGGGAAGAAGAAGTGGCGCAACAAACTCCCCAGCAGCACAGCTGTCTGTTCAGATATAAAACTTGAATCTATACAATAAAATGTAAAAGAATTTGCATTACGCAACACAACATTAAATAAAATATATGCAATAAATATTTTCGAATATATATAAAAAGACCAGTAAAATTATTCCTATTAGGTTTTGAATATGATGTCCTTCAAATGATAGTCTCCAATGTCAATGCAAATTTTAACTCTTTTCAAAGAATTTTCCATCACGCTTCTCAAACCTTCCGGTGTTATGTTCTGAAGTTCTTGACGAATATTGGTTTTTAGAATCGATAAAGTTTGTGGCTTATTCACATAACACAGCGATTATAAATAAACTCATAGAAAAAAGTCGGGACTGGTCAGATCAGGTGACCTTGCAGGCCAATGCCAACAATCGGGAGATAACGCGACCTGGAAAAGTGTAATTTAATAAGGTCATGGAATCGCGGGCGCGAATATGCAATGGCACCGTCCTGTTGGAACCGCATGTGTTAAAATTCCAATTCATTCAATTTGGTTATCAAAAAGTCACGTAACATGATTCTGTAGCTTTCACCATTGACGGTAGTTGCGTTGCCTGCTTCATTTTCGAAAAAGTTGGGTTCAATCACTGTTTCAGCAAATTGTAACTTTGAGTGGATGTAAAGGCGTTTCGTGAATAAATTGCGGATTGACTGTGCCCCAAAAGCGGGTATTCTGCTTTTTGACATGTCTTGAGAGATGAAATGTGCTTCGTCACTCATAATGAATTTCAAAAGAAAGTCGTCCTCGTCATGGGAGAGGTTTATGATGGACTCAAAGTATTCCAGACGATATTGAAGGTCTGCGCGTTGCAGCCTATGCATGATCTGTGTTTTATACGGAAACATGTCAAAAACACGGAGTCCTTTGTCAAAATACGCTGCAGAGACCGCCTAGAAATACCCATTTGCGTAGCTCGTCGTCTCGTCGACGTGTCTGGATACTCTTCCACATCTCGGCGCACAGCTCCAATATTATCTTCTAAACGACCTGTTCTTGGCTTGCCAGCCCTCGGCCTGTCTCGTGTTGAACCAGTGCGTTCAAGGCATGCGGCTAGGCGTCGAATTGTGCGACTGGGGGGGCCGAACGGCGGGGAAATCTTTGGCGAAATTGACGTTGCGTTATTATCACCGACAAATTGTTGTTAAAAAAGTGGTCATAATTATTCCTCGTTCTTCGGGAGTATAGCGCTCCATTATCGATGGTTGAGAATTTTACGTTTGTTATGTACACAATTGTCAATGGTAAAAAGAAAGGAGGCATCATTTAAAAAATATATATAGAATTCCTATTGTGTCATTACTTTTTCCCCACCCAGTACTATAGCGGAGTTTATTGTTGAACTTTTAAAGATGTACAATCCTGTAGAACATTAATGTTGTGTATACCTTACGGTTCACGCGGCGCACGTCAGTAAAGCTCCCAGTCAGTATGATATTTTCCGACATCTTCAACAATCATCGTCATATTTCAGCCAATTTACACAAAACCTTAATGAATTATACACTTTTATCACTCCGTTCTTTGGTGAAAACCGTATGAAAATCCGTTTGGTAGTTTTTTTGTTCATCGCGTTCAGACAGACAGACACGACACGACTTTGTTTTATAGAAAGAAAGAAATATGTAGTGATATATATACATAAGTATATTTATGTGGTGGTGCTACTTTAAGCATCGGTAATCAGCGGTCTAGTCGCTTTTCGGAAGTTCAATACAGGGACTGACAAAAAACTACCTATAGAAATCGTGCAAAGTTACAACGGTCAAACATAGCGAGCCATCGAAACACGATGCAGCATCAAAGCAATCGCTAAAACGCGAGATTTTGCTTATCGCGACCGAAAGCACAACCGTGATTTCACATTGATGAAGTCGCAAAATTGTCGATGATAAAAGTAGCTTGCCCTAAATAGGCATTTTCAAAACAACATCAGCCGTGTTTAATGCTTGTAACCCAATGAGCAAACTGCAGACACGGAAAGGCTCACCACAGAGCCCAGAGGATTGCCAAAGCGTTGCGAAGGGGTTGTTTGAACATCGCTTATCAGCGGCCCCCAGTCGAGTGTTTGTGCCTTTTGTTCTGTGATACACCTCGCTAAGTGGCGATTATGAGGGGGTAGACAAGTTTTTTGCGTGAAGAGAATAATTCATTACATTTAGGGTTCGCTTCTTAAATCATTTAAGATCAGTCCAAATAACGTAACGTCACGCCTCTTCTTTCGGAAGGGTTAGGCAAGGGTGTATAATACGGCCACATCTCGCTAGCTATATTGTACGTAATAGGGAAGATCAGTTCACTTCCATTTAATGAATTCACTGGTACAACAATCGATGGTTCTTATATGATCTAAGGCGAGCTATAGTAATATGTGAATGGTTCACGCCATGATGAAAAGATTAGCCATACGGCAAGATCGGTAGCTGATCCCGGGTGGCCAGCTCTTTGATTTCTAAGAAGACACAAATCTGTACTGAATGTAGCGTTCTGAGTAATGTAAATTTAAATTAAGTAGATACAATATCTTTACAAAAAGTCTTGCAATTTAACTTCAAATTCCATGCTAACTCAAGACATGGAGCGACTTTGAACAAGCTTCATGAGCCCTTTACCAAGCAATATACAGCAACGTAAAAGAGTAACGATATTTGTGCAGCATCCCACTCTGTGGACCTGTACTCTGTTGACACGGTGCCTCTCGTGCTCGCAGCATCCCGAGAGATTGTGGAGCACTCTTCATGTGCATGGTTAACAAACTTTTGTATAAAATGGTGACAGTATTTTTTTGTGAATGTTGCAATATTTTTAAGTGAAATTATGTTTCAGTTTTCTTGTTTGTATTCGTGTTTATTCGACTGGTTACAGAATAATAATTGTTCTACATATGATTTACGTACAGACCTGTCAAATAGTACCTTTTTTTTGGGTGGGAAATTATCAAATAACTTCTCCCGCTCTAGGCGGAGCGGGAGGGCGTGTCAGACTTTTACTGACTAAAACCCACCCGTGTTCCTTCAGATGCCTGTGTACCAGGGCCACTATATCCGTTTCGGCCAAACTCGCAACCCTGGCAGGCATTGGCCCTTATGGACCCCGTCAATTCGTGCTGACATCTCTTTGGGGCGCGCGTGGAACACAACGCACCGTTGACCCGGGCCTGGTCCTTATCGGACGGCGAGCTACCCATCTCTCACCATCCGCAGGCCCGCGGTTACGGTGGCCGGAAAACGGCTTGCAACTCCCGACGCTCAGGGCGTCTCCTGCGGCGACTAGGGGCGTGAGGGCGCAAACCCTGCCTCCGCCTCACGCGTTCCGCCTCCTCCTTCGCGAGCATTATTGCTTCGCAGAAGGAGGTGACAGCCTCCCATGCACTCTCGCTCCGAACCATGGCCTGAACCAGGGCCGGCCGCGAGTGATCGTGAGGACACGGCGGTGCTCCGCCCAAGCCGGGAGACTTCCACCGTATGCTCCACCGTGTCCTCCGAGCGATCCACACAATGGTGACACCCGGGCGTTTCCTCCCGGCTTATCCTGAACAGGAACCTCCCGAAACAACCATGTCCGATGAGGACCTGCGTTAGGCGGAAGGTGAGGACGCCGTGGCACCTCTCTAGTCACTCCTCAAAGAGGGGACTTATCGGCACAATTGTGGCGTGCCCAGCGCTGGGTTGCGACAATCGCACTCTCCATGTCGCCATGAGATCCCGCCGGAGCTCTCTCCGCTGTGCCGCGATTTCTCGCGGCAGCGGAGTCAAAATCAAAGGGTTTACTTAGGCACAAAGTTTCAACTGTGGTTTATCTTTTTATGAATAAAAACTTGGATTAAACCGTTCTTTTAATAAATTGTTTTACTGGTTTTCTTTTTAATCTGAATTGTGCCTGAACTTATGTGTTCGTCGTATGCTATACACAATCACGTGTACCTTATAAGAACACACGGTATCGTTTCCTCTCGATCTCAAATATATCGTATTGCCAAACTATTAGACAGATTCGCCAAATAAGTTTAGTACTCGTAAAGTGGGTCGCTCGACTTATTTCGTTAAACTTTGATAAGTGATGGCTTTCACTGCTACTGCCGATCGCGAACCGAGCCAAATGTAGCTCTACCAACATGTTGAATTCACACTTTCACAGTAATATTTTCTTTTGTTAATTCAGCAAAGCTTCATAGAACCAAAATAAACACACAACTGCCAGGTACATGAAGTTTTATACAAGACGACTTTTACCATATTTCTTAGTACTGGGATCATCATCACCCCGCTGCCCGTCCACATCGTCCAATTTATTTGTAGTCGCATTGCACGTCAGAGCATTTCATAAAACCAGCTTGACCATGAAAGCCAGCTTCAGCGTTGGTTGCCTGAATTTCCAAATCCTTTTTACAGACTATAATGCTGTGCTTCTGATCTGGTGGAGCTGCACGTTAGGGCAGTAGCTCGCCTAGCTCGGTGAGTCGGCCGGGGAACATGGTGTCAATTTGGTGTCGTATTACTCGTTTTTAATATTTTTTAATTATTTTTTAATTGTTAATTTTATTCTTGTGTTTATAATATTGACTGTACATTACAATGTGAAGCATCTTCTGCAATAAAGATTGATTTACTTATTTATAATTTGACAAGCAAAACGCGAGATATTGAAATATCTACACGATAACGCACAGTCCAGCAAAATCTATCTCAACAAACACGCAATAGGGTCCACACCCACAAAGCAGGTCAGCCTCATTTGCCGCCGCTAATGACTCGTAACACACACGCACAAGCATTTGCGGCCACGCTGTTAAAACGCAAGCGCACGCCAGTAATACGCGGGTAAAACGCAAATGTTGAGTACGCGGTGTTCGTTAGGAGACCATTAGGGTTGATTTCAGTTGCTTTGTGTTAACGTTGGCTTTTATGCTTTTAAATGAATGAATATTTATGAAGCTGTAATTTTTGGGTTTCGTTTTAAGTGTGTACCTAATATAATAATGGTATCTTATTATTACATGCAAAACATAGTAAATTCAATTGCAGCGATTCTTCAAGTTAGACCTAACTTGATTTAAAGGTCTCCGTGGAGTTTCTTGCTCGTTCTTCTCAATAGAGATCTACGTTTTGGAACGGGTGGTATTTAAACGAGTGACTGTAAATTAAAGTTTTAAGTGACAAAAATAATTAATTTACGTTATAGTATTACTAAGTGAGCGACTGACTGCGAGTGACGAGAAATCAACAGTACGGCGACTTACAAACATTAATTTGAGTTACTTAAAATACAAAGTGAGAAGCTTTTATTTATATTTATAACGTTCAGTTGACCTAATTTCCATATTCACAACCTCATCTAACCCAAATGATTCACCAAGAATAGAGGGAAATATGGCGCTCGGCGGCCGCTGCTGCGGCACGCTCGCTTCGCTCGCTCGTCTTCGCGCGTTAATGGTCACTGTTCTAACCCAACCTAACCCAAATGATTCAATATCAGCACCCTCTCTGTATTTCTAGTCGCTCACTTAGTCATTTAGTCGAACGGCTAGAATTTTAATATCTGAAATGGATTAATCACAACCCACATTTAGTTAAAGTTAAGTTATTAAAACAGTATCTCATCATCAGTCGCTAAGTTTTTTTTTTGTCGTTCGTTTTATAATTTTCCTTTTGGAACGGGCAACTAGCTTCTACTTTCTGACTACCACTGACCGACTCTTTAACAGTTCAAAAGTGCCTGTAAATGGTTTAAATGCTTTGAGTTTGAGTAATTTACCCGAAAATTATGTAGGTAATAACATTTCTCGGTAGTTTCGATTTTCAATCGAAACATACATCAACTACCATAAATGTTTACAGCCAAACAATTATTCCGCTTTTCAACCAAAATTTTACTGAAGTGCCAGTAAACGCTTTTATTTTGATATTCTCATCTGGCAACCCTAAGCAGTTGTCGGAACTGGGTCACTGCACTCTTGCTCAACTCCCGCGCATGATTTACTACTAAACTTTTACGATTAGTTTATTTTTCTACCAAGTACTAGCCTCTGATATGAAATAGACATAATTATTAGATATAGACTGGTTTATTACTTTGCCTTTGGATATTATGTTTTAATTGTTAAGTAGGTATGGATTTATGCAATTTGAAATTTAACTAAATAGGTCGCAATTTTCAACACAAATACCTATAGCTGTCAGAATTTTTGGAGGTGATTAAAAATAGTTAATTTCGGAAGGGATCTGCAAAGATTATGCAAAACTGCCATCCTAAACCTACCATCCAAGATTTACAACAGTAAGTATATGTATGCAGAGTGTTGCGTGTGAGCATGAGTTTGAGAGATGAGTGTGTCTGAGTGTGTGTGTGTGTTGCAGTGTATCTGTATGTCTAGTCTACAAGCAATCCACATAGGTACCCATCAAATGGTGTGATAGTAACTTCAGTTATACAGGAGCTTCGAGGAACCGTAACTAGATTTTCAACACACTTGCTTGTAAAGTGACTCTTATGGCAACGCATTTAGGTTCATAACTCAGCTTATTATACACTGGTGTGTTTTTACTTTACATTACCACACTAGTGTTTTTTATTTACATTTCTTTTTTAGTCTCCGCAAATATATATATAATATTTTTGTGAATAAATAAACTATTATCTGCTAGCTAACTAACTATCTAATAATCGGTTGTCTGTAAAGTCGGTTTACTGACGATAGTTGAACGTGACAACGTCATAAGAATTAAATGGAACGCCTCAGAGCGAGGTAACGCCGCATGAGAGGTAATGCCGCATGCGTCATGTTTTTTCGTGAGTGCAGCCGGCTCCATCGAATTATAAGACGTTGTCACGTCAAAAAAACGGTTGTCTGTAAAGTCGGTTTACTGACGATAGTTGAACGTGACAACGTCATAAGCCTTAAATGGAACGCCTCAGAGCGAGGTAACGCCGCTTGAGAGGTAACGCCGCATGAGAGGTAACGCCGCATGAGTCATGTTTTTTCTCGCTTGCAGCCGGCTCCATCGAATTATAAGTCGTTGTCACGTCAAAAAAATGAATATTTTTGTGAATAAATAAACTATTTTATGTAACGATAAATCAATCATCAAAATTATCATCATTTCATCAAATTTTATATTTTTACTAGATATTAACCTTAATTATATTTCTATATAAGCTGTTTAGCGGTTATGCAAATGGCTTTATTTACACTTGCGCGCGCATCGCTGACGCGGTGGCGCACGGAATAAACATAACCAGCGCGCTATTTTTTCCATAAGTTAATAATTATACAAGTCTGTTTTTTTCCTCGCAAGTGTGTTGAATAACGTCGTATGAAACGCGTGTGGATTGATTATTACACACTTGTATCATAATGTATACTATAAAAGTGATTTTAAACAGATTTTTAATTTAATTGCATATTAATATTAATGCAAGTCGACCTCATTTTTCTTTGGCTTTTAAGCTAAACCAGCAGACTGTTATGACATGGCATGATGTTGTGGTAAGGTCAGTAAGTGTAACGTGTCGGTAATCGCCACAATCGCCCTTCAGTGTAATGCATCTGTTTGTAATTCATTATGATATCATCAAATTATGTATTTTTATTAATGAATGAACATTTTCAGCGTGTCCGTGGGTGTCTGGTGGTTTTTTACAACCAGACAACAACGCTTTATAATCTAGCACTTGGATGTACCTACCTACTTACGTAATTATCTATTATTTGTAGCGATGCAAAAAAAGACCCTGCTAATTACCTTACGAGAAATTAGTAACAGGCCAATGAATATGACGCCGGGCTAGTGAAGAACACGTCGTGAATATGATGCCGGGCGAGTGACGAACACGTCGTGAATATGATGCCGGGCGAGTGTCGAACACGTCCTAAATATGATGCCGGGCGAGTGACGAACACGTCGTGAATATGATGCCGAGCTAGTGACGAATACGTCGTGAATATGATGCCGGGCGAGTGACGAACACGTCGTGAATATGATGCCGGGCGAGTGATGAACACGTCGTGAATATGATGCCGGGCTATTGAAGAACACGTCGTGAATCCTAATCCCACGAATTGTGTAGCTAAACGTACAGCCGATCCAATATTGTTTTTAGGTCTTAGCATTTGTTTTTCTAATTGCCCAAGGTACTTGGTTTATCGTAGTTAAATGGTTAGTTATTTTACACAGAGCTAAACCAATAATGAGTCTAATTAATTTCAAATTAAGATTACTTTTCTCTGTGATGAATTAATTAGTAGATATTTAATGCAAACTTTATGGTTCATCAAACACAGAAAACAGAATATAAAGGTACACGAATCACCTCAAAGTTCGTCCAATTTCATCACAAAATAAACAAAAACAGAAAACCTGATCCTCTATATTTTCATCTCGCTGAAATCCGCATTCAAATTGAAATTAATTACACTTAACCTTGGTCTATCTGCCAATTGAATCCCGATCACCCACAGACCGATACGGCAAGACAAACAAACATACAGACGTGCGATCACGCCGATCTATAAACGCCTTGGACATAAACGATGAAATAACAACGTAAGGCGTAAATATAGATCACGGCATCATGGGATTATGTAGGTACAGAAAGAATAGTTGACGGTAGACATTGTTTGATGCTGCTCTACGTGTCCTGGGTTCGAATCCCACATAGAATAAATATCATTATGACTTACTTGTGGTTCCGGGTAAGAGTTTGGGAATTAATGTGAGATTTGGGTGAAACCCATTTTTGATCTATAACATCTTTTCTCTCGCTTTCTGTGGGACGGATTTCGTGAAAAGTACTTTTTAATAGCATGGAATTAGTGTACTCATGGAATTAGTAAGTACTATACACCGTGGCATTTTAATCGTCTTACAACGGCAGCCCACTTCATGTATAAATGACTACTAATCATTCATGAAAGTAAAAACAATATTTATAAAATTTTCTACTGGGGGTCTAGAATCATGTACTGTAACAGTTTGCGCGTCGATGTTACTTCCACCTGTATACAGAAGATTGAACTCATGAACTTATTACATGCAAATTTTTCATAGCAGAATCTGTGCCGGCACGCAAACATTAGTCCTAGTCCACTGAGTTGCTACATGTCCTTATTTGTACGTAGCTGGTTGACAGGACGTTAAAAATAAAAACAAGAAGAAATTCATAATTATTTGGCAATGATTTTATTAAAAATCGAGAGGCCAGCCAATAAGGCAAAACTTAAAATTATTATTCGAATCGATTTTTTGACAATAAATTTCCATTTGTTGGTTGACAATTATTATAAGCACACGCCAGTTTAACCGTTGATTTATAAGTAAAATATTGTATCCATAAATATCTCAATCTTTGATCCACGGAAATTGAGCTTTGTAATATGAAAAGTAAACAACTTCTTTAGCAATACATACGATACTTAATGTGGCCACACCATGTCAAAGCATGGCACGGCATTATTGTTAGGACATTTTACACCTGTTTTGATTAAAAAATAACACTAAGGCTACGTACGCATTGACAGATGGCTTGCTTATCGCCCTAGAGCCTAGCGAGTCACCTTGCTAGTAGCGAAGTGAAACGAACGTTCTAGAATATTCGCAAACGCGAAAAAAAAATGTCTTGACTGTGCGCTTGGCGCCTTCGCTAGTCTTGGCATGATGTTTAGTCACTAGGCTCTTGGCGCTAAGTAAGCCACTTATCAGTGCGTATAACGTAGCCTTACACTTTTTTCACCTAACTTCGTTGCATAGGTACGGAAGCTTACTCACTTTCATACATAATTAAGCAAGCATCGAGTTGAAATAAACAATAGAATCTATAATAATTCAGTTAATTCTATGAATATTAAAGACGGCAAGGCCTCTCGTGACTCTAACGAATCCAACCGGTCTGATATTGAAATTATTCACTCAAGCTCCATCGAAAAATCGATGCCGTAAAATTGTTTGGTATCATGATTGTGGTACAAAGTTTGTTATGTGTTTATTAAGTAATTAAATGGTATCTTTTTAATTACTGTTATTACCGTGACTTTATTATAATATCAATATTATTTAGTTTCGATTCAATATATTAGAGAATTTATATTCTGTGTGAAAAGTCTAAGTACACAGTACCTACCTACTCAGAATCGCATCAATATTTATCTATCATAGTCTCCATGTAAAATACTGTATTCAACTGCATCCGGTTAGACCGGAAGCCGACCTCAACATAGTTGGGAAAAGGCTAGGCAGAACAGTCTCCAATGGTGGACTATAAAGAATATTTTTTTTTATCTTGAGTGTACGTGGAGTTTCTTGCCCGTTCTTCTCCATAGGAACCTACTACTCTTTGGAATGGGCAACTAGCTTCATATTTCTAACTGACCGATTCTTTGACAATTGAAAGCCCCTGTAAATGGTTTAATTGAAATAAATGCTTTGAGTTTGAGCCTATACCCGTTTTCTCACACATTTCCTCACCCCGGAATAAAGTGCTGTCACACTTTATTCCTACAAAATCAGTGACCTTATAACATAATAGAGTTTCAAATTTTACAGCGTCTCGCTTTTAGTTACAACATTGACGCCAGTAGCACACCTGCGCCGCGAAACCATCACAGCGAAACCGCAGTAGTTCAATTCAACTGGCTCGCGTCATGTTTCGCTACTCGAATCGGATGCGACTAGCGCAACATGACGCGAGCCAGTTGAATTGAACTACTGCGGTTTCGTTGTGATGGTTTCGCGACGGAGGTGTGCTACTGGCGTCAAGGTAGTTTTTGATCCAGAATAACTAACTTATCAAGGTCTAAGTCTAGACCAGTAAGTTAGACTAGTCATCTAAGTTAGGAATGTCCGAGTGATATTTATTGGTTTCTACACTCTATTTGCGAAAGTTGTCAGGAGAAGTCTGAAAGTTAAACAAGACCTATTTTGTATCAGTGTTCCTTTATGAGACGATAGCTAAGTGCGATATTTGTAAAGATTAGCTTGTTTTAATAGGTTTGTTGAGTTTAAGATGAAAAACATGAATGACATACATAACTTAAAACATTTTATTTATTGTATAATCACTGTCGTCATTTAAAACTTGTATAAATCCACTGCTAGTTAGTCACAAGCTCTCGTTTCGTGTCCACCTTCTCTGTTTCAGTCCGCACGCTAAGTTTAATTAGTTAGTTTGCGTTGCCATCTATATCTAGGTATACATTATTATACTTAAAAAAAAAGTTAATTTTAAGTTTAACTTTTTTTTAAATAAAAGTTGCTTTTCGTGTCTGTCTGTGTGACCGTGATATTCTCCTAAACTGCGCAACGGTTTTTGATGCGGTTTACACTATCATTTAGAATTTTAGAGAATTTATTCCAAAAGGTAAAACATTATAATTAAACTTACACATCATAAACTAGTCATTCTGGGAACACTGGATCTATACTTTTTTGCAACTATTAAATTTATATAAATTATTTTTTTAAACATGGTAAAGAAAAATTATGAGGACGTTTTTTTAGGCCAGGTAGAGAAAATAACTAATAGGTTTTAATTGGCAGAGGTAACAGCATAGTTTTGTGATGAAAATCTGATCCCAGGTGCTCCATTAATCCTTACCTAGTAATTAAAGGGCCGATTCCACTGGTAGAAATCTAAAAGTGAGCAATTTACTGCATTTTGTGGAGCTATTCTGCTCATCCCGCCGAAGATCGTTATCAGATCTTCACCAAATTTCTATGAGACCAACTTAAAGTTGCTGCCTTTCAAATACAAAAATAACCATCGAAATCAGATCTCATAAGGCGGAGATATCCAGTAGCCCTTTTTCGCCTTTTTTTTGCAGGAAGTACCCCTTCAATCAAAAATCCCAGACAAAAAAAAATCTATAAAGTCGTAAAACCTGTATACCAAATTTCTTCTAGATTTGTTATGGCCTGTAGAGGAGTAGCAGCAAACTGACAAAGGAAAGCATATTTTGCGACTTGAAGCAAAGACGCTTCGCTCGCTCGTATAATAAATATCAATGTTTTGTCATGTCGTTTACGCCGCGCAATGCAGGCGGGTCTAGTTAAAACTCTAAGCAGATTTCGATACACTCTTGTGCAAATGTGTGTTTCGTCCCTTACGCGAGTATATTTAGCGCGGTTCTGGTTAGTGTCGGCGATCGCTGCGCGAGCGCTCAAACAAACGCCATTGTAACAAGCCATACAATCTCCAATTTATTGCATACGCATTCAAAGATGGATTACAGGAAAAGTCTGGAGAAAATTCTTTACATACCTACCTTATCTTAGGATGCATTATCATGCGTGAGTCTGAGTTCACTGAGAAAAAAGATCGACAAGACATTTGTGTGTATAGGTATAAAAAGATAGTTAAAATACCGATTTTTAAACTGATGATATTTAATTTACCATTTTTTTTAAATTCTATTTTATTTAGGGACTTTTATAATCGCAATGCGTATGACAGTCTAATTTACCATTAAATGCTGGGACAGACTGGATGCGGAAGGCGAAGGACAGGGTGTTGTGGCTATATCCGGCAGTGGACGGCGATAGGGTTCACTGATTGATTGAATATACCATTTTACAATCGTCTGATAGTGCGCTCTTGTCTTTCATTTTCCAATTATTTACAATGTTTTTGTTGTAATTATACTAATGCTAAATGTTACAATCTGGTGCATGAGACAATTATGAACTGACACACAAAACCTCATCGATATATTATCACATTTTCATTACATTAGAATAGACTTTTGTTACCATTCACGAGGAGTAACAAACTACACCCATTCTTAGACCAACAAATGAATAAACAAAAGCAAACTATTTCGTCAATAAACTTACATTACTACCTAGTAACATTACTGCCTAGTGAACAATATAAGGCTTTGCAAACAATATCGACATTTATAAACAATCCATTACATTAATGTCAGTTCCGGTGTCGAGTGTCAAATGGTGTCGTGTGAAGTGAGATCTTTGTCCGATGTGACACTAGCGTAAAGTGCTGATAGCCTAGACCAGTCCATCTGGTATTTTGGTAAAACTTGGCTGTACAAAGTTTGTCACTATTTAGTCAGTCCCTACGCATTCTACAAAATAATTTTTCGTCAAATCTACATTAATCACACTAATATTATAAAGGCGCGAGTTTGTGAGTGTGTATGTTTGTTACTCCTTCACGCTCTAACGGCTGGACCAATTTTGATAAAATTGTGTATGGAGGCAGCTGACACCCTGGATTAAGACATAGGCCACTTTTTATCCCGATATACCCACGGGATCGAGACTTACGCGGGTGAAACCGCGGGGCGCAGCTAGTATTATATAAATAACGGCGCAGAATAGCTTTTACCAGAAGTGACCATCGTATTAGTGGTTCAGCAGCTTCAATGTTATCAGGATTGTGCCGGAATATAGCAGTTCGTCGTGGACGTGGTACGACAGCGGCTCCCCTGACATCTTCTGTCATCAGAAGACAGCCGCCGCATGACGCAACCATCGATGCGACGCTCTGCTAGAGTAACTTTCAGCAGACAGTGTCACTCTTATCCGACATTTTCGGTGATTGTAACTTCGTAACAAAAATAGACGGCCACTTGCTGCGCGGTCATATATTATATATTGTTACACAGACGTGTTAGTAAATGACAATAAAGAGCATAATTGGAACAATACTATCAAAAACATATCAAATCAACAGCAAATTTAATTTAACCCGTAATTTACAGCTTTCTGAAATGTTGATATGTGAGTGATTGCTCGACGAATGGTTTCACCCACTCACTGTTATTCGCGTGTAGGCGAAATTCGAGTTGTTCGAGCTTTTCCAAAATACAATTTTAGTGTGTAAATGTAGAATGCCTAGTTATAGGTTAGAGGTCAAAATATCCCGCCCTTTACCATCAGGTAAAGGGCGGATGTCCTTGATAAGGCGTCTTGTAGGCGTGACTCGAAAAATATCTATAATCTGTCGGTATTCGTTCAATTATTTGTTCAACCTCTCATGTGAAAATGTGTGTCATATTCATAGCGTGTCGAATTTAAATCATTTGGTAGCCGTCTTCGATTCGAAACCATGTCCTCACCTCATCGTGCTTACCCAACCGAACGCGACAGTTCATCTACAGCAGATAACCGCTAAATAGGTCACCTAACACGTGATATCATCTTCAAAACATAAGGGCGATTCCACGCGGCCGACAAACGCGCGATCGGTCGTAAAGCGCGGTCGTAACACGCATGGTTCGGCCGTATGGATCGAAAATGTGGCGGATGTAACACATTGAGCGAGTCCGGTTGGTTTAATAGTGTATTTTTTATATGCAACTAGTTGAATACACTTGAGCTTGAGCAAATAAAATTGCTTTTTGCTTAGAATAAAAAGCGATCGGGAGTTTGTGTCATTTCGGTTAGGATCATATTTTGATAGAAACCAAAAACTAACTTGTTGAATAAAAAAATCTTGAAAAAGCGAAAAGCGAAAAGCTTGTGACTCCAGACAGTCCCAGGGCCATTGAAACCAAATATTTTCTTCTGAGCCTGTTAAAAAGACTCTCTTTTTACTACAAATGCCCGCCATTTTATTAACACGCAACAAAGAAACGAAAACATCGTATTGTGTGTTGTAAATAAAAATCAGGTTATTTTTCTTCAATAAAAAGAAACCATACTTTCCGCGTAGAAAGAAAAATGTACAAGGCTTGCATAAACACGAAGAGACCCAGTGCGTATCACAATCAATAAAATTGTTTGGAGGGCCCTCTAGGGTCCAGTCATCAAGCCAATGCTTTCCTTAGAATGTTGGGGAAAAACATTGGCAAGAAAAAGCAATGTCTACTAAAAGAAACGAAGTTTTCACTATTGTTACTGCACTATTGTTGTTATTGCATCACTTGAAACGAAAAACCTAATTTTCCCGTATACACAAAAAAATACCAGGCTTGCATAAACAGGAAGGGTTCCCATCGCGTATCACAGTGATAACGTAGAGTGTAACACATCAATTGTTTGGAGAGCCCTCGAGCCGCGAGCCCATCGCGCTGTTTACACGCCCATCGCGGGTGACACTGATTCCAATCATAATGGTCCCTCGTAACCGTTGCTGGCTCGCAACTGTTCTTTTAAAATGGTATCGATAATTTATTCCAAATCGTGTTTCAAGATAAACCAACCTCTACATTTTAAAATCTTCTTAAACTCGCTCCTTATTTTAAATCGATATCCCGAATCTGTACTCATAAAAACATCAAACCTCCTGTTTCAAAACATTTCAAATTATATCAAAGATGGAAGGAAAATACAAACGAGTTTACGGAGATATTTATACGAAATAAATTGTATCAAATAAATAAAATGATGGTGTGAAAACAGAAGCATATTACTTAATTAACTGTATAAACATTCTGACAGCTCTGCGGATCAGTAAGCGTGGTCATACATGTTATACAGAATAGGGAAAAATAACTTTTCTGAATCCCTTGACCCTAAAACATCTTTTATCAGAGTCAAAACTCAAAACGGGTAGAACGCCTAATAATCATTATGATGAAATCTAAATCTTCATAAAAAAGATAATCTTTGTTTACGCAAATAACACACATCAATTTGATTAGTCATTCTATATTTAGATAATTTAGATTACCTACTTATAAAATTCTTAAAAAAAAAACTCTCATAAAATGTTCAAGCAATATTTTAGATATTGCATGTTTTTCCTTCCTACATTTCTTATGTTGTCTGATGCACGTAAATATGTACAAACATATCTATGTACACATACATGTGTCTGGGGCTTCCGTATGGAGTGTTTATTGCTGACGCATTCCGTTACAAACTGCATCGCATTTACATTTGTATTTAAAGTAATGTTATAAACGCACTAGTGCGGTTGTTTTAACTATATGAGAACTTGGTTTGAATTATAATATTAAATCAAATGATACTCAAGTTATTTCTAGTCCTTCGAGCTGGATTAGGATATTACGGGTTAAATAGATAGATATAAATCAAATAAACGTACGTAAACAATTGATTATTTCGATAAAATGTTGAAAGTATTAAAATCTGGTAATCTTAGAACTGATTAATTTTAGACATCGCAACTATTTGTGTAAGTTTTGGTTAAAATAAACATAATAATATTATGTTTAGTATGATTTATTTGTATTTATTGTAGTATTTGTATTTTATTATTTGTATTTGTATTTATTGTAGTATGATTTATTTTGCTCATATTATGAGCAAAATAAATCATACTACAATGTTTTCTAAATACTTGTACGTAATAAAAAGATAAAAGGAAGTTCCTTCTATTTTTATAAACTTGCGGAATCCGCAAAAGTAAACAGTAATAATATAAATATTTTTAGTAATTATCAAAGAATTATCTTTGTAATGTATTATTACTCAACACATTTTCAGCAAAAGTGTGAAACGGAGGTAGAAAAAAAAGCAGCTTGCGATAGGAAGAACTGGTAGAAATCGTCACGTAAGAAAAACACGTTATGCGAATTTCTCTCTCTCTCTTTTTATTATATACGAGTGTGTGAGTGCGTGCGAGTATCGTGTAAGGAACCGGGGTCCCTCGACCGCACACGTTTTTTTTGCTCTTGTTTAAGTATGTATGTAAACGTCGTCTACCACTGATTACAACTAATGGTAGTATTAGCATAACGTTCAAGATGGCGGCGTGGTATCCAGCCGTTATCCTCACGCCATGGATCAGCTGACGATGCGACGTGCATGTCTAAGTAGGTGACGACATGCCATGCCGACTGGCGTGGAAGTTATGGTGGTGTTGCCAGGAAACAATATTGTTGATAAATTAACTTATATTTTGGTAATGCCATATTGAGATGTCGTTGTTTACTTGCAAATATTTGAAAGGCTGATTTCATAAGTTTATTTATTAATTTATTGAATTAACCGCTAGTTGCACGCCATTAAATTTAATTCCCGATTACAAGTAATGCTGTCTCTATCTAACGGAACGTATCAGAAAGTGATAGCATTACTTTTAATGGGGAATTAAATTTAATGTACTTATGTGCAACTGGCGGCGAGTTGGTTAAAAGTAGAAGATATTTGTGTTTCATTATATTAAATTATAATTTAGCGCTTATTAAATATACCCATGTGAAACACGACTTTTATAGACTTCTAGTACGAAAAGAAACCCAGTTATACTATTAAAACTTGATGTGAATCAAATAATTTAAATATTAATCGGCTATAAAAATATTTCCGAACTAAATCTAGAACTATAGTGGATTCTTTTATAAGCTCAACTATTGTTTGAACGATGTTTCGTCGATATTACAGAACCTTGGAGCCTAAATGCCAGATAGGAAGGTTATAATGCAGGCTACAAAAGATAAACCCACGGCGTAGGCGGCTACAGAGCCGCGGTGGCTACGACGTAACGCTACGCCGTAGCGCCCTCGTAACATCGAATTGGGGGTCTGAATCACGCGGGTCTAAATCGATCGGATGGATTTCAATTGTTTTGTAATTATCTTTTGTAAGTAAAACTTTGTACTATAAAGTATGATTTTTGTGAACATAAATGCAGATAATTGATAATAATATGAAAGAAACAACAGCAATAAAATAAAATAAGTCACTAAAATAGCAGAACGATTTATTATTATTAAACTACTGAAAGGAACGTTATTAAGACAAGTATATTTATAGCTTCGTGTGGTTAAATACCGTAACTTACCGTACCGTACTTCAGTAGCGTTGCTATTTTCAACTTCAGTTAAAGTAAAAATACTTCCACGTTTTATTTCAAGGTGTCTCTCATTAGTTAGTGAAAGTCTTCATATGATTGACCTATTTGTTATTTCAACACTGGCTTTATCAGATCTGAGCAATCAAAAACGATTAGTCTCATTATTTCGCTACTATTCATAACTAAATTCTAGTTGACTACACAAAAGCTTAATTTTCTGACAAGCAATCTAATGATTGATGACAGACTTTAATTTAGTAGAAAAATATACTGTTTACTGTTGGTTATGAGTGATATCGGAATGATCAGTCTAAATTCACTTGCGCCTTATTATTCTTCTGATTACGTATTGGCAACATTTTGACAGTTCGCCCGCGATGTCAGAAAAAAAAAAAAAAAAAAAATTTGATTGAAAATTACTTAGGTAATATTTTTGCTCCTTGATCGTACATAAGTATCCACATTTGGGAACATAACAAAAACTATACTATACGGCAGTTCCGTTAGTACCTGATACCCTAGCTAGACCACGGTAATCAAAATAAAAAATTGATGATATTCAAATTAGGCCGGGGATCAGTTCACTTAAAAAAAAAAAAAACTACGTAAAACATCCCCCAAATCGCCTGTCCTTCACCACTTCCTAGCCCTCAAAACCTTAATGACTATAACCATGTCCAACGTCTGGTATCCCTCCTCAGCCTGGTCAGTATCATGTCATAAAGACGAACGACCTTCATTTCTGTCGGTGACAGACAGCGGTAATGGCGCGGCTAGTCGACACGATGGCTGGGCAAGACACTATGCGTACTTATGTGTCTCTGGTATTTATTTTTGTGTAGGAGGCTGCCAATGTCGATTATTTATTTATTATAGTGCCACTTAACTTAGTGATAAAGATTAAGTGCGAATTTCACCAAAGAAACAAAACGAGAGGGTGATATTCGCCCTAAATACCAATTTTTTTGGAGTTATTCCAAACTCGGTGGTTTTGTAAAATATTATAGACTAGCTTGTGCCCGCGGCTTCGCCCTCGTGGTGGCAGAAAGTTATCCCACGGGAACATATTACCAGGATAAAAAGTGTATACGACCAAATCCAGGTCGTGGTCTATCTGTGTGCATCAAAATTCACAAAAGTAACAAATAAACAAACAAACTCACTTTCGCATATATATTAGCTAGGATTAAGATAGTATGGATGAGGTACATCCGAGTCCATTCAAATATTTCAATTATCCTTTTCGAGTTAACATAATTTAAATTTGTAATTCTTCGCAATCATACGTAGTCGGATTTTAGCACTAGTAAGAATGATAAGTATTAAAGAAATCTGGCAATGTACCGTTCATAAAAAAAAACCAGTCAAGTGCGAGTCTGACTTGCACACGAAGGGTTCCGTACAATTATCTATAGAAATGGCAAAAAAATCTTAAGTTTGTTGTATGGGAGCCCCCCTTAAATATTTGTTTTAGTTTTATTTAATTATTTATTTTTAAAGTGAATATATAACTTAATATTCTGTGAATATTTCAAGCGAATATTTCATTCTGTGAATATTTCTACCTGTTGCCGTTATGAAACAAAATCACCTTTGTTGTATGGGAGCCCCCTTAAATATTTATTTTATTCCGTTTTTTAGTATTTGTTGTTATAGCGGCAACAGAAATACATCATCTGTGAAAATTTCAACTGTTTAACTATCACGGTTCATGAGGCGGAGCCTTAGTAATAGGGTTCCCGTTTTACCCTTCGGGTACGGAACCCTAAAAAACCAGCCAAGTGTGTGTCGGACCACGCACAATGAAGGGTTCCGTAGTTGGGATGAATTTATTTTAAAAACAAACTTAACGTTGTAGTCGAAAATCATGTTCTCCCATACTTCGATTTACGCCACGGTCAATTTTCCAACTGCAAATTTAAGTTTGTAATCCCATTTTTTTTTATGTTATTACTACAAATTAACGATTTTCGGACTTTTTCCTTTACTTGTGCTGTGAGACCTTGCTTTTTGCCAAATTTCAAGATTCTAGGCCAACAGGAAGTACCCTATACCCTGGTTTTGATTTACTTGCGAGTATCAAAATATGTCGCATATATCGCCGTATTTTTTATTGCGTTTTAAATCTACGTATTTGATATTGATTTCAACTTGATACCTCCACGCGTCCCTGAGAAAAAGGGTCTTGATAGACTGACAGACAGACGGACAACGAAGTGACCCTATAAGGGTTCCGTTTTTTCCTTTTGAGGAACAGCACCCTAAAAACATCTAACCCGTTTTCAATTATTTTAAGGAAAAAGAAAATAATCATAAAAAAGCTTGGTTTTTTAACCTATACCGCTCTACATGAAGCGAGATAAGAGTATTTAACGCCATTATACTAACACAATACGTCAAAAACAAACAGGTTATTTTCCTCCTTAAAATATGTCACATCGCTATCTCACCGCTAAATCCCGGAATGGAGTCACATTACCGTCACTCGGTAATCACTCGTGAGCGATAAGTCCGCAAAAAGCAGGATTAGAACACCACTATATAATAGGTACTGTTAGACCCGGCTGTAGATTGGGCGAGCTGCCGATAAATGGGATTAACGTATTTTGACACTCTTTACTCCTGAATTGGGCAGAGTTAAAGTACCTACATAACATGACATAATATAATCATATTAGTAATAATAAATGTTGACTGAACAACGTAGCGTTTAGTTTGAAGGACATCGTTTAAGGGTTTTAATGCGCAACTATCTCTATACCTTTTTTTACCTTTTGTGGTATAGTAATTTTATTCTAGATGCATTGTCTTCACATAATTATAATTATCATAAACAAAATATTATATATATATATATTTTTTAAAGAGTAACGGTGGAGTTTCTTGCCCATTCTTCTCCATACGAAACTACCTTTTGTAAGGGGTGACTAGAATCAATTTTATTTTTTTGTAAATTTTGACATTCAAAAGTGCCTCTGCCTATTTGAAATAAACAATTTGACTTTGACAACTTATTTTCAAATAGTAATAGGGCTTTTCTTCAACGAGATCGACCGAGAAAGTAGTACCCCGTACCTATTTCTAGCGAACAACTCATCATCTGACTAGCCTTTTCTCCTTTTCCAAGTATGTTGAGGTCGGAGCCAGTCAAACCGAAGGCGGCTGAATACCATTAAAAGAGACTGTGACCTCTGAGTTTGTTTTGGCCTTTCTTCTCAGAGTAGTCGGATAGGAAACGACGACCTCATCTAGTTTTAAAAATATGAGTGAAGTACATACCTACTAACAGAAATAAAAATCATTTATCAATCATTTACCAATATTTTTTACATGGAGCGACTGCCCATCTGACCTCCACCAACCCTGAAATATTTCTGCCGTAAAACTATCCGGACATTATGACGTGCCGTTAATCTAATAAATGTTTTCACCCTAATTTTTTCTTAGCCATTAGATTAGGCTTAGGCTAAGAAAAAATTGCCAATAACAGCTTGGCAATATACGTACGGGTATACGTATACTGCCAAGCTGTTATTGTAATACGACAATACGGCGCCGCTTGTTCGCATCTGTTTGCCCGTCTAATATAATTATGTAAATGAGCCATTACACCATGTCGCTAATCCGTTCAATGGCTTCACGACGAACCGAGATTTTCACGTTTTTCTGACTAAAGGCTGCGCCGCAACGTTTGGAAATAAACCTGCATCATCACTTTCGCTCATTTTCTATGAACCTACGCACACTACAGGCGGCCCGCACCGCACTTTTTTGTATGAAAATGCGTTGCGTTGCGGCCCGATGCGGCAGTGATGTGGCTTGGCTTAATACTACATCTATATCTTCTTAGGAAACGAAATAATAAAATAAACTTGTTTTGTTATTCCAATAGTTTTTGAACACAATATTTTGTAAGTCCGCAGGAAATATATCATTAAGCTTTTGTGTTTCCGAGAACGATTGAAATATTAGTCATGTTTACATGTTCAGCTTTTTGTTTTCAATGAATGAAGTAGGTCATATTTGTTTTGAAATTTTAGTTGACTTGTAGTAGTCACATGTAGGTACCTATGTATTTATACTAAGAACTGTAGCTACAATAAGTCAATATTGCATCGTAAATACGATAGCAACTTTGCTGAAATCGGTGAAGTTTACAAGGTTATTAAAATAGATATTTAAACAAAACAAACTGGCGAAACGTACACCTCTACCTAAATGTTCGAAAACAACTAGCGTGATGATATGCCTGCGAGTATTTAAACTAAGTATCCGCTGAGTGCATATACCTCTAGGTACTCTTTTGGTCCAAAAGTACGACAATAATTTCGAAAGACTAAAAAGTTTACGAACTTATATTAGTAGTAGTAGTGTATATTATTCTTAATCTCAGGATTTAAAAATCTAGTTGTTTTTAAGACTGGATCTCATAATGTGAGACATATCACGTCGATTAAGTAAGATTGAAACGACTACGCATCTTAACGAACGTCAACATAAGCCACATCACAAACGATGCGATTTCTTGTCCCTGCACCGAGAGACCTTAGCGAGGGTAATGCTAACGCTGTCGACGTGACTGAATTCCGGTCGAAGCTTATACTCGTGTAAACAACAACATCACACCAGCAGCCTTAGCAAGAGAACCGTAGAGAAGCGTTTTGTCGACGCAAGAGTAGACAAGAATGATGGTTCCGTGTAAACATTTGACAGTTTTCTACCGAGAAATGTAGACAAGCGATTTCTATTCTACAGTACCGTAGAAATAGAAAGCGTCATGCTAATCATTGGAGCAGTGGTGGCCCAGTGGTTAACGGCCTCGACTTACGAGTAGTAGGTCGTAGGGTCGAACCCAGACAGGCGCTTTACTTTGTGTAAATTATTTCATCACCACTCTCAAAATGGTGAAGGAAAACATCGTGAGGAAACCGGCATGTCCTAGAACTAAAAATTCGAAGACATGTGACATCCACCAACCCGCACTGGGCCCGCGTGGTGGATTACGGCCCACTCCCTCTCACAGAAAGAGGAGGCCTGTGTCCCAGCAGTGGTAACATTATAGGCAGATTATGTATGTATGTATGTATGTATGCTAATCCTGCTGTAATCCCCGAAGGGTTAGGCAGAAGTGTACTTAGAGTACACCCACATTTCACCAGTTATGTTTTAATCCCATGTAATAGTGTGTTGTGTCTAGTTGTTGGGTGGTCTTCATTAATTCGTGTTTAGTTTATGTTACTAACAATATTATAAGTGCAAGCCTGTTACTAACTTATTAAGGATCTTTTAGTTGTCCGAATGAAAATGATTTTATTTTTTTTTAATAGAGGGCGAGCCTAATTATATCAACCGGGCACAAATCTAGACTCCGGGCTGCAATTGAGAAATTCCTGATAGAAAAACCTAATAACAATTTGCTCGAACTGGGAATCGAACCCAAAACCGATGCTCAGCAGTAGAGCTTGCGACCGACGACGCAGTCGAGGCTTACATAAACTATGGAAATAGATTCATCGACACGAAGAAGCAGAACATGAGCAATATCATGTAAATGACTGCCTTACTTTCTTAGATGTGATTCCGAAGGAATTGGTTGAATAAAGATGTTTACTTTTGAAATCAACTTTACTGTGTTTATTACTTTTCTTCGTAAATACTCTGTTATTCAAGTTACGGGAAATTGAATCACTGAATCAACTTGTTTTATTATTGCGGCAAACGTTACCGGCAATTAGTTAGAGGGCAAATTGATTGGCAACGGAAATTGTACTGTTCTGATTAGATATTTTTGACTCAATGGCTTGTTTTAATTGAAAGCTTGTGATAATAGCCACAATTTATCAGTGCAGGTTGCAGTGACATTAGGGCTTCTTCGCACTTTCCTTAAAAAAAGCGGCCAAGTGCGAGTCGGAATTACACACGTAGGGTATCCGTACCACCGTATAATATTTAACTGTGCATATTTTTTCGTTTCTTGTATGGACGACCTTTAATTTTTAACTTAATTTAATTTTTATTTGTTGCGGCCATAGCGGCACACTCTATAAAAAAATCAAGTGTCTACCTATTACATGTCAAAGGGCTGTACCCTGTGGCAGACGGACGGATGAATGGGCGGACCGCGGAACCTTAGTAATGGGGACCCGTTGCCACCCTTTGGATACGGAACCCTAAAAATGATCGGTCTATTATAGTAGAGACTTGACAATGATTGGTCATGTCCACAGTGGACAATGACATGCATGAATCAATCATAGTTAAATGCAACAGACCGAGCGGTGTAGTATTGTGTTGTACTGTAGTGTTATTGTATTGTTGTTGTATGTGTAGTGTATTGAATATTACACTGTATGAGTCATTGTAACATGAAAAAATAAATTAATAATAACATAACCCTCAGCACAAAGAGGATGATTATGGTTAAAAAAATGAACCCTTAGAAGGAAGGATACCTGTAATTTAAATAATAATTATGTTTTACACGTGCAAGCCAGCCTTACATGACTATCTTAAATCTCACGAAAATGATAATGAACTGGCGCATTTCCCTTCAAAACCCTTATCAGAAAGTAACTAATGAATGCAAATTTTAACTACAAACTAGACACGAGAACTATATCCGACAGTGGTTCAGAATCAGAACTTTATTTGCTATGAATGAAGGTACACGTATAAGAAGCAAGCATTAGTTAGTGGTTTTAGTTATCTGCGGCAAGGTAACAACCTGACAGTGACTGCGTCAGTACAACGTGGAGAGATAAGATTACTAAAGATATATAAGTATTGATCGTGAATCTTTAACTTTCGAAGGAATGGCTTCTATTTGACCATATACAACTTTAGGAAAGCATTTGGAAAGTATATGTCTTATGTATTTACAGTGTAAACTCCATTTAACGCCACTCGATTTAACGACAAACTCCCTAAAACGTCGAAAGTAGTTGACTCTGGTTGGTTTACATTGTTGTCCAAGTCCATGCAATGATACACTCTTTGTAGCATCAGACCCACAGTAATACGTCATTGTTGAGCAATAAACAGCACTTTCTAAGTTAAGGAAATTAATAAGAACTGCAACTGTGTACGGTACCTCGTCTGTCGGCATCATACGTGCCAAAGATTGTTAGAAATTATTTCTGTTGTTATTGTGATTATCTTATACATGTTTACCTCGGCTGCTAGACTGTCGTTAGGTTGTCATGCTTGATTTATCTAATTTGTGTGTTGATGTTGTATTTATTTGTTTGTATTTATTTACATAAGTGTGATTTTGTGAATAATGTAAAAATGTTTTCTAATACGGGATATTAAATAAATAAATTTGAATTTCTTTGTTTAATTATATATGCTTACGTAACATACGCATCATATTCTTAGTTGCTCACAAACTTTCACAATGTGAACATGGCGAGTAAGAGAAAATCTTTGTGTATTGACGAAAAAGTTGTATTACGCGCAATAGAGGAAGATTATACGCGCAATAGAGGTTTACAACTCTCAATAACGCCATAAAATACGCAGTCAGTGTCGCTATATAGAGTTTACTCTAATTTTCCACATGACTTCTCATGTTAGCGACGTGATGAACACTAACTTGGTAATTCCCAAAAAGTAAGCGAACAACGCTTGTATTTAATGTAATTGGTACACCACAGATTACACTAGCAGTGCTGTTTTGTTTCTCCCCCAACTACTGCAGTGTTGTTTCTCCTCTCTTTAATCCTTCCAAAGGTTGTTTTTAAAAGATCGCTGTTAGCGATAACACCGCCCATTGTGTCACCCTATGTAAAATTTCTACATTTATATCTGTAATTTATTTGGTGTACATATAAAAGAGTGTTCTGTCCTATTCCTAAAGCTCATATCGGAGCTAAAGCCTTGAACCTGGCTATAAAAGTTATTACTATCATTAAGTTAAGCTTAAGGTCATCCCTCTAAAAACGGGGTCAACAACTAATACGTCTTGTCAACCACACACGAAAGCCCGCGGTTTTCACAAGACGTTTCTTTAAAGTTCAGTCAAGTCTTTAATGTATTTGGCAAAGATAGTTTTTCCGGTTTTACTGTTGTTCTCAAAATAAAGATCAAAATATCTTCCATAAAGTATATGTTAGGTTAATTTATGGTCCCTTTTTCAGGCAGCAACTCAAAGTCATCGGGTCGAGCCCGTTGTGTGTGGGTGTGACGCATATTTTCCGCAACTTGTTCTTTTCGTGTTTGTTGTTCTTTCTGTGCGTTATTTTACGGCAAATAAACGTACCTATTTTCTTTTCTTTCTTTCTAACCTTTTAGCGCAAACTTCTAGTAAAAAACAGAAAATAAAAAAGTGTTGTGGGCGATAAATTGATTGAAAAGCTGTAGGTACCTACTGCGCATAATGTGATTCACGATAAAGGTCTAGAGTTCACACTGAAGCGTGCTGCACAACGCAGGCGCGAATGCGACAGGACTATTTGTATTGCATCACGTAGGCAATATTTTAGGAAACAAGATAAAACAGATAACAATTGTCCACCTTCGATTCATAAAAAAGCTTTTCAATTCCTTTGGAGGATAATTTTGTTTCTTCAGAAGCAAATTGACTTCCAGATTTTGCTATCGTCTACAGTAAAAAACGCTGTTCAAATTGCTGTTAGCGGGTAAAACCGTTTGTAATCCAATTTTTCCGACGTACCTATATTTATTTCATCTTTCACTCAGTAAAAGCGAATGTTAAGTCAAGTGAACTTCATCCAAAAACATCGATTGTTATTCTATACGCAGTTTACACAACAGACGTCGCATATTTGGAGAACGCATTAAATCGCGCGTGGCTTCAGAATGCGATGATCTCCACACAACGCCGCGCGGATGACGTTGTGCGTCAAAATAAATAACAAATTAACAATAACTGCTAGTCCCACGGGCCTCATAAATCTCGTGAGTCACGGGGCTCGCCGGGAGGCAGGACTAGTCTGATCTAGGACGATCTAACAAAGGAACACTCCTTTCCTAATGGTAAATGTTTTTCTTTTGCGCCGTTAGTGTGGTGGAGCAACAAAGGAATTTCAATGTTTTTAGGGACATTTTGAATCACGTATGTTTCGAAACGATTGAAGTAGTAAATTAATCGGTAAAAGTTTAATTGAAAAGCTGAGGTTTTATGTTTTCAGTCGCGGACCATGAGGCTCCACGATGAAAAATCGTCTAGAACTTGATTTAGTTACCTTTGCAGAAGGGGGAATTAATCCTATAGAAAATTGCGAAGTAAAATTCGGATGCAGACGCGCAAAAACGTTGTCGATTTGAGGAAAGTCGTATGCTATTGTTCCCTTTTGGATAGAAAGAAGAAGAAGAAGATTTTCACAAAAGATTTTCCTCTTATACTGTCGTATTTACTTCTTATTATAACAGAATTAATTCAAAAATCCCTTGAAGTATACACCTGAATATTTCAGGAGCTGTCTCAATGAACGCACCTATTAGTCTCAAACAAAACATCGCAACCATAAACTGCTGTTAAATAAAATACGATTCATATTCACCTGAAGCGTTTCTCTCACTGCGGCCGGCACGTTGCCGGCAACTGCATGTCGATGTTGCTCACAAGAACTGCACTGGGCACGGGACTCACTGGCGCGGCACGGACACGGCCTCCGGCGAAAGAAGATCGGCCGAGACTGCCTCGCCCCGGTCGGCGGCCGGCCGGTCGATACGCGCACAACAGGTTAGTATGCGTGCGCCGAAATGTAAACACTCCTTCACTCGTGTGCAACTCAACACTAATGGACCTAAATCCGTATTGGTCCGTGTCAACTGCAAGGTTTGCACCCACTTTGAAATGTTCCCGCTACAGCTTCTGGGAGCTCTCCGTCGTGGGCTTTCATCTGAACAGTTTCTTGGGTTGGAAACGGAGAAACAAAATCCAACCTGATTTCTATGGACCTCATATAAGCTATGAAAACCTCGAGATACGATCTCAAAAACTCCGTCCACCAAATTTGGTTCTTCCATCCTTGGTCCTTCGCAATCTTTTACCAATTTCGCAGCACATGACGTGCAAAACTATTGTTCTTTCAGTAGGTACCCCATAACAGATAAAGGTGTCAGACCAGAGCACATTATATACATGCGTATATTTCCCAGCGGTGAGTTCACACGCTCTGTAATTACTGAAAGTAAGTGAGCCGTTATAGTGTATATGTTACGTTCACAAATGTACGTACTAAGGACATTGACTGTGGGGAAGAAGTTACAACTAATAATGTTCGGCAAAAAATCGGGATTATAATGGGAATTGGAATTCTATACAATAGTCCTTACGCCTTTGAATACAAGGTACATAATAGGTAAGTTACCCGACCTTTCTGCGAAGACGCGACGGAAGACGAACGTCGTTCTAAAATCATGTTTTTCACGTCCCACCCTAGTTAATACTTGATTTTTAAGGTATACGTATATAGAACATCAACGACGTGTGTGTTCTCATATAGGATAATAATTAAATTATAATTACGCGAATAAAAATTCAAGCCAATAAACCGATATAGGAAAGTACCAAATATCTGTGCGTCACATATTCCATCAAAACGGTAATTACTCAACCCTAGGAGGGTAACGGAAGTGTAAATAACAATAATAATCGGATATTGTCGCCCTCCCCGCAAGTAGAGAATACAATCCCGGGATCCCGAATCTCGGGATTCCGGGATCACGACCGTTTTCTGGCCCCGAAAATCCCGGGACTGTACTTGGCTAATCTCGGGATTTTCGGGATTGCCACAAACAAGTCTAGTTTGTATTCCGTAGTCCGTTGCGCCTTGAAAATAACCTTGCCTAGATTATTTTAATACATTACGACAAAAAGCAACTCGTACAATACGTAGGTATCCACTATTTACTACACAGGTACAGTCCTAATAATATGTTTGTCGTAGAACTTAGAAGGGACTTCCCCACTCGGAATACTTTAATACAATACTCTTAAGGTAATTCCCCAACGAACCAACAGGGGAATCACCCGATCATCTCATATAATAATATTGTTGCGGGTATTTCCCGTCGGTCGGGGATTCCCTGTACGAAAGTATAAATATGCAAATCAGGTTTTATTTTTTTAATTTATTGTTCTGTCAGTGACGGGTTACGTAGGCTACGTCAGTGACGACGGGTTACGTAGGCTACGTCATTAAAATTTAAAAGTCAATTAAGTATCTGAAATTAAGTATTTCAAATGGCGGGAGACTTTGTTAGACCTACTTTGACCCTATCTTTGTCATCGCCACCTGATATTGCAAAATCTTATACATGTATAAAAAACTGCTTATTCATATCTCCACATTGCTTATTAGGTTAGTACTAAAAGAAACTTAACCAACCATTCCTGGTTCCGTAGGCTTAGCATGAGAACCGTAGAGAAGTGTTTTAAAGTAGATAAAAATTACGCTTCTGTGTAGACAGCTGACAGTTTTCTACGAAGAAAGATAGACAAGCGATTTCTATTCTACAATAGAGTAGAAATAGAAAGCATCATGCTTTTTTTTTTTTTTTTTGGGTGGGAAATCATCAAATAACTTCTCCCGCTCTGGGCGGAGCGGGAGGGCGTGTCAGACTTTTACTGACTAAAACCCACCCGTGTTCCTTCCGTTGCCTGTGTGCCAGGGCCACGATATCCCTTTCGGACAAACTCGCAACCCCGGCAGGCATTGGTCCTAACGGACCCCGTCAGTTTGTGCTGACATCTCTTTGAGGCGCGCGTGGAACACAACGCGCCGTCGACCCGGGCCTGGTCCTTATCGGACGGCGAGCTACCCATCGCTCACCGTCCGCAGGCCCGCGCCTACGGTGGCCGGAAATCGGCTTGCGACTCCCGACGCCCGAGAAAGCATCATGCTAAGCCTGCTTTTAGAGTTTTAATTTTGTGTAATAAATGAAAATCACCAATCTTTCAAAGAGCATGGGAGATGGGCTTCAAGTTAGTCTTTGAGGATAATTGATGAAATTATTGTTGCTCTGCCATTATTACTAATATTCAGTTTGAAAAGCCTTATCAAATCCCCCTTAAAGTTTAAACTTTAAGTTAGTGTGTGGGTGTGTGTTGTGTTAGTTAGTTATTTATGGGTCTTGAGATACTTAGCTCAAGATACCATCTTGAGATACTTAGCTCAAGACACCATCTTGAGATACTTAGCTCAAGACACCATCTTGAGATACTTAGCTCAAGACACCATCTTGAGATACTTAGCACAAGATACCATCTTGAGGTACTTAGCTCAAGATACCGTCTTGAGATACTTAACTCAAGATACCATTTATTATTTTATGCCTAGTATCTTGAAATAATGCTTGTGAAGAATTGATGTCCCAATCACCCGTACAAAGGTAATGGGTAAAACTGTGACATTAGAAGGTCACTAGGCAACTTAGAGAGATTAGATAATAACTTATTGAAGACTTACTGGAGTTACTTATTGTCTGGAGTCTTAACTGGGACCAACAAGTCATTGCATTATAAACATCACTGATCATAAATGCTGTAGAGCTCCAGACCATAATCATGTAAAATATATGGAGTAGGTGCCGATATTAACTATTTGCTGTCAATCAATTACCCATATTTATGGGTCTCCCTTGTTTGATCGAAAGGAATTTGACAAATTTTCACTTCCCAAAAAATTTCTCTCATAATTTCATTTGCCAAAAAATCTATTCACAAAAAATTGTAACGCAAACAAATGACAATGCGCATTTGACAAATGAACGTTTAAACAATAACTTGTTTACCAACTAGTACTTTTAACATTTTTTATTTAGTCAAATATTTCAGTTGGAATCAGCAGCTCAAGACACCGTCTTGAGATACTTAGCTCAAGATACCATCTTGAGATACTTAGCGCAAGACACCGTCTTGAGATACTTAGCTCAAGACACCATCTTGAGATACTTAGCTCAAGACACCGTCTTGAGATACTTAGCTCAAGACACCGTCTTGAGATACTTAGCTCAAGACACCATCTTGAGATACTTAACTCAAGATACCATTTATTATTTTATGCCTAGTATCTTGAGATAATGCTTGTGAAGCATTGATGTCCCAATCACCCGTACAAAGGTAATGGGTAAAACTGTGATATTAGAAGGTCACTAGGCAACTTAGAGAGATTAGATAATAACTTATTGAAGACTTATTGGACTTACTTATTGTCTGGAGTCTTGACTGGGACCAACAGGCCATTGCATTATATAATACAAAAGTAATATACTGTGTACTGTAGGTAATTATATTATATATGTACAATGATATCCACGAACTCCTCCATTTTCGAACGGCTCATTTCACGTCTAATTCTATTTGCCAACCCCAATTCATTTTGTACTTGTACTTCAGGATCTGGGGATTTCATACTCTTGTTAATTTCCACTTTTCCTTTAATGTCAATTGGGGTTGGGAGGTCTTAGCTCAAGACACCATCTTGAGATACTTAGCTCAAGACACCGTCTTGAGATACTTAGCTCAAGACGGCGTCTTGAGATACTTAGCTCAAGACGCCGTCTTGAGATACTTAGCTCAAGACGCCGTCTTGAGATACTTATCACATCTCATTTATTATTTTATGCCTAGTATAATGCTTGTGAAGCATTGATGTCCCAATCACCCGTACAAAGGTAATGGGTAAAACTGTGATATTAGAAGGTCACTAGGCAACTTAGAGAGATTAGATAATAACTTATTGAAGACTTACTGGACTTACTTATTGTCTGGAGTCTTGACTGGGACCAACAGGCCATTGCATTATAAACATCACTGATCATAAATGCTGTAGAGCTCCAGACCGTAATCATGTAAAATATATGGAGTAGGTGCCGATATTAACTATTTGCTGTCAATCAATTACCCATATTTATGGGTCTTGAGTAGAGAATACAATCCCGGGATCCCGAATCTCGACCGTTTTCTGGCCTCGAAAATCCGACTGTTCTTGGCTAATCTCGGGATTTTCGGGATTGCCACAAACAAGTCTAGTTTGTATTCCGTGGTCAGGGATTCCCTGTACGAAAGTAGCAAATCAGGTTTTATTTTTTTCATTTATTGTTCTGTCAGTGACGGGTTACGTAGGCTACGTCAGTGACGACGGGTTACGTAGGCTACGTCATTAAAATTTAAAAGTCAATTATCTGAAATTAAGTATTTCAAATGGCGGGAGACTTTGTTAGACATAAAAAAGACAGTGATACGACGTCAGTGTGGAGTTATTATTTAGTTGAGAAGGACGGGAATAGTGCTAAATGTAAGCGATGCCCAGCCATCCTCAAGACTTTGGGTGGATCAACTAAGGGATTACACATTTGTTATCAAAACATAACATCAAGGTTATATCAGCTTCAACAAGTCAAGATTCTGAAAATCTGAACACAGCACCGCCGCCAGCCAGGCGAAAGTTAGACGCGGCGGAAGTTAGGGTTGAGTTTATTTTACTAAAAGTGCCGACGATAGCCTGGATGATATTTTGGCAAGAATGATTGCATCCAAATCCACTCAAAATTGTGTGGTTCTTTCCTCAAAAGACCATTTCAGACACAGATCTACATGGTCCTCACATGATCTGACCAAGATTATGTCTGGACTTTAAAAGTGACTTTGACCCCTGAGTTTGTTTCGCCATTTCTTCTCACGGGTAGTCAGATAGGAAATGTCGACTACATCTAGCTTATTTTTTACTTTTTAATATGACGTGTAAAAGTGATTCCGATATCCTATTTACAGAATAAACGATTTCATTTCATTTTATTTCATTTTTTGAAATTATATTATATATTGGATTTCCATTCAGTGTAGTGTTGCCCAAATTCAGTCTTGGTCTTGCAGTCTTGGTCTTGTTCTTGCGTTTTTCCAAGACCAAGACCAAGAACAAGACCGCGTATTTTTAGCAAGACCAAGACCAAGACTGACCGTGCAAGACTTGAGCAAGAACAAGACATAGCCTGCAAGACTCTTGCGTCTTGCAGCTAGGACTTAGCGCTATTTCACTGAGTAGTTAGGTGTAACAGTTCGGTGTATAGGTAGGTACGCTTAGGAATTCTATGAGACGCAAAAAACTGTATCAAAGAATATGAAAAACTGGACCTATGCGCATTACGACTAATACCATAAACATAGCGAATAAAAAAATATCTATTAAAATCAAACTGAGTGCATGCATAGTTATGTTTTAACCATCGGCACTTTGATAATGCGGCATCAAAGGTTTTGTACTTACTTCTCAAAGAAATTTGCCGCTTTTCGGAAGTACATGGTTATGATACACGCGCCGGCGGCTTCTTTTGAAATCTAAAACAATCGTTGCCGCCACGCCGAAATCATAACATTTGTGACACTATTTGATTGCCGCCATAGGGCGTGGGTATACTCATGCAAAATAATTTCGAATTTTTTTAAGAGTACCTACAGGTGTTCCAAAGAATAAATAAGTTTCAGAGTGCTTAGAATGAAAATGAATACATTATACTGATCACGCAAGTAGTATTATGATTAGGTTATAAATCAAAGCTTATAAATCATAAATGTTTATTAAGAAACAGTTACTTCCATGGAAAACGACATATAGGTCAGTTGATTTTTCGAATTTCTTATCAAATCTTCAGTTATTTATTAATCTGCTTGATCTTTACTATGGCTATGTTAATTCAAGCTCACAATGTTCCAATTCTAATACGTTTTTCTAAGATTTAAAGTAAACTTTAATAAATAGTAATAGACTAATAGGTAATTGCAAGACTTGCAAGACTCTTGCTGCAAGACCAAGACCAAGACCAAGACTGGGAGCGCAAGACCAAGACCAAGACCAAGACCAGGTGTATTGGCGCAAGACCAAGACCAAGACTGGCTAAGTCTCGTCTTGTTCTTGCATTTGGGCAACACTAATTCAGTGTGAATAATTTAGCAAAATACACGGATTTACCAAAGTCAGCCGTCACTGTTCGAAAACGTGTTATGAATTACAGTGAAAAAATCAGAAAGCAAGTAACTGCAGAATTAAAACATTTGAAAAGTGCAGGTGAAAGATTTAGTCTTTCTTTCGACGAGTGGACTTCAACTTCCAATAAACGATACATGGCGGTCAACGTTCATTCATATAAAAATTTTTGGAACTTAGAACTTGTTCCTATTTACGATAGTATGACAGCTGAAAATTGTCTTCGTATATTGCAAGAGCGTCTAAGTAAATTTGACATTTCCCTAGAAACTGACATCGTGGCTATTGTAACCGATGGACCGAATGTTATGATAAAGGTGGGGCGGCTTATTTGCACTGAACAACAACTGTGTCTCGCACATGGTATCAATTTGGCGGTCTGTAATGTGCTTTATGAAAAACATAATAATTTGCAAGATAGCCCTACCTCAGATAATACTATAAATGAACCAGCTGTGACTGTTGATTATATGGACGACAGCGATGATGAACACCATTTAGAAGACTTAGACTGTCCAGAATCAGGTTTAATCGTAATGTCACAAAATGATCTTGCGCCAGAACACGTACCAGAGTTAACACAATATGAAAATATTAATGAGCTGATAAAGAAAATCCGCAAAGTTGTAGTGTATTTCAAAAGATCTCCATTGAAAAATGAAACAGTACTTCAAAAATATGTGAAAATTGAACATGGAAAAGAGTTGTCACTTCTTTTGGACTGTAAAACCAGGTGGAATAGTCTTTTAACAATGCTGGAGCGATTTTATCTTTTAAAAGCATGCATTCAAAAAGCTCTTATAGATCTCAATCATCCAATTCGTTTAGAAGATGTTGATTTTGAATTGGTAAATAAAATTGTTGATGTGCTGACCCCAATTAAATTGACAGTAGAAGCAATCTGTCGGCGAGATGCTAATTTATGCACAGCTGATGCCGCTTTGAAATTTCTTATAAAACAACTGTCTAGCAAAAACTCATCATCAGTTCATCAGTTCACAGATCAAGATGTTCGGCAAGCCTATCCCTTGGGAGAAGCGAGCCAAATATCTCGGTGTGATCTTAAATCACCACATTTCGTTCGCTGAGCACATAAAGCAAGTGCGTTCGCGCGCTGCTTTCGCTCTCGGTAGGCTTCATTGCGTTCTGAACTCACGCAGCAAGTTGTCCCTTAAGGGCAAATTGCGTATTTACACAGCGTGCATCCGGCCGATTATGACGTACGCGTGTGCCGCTTTCGCACACGCCCGTCCTCATCTCATTCACAGAATGCAGGCACTTCAAAACCGATTTCTCCGTAAAATTACGGACGCTCCATGGTTCGTTCGGAACGAAACCCTACACGTAGATCTTAGAATCCCCACCATCAAGCAGTTTTTGAAACGCGCAACAAAGCGGTTCTTCGAGTCCGCAGATAGACATCGCAACCCCTTGGTTGTGCAGGCAGCTAGCTATAGGCCATCTCAAATTAGTCAGACTCGCCGACCTAGGCATACTCTCTCAGACCCGGATGACCCCATTACTCTCCTTCAGGAAAGCAATAGGGCCACAAGTACAGTGCACAAACACAAACCGTCATTCCGTCCTCGCCGCCGAGGTACCACGCGAAGTTCAAGAATAAATTGTTCCCCCTGTCCCTTGCACGTCGAACCGCCAGCCCCGAGGCTGAGTGAGCCGTAGCATTTAATAGTAATCCCCGTTAATAATCATGAATTTAAACTTTCGATCCAGCCCGTCCCCAATTTGCTGTTTTTCCCCAACGACGCCCTAAGCCGAGGTTCGTACCCCACAGGGGGTGCCCTTAGAGCGCTGTCGTTTAGTTTTTAATACTTATATTTACGCTCCTGGCTGGAGGCTTTAAGCTAATACCTTAGGGCAGCCACAGGAAAGACCGGTTAAGCAGTCACGGCCTCTCAAGGTCAACTGCGAGATGCCATACACAAAAAAAAAAAAAAAAATCAACCGTCGGGCAGTTGCCCACCAGACACAACACCCGTCTGGTCGGTGGATCCTCCCTTTTCTATGGTGGATGAGTGAACTTTACACCCTGTTCCTCATACCTCCAAAGTGCAAGTCTTCATAATGTGCACATATCGAAATGAGGGAAACTAAGCTTAATTTTATAGACGGAAAAAATATTTTAAAAAATCTAAAAAAAAAATTGTTTTACTAAAAAGGGTCCATAACTGCTAAAGTAAAGTACGTAGCCGAGTGCAACGCCTTTCTTTAACAGTTGATAGGAAACGTTGTGATTGACTTATAAACATGGTATTTTTACTTTTAGAAAGCTGATACGATAGAGAATAACTTATATAGTAATAAAGAAATAAAAAAGGGTAGGTAATCCGGACTTTTATTGAGATATTTTACAATTATTGTAAAAATTTACGAAAAAATATCGGATTTTTGTTGTAAAATCACCCTAATTTTCAATTGAAAGCGAGTTTTTTCTTTAGTTTTTATTTTATGAAGACGCCCTATTATTTCCAGTCATTACTGAGTTTGTTTGATCGTGATAGATCGTTCAGTTTAAAATTTATACCGATTTGGTTACACAGGGGTCACAGCAGCCTGCTAGGGTTGCGAGTTTGTCCGAAAGGGATATCGTGGCCCTGGCACACAGGCAACGGAAGGAACACGGGTGGGTTTTAGTCAGTAAAAGTCTGACACCCTCCCGCTTCGCCCAGAGCGGGAGAAGTTATTTGATAATTTCCCAAACAGAAAAAAAAAAAAGCGTCACAGCAGCGAACAAGAATTTAAAAAATGCTAATTTAAAAAAACATTGAATTGTTTTTTTAGATTTTTTTAAATATTTTTTCCGTCTATAAAATTAAGCTAAGTTTCCTTAATTTTGATATGTGCACATTATCAAGACACACTGTATACAATAGATCGCGCAACTAACAATTTACACTAGGTAACAAAGAGATAACCAAAAAAATATAAAAAAGGACACTACTCGTCCGCATCCCTGTCATCCGGAAACGTGCCCAGAAGACTGACAGCGTCCACGTTGAACGCCAATGCTAATTCTTTGGCCAAAGAACGAGCCAGCCCTTTGGTCGCTTGAAGTGTCGATCAGTCGGCGAGAAATTTCCTTAAAAAGACGTGCATCTATTTAGTAAAAACTAACCTTAAAATTACCAACTATGCACTATTTAACTATACACTCAAGGTTCAGTCACACCGGCACGAACAGATTGCGGTCCAGCTGCGGACACCGAACATTTGAACCCACAACCTCGTACTCGTACATGAGAGGCGCCTTAACCTCTGGGCCATCACAACAATGAAGGTAGGTATGATCTTAAATGTAAATAAAATGGGTTGAATACTTCTGCGTCAAAATTCGTCATGAAGAATATTTATAACATAGAGATGTTCAGGATGACGGATGAAGTCACATCAAGCTTTGTCACCTCCGCGTAGGCAGCGAATGTGCAGTTCTGAATCTTTATACCCAAAACAGTCACAAGACGGCTGACTCATCCTGTCTGAACTTGTCACTGTCATCTTGTCTGAAATGCTGTAAAGGCGTTTTTAAATGCCAAAGTTGCCAAAGAAAGTTTAGCGTGGGTCTTAAGAGCTCCCAATAACCATTAGATACTACGACGCTTGACTGATGCATTGGTGGCCACAGCAAAACCAAGCTATCCAACAACTAGTCAAAACTTACAACAGTTACAACACACACGTACGTGTAAGGTTACCGCGTTCTTTTCTGAGAACACCACAAACATATTTGAGTGTTTCGCAGGATTACGGAGTGATCTATGGTTTACCAACCACTTTCCAAAGATCATAGAGCACTCTAAAGCTCTAGCTTTTCAATTACCGACCCCATGTTAGTTAATAAACGGTCCGGTTCGTCTCAGGTGCCGTACCGGTATCGTTACGTCACCGTTTAAGCATTCTGACAATGCTAGCTTGATCTTTTCATTGCCTCGTATACCTTCCAGAGCACTTCACGTAGCAGGGTTAGCGACTGCTTACATGAGCTGCTTAAATTTGTCAACTCCGGGCGATACTTATTTTCTTATTATGGTACACCTTAGAGGTATATTGTAGAGAATTAATGAATGAATGAAATGCACCGACCCCAGCGTGGTTTGACCAGACTCGATAACTCGAATGAACCCAAAGAATCACACTAGCCCCTGGAGGCTCAAGTTTCGTGGGGCTACATAGACCATTGCATATTAAAGAGTAGACCGAGGGGCGCGATAATGGTAGGGAGGACGTGCCCATAGGTTATGGAAGGATTATTAAAGCCGTACCGGATAACATCCTATAGTAGGCAAAGGAATTGAGGAGGGACGGGTGATATTTATCTATGGATGAGCATCTTTTAACGACGTCGCCGCCAGGTTGGTTCAGGTCCAGCTTCACCGAATCTTGAATGGTGAATCTTTTGGCGGAGTCAAACTACTTTCTCTACTCTTTTCTTCTTCATTCCATGAGTATTGTCAGCAGCAGTGTCCAGTGAGCGGTCGGCCCGCTCCTCGTTGTTTATGTGCAGCTCAGACTCTGTTTCAGTTCTGCTACGCTGACCAAATTCGCGGTATCTCGAATCACTCAGACTTTGTAACTCGAACAAACTAATAACTCGAATTTCAAAAGTATACTCCACATGTCATCGTAGCAAAATATAATGACGTCTTACTTGGTGGACGTATTCACTGAACCCAAAAGAAATGTCTGTCGCTTTTGTTCACAACTCTTTTTTTGCAGGACTACGGACTACCTGAGCGCTTGAAGCTCGTTTATGTCAATATCTAAAAATAGAATGCGCATTCACAAAAACAAACAATTTGGGACATTAAACCGCTGTACTGCACTGCACATAATATTAATAATTATAATTGTCACACACTTATTATAGGTTAAAGTTATACCTACACTATTTGTTTAACATAGAGGTAGAAGCAAATCACTGAAAGAATGGACATAATTATGTCACCAGGTTAGCTGGCACGGGGGTCATGCTATGTCGCTCGGAGCACTGGGTCCTTCGGAAGCCCGACTTCCGAAATTAATGTAATTTTTCAATGTGTAGTGTTTTTTTCGAAGCTGTTTTTGTTTTTTTTTTTCGTAAAATGTTTTTATTTTTCACTTTTTAATTGTGTAAAAAGCCTATACATCACGAATTCGAACACCACCACCTGCTTTGTACTCGTAAATAACAGTGACAGGAAGTTATTATCCACTTAGACTAAGTGGGAAAAATATGTATTATTGAAGCTAACTCAAAAATTACTTAAGCAAAGTTGCACTCTGCAAGCTACCTCTACCAAATGAAAAACTAATTTCCAAATCGGGCCACAATTGCCGAAAATATCAATGAACATACATACAGATGAACATAGAACCTCCTCCTTTTTTAAAGTCGGTCAAAAAATTGTCTGTCATAGCCTAATCACGAAATCCGTAGTTTCGGCCGAAGTTTTAGGCGTTTCCAACTCCGTATCACTTCCGGACATAAGATTAGTTCAGAGCCCGAATTAAAAATCTACTACTTTCGGATGGGCCCGTATCTTCGTTGACGGACTTAGCGAGTAGACACCCTATCACTACAAAACACACGGAATAAACACGACAACAGCGGTTCGAACGGTTCAGCGCAGCGCACGCGCGTCTCTCGAGATTTCTTTACTAATATATATCCCCTAGAGGTTTGTTGTAGACACTTTTTTATTATTATGCCCAACTTTATTTGGTAATCACCTTACAACAACAATAAACAATATTCTATTCCATTCTATAAGTTAAGTATTGGTTAAATAATTATGACGTCACGAAAACATCAAGTAATTTACCGTGAAACCAACGTAGCAATTGTTGCCAGAGCTACTGCTACACCATACTGAGCAATATGGAGCAACAGCTGCGAAAAACAGAATAGGTTTGAGCAGTTTGAGGTAATTAGCAAAACAATTGTAGCAAATTTCTAAAAAAAAGTAACTATCTCCTATACTGCAACTGTAGCCGGGCAGTAATTGCTGAAAAAAATTGCCCGTATAAGCGCAGTTTAACTCACATATTGATAGATGATCTACTGCATAATACCGTGGTCTGTGGAACAGTTTATCTGTGTGCGTAAGCGAGAAGTGGTGAAGTAGGTAAATAAAACATTGGAATGATATCCGTTTAGTGGAGGTCCAAGTTAAGGCTCTTACAGATTCACGTGATATCGCGGGCGCGACAGGCAGCAACATAGAAATTGTGCTACTAGTGTCGCGTCGCCCGCCCCCGCGAAGTCGCACCAGTCTGTACGAGCCTTTATGGCGCTATAATGGCGGTCTTTAGATTTGAGTTTTTCCTATATTTCGCTTTGTCACTGAAGAAGTAAAGAGCCCGAAGAGTTAAAGTGGAGACTTGTCAAAATTTGACAAGTCTCCACTGGCACGTGTAATGCAATATTCATAAAATCTGGATCATAATATATTTGCGGCAGCGTAGTGTCAGCTGGTTGCCAACGTGACAGGTGCACTCACGTATCTTATCAGCTGGACCACGATTTCGTATTTTTCGTTCTTCTTTTATTTATCAGCGAATGTAGTGAAGTCAGGCTAATTAATTATTAAGAAAATTGATTCTCAACTTAAATAGTTCGTATATTTAAATCACAACCCTAATTCTTTGACAGTTGCATGAAACGGTTATATAACACGACAAATTGACGTAGGAAGTCAATTTGTTAGTAGTTCTGGGAAAATAGAACATACTCATGATGTATATTTGCAGTTTGCATTCATTATGCTTCAAATTAATCTGATGACACAATAGCTGTTTCAATCTCCGCATCAAATATAGTCATCGTATTTGACGACGTGATTTGGCGCTCACCACAACTGTTACCGCCCGTGATGGCCCGGACATGACGTCACACGAGGCGGTTTTATTGTTGTCTATTAAATTGGCTCAACTTGGAACACGGCCATGACATTTGGTTTTCATAAAACTGAATGTGTCCGTCAATGGAGATTATAATTTACAATCAATAAAATTTATAGTTTTAATAATGTAGTTTCTGATTATATTTCTGGCTAATTCAGAAGTTATTAAAACTGTACCTACCAGACTTTCTAGAACCAAAACACTCCATAGTGAAAATAATCGTGTGCCTACCACACGATTGTTCTCACTTCTCTTGATTTTTTAAAGGTAATTAACAATCTTAGAGCCCTCTATGAGACGGATCATTGGGTTTTAAAAACGTATAATAACGTTAAACATAGTTTAGTGAAATATCATCAACATCAGCTTCGCCTTTTTCCAATAATTTGGGGTCGGCTTTCAATCCAACCGGATGCAACAAAATATTGCACCAGTATCTTACATGGAGCGACTGCCTATCTGACCTCAACAACCCAGCTACTATAGGTAATACGATATCCCTTCGTAAGCCTGGTTGTCAGACTTTAGGGCTTCTGACGACCCCTAACAACTGTCAAAGATCTACAAATTCCAGTCGGAACTAACGGCTTAACGTGTTTTCCGAGGAACAAAGGTATGTAAAGATGGTCACCCATCCACGGCCCAACTGCGGCAAGCGTAGTAGCTTAACCTGATCGACCTCGGAAAGCACGTTCAGCCGTTGGTCCCGGCTGTTATTTGTAGATCTTTGACAGTCCGTTACGGGTCGTCAGAAGCCCGAAAGTCTCACACCCAGTCTTGCCAAGGGGTATCGTGTTACCCAGTAACTGGGTTGTGAATATCTAGTGGTATTTTATTATAACATTTTACACAGTACCCAGAAGCATGGTTGATCTAATGTGTTCCTATTTCTAGTGTTAAAATTATGCCTGTCCGTAATCTTACTGAAAAGATGTAGGTTTTTTCTAACATACATAATATTTTCATATATATATTGGCAAGGTACCGTCATGATGTAATTTTTTTTAAACAGTTCCCATGGAGATTCGCGTCTGCGGAGGTTGTAGATGGCTCTGATAGCCCTCTATTTCAGAATAAAGATAGAAACAATTTTTGCATCCAGTCTTCACAGCAAAATACCTTAAGACATGATGCTATGAGAGTAACTGAAATAGACCAGTCTCGCTGTATCCACATCTGTTAATTATCGGATTTTCCAAACAGCGTAGGCGGCTGAACTTAGTTCTCGTTTACGGAGACGCGGGGCGTCGCGCGTCACGTGCAGCGTGGCGTGTCGCGGCACGTCGGACGGTTTTTCTGTTTACAGAGAGGCGGCGCGTGCAGCGGCCCGCGTCGTCACGCGCGCAAACACAAGCATATGGCAATGTACGACGTTGTATATGGAGACGCGGGGCGTGAAGAGTAGCGGTGTGCGCCGCTGCGGCCGCGGCGGAACTTCTAGCGTGTAGCGTAGCGGGTATCGCCGTATGCTCGTACTGGGGCGTGCGACGCCGCAGGTGTTGTTACGTTTTACCCTGAACGGAGAATTACAGAAACGCAACTTGAATTTAGTGAACTTTTGAATTTAGTGCGGGCCGGACCGCCCAACGCGACGCGCGACGCCCCACGTCTCCGTAAACAAGGTCTTAGCCGCCCTGCAAGTGATGTTAAGTGAGCACTCCACTGCAGCTTTGAGTCAAACGTGATTCCCAGGAAAACAGTATTTCAATGAATTCTAGTATCTCTTTGTTCAATACAGCGTGACATTCACTACTTCTAACACGTGTACGTATGATCGGACCCTAAATCTCACATGTAAAACCTTAAAGCGACAACAGTTATATCTGCAGGCCACACAGACATCTCAGTGAAATGCATTCAAGATTCCAGGCGCTGAAAAATATTCACTCACTCACATAACGTCAATCGTATCGAACTTACCTAGATACATCCAAAATCACAACAAAACATGAACTTAAAAGGTCAAACCACGGTCAGTCTCTTAAGCAAAACTAACCCTTGAAATGATCCGTACAATCTCATAGATAACACACATTTGTAATATCATTCGGCTCTCCTGGAAGGGTCACAATGTCTCAAAAATTGCCTCAATTTTACCAAACTTCTTTTTCCATTACACGCTGTGTCAATCATAGCGACGACACTTATTGATGACTCTGAATCAATAGCACAATGGAATGAAATCTTTTCTTTACTCATATATATTTTTAGTGACCACTGGATTTTCGAAGATTTATGGCCTCTAAGAGTGTATCTCTGGAGATAAAAAATAGATTATAGGTGACGTCGAAAGATGATTAGGTGCCTGTACCTTCCAGCCTCTATGTAGCTATTGGTAGTGAGGAAGAATAACTAGACGCTCAAAGGCTTGAGGTAAAACTTAGCAGCTGCAAAAAAAACGGCATGTTTGGTACCTAACAGTAGCTAACCTGAACACGAGCTTCCAAAAAAAACTAGTTTTCGACCCCACAATAATATACCAAAACAAGATAATACAAACACCTGAGATTACTAATACAAAATACTGATATTGAACACAACGAACTTGGAAAAATACTGGCGACATAAGATTAGCTACTTATTTTCTCTTTCCGTGTATTTGGAACAAGCTTACACCGAATAAACCAGTATTGGTCCATCACACAAATAGATTTATCAATACATCTCATAAAACAGGCTGGTATTAAGGCATAGATCCACTTTTACTTAAGATCCTTACCCCCACGTAAGCCGGTCTCCTGAGCTTCGCACAGAGCCGACCTAATATTTGTATCCTATTACTTCGTCGCCTAAGCGAATTTCTATATAAATGTTGTTACGGGACGTGATTACATGTGCTCGGGAGAATATGGAGTATGAATATGATTTTGCTTGGTTGCCATTCTGGCCACTTAATCTCTTGCTGTGGTGTCGGACAAGGGACAGGCTGTAGAAAGCGCTGGATGAGCAATTATCACAAAAGAGATTAAAGACTAGCGCAGACTGGGGCGGGCCGCACCGCAACGCAACGCATCGCTAGACTATCATCGCTTCAAAACTTTCGTACATTTTCTAAGAACCAACAAATCAAGGACATTAAATTATTTACTTAACAATAGACGGGATAGCGAACAAAATCGTAATCCGATACATTCGTCCTAGTGGACAAAAGTCACTCAGTCTAGTGTGGTACGCCTGCATGTCAAGTCGCATTCGAAAAAGAAAAATATTTTCTAAGAAATTATTGTTGAAAGTTGCGCATTACGATATTGCAAATTTCGTTATGGTAAGACGACTGGACCTCACTTCGGTTTATTTAGATAGCGTCACTGAGAAATGGCATCACAGTTTTTCTATGACATTTCTTCGCATAGCCTCTCTATAGTAAGTACCTTAAATCACTTTGCAACAAATCAACCACTACAGGCAGCACTTCAGTTTTTGTATGAAAATGTGGTGCGCTGCGACCCCTTAAGGTTATAATGTGCGCTTGGCTTAACAAGTCTCTGTGATAACTCTCTGTGTGATAATGACTCTGTCTGATTAATGATTGTAAACGCAGTTTAATCTCCAAGCGCTTTCTTTTATTGTTACCCTCCCAGCTAGGCTGTTTCTCGATCAATTTTTAAAGTAGGGCACTTTTTCTACCCAGTGTAGGTATTTCGTCTTGCACCCGCGAGGCGAGGGCGCAGGATATTAAAATAGCTTCAAAGACGTGACCAGAGCCGCAGCGCCCCCACTATATTGCAAGTTATTGAGGGTAGGATACAGTTTTATTGGAACACTGCTTTTGACACAGTTTATTATTTACTTTGGCATGTAAGTCGCATGCCTTGGTGCTCATGGTATTACTACCCATGAGGGTTGATAATTCCTTTTTCAATTAAAATTACCTTTATCTACTTAAGTACAGCCAGCCAATAAACTTTACATACAAAATAGTTTCCCAACATAACACAACATTTAAAAATCAAAAAATCATTTAGTTTAATTAGGCCGAGAATCAGCAATTATTATTTGTGAACGTTAAAAAGCAGTGGACATAAGAGCAGTGGTGGCCCAGTGGTAACGTCCCCGACTTACGAGTTGTAGGTCGTGGGTTCGAACCCAGGCAGGCGCTTTACTTTGTCAATCAATCAATCAATAATTTCATCACCACTACTCTCAAAACGGTGAACGAAAACATCGTGACGAAACGGCATGTCCTAGAACCAAAAATTCAAAGACATATGACATCTACCAACCCGCACTGGGCCCGTGTGGCAGATTTACAGCCCACTCCCTCTCGAAGAGCTTAGAAGAACTTGATTATATACAAGTATCTAATCTTTGAGATTCTATAAAAGTCTGCGAAGTAAATAACATAACAAAAAAAAGAAAAAAAAGAAAAATTTACTTAATTCTATGTCCAGATTAGTAAAAAACGATAATTCATCAATCTTTCGTATCTCGACCGATCATAATTATTACCAGTCTACAACAGAACTGAATCAATATAGGTACCTACCTACCATGTACGAACGAACGATATAAATGTGTAAAATAATCAAAAACTCATTAGATCGCTTTTTATCGCCCTTTATTTTTAAATTGATTTTCTTTTAACAATCATTCATTCTATGTACATTTTTCTACTTAATTTTATTAAACTTAGGTATTATAAATAATGTAGGCATGTATGGAATTACAATCTCAGATAAGTATGGGGTGAATCAAAATTAGCCTAGTATTGTAAATACTCGTAGATTGATGAATCTAATTGAATTATAACCTAGATATTCGTTTGTAAGAAATTTATTGAAAAGTAATACAAACTAGGAGCAGTAGGTACACATCCATAAGATGTTTAATAAAGAGAGATTCCAATTCAAAACTCGCCTATTGCACTATTGACGTTTCGTTTTTCAATCATATTAGGCATTTGATCATACGAGTACTTATTTCAAATATGGATCGTGCTGATGTAATCTTAGATTATTTAAATGATTTCAATACTAAAATCACAAAATAATGTTCAGACTTTCTATAAAACAGGAACTTGTACTCGTGTGAGTACAAAAGCATTTTTTTTGTATCTTTGATAAAAGCTCACGTGACTGCAAAGCGTCCTTCTAACCCACATGACGTCACTCGGCAGTAAACAACAACATTTCTGTTCTAATTCATTACAGATTTGACAGCTTGTTTATTACGTAAAGAGTGACCCATGGACTGTTTCACGGTGTACTTTAGTAATTTCAATTTATTTGTTGATTTTGAATATGTACCTTATACAAAAAATTAAGAAGATTAAAACAAAATATTATAACATGATGACCATGTGAGATGGTTTTCCAAACAGTCAACCTTAGTAATACAGTTAACATTTACGAGTAACATACAACTGTGCTTTTTAGAATTTAGTGCAGTAATGATTGGACCCTGATTACTAACAGATTGCTTAACAATTGATTTAACTAAAGTTCTAATCACTACGTCATCAGACCTCTTTCTTCGTAAATAATGCGGTGAACTTCCCAGCTTGGTACGTTGGCATGAATGGCAGATATTGGGTCCATGTCCACCTAAAAAAAAATAATTATAACAATATCATAGAGAGAAAGAAAATAAGTTTATTTGCGGTACACATGACGCAAAGAAAGAATACAAATAGGTACAAAAAAGAACTAGTTGGGGGAAAATATGTGTCACATCCACGCAAAACGGGCATCGCTCAGCATAATGCTGCGACCCTATGCGAGACAGAGCCCCAGCGCTGGTTCACAGCGACAGCCTCCCCCAAAGGGGGGGTTTGCCATAATCGCCACGCTTGGCAGGCGGGTTGGCGATCGCAGTATCCCTTAGTCGCCTTTTACGACACCCACGGGAAGAAATGGGGTGGTGCTATTCATTACGTCCGGCACCACACGGACACAGACAGGCACAGATTATAAATTACCTCTGGCTAACGGTTAATCGAGCTCATACTGGACCCGAGGTGGCGGCGCGCCACTTTCAGACGTCGCGGGGGGGGGGGGGGGGGGGGGCACTAGCCGGGGATCGCGGATGTCGCAACGGATCCCATCATCCCCAGTGCAAGTGTTAGGAAGGGAACACCGGGATGATTTTTAGTCAGTAAGATAGTAAGATTCTGACAGACCCCACCGGCCGCCTCAGGGCGGAGGACATCCATGAAGATTTTCCACCCCGGTAAAAAAAAATATTGTATTCCGGGGATCGGAAAGAATTTTCCAAAGCGGGAAAAAAAATGGTTAGCTTGTATTCCGCCTGTTTTTCCCGTAGGGTGAGGCCTTTTGGGGAATACAGGCGTGATGTTGTTATGCGAAAAAATAAAGATAAAAAGAAGAGGATAAAAGTTTGTATAAATAGAGGGTTATATACGTAAGTCTCACCTCCGTATATATCCCATTCCGACCGGGAAGTCGTAGGTGTCGCCCTCTTCCGACGCGCCGGCCGCGTCTAGACACATCTCCTTAGCCCAGGCTGCTAGTCCACGCTCCTCGTCCGTACCTGATATGTGATGAATAGAATTAAATGCAATGTCCATGTTCAATAGTAATGCGATATGCGAATGCAAAATTCAAAATTTCACGACAAAAACGTAAGAAATTAATTTTCGTCACCTTAAGTAGGTAATGCTAGAGTTTGACAAGATATGTGCCATATACCGACCGGGTACTGTGGATGCTACTTATTGCTCTTTCATTTTGCAGTACTATTGAAATATGGACATTGCATTTAATTATATCCAGGAAGCGCAAGCTTCCCACAAGTTAGTAATGGTCGCAAGAATACAATGGATGCGAGAAGCATAGGACCGGTCGTGGCAATGCTTGAGGAATCCTATGTCCTGTTCATGACGAAAGCTGCTGCACAGAACACTCGGTTTTATCATGCACCAAAGTTACAAGTTTCAGGATTGTACAGCATCATGCTCAACGCGTATGTTCGCAGCTGGTTAGAGTATAATACTCTCATTTGGGACCCATACGAGGCCAAGTACACAGTTATAATTGAAACAATACATGAAAAATTCTGCCGATACATATACAAGAAGAAGTTCAACATTTATATCTGTAATTTTTATGGTGTACATAATAAAGAGTATTCTATGGTCAGTACTCTGCATTATCTGACCCCTCTTACAAACAAAGAAGAAGAGGGGAGGGGTCAGGTTATGCAGGTCACCGACTGTACCTACCTACGGGTCCTATCCGTTTCTTTATCTCTCCCTTTTTGTAACGGGTATTCTCGGACTCCGCACACTAGAGATGAGAAGGAGCTCGCAGGCAAATATAAACTTTTGCCATTTACTCACCAACAATCCATTAACACTGATAGATAAAAAAAACTAAACGCCCTGGGAGCCATGCGGGTGCGGAGCGTGGCTGCTGCCCGCGCCCGCGCCACAACAGGTGTAACTAGCGAAGTACTCTCACGCTCCTCAACTCGATCGTACTAACTCAAGATGTGCACCTGTTCACTGACAAACTGAACAAAATTACCTCTGACTGCGGCAAATTTCCACCACATGTTAACTCATGACACTAGGCTAAGCTGTATTCATTATAAGTTAATTAGTATCGAAAAATAATAACATGTTAACAACAAATTGTAACTGTACGTGTTTTGGGTGGACCTGTTAATAAGTTTCTGTTTTGTGTTCGTGATTATAGATCTGTTTTGTTTTTTTTTTGTATTATTCGAGTTATTTTATCTCGTTGTATGCTCGTGTTTCTGTGTCAAATAAACATATTTTTCGTTTCTTTTTCTCACCTGGTATCAAGTTATCCAGCAGACAGCCGATGAGGCCGCCCACCAGTATAGACGTGGACAACAGAACCTGCAGCGCGGCGTCCAGCGCCGCCGCGCCCGTGACGACGGCGCCGCTGTGCGCGCCCATCCAGCGCGTCAGCACCAGCGGGAAGAACATGCTGAACCCGATGATGTACAGGTTCCGAGAACTGTTCAAGTTCACGTATTGGAGAGCTGATAGACCTACGTAACGAGACCATCCATACTTATACAAAAAATGCAAAAGTAACTCTGTTACGTAAACTACTGAACCGATCAGTAACAGATAGGTAGCCAGGGATTTGCGGAAGGATATTATCCTGCATCGCAGAAGAAGTCGCGGGCAACAGCTAGCATTATAAATGCGAAAGTGACTCTGTTCTACCGCATTTCGATGTTTGGCATCCAGGTAGACCATGATCTGGGTTAGGGTACCTATACGGTACTTTTAATTCTGATAGGACTTTTCCTTGGGATAATTTTCGACCTCCACGCAGGCGATGCTGCAGGCTAAGAATACTCACTCAGCGCGCTATGAAAAAGTTATACTCTGAGCTAACGAATCTGGAATGAGGTGATCCGACAGAACACTATAGTAGTCGATACAGACCACAAAACAAGCAAGTTACTTTAATTTACAATAGACTTTGTTCTTTACAATAAACTGCGTTCTTGAGGCGAAACCACGACGGCAAACGAAAGGTAGGTTGGTCATCTGGTGATAAACGATCAATAGAACGAGTAACCGTAGATCGAGTAAAATGGCATACGATGGGTAAAGTTAAACTCACCGAAAGCCGATATCATTCCGAACATGACGCAGAACAGACCTCCTACGATGGGCTGCGGGATGATGATGAACACGGCGCCCAGCTTGCCCACCACGCCCTGCACCACCATCAGACCTGCTGCCCATTGCACCACGCGACGGGAGCCCACCTGCACGGGATAGCATTCAGTATCTTTTTTCAACGCATATGCGTCTTTAAGCTACCTATCATCCCTATCAAAATACAATTCGCTAAAATAAATAATTAACTACAATCTAGCCTATAAGACGTGATAATTATTTTATACTTAGAATAGTGTTGATTGCACTTTACACAAGTCCGTTCGACAGTTCCACTTTCTTAGAGTCTGACATAATAATATAAACACTTCGTTCATATGTTTTATATGTGTCATTGTCACTATTATGTCTACACTGTTTACACGACACTAACTCAAAAGATTTTGTTCGTTTTAGTCTTCGCACTATATTTGGTTATGGCACTTGTTGGCCATTTATGAAGATTGGATGGTAAACACATTTCCTGTTGGTGAAATCAATGTGAAGTGACTTCGATTCATTCAATTTGATTCTCCATTTTTGTGCCGATATCTTGGAATCATAGTATCATCATAGTATCGTCTTAGGGTCGTTCGCAAAGGTTGCAATTGTAGTATTACCCAACTCTGTTATATCATACGTATACAACCAGCACACTTCCTTGAGGCACGCCAGCTTTAATAATTTTTTAACTTGGAAAAGGCATCCTCGTGCCGTACTTGAAACATTCTATCTGTAATGTATGATTGCAAGATATCGGCAAAATCAACGGGCAACGCCCAATGATTAGCCGCCCGTTAGTCTTAGCTTGTATATCAAACCCTTACGCCAAACTCTAATCAAAAGCTTGTGCCATATCTAAAAATACTGTGGAGCAGACTTTTGTATCTTCGAGCGTTCTCTCAATGATGTTAGTAATTCTATGTACTTGGTCTATTGTTGAGTGTTTCTCTCTGAAACCAAACTGACGGTCAGGGATCAAGTTTCTCCCGTTTATGATAGGTTTTAAGCGTTTTAAAATCAATTTTTCAAACATCTTTGATAGTATAGGCAACAGGGAAATGGGCTTGTATGATGATGCTTCGTGGGGTGGTTTACCGGGCTTTGCAATCATAATCACTTCAGAAACTTTCCATGACTCAAGAACATGCTTCAACACGAATGCTGCATTGATGAAGTACTTAAGGCGAGGTTGCAGTACTTTTTAACTTTTTTAAACCTCTGTAAATCTAGCAAAATAAAAATTTTGCGCAAAAAGAAAGTATTTTAAGAAAATTGAACATATTAATTTCATTGCAAAAATGCATTCAAAATGTGCGCATTAGGTGACTGAAAACTCTGGCTGAAAATATTTTTGATAGATAGCTTAATTTATTTTTAAACAATTTTTATTTGGTTTGGCGCCATAACGTTGTTGTATTTTCGTTCCAGCGCATTATTGCGCTCTCTTTTTTCGCATGTGGAAGTAATTGACTCTGTCACTTTCTTATGACCGCCCAGTTCACTATGATTTATTTTTTACGTATCACCTTAAATGAAAACGCTCATCCTAATCCTAACTAATATTATAAATGCGAATGCGATCTCGGTAAGGTAAGGTAAAAGATAGAATGATTTCCGAAGTTTGATGAAACTTACGGCAGTCGTTCATATTTATACTTTTTACCCGACTGCGGCGAAGCCAAAAAAGGAGGGTTATGTGTTTGACCTGTATGTATGTTTGTATGTCTGTTCCTATGTTCCCTCGTAACTACTAAACGGCTGAACCGATTTTGATGAATAATATGTCGTTAGATTCGTCTTTATTGCGCGAGTGCCATAGGGTATATTAAAATGATTAAAACTCAAAATGGCGGGTTTTTGGCGCCAAAAGGAGTGTCTTCGAAAAAAAAATATCTCCCAAGCCTATCGAGTGGGGTTCAAAACGAAGGGTTTTGAAAGGAGACTACAAAAATATATACTTATTATATGTTTAAAAGTAATTTAAATGAGAAATTATAAAAAAATATCCCGAACTTTTGGAGTGAGTGAGTAAGAGGTCGTTATCACCCGATTATAAGTGAGTATATAACCTAATTTACCGTTTTATAATCCTAACTAAACAGTATATCTCATGCAGTCGGAAGCAATAGGTCGTTATTGTTAGGAAGATGCCCCCGACTGCATGAGATTGTTTATAGTACTTATTAATTTATATAAATCTTGTTTCCATCTTTTTTTAAGTTCACTTTTTACGCAGTCGGGTTTTTGATTTTTTAAATTTACTTTTTTTACAATGAGAAGAATGATGAATTACATTGAAATGACTTGCTAATAGTTTTAAGTCATTTAAATTTGACCATGATTAGTTAGCTGCTCTGTACGTGCTGTCCTGTGCGTTCCCATCGTAAATATAGGCCTATTGATATGTTCTTTGTCAACGCAAAATGCCATATTTTTCTACAAAATTCTGCTGGTAAACTTTAATCTGCCATAATATCGGAGATCGCTCATACACATACTAACGAGCAAAATCCAATTTGATAGACATCTCCGATGCATTGCAGTAGGCCGCATTAATTAACTAGTGCACTGCTTCCTCTATTGACATTAGGGAAGCTTTTAGACGGAAAAAATCTCAACAAACAGACGGCGTAGGCGTTTGGCCCCTTATACACCTTTGGATGTGGACCCTAAAAAACCTTCGTAATAAATCCTATCCTAACTAATATGATAAATGCGAAAGTGAGTTTGTTTGTTTGGTACGCTTTCACGCTAAAACGGCTGAGCGGATTTGGATGAAATTTGGCACATGGGTAGACCATGACCTGGATTAGGACATATAATACTTTTTATCCCGATATTCCCACGGGATCAAGACTTATGCGGGTGAAACCGCGGGGCGCAACTAGTATTGTATAATTAAAAACAAGTAAAACGTACTCATTTGATAACAAACCTCCCAATATTTGTGCAAACCACATAAAGTAATTAAAACTGCGCCACAGTTCGGCCCGAACGTGCAATGCTATCAGCCACGTACCGCAATGTTTAAGCCTCACCTCGCCTCCCCCACCCTGCGCTACCGACACCTGTCCTTTGCACTGCCCTTCGTTTAATTAACGCAAAATAATAAAATGTTATGCGCTATGTTATGCTTATGACTTAAAATTTTGAATGTCTAAGGAAATATATACTTTCAAACTGTTGGAGAAAAGTTAGTTCCAAAATGGAAGGGACCAGGTAAGATTGATGCTTTCTGTCAATGATATTATAAGTAAAAATACGTAGACAAGTTACCTACTCAACATTCGATCTTCAAAAACGGCACAATGTCCCGCTATTAGCGAAATAGAGACAAGACGAAGAAAATGTGGCTACACGGTACACGCTCCGCAATTCGCACATCGAAATTTGGCTGATCCAAATTTCGATGTGCGACTTGCGGATCGTGTATTACCAATCTGCCTCTTTATACTTATAATATCATTGCTGTCTGTAACTGAATGTCATGCGTGTTTCAATACCTTTTGATTTAGACATAGACATTATCGATGGTTCCAAAAAAAAAACTCCAAAGAAATCTGTTCTCCAATTTTTTGACTCACGAATCCTTTGACAGCTTCTATCGCCTTTAAGTTCAATATTCCCTTGAAGTTTCATGTCAAAACCATGCAGCTTTAAAGTGAATACGCCTGCAAATGAAGGCAGGCCGCACTGCAACGCGACGCATTGCAAAAAATTGTTGCGCTGCAGCCCGTTGCGGCTGTAATGTGCGCTTGGCCTAAGGCTCCAGTTACCTTGGTAACTCCAATAGCGCCCACATTCTCCCCGAAGGTGTTGGTGCCGTTGCCAGAGCCCCACAGCCCCGCCAGCACGGTGCCCAGCCCCTCCGTGCCCAGGCCGCGGTTGATGGCGTGCAGGGGGGGCGGGGGGGCCGCTGTGTGATACGACCTTAGGTTAACTTTATCAAAACAGTTGCAAATTGCGAGGAGTGGAAAGGAAAAAAGAGACCTTTTTGGATCTGTAGAGACAGATCATCTCTAAGGCCTGCCACTGCACACACTGTAATAGACACTCTGGTAGTTTATTATTCAGACATAAACGGAACCTAATATTATAATTATCATAACATGGTGGTTTATATCTATCACAGCTTTAGTTTCTTAGGGCGCAATTTCAAAAAGGCGAAAAACTCACCGCACATCCTGGCCGTGGTAGGGTAGTAGCTGATGGATTCCACAGTACAGGCGAGAACCCCCGCTAACATGCCCAGCACTCCTGCCACACTCACCGTCGGCGCGCCCCATTGACCTAAAACAAAGTGATACAAACCAATACAAACGTAGTTTGAAAAATAAGAAAATCTAAATGTGTGGACACGTGACGGCATCTACAACGCCACTTACGAACTACGCGTCATCTGATACCACACAGATCCTACATAGCGCAAGCTAAGTTACCCGCACGAGTATACCTCTATAGACACAATGTATATAGATAGACTAATCGCGCGTAAGAGGATTTTGCGAAAGGATTTCGGTCTAAGCCTACACCCCTCGGTAATATGCAGTGCACATGAGTTCAAACAAGATTTTTTACTATGTCCGATGAGCCTCCCATCCATCCATAACAGATCAAATCCTCAAATTTTCCGAAGTGGATGCTGTACTATTACCAAGTAACATGTCTGCAAGGATACAGCCTGCCAGAGGCTTTATTCGCTAGACGAAGTATACCGGCTGAAATCATAATGTATCTTTAACGAGACTTACCAGGATAGGGCACCCTGAACCAGGGCGCGTCTTCAATAATGTTGAGCTTGACATCAGTCCTGGCCGGGTGTCCGAGCGGTAACACGTCAGTGACGGTGAGCGCGGCACACAGCGCCCACATGATCACTATCGTTAGCAATACCTACCAACAAATAGGTTAATTAAGTCATCGTCATATTCCTCCCCTCGTCATGTTACTTCGGGTTGGCACAACACGTTTTCTCTTTATATTCTCCCCTGTCAACCGTTATTCTATCATTTACTCCCATCATTTTCTTTCTGATCAATCCTCACCTAATCCATAAATCTTTCCAGGTTAAAGTATGGAAGGAAATAATACCTTGTTTTCAATCATTTGTACAGAAATATAATTTATCTGTAAATTGGTTCTTCTAAGATATCTTATGATTTTCGCTATTGTTTCAATAAATATCTAGAGTATGTATGAACTCCTTTGAACTAATAATAAATCATCAAGTGATAATATGCTAACATGATGATTTTTTGGAAGGAGATTCAGGGTGAAAACCTATACATTAACAAACGTAGACTAAAAGCCCAATTTTAGATTTCCTCACTCCTTACAATCCCACTTCAAAATATCAATCTTACTATGACATACAAGTACAACCTTTTCACAGTATTTTACCTCTGTTTTTGAATCACTGTCAAAATAACAGTGATCTTTATTCTCGTTACAATAAAGTTGCTGTTGGGTTGCTGCCAGTAACAAGTCTGTCAAAATTACAGTGATCTTTGTTTACGTTACAATAAGGTTCCTATTACGTTGCTGCTGTCAGAGAGTAAAAGCACTGAAGCCGTCTTACCGGGAACAGTTTGAAGAGTGGGAACCATACAACGGTGATGCCCTGGCCCCTCTTCCACGTCAGGATCGGTATGGTCACGTTGGTCATGCACTGTGAGAATATTGTCAGCAACGTGAAGGTCCTGCAACAAACATTAACTAATTGTAGACTAGAACTCTATCGGAGGAGGCAGGGAGGAGGAGGAGGAGGAGGAGGCTAAGTAATAACAGCCGCACGGGTCGATCCATCAGGTTAAGCGACGCTTGGCAGGGTTGGTCCGTGGATGACTGACCATTTTTACATTCCAAGACTCCTCTGGGCAGTTAATACGACGACGTTAAGGCACGTTAAGCCGTTGGTCCCGGCTGTCATTCGTGGATCTTTGACAGTCGTTAGGGATCGTTAGAAGCCCAAAAATCTAACCTGGTTGCCAGACTTTTGGGCTTCTTACCAAGGGGTATCGTATTACCCAGTAACTGGGTTGTGGAGGTCAGATAGGCAGTCGCTCCATGTAAAATACTGGTATTCAGCTGCATCCGGTTAGACTGCAAACTGACCCCAACACGGGAGAATGGAAAAGGCTAGGCAGCTTGATTTTTGAGACTAGAACTCTTTGAAGTAATAAATGCTTTAGGCCTGCACCACGAATCACTAAATATGTTTTAGAGATAAACGAAACGTCGTTTTGTTTATGTAAATCGTTAGAAAACGACAGAGACAGAATGATGTTATAAATACGTCAGCCTTAGAGTAGTATTGTTGTACAGATAGTGCCATCCACGAAGACGCGTCCCACTATTTTTTTGTCGAGGGGGCCTTGTGGTGTGGGGAGTTTGTTCCGTGTTATTTATTCATCATAGTGTGCGCCACGTGTGTGTGTGTACTCATAGCCAATTCGTACGTATCGACAGCACTACAACACTAGCGAAAGGATGCACACTTGCACTGTAAGCTATTAGGAAAAAGAGTGGGGCGCGTCTTCGTGGATGGATCAGATCTGTACATTTGTGTGCGCTGTGTGTATTGGTAGTTTAAAATATTTTCAGTTAAAATGTCCTTTTAGGAACCCAGCGGCAAGCTGATAACCTACTGCTAGACGTTTGGGATTGATCATATCTAGTATTGAACCATAGGAAGGTAGGTAATCCAATTCTTAGGAACAACCATTTAAATATAGAAACATCGATAGCTCAAGAAGAAATTCTAAAAAACCCAAGCTTTATTGCTTTTTTACCAAAACGTGACTAAGTACGAAGGCCTAGAAGTGATATTTATTAAAAAACGATATTAAATGAAAAATGTAAGTTAGAAATAAGAATAGGAGCATCTTCTATTTTATTCAAAGCACTCTTCTTGTCAACTTAGTTTGAACTAGTTTGAAAATAGGTTTCGTTTACACGCTCCACTGTGGCTCGCTCAAGTGAAGAGATTACACAAGTCTAGAGCCTTCTGTAACCAGCCACCTGATTCAATACTATTGTTAGATACATTCATATTATATTTCACGAAATGTACCATTGTAGGCGTAAACCCATTAACGTGACAAGACCTACACATAAAACGATGTTTTTCAATAAAGTGCGTCGTAAATAATACCAAAAATGTGACGTCTTAACGTTTACGTTTCTTGTGAATAACTGCTGAATAAAACTGTTCCTAATAACAAAGTTGTTTCGCCTGTAAACCACGTGTAACGAGGTATTAAGGGAGCTATTATACGTTGGTATTTATTTCTTCCGCTTCCAAACGCTTAAAATAAATAAGTGCTAAAGTAGTTACACACTCTTTCGCTGCGGGCTAGGGCTGTGAGCGGTTATTGAATTACTGCTCTCACGTAATTCAATCAATTGTCTGGAGAAAGATAGGAAATGTAAGTATAGGCTGTAATTTCTCATAAAAACATTATTACATCACCGTATTTTGAGACACTACGAGACTATTGATCAGTTCTTAGTTAAAGATAGATCTTGTCATTTTGAATAACTGTTGCCTTTTATGTCAGTATTTAACTTATTTTATCTGTGAATCCATATTTAAACACAGAATCATTTACAAGCACTTAACAATATGTGGCGCTAAGACCCACTGTTCTCCGCTATTATCAGGTAATATAATAATAAGACCTAGACCTATTTGCGTTGTGGTATTTGCAGTAGCGAATGTCTCTTAGTTCAGTGTGCCTCTTGGCAAAGGTAATTATCAGGTAATCCTTATTTACAAATAACAACTAATTATTTACACGAGGTAATCAATTAAATTACTATAATAAATACAAAAACAAAAGAAAACTTTTCTCAATTGGTTATCCAAACTCTTCTTAAATAGTGATCCCACGTCATCCCTCCGTTCATAGACACACACACAGAATATTCTAAAATATTCCCGCAGCCGGGCACGCCTGCGGAACCGTCAAGCAAATATTTCCAATCACAAGATTGCACCGTTCACGCAATCTCATTCCATTGTTCAGATGAAATAAATTAAATTTTAAATCCGTTAGAGCGACCTCTGTGCGGTATATCGATGTCAAAGAATATTCTTTTAGCTTTCTTCTCTTTGAACATAAGGGAAAATGTGTTAGGGAAAGAACAAGACATACTGCGTCAATCCCAAATAAATTAAGACAGGTAAGATGAAGATGAAAAGGTGAAATATGTATAAAGGCCGAATTAAATCATATAGTTAACACGAAACAAACAAAACTCTGAAGGAATTCATACCTTGAAAAACAGGTTCCCAAATCTGTGTTGAATATTCTACGGAAAAGTACGTGCTGTAGATTTGACCTTTTTGCCTATTATGCATCCCAGATATTCAATAAAATCTACCGGAAACAGTTAGTTAATATTCAACAAGCTCACGTGTTGCAGCGAATCAAAAATCGAATACATTGCCGCCATGTTAGCAGCCCCTTTGTGGAGGGAAGCATTGTTTGCGCGGACAAAGCAGCGCGCTTGCATAATCTGCATCGCCGCACTGAACGCCCACTTCAATCACTAGCTCACTGGTATATGAGTTATAAGCTTTGACGTAGTGGGTAGTTGGGAATTGTCACAGATTTAAAGCTTATGTGAGATGAGTGGATGAATTAAAGCTTCTTGTGAAATTATTGTTTTTGAGGTGTATGAATAGAGCTTTCGTGAGTGGTGATTCAAAGTTCCTACTGACGGGAAATTCTTGACTGGCCGTAACCTGGCTGACGGGCTAAACGGGGAAATCGGGCAGAAACGATGAAATAAATTGATATAGGTCAGTGTTATACAAAATAATATACCTACCTACTTACTGTGTAATGAATGATTTTCGTTCCGTTAACTGAATGGCGTGATGAACGACCTGTCATCGTGAACGCTCTTAGAGCATCAAACATTTTCTGGAAAAAATTCAGATGAGTGAATACCGCGATATATTTTTCCCAGTCAATATAAGGTATTAGCGGCCGTGGTTTTAATTTAATCAATTATTTTTGACAACTAATTATAGACTTTCTTGTCGAAGAATAAAGTTTAACACCAGAATTAACAATAATCCAAAAGTTACAAATCACCAGAAATTTAATTAGTTATCTGATACCTGCTTCAGTATAACCGTACAATAGCGTAAACATAATTCCTGACCTACCCTCATACGCGGAAGGTTTAAAATCCAAGCAGGCAACAACGGGGTTACCGCCAAAGTGCGTTTAATTACAAAATAGCGGCTATTACACGGCGAACATCAAAGGAACGGTAATCCGAAACGAACTCGTTCGAATTACACGGAGCTGGAGGGCATTATACAGTGTTATGTGAAGATAATGGAAGTTGACTGAAGTTTCAGGAGCCATTGTGAGGTACATGACACTGACAGCGCCTTTAATTTGGTATTCGTCTACCAATCTAGCATAAATACTTTCATAATCATAATCATTTATTTGTCAGAATATGGTACATTTTATGGTCTTAAGATTAGTCAATGGTATCATCACATTCTGCCAAGTGTGGCGTGCAAATATTAGGGCATACAATTATTAGGTTAGTATTAAAATTACAATTACTTTGATTATTGTCTAGGTAGAGTGTCGCGCTGTAAAATAACTAAAACAAACTGGCCAACTTTGTTATGCTGGTGTGCGTGACACCTTTTTTTTATTTTTTTTTGGGTGGGAAATTATCAAATAACTTCTCTGGGCGGAGCGGGAGGGCGTGTCAGACTTTTACTGACTAAAACCCACCCGTGTTCCTTCCGTTGCCTGTGTGCCAGGGCCACGATATCCCTTTCGGACAAACTCGCAACCCCGGCAGGCATTGGTCCTAACGGACCCCGTCAGTTTGTGCTGACATCTCTTTGAGGCGCGCGTGGAACACAACGCGCCGTCGACCCGGGCCTGGTCCTTATCGGACGGCGAGCTACCTATCGCTCACCGTCCGCAGGCCCGCGCCTACGGTGGCCGGAAATCGGCTTGCGACTCCCGACGCCCGGGGCGTCTCCTGCGGCGACTAAGGGCGCGAGGGCGCGAACCTTGTCTCACCCTCACGCGTTCCGCCTCCTCCTTCGCTAGCATCACTGTTTCGCAGAAGGAGGTGACGGCCTCCCATGCACTCTCGCTCCGAACCATGGCCTGAACCAGGGCCGGACGCGAGAGATCGCCGCCGCCGATCGCCTCCGTGAGGACACGGCGGTGATCCGCCCAAGCTGGGCAGACCTCCACCGTATGCTCCACCGTGTCCTCCGGGCGATCCACACAGTGGTGACACCCGGGCGTTTCCTCCCGCTTAATCCTAAACAGGAACCTCCCGAAACGTACGCCTTCAACATCCTCTAGGTACGGTTAAAAATTCCAATAAAATCTCCAGAGCGTTAAATCAAGATAACATTTTATCTTAAGATCAATATCAATTTCCCGTATTAAGTACCCAAACTTGTGGAGAGTACTCGTATAAACTTGTCAAACCAAATTGAGAATTCTCTTCCCGCGTCGAACACAAGGCTGCTTCCCAGTTCGCAATGCTGAATAAAAACTTTTGGGAACAGTTAGCATAAATTTTGACGGCACGGTTGGCGCAGTGGTTAAGCGATTGACTGCTGCGCTGCGTGTCGCGGGTTCGATTCCCGCACGGAACAAATATTTGTATGACCTACAAGTAGTTGTTCCGGGTCTGGCTGTTTGTGTATGTGAGTGAGAGAGAGAAACATTTTAAGTTTATAAACGCACCCACGATACAGGAGAAATTCCTAGTGTGGGGCAACGTTTATAAAAAAAAGAAAAGCTGTTTGTTCTCTTGGGTTTGATAAGAGATTTATGAAAGAAGCTAAGTATTGTGTTTTGTTTGTTATTAACCCTATGGAACCCAGATCTACGCGAGACACAATGACTTTTTAATTGTATCTGTAATTACGGCATACGAAAGATTTATAGGTAAAACATCAATGAATATTTATTTTTAACCTTCGGCCCACTACCAGGCAAAGGCTATTATTAGGCTATTGGGATTATTTATTTCCCCACTCGACATTGTGCTAACGCAGAGGACTAGGATCTAGTGTAGGTATATAAGGTGCTAACAAATTAAGTACAAATATTTTAAGAGGTGTTACATCACATCACAACAATTAACTTTAAATAGAAATTAAGAAAACTTTTTATATAATATTTTTTTGTTTTAATTTACGGAACAAAATAAATCAATTAAAATTTCGCCCAAACATAATCATCCTGTGCTTTTAACTGACAAGACATACTTTCCGTCAAGTGAACATCGTCGTTTGTGACTAACGTCAATGATTGTTGACTATCTATTAACAGGGTGTTTTTACGCAGTAACGTTGTTTCCCTAATTATCTCCAAAAAGTAACATAAACTTTTCAATGTTTCATACTTAAGTCTACTCCTAGAGACGAGTACTATCAGCTCTAAAAGTATTGGTACCTAATTTGTTAGCACCTTATATATATACGGAGGTAGGAGGCAAATATTCACGCGTCGTAACCAATTTAAACATTTTAAAACTAAAATATAGTAAATTAATAATTTCATAGATACATGTAATTGGCAAGTAATTGGAAATTGTATTAATAATGAGTTCCTAAAATGCTCTTCTTCATAAACTGTACAACATAGTTGTCAAATCCGAAATTGTTGTGTTGGGACGTAGCCGAATAAAGCTGCGGGGTAAATGTATCCTCTCTATGCAAAGTATTCGCTTTTCTAAAAGCCAAAGCACCGTCTCTAAAGAACTTTTGTTATTAATCCTTTTAGAATATTACAGTGTTTGTATAACAGAACTGTACAAAAAAGTAAAACATTATGCACTTCACCATCATACACTCTACGGCAGGTATCTGTATTCTAGATTCGCGAGCATGGGACATACATTAGATAAAGACCTACACCTACTAAAATACCTAATCTTAATCAATTATACAATACATAACCAAGCAATAGATCTAGGTCAGATAGGCAGTCGCTCCATGTAAAACACTGGTATTCAGCTGCATCCGGTTAGACTGGAAGCTGACCCCAACATAGTTGGGAAAACGCTAGGCAGATGATGATGACAATATACCTAACAGCTCATTACAGAACATGGACTTTCTAATTATTTACATTATTAAGAGGGGGCCCTCTCATTAATAATGTAAATAATTATATATAATCCCGGAGTCTATCGTCAACGCGAGCATGGTCGAAAAGCTTGTTGTTTCATCCAGCGCAAGTGAGAACTACTAACAAGCAAGTGATGATAACATTGAACGTACTGTGCGGAAATTTCATAAAACTTGGTCCAGGAAATACGTTGTTTTGAGTAAGCCAACTATTTATACTATTTTTTGACTGAAATTTTTAAATACCTAAACTATGACATGAATATTTACTTTGTAAAGTATTATATTATTTTAATTATTATGAATGTGAGGACTATGTGAATTGTTTTTTTATTTTTATTCTCAATCAAAAAAATTTTTAATGCAGGTCTGGCAGTTTGAGTACTTTATGCGGCCTAACCAATTGTCCTTTCTTTGGTATTGTTCGTCGAATCGCTGAGCTCCTTAAGTTTTGAGTTGAGCTGCACGATAACTGACAAATGCGTGCACTGACTGGACAGGTCCACTCAAATCTGTGTGGTTCTTTCGTCAAAAGACCATGTCAGACACCAATCTACATGGTTCTCAAATGATCTGACCAAGATTATATCCGTATTTTATATACACATTGACAGTGATTAATTTTATATATACAATGACATGAATATTTACTTTGTTAAGTATTATATTGTTTTAAGTATTGTAAATGTGAAGACTATGTGGGTTTTTGTTCATTTTCCTTTTTTTTCTCATTTAGTTTTTATCATAGTCTGGCAGTTTGAGTGATTTTATGCGGCCTACCCAAATGTCCTTTCTTTGGTATTGTTCGTTGAATCGTTGAGCTCCTTAAGTTAGTTGAGCTGCACGACTACTGACAAATGCGTGCACTGACTGGACAGGTCCCCTCAACCTGTGTGGTTCTTTCGTCAAAAGATCATTTCAGGCACCAATCTACATGGTCTTCACATGATCTGACCAAGATTATGTCTGGACTTTAAAAAGAGACTGTGACCTCTGAGTTTGTTTCGGCCTTTCTTCTCAGAGTAGTCGGATACGAAACGCCGACCTCATCTAGTTTTTTTTAATATGATTGACGTGTAAAAGTGTTTGTACAAACCTACTTACAGAAATAAATCATTTATCATTTATCATTTAGCCTTACAAGTTTGTGAAATAAATGTTGGTCATCTCCATCACATGTGCAAGGTTTTTATGAAAACGTTTTCTTTACTTTTACAATTTATGAGCACATTATAAACAGCCAAAGTTCAGGTAAAGCTAATGCAAAAAAGCAGATTTTCGTAATGAATTTGGTTCTCCAAATTTTTAGTTATTCTCCATTCTATGGAGAATAACTAAAAATTTGTGCACACAATCTAGTGCACAAGATACATTAGTTCATAGATTTCAAAGAAAGATTTGTTACAACGCCATTATCAATCACGTACGAGTGTTGGTATGTAAAAGTAGGGTTGACCCCGGTGCGTGATATTGCGAATGGACGCGGACCAGCCCGCACCGACGCACCATGGGAAGAGTATCATCCGTGGTAGCGCAGACACGTCCATTGCGGTGCGTCAGACCGGTGGCGAGTCAGTCATTTCAAAGGAGCTTTACGAGTTCTCTCTCATTTTGGAAATCTCAAGGCCCACACAGACCGACACGCACCGTGCGTTGGAAGAGCCACGGTGTGCGGTGCGTGGCTACTCCTGGTCGTCGGCCATGTGGGCTGGTCGGCGACCGTCCGCAATATCACGCACCGTAGGAAGCCGCCTCTACTAGACAACAGTCCAGGAAAGGGTACCGGGCGGGACTTCGTTGCCCGCCACAACTTGTGCTGAGACATTGCTTCTAGCTTTTCATGATCCTAGGTCAACAGGAAATACCCTATAGGTTTTGATTTATTTGCGAGTATCAAAATAGCCGTACTAAGTTATTTTTTTTTTGCTTTGACTTAGAAGCTTGATTTTTTAGAGCTCCAAGGGACCGTATTTGACCTACATAGGTATTTGATATTAGTTTCAACTTGATACCTCCATGCGTTACTGAGAAAAAGGGTCTTGACAGACTGACAGGCACACAGACGGACAACGAAGTGATCCTATAAGGGTTCCGTTTTTCCGTTTTGAGGTACGGAACCCTAAAAACAACATGGCGGCGTTAGTTCCGATTTTGGCCACGCGCCAAAAGGTTCTCGCACAATTACTTATACCTCTTTTTTTTTTCTCGCGGTGGAGAATCCTCATGGATGTCCTCCGCCCTGGGGCGGGCGGATGGGTCTGTCCACCCCAGTGTTCTCTTCCCTCACTTGCACCAGGGATCATGGGATCAAATGCGACATCCGCGATCCCCGGCTAGTGCCGGCCCGCCTCTGCGGGCCTCGTCAAGGCTGGGGAGGTGAGGTGTTTGACGCCCGCGACGTCTCAAAGCGGCGCGCGTGGAACACTACGCGCCGCCACCTCGGGTCCTGTATGATAGAGGGCGGCGGGACTCTGGACCCATTTAAAACTACTTATACCTACTCTAACTTTCATGTTCGCAACTGACATAGCCACATAAAACAGTTATTAGCCTGAGCCTCCCAAAAACCAACTCCATTATATCCCTAATTAACTGATAGCGCACAGCCGTAAGTCAATAATGTCACCACAGTTAATTAGCGGCATATGTGATAGCTAATAACTAGCTCACAGTTCAATGGCACACAAATATAATTAGCTTATAGATTGAGTCAGGGAATTTTTAAGCAATTTGACTACCACCTTAAATTATCGGTAGGTATATTCAAATCACAATTACTGTCATGCTGTGTCAGTTGTAGGAAATGGCTATAACACGGCAAATTTACTGAGGGTGTCAAATTGCTTAACAATTAATTTACCTTACTGTAGGTACATTATGTTGAGCTGGGATCATTGATTTTCAGTGCTGATGATGGCAATGTTTTAATGACATGACATCATAATTTAAAGTAGGTAGGTACTGTTTTGATAATAAATTACTAAACAATAAGAAACTAATCGTAAACCACTAAACGAGGTCTAAAAATAATTTGAGCACTTTTTGTTATTGAGAACAGTGAGATCTAATAAGTAGTAGCAGGTACAAGATGCAATTAAGTTTCAAAAAAATCCTTAGGTACGTATAGAAAAGATACAAGGATTCACAGTTGAGGGCTTATTACCGTCAAAGTTTGATTCAGTTCTAAGACAGACATTCAGACAAAGTGCAATGCTATATATTTCATTGTTACATATTTTACAACCAACGAGCAATACTTAATTCCGTAGTGGAACATTGCAACCTGAACATGAAGAAGAATTCTAAAATATTCTCTTAAATCTTTGCCAGTAAGAATGCTCGGACGTTGACATCACTCGATTTCTCTTCAGTAGATTAATAAAATGAAGTCGACGAACGAAGAAAGTCAATTAGAATAAATCAGGAGGGGTGAACTTCCGACCAAAAGTTAATTGGATTCAACCGAGAGTGACTTTAAATATTATTTGTCATGAACTCATGATAAATCCTTCCGTTATTGTGTTTTAGGGTTCCGTAGTCAACAAGGAATGCCATGCCATGTCCGTCTGTCTGTCAGTCCCCAGCTTAACTCAGAGACTCTTAGTACTAGCCAGCTGTAATTTAGCACGGGTATACATATTAATCACGCCGACCAAGTGGTAAATAAAATCTTGAAAAAAAAAATTTTAGGGCACCTCCTTTACACGTAAAGTGGTATTTTTTTCTCGTCTATCCCAAATGTGGACTGTGGTGTGTGGGTGTGTGGGTGTGTGTGGTCTATGGTTGGATAGGCCGTTCAAAAATATTGAGGGTCTGTGTAGACCATTTTCGATTCAGGGATCCGTTTGCGTAATCATTTCAGCCGAAAGACGTCCACTGTTGGACATCGGCCTCGTTTGCGTAATATTATGCTTTAAAGTTGCCCCTTCTCTATGGTGTCTATAATTTTAAATGGCATATTTTCTTGAAAATAAAGTAAAACAGGTATAATATAATCGTCCGAAGAAATTTCGGCCATACTGTACTATGCGCTATCAACTAAACAAAAAATAATGGTCGTAGAGAAATAGCCCACCATCGTTTTATCGTCATAATATCGTTTGGCAAAAAAATGTGTTTCATGAACGAGTTCTATTGCGAGTAAATCAAACAGTGATATTGCAAGTTAACATCTTAAGTTTTAGTTTAAATTAAATTGGGACAATTTTTCAACTTTCTTTCCCTGTCTTATCTACATAAACATTAGGCTTGTGTAGGAGACCTATAATACCTATAAAAGTTGCGACGCGCAACCGTCATCGTAAACGGTCGAGTATTACGCGTCTTCTATACGTTGGTTCCGTGTGGGGGGTCATTGACCTTGAGGCTACGCAATGGCCTCTAAAGTGTTAAAATGTCAAAACTGTAACATTGTGATCAGCGAAGTGCTGGCATTTGTGCAAAATAAAATTGAAGTGATGGATGAAGAAAGTCTAGTGCAAATCTGTGTGACAGCTTTTTCTGAGGAGGAAGTCGAAAATGCCAAAAGTCTGTTGTTTGATTCAGTTCAGACTTCAAAGCGTAACATAACGCGCAAAAATAAAGGCAAGACCAACAGAAATTTGGAGGATATGATAGGCCTTCTCAAACAGACAGATCCAGAGTTAATCCCAATTTTTGTGGCGCGCGATCTACAGAAATTACCGCCAATATCTTTTGACCATATAGATGTCACAAGATTACTTAAAGATCTCCTAATTTTGCGAAGTGACATATCGTATATTAAGGAAAAATATGTTACTGACGATCAATTCAGTGTACTAAAATGTGACTTGGAGAATCTGAAAAGAGCTTCATTGGTTAACGTTCATAATTTGAACGTTAATAACAAAAGAGGTGCTTGTGTTTACGATACCTATGATAGCGGGCCAATGGGCTTAGTGACACAATGCGAACAGCTGATAATGCGTGACGCGCAGGATCAGCTATCCCTTTCACCCGAGCGCGCTAACGATATGTGCGTCTCGCTTGCAAAACCGGATTCGCCGATACAAGTGAACGAGCCTGTCATCGGTACGGTGCGTGCGGCTTCACAGCTGAGTCATGCGCCGTCTCAATGTTCGGTATCTACTCATGCGCAAATGAAGGTAGACAGCGAAACAATGCCTCGCGATTATATCGAAAAAGCAAAACAAAGGACCTTAGCGGATATTGTACAGCAGCCTGGTATTTGGAAAGGAAATAAACAAGACGAAGAATGGATAGAAGTTAGGAAAAAACGATACAAAAATCGTTTTATTGGGCAGAAAGGTACAGCAAAGAATGATGTTGAATTGAAATTTAAAGCGGCAGATATTAAAGTCCCACTCTTCATTAATAACGTAGACAAAGGTGCATCAGTGAGCGATATATCGAGTTATATTTTAAGTAAGACTCAGGTGTCCGTACAGTTGGAAAAGGTGGTTATGAAACAGGAAAGAGAGTACAATGCCTATAAAGTTTACGTTCCGAGACATAAGTTACCAGTCTTCATGAATGACAACCTATGGCCTGAGGGCGTCAATTTCAGGAAGTTTATTTATTTCAGAGGTAAACCTGCTGAAAAATTACGAGTAACTACACCTAGTCATAATGGAACAAAGTCTAATTAATTTCGTAAGTTTCAACTGTAAATCTATTCATAGATCTATTGACAGTGTAAGATCACTTTGCCATTTGTCTGATATCATTGCACTTCAGGAAACGTGGCTCCTACCGCACGACATAGCTTACTTAGGAACTATCCACAAAGAGTTCGCTTTTGTGGGCAAATCAGCTGTGAATACGTCGAACGAGATACTTCGCGGGCGGCCTTATGGTGGTGTGGCGCTAATCTGGAGACGGAGTTTGTTTACATCGGTGTCCGTCATTGAGTGTAAAAGTGTGCGTCTGGTGGCGGCTAAGTTTGTAGTGGCGGAACGCGTGTTCATAGTTGTTTCCGTTTACATGCCTACCGACTCAATGGACAACCTTATTGAGTTTACGGAGTGTTTAAGCGAAGTAAGTGCAATTATTGAGAACGAGAACGTTGAAAGTGTATTTGTGTTGGGAGATTTTAATTCACACCCAGGTGAGCGTTTTGGTGTTGAGTTACTTAGTTTCTGTAATGAACAAAACTGGTTATGTGCAGATATAGAAAGACTTGGACTGAATTCTGATACATATACATATGTTAGTGACGCTCATAATAATTGTCGTAGATGGCTTGACCATTGTGTAGTCACTAAGGCCGCGTGTCAAACTATTGTAAATGTTAAGATTATGTATGATGTTTTTTGGTCAGACCACTTACCCGTACAGCTGACATGCAACATAAAAGTGTTGCAGCCAAAAATTGTTGGCAATAAGGCATCATGTAACGAGATTAAGTGGGGGATTAGAGAAGCTAGCCAGATAAATAGGTACCATAAGTTGTGTCATGAGAAGTTGAGAGAAGTGGACTTTCCGGTTGTTTTTCATGAATGTTGTGATAAAATGTGCCACTACCGGGAGCACAGACTGCATATAGATAAGTTGTATAAAACTGTTATTGATTTTTTAAGTGAGTCAGCAGCGGCGACTTGTTTGTGTCGGACTGAATTGAGGCGAAGGTATATCACGGGTTGGAACAAACATGTGAAAGAGGCCCATGCGGAGGCTCGACTGAGGTTTGAGCTTTGGATGCAATATGGTAAACCCGGTGTGGGACCCATTTATAGCCAAATGCGTGACTCTCGAAAAGCTTTCAAGGCAAAGCTTAAGTGGTGTCAAAATAACCAGCAGCAAATTAAGATGGACATTATCGCTTCTCACCACTCGGCGAGGAATTTTGGAAGCTTTTGGAGAGAAACGAAAAGGTTGAATCCTGAGTCGAGTCTCCCTTCGAGTGTTGGGGGCAAAAGTGACTTGGTCGATATTGCTAACTTATTCCGACAGCGTTTCAAAATTGATCCACCTCTGGGTCCAGCAGACCAAACATCGAATATAAGCTATAATGACCTAAGTGTACGTTTCACTGCCCGTGACGTGTCTTCCGTCATCAAAAACATGTCCAGGGGTAAGTCACCTGGTCACGATAGTTTAAGTATTGAGCATCTGCAGAACGCAGGTGTTCATCTCCCAAGGGTTCTTGCCTTACTGTTCAACCTATGTGTCAGCCATTCTTATCTGCCGGCTGATCTAGTGAAAACAGTGGTGGTGCCCGTTCCTAAGAATAAGACCGGTGATATGTCTGATGTTAATAATTACAGACCGATATCCTTGGCAACGGTTACAGCGAAAATTTTTGATTGTTTACTTGACCGTTGTCTAGGTAAACAATTAAAAATTAACGACAGACAGTTTGGTTTTAGGGATGGGTTATCAACTGAGACTGCAATCATGACCCTTAAGAGTACAGTGCAATATTACACTGGGAGGAGGACACCTGTGTATGCATGCTTCCTGGATTTATCCAGTGCTTTCGACCTCGTCTCATATGACATCCTGTGGGAAAAGTTGTCTAATGAAGCTAACCTGCCGCCAGAAATAATTAATGTCCTAAAGTTCTGGTACGATAACCAACACAACGCTGTGAGATGGGCAGGCTCATACTCAGATGTGTACAGGTTAGAGTGCGGGGTGAGGCAGGGGGGTCTGACCTCCCCCAAGTTGTTTAACATCTATGTGAATAAGCTGATCGAGGAACTCAGCAGCACTGGCATCGGATGCACGATCGATGGTGTGTCTTTCAACAATATCAGTTATGCTGACGATATGGTGCTGCTGTGTCCGTCGATCAGTGCTCTTAGGAAGCTGTTAAATATATGTGAGTGCTATGCTGGAGCCCATGGACTAAGGTATAATGCCAAGAAAAGCGAGCTGTTAGTTTTTATGGCACAAAACAAGACCTATGAAGTTGAACCACCAGTCTCGCTCTGTGGTGCCACTCTAAACAGAGTAAAACAGTTCAAGTACCTTGGTCACTGGATTACAGAGGATGGCACTGATAACTGTGATATTGAGAGGGAGCGGAGGGCGTTGACCGTAAGATGCAACATGCTGGCCCGCAGATTTGCAAAGTGCGACAGCAATGTCAAGATTACTCTGTTTAGGGCTTATTGCCAGACCTTTTATACTTGCAGTCTGTGGACCAGATACACGCAAAAAACCTTTAATGCCCTGCGTGTGCAGTACAATAATGCTTTTCGGATACTGCTGTCGCTGCCTCGTTTCTGTAGCGCGTCAGGAATGTTCACAGTAGCGCGTACAGACGACTTCTTTGCGATCATTCGTAAAAGATCCGCTTCACTACTGCGTCGAATGCGAGGCAGCGACAACAGTCTTCTGAGTGTTATTGCTAGTAAGACTGAGGGCCACCTTATGGGGCACCTGTGCGCAGTGCATGTACTGTTGCCAGGTGTCTCCGTGAGATGGCGTAATTAAATATTATTAGTTAGTGTGTGTTTTAGTCTAATATACTAACATAGGTTAAGGAATACTAACACATTTATGGGTTCTACCTGAAATAAAGATAAATAAATAATAAATAAATAAATAAATATAATGCTTAACCAAAAGTGCATTTTTAATAAAATATTATTGATAAAGTGAGGAAGGGATCAAAGTTATCTTGGGCTCGGGGTTTTTTATTTATTTTAAGTAACTCTAATGAGCATTATAAATGATGTATAGAGAACCAATATACAGCCTAAGAAATAAAAATATTCTTATAAAGCTGATTAAAGCCAATAGCTGTACAATTACAATATACGAGTTATCCTTAACTTACTTAGTACAGCTACTCAGACTAATAACAGTCTCCAAATACCGTTTAGGCTGTTGAGCAACTCATGGCGGCATGGGGAGTGCGATTGTCGCAACCCAGCGCTGGGCACGCCACAATTGTGGCGATAAGTCCCCTCTTTGAGGAGTGGCTGGAGAGGCGTCACGGCGTCCTCACCTTCCGCCTGGCGCAGGTCCTCACCGGACACAGTTTTTTCAGGAGGTTCCTGTTCAGGATTAAGCGGAAGGAAACGCCCGGGTGTCACCACTGTGTGGATCGCCCGGAGGACACGTGGAGGTCTGCCCAGCTTGGGTGGAACACCGCCGTGTCCTCACGGAAGCGATTGGCGGCGGCGATCTCTCGCGTCCCCGGTCCTGGTTCAGGCCATGGTTCGGAGCGAGAGTGCATGGGAGGCCATCACTTCCATCTGCGAAGCAGTTATGCTAGCGAAGAAGGAGGCAGAACGCGTGTGGGAGAGGCAAGGTTCACGCCCTCGCGCCCCTAGTCGCCGCAGGAAACGCCCCGGGCTTCAGGAGTCGCAGGCCGATTTGCGGCCACCGTAGGCGCGGGCTTGCGGACGGTGAGCGATGGGTAGCTCGCCGTCCGATAAAGACCAGGCCCGGGCCGATGGCGCGTTGTGTTCAACGCGCGCCTCAAAGAGATGTCAGTATGAATTGACGGGGTCCGTTAGGGCCAATGCCTGCCAGGGTTGCGAGTTTGTCCGAAAGGGATATCGTGGCCCTGGCACACAGGCAAATGAAGGAACACGGGTGGGTTTTAGTCAGTAAAAGACTGACACGCCCTCCCGCTCCACCCAGAGCGGGAAAAGTTATTTGATAATTTCCCACCCAAATTGTCGCCATTTTCGAATGTATAAAAACAAAATTTAAAGGATAATTAAACGAATATTTTACCAAAGCTGAAGCCATGCCATGATTATCAGCTGGAATAATGACCACTGTACCCTCATGATTATCTATTATTTTTAAATTATTTATTTATTCTAACCTTAAAAACAAACACGTCGATTATTTGCTGGTGCGTTAATATTTTGATGGTAAACATACACATGTTCACAATAAATTAGAATCTGCACTTTCATTTCACCAATGAACACCATCAGATATCTAAGTCCAAGATTATACTAATAAATATTATAGAAATTCTAATAATGACGCCATTCAGTACGTTTCTATTACACGTGTCATCGAAAATAGTTCGTTTAATTTGTATTCCTTTGTAATTCTCTTCAAGAAACTATTTAGAACACTTTTCATTACAAGATACTTATAAGATGATATTTGTAGTGTAATGGTTTCTTTGTACAACGAATAACAGCTCTAATACAGCTATTATACAGCTTCTCTATTGCTTCTACAGCTACTATACAGCTCTACTTAAGCAAAGGCCCTTCTTTACTTTTAAGGACTGTATAAGCACTTATACAGCCTTTATACAGTCTGAATATACAGCTTCTAGTATAAAAACGAACTTAAATACAGCTTAAAATGCTCCTTGGGCTATATCGATGTATGGGAGAACATGTTTTTCAACTACAATGTTAAGTTTGTTTTTAGGATAAATCCATCCCAACTACGGAACCCTTCATTTTGCGTGGTCCGACACGCACTTGGCCGGTGTTTTTTTTTATTGTACGCAAAAATCCAAGCGAAAGGACTAGGATCACAGGAACGAAAGAAGATTTGAGAAAGCCCTGTTATTCGTTTTAGAGCAGAGGTTGTTATATTTTTTTCTTCATCTTTTTAGTCGTTCCTTCCTAGTAACTTAAACCTGGTAAATGAATAAATCCTTCTAAGAAATATAAAGTAAGTGTCAGCTAGTGGACTGGACCTGAAACTCTGCAACAAAACCAGTTTTCATGCTAGAAATCTCGTTCTCGCCTCCGCACATATAACAAATCGTTATTTTAATATTCTCTTTGGTTAATATTTTCGCTGCGTTACACTTACATGAAATACAACATATTTAGTGGCCGGGGCGGGATGGAGATGAAATCAATAGAGCGCACTTGTTGCAGCCGGGAGAGGCCGCGCGGCCGTCGACCCGGTTGCCTTGGCGACCGCTTACCTCTCTCAACCGTTATAATATCCTGGTACCAAACAGATTTATTTGGCAGAGCTTCGACGAAATTTCAAAATAGGTAATTATTTTAAAATCATGGAAAATCTTACACCCAATTAATCTTGTCAATTAAGATGAATGTTTTTCAAGTTCGTACTGAAGCTGAATAACTTAAATCTCGAACCATTAATTTAATAGATAATCTTCATAGATTCATAGATGTTCATTTGAATAGGTTTGATGACAATTAGAACGCGTATTTACGATATTAATTAAGTAACCCTTTGATATTATTAAGCTCCTCAATCAGATTAGAAACAAAAGCCGCAATTATTAGTCTATGATTGTATAACCTTACAACATAGAAGCTGAATACTGTTCATTTTGCTATAGGTACACTTTCTTACAAATAACCCTAACTGTTAGTAATCTGTACCATAAACTGCTAACAAACCAAATTAGTTTCAATCACGAAAACTTACAAAGGAAATTGGAGCTGTAATTTTCTAACTTGCCAAACTTGGGCCGAACAACACAACAACGTCCTTATGGCAACGGTTGCGTGTGCTGTCAACAAGTGGCCATTTTGTTGCCAACATTAATAACCCTTACTTTGTGATCGGAACCACTTTAGCTCCAGAACTCATAAATAAGTAACTAAATTATAGTGACCACTATATCCATTATTTAAATCAGCGACCGGACAGGTGCGTGTCGGACCACGCTCAATAAAGGGTTCCGTAGTTAGGATGAATTTATCCCTAAAACAAACTTAACATTTTAGTTGAAAAACATGTTCTCCCATACATCGATATACGCCACGGTCAATTTTCCAACTAAAAATTTAAGTTTGTAATCGACAAATTAACAATTTTCTGAGTTCAAATTTCATGATTCTAGGTCAACGGGAAGTACCCTATAGGTTTTGATTTATGTGCGAGATATTCGCATTTTTTTTAATGTGATAAAACTACAAATTTACAATTTTCGGACTGCCCAAATTTCATGATGCTAGCTCAATGGAAAGTACCGATTGATTTATGTGCGAGATATTCGCAATTTTTTTCTTATGTGATAAAACTACTACGATTTTCGGATCCTTTACTTGTGCTGTAAGACCTTGCTTGTTGCCAAATTTCATGTGCGAGATATTCGCAATTTTTTTTATGTGATATAACTACAAATTTACAAAATCAAAAATCAAAATCAATTTTTTTTATTTCACATAAACCTACATGGGCACTTATGAAACGTCAGAAGCTAGGTGCACGGTTCCAATTGGTCGTTTCCTATGGAGAAGAGCCGGCAAGAAACTCCAGGGTTACTCTTTTAAAAAAAGTGGGCTTTAACAATGTTACAAGTTACAGTGTTAATAGGTATGGGAGGACAGTGTAGGCCCGTCAACAAGTACCAAGTACTTAACAAAATAAAAGATAGTTTACAAAGCTACAGTCTATTAAGCCTACAACGTTCTCACATTCACAAATTAAAAAAGATTCTATATAAAATATTACTAAAATAATAAAAATAAAAACCTACATATTTAAACCAAATGACAACATTGTCATTACAACTGTAAAAAAAAAACTGAATAAATATTCTGTCCACAAGTCACTAATAAATATTTTAAATTAAAATTGTAGGTTATGTCAAAGTATGTAAAAAAATGAAAAAAATCGTAATTTAGGAGCAGTTAATAGACGTTTACATAGTTATGCCGTTAATGAGGTACCAGGGAAGCCACATGTGCAGAAGGAATTATTGCCAAACTTCCTTGTCTTCAACGTAGTCCTTAATCTTATAGTATGCTTTTTTGATTAGGACACGTTTGATGTGGGTTTTGAACTTTCCATCGCTAAGTTCTATAACCGACTTTGGCAACTTGTTATAGAAGCGGATACTGTTTATAAGAAATGACTTGCTTTTTTTAGTTAATCTAAAGGAGATCACCCATTCTGGGCTAATTTTTTTTTTTTGGGTGGCCCTCGATAATTCTTACATATTTTAAAAATATGTATAGAATACATTATGTTTTACTATGGCACCAAAGACGAGAACAATTTGGGTTCGAAGATTAATAGGATTAATAATTATTAGGAATTATATTTGGTACAAGTAATACGTTTTGCGCGTTCAGGTAAAAACCTGTTCTAATCTTGCACGCTCCGCGCGTCCCTCACTTCCCCCGTGCTCTGTGCCGTTTACTTGTAACACAATAGACACGCGCGCGCGAGTCGTCTCAGTCCGTTCAGTGACGCATCATCTGTTGCCTTGTTCACTACTCACTGTTTTTGCGAATCAGCTTATTTCTCGGCGTGTGTTATAAGGACTGTTTTTTTTTTATAATCTGTGACCATTGCGCAAATAACGGACTTGATGTTATCATGGGAACGTGTGTGTGTTGTAATCGTTCAGTTGTTAATAGAAGACGATCTTTATTGACGTCTGAGTTGTTTCAAAATAGGCCGCACTTACGATTGTATATAACAGAAGTTATACACCCTCGACAAGTAAGTATATAAGTACATATTTTTTGGTCAAATGTTAAAAATGTTTGTACTTAATAATTAATGTATGTATGTATGTAGGTATCTAAGAATTACCTGTGTACAACCCGGTTAAAATATCTCTGCACCTGGCGTCGATGACGTCACTTTTGTATTCTGATAAGGCGTGAAAAAGATAAGGGCACGTGTTTATTTGCCCGCTGCCTTACGATCTCGCCCCTACAAGGCGTCCTCGTGGTCAGGCTTTTAGTTACGATTTTTAAAGTGAATCAGTAACCGCTTTGAGTAAATCAATGCCAAAAAATAGATTCGAATTCATTTTGTTGTTTCTTTTCAGATTCTTCTGAATCATGAAGAATTTATCTGCCGTCCTTGTGTACAACGAGCAGACAGGAGAAGAAGAGCTGACGTTCCGCCAGCAGATAACGTTCCGCCAGCAGATGACATTGCGCCTGTTGATGCTGCTGTGCCTGTGGAAGTCGCTGAGCCATCGGCCAGAGACTCTTCTGTCCAAAGTAGCAGATATCGACGTGTTCCTTGCACAAGTTCGCGCTGCTTAATATTTAGTTGTCAAAATACCACCCGGCGTCGCTTGCCGAGTTCTTTACGGGCGAATGTTTTATGCAAGTATAACATATACATACCTAAAGATAGTCGTGTTTGTCAAGAACATTTGATCAGTTGGAACAATTACAGGAGGCACCAAATCTATGTACCGATTTTAGTGGGGCTTACTTAGATGATATAATAGATGTGTTAAAAGAAGAAAGGAGTTCCTTTCTAGACTTTGTCAATTATAGGCAAATGAGCCAAACAGAATTATTTTACTGGACAGGTCTTAGTCATGATCAGTTTCAACTTATATTGTCTGAAACACCTAGTCTGAGAAACCAAAAACGTCCTGAAGCCTGCCTAGGCATTTTACTAGCAAAATACAGAACTGGTGATTCGAACCTACGTCTAAGTAACATGTTCAGAATGCCAGAGTCTACTCTACAACGAAAACTTGGAATTGCTAGAAAATGCTTGCTTCGAGATTTTGTTCCTCGTCATTTAGGATTCGATCACATTAGTCGACAGGAAGTAGTATCCCGGAACTTATTAGTACCAGAAACGATTTTCGGTAATCCTGGGTCGCCGCCGGAAGAGAGAAAGGCAATCGTAATATGCGACGCAACATACGTTTATTGTCAGAAAAGCTCCAATTTCTTTTTTCAGCGGGAAAGCTATAGCTTACACAAATATACCAATTTACTGAAGCCATTTCTATTTGTAACTTGCGATGGATATATAATTGATGTGACTGGCCCATATTCTGCTACATCATCTGATGGTCGTATCATGATGAATATGGCAAGAGACGAGAGTGGTTATGTGTTCAATTGGTACTTTCAAAATGAAGATGTCTTCATCCTTGACAGGGGCTTTCGAGACTCAGTTGCATCCTTAGAAGAATGTGGCTATTCGTGCTATTTACCACACTCTAAAGAAGTCGGTGCACTACAATTATCCACAGCTCAAGCCAACGAATCAAGACTTGTTACTATGTGTCGTTGGGTAATCGAAGTGGTGAATGGAAGATTTAAGCGCGATTATAAATTGTTCCGTCAAGATTTTTTCAATAGAGCTATGCCTCATATGATGGATGATTTTAGAGTAGCAGCCAGTCTCGTCAATGCATTCCATCAACCAATAATAGATAGCATACACGCAGAAGACTTTTTGGAAATCATACAACACAGGCGAAATATAGAGAACGATCTTGCCGATTATGTCATAGAAAATAATATGAACAGGCAAAGAGTTGTATTCCGACGAATGACGGCTGATGACCCAGAACTAATAGATTTTCCTCGTCTGAATGAAGAAGATTGTATTCTTTTTGCTTTGGGCACTTATCAGCTCAAATTAGCCCGATCATACTGTGGCGAGCACATCAGAGACGGGGTTTACACGATTGAACTGTATAATGATCCTAATATTATCAACTTGCCTAATGTTAATAATACAACGAGACTTCTAAGAGGTCGTATTCAATCGCGACATTCGAGGGCCAGGACGTACTATGTTTATATTATGGCAGATTATACGGAAAATGGCAGAAATGCAATTAAAAAATATTATTGTACGTGTCTTACTGGCAAAAAAACTCTAGGCTGCTGTGCTCATACCATGTCAATTATTTGGTTTCTCGGCTTGGCTAGACATCTAGATGAGCCCTTACAAACACCGGCAGGTTTTTTAGATTATGTTATCGTTCAAGATAATGAGCATAATATGTAAGATCACTGTATAAAAAAAACAATAAATTGATACTTTTGTACCCTTTTCTTTGTTTTATTATAATCCGTACAACGCCTATTATATATATCTAGTTGGTTAGTAGATAGCAGTGTTGTAATCATAAAATATAAAAAATAGGGATCAAATTCAAAATGTATATTTTTTTAGCTGTTTTTCCTAACCCAAAAGTTGCCTGGTAGAAATTACTGCCAAGCAATAAGGCCGCCCGTTGCATTATGTTCTTTCCATTTTGTTATTTTATGAATACCAAAAACCATGAAAATCGGTCCAGCCGTTCTCGAGTTAAAGTGTTCGAACAAACCCGATTTTATTTTTTAAAGACCGTTCTATATCTTTGTCCCTAAATTAATTATAACGTTGTCACCATACAATTTTCTTTCTACTCCTGTAACCTTTCAAATAAAATGTATTTCATTCCTGGCCGCCAACTTTTTTTTTTTAGCCCGAGTCGCCCTACTAAATGAGTGATCTCCTTTGGGTATCACAATTTTTGTTTACTACGTGTATTTATATTATGGAAATCGCTTCATATTTTGAAAAGTCCTAAGTTTTTGCGAACATATAAAATACTTTCTAAGATATAAAGGGAAGGCAGAGTTAGTACATCAATTTCTTTGAATTTGTTTCTAAGGGACTCACGAGGACCCATTCCATAGATCGCGCGGATTGGGCTCTTTTGTAAAATGACAATTGAATCTACGTCAGCAGCCGATCCTCACAGCAGAATGCCATATGACATAATACATGAGATATAATCACGCTGTTCAAGGAGACCGACCCAGACGATGTGCCAACGTTTGTGGCGAAGGAGCTCCACAAGCTTCCTCCCGTCACGTTCGACCACGTCGATGTAACGAGCCTTCTGAAGGACATTGTCTTTTTGAAGGCCCGCCTCGCGGATGTGCTAACGAAGTTAGATGCATCCCAAAACACCGTCGCTGATTTGCGCAAAGAAGTTAGCGAGTTGCGCAACAGTGTGGCGGTAATTAGGTCACCTGTCGATGCGTCAAACGTGAACGCGTGTCGCGGAGCCGGCCTCGATATATCGTCGTCGAATTCCGCGTCAGCAGTTTCGTCGCCAGCGCATCCGTCGATTGCTGAGCTTGCAGAGCACCCCGCCGCTTCCGGCGCGCCCTGCAGCTCCGTGCTCGCTACGGCCGCTCCTCCACGCAACGCCGCCCGAGCCCCGAGCCCCATCCCGCTGCCAGTGTCTGCAGCCCAGGTGAAACCCCTACAAAGGGATTTCGCTAGCGTCACCGCGAGTGCCCCTGGCGCTCCTAGTATCAAGCCCATGCCAGAAAAGGCGCCGAATAAGGCTACTAATGATGAAGGTTTCGTGACGGTGCAAAGAAGAAAGCGCCGATCGCGAACTAACAAGAACCGCTGCGGCAAAGCTCCTACGGGGCCCAAAGTGAGCCTGCGTGCCGCAAAGCCGAACACGCCGGTGTACATCTCCCGCCTGCACTACACCACTAAGGCGGAGGACATCGTGGAGTACGTGCGCCAAAAGACGAGGTACACGCCGAGGGTGCAGTTACTGGAGTCGCGTCGAAACGTCGACTTCAAGGCGTTCGTAGTGCGTGTACCGAACTGTTATCTGCCCCTCGTCATGGAAGAAGACTTTTGGCCACAGGACGTGGTATTCCGTCACTTCCGCGGACAAGTTCCACAGATCAGCACAATTTAATATAGTGCAAAGTGAAGTACTACTAACATAGTCTTAAGCCTATTTAATAACACAAGTTTTGTTTATATTACAATATGTATGTTTAGGTTAAGGTATTTTTCTATGGGCCTGTGTCGCCTGAAATAAACGTTATTATTGTTTTTGTTGAGTGTTTTTTCTTCTCAGCTCTTTGGCTGGTTTTTGCAACATTTACGGACCGAAGCCAAGTAAATGCAGCGTGTGGTGTGTTATGTTAAAGATGTGTTGTGTGAGGACCTATTTCGTTTTCTTCTATTTGCATGAACTTTCTGACGATTCGACATGTATTTAAAATTGCAGCTTTTTGTAGGGCGATATAGAGGGTTTCTTTAAGGTTTAGTAATTTAAGGCTATGGAGAAGGTGATTCGGGATGACGCCTGTTGTAGAGAGGACTATAGGGATCACATAAACTTTTTGTTGGCGCCATATTCTAGTTACTTCATCTTTGAGTTCCATGTATTTACTAATTTTTTCAGATATTGTTTTCTGAATGTTATGTGTATTGGGAACGGCAATATCTATTAGGTAAGTAACTTTATTTACTTTATCCTGTAGGGCTATATCCGGTCTATTGTAGTGAATTGTTCTGTCGGTGAGAATGGCGCGGTCATAGTAAAGTTTGTGTGTGTCATTTTCTAGGATAGTTTGTGGTGTGTAATTGTAGTAAGGGGTGTTTGTGTCCCGTATGAGTGTGTATTTGAGTGCTAATTTTTGATGAATTACATTTGCCACCTGATTATGCCTGTGTGTGTAGTCTGTCTGCGTGAGAGTAGTACAAGCTCCTGTTATGTGCTGAATTGTTTCTGGTTGGATGTGACACTTGCGACATTTATCATTTATTACTGAAGGATCTTTGATAATAAATTTTCTATAGTTTTTAGTGTTAATAATCTGGTCCTGTATCGCAATTATAAATCCTTCAGTTTCTGGGAATAAACTACCTATTTTAAGAAATTTATTTGAGGCTATTTTATTCACATGAGATTGTTCTAGGTCATGAGGATGTCGGCCATGAAGTACCTTTTTCTTCCACTCCTCAATTTTTTGTTTCTGCGGGTCGTCCATAGTAATTTGTGGAGAATCTGACTGTTCATTTAAGTTAAGTGGGGTGTAGTTATAATCATTTTGAACTATGGCTTTATGAATGTTACTAGAGCGAGATTTAGCGTGAAAAAATGTTTTTAGTCGACAGACTTGTTTCCGCCAAAGGTGCTGGATATCTATTAGGCCTCTCCCCCCGTTTTGTCTTTTGATAGTAAGTCTTTCTATAGCAGATTTAGGGTGTAAGTTGTTATGTTTTGTAAGAGTGGTGCGCGTGGTTCGTTCTAATTGTTCTGTGTCTGTTTTGGTCCATTTAATAACTCCGAATGAGTATGTTAATATGGGGATGGCAAATGTATTTAAGGCCTTGATGAGATTTCTACCCGAAAGTTGTGTTTTACATATGGCGTTAAGTCTTCTTTTATACTCTGCAGTGAGTGTATCTTTAATCCTAACATGATCTAGTCCCTTTAGTTGAGTGTACCCCAAATATTTGTAAAAGTCAGTCGGTTCCATTGCTATTATGGTGTCTGTGCTATTTACTACATAGTTACCGGGTCGTACCTTGCCACGTATGATATGAAGTGTTTTACATTTATCCAGACCAACTTGCATGTTTATATCTAGGCTAAACTCTGCTGTAGCTTCTACCAGTTTCTTCATATCTTTTTCGGTTTGTGCATATAATTTAATATCATCCATGTAAATGAGATGTGAGATTGTTGTTTGTTCTGTAGTGTGTTTGAGACAATACCCGGTTCGACAGCGCTGCAGTAGATGAGACAGAGGGTTTAGTGCAAGACAGAACCACAGGGGACTCAGTGAATCACCTTGGTAGATACCCTTCTTAATATATATTTGTCGCGTTGTAATATTATTGTGATTGCAATTTATTTGAAGTGTGGTTTTCCACAGTGGCATTATATTTCGTAAGAAATCTATTATTTTTGAGTTTATCCTATAAATTTCTAGTATTTGTATCAGCCAAGAATGAGGAACACTGTCGAAAGCTTTTTTATAATCGATATAGGTACAATGAAGATTTCTATTCTTTGTGGTAGCATGTTTATGGATAGTAGAATCAATAATTAACTGCTCTTTGCATCCCATATGGCCCCGCCTGCATCCCTTCTGCTCTTCTGCCATTATGTTGTGGTGTTCAATGTGTGAGTTTATTTTCATAGTTATTGCTGATGTTAATATCTTATATATCGTGGGTAGGCATGTGATTGGTCTATATTGGGAAGGTTGTGGTGAATTTTTAGTTTTAGGCAGCATGTATGTTATACCTGTTGCAATAAAATCGGGTATATTTTGTTGTCCTAATATCAATTCTGTTAAGTTTTTTGCTATGGGCTTGTGTAATGAAGTTAACTTTTTGTACCAAAAATTGTGTATTTTGTCTGTACCAGGAGATTTCCAATTGTGTAATCTGCCTGTTACATGTGTGATATCGGCCTTTGAAATCTCAATAAATTCCATTTCATCTACTGCCGTCCATTTTGTTTTTTCTTCTGTTATCCACGTCGCTTTGTCGTTATGGTGTTCTTGTTCTTCCCAAATGTTAGACCAATATGTTTCTAGTTGCTCTTTTGTAGGTTGGTCAGTTGCGTCTGCGTTAATTTCGTTATTTGTGTCAGTGTCTGGTTTGTGTAGGTTTCTATAAAACATTTTTTCATTATTGGCAAATATGGCGTTATCGTGTTTGCGCTGTTGTGCTTTTTTGTATCTTCTGAGCCTATGAACTTTAAGTGCTAATCTTTGTTTTAAGGTATCTAAGAACTCTTCTGGTTTTCTGTTGTTATTTTCGTGTCTTGTGTGCGTGAAGCTACTCCTAAATATAGCCTCAACTCTTCTTACTACTTTACTTGACCTAACGTTGTTAATATATTGTGTAAGCCTACTACAATCTGCTCTTAATTTTTCTATGTCTTTTTCTAACCTGTGTTGCCATGCTGGTTTGATATTCTGTTTTGGTCTTGTATTTCCTGTGTGTTGCGTGATTTTAAAGTTAAGTTCTTCAGATACGACTACCGCTGTGCAATATATGAGTGTGTGTATATCTATAAGTTGTGTGTCATCGGAAATAAATTGATTAAGTATGTTTTCATTAAATAAGTTAACTAAACGGAAAAGATTAGGGCTATATCGAAGTTTAGGTAGTTTTGGTCGAACTGTTGGGTCCATCCCAGAGTATTGTGTTAGAGTTGTTCTGAATTTGTCATGAATTTCTTGGATATTCAAATCTGTTGTCAGATTTTGATCCGCAATGGTTAAGGTCTCAATATCATTTTCTAGAGTTAGGGTTACCGAATCGGTTTGTGTAGATGTGTGAGATATTTGCGAGTAAGCTTGCGATTGATTGTATGGTTGAGATTGAGTACAAGGTTCTACTTGGGTGTGCGGTTGTTCAGAAATTTCGGTTATGGTTTGTGATAGTGGGATAGTGTTAGCGTCTGTATTATTTTCTACTTCTTGTAGTTTTATTCGTGTTTCTTCTTTTAATTGTTCTATTATTGCTTGAGATAAAAGTTTATTTCTGGCTATAGCTCTTCGCTGATCTGAGATTCTTTGTTCTGAAACAGATATCTCAGGATATTGTCGAGTAAAAAGTTCATGCAATTGTTGTCTGTAGGTGGTCATGTCGGTCTCTAATTTAGTGATATAAAAGTAAGTTCGCATGATAAATAGGTTAACTTCTTTGCTCCATCTCATGCGAACTCTTGCTTTTCCAGCCTTGGTGGACGCGGGTAAAAAGGAACTAACCTCCCGCGCAACATTCAAGGTCGGAGTGGGTGGAATTGAATTTGAACTAGTAATGGGAGGTGATGATGGTATGGGTGACGATGGTATGGATACGGTTCTACAGGGGTGTTTGTCCTGTCCGTCAGTCTGTCACCATCGTCGATGATTTCAGCTGTAGCATCTTTGTCGGTGGGAGCCCGCCTGTTCAACTCCTCACCGCTGACGGTTCGCATGCTGAGACACCCAGCGTCAGCTCCAGGTGCGCCCCGGCGATCGCCCCCGGGCAGCGGCCCTATACGTTTTCTTTTCGATCGTGTCTCCATTTTTAATGGGTTTCCAGAGCCACGTTAGCCACGCCAGTAATTTCACATTCGTGTGTCCGCCCCCCACGTGATTAGATGGTCAATCAGGACGAGTGGTTGTTTAGGGGGCTTATTATTGTTATTATTATTATTATTTCCTTTATTACATTTGTATACACATTAATTACATTTTTAAATATTTTTATAAAATCATAAAAAAAAAACATTTAAAAATATAAAAAATAGTGACCCATCGGCATCAGGAACAGGGTCCAAGCTGCCGGTGGTTAGGGCTCTAGAGAGAGGAACCTCCTCACTATACGTGCCGTGTCCAGGAGTACTGCTTTCTGAATCAAGCCCTTGATCCAGCCGCGCAATGAGAGCCTCCTGAGGTGTTGGTCAAGGTTCTCCGCTATTAGGCCATTTACTGTTACAATTATCGGTACAATGATTGCAGAGTCCATGTCCCACATGTCGACAATCTCGTGTGCTAGGTCAAGATATTTGATTTTTTTATCTTTCTCAGCTTTCACGAGATTCTCGTCATGAGGGACAGCGATATCAACAATCATTGCACGGCGCTCTCGTCGATCTATCACCACAATATCAGGCTTATTGGCTACAATAGTCCTGTCAGTGATGATAGATCGATCCCAGTACAATGTGGCGTGACCATTCTCGAGAACTGGGTCGGGCACATACCTGTAGTATGGTACTTCAGACTCCACAAGGTTGTACTGCAAGGCAAGTTGCTGGTGGATAATCCTAGCCACTAGATTGTGTCTGTGCAAGTACTCGCAGTTAGCAAGACGAGAACAACCAGAAATAATATGTCGGATTGATTCACCGGGACGGTGGCATGCCCGACAGATGTCAACCGTACCGTCCTTGACAATGTATTTCCGATAATTATTCGTCATAATAACTTCATCCATAATCGCACAGACAAAACCTTCGGTTTCCCCGAAGAGGTCGCCGAAACGCAGCCAGGATACGGACGCCAGAAAGTCTACATCAGGCCCTTGGAGGGCCCGGAAAAATTATTATTATTATTATTATAATACTGTGGAAATAAGCAAAGTACACTAACCTAGCTGTGGCTATATCAGTTAACTGCCTTATTTTTCTTACTGCATATGCAGCTGATTTTACTATATATATATATATCTACTTGAAAGAGCTCTAATGTGGGCACCCCATTGTAATTTTGAATCTAAAGTAATTCCTAGAAATACAGTTTCCGTAATAGCATCTAGTTTCTTGCCGTCAAGTTTTAAATTTTGGACTCACTTGGGGTACATTTGGTAATGAAAACTTAAGACATTTTGTTTTGTTCGCATTAAGTAAAAGATTATTAGCTGCGAACCATTTTGAAAGAACAGCCAGACTATCGTTGGCATGTAAGATATCCGTATCTTTTCTATCTATTTTAAAAATAAGGGAAGTGTCATCAGCGAATAGAATTATATTCGATAAGTTAGCCATCATGTAAGGCAGATCATTAATATAAACTAGAAATAAGAAAGGGCCAAGAATTGAACCTTGAGGGACGCTGCCCGTGCTGCCTGTTTGATAGATAGGAAAAAACAAGATCAGCAGCTTGTCCACGAATTCCGTAGTGGTGTAATTGACAGATTAGTGTATTGTGGTCAACGCAGTCAAACGCTTTTGAGAGATCACAGAAAATGCCAATGGCATCCTGGGATTTCTCCCAGGATTCCAAAATGTGACTGATGAGTTTCACTCCTGCATCAGTCGTCGACCTACCTTTCGTGAAACCAAACTGGCGACTATGTAAAATCCCATTTGAATCAAAATGTGACAACATCTGGTCTACCATTATTTTTTCGTATATTTTACTCAATGCTGGTAGCACAGATATAGGCCTGTAATTAGAGGGATCACTCTTACTACCCGATTTGAAAATTGGTACTACTTTACTATGTTTCATTAAATCAGGAAACGTACCGCTGTCTAAACATTGATTAAATATGCCTATTAGGACAGGGGCTATTGTGTCAATTATATCTCCAAGAACCTTAACAGAAATTCCCCATAAGTCTTCAGTGTTCTTTATGTTAAGACTTTTGAATGCTTTTTTAATAGTGACAACAGAAATGGGCTTGAATTCGAAACTTGGAGTGTCTTTAGAGAAGTTTTCTTTGAGAAGAGATTCAGCTAATACGGATGATGAGGAGAGAGATTTCGTAACCTCTATTGGGATGTTGGTAAAGAAGTTTTTAAAGACAATTCATTCTGATCTCGCCGTTTTGTGTTTCCAGTTTCTTTGTTAATTACCTGCCACACAGCTTTTATTTTATTATTAGAAATACTAATTTTGTTACTTATTAATTTAGATTTAGCTTGAGCGCAGACTCTTTTAAATATCTTCGAATAGTTTCTGACATAATTATGAAGGACTTGATCAGAAGTCAATGATTTCTCGTAGTAAAAATTATATAAAACATCTCTGCTTTTTCTAATGCCAGCAGTGGCCCATTCACAATTACAGGACACAATTTACAATGAAGGATACAATTTTAGGACTTTAAATCATAAATCATAAAGTTTATTTGTTAAACACTAATTTAATAAAACTATTTTATATGTATGACCTATTGTATACCTAATACAATAGGTCATACATATAAAATAGCACGCTATGTTTTGTCTTAAGACATACAAATGTGGAAACATGCAAAGTAAATATGCTAAAATAAAAAAAAATGTCATTAATAAAAACAAATATTCAAATAGTCATTAAAAAAAAAATTATAGATGTGAAAATTTTAAATACAGCATTAATAATTATAACTGTTTATCATTTAAAAACTCGTCTATTGTATAGTAGCATTTTTCAAGAAGAAGTTTCTGCAGTATGCTTTTAAATTTTGACAATGGCAATACCCTTATGGAATTAGGAATGTTATTATAAATTCTCGGAGCAATTCCGAAGAAGCTTTTGTACATCAAAGCAATCTTACATTTTATGTTACATATTTGATTTTTGTACTGAGCACGCAATTCAGTTCTCTTGACTGCTGATAGTTGACTAAATAAATGCGGGTTTCTTTTACTTTTCTTATACTTGTGCTGTAAGACCTGCTTCTTGCCAAATTTCATGATTCTAGGTCAACAGGAAGTACCCTATAGGTTTTGATTTATTTGCGAGTATCAAAATATGTCGCAATAATGTCACTTATATCACCGTATTTTTTTATGGCGTTGACTTAGAAGCTTGATTTTTTTAGAGCTTCAAGGGATCATAGACGTACGTATTTGACATTAATTTCAACTTGATACCTCTACGCGTTCCTGAGAAAAATGGTCTTGACAGACAGACAGACAGACGGACAACGAAGTGATCCTATAAGGGTCCCGTTTTTTCCTTTAGAGGTACGGAACCCTAAAAAGGTGCAAAATAATACCTTTTTTCATTGCAACAATCTGTAATAAAGCTGATAAAGATTAATTCTTCTGGGCCCAGCTTATTTAAAGGCTAGCACGATATCGACATCGCGCCAATCTGCACGATTCTTAACACAATAATTGTAGGTACATTTCCGAGTAGGTAACATCGACTCGAAAAGAAGAAGAAAATGTAATGTAAATATTGAATATATTACAGGCTGCATTATTGTTAACAACTCCTATAATATTATTCTATTATAGGTATTTGCTTTAATTTATTTATTAAAACTTTATGCACAAGTAAAAAATACTATACAAAGGCGGACTTATTGCCTGAGGCATTTTCTACCAGTCAACGTCAACGTTAATGTGTTTAATTTTCTTGTAATTAAGTCAGATAGAGCCTATAAATAAAAGTCAAACTAAATTGAACATTTTGGCCTGAACCGCTATTGCAAAAAAACTTTCGATTAATATTTTACGCTAGCACAATATGTTTAATTTTGTTGGATAGCGTAATAGGTAAAATATTTAATTAGGCAATTTAATGTTAAAAACAACCATTGTAAAATATTTGCTTGAAATACAATTAAAAAATTTCATAATATTATTTTTATCGAAATGCGGTTCAAAATTCCTTCGTTTGTGTGCCTGTTGAGCAGTGCAAGGCACGTCTTGACGCGTACTTCACGCTGGTGATCATTGAGTTCGTGGGGCACAAATTTGTCAAGCTTTTTTACCTTGCCAATTCGACGCAAATAGACAATATTGTTTTTATGCTAACGTCGAAAGCTGCTGCTAGTTCAGCCGTAGATTGAGTATCATCAGCTTCCACAATCGCCTTTAATTCGTCATTGTCGACCAAAGATTTAGAACGACCACAGGGTTCATTTTTCAGGTCGGCAAACCAATAACATTTGGTGGTGCGTGTTTGTAGTCTTTGCTCCGTAAACGTCGTTGATACTGTGTGCCGCTTGTGCCGCATTGCTGCCACGACGGTACTCTTATTCCATAATTTCTTGAATTTTTAACGTATCCATGATGACGAAAATGATTCAAATGCGATGAAAACATAGCGCTAATCAATAAACAGAAATAACTAGAATTCCATTTTTTTTTAAATAAAATTAATTTTAAATTAGAATTCGTAGCGAAGCAAAAATATTTTGATTTTGGCCAGTACCGCAGAACGGTAATTTCATAGGTCTTTAAGACCTATATATTTTTCATTACATATTAACCTTAATTTGCGTATTCAAAACATTATTTTGTGTTTAATATATTTTTCAAGGAGTATGTAAGGGGCGTAGCAGGTGGCGTTCTATAGTTTCTGCCTACCCCCATGGTAAGAAGGCGAGTTTATATTTGTGTATATTTTTTTGTTTAGCGGTTTTGCCAGTGCCTTTATTTACACCTGCACGTGCATCGCAGCGCGGCGCGCGGAAAAAAACAAAACCAGCGCCATTTTCCATATATTTGTTAACGTTTTCGTTGTGTGGTTATTATTATCAAAAATGTCGATTTCACGTAGGGATGAAGAGCAAAACGTTGATTTGACCCCGCTGGAAATACTAATCGAAGCACGAAACGCAGCCTGTTGCCACCAAAATCTAGACAGAAATAAGTACCTAGCAGCCTACGAAACTTTCATACAGTGGAAAAACAGCAAACATGCCCATTTAAACGTCGTATGAAACGAAACGTGTGTGCATTGATCATTACACACTTCTATTATAACGTACTCATTTGATTTCAAAATGATGATGTAAGTAGCTGTTATAAAATATTTAAATTCAAAGGAAAAGACAACTTAAGTTACATATTATATTATATATATATTATATATTTTTTAAACTTTCTGCTTTAGGAAGAGCGAGTGAAAATAACGAGGGGTTTAGATACGACACTCATGATTATTTTAGTCCAGCTGCAGTTTGCAATAGGACTGCATGCGATATAAAAATTCTGATGGTACCTTAAAAATTTTAGTCCAGAAAAGCGTAGATGACAATACCTAACTCTAGGCTAACTGTGTCAATCATAACATTTGAAAAGTGGCGCTTGGAAACAGAATATTATTTTATACCTAGGTCTCAATTAAATTGTATTTTTTTAAACATAGGTAAACCAAAAGTAAGTCTAATAGCAAATTTTTGTTAACTAGTCGACTAACAGCGGTATTGTATTACAGTTTTGTTTGTCTAATATGCTAATAATAATTACCTGGATAACTAGGATAAGTATAAAACATGCGAACGGACTACTGCGAGATATTTAAATTCAAAAGGTGCAATTTTAGGTACCTATATTTAAAATGAAGAACAGTTAGAATAATAAGTAAAAAAGTTTGAATATTAAGAGATAATTTGCTATGCTATTAGTGATCGATGTATGCTTGTAGCCTGCCTGCCTTCGTCAATGTGTTATTTTATTTTGGAAAACAATCAGAATAACAAACAAATGTAATGTTACCACCCAAAGGGCAATGGAGAGGGCTATGCTTAGAGTTTCCCTCACGTGATCGAATCAGAAATGAAGAGATCCGTACGCGAACCACGGTAACCGACATAGCCTGAAGAATTGCCAAACTTAAGTGGCAGTGGGCAGGGCACGGCCAATGGGGCTGAAAGGTTCTGGAGTGGCGACCGCGTACCGCAAGACTTACGTTGAAGACCTCCTACAAGGTGGACCGATGAATTTGTGAAGGCCGCAGGTATCCGCTGGAGACGGGAAGCACAGACACAGTCGAAGTGGCGGTGCTTGGGAGAGTCCTATGTCCAGCAGTGGACGTCATTCGGCTAAAATGATGATGATGATTTATTGTTAAAATAAGATAATGTAAATAACATAGCCCTTAGATTACATCCCTACAAATCCACATACGACTTAGGTACCTAACTAGACTACTACGATCATAGACCTAACGCTTGCTACAGAAAACGCGACAAACAGTATCACAAACTGGCACGTGTCGGACGAGCCTTCATGCTCAGACCATAGAAGAATCCGATTCACACTAACAACCAACATCAGAAAGCCCATACCGGGACGAAATCCTCGGCGCACCAATGTGCCAGGATATAAGCGTCTCCTAGCTTCGCTATTAGCTAGGCACTTAACACTGACAAACTTAACAGACCCTACACAACTAGAATACACTGTCACAAAGTTATCAGAATACATAACCGAAGCCTACCATGCATGCTGCAGACTAAGGGTGCCACAAACCAAGGCTGAGAGAAACCCCTGGTGGAACGCCGAACTTAGTAAACTCAGAGATGCACTTCGTAAGCAATTCAACAGAGCTAAGAACACCAGACTTCCGGACGACTGGGAGCTATACAAAGAAACTCAATATCTGTACAGAAAACAGATCAGGACTGCCAGGCGAACAGCTTGGCGGAAGTTCTGTGAATCCATAGAGACAAATAATGAAGCCGCAAGGGTTAGGAAGATCCTATCAACCGACCAGGACCGAACTCTTGGCGCGCTGAAAAAACCCGACAACTCATATACAACAACTGACCATGAAACCAGCAAGGTCCTTCTTGAGACTCACTTCCCGGACTGCAAACTCCTGGAAGACAGGACGTGGGAGGTTGTGCCAGAATGGACCCCAACGGATCGAGACTGGTCAAGAGCCCATAATATAGCAACAGAAGACCGTATAAAGTGGGCTATCAACACGTTTCAGCCTTTTAAGTCAGCAGGACTGGATGGCATCTTTCCAGCCCTGCTACAATGGGGGATAGATCACCTGACACCGTGGCTGGTGGAGATCTATCGAGCGTGCATAGCACTTAGACACATACCACTAGCATGGCGCGAAGTGAAAGTCATCTTCATACCCAAACCTGGCAAAATCGACTACACACAACCCAAGGCTTATAGGCCTATTAGCCTTACATCCTTCCTACTGAAAACCCTGGAGAGACTCTGTGATAGACACATTCGAGACGGACCTCTTCGGAGAAAACCACTCCATAAACAACAGCATGCGTACTCCACAGGCAAATCAACAGAATCCGCGCTACACAGCGTGGTTTCTAAGATTGAATGCGCAGTGGACCACAAATGTTCATCACTGGCTGCCTTCATTGATATCGAGGGCGCCTTTGACAAAACCATGTTTAACAGCATTAACATGGCCCTAGACAGACACAACATAGACTCGACCCTGAGCGGCTGGATCACCAATATGCTCAAAATGAGAGCTGTACAGGTCACGATAAATGACACCACAAGGGCCATCGTGGCGAAGGGCTGCCCGCAAGGGGGCGTCCTCTCGCCACTTCTATGGAACCTGGTTGTAGACAGCCTCATTAAAACACTCAATGACAAAGGTTATTTCACCGTAGGCTACGCCGACGACATAACCATAATAATAAATGGCACCCACGAAAACACCTTATGTAACCTAATGCGCCAGGCTTTGAAAATAGTAGAAGACTGGTGCAACAAACACCAATTGTCAGTAAATCCGACAAAAACCGAACTGATTCTCTTCACAAAAAAGAGGAAGCTGGCGACACTACAACTGCCACGACTCTTTGGAACTACCCTAAGCCTATCAACCGAAACCAAATACCTGGGCATCTATTTGGACAAACAGCTGAACTGGGCAAAACATACCAACTACATTACCACAAAAGCCAGTGTATCCTTGTGGCAGTGCAAACGACTGCTCGGAAGGAATTGGGGCATCAGCCCCAAGGTCACCCACTGGCTATACACCACAGTCATCCGACCAATTATCACATATGGCTCACTGGTCTGGTGGCCCAGGACGGACCTGAGCACAGCCCAAAAAGACCTCGAAAAACTGCAGCGGTTTGCTTGTGTAGCAATAACTGGCAGTATGAGGACTGCACCAACTGCCGCTTTACAGGTAATGCTAGGACTGCCACCCCTACACCTCATCGTGCGGGAGGAGGCAGCCTTGGCCGCCTTCAGGCTCCACCTATCGGGAACCCTGAGCAAAGACTCTAGGGTCAAACACACACGCATAAGGGAAGATGCAATCAAACGACAACCGATGATGGCATCACCCTGCGACAAAGCCCCGAAACTACACTTCTTTCAGAAGCATTACAGCGTTACACTCACGGAAGAACGGTGTGACCACTCAGGCCCAAGAGAGATGAGAGTATACACCGACGGATCAAAGACCAACTCCGGAACCGGAGTCGGAGTCTTTTCACACGATTTTAACATAAATATATCCAGCCCGCTTGGAATGTTCAACACCGTCTACCAGGCGGAATGCGTGGGCATTATACAAGCGGCTTACGCCATACAAGCCAGGAAAGTTACGGACACCCGTATACGTATACTGTCCGACAGTGCCTCAGTTCTGCAATCCCTAGAGAAAAAATATATTACATCCAGACTAACACTAGAATGTCACAATGCACTGGAGCGGGTGACAGTGTGCCACCGTAACGCAGTGACACTGCAATGGATAAAAGGACACAGCGGATCTCTGGGTAACGACGCAGCTGACGAACTAGCTAGGAGAGCATCCAGCGCGTCAGTCTGTGGGCCCGAGCCTATTGTACCCATCCCCTTTAACCAAATACGCAGGTGGCTACAGGAGTTCACCCACACACAAGCGGAGAACTGGTGGACCTCGACACCGGGCTGCAGGCAGTCCAGGGAAGCCATGCCATCCTTAGATGGCAGACTAACCAGGCGTTTGCTACGCCTGGACAGGAACGGCCTGCGCTTGGTGACGGGGACCATCACGGGACACTGCTCACTAAACAAACACTTCCACAATATAGGCATAACGGACAGCCCTCTGTGCAGGGCTTGCATGGAGGCTGATGAAACCGTTGCACATGTGCTCTTTGACTGCACAGGCGTCAGCCAGATAAGAACAGAAACCCTCGGGTCACCCAGATCTTTCACAGATATTCTACGCAGACCAGAAGATCTAATAAGCTTCTGGAGGGAGGTGGGCTGGTTGGAATAAACCAATGACGGCCGCCATGGCCCACGCACAATGGTCCACATGAAGGACTAAGTGCGGAAACCAAACCCTCTAACATAGAACATAGAACATAGGTACCTAACTACCTACGTTTTACATAAAGGCTCGTGCAGGCTGGCGCAATATCGTAGGCGCGACAGGCAGTGCGAGCCTTAACATGGGTTCGTCCTGGTTTATTAAAACGAAAAAGGATATTATTTTTTATTGCTATACAAACTATAACGTATAATAATATGCAAAGTTCTAACAAATAGTAAACTCTGGTATGGATAAATATGGTAAGTTTTCCATTAGCCGGGACGCTAATAGGGTTACTTGCGCCGACTCGCCGCTGCTCTCTCGCCCCCTGTCTCGGATAATCTATTAGTAGGCTGCTCGTGGAGCCCTTTCATAAGTTAGTTTCGTTGATAAAAATAGGGACTTAATAATGTGTTTTTATAATAGTTTTTGCTAAAACTTTATTGCATCCTTTCTGATGATATTCGAAGTCAATGACTTTTTTACAGGCACTTTACCATGATTGCCTCTATTATCTTATAGAGGTATGATGAACAGAACAGGGTGTAAAGTTCACTCATCCTCTATAGAAAAGGGAAGATCCTCCGACAGAACGGGTGTAGTCTCTGTGGGGCTATAACTGCCCGACGGTTGATGTCGAAAGTTATATCTATGCTAGTCGCGCGGTAAAATCTGCTTGCGAGATGCAGGATTTTACGTGACGTCAGTGCGATGCGTAGATGCATGTGGCGATGCAGATGCCGTCACAATCTAGTTACCGCAAGCGCTACTACTGAGCGTCTCAGGTTCGATCCTATGGCGGGTCTAAGTAGCAGCCCCGAGACCGGATTTGTGCTCGGTAAATGTCAATGGGGTTGCCTTCTATTACTTGCGACTTACAACATAACTGACGAAAGGTTTTTATTAACAATAGGTATGTACATCTTTAACGAGGCAATCGGAAAATACTTGACACAATTCTACCGGGTGAGCGGGGTTGCAGCTTAAAAACCCGTTGCCAGGCAAATGAATATTATTGCATACTCAGACCAAATAATAAACCACGACATATCGCTGTCAACAGTGACGTTAGGCCGGTTTTGTAAACATATGTGCACTTAGTGAGTGTTCCGGTGAGGTGGAGTTAGGTTGTAAATCTGTGCATGTTAGCGTGTATGCACAGAGCGAGGTGTAGTTTTGGCATGCTTCACTGAATTGTTCGCAACGCTATGATTTGGTTTTTTATTTGGTCTGAGATTGCATACAGAATAATTCCAGTGATTGACATTCGACTCAACTGCTCAAAATGTCAAACAACAAGTCGCGGTACATGTCAACTGGCCTATATTTGAGCGGGACAGTGATAACTATCCCGATACGGATCGATGGAGCCTGCAAGCTAGTGCGTTAACCTCTGACATTTTGCTGGCCGCCCGGTACAAATTCTGCGAAACCCACCTAACATGGTTTTTAATTTCTACGCCGATTTACTTATATAATGGTATAAAGGCTAACTAAACACATACACAGCAAATTATAGATATCTTTGCATTGTATAAACTCAATCTCCTTTGTATTATATAATTGCATAGCACAGTGGTGCGTACTATGTACAATAGAGCTACCATTTACTTACCGGGTACGAATATGTCTTTCATTGACTTGAATGTGCCCTGGCAGCTGAGAGTATGTCATGCTCACTCAGATGTCTCGCTGATGGTGGCGCGTGTGTTGGATCATTTAGCTCTCTTCAAAATGGTTGAGCTGAATGGTGCTAATCCATTCGTCATGTTCGTGAACGGGCGCTGTCAGTTGGGACTGGTCATCTCTTACTTCTATTTGATTATTATACTATTTCTATTAGAAAGATATTATGCCTACGAAGGAGTTCTGGGAAAGACGAAAGTACCTATCTACTAAGGTAAAAATACAAGTACCTAGCTACTAAGGTAAAATAAAATAAAATAAAAAAAACTCTCTGTTTGTTTGTTCCCGCTAATCTCCGAAACGGCTGGACCTATTTTGACGGGACTTTCACTGGCAGATAGCTGATGTTATAAGGAATAACTTTTATTTTAGCAAAAGCCACGCGGGCCTCAGCTGGTCTCAAATAAATTGGGATAGGATAAGAGGACGAATTTTTTGCTTGATCACACGAACTTAATTTTGTACTAAGAAATAAATAAACCTCGTGCGTCAAATGTATTCCAATACGGGAAACGTTAAGACAATACACAAAAACCGGCCAAGTGTGAGTCGGACTCGCGCACGTAGGGTTCTGTACCATTATCTATAAAAACGGCAAAAAAATCACATTTGTTGTATGGGAGCCCCCCTTAAATATTTGTTTTATTTTAATTTATTTTTTTATTTTTAAAGTGCATATATAACTCAATATTCTGTGAATATTTCAAGCGTCTACCTGTTGCTGTTATCAATATCGAGCAAAAACGAGCAAAAAAATCACGTTTTTTGTATGGGAGCCCCCTTAAATATTTATTTTATTCTGTTTTTTAGTATTTGTTGTTATTGCGGCAATAGAAATACATCATATGTGAACATTTCAACTGTCTAACTATCACGGTTCATGAGATAGAGCCTGGTGACAGATGGACAGACAGACAGACAGACGGCAGAGCCTTAGTAATAGGGTTCCCGTTTTACCCTTTGGGTACGGAACCCTAAAAACGGATGAACATCCGTTTGCCGCCCATCACAATGAAGCGACCGGAAACGCTTCAGTTTAATTTTGTCGCCAGTTCCGGAACAGTTTACGAGGTCCCTGGGTTTCTCTGATTCCCTGAAAGTGATTACTTTGCGTTGTGAATCCTACAAGCTTACAAGAGTTACGTTCTAAATGGCAAATAATGCGGGGGCTTAATACGACATACATCTTATACAGACATGCAAAACTCGTCAAAGGCTAACTTACAAAGGAGATCTCGCTTTGAAACTGCATAATACGTACAAATTACCGAAATCAGTACGGTTATGTGGGTTTGGAGAACACCAATTTGGTTTCAAGAAAACATCAATTCGACATCCGCGTCACCAACTTACGACCTACTTCGGGAAGTAGGTTATTGGGGTTGTCGGGACTCTACACCCCGTGAAGAGATTGCATGTTTAACACAGAAGCTACGGATTGTAAGTTTGATTCCCGGAAGTTATTAAAATATAATACCTGTTATATATCTATAGTAGTTCTGTCTCTGCGTGTTTGTGGGTGTTTGTTTTCGACCAAACACCTCCAAATTGATACAGCATCAGTAGCGTAGAAAGACTGAATGTAGGTTTTAGGAAAGGCAATGAGTGTATTGGGTGTTAAGTATCGTATCTCATAAAGACTTGTAATACAAATCCTTTAATCTCACTATTCTTGTAATTTTGAAAGAGTGTTTATCGGTATGTACTTCTTTCACGCGACAGCTCGACCACAACAGCCCAACAACTCGAACTTTCTGAATTCTTGCATAAAGATAATTTATGGACCGGAGAATGACAGACTGCTTTTTGGCCCGGAATAATGCACAGTTACTGTGTACAACGGGAGCAATGCCGCAGAGCAAAGCCATAGTCGAACAAGTTAGATAGACTCACCCGGCCGCTACGCCCCAGTGCTGCGAGGCCGCGGCGGCCGCGTGCTCGAACAGCGTCAGGCCCACCAGCGCCACGGTGGGCGCTATCGTCAGCGGGCTGACGAAGCGCAGCAGGGAACCGATCACGCCGAAGTAACCTGGACAAATGAAGTACTAAGGAAGCGTTTTTGAATATTAACCCCATAAAGGGATCAAACAGGGGATGTATTGAAGTTCACAATTTTTGCTGATGGGAAATACCAGCGGGCACACGACTTGTTGTAATAATAACGTTTTATCTTTAATTATGATCCCAAGAAACTAAATACAGGGGGAACGAGACTAAGAGGAAATAGAGTGAGAAAACGATATAAGCTCGTCCTATTCTAAAAATCTCAAGTTACTAATCTCTCTTTGACGCTTTCCCGCACTACACATAATATCGATTATATCAAGATTGCATGCTGCTCTACGAATACTGGGATATGAAACTTAGTAGTAGTGAATATAGGGCGCCTTGACGATCTAGGTCACCTGATTGAATAGGTCGTTGTGAGCCGGCTTAGAGCTCGGGAGATAGTAGCTCCACACGTCTGTTAGATAGTAGCTCCTAGCTCCACACGTTTGTTAGATAGTAGCTCCTAGCTCCACACGTCTGTTAGATAGTAGCTCATAGCTCCATACGTCTGTTAGATAGTAGCTCCTAGCTCCACACGTCTGTTAGATAGTAGCTCCTAGCTCCACACGTATGTTAGATAGTAGCTCCTAGCTCCACACGTCTGTTAGATAGTAGCTCCTAGCTCCACACGTCTGTTAGATAGTAGCTCCTAGCTCCACACGTCTGTTAGATAGTAGCTCCTAGCTCCACACGTCTGTTAGATAGTAGCTCCTAGCTCCACACGTCTGTTAGATAGTAGCTCCTAGCTCCACACGTCTGTTAGATAGTAGCTCCTAGCTCCACACGTCTGTTAGATAGTAGCTCCTAGCTCTACACATCTGTTAGATACAGTTGGACTTGTAGACGTAGTGACAGCTTCGGCTACGGATTGAAATGTGAGCTGTGTCCGAGCTTGTGTAAAAAGTTTTATATTTTCCGGAATGAAAATATCTACCTACCCTATATTTTTGTATAAAAATAAGGCTGACTTTCATCAACATGATAGGATATTGACCTGAAAACGTAGTAAACAAAAATGTGTTCCAAATTGAAGTTATTAAAGTAAAACTTTTTACAAAAAAAAAAACAACCGACTTCCAAAAAAAATACTACAAAGTGTAAAATAACTTTAATTTCGGAAGTCGGTGGCTTTGGTGCTGTATTTTAGTTTTTTGCCACCGACTTCCGAAATTAAAGTTATTTTTCACTTTGTAGTGGGTCAGTTTGTAATTTATCCAATTTACAATAGCCTAATATCAAATGCTCATCTCCTATTACAAAATATTACTTTTCCCGACACAGGGGCGTTAATTGTTGACGAGTTCTCCTGGTAACAACCAGGAGAACTGATGGTGACTCCACCGTATGCATTTTGACGAGCATAAATTGCTTAGCAACCATATTAAAGTGCCTAATCGAATCGCAACGGTGAAATACTTGGTATTATGTAGTTTCGGTGGCCATCTGTGGTCTTCATCATCGGTTCCACTTCACCAAATGATGCTTTTCGAGTGCAAATGCACGAGTTATATAGTAACTCGTGCATTTGCACTCGAAAAGCATACTTAACTAAAAATACTCAAATCGCTATAGGTACGCCTATTAAATTTAAGGATTTCCCTCGATTTCCATGGGATTCCCTCATCAGATTTTGATTTGGTGGCAATGGTACCACCTTGGGAGCATACCCTTCCAAACAAAAAAGAATTTTCAAAATCCGTCCACAATTGACGGAGTAATCGGTGAACATACATAAAAAAAAAAAAAAACATACAGCCGAACATATAACCTCCTCCTTTTTGGAAGGCGGTTAAAAATAAAATAGCAATGAAAAGGAACCAAGTTTCTAATTAAATAACACAACCTTTTACCACAAGACTTTTCTAATAACGACATTATCAAGCACTTAGATGATGAAGAACATGAGTCTTTCAAAGCACAGTTTAAAAAAAAACTAGGCAACGGTAAATGAGAGTGCGCTTTTAAAAAGTAAAGTTTGCATCAAAGCGCTGCGGAGCTTTGCGCCTGCGCGGAAACATGGAGATAATTTAGTTACGGAGGCCGGTAGGTACAGTAAAAACTCTGCTCGGGAAAGCCTATTACTTTATTAGCAAAAAATACGTCCTCTCTGGGTTAATTAAACTCTTGTTGGAGTGTTGGCATTTTTGTTATGGGACAGCGTTTTCTAGTTTATTGTTGTGTGTGTGTTTAACGTCTTTAGTAAATAGTGTACTTAAATAACTCATAGCTTTGCTTGATGTTGATAAATGATCAGCTAAATGATTTTTTTTATTTTATAAATTGATTAAAAAACACACATACACCCCCTCACACCCTTACCCACACACACACACACACACACAAAAAGACAGAAGTTTTCTTGATGAACACTAGCCTACCAATCTGACAAGAAACACCGAAACAAACTCAGATGGAAGTTTATTGTAATGTCCGCACTAACGTTGTATTTATGGTCAGACTGATCATATATAATGTCTATTAGATACATATGACAACCAGTCTTACCAGAGGTATCGTATTACCCAGTTACTGTGTTGTGGACGTCAACGTCAGGTAGGCAGCCGCTCCATGTAAAATACTAGTATTCAGCAGTTCAGCTGCATCCGGTTAGACTGGAAGCCGACCCCAACATAGTTGGGAAAATGCTAGGTAGATGATGATGATCACATGAGGACAATCGTGACATCATAACCAACATGGGAATGGGGGCCGAATATAGACGTGCTTTAATTTCAATTTTTCGAAAAACGCGGAGTTTAGCAATCAAAAGGTAAACATTATTCAGTAAGGTAAGCATTTGATACTTTCATTGATAACATAATTAGTTAGAGCGAATTTCACCAATGAAATTGAACGCGTTCAGCAAATCTAAACCTCGTTCAAGAGCTGTCAGTGTCAACATTGCTGTGGGATATTGACACTGACAGGTCTTGAATGCAGCTTAAGGCGAGGTTGCAGTACTTTTTAACTTTTTTAAACCTCTGTAAATCTAGCAAAAAATAAAATTTTGCGCAAAAAGAAAATATTTTAAGAAAATTGAACATATTATCAAGCACTGTGTGAAGATAGAAACATGAATTAAATTAATTGGCTCGATAAAAAAAAATCACAAAGATGACACTAAATCGCTATTTAAAACGTGTACCTTGAAGAGATTACTTCGTTAAACCATGTAAAAGTTATACCAAAAGATAGGCCTTATTGTTTTTTAGTACTTGGTGAGAACACATTTTATAACTTCCTTACTATTTTTTTTCTATGGAGCAAATATACACAAAATCTAGCAGTTCAAGAGCTCGCAACGGCCGGCCAGTTACAGCCGGCTACACACCGCACTACAAGACGGCCTTAAGTTATTTATTTGCTTACTCACCAAGAAACACCTGGAACAGCGCCGACACAGCTATAGCCCCGGATAGTTCGCACATCCTGCTCATCCAGACCTCCTGCTGCTCCTCATCCGTCATGGCATCCAACAACTCGTCTGCAGGGCATTGCCACTGCGGCAGGTTGAGGATTGCCAGCGTCGGCACCAGGAAGGAGATGGTCCCGCCTTGCACGATGGGCAGGCGGCAGCCGAATGTCGCTTGGAGCCAGGTTATTAGTCCTGGGGGAAGAAGGAAAAGTTTGGTATAGAACATACACAAACATATCTCCCTTTGTACGTATTTTAAAATGATAAATGATTAATTTCTGTACAAAAAACATTTTTACGCGTCAAATATAAATTATGTTTTAAAACTAGATGAGATCTGTTTCCTATCTAAATACTCGGAGAAAGACCGAAACTAACTCAAAGGTCACACAATTTCCTCTTTTAAAGTCCAGACAAGTGGTACCCGTACAGGTTTATCCTAGTACAAGCATCATACTTTGTAGGTATTACTTACATTATTTCTTAGATTTATACTGTATTTTACCAATTTTTATTTTTAAATAAATTTTAGCTTAATATTCTTATTCACAATCTTGGTCAGGTCATATGATTTATGTATCTTTCTGCTAACATAAACTGTTAAATAAGTGAATAAATACATAAACTAACGCCTTTTTCCAAGGGAGAATATGTTAAAAAGTTTGTGATAATTTCCTGAGAAAAGTGCTGAGAAATAAATGCTTAAAAAAAACGAGCGAGCCTTCAGTAGCCGCTTATGATGTGTAACATCTGACATCTCACCTTGGTTACCAAGGTCAAGAGGCCGCCAAGAGGGTTGCTTATTACCAAGGCTTGGTAATAAGCAACTGAGCAGCGACAGAAATGACGCCCTCTACTTTCAATTTATATAGTACTTACAATCTATATAGTACTTACTAGTTACATGAGTATTCCATGCTACTATAAAGTACTTACTAATTCCATGCTATTAAAAAGTGCTTACTTATTCCATGCTCATGCTGTCACTTCCTGTTACACACTTCCGTCCCTTTTCACGAAATCACTCCCACAGAAAGCGAGAGAAGTTACACATAAAAAAAAAATCTGAACATATTTTGCAGGTCGTTACGTAAATGAAAAGGACCTTTCTAAAATTCCTGCTGAATTGATAAGTTCACCGTACGATAAAGATGTTCATCTGTCTGACTGAAATCCTACCGAGCCCTTGAACTCCAACTGTCATTCAAGGTTTACTGTCATGGGGTCTGTATAAATGGAGCCAACACTGCTCTTTCTTACAACGTTTTCTTGGGGAAACCCAATATTTAAAAAATATTCTATAATAACCTTTTACACGTATCTTAATTTGACCGAATTTTTTAGAGTAGTAGTACGAATGAACGCGGCACCCAGAATAGATGGAGGCCTGCCATTCTTCTTTACTACATGTTAAAAAACTGGCAAAGTGCGTGTCGGAACACGCACAATGAAGGGTTCCGTAGTTGGGATGAATTTATCCCAAGAACAATTTTAACTTTGTGGTTGACAAACATATTCTCTCATACCTACATTCCAACTGCAAATGTAAGTTTGTACGCCCAATATTGAGTGATTTACCATGTTATTCTATGACCATAGACTTCTTATAAGTAGTTTTCCTGTAAGCTACAATTTTCAAAAAATTTCGTAAATAGTTGTAAAACTGTTTATTTTAAAATTATTAAAAAAAAAAAACATAGGTAATTATTTGTGACCCTCACAGTAAGCCCTTTTATTTGATACGTCACAATTTTAATTTTCTTATTTCAAAATTAATTCATTCACGTTACACGTTTTTGTTTGGGTCACAAAAATTCATAATTATGTGTAACAAATTTTAACTTAATCGGTCCATTCGATTTGGAGCTAAATGGGTGTAGCAGACGAACAGACAGACAGACAGACACACGAGTGATTCTATAAGGGTTCCGGTTTTTAATTCGGACGTAAGGAACCCTAAAAGTGTAGGTACCTAGTTGGCAAACACGTACAAAAGTTGTTACCTGGACCAGTGGCAGTAGCCGCGAAAGTTAGTGACTGGCAGAATACATACACTTGCCACTCTTGCAAGCAATGTATATCATATAACACATTTTATGATGTCACTGCCAATCGGGGGTGTAACTCAGTGCTAGAGTGTCTGCTTCGCATGCTGAAAGTCCTGGGTTCAAATCCCAGCACCTCCAAAGATTGATACATTTTTGGAATTTGTATAATTGTTTTTGTAGGAGTCTCACTTTTAATTACTGTGATAGAACTTTGATTATTCATTAGTGTGTGGTGCTTAACTATTAATTGGCTTTGTTCTACTCGAATTATAAACTGAACAAAACTTGAGTAGGTAGGTACCCTTGAACAATGTCGAACTGCATCGCAGTGCACATTTTATTATTCCTATTAAAATGTTCAGCCATAACTATGAAAAGTTTCAGACAATTTCAGTGAAACTACGAGAATAAACCCGGCGAACTGTACATCTGTACTGCAGAATAAAACATGAAAATGAAAGTTTTGTCGTTGAGTAATGTTACTTTGTTCGCGAGCTAATTACTTGTATTGGAAGTTCAGAGCAACCAACTTGCATCCAGCTTCACGTTGCTATTCTATTTGCCGCAGGCGTTCTGAGAGTTCTTCGACACAAGCGGAGGACTGGAGCGGGATTTAGATTTTTATGATGAAATGTTATTTCTGTCCAATGTAAAATAATATACAAGTATATATTAGATGTGCACATGCGATCCTAAGTTATATATAGATATGCAACTCGCGTTTGCAATAGAATATTTAAAATCTGCGGGTCTATATCTAAATGCATTGTTTATGTGTTTAATATTCTTGTGGTTGTGTTCAGTGGTCGGTAGATCAAGTGATGCGGATCAGATGGCTAATTGCGTAACACACTATCAGTAGGAATCTGTTTAATTTTGACAGTTCAACAACATTCTTTGCGTTATTTACGTTGTTGAGCAAACAATTTTTTCTAACTTATGAAGCAATGGATTAGCATTAAACTTCAAAATCATTCCGATTCAATTCAATTCAAACTGTGTTACGCAATTAGGGTACAGGGTGTAATAAAACTTATTAATTTTTACTGTGATTGAACACCACTTCTTCCCTGAAATATTATATTAATAGATTGCGAGGAAATTTGGAAGCGAAAAAACTTGGGTGTACTGAAATCTTAAAACTCGGGGTTTGTCCTGACTGCGAGAAATATATCTAAATAATAAATAAGTTTTACGTGAATATTTACCATGGAGAGGTCGTTGTGCTTTCAACAATTCTGAACCAGATAAAAAAAAAAACAGCTTAGACCTATATTATTTCCCAACTGTCAAATCCTGCCTCTGAAATTATCAATGACCCTGACATCGGTTCAGATATACCTGTAACGCGTCCTAACTCATAGGGAGTTAGGACGCGTTACAGGTATATCTGAACCACGATCTGAACCCCTTTGGAAGTCCTTTATCAAAACCTATTTGTACAGATACGGAAACGCTAATACCTATTCATCTCAAGTAATCAAAAAAAAAATATAGTCACAGTTAAACAAACACAGCGTCTTTATTTGTTCCTCGTTACATCAAGTACAGTGACGTTATTGTATCAGTAATCGGTTTATGGCCCCATAAAGCACTTGCACTAGCTCAGTATTAAATGCACGTGCTATCTTTGTTATCTTAGTTTTATCATTAGGAATTATATTAATTTCAAGAGCAAGATCAACGTCACTTTACACCTAGTAGGTAAAACCTCGGCCAATTATATTATTAGCTCAAAAAATCTAGTGCCAAACATTGGCTTCCCAATGAACGGACATACATGCTATTTTCATGACCCTTGGTAAATGCATTAGGAGCCATCCATAAATTACGTCACACGTTAAAGGGAATGGAGGGACAGCAAAGTGTGACATCGTGTGACAACGGGGGTGGGTCGAGACATCATTTTCGTGACGTCACACGTATAAATCTAAAGTAGGTACCTAAGTATTAAAATTCGAAACTTCATCTCAAACGAAAAACTTTAAAATATGACCTACTCTATCTGTATTACTTTATGGTTTAATTAAAATTTTGCAAAATATGTAACGTCACACCAGGTTCGCACAAATATGACAAGAACGGGGGACTCTAGGGACAATCTAGCTAGGGTCTAGACAAAATCAAACTGGTTGCTATTTTAATTGTATAATTTGTTATTTTTATGACATTTATTTTACATTCTGTGATTAAGTTCCTTAACTCACACGTTTACATAATTATTTTTTGGAAAAAGTTTTTTATTTACAATGTTTTTAAGTATGAGAGCACCATGTATCTATCACATAATTAATTTATCTGCCATTGCTTCATTATTAATTCTTTTTACCTATTGTGGTATAGTAATTTTATGCCAGGTGCATCGTCTTCACATACTTATATATTTAATGTGCCTACCTATACAAAATAGTGTTAAACATTTTAAAAGAATAACGGTGGAGTTTCTTGGCCATACTTCTCCACACGAAGCTACCTTTGGGAAGGGGCGACTAGAATCAATTCAATTATTTTGTAAATTTTGACGTTCAAAAGTGCCATGTATGTGCGTATTTGAAATAAATAATTTGACTTCGACTTTGACTTCTAAAGATCATGAAATTATTGTGAAGTATCTTTTGGAAAGCTCCATACTGATCGCATTTTGTTTTCAATAGCATATAGACGCTGCTTGTCAGCCCCGGAATGGACGTAAGCTCCTAATCATCGGTTACAACATCCACGTGGATTTAAAACCAATCACTGAATCATATTTTAAGAGCAAGCATCCATCACCGCAGCAAATAATACCTATGTAACATAACATTAACATCACGCCTGTATTCCGAAGGGTAAGACAGAGGCGTACCTATAGTACACCCTCATTTCGCCAGTTATGTTTATGGAAAAAATCGTCCAAATTTGTCTCAAGAAAACATTGCCGACTCCTAGGCAAGACGTAGCGGTAGGCTAAGCTGAGCATTGCATCAACTTGTGATAAGTACAAGTTAAATCAAAAAAAGAATGGTCTTCGCTAATCTTCGTGTTCTGCCACAGAGTAAACCCAACAGAGGCCAAGCTAGATACTTATTTGCTTTATGTATATTAGATCTCATCATCCCGCGTCCGGTTTTCCAAAGACAGATGATGATTGCCGAAGGGCTTACTTTTCCTTGAAGATCTGTACGTCTGGTCTTCCCTGAGTATAGCTGACCTGGTTAATATTTCTATCACAGCATGAGCGATACGAGAAAAGTAGCAAAGTTTACATACCAGTAACGAATATCATGGTAGATATGATGTTGGACCGGTCGGGATCGGTCTCCGCCATGCACAGTGCGGGACACAGGATGAACGGGATGGCCACTATAGCGCCGATCATCGTCAGGTAGTGCTGGAAACAGAAGATAGTACAGTATCAGAATTGATATACTAGAGTATACGTACTTAGTTACGCCACAATATTATTAATAAACGTAAAAACCTTGTTGAAATTAAATCATGGGAATTAAACATAACGATGATGATTCCGGGCGTGTTTTAATGTTATATTTATGCACAAGAGAGGAGACTGTGGTGGAGCAAAGGCAAAGAATAATAACAATAAATTAATGCGTAATTAAAAGGCCCGACGAATGTATTTGCATCGATTTAAAATACATATCGGGGTAGAGCAACAAAGTAACAAACCATTGCGAGTACCTCCTAAAATATTATAAACAACACTTAGCTAATAACATAATAGATACAGGGTGAAATTAAATCACCTAGCGAAACTCCGCAGACATTATGGGTATGGATATCTGAACACGATATAAACAAAAGAAAACAGATTTTCTCAACTCATTCTTCGAGTAACAACACAATACCAGCGGTTCACCCTTAAAAATTCCATCAAATCTTTTTTATTTTATCGTGGTAAGATATCGATAGCGTTTACAGTTTCGCTAACTAATTTAATTTGACCAGGTTAAAAAAAACCCACATAAAGTGATGTAGGTACCGAAGTTACAATTAAGGTTTTCACAAAACAACAGAGTAAAGAATATTTGCAAATTGCAATGCAAGAAAAACAACCCCTACAAAGACCCGTCGTTTAATTTTAAGGAAAAGTCCCCTTTTCGCGTAAGCCTACCTACGTCAGGTAATTGCATGGCTGAGTACGGTCAGTCGCGGGCGGGCCTATCCGCTACAAACACGGGCCGATCTCATTAGGCCTTTGTCTTCACCAGAACAGATAACTTAATCAAAATTGATACAACAATCTTCAGATTTGCTCCAGTAGGTATTACCTATACTTAGTTAAGATAACACCAAGATTTTTCAGTAGGTACAGATCACAAACATTACATTCAATTTAGGTACTTAATAGTTCATAGTCACAAAGTGGGGTTGTTATACAGTGACTATACGACGTAGGCACGGCATTTCATACAAACTTTCAAGCCGAAATGCCGTACGTCGTATACGCTCATAAGAGGGTTTCAGTTATTTCAATGAGCTACACGTTGTACGCACCTGTAAAGCCATGAAGATGCAGAGGTACCACGGCGGTATGTCGTCGATGCCGTACGTAACATTCCCTTTCCGCTCGCCGGCATGATCACCATCTGCTTCGGGCACCTGTGGTTACATTGCATTAACTTCCATTATCATTTCAGCCGAATGATGTCCACTGCTGGACCTACCACCTAAGTTCACATGTGGAAGCAATAAATATATTGAGTATTGAGTATAAAACTGTGGTAGCTTAATACTTAGTTTAAGTTATGATAACTTCAGAATCTTGATAGATTCGATGGTCGAATTAAGGAGGTATTCCTCGAAGCGCCACCGTTTTTAGGCGCACCTAATGAGGAGCACCTTTATTATTCCTCAGAGCGCACCTTTTAGTAGCGCTCCCGATAACAATTAAAAATATTAACTTTTTTTTCCTCGAAGCGCTCCTATGATTAACTTTCGAATAGAGATAGGATACTAACTGAAACTATCGATAACAAGTAAAATACGTTATTTCATACAATTTGCAAAAACTCTATACTCCTTGACCATAGATTGGTTTTAAGTTAGGTACTGACTGATACAGTTGTCTTTGTCCACTTTACACACACAGGATCACTTTTTTTTTTTTAAACCAATATATGGTCAAGGAGTATAGAGTTTTTGCAAATCGTATGAAATAACGTATTTTACTTATTATCGATAGTTTCAGTTAGTATCCTATCTCTATTCGAAAGTTAATCATAGGAGCGCTTCGAGGATAAAAAAGTTAATATTTTTAATTGTTATCGGGAGCGCTACTAAAAGGTGCGCTCTGAGGAATAATAAAGGTGCGCCTCATTAGGTGCGCCTAAAAACGGTGGCGCTTCGAGGAATATCTCGAATTAACTGTTGTCATCGGATAAGTTGCTAATAATAGCATCACTTTTAAGAGGAAACAATTATGTCTGCATTGCTCCAATGATCCAGTGTGGCCTGGCCGCCCCACACTACAGCAGCATGCATGCAAACAATGCAGTACCTATTGTGATTATTTATATTACTTAGTACTTAATTAATAATGCTGTAACATTTTCCAATTCTAAATGTTTCGTAATTGGTTTTGCAAACCTGATCGAGCAGGCGAAACGATCGAGAGCGACATTCGAGAACTACTCGTATACAAACATGTTGTAAACCTAACCTAAGATTTATTCGGTCACTTGAATTTTTCATTAGCAAAGCAAATTAGTAAGACGATACAACTTTACCTACTTAATCTGTATGAACACACATGTAAATAAGATTCCACATACCTACAGTATGTTTGCTTGGCATTGACAGATATCACTATAGGCACTCATTGTTCAGGTAAATGTAGAATTCTACAATATTATCAAATATCATAATATCAATACCTACGAGACCGTTTCTACATGTAGAAAACAATTGACGAGCTGTGAGCTGTCTTAGCAACACTTAGTCTCAATCTCAAGTTTATTGTAAAAAATTCCTACCTTAGTGCTAACTATACTGTAAGAACACTGGCACTGACTCATAGCTATGGTTAAAACTCAGTACTGAGAATTTTAATGGCGACGTTGTCGCTATGTGAGATTGTTGCAGCGAATGAAATGCATTGCTTGCAGTTTTATGACGTAACTCAAAAAACTGGCCAGTCAGCTGTCACGGTTACTAGAATAGTAACAACTAGTTTTAGGGCGGAGATCACCAACTTTTAAAACGGCTGTTTATCATATGAACAACCGATTAAATCATGTTGAATGTTCACCATACGTTATCCAGTGTTTACAGCCCGTAAACAGCCGATCTTTTTAACCGAGCGCAAAAGCACCGTTTAACCGTTCATTAATACCATCTAATATATGTATAGAATATATATATGTTGAAATTTGCTGTGACTTTACAACACTTGAAACATTACGTTATAAGTTTATTTCAAGTTTTCGCTGTTTTTGTGAATAGTTAAACATGCAGTCAGTGTTCGATGTATTAATTGATAACTATCAAGATCACTACTTAGGCCTTCTTGACCAGAACAAGGCGACCTAGAGTATTTCAAGTGCGTCGTAATTATTACGATTAATTTAATGAGGAATCTTTTAAAACTTGATTCCGTTTGTCAAAACCTTCTGCACTGAATGTACTACAACTAATAGAGAATAAATTAGAATTCCCGAACGATAAGTAAGTAGATACTTACCTATAATTATGTATAACCTAACATCTATCCAATCTCTACTAGAAAAGGTCAAACTGTGTGTTTGTAAAATAATAAATATAATAAAAATATTTATTTAATAAAGTTTGTCTTGGAAAAAAAATCTAAATCTTGGAAAATTTGAAGGATGAATTAATCATTAGTAAATCATTGGTAGATAACGTTTCAATTTGCTTAGGTAGGTACCTGAATTTTCATTTAATCAAATTAGAAATGCTAATTTTCTGTAGCACTTACTTACGTAGTTTAGTGTAGTTTAAAAAGGTAATCATACGAAGAAAGATTGTCAAAAACTTGATAGGTCACTTTCTAGGAATTTGAATTAGGTATCTAGTTATGATGAAATAGTAGATTGTTATACAAGGGGCTAAAATGACCCAGTTTATACGAGGTACCTACCTAGTTTTACTCCCGAAGTCCCGAGCTTTAGCGAGGGAGTTAATAGAAACTGAGTTGTAATGGATTTTTAGCGCCATGTGTTACACTATACTTTTCACTACGATTGCGAGAACATAAAATAATCCAATATACCTTGACGGCAACAGATTGAAAATTATTTATTTTCCTTTCTCTTCCATCTGCAAATACGGGTCTCCATTCTCACTAGACGATGACATTTTCACTGTTTAAAATAAATTACGGTCACCAATTCAATTTGTAAGAGAAAAAAATCTAAAGATTTCGCGCCAATGCCTTTTTTTTTTATTTCTTCTGTAGCCGCATCCAAGGAACATTTAAACTCACCTACGGCGAGGCGGCAACGTAATGCACGCATTCTGCCGAAGAGACCGCTGCTTTTAGTTCCATTTTCAAAAATAAAATGTTCTTCTTTTTTAATGAAACAGTATTAAGTCGAGTCTTTATTCATGATTATTTTACTTAAGGTGAATCCGCCGCGAAATTATAAATTTCTTAGGTCGTTTTGCTATTTGCAGGTCAATGTCAGGTTGTATCTATAATACACCCATACATACTTATACACATACACAGATATGTATATTCTGTATATACATACCTATCTGTCTAGTCGTGAAAAATATTTACTATTTACACAACTATAATCATTAAAATCATCTACAGCTGCGGATTCACTTTACCTAAGAATAATGACTGTTTCGTTTTTGTAGGCTCGTTGAACCAGACAGAAAAAAATAACACCTTTTCTCCCAGAGGAAGATAATATGCTATTTTAGCCCGGCTCTGGTACGCTAAAATGGCGGACTTTTTGAGCAAGAGTAGTGAAAATAATATTTTTCACTGACACTACGGAAGGGATTGAACAAAGATCAAAAAAGGTAATCCTGTGAAGAAGAATGAACAATTAATATTCACCAGCTGATCGCCGAAAATTTAAGTAAGTATCTAATGAATATTTATAAACAAACTCAAGTGACTAATAAGTAGGTACATCATTATTGAATTAGTTCGTAAATTGACTCGATCATCATCGCCAACATCCCATAAATAGAATTTAGAAATAACACTCCTTTTTTTGGGCAGTCGTGTAATTAGCCTCGTTCGGTAGCAACAACACAATCGCTCAACATACGAAATTACGACTTCTATCACAAGCGTGAAGAAGTTTTGATACTGGACCAAAAATTTTAAAGCAAAGATACGTACCTACAGTCAGAGAAATGCATTGTTTTGCAAATTATTTCCCCGGGTTATAGCCATTTCATAGAACAGTAAAAGAATGACGATGGTCTGATTTGAATATTCCCTTGCATAACGAGCAGTTTTATAAAGTAGGTAGGAACATGAATTCTCAAATCAGAAATGAAATTATTTAGGTACGAGTATAACAATACGTAAGGTCCTTGAGGAACTTGAGGAATCCACGCGTTTTATTTGTTACCGTGTGTTAACGATGCGAAATTTGATACTTAGGTAGTACATACCTAGGTACCTACTCTCTCAGTAAAGGCCTTCGATTCGACTACTAAAGATGCTCGCAGTTCGCGTGTATAATGCGCAGGTACGTGTACGTAAAGTACGCGAAAAACTTTATGAGCTCTCGGAAGTTGTACGCGAGTGGTCTAAAAGTATATTACTTATTCAGCCTATAATGTTCCCACTGCTGGGGGCTGGGGCACGGGCCTCCTCTCTGTGAGATAGTCTTTTTCAATAAGTCGCTTGGTAAAATCAGTCACACCATTTTTTTTCTTTTTGGCTTCGCACGGTTTGTGCATTTAGCCAGTGTCATGTAAAATGAGGTAACAAGTACAAATTATGAAATTAACCCCATTCAATGCATGATAAAGATGATAGATAATATCCCGCTCCGCTCCCCTTGAGTTTAAGTAAAGACTTACTTTAAAACTTTACTTTAACTTTTAAACACTTTACTGAAACGTCGCGCGGACTTCTTGAGAGAACTTAAAGTGATGTTGCACTGTTTTGTTTAATTTGCCTACACTAACGCAGGTTCACGAACACTTAATGGTTAATAATCCACCACAATTACACAAAAACCACACTATTAAAAAAAGAAGCATGAAAGTAGAATAAATGCAGTGGAAATGCGTTCCTTGCGAAGCATGTCTGGCGTGACAATGAATGATAGGCTGAAAAATGAGGTGATAAGGCAACGGTGCAGTGTAAAAGAAGATGTAGATAGTAACAAAAATTGAAAAGAGTATGCTTAGATGGTTTGGTCATGTTGAGAGGATGAGTGGAACGCGACTAACAAAAGGTATTTATAAAGCAGAGGTTAGTGGAAACGCCGGGAGGGGACGCCCTAGGAGGACATATAGTGACCAAATTGGTGATGTTCTTCAGAAAGGTCAGGTGCGTAGTACTCGCAATCGGCGTGCGTGTATGACCAGATGTATGAACGTAGGCGAAGCAAAAGGAGTATGTAAGGAGCGTAGCAGGTGGCGTTCTATAGTTTCTGCCTACCCCCATGGGAAGAAGGCGTGAGTTTATGTATGTATATTATACCTTTTGCAGGAAGACCTGAATAGATTATCAGATTTTTGTGATGAAAATATATTAAAACTAAGCATCCCCAAGTGTAAATACATCAATTTTACTCAAAATAAAAATGTTATAGCCTATGATTATTCACTCTGTAATGAGACTCTAGTTAAGGAAAACCTATATCTGGGACTTGGCCGTTCTTCTTGATTGCAACCTTCACTTAAATTTACATATCCACATATCTGTATTTATTTAATTCTTTAGTTCGCCCACAGGTAGAATATGCTTGTATGGTCTGGGATCCCTATTATATTAAATATGAGACTGCAATAGAGCGAGTTCAGCGTAAGTTCCTCAGTACATTGCAGTACAAATGTCGCATCGTACGTTTATCTTATAAAAATGCCTTGAATAAGTTTAGACTATTGACATTACGGTCTGACGCTTGTTGCTCCAAGGAATGATGCTCCATGGACTTGTACATAATAGATTCGATTGCTCTGAATTGATAAGTAAAATATGCTATAAAAATCTAAATCTTTTCAGTAAAAGAGGTGAAAGACACAATTATGGGACTAGAAATAGGGACCAATTAGTTCAACCAGGTTTCAGACTGGCTAAAGTAGACTCATCCTTCATGGGGTACTGTTTAAAATGTTACAATAAAATACCTCCCCACATCGTCCAACTAAATGAAACGAAATTTAAATGTTGTATAAAACGCACACTATGTAGCCAAACATATTATAAGTTGGGGGATTACATCGCTGACAAAAATGCTTGGCTTAACGCTGGTCCTGCTCCACAAGGGCGCATACACTAATTGATTAACATTCAAAAATATTGTTGGAGCTGCTGAAGATTGTAAATACTATCTCTATATTGTATAAATTCAATCTCTTAGTATTGTATAATTTCATAGCACTATGTACCTAACATTTACTAAGTACGTCTTTCATAGACTTGAATGTGCCCTGGCGGCTGAGTGTGGCATGCTCACTTAAATGTCTCGCTGATGGTGGCGTGTGTGTTGGATTATTAAGTTCCCTTCAAAATAGTTGAGCTAAATGGTGCTGATCTATGCGTCATGTTCGTGAACGGGCGCCGTCAGTGGGGACTGGTCATTTCTTGGCTGCCACGGCTTATTTTAACTTATTTTAATTGTTTTTTTTAATGGTTTTATCTTTTTATTACGGATGCTTTTAACGTGCACGTCTTTCTACATTGTCCTCACATGTATAATTTCAACATGAATGATGTAACCAATACTTTGTCACAATATTTTGATTAAAAAGAGTGTCCGTGGAGTTTCTTGCCCGTTCTTCTCCATAGGAACTAGGGGCTTTGGAATGGGCAACTAGCTTCATCTCTCTGACTGACCGATCCCTTGACAATTCAAAAGTGCCTGTAATTGGTTTATTTGAAATAAATGCTTTGAGTTTGAGTTTGTACCTAGAACAGTAATGAGACGTGAGGCGCGCTCTTATCCACTGTTTGATATAACTCCATAATATGTCGTACAAATTCAGGAGAGAGAGCGCCGCTCCATAGATTAGTTCAAACTTACAATAATAATTTTAACGATATGGATGTCTTTGCCCTATCTAAACATAAATTTAAAAACAAATTATTAAGCGACTTGCTCAATTTTTTTAATTATTATGAAGTATTTAAGTATGTATTAATTAACTATTTGGTTTTAAGATTACGAAATATGTTGTTATATACTGTTTTTTTATTTTACCCAAACTGTATCTTATATGCTTCGATCAATTATTGATCGAAGCTTATATGCTTGTTACTTGTGGAAACGTAGTGGATTGTACATTTACCTATAGCATACTGTGTTTATCTAGATTTAATATACAATGTACGATTGTTTGTCTTCCCAAATAAAATAAAATTAAAAAAATGTATGTATGTATTACACATTAATATTCGGATAAACAAAAATTTTAGAAAATAAAACAAAACTGCTAACATGACGCTTTACTTTCCCGCCAAGAAGTCCGTCACGAGCGAGCCTTTCTAAAGTGTCTTCCACAAGGTACAGTCAGCCCCAAAAATATGTATACGTCGGCAAGGAACCATTTTATTGTCTACAACAGTGGTTCTCAAACTTTTTTGGAGACGGAACCCTTTTGGAAAACGAAATATTTGACGGAGCCTTAAAGTAATCAAAAATGGTTTTATGTGTATTCTTCATTAATAATCATATTACTTGACACTAAAATTTGCATATTTTTTTTACTTTATGTTGGAATATTTAGATTGATAATATTTTACACAGGTACCAGAGTAAAATAAAATATAGTAGGTACCGCTTTAGTATATTTTTTTATTCTGACCAGTTTTTGCGCGGAACCCCCACAGAGGCTTTGCGGAACCCTAGGGTTCCGCGGAACACACTTTGAGTATCGCTGGTCTACAACATTTGTTCCATAACATTGTATTCGCCGTGTAGGTACAAAACTTTTGATATTTCTATGGTACAAAACGTATACAATTTACTTTACCAAAACAAAGTAAACATTTGGTCCCAAAACTTCTATACACCCTGTCAATTTCTTTTTCGGTACTTCTCGCAGATTAACGTACCTATGATGTCAGCTGCTTAACGGAGTAACCTTGATGCCTTCATAAATTAAGGCCTCCAGGCAGGACAAAATTTATAAACTAAGCGACTTATACACTCTAAGGGCATTCCCTGTGGGGTACGGGCCTCGGCTTAGGGCGTCGCTGGGAGAGGGCAGCAAGGGACAGGCTGGATCAAATTGTGATTATTTAGGGACGAATTTAAAGCTACAGGCTCAGCGGCGCGGGCTGGTTGGAGCAAAGGTCGGGGCGGCATAGGCGCCGGGAGCTGGGTGCAAGATGGTAAACTTGCACCTAGCTCCTCTCCTCTCCTCCATTTTAGGTACACCTATATTTTATTTTAATGCTAGGGACATTAAAATAAAATATAGGTGTACCTAAAATAATTCAGAACTATAAAAATATCCGAAATTGCCTAATACAATAATAGAGAACTTAACCTATTCGAGGCGATATTCTAAATTGTTCCTCGCAATTCTAAAGCTTCTGTGCATTAGTCGATAAAGTACCGAACTCCTATTACCAAAAATCTAATCAACTCCTGGCGGGTGCCAACATTATCGAACCTATACTTCACTCGCTCTTGAATCCTACTCTATCTAATTCTAATTCTTAAGCTTCTTTGTATAAATTGACACTTAGTCCTCTTTCTGTATGAATGAACAAAATAAAACCTATCCCATTCGCGGCGGATGCAAAAGTTATCGAGCTCGCTTCGCTCACTCTTGCATCTTACATTCTCTTAATTGGTGTCTTCTTGTATGAATGCACAAATGATGACCTAACATATCCGAGGTGAACTGCAAAAATTATCATGCTTCGTTGAGCTAAAGATGCACCCCCCTGTAAATAAACTTGGCGCCCATGGGCGGGACTTATTTCAATATTAACCGTTGCCGATGAAATCCCAGTCCATTGATACATGGTATGAACATGGTAATTAGGCTACTCTTTCACCATAGCCTCCCACCGCTTGATTGTTCTTAAGGGACACTAATATGACACTGAAATTACTGCATTTACCATCACTGATGGCGAAACATAACAGCATTTGGAAGTCTGCTTATAGTAGGCTGTTAAATCACAACACGCGTGATGATAAATTGTATTTACTGTTTGCGGCTCTACTTTGCGGAAAATACTAAATACCTACAGTGGAAGTTCCAAACTGAAAACGTAAATAAACGAGTAGGTAAGCTCTTCTAATTTATAAAATAAATAAATTGTGCAGTGCATACAGTTATCAACAGCGTTGAATATTCGTGACCAACATGTGGAAAAATCGATAATTAGTCAAATCGTGATTGAATTTTTTATTAGAAGTAGTCATTTTTATTAGTACAGTCAAGGACAAAAATATATATTCACTGAATAAAATGCAAAAGCGAGTTTCTCGAAGGGTAGAATCGTAGTCGTATTATCTGTAGAAATGTAATACAATATACAAAAAAAATACTATAAGTACCTATACGAAAATGCTTTAGGCACAGCATCAATACTGGAGAAAATCGGTGTTGAATTTCGTTAAATGTTCACATATTTTTGCCTTCGACTGTACACAATATCAGCTTACCAGCACAGCTAATAAATATTAATTAATATCAATAAAAAATAACTTACTGAGTGAATTACACCTTCGAGTCCAATCGGGATGTTTGTTATATCAATTGCGTGGACCATTTTGTAGCTAAAATTGAAATAAATATAGCACTATAAATTTAAATCTATCATTACAAAATGCATGCACGTCACGCAAGGTCGCCTTATTAAATATTAAATAGATTGGCTGAAGCCTATATTTTTAAAAATGATTTATTAGATAGGTACTTCTTAACTGTTGAAAGATCGGTTAAAAAGTATCTGAGTGTTATCAATTATAGATCCATGCACTAAACAATGTTTTTTGTGAAGCACATGCAGTTTTATGCATGAGAGATTCATGAACTCAAACAGCAGACATCAAAATGCAACTATCCTGTATTATTATTTCTTTAAAAACGAATTACTTAATTATGGAACTGCCATCAAACTTACCTTTTCAAGTTTTTTTCACAGCACCAAACACATCACAAGAAAACACAGACAGCGTAGTCTTCTATTCTAGTTTTCTCTATGGCAATGGTGCCGATATCGACAACAGCGTAGTCTTATTTACGTCGATCTAATTTCTATCACATTATTAATGATCTTTTTGATAAGAAACGAGAAACGCGCGCCGATCGACTGTTGAAGAGGCTGACGACTGTGTGCCGCCTTTAAACTGACAATTAAATGAGCAAAGTTAAGAGAATCACAACATACCTATATAGAGTGGTATATTGAAGAGTCTGATTAGCGATGTATCGCGAACAACGTGTCTTATATTTTGTGGACACATTTTTATCAACTTGTACGCAGTCTTTGGAAAAAGTTGTGCTATTGACAGCGGCTTTATTTTGTATGGTGTAATGGTTTTATTTTTGTAAATAAAAGGATTAAATAATAATTATACAAGGGCAGTTTTCGTCATACAAGCGTTACGTGGGGTCGACTCTAAGTCGTCTACAACGTGTATTTATTTATATGGTAGGCACCTTCCAGCAAGGTTGGTTGGTTTGGGGCTGAATCTCAACAATATTCAGCTTCAAACCAATCAACCTAATTTCGACTTTATTTCTATGTAAGCAAGGTTTCCCAATCGAGCAGTGGTGGTCCAGAGGTTACAGGCGCGACTTAAGAGTTGTCGGGCGGGAGGTTCGAACCCATGCAGGCACTTTACTTTGTGTAAATTATTTCATTATTACTGCTCTCAAAACGGTGAAGAAAAACATCGTGAGGAAACCAGCATGTCCTAAAACCAAAAATTAAAAAACATGTGACAACCAACCCGCACTGGTCCCATGTGGATTACGGCCCACTCCCTCTCACAAAGAAGAGGCCAGTGTCCCAGCAGTGGGAACATTCTATGCTGATTACGCCAAGCAAGGTTTAATAGGCGTAGTTTAATCGGAAAGGATGCACGGAGGAACAGTACCCTAATTGCGTAACACAGTTTGCATCACAATCGGAATGATTTTGAAGTATATTGCTAATCCATTGCTTCATATATTAGAAAAAAACCGGTCAAGAGCGAGTCTGACTCGCGCACCGAGGGTTCCGTACGTATATATTTATAATGTTGATGATTTCTGAAAAACTGTGCTATTTAGAGACATCGTTTTATTTTTTCTGTAATCTTTACATAAACTTCTATCACATAGAATAATTTCAGATTTTTTCTATGCAAACTTCGGAGAGTAGTGGTAAGTGGAAGGTATATTTTTTTACATTTTTCATCAAGTCGAAAACTATAATGCATTAAAAGAAAAATGTTTGAGAATGTGCAAACAGCGCTCTTTCATATGATACCCTACATGCCCTAGTAGACTCCATTAGAATTTTTAAGACCCCCCTTTCAGGCCCTGTTGCAAAAAAGATATATTTTTTTTAAATTTCATTCTTGTTTGCAAAATAGTTGGGTAAATGTCATTTAAAACGATTCCAAATTTCAAGTTGATACCATTAGCAGTTCTTAAGATATCCAGCTGTGTCAGACAGACAGACTTAGTCTCACCATAAGGGTTCTTTTTTTACCATTTTAGTACGGAACCCTACAAATGTTCTGCTCAACAACGTAAATAACGCAATGAATGTTGTTGAACTGTCAAATTGAAACCGATTCCTACTGATAGTGTGTTACGCAATTAGCCCGCAGGTTTGTATAATTTATATTAGGTATAAAGAAGAAAGTAAGTTTAGCATAATCAGACATTATTTTATTGTTCACAAAGTCTTTACAACTTGTTTTAGGTGAAACTATAAATAAAAACAGTAGACACAACACCTTGTGGTTAACGCTGGGTTACAATACAACGTGTCGTGCCCAGAGGTTAAGGCAACCACTTCTTAAGCACGAAGATGCCGCCGCCGCCGCCGCCGCGGTGGCTCCGGTTCAAAACCAAGCAAGTGCAGCGACTTTTTCAAATTCATAATAATAAGTACTTTCTAAGTTTTCTTTATCACTTACATTGAGTCACAAATGCACGATCCCCGGGGATTCAATACATATAAGAATGACAGTTTCTCTCTTACAATACTAATTAAACACATAAATAGATGTTGTTCTTATCAATAAACAGATACGTAAGATACCTACATCTTTTTAAGTTATCGCTGTTAGAATAAAACCCGTCACCCCCAGAAGGATTATAGAGATTGACGAACGTTTACTGATTGCAACAAGGCACCCCGTTCATATCTGGGGGCCTAAAATAGACGCATTAGCAGAATCATAATAATATGATAATATTATGAATCATATTAAAATTCGTAAAATGTTCACAAACTGACAATTATTCATAATATGATCTGCGTACAATTCATTTCCCGCAATTCACCTGTTTGACAGTTTTGTATGGAGATTCGTTATATGATCCACAAATTATAATGTCAAATAGCAGCTGTCAAACAGATGAATTGCGTAGTAAGAATTGTACGCAGATATTATTATCATCTCAGAAGTTGCGGCGATTTTGACGTTTAAGCGCGCATGAGTCGCATAATCGAGTTTTTCACGGCAAAAGTGCGTTTCCGTAAAGGGCGAATAAAAAGATCGCATAATCGTATAAATAAAACGAACTTTCCGAGTTTGGCTGACTGCTGTCTATCGAGAATTCCCCAGTCTCGGAAAATTCGAATGACTCCTGAGAGGACAAATTGTCAGTTGGTGACCATTTTACGAATTTTATTATGATTCTGCCAAACCGTCCATTTTAGGCTCTCGTGCCATGTGAAGATAATGACATGTATTGGCCCCAAGTATCTCGACTAAGCGCGTATTCGCTCGTCAACTCTTTACCAGCAGGGCTAACATGACATGCGCCAGAACGCTCTCGTTCTCGATTTGTCGAAATTTGTCGACGATTCTGACGTCATTCTAAACACTAACATGACCGCTAAGCTCGAGATATCTCGAAAAAGGCACTTTGACAGTTCTTTATCTCGCAACCACAGACCAATGTAGCCATTTGCTACATTGGTCTCTAAAAATTATTTGTTTTTATGATAGCCACATCAGCTCATTCATTCGATTTTACGCATGGAATTAGTTTGTACTATAATGATTTTCATCCACCTCTTTTAATTTATGTTTAGTTTTTTTGTGTAACAGACTTTTTGATTAAAATTAAATGTTTTTCTTTGGTATGCCGAAATTAAAATACAAAAAAAAATCACGCAAATGAAAATGAGTGAGACATTTTTGGTAGGGGCCGAGTCATCAACATGCTAAACGCGTCACTGACATGTCAACAGCGTCACCGACATGCTATCAGTGTCCCCGACATGTAAACAAATTCACGACTTGCCAACCACGTCATCGACATGCTAAAACCGTCCCGACATACTAACTGCGTCACCTACTTGCTCACAAAGTTCCGACGTGCTATCAGCGTCCCCGTTATACTACCTGCGTCACCGACATGCTAATAGCATCCCGACATGTTAAAAACGTGCCGATATGCTAACTGCGTTCCCGTCATACTACCTGCGTCACCGACATGCTAAACAAGTCTGACTTGCTAACTGCGTCACCGATATGTCAGTAGCGTCGCCGACATGTCAGTAGCGTCACCGACATGTCAGTAGCGTCACCGACGTGCTATCAGCGTCCCCGACACGTAAACTAACGCACGACGTTCCAACCGCGTTACCGACATATTAAAAACGTGCCGACAGCGTCACCAACGTGCTATCTGCGTCACCTACATGCTACCCGAGCCTGACTGACTAACCGCGTCACCAACATGCTAACTGCGTCACCGACATGCTAACCGAGACTGACTGACTAACCGCGTCACCGACATGCTAACTGCTTCACCGACATGCTTACCAATTCGCCAACATGTTAGCCGCGTTACCAAAATGCTAATGTGCCGTGTTGCAGCAGACTGGCGTCCCACAGCGGCCTGTGTGTACATGTATACGTATTTATTATGTTATTCCAAAGTTTAAATTTTTCACGTCTGTCGCCAGTTAATGCCTTTTTTTTGTATCATAATTTTGTCTACTCTTCTCGTCGTCAAAATCGAGGACGAGTAAATGACAGAAAAATCAGGGATATCTCGTGTTTAAATGTCAAAATTCGAGATAAAATACTTGCCATGTTAGGGTTTGTCGAGAAAACATCAAGTTTGACAGAACGAGTCAAGTATTTTGTATGGGAGCGTTGTCAGAAAACGAGATAGGTTACAGAAATAGACAAGAATTACTCGCGCGAGAGTGAGTAATTGTCGCGTGTGTCATGTTAGCCCTGCAGGGGGCCGATCGCGCTATTTCTCAACGTAATTACCGTTCGAACGGAACGTTTTTGGTTCTGATGTAAGAAACGGTATCGCGCTATTTTTTGTAAGAGTATTGTTCGATCGATCGTTCCTCCAACGTAACTTCCAAAGTAAAGCTAAATCGTTTCCGTTGAAATGATTAGCGCGATACGAAATGTGTCTAACGTAACGTTTTTGGCTGTGGCTTAGTTTTGGTATTAACGTTCAAAATTAGCGCGATCGGCCCCCTGAGGCCCTAGCACGATCGCGTGAAGTAAACGTAACGTTAATGCGAACAATTCTAAATTTGAAATAACTCGCTTTGCACACAATAATAATTTAGTTGTAATGCAGGCCACAATGTTACGATATACTTGCGCAAAACTGGACTTGCACAAGTATCCTACATTATCATGTGTGGACGAATTAGCACAAGTATCCGAGCCATTCGGTGTCGCAGCCATTCGCAGACTTGTGCAAGTCTAAACTTGCGCCATTAGACTTTATTCTTCTACTTCTTTAAAACATTTTATAATTCATATGATAAAATACCACGAAACTACACAATTACGTATATTTATAAGGAAATCATGTTAATTTCATTTCTACATTTGGCAGTCTATCAAAATAAATTTCTTAAATTCAGTCCAAAACCGATAAACAACCGTTTTAATCCTAGACCAATAATGGCTAACACATACTTGTTACTTAGTACCAAGTTTTAAATAGTTTAGGAAAATATATTCTTTCTTATTCAAATCACTAGTTGTTGCAAAACTATCTGATGAAAATCAATCAATCAATGTCATCAATCAAATCAAGAAAATGTAAACAAATTGATTATAAAATGTACCTGTGAATACCAATTAGTAATGCCACTTAAAAATTGAGTGCTCTGATTTGATTATTTGCATACCTTAAATCCGAAAAACTGATTTTAAAATCACCCTAAACATGTTTTTCATATTTTGACAGGTAACCTGAATTTTTGTCGATAATTTTTCAATCACAGTTTAATAATGTTATTCAAACAATGACTGTTGAAAAAAGCAGTGAGATTCACAGTTGAAACCTAAATACATATAAATATGTTACTAATTCCCGTTAGTAGGTGATTGCGTAAGAATTTGACCTGAACAGGGTTTGTTTACTCTTTCTTCCGATACTTTTGGAACCGTTTATCCAGACCATATATCCAGGGTCGCAGGCGCACGGGCGGTCACCCGAGAACAGTATCCACCCTACCTAACAGTTTACTTGATAAGGTGGATATGGATAAGCCCATATAGCTCAGCTTACCGACTGCTCTAGGTTAGTTAAAAAATATGTTTCATGATGAGAATAGAATAGAAGTCTAGAGAGTAGTTGAGAGTCAGTGCTTACTACTTACTCTCAACTAATCTCAAGACTTCTGCACTCTAATGAACAGACAGCCTAAATATCAGTTTTTACTAAATGGGTACATTAAAATACTTTTTGACAAGCACTTAGTTCAAACTGTTCATTGTAGTGGAGAAGTCTTAAGAGTAGTTGAGACTCGGTGCTCAACTATTCTCGTGCGTGAAACATATTTTTGTAACTTACCTAGTGCAGTCGGTGACCTGAATCCTTATTAAAATGTAAAAATAATCGCCTTCTTGCTAGAGGGCTATTATTTTTACATTTTTAATAAGGATTTTTTATCAATACATAAAAACACTTAAAAAATTAATGATATGTACACAAAATGAATAAACATAAACACAATATTATAATAAGTACATAAGTATTAAAATATCGCGTTAAAATAATAAATACGTTTTCAGCGCCATGAGCGAGATTCAAAATCACATGTCATGTTTTAGATACCTTCTAAGGTCCAGCTTACGTAATAATATTTATTGTATGCATGCAAGAATCAAATACAAGAATTAAATAACTTAGTACAGTGCCAACAAAAAAAAACCACATGCTGCAAGTTTTATAAATGGCCGAAGACAATTTGTGACACTATAGAACAGTTGTTCCATTTCACGACCACACGTCAATGATTGCATTTGAAACCTTATTTCAAAGTACATATGCCAGCACATCAAGCTACTACAATCTGTCAAATTTCTATAATAGATTTTCAACTTTATGGCTACAGCTTAAGGTTCAAGGATGATTGGGAAAATTTGGCAGTTTCGGGTAGCTTGACCTGCTGGCGTCTGTACATTAAAGACATATGTTCGTGTGGACGCGATCGACAATAGCATATAAAATATTGGACAGTTCACTGATTTATCACATTTACATTAATTTTAGCATCAAGAATGGCTGCTAGAATTCACACGAAGCTTACTAAATACTTTACAATAAAACAATAAATTCGAAATTGATGACTAGAACACTGTCTTTTTAATACCACAGACCTAGTTACGAACCAAACAGCCAATAAATGTTATGTGTAGTCAGAAGACTATCACTTCATACTATAGTTTGACCGATGCCGCTGTACCGCGCCTTAGGAGTGCGCGGCGAGGGGGAGCCGCGAGCATATAGCGCGGTACAGCGGTATCGGTCAAACTATACCTCTCATAGTTTTGGGTTTCATCTCAAGTACCATCTCAATTAGCAGTACCGACATCTTTACTTTTTAATAAAATATGCTAGACTTGCTTGCAAATCTTCTTGAATTTGTTTTATAGTACAGTGCAGTCATAAATTATATTACTATGGAGAGCTCGCCAATCGTTTTACCCAGTAATTGGGTTGTGGAGGTCAGATAGGCAGTCGCTCTATGTAAAATACTGATATTCAGCTGCATCCGGTTAGACTTGAAGCCGACCCCAACATAGTTGGGAAAGGCTAGGCAGATGATGGACACCTCGGCAATAATATCTGAAACCATGATTCATCCATTAATATAATGTCGTCAAGATGACAGCAAATACAGGATGGCCCGCGAAACGACGCGACGTCAAAAGATAACTCTTAGAAGCCTCTCTCCAAAGGCTTCCTGAAACAATCGCTGAACATATATGGGCATGGCATGTATGTTCAGCGATTATTTATAGTTTCGGAGCTAGACGGCTTTTTGTACTCTGGGATATCCTCACTTGCCTTTTTTATTTCTCTCTTTCTGTCACATTTTTTGAAAATATTTTTTTTAATTTTAAATCCTTAAATTATGGTCTACGATCGATAAAGGGACTAAAACTTAGCTTAAAGGGAAAATTTCCTCGAAAAGTTTCGTTCTAGATTTTCAATACAAAAAAAAGAAAAAAAAGGAAGGATGGCAATGAACCCAAAGCAGTTTTAAAAACTTCACGGGCCCTCAGCTTTCCTAAGCAACATAAATAATAAGTACTTTTCGGGACATTATTTGGTGAAATTCGATTTCGAACACGGCAGGCAACGCGAAAAACATTTTTTTTTCATACTTGGTAATACTCAAGTGTTGTATGTGTTTCCACTTGGAATTATCATTTTTTATGCTCTAAGGAAGAGCATACAAATAAATCATAGAAAGCGACAAATTAAGCTGAAATTTGGCATATAACTTTGGTGACAATGCAAAAATGTGGTACCATGGAGCTGGTCTGATGATGCAGCCGGAAGGTGGTCACAGGAATCTCAACTGAAAACCCCCTTCGAGTTTGGTCTCGTTGGATTTCTCTTGACAAGCAACATACGTCTGCCAAATGATGACTCTGTTTTTTAGGCTGCCAACATGAGGTCAGATATTGATCACAAAAAGGTATCAGATTCAGAGGCGGCTCGTGACATTTATTTGTGGGGGTTCACTAAAAAAAGAAACGTAGAACTAGAGCTTACCATTTATTTTATTTGTAAAGAAAATCCATTCGGCGATCTTTATCGATTTTCATCAACGCGTTCATTGAACTCTCTAATAGATTTTCGATACGAAGAATCGAGCGCCTTACGAATATCTTGACGGCCGATAGATGCCAATTGCACTTCACATAAGATATGAAATCGAGATTGCGAATGTTTTTTCACTTTTTATTGAAAGATGCGCTAAATCGTCAACACGGCCGTTTCCGTCCATGCAGATTCACCACCACTGCCGGCGCCAGCTCCAAACACCAGACACGGGAAACAAAATAATTTGTTACTTTCTTCACATCCACACAACCAAGGTGTTTTGAAATATTGTTCAGATTTAAAACCACGCGTAAAAGATTTATTTTTCGTAACACATTTTTGAGAAAGTGCAATTTCGGGACGTGGTGGTCCCGTAGGTTTCAGTTCGATACGCATTTTGAGAGTCTTTTCACAATTTTTAATAAAAGATACACTGTATTGTTCCATTTTTAATACAAATGTCGCGCACAAACTATTTTTAATAATTATTTAGAATAAACACTGCGAATCTACTGACAGCCGAGTTGAGCCGACCGTTTGTTTACATAAGATCGGCAACAACGCATAGGCATAGATCGCATTCCCGCGCGGCGGCCGCCTTGCGCCGTTTGGCAACGTCGCGCGTGAGCGGCGCTCCAAATTAGGCTAATTTCTCATACAAAATCTTTTGTTTCACGCGTCGGACTGTGTCGATATTTCTCTTTCGCACTCATTGAATACAGTGCTATAAATCGTACTGAACTTCGTTTCATAGGAGCGCAATCGCTGGCGCTCCACACGTTACAACTTGACGCCAAATGTACGCGTAGGAAATAGTTTTCTAGTAAACTGCTATTGTATGCGTATGGGCATAGTAGAAATAATGTATGTATAGGATTATAATAAAGAAATATAGATTATGCTATTTTCGTGGGAGTGCACTGCACCAGCGCTCTTTATGACGAGCCGCCTCTGATCACATTCTTCTAAATTTAACGGAGTAGGCAGATATTTATAACGCAAGACATGTCCTATATTATTGTATTCTAAGAGGTGACAATATTTTTTTTAAAGCCGATACAGCATCCTACATTTTGGCGTCGTTTGTCTCGTCAGATAGTTTTGGCATTCCTTGTCACATATTTCTGCTGCCACTTGTGTATGCCTTGCACAAATGCTTCATGACAGATATTAATGGATGAATCATGAAATCAGATCTTATTACCGAGCTGTCTATAGTAATATATTTATGCTCGTGACTGTACCTACAACAGCCATACAGGTTTCTCGGTAGTCACCCCCTTTCTAGCCATATCATCTTCAACACAGTCCATCCATCGTTTCTTTGGTCTTCTCCTACTCTTATAGCCATCGACATTCATACTCAAAACTTTCCTCACGACATTTTCCGCATTCATCCGGATCTCATGTCCATACCATGATAACCGATTCGTTGTCTTTAAATCAATGTGCCATTTTAACGGCTGGTTACTGTAAAAGAAATATCCTGTGTAGGTATGATACCTACCTATAACGTTCATAGTTAAACATAAATTTCAAAATAAAAAAAATACCCATAGTACGTTCGATCACTTTACGGAAACATTTTTAAAGCGCAAAAGAGGTGCATTAGGTCCAAATGCAATCTTAAGTCAACAGAAAGTTTCAAACCGCATTTTATCTCCTTAAAAATTCTAACGTTACCATGTCTTTACATACACGAGACCGCTTTGTTCGTAAAGAAAAATGGCAATTTATTTAAAAAAACTTCAGAACAAAGCTATCGATCCATAAGACCAACATATCGACTCGAATTATGCCTAAGACGTTCTTAAACCGCCCTTATGCACAGGAGCATACTTTGCATGGCTCCAAAAGTTTTTAATAAGCTACCAAATGACATAAAAGATTTAAACTTAACACAAAAAACTTAAACTAAATAAATTTTTAATAGACAAATGCTACTATACCATTGACGAATTCCTAGTTGACAAAACTTCATGTGACTGACCATTCTATGTATTTATTTATGTAATATTCATATACACTATGTCTGTTAATTTATTGCAATATATTAATCTTGTATTTTAATTTCTATAGATATTAATTACATCATAATGTTTAATTTCAAATATTGTAATTTAACAATGCATGCCTGATAGGGTAGATTTTTGAGGTACTATAAAATATTTTTAAGACCATGATATATCACCAATAATCGCATTAATAAAAACTTTGACTTTGATTGATCACTTTAAGACAAAATCAGTGGTGGCCTTACGAGTTGTAGGTCGTGGGTTCGAACCCAGGCAGGCGCTTTACTTTGTGTAAATAATTTCATCACCACTGCTCTCAAAACGGTGAAGGAAAACATCGTGAGGAAACCGGCATGTACTAGAACCAAAAATTCAAAGACATGTGACATCTACCAATCCGCACTGGGCCCGCGTGGTAGATTTACAGCCCACTCCCTCTCGGAGAGGAGGCCTGTGTCCTAGCAGTGGGAACATTATAGGCTGACTATGTAGACAAAATCAAAAGTCATTTATATAGAAACTAGGCTGAGAATCAGAACCATTCCGAAAGTCAAAGACATTAACGTCATTCGTTGACGCTGCACATTTTTGACGTCGCCATTCACATCGTATGACAAGAAGGCCAATAAAATTAATTCCCGTATTTAAAAACGTTCCAAATCTAGTCAAAATCTCATCGCGGCGACAATCAACGTTAAAAACTTACAGACGTATGAGGAACAAGGTGGAAAGTTCTTCATCTTCCATAGTAAAGGGCGGATCCTTCGGCCATACGGGTGTTTGTTCTTTTTAGCTGCTTCAAAGCCATCCTAATCTCGTACAAGCTGACGTCCGGGATGACTTCGGTGTAGTGTCACGTCAATCTAGCTCTTGGGTCGCTTGCCAGATTCGTAACGGAGTTACTGGTTGCCGTGTAGAACTGTCCATAGAATTTCTCGATCTCTCTCAATAGTTCAGATTTGGTGAATACTATCCTGCCATCATCGGTCTTCAGTTTCGCAAACCGCCTCTGTCCAACAGACGGATTTCTTGCATTTTGGATTGCAAGAAATCCGTCTGTTGGACAGAGACACATCCTTGGGAGCCCTTGTTCCACTCTAACGCATCTTTAATACGGTTAGTATTAAAGCGTCGTTTTTATGGGACGAGATCCATCTACTAAGCTGCCGGTACTTGCGTGCATCGTCTGAAGACTGCAGGATCAACTCGCGCCACACCTACATGAGCTGTAAAGTAAGATCAGAGAACTTCTTGTTTCTATTTGTACGACGACGGGGCTTGAAACTCTCGAGAGTTTTCACAAACTCATCGTTATAATCGTCTACGGAGCTCCGCACTCGAATCGATTTTGAAGTTTGAGCTGAAAGCTCTCGGGGTTTTGGAAATGGATCTGGACGGAGCGTTGACTTCATCAGTCGAGATCTTTCAAGTTTGATATTTAGATTAAATGTGCGTCACCATGCGGTGATCACTTCCGGTTTTCGCAGTGTTGACCACAGAGTCATCATTAAATATTTGCTTCGTCGTCGACATAATGAAGTCAATCTCATTTTTAGTTGCACCATCAGGCCTTCCTTCTCCGTAAAACTAGCCAGTAGGTGCCCCGGTGGTTCAGACTCCAACTCCCGCCCCACTCACTCGCAGCACATCATCGCTTCATTTCCCCAGTTTCGTGTTGAACACCCCCCGTGGCAACCGTGAAGTGAGTTTTAGAGCCATGCATGGCTTTGGAAATAATATCCTCATACATCGTATCCACCTCATCGTTGGAGTGTTACGAGGTCGGAGCGTAAACCTGTACGTCCTTCAGCGAATATCTTGCGGCTACTCAGAGTATAAGGTACGCCACCCTGGTCGACACACTCTGTGTTTACCACGTTGCTCACAAGGGACTTATGGACGATAAACCCGACACCGTCTTGGGACTGCTGATCGCCCCGGAAATCGAGCAAATTCCCGAATTTGAGGATTATCGACTCCTCCCCCTCTCGACGATGCCTCAAGATGTACTTCCTAGTTTAACTGCCCGACGACGGTTGATGTCGGGATATTGTATCTAAAGTAACTCGCGCGCGGATAACTTTGCTTGCGCGATGCAGGACGTGTGTGACGTCAGTGTGATGCGTAGTTCGCATGTGGCGTTGTAGATGCTGCCACAAACTTACCAAAAATGTAGGTAAATTATAGTTTTAACAGATTGAGACAGATATTAGAATGGGAACGTTCTTGAATATACGGGAATTGCCCCTCAGGTGCTTTAGTATAACTAAGGTTTTTGTAAGTCAATCGTACATGTATGTGTCGCTTATAAATAAACGTAAAGGAAACCTCATCGGAGTTAAAAGTTGTAGCCATGTTTCGCTGCAACGATGCACACGATGCAGTCACCGGGCATCAGATGTCGGTGTTCAGGCAGGTTCACGTCAAAAGAAGCTGAGGAAAAATAATTTGTTAACACAGCCTAGTTTTTAAGATTTAAATAAACGGGAGCAAGTTTTTAATTCGACGAATTTTTACATTTCTATTTCCGAATCGATATTGATGTTCTTTTTTTTTTAGTATGGCATTTTATTCAGCTGTACAATTCAGAAGATGTTCGGAGTTAGAGAATGGAACTCCTCACTGGTTGACAGAAAATCATCTGCAAATAAATATGTTCTTTTTTTTTCCCTTTGGCACCTTTCGGATTTATAGTAAGCGTTCGTAGAACGCGTCATCGCGTATATGTGACTTTGGTTCGATAATACGGCATGTCTACGCATAGATAGCGCAGCGTTTTCGCAGCGTTAACGCTGCGCGGAGACACTCTTTATTGTAAAGTAACAACCAAGTCCAAACCCAATATAAAAAAGCAGACGCTGACAGTCAGATCTTATTGTCAGCCAAACATAACATAACATCACTAATGAAGGGGTAGGTAAGCAAAGATGACCCACATACACCCACGTTATTAGGGATGAGGACACCCACGTTTCGCCAGATGTAACGCAAACAATAAATATGAGCTTATTATCATCAACAGGGCACATACAGACAGGGCTGCTAATGAAAATTTTCTAATCGTAACCAAATAATAGTGCCCAACCTGGCGTTCTAACCCAGAACCGCAGGCTCAGCTCGCAGCGATAAGATGGTAAAAAATTAAAAAGGCAACTAAAAAAAATGTACCAAATGCAACGCCTGAGGGAGACTCACTACCGCTCTCCTTCGGACTGACGATCTCTGCTTTCCGTTTCCTGAAATAGAAACATTGACAATGTAACAAAAGTAGAGAGATGTTGGTGGTCCTATATAATTTTTATTATCTTTGCTTGGGTATTTTTTGAGTTAGCTTCGATGTTAAAAGTATTTAATCCAATTTCTGTATCTTGATGACGTTATAAGTGTGGTCCTGACAAACGCAATCACATCAATCTCTTTGATTCTAACATTCTCCTCTTACCTATAGAAAAAGGTTTGCCGTGTAGTTTTGTTGTGTAGTTTGGACAAATGCTTCGGTAAGAACGCGATATTAAATAAAACGGTTTGTCTTCAAATTATCCGTGATTTACGTAAAATGTATACAAATGGTTGTGCGTTGTCAGTGCTATTATACGTAGACTAGACAGTAGGTAAACTTTATTGTGACTGAAACGCGGTATTATTTTTTAAATTAATTTAACCTCTCCTTGGCTAATATTAGTAGTCGTGTTGCTTATTAATACTAATTATAGCCTTTCAACCTTAACGACAACAAGATAATGATTAAAATCGCTTTGTAACATGTTTAATTGATTTTCGCGAAGCAGTATTCCAAATTCGCGATAAGGTTCCAATTCGCTATTACTCAAGGTGGGGCAGCTAATGTCCGAAACAGACTGTATCTGCACCCTCATTGCGTAACACGCTTTCAATTACAATTTGATTTTGAAGGATATTCCTAATCCAAAGCTTCATATATTTTAAGTATTTATTATTTGAGGGGTTTGGCGCTGATAGCCGAAATACAGGCTGGCCTAGTTCGGCTACCAAGATGTCTAATGCATGTATGTGTGTGTGTGTGTGCTATCAAGAAAATATAGTCTCTAAGACATGACATGTGTATCATTGTAAACAATTATTAAAATAAACTTATTATATTATTATCCATACTATCCATACTAATAATAAAAATCCGAAAGTAATTCTGTTCGTCTGTCTGTATGTCACCTTTTCAAGCCTAAACCACTGAACGGATTTCGATGAAATTTGGCAAGGTGATAGATGGCATCCTCGGGAAGTACATAGGCTACTTTATGTCTCAAAAATAATCCTAAAGGGGGTGATGTAGGGGATGAAAATTTGTATGGGGAAGTTAGCATGTCTAAGTAGCGTAACTAGGGGGGGGGGGGGGCGTCGGGGGCGATCCGCACCGGGTGCTACCTGATTGGGGGTGACACCCGACCATGAAAAAATAATTAATCATACTATCACGATTTTCAACGATAAACTACACTCGCGAGCAATAAACTGGAATCACTTCATCGCGCGTTGCTCAAGACAATTTTTTACAATTTCTATGCAATGAGCTTGCAATAGGTCGAAGTTCAATGAATAACAAGTATTATGAAAAGATACAATTTTATTTACAATTTATGTTATTTACCCCTTAATATTTTGTGTTACCCCCCTGGCCCTAATGACTGCCTGTAAACGATTTTTCATTGACCGAATGAGTTTCCTGATGGAATTCTGTGACTAAAGCAGTTTTCAGGTCTTCTATTGACGCCGGAGCTGGACATCTTTCTCGTACCCGCCTTTTCAGCTCGAATCTTCGCCAATAAACCCGGCAGGGGGAGGGGAGCACATATGGCCTAGCAGAATGTCGTTGATGTATCTTTCTGCGGTAAGCCCCTCTCCCCGACCTCCACCACGTACGAATATCAACTCCGTTTTTGCTTCAATAGATATCCCCGGCCACATCATACAGGTCCCACCCCCGTATCCCACTGTTTCCGCAAAACATTGTGCGAATCGCTTCCCGGTCTCTACCATGCAGGCACATCCTGGATTCGAAATCCGAGAACAGGACTCGCCTCCATTGCTCGATATCCCAATCTAACAATCTAAGTGATCGCGAGTAAACTGAAGCCTGGCTTGTCGGTGGGCTGGACACAATTTAGGTCCCGTGGCAGGCCTTTTCAGGGTCAAGTTCGCTTCTTTGAGTCTTCGCCTCACTGTCCACTCGCTGACAGCCCTCCCTCGAACTTCTCTCAACTGCTGCTGCTGGTCGTCCACGCCGGTCAGTTGTCGATTTCGGAGAGAAGAGGTGACAATAAATCGGTCATCTATCCTTCACCGAAGAGCATCGCTGTCGTCCAGATCCTGGTCTCCGGACTAACTTTCCAGTCTCCCTGAACCTCTTGTATACCTTCAAGAGTCGAGACACAGGACTGGCTCAAATGAAGCTGTCGAGCGATAGTATGCTGAGGCAATCCTTGCTGGATTAGGATGACGACTTGAGCGGCTTCTATAGGTGTGATTTCCATTTTCTTTTAGTTTCAGTATTCCCAGTGGCGTGAAATATTGGACTGATGATCAATTTTTATAAAAAAAATTATAGGGTTTCAGGACTACCAAACAATATGGTGTTTTGTTTTAAAAATTGATGTTTTTTGTTTATGTTCCATGACATAAGGTGAATAATCTTTGGTTATGTTATTGAAAGAGGTTGAAAGCTAACAAAACTGCCTTTAAAATGATATGCCACAATCCATAGTTCATTGCTTAGAAGTTTGTTTCGAGCAGCGGACGATGAAGTGATTCCAGTTTATTGCTCGCGGGTGTACTTAGGCTCGAAGCCATTGTAACCAAGTTATCCAAAATAATTATTTAAATAAAGCAAAATAGGGAAGGAAAAAATTACGGCAGTAGGTAGTTAACGAAGTTAAAAGGAAAACGAGTAATAGTCAACCAACTTATTTTTGCAGTTGGAATTTAAGGGAGAACATGATTTTCAACTACAATGTTAAATTTGTTCTTAGGATAAGTTCATCCCAACTACGGAACCCTTCATTGTGCGTGGTTCGTCACGCATTTGGCCGGTTTTTATTCTTGGGTGACACAATCATGCGCACCAGGTGTCACCCATGTTAGCTACGCCACTGAGTTAGAGATATGAGAATTCATTGCTTTGATAAAAAATAAAGTTTTTTGTAAAACCATCCCCCAAGGGGGTAAAATATGGGATGATCATAAATTCAAGACTATTGAAATTTTTGTGTACCTCTTTTTAAGAGATTTAAGGAATTGGAAATATAGTCAAGAGTCCATAACTTGAGGTAATATTTATTTTATTTAAAATAGGTCCGCTTAAAAGTTATTACAATTTAAAGTTATAGCTAATATGTAGATATTACGTGCGCTAGAGTATTTCAAATTAATTGAGATAATATTAAAATAGATTATTATTATTTTTAACTTAGTCTCAAGTCCATTACCCATTCACGCTTTAACGGCTGAATTGATTTGGATGTTAGCTATACGGATAGGCCATGACCAGGGGGCCTACTCCGAAGCGATAATCCGAAGTATCGGCCGAATGTTCGGCCGTTTCTTGACTTCCACAGTTTCCTTATTTGACTTTGAATCCTTACCAGACTTCAAGTCAAACTTTTGACTATGGCTTATCTCTTTGATTATAGTTTTTTTTTTTTTTCGCCCTAGTCACCATAGTTAACCGTAGTCAAGAAACGGCCGAAAATTCGCCCGATACTTCGGATTTATGTTCGAAGTAGACCCCCCTGCGTACCTAGGATACTTTTTAAACCCGGTAGCACGTTCCCGTCGGATAACTTCCGACATCCACGCGGGCGGTAGCTAGTTATATTATACGTTCGAAAAATTTGTCTGCCCAACAACGTAAACAACGCAATGAAGGTTGTCAAACTGTCAAAATAAAAGCCATTGCTACTTTATGTGTGTTACGCACTTACCCCGCTGGACGTAAATATGGCTCATACAATTTTAGAAAGAGACAGCCACACGGGTTTAATAGCGACAGAGACGCCGCTCTAAAAACCCAAACCTATTTCTAAAACGTTATGTTCCCAGAGTACTGTCAGTTTACAGATTTTCCTCTAAATATACTTACTTTCTAACTTCCAGCGCTTTCATCTGACGTTCAGCTCTAGCCCAAATGTCCTCTTCCAATGCTTCTTTTAACTTGCTTTTCTGTAGATATTTTGTATAATATTCACTAGCATGAGTAGATGGTTTGTACTGTTTGCATTGCTCTGGTGATGATGTCTGTGAAGGTGAAGCATTCTTGCTGCTCTCTTCCATATTACGGTCAGGGGTATGGTTCAAAGACTTCTTCTTAAACATTTTAGGAATTAAATCTTTAGGCATGGGCCGTCTGGCTGATAGTTCAGCTTCCTTAGCTGTTATGATTGATGTAAGAGCCACATTTCTTTTTATTTTCTTTTGTATATTTTGTGGTACAAACTCTCGGCTATGTGGGTCAAGATCACTTGAATCTGCGGGGCTATTGCCCTTTTGTAAATCTTTTTTTTCCTTCACCTGAAAAAGTACAACCTTTATACTCATTGTTTTGCAGTCAAACATATTATAATATTAGTAAACAATTCAACACCATTCTCCTGCCCATAAACCTATTTATTTGGGGTCAGCGTAACATGAATTTTTCTTCCTTTTATAACAATTTTTTTTTCATAACATAGTTTTCATCTATTAGTCATCTCGGTGGTCACCACTTTTCTAGCCATATCATTTTTCACACAGTCCATCCAACATTTCTTTGATCTTCCCCTACTCATATAACCATACATGTTCATACTCAAAACTTTCCTAACAACATTTTCTTCATTCCTCTTCATCACATGGCCATAACAATATGACAACCGATTTCCACACAACTTTTCAGTCACCTGTGTCACTTTTAGACTTCCTCTTATATACTCCTTTCTTATTCTATCATAACACCACACATCCCTCTTAGCATTCTCATCTCAGCTGCATGCAATTGTCTTTCATTCAACCTTTTTGTGGCCCAACATTCTGATCCCAAAACAAACAACAACCACAAAAAAATTAACAAATTAAATTATTCTCAGTAGGTACCACAACTAAACACTGAATATTTTTTTTTTAATTTAATAAATGTGGTTTTAGTTGATTCTTTTTATTTAGCACAAACTTCCTAAGCTTAAGTTATTTTGTACTTTGCAGTTTTTTCTTTAGTTTTTTAAAAATATTGTTTTAAAAATTATATTTATATAAACTGCTAATCAACTTTTGTTGCTGACCGTAGATTGAGCACAGCATTTGACATTACAGTTCCCAAATGTCAGCACATATTCTTACTTACTTAGTATTCGAATGAATTTGAAACACTAAACATACCATGTTGAGCATTTCTTGAATGAGTTCAAAGTCTGGAGCCGCAAAGTCTCCTTCCCCTCCACCTTGAGATGCATAGTAAGATTGTTCTGCACTTTCTGCAGAATAATAATGCCGGAATGACTATGATTATAATAAAACCGCTACCATAGAAAAAGAATCAATTTATTTCGGAGCAGTAGCTTCGTGCCTGGTGAAGAACAAAGATTACTTTGATCTTGTTATTTAAATTAGATATCAAGCCACCTCACTTCACTACGTACATACCTTCTTCATTCCTGAAAGCCGGTGGTCCAACAGCATCAACTGTCTCCAAGGGTGCTGGTACCACACATCTTTGCGCCACTGACAGATCTTGCAATATATCTTCAAGGTTAGTCCAATCACACATTGTGAGTGTTTATTTCAACTTCAAAGTAAACTCTTGATGGCTTGTGGCTTTATTCTGGAAGAGTCACCATCCTACCACCTTACATAAGGGCGCGGACACATCATCACGGCACAGCGCCAACCACCGTGAAACGGGTTGACGTAGTGCCGCGGAACTGTCGTGCAGTGTACGGTGCCCCGCGCTAGCTACCGCAGCAACCATCAGTTCAAGCGAGTGCTCAAACTTGCAGTTTTTGTCTAGATATCGACAGTGAAAGACGTATTCTTCTCCTGTTATTGCTAAGACGACGAATGAAGAAGAAAATATTGGGTATCATCGGTCGTCTTTTGAACCGATTGTTGGTGTCGTGAGCCGACGCGGCGTACCGTACACGGCACGGCTGTGTCGTGCCGGTTCACGGTGGCGGCGCTGCGCCGCGGTGATGTGTCCACGCCCAAAGGGTTTGTTCAATCAAAAGAAAGGTTGGTAAATCAGAAGTAAACATTTGTTAATTCTGATTGTTTTCACAATTTGTTTCCCTAGTGGTTGAGACTAGGTCAGTGGGTTATCTTAGTTGAAGTAAAAAGTTACATAGGTACTGCCCACTTTTAGTTTACCTTAACACAATAAGCTCAGTAAAAAGGTATCTTCTATGGATAACTTAGAAAAACACACAGCCGTTCCTACAGTGTACTATTATAGTATCCCAAGAACTGTGTCGACACACCAGTTTACATGGAGCAAGTGACTGACAACACGTGAAAACATTGTTTAAACAGCAGGTAATACAACTCCAGATAAATCTTGACTACTTTCGGTTAAAAGGGGGTCACATTCTATGGATACACGAACTCTACTCAGTTCTAATTAGATATCAACCCAACGATAATACTTATAAACAACAACAATACAACCAACGAACACAGTTGACGGTTTTTGAGAACCCAATTTATTATTGATGATGCTTGTGGTCTATTTTAATTACCTCAAAATATGAATATTTCAGCAAAATAGCAAGAGTATCAAAATATTTTTTTGTGAATTTAAATCTCTTTTTTTTTTTTTTTTTTTTTTTTTTTTTTTTCTTTTTGGCTTCGCACGGTTTGTGCATTTAGCCAGTGTCATGTAAAATTAGGTAACAAGTACAAAGTTATTTAAATAATTATGAAATGAACTCCACTCAATGCATGATAAAGATGATTGATGATATCCGCCCCACTCCCCTTGGGTTTAAGTAAAGACGCGGCACTTTACTGAAACCTCGCGCGGACTTCTTGAGAGAACTTAAAGTGATGTTGCACTGTTTTGTTTCATTTGCCTACATTAATGCAGGATCACGAACACTTAATGGTTAATAATCCACCACTATTACACATTAATATTCGGCTAAACACAAATTTTAGAAAATAAAACAAAACTGCTAACATGACGCTTCACTTTCCCGCCAAGAAGTCTCAATTTAAATCTCTATTTCATCAAAACCAATAAGTAACCCTGTCATCGCCAGTGACTTTATTTGTTCCTTGTTGTCAGTCTGTGCCTGTGCTGTCATGGCTGTCAGTGTTGGAATCGGACAGATGAAAAAAATATTGTACGTGTCGTTCAAAAAGATAGTGTTTATTTATAAAAAAATCGTTTATGTATCTTGGAAAAACAGAGTCAAACACTGTAATCTCTCACAATAGGTATAACTTTAGAGAAAGAATAAATAAAGGAACTAATTAAGAAAATAATCAAGTCTGATAGAGACTCCTCGCTTTTACAGATGGACCTTAGTCTCATCCGATGGTGCAAAATTAATTAAATGCATTTGAACTCAAATAAATGTTATAGTCGCCGGGCACGTAACTTGGCAAGAATTGTTAGATGTTTCTCTCCTTTCTTTAACTTTCTTCTAAACAGAGACGTTTAAAAACAAATTCTGGCAATAACCATAGAATAATGACAAGCAATTAAAGTGTTTTTTTTTTGTTGCACTAATTGTACATGCGTAAACTTACTCAAACTACACCAAACCCTTGCCAAGTTACTTGCCGATGACTATACCATGTTAGGTATACAAGAAAAAATCAACAAACCATTGACCTTGTTAGTTTAGGATCACACCATAAAACGACCTTCACCGAGCTGGTTAATGGATGAAAAGTATTTTATATTCAAATAAATATGTCAATAATTAGATTGCAAATGGGTTGTCTACAAAATTTCAGTCCAGAATATGATTATTTAACAAATTTTTTTTTTAAGCGCTTCACTGGTTTGGTTAAAGACAAGTTCCATACCAATTGAAAGTATGAAGCCCATAGAATATGCAATCGATAGGTTGACTATTTTTTCCCCGTCACAACTCTTGGGTAGGCAGGTATAAACAGGTAAATCGATACTAATAACTTTAAAAGATGTTTTCATTACGAACACGGTGGTATAGGGTTTAAATAATTTCCCTCTTTCAGCCTTTAGAGGTCAGAAGGCTGTTTAAATTTTCAATTATTTTAGTACCAAGCCCCATACATTTCGTGAACGTCTCCTTTCATTTAGTTGAATCTCGCCAAGTAAGTAACCTATAAGACCCCGAAGATTTGTTGCCTTTCGAAAGTAACCCATTGAATGGGTTTTATAGTAGAAACCAAGTGAAAGGGTTACATGATAACCCATTGAATGGGTTTTATAGTAGACACCCAGTGAAAGGGTTACATGAACCCATTGAATGGGTTTTATACTTGAAACCCAGTGAAAGGGTTACATGATAACCCATTCAATGGGTTCTATACCTACTTGAAACCCAGTAACATGAAAAAACCATAATATTAGGTTGGGGAAAAAGTTTTTTCGCATTATAGTATGTATGAACTTGTAATAAAATCTCTTTGGCTATACTATTTGTATCTGGCTGGTTTTGGTATCATTGAAAGTTTAAATTTTAAAGAATTTTTTTATTCCAAATTCAAATTAGGAAAATGTGTGATTTTCATTTGTTTTTCGTATTGTCAAGATGAGTGAATCTAATGAAGAAATTCGATACATTTTAAAAATTTACTACAAAAAAGGTAAAAATGCAACGCAAGCCGCGAAAAAAATTTGCGATGTTTATGGACCTAGTGCAGTGTCTGTGAGAGTAGCACAAATGTGGTTTAAGCGTTTTCAATCCGGAAATTTTGATGTCAAAGATGCACGTCGCTCTGGTCGCCCTATTACGGATAAAATGGATGCCATTTTTGAAAAAATGGCATCCATTTTATATATATCAGTAGTTACGACGTAGCTGAGAACTGGGAATTGACCACAAAACAGTTTTGGCACATTTGAAAAAAACTGGGTACACAAAAAAGCTCGATATTTGGGTACCTCACGAGCTCACTGAAAGAAACCTAATGAACCGTGTACTCATTAGTGATTTTTTATTACGACGTAATGAAACCGAACCATTTTTGAAGAAGCTGATAACTGGTGATGAAAAGTGGATCACGTACGACAAGAACGTGCGAAAAAGGTCGTGGTCAAAGGCCGGTCAGGCTTCACAGACTGTGGCGAAACCCGGGTTAACTCGCAACAAGGTGATGCTGTGTGTGTGGTGGGATTGGAAGGGCATTATTCATTATGAGCTGTTACCACCAGGCAGGACCATCGATTCTGAACTCTACTGCGAACAACTGATGAAATTAAAGCAAGAAGTTGAGAGAAAGCGGCCGGAATTAATCAACAGAAGGGGTGTGGTTTTACATCATGATAACGCTAGACCTCACACATCTTTAGCCACTCAGCAAAAATTAAGATAGTTTGGCTGGGAGGTATTAATGCATCCGCCGTATAGTCCTGACCTTGCCCCTTCAGATTTCCACCTGTTTCGGTTTCTTCAGAATTCTTTAGGCAGTGTCAGGTTAACATCACGAGAGGACTGCCAAAACCACTTGTCGCGGTATTTTGATCATAAGTCCCACAATTTCTATAGCAATGGGATCATGTCCCTACCTACAAAATGGCAAAAAGTTATCGAACAAAATGGTACCTACATACTTTAGTTAAATGTAAATAAACTATATTAAAAAATGTTTTGAATTTTCTTAAAAAATGCGAAGAAACTTTTTCCCCAACCTATTATTATGTAATTTCGATATCCGCCCAGCACGCGTAGCATGACCAATTCTATCTTTGTTCTATCAAGAATAGACAAAGTTTTTGATGTGAAACATTCAACAGCCGCATGTAAAACCAATTGCTGGCGGGGCGACGCATGCCACGTGGCGACGCGTCGCTACTATAAACAGTCATCTGTAGTAGGTGTGTAAATAATTTCGATGTTTCACATCTGCCAGGAGTTCCGTGACGGCTCAATTTTTTCTATCCAAGTCGATATCTCTTCTGCCCGAGCACAGGGAGATAATTATTACGTTTCGTTTTCGAAAAAAAAAATGTGTCAAACGTCAAGTTTTTGTTTAATAAAAACCAGCGATTTTTTTTTTAAACAATTTAAAAAACATCTCGAAAACGGTGCGTCCTAGGCAAAAAATGACAGAACTTTAACCCCCCCTGTGTCACCCCCGTGCAAGCAGCATCCCAACATGAATATAAGGCAAAAAAAAGAAATTTCGCTTTCCCACCATTTTTCCGTAGTTTTTTTGTTTTTTTTGCTGCTCATGGTGCCCCTAAGCATATACTCCAACTCCTACAACTCCGCCCCTAAGACGGCTCATTGACCAGCAGTGCTATTCTGTAACCATCTCACCGTGAAAACTTAGGTGAAGTGAGCGTGGAGTGAACTGTCAGTGAGGGATTGACACTATTAACTTGTCACTTCAAGCTCACTTCACCTACGTTTTCACGGTGAGATGGTTACAGAATAGCGCTGCAGATTGTTCAGTGAGAAGAAGTTTGGATGGTGAAAATATTGAATCGAGTTTTCGAAATCAGTAAAGATTCTTGTCTAGGTCTAATTTGATGTAGACTATGTACACTTGGCGAGTAGAAATGTTTTTACCCCAAGTGTCAAATCAAAACTTCAAAAGCAGGGACCATTTTAGAAAAACCCTATCGAAAACCCTTTCAATGGAAAGGGTTTTCGATAGGGTTTATCAAAGCAGTTAATCAAAAACCCATACGGCGTGGGTAATTTTTAATGGATTAAACTAAGCCATTCAAAAGGGTAATCCACACCGTATGGGTTTTTATCGAAAACCCTTTCAACGGGTTACCAAAATTTAATTTAAGCCGTTCGAAAGGGTTACCCATATCGAAACATATTCCTACCAGAAAAACACCCACTTACCCTGATTTTTTTTTCATTATTGATAAAAACTACCTTTCAATGTGAGGTAAAATGCGTTTTAACATATTATTTGAAAATTCTTTTAAAGCGCCGCGTTTGTTTAAGGGTTAAATAATTTGTCTAGAGTTTATTTTCCATTGTAATGTTAATTAGATTTATTTCGGGGTGATCCGTCACACAGGGTATCGTAGTATCTCTCACAAAGGATCATATTTTATGCATTGTGTTCGTGTGTATTTGTTCTTTCGTGTTTGTGTTTTTGTTTCTTTGCGTTATGTTTACCGCAAATAAACGTATTTTCTCTCTTTTTCGTGTTCATTTTTGTCAAAACGCTATCATTCTTGTCTCTATGTTTTTATCTATGTGAACCTTTGTGAAGAGAGAAATAAAGATTATACTTATGTCGTACTTTATAACAAATAATCGTACAAATACGATAATAACGTATAAAATCCCACACTGCTTGCTGTCAATGGCTGTCATCTGTCGGCTAGAGCAGTGATGCCAGGTGCACTGTAATTACAAAATAATATACTGTATGAAAAACACTGTACCTAATTAATTTTAATGTTAAAAACAAAAAATACCTACTCGTATCTACGTAAAACGAAACGCACTATGCTCTAGCTCATAGTAAGCATTCGCATTAATCGGGAAATCCCCCACAGAAAAGTTTATTTCTAAGAGGCCCACTATCATGTTAGTCTTTAGAAACATAAGCCTAACATATTTGTTGTTCTTGGAATTACGTGACAGGCTGTTACAGCATAAAATACAAATTGAATGTAGGTATCTCTAAGTGGCGTATTTAAGTGGCGCGGTGTATTTGATCAGTTTATTGTATATAAAAAATTGTTATCAGTTACCATTAGAAGAAACAGCACAGTCATAACAAAGGCATTTGACACCGTTTCTGCCCGAGCCTCCGCAACCTTCGCAGACATCTCAGCGATCGTACCCAGATAGTGAAAATCGGCCGACACGAAAGTGATGAGCTTCCAATCACATACGGCGTTCCGCAAGGCAGCATTCTGGGCCCTACACTTTTTCTCATTTATATAAATGAACTCTGCAAACTGCCTCTCAACAATTGTAAGATATATACGTACGCGGATGACACTGCCCTTGTTGTAGATGGTTATGACCAGCCCCAGGCATATCAAAACGCCGAGCCTGTGCTGTCCTCCGTAATGAAATGTTTGGCCGTTATCTTGCTCACTTTAAATGTTGACAAAACGGTACCTATACGTTCCCTTTGCCATTCGATCAATTAATCTGTGTCCCTCAAATTCCCTCACCCTAAAAGCACACGCTTGCGGTGCCTTAACGCAGTGTAGCTGCCTCTTCCTCGCTAAATCCACTTATGTATGGTTTCTAAGAGTACTCATTGATCAGCATCTCAACTGGCACCCCACCCCATATAGTCAAGGTCACGTCCCGCATACGTAAGCTAATATACGTTCTCAAGAAGCGACGAAACTCAGCAGATTACGAAACGCTAAAACTAGTATATTTTTCTAACGTACTGTCTCGCCGTTGGGGGTGGTGCCACCCAAAATGTATTTATCCGCCTTGAGAGAGCCCAGAGAGCTATCCTTAAGGTGATGCTCTCTATTCCGCGTAGGTACCCCACTGTGCAGCTCTTTTCCGATTGCAAGGTACTCATAGTCAGGCAACTTTATATGCTCCTGTCGACACTAAGCAAACACTCTGCCCGCCCTCCAAAGGAACCGACTGGCAGACTTAAACATAATGTTTTCCCCCACGAACGCCATAGAACTGCCTTTGCCAAACGCCAATTCTACGTCAGTAGCATTAAAATGTACAATTTCCTAAATAAAAAGATAAAAAATTATTCTTGCCCTAAATATCAATGCAACCTACTTAGAGACTATCTCCAATCACTAAGTTATGATAACACTGAGGATCTTCTGCTGGGGAATTTACAATGATAATGAACTATATAATTCTCAATCTAACCTTATACGGATGTGTACTGGTTACACCTCGTTCTTTCTCACTACACACACACCATACACCTACTCACTACACACACACATCCTACACTCACTCACTACACATACAATCAAACACTACATTTATTCATCTCACCACACAGTTACGTTTTTCATTCTTTTAATTTTGTGATTTCTATTCATAAATTATATCCTGTTTTCTTTTACACCATTTGCATACTGTTGAAATGTTCTTATTTAATATAATGTGGCTTTGTTTGTTACGGAGAATCACTGACTCCCTAAGTCACAGGCACATACACCTAGTTTAGGAGTCAAGTATTACATTTTTTGTGACCTAGATATAAGCCTTCTATGCTCTTAGTCTTTGAACCTTATATTGTGATGACTTTCTTTTGGTGAAATAAAGGATTTATTATTTATATTTATTATTAGGTATACTTACACCATACGTCCAAAAATATCATGAATTTAAAAATACAAAATTGTAATGAAACAATTAATAAAAATCAAATATCGTTTATTCAAATAAGGATGAGAATCAGCACTTTACGAACGTCAAAAGTTACATAAGACACCTCAAAATGCCAGCCCTTTTAAACCATTTCCCTAGTGGCCTAGTGTATTAGAAGTGGCACTAATACTTGTCCATACACGTGTCGATCTTAGCGTGTCTACTAGTAATATATAAAGTTTAGATAATTTAAAATAAAAAAAACCCTGACACAAACAAAAACTGAAAGTAAAAAAAATATAATTCAGTAATATTGTAAGTTGTAGGTAACATTATGATCCGAGCGTCGCGTCGTCGCGCCGGGGGAAGACTTACGAGGCTTATACCCAACAATAATGAATGTATGTTATTGTAGAAAGAATACAACACATAACATAACGCCTATAATCCCCGAAGGGTTAGGTAGAGGTGTAGGTAACTATAGTACCTACAGCCACATTTCGCAAGTTATGTTTAACTCCCATGTAATAGGGGGCGAGCCTAAAACCATCAACCGGGCACAAATCCAGACGAAAGAACCCGGATAGAAAGAATAGCTGCTGTTATACTTCATATTTTCATTAGCCGTCCCCCAAGCGACGACGCCTACGCTTGGATCAAAATATTACCTACAACGGACAATAAAGAAAGATTTTTTTTTAGTCTGCACAAACAAAACGCACATTACAATGAATTAACACAAATTGCACACAAACAAAGTAGCCAAAAGCCAAAAAAAGGACAATTTTTTTTTTGTTTGTGTCAGGGGTATTTTTTTTTTTATTTAACTTTTTAATTAGACCATTTAGGGCCCGATGACACGTACCACAACCACACCGATAAAATGTGGGCAAGCAGTGGTTACCTGTGTAGTGTCGCTGCAGCTTCTTTCAGTTGCGTTGTGGTAACTACAAAATTTCGATGTGGTTGTGTTGTCGCTAGTAGTTGCGATGTGGTTTACATTGTGGTTTGCAGACAGACAGATCGAGTTTGGCTTTCGTAGAGGAACACGTCGACGCAACGTTGTTTGCGATGTGGCCGGCCGCTAGTCCGCGGTTTCGCTCTGGTGGTTGCGACGTGGCTTTCATGTGGCCGGTATCGCCCACACGGTTATTTTGACGGCCAAATAAGGTCCGTGTGAATAAACTAGTCATTTTCATATTACGTGCTTCAATAAGTCCAGATCATACTAAATACCTACTAAAACAAAGTTATTTGATAAAATTATTTTTATTCATCAACGTAGTCTCCTTCAACTGAGATACAGTCCCTCCAACGCTTTTCTAACTTTTCTATTCGACGTGTGTAGAACGATTTATCTTTGGCTTCAAAATAAGCCTTCGCTGCTGAGATTACTTCACCATCCGAGTCAAACTTGCCCTGGAGCAAATACAACTTCGCGCCCGTGTACGTGTTGTTGTTGTGGTACCTACGTGTGATCGGCCCTTTACAGGTAGGTGCTTTCAAATTGTTAATGATAATAGGTATTAAGTACCTATAAGGTCTGTGCATATCATTTGTTTACGTGTGGTAGCATAAGGCACGTCTAGTCGTAACATTACCACACCCAACTGTGTAATAGTTGATAGCATTTTTTTCATAATTCTAGCTAATAACGAGTGGAGAGATTTTTAATGGTTAACAGTCATGACACATGATAGTAAGTTATGTCACTGTTATTTTAAAGATTTTGTGAAAGCGCCTAAAATCTGATAAACAAATGATAAGTAGGTAAATGATTTTATTTCTGTAAGTAGGTTTATTCAAACACTTTTACATTTTTATAATATTTTAACAACTAGATGAGGTCGGTGTTTCCTATCCGACCATTCTGAGAAGAAACACCGAAACCAAATCAAAGACCAGTCTCTTTTAAAGTCCAGACATAGTTTTGGTCAGATCATGTGAGGACCATGTGGGACCAGATTAGTATCTGAAATGGTCTTTTGAGGTAAGAACCACACAGATTTGAGTGGACCTGCCCAGCCAGTTCACGCATTTGTCAGTAATAGTGTAGCTCAACTCAGAATTTAAAGAGCTCAATCGCTCGACGAGCAATATCAAAGAAAGGACATGGATAGGCCGCTTAAAGTATTCAAACTACGAGACCATCATCGAAACTAATAATAAAAGTTTTGAAATAAAAATAAATTAAGTACCCACATAGTCCTCACATTCACAATAATCAAAATATATAATACTTTACAAAATTACATAATCATGTACCCTAAACAATTTGACATTTAATTATTATCAGTATACATAAGCCATGAAACTTGATAGTATTGTACCTACGAAAGTGAGCTGATGATTTTCTTTTTTGGCAAATATTGGTAATTTATTTATTAAATACCTCTCTGTGTTTTAGTTTAATTTCATAAAAGCCGTTAATATGTAATGTAGGTAACCCACAAACGAACATGTACTCTTACTTTACATTTGTAATTTTCACAAGATAGAATTCCGACAAGATTCAATAACGTGTCTATCCGTTGCCGCGTTGTTACTGTATTTCCTATTTACTTGCTTGGTAAATGAAAATTAAAAGTATTTTTTCACTTCTTACCTACATACATTCCGTCAAAAACTCACAATACATTCTAAGCTTTTCCATCTTGTCCGACTTTTCATGTAAATTTATGGTCACCTTATGAGAAAACGATAGGTACAGACGCCAGCAGGTCAAGCTACCCGAAACGGTCAAATTTTCTCAATCAAACTTGAACCTTATATTGTAGGGATAAAGTTGAAAATCTATTTAAGAAATTTGACAGATTGTAGTAGCTTGATGTGCTGGCGTCTGTACACTACAGTTCCAATTTTCTCTTTCAAGACCGAAATTTCGGTGCTTGTGAGCATTCTAGTTGTACTATATAGTACTTATTAATTCCTTGAATTAAGCTACGATTTCCTAGAAGAGCGGTGACAATCACGTCACTGAAACGTTATTTATAAAAGTAAGTTGGTGTTTTCCAAGAGAGCGGTTTTTGAAACCGTAAAGTTATACCCCACTTTTATAATTTTCGTGACACTCACTGCGGCCGTTAGTTGGCGGCCACCTTCTATAGGAAATCGGAGCTCAAGGCACATACAAGGCACTTTTAAATGTCAATGACAAAAATAATGTACTAATGAAAAATTATGATCATTATGTGTGATAATGTACCAATGATGAATGATTATGTTTCAAGTATACAAACAAAGACTATATTTTACAAGAAAATTGAATGGTTTCCAGTTGCCCGTTTAAAAAGGTAGTTTCTTATGGAGAAGACAGTGCACTTTCACCGCTTTTAACTAACTACGTTTTGGTTTGGTCAACGAACGATGAAAGTATAGGTTTTTTAGATGTTGAACTGCAGGGTCATGACCAAAGTCAAAAAAATTATTACAATTATTAGGCACCTTTGAAAGTCTAAAATTACAATGAAAGGGACGTTCAAACACTACTACCAACCACTACCCGCCAAAATAAGATAGCTGATGAAGCTCAAAACTAGAAAGAGATGGCGGGTAGAATTGGATGGATTCCTTAAAACCTTGAAAGAAGAAGAATGATTTCGCGGGATATGGCAAACATGGAGGGAAGCCTTTTCCCCAGAATGGCCAAGAATAGGCTAGAGAAAATAAACCGTGTGCACGCTGGGCAAACGCTCTCAAAAAGCGGCTCCTTAGTACAATAGTCTCTCGAGAAACGTACACGCTCGATGGATACCAATGTGGCCAGGCCCTTCTTATAAGAATTAGATAAGATAATAAATAACGATGGTGGGTTGTACCTGTAATAATAGTTGTAAGTGATTATATAAATAAATAAATTAATAAAATTAAAGAAATGCGTCTTAAGACCCTTTTCACACGTTGACTGCCGCACAAACGTCTCTGCGCCGCGACGCACACTGGTCCCGAATGATAAAAAAGTGGACATTAAGAAATTTTTGACAGAAGGTCAACGGATTCGGCTGATTTTTTTTTTTGTAGACAGCTGATGCAATTACAAATCACTTTTATAGATTGAGTTTTTGCCAAATAAGCCGTATTTTCAGAGAAAAAAAATATTGAAATATTTTTTGTATGAAAGAAATCCTAATTTTGTCTTTATCTTCCAAGATTCAAACGTATTCAAAATAAAACTTAGCGCAGCTTGTAGAGGTGCTAATTGCTCACCACTTTGTCATAGACACTCTTCTGCGATTTTGTGCTCCTTTTAAGTTACAGGCACTTTAAATATTTTTTGTATAAAAAAATTCTAATTTTGTCTTTATCTTCCAAGATTCAAACGTATTCAAAATAAAACTTAGCGCAGCTTGTAGAAGGGCTAATTGCTCACCACTTTGTCATAGACACTCTTCTGCGATTTTGTGCTCCTTTTGAGTTACAGGCACTTTAAATATTTTTTGTATAAAAAAATTCTAATTTTGTCTTTATCTTCCAAGATTCAAACGTATTCAAAATAAAACTTAGCGCAGCTTGTAGAAGGGCTAATTGCTCACCACTTTGTCATAGACACTCTTCTGCGATTTTGTGCTCCTTTTGAGTTACATGCACTTTAAATATTTTTTGTATGAAAAAATCCTAATTTTGTCTTTATCTTCCAAGATTCAAACGTATTCAACCTATATTATTATATAGGTTTGTATTTTGACGGTCCTAAGCCCGTTAAAGTACGAAGGAAAAGTTTTAATTGCAATTTATACCTTTTTATCATTCAGCGTTTCCGACGCATTCACTAGCGTTAGATGACCAAATATAGCCCAAATTGTAAGTAATCGGCTAATTAAGCAATGACTCATTACCAAAAAATGCTTATAATCTGAATATGAGTCACACAATAAATTACCTGTACCTGAACATGTCTGTACACGTTTTGAGATATCCAAGTTGTTTATTTGATATATTTAAAATAAGACTTTTTTTAATAGAAAGACATTTATAAGAGTTACTTATTAATGAAGAAAATGTTATTACATCTTAGTCTATCTTTAACAAGATTATTTCTAATCCGCCTGAATTAATTTTTTAACTCTGAAAATACGGCTTATTTAACAAAAAATACATCTTTAAAAGTTACTTGTAATTGTATCAGCTGTCTACAAAAAACTAGTAAAGCTCATCCGACAACGAAAAATTTAAAGTGCCTGTAACTGAAAAGGAGCACAAAATCGCAATTGAGTGTCTATGGCAAAGTGATGAACAATTAACCCCTCTACAAGCTGCGCTAAGTTTTATTTTGAATACGTTTGAATCTTGGAAGATGAAGACAAAATTAGGATTTTTTCATACAAAAAATATTTAAAGTGCATGTAACTCAAAAGGAGCACAAAATCGCAGAAGAGTGTCTATGACAAAGTGGTGAGCAATTAGCCCTTCTACAAGCTGCGCTAAGTTTTATTTTGAATACGTTTGAATCTTGGAAGATAAAGACAAAATTAGAATTTTTTTATACAAAAAATATTTAAAGTGCCTGTAACTCAAAAGGAGCACAAAATCGCAGAAGAGTGTCTATGACAAAGTGGTGAGCAATTAGCCCTTCTACAAGCTGCGCTAAGTTTTATTTTGAATACGTTTGAATCTTGGAAGATAAAGACAAAATTAGAATTTTTTTATACAAAAAATATTTAAAGTGCCTGTAACTCAAAAGGAGCACAAAATCGCAGAAGAGTGCCTATGACAAAGTGGTGAGCAATTAGCACCTCTACAAGCTGCGCTAAGTTTTATTTTGAATACGTTTGAATCTTGGAAGATAAAGACAAAATTAGGATTTCTTTCATACAAAAAATATTTCAATATTTTTTTTCTCTGAAAATACGGCTTATTTGGCAAAAACTCAATCTATAAAAGTGATTTGTAATTGCATCAGCTGTCTACAAAAAAAAAATCAGCCGAATCCGTTGACCTTCTGTCAAAAATTTCTTAATGTCCACTTTTTTATCATTCGGGACCAGTGTGCGACGTTAGTCACCGAGTCAAGTATGCATGTGTGACAGATTAATTCATATACAATAAAAAAGTCTTGGTCTACAAAAACACTTACAACCCTACAAGAGCAACTATTAAGTTGCTCCTTTATCACAGGTCAGGAATTTGAAAACACTTGACTTGAGGATTTACGTCGTTTTTTTTACTATACATGGTTCTTAATATTGAGTGGTTCAAATATTTAAGTGCCATTATTTAGTTAAGAACTCTACGCTCCCATACATCGCAAAACACTACTCAAGTATAATTTGAACACCACTGGCGTAATATTTAAAAAATCTCAAGTGCACATTGGGTCAACTAGGTATTATTTTAAAAGCGCCATGCATGAAATATTTATATGATAAATATTATTTTACGTAAATTAAAATTATTAGAAAACTATGTCATATAAATAACTAACTACTTCATCCAAGGTATTTTCTTACAGTCATAAAATATTGCTATTTTCTACTTGCCTACTAAATTATTAGAACTAGGTAAATAATCATTTCTTAGGTTTAAAAGATATGTCAGTCAATTCCTTCTAAAATTCCGTCTTTATTTACAAATTACAGAAGTAACAGCGAGTTGCATCAAAACTAAAAAGTTATGAATTCGTTAGACGTATTGAGTAGATGTAAATTGATAATTTGTTTACTTTAAGGTTTTTTTACGTTTTACTATAACCGTATAAATGACCAGGCCCTGCAGCCTCGACATAGATAGCGATCGCTTTACGACCGAATTCGATCGCAAAGTCCTAATGGGATCTCTAGACGATCAAAATTACTTGATAAGCACGAAAAAATCACAATCTTATCAAGCATTTTTGACCGTCTAGGGACTCCATTAGGACTTTGCGACCGAATTCGGTCGTAAAGCGATCGCTATGTATGTCGAGTTGAATTGGTCGTTTCCTATAGAGAAGAGCCGGCAAACTCCACTCCTCCATATGTTATATAATTCTTTAATTTAGTTAAAGTAAATGTTTTGTGCCAAACGAAAATTTCCGATTCAAAATTCAGTAACATAAATTTATATATAATATCCGTGATCGGCCTACAGCTCACCATCCTGGTGTTCATATAATTCGAAATAAATTCTAAATAAAACGTTCCGTGAAATGCTGTGTGATCCCACATTATACTGTAAAATATGGTACAGTAAGTACAACGCCGTATGGAGGTTCTGCTGGATTCCAAAAACGAAAAGTTATTTCGTAAACATTTATAGTATGATGCAACTCGCTGTTAGTTTTTTTTAAGTATCACTCGTTGAAGCTTGTTCGGCCTGATCCTCTAAACGTTTTTTGATTGCCAAGTCTTTCTCTTTTAAGACATCTTCTAAGTTATGCCACGTTACCTCTTTTTGTTTCGATTCTATCGCTTTTTGTTTTTCTAGGTATTGTTTCTGTAGATCCGCAGCATATTTTGAAGGTTGGTATTTTTGACTTTGGACAGCAGGCTTCGGAGCTTTCGAGACAGAGTCGCTGACGGGAGATTGACAGCTAATTTTGGGCTCTTTTCTTTTAAATTCTATTGGTCCGAGGCACACAGCTGGGGACTTACTCTTAGTTGGCTCTCCTAGCCACTCATTTACCTTATCAATAGATTTTTTAATCTCGGGGTCTAATTTGATTTTTGGAGAAGTCCTACTCGAAGTTGTGCTAATACTGAAGGTAGAACATGATGCTATCGTCGTCGAGCTATCTTTTGGTTCTGGTGTAGAGGACGTAGCTGTTGATGCGATGTCTAAAGGTTCTTCGACCTTTACGGCCGGAATTTCAATTTTGCCTTCAAAATATTCCGGTTTAATTAATTTTAAGGGTGCTGCACCTTTTTCCACAGTGTTGCTTTTAGCGTAAAGCCTCAAAAGAGTTGCAATAGCGACGTTTTTCTGCTTTTTAAACTCATACGAATCTGATTTCGCCGCATCACTTATTTGGTTCTTTAGCGTTGTTGCGATACTATCGTATTCGTTCTCATCAATATTTACAGCTACGTCTACATGATTAGTATCACCGCTTTCTTTTCCTTCGGTTTCCTTTTGACTTTCTTCAGTTTTTACATCAACAGTCTGTGCAATAACATGTGAGTTTATGTCTTTATTACTCAAACAACTACTAATATTAATCTTTCTAGGCGAACTACTGTAATTATTACTGTTCGTACTGGGACTAGCCGAAGTGAAGCATTTCGGTTTAAATTCGTCGACGTTAGGATTTAATTTACTAACTTTTGTAATAGCTATTACACAATCCTTCGCGTTGGCAGTGTCGTTGGTATTGTCATCATCTCCGCTGTTGTATTCTTGCATCTGAAAGAGAGACGAAACATTGTATAGAGACAGGTACATTAGAACCGAAACATTAGATTCTAGGTAGTCGCATAATTATTTACAATACAAAACGAATGAAAATCATGGCAGTAAATGGCAAAATACCGTTTGACAAAGATCAATGCATAATTAAATGTATTTTTTCTTCATACAGCATTATTATATGTAGGTACTAAACCTACATATAATAATGCTGTATGAAGAGAAAAAATACTTTACGTTTAATTTATCTGCCAAGCAAGAAAATAGTTAATGTAGTAACAACGCAGCAACGGATAGATACGTTATTGAATTTTATCAGAAGTCTATCTCGCGAAAATTATAGGTGCAAAGAATATGGTGGTTTGTAGATTACATCATTAACGGCTTTTCTATAAGTACTAATATTATAAAGAAGTAAAATTTGCTTGTTTGTAAGTTTGTATGTAGAGGGTAATCTCTGGAACTACCAGTCGGAATTGAAAGGAGCTGAGCAAAAAGAAAAAAGTCAGAAAGAACGCTCTAAAACTAGTGGCTCACCATTCTTAGCATGTGCTGGATGCCTGCCAGATCTGGCGTGGTATCTTCTTCAATGAGTATCTCTTTTGTGGTGGCTGCTCGCCCAAATCGGATTTCCAACTCCGTGGCATCTGTTTGTAAGAGCTTTGTTAAAGAGACATCGTATTGCTGGCACATTTTAATCTTGCCTTTTTCCAATTCCAAGGTGAACTAAATTATATTTTGTTGATATGGATTATTGTGCTACGTAGGTACTACACTGCGGGGTGTACGGTTTGAATTAACGCGTTGTAATTTGTCCACAATATTGGCTCTCAGCAGCGTTCTCTATGCATTTTAACACCATACTGCGATCGCCAATCCGCCTGCCAAGCGTGGCTATTAGAGGAGGCCTATGTCCAGCAGTGGACGTCTTTCTTTCGGCTGGAATGATGAGTGGCTCTCAAGTTCGAAGTGTTTTGTAAAAAGTTGTGATTACTAATCGGTCATTATCTCCTTTCCAACGAAGGAGTGTCGAGAACTCGTGACGACAGTTGCTTAGTAGATGGCCGACCGCAATGAGATATTAACAGACCTGAAATGATTCAATTGCTTTTCCTGATCCTAATTATGAAAGCTGAAGCTTAACCGAAAGATGAAAAGGACATCGTTGATACAAGGTATGGTCTGTTCCAAAAGAATCAGACGAAAATGTAAACAACTGGATCAGAAAACGTAAGTTCTGTCGATGTCAATTCGTAGTGTCACTTAGAAACTGAGTAAGTACCTACTTTGATTTGTTAATTCATTGACTTATAAACCTATGGACTTGCCATACCTACAAAATTAACGTGACTATCTACAAAATCAAGTACTTAAAATGGCCACCTTTCGTAGGGTTGTTACTGCGAGTGCGAGACAGATAGCAAGCAACCGTTTGACAGCACATTGCCAAGTTTTGTACCACAAAACTTGGCACTAAACATGGCGACCGGTCACGCATAGGCATGATTTTCACGTCACACAAAAGTCTTGCCAAATTTAGTCCTGGACAAAACTTTTAGAATTTTAGATGTCTCTCTTTTCATAGGTAGCTCTTGATTAGTTAGAAAGAAACAAAACGCTTTATGACATGTCATATGTCTGTGTCGATATGATAGATATTTGTCTATCTATTCTTCATAAAGTAGAATACTCGTATGCCATCTCCACAGTATTCCCACCTCAATATGTTTATTTGAAGACTAAATTCTAATTTAAAATCACAATGAAGATGTTTTTCATTTGACAATTGAGGTTAATTTTATAACATCAATTATTGTCGTCGATGATTTTTCAATTACAATTTAATAATGTTATTCAAACAATAATTTATGGAAAAAGTGGTGAAATATTAAGTTGAAACCTTTTTAATACTTATGAATGTGTTACTAACTCCCTTTATTGAATAATTTCATAAGAATTTTACCAGAACAGGGTTTGTTTACACTTTCATCAGATACTTCATTCGGTAGGTTGCTGATCTTTATCAGAACACCTCACTGCATTCACTTTTAGACCTGAATCGAATAATTTTGGGACAAAGATTATAATAATTTCTCCCAACCAATCATGCTTTTGCTCATCAAAAAAAACTGCAACTATCCAGCCACTGTGAGAGCAACATTCAAACCAGAACCAACTCAACGATGACCCCCAGAAACGTCACAACGTCTTAAAAACTGCAAATATCCGACCCGCCGACCACAAGCAGCATTCAAACCAGTACCGCGAGCCACCGGCAGCGCTACATTGTCCCAACGAGTGTAAGCAAACCAGAACCAACTCATGGTCAACCGGACGTCAGCGTGAGAACCCGCTTGGGAACCAATACTCCAACATTGTTGTCTACGGTACCACATGCCTTCTTATCTATACTCACTTCCTGATTCAACCACAGTTCACAAAAACCTACATAAAATGACCACCAGGCGAACACAGGGATTTTCTGTAAACAAGAAACCGCTATCGTGTCGGAAATTACTGATTTGCCTAGCTCCAGACAGCAAACAGCTGCCGAAAGAATAGCGGTCGTCTATTTGATTTAAACTCACAAAATTTTCGGGTTTTCGATTTGTAAACAACGTTTGGAGAACTTTTTCGATACAATTGACTGATATCCGATTCGGCACGGAAGCGTATCGAGTGGTTGTGAATAGCTATGCAGTGTAGGTTTCTTCAATCCGAGCGCTTGGGCATGGCATGGCAACTTAAATGGTCAAAAGATTAATAATTGATGCATGATTTATTTCTAAACACCACCATAATCTTAATCAGTCTATAATGTTTCCACTGTGAAGACAGGCCTCCTCTCTGTGAGGAGTGGACCTTAATCCACCACGAGGGCCCAATGTGGTTAGGTTTAAAATAGCTATAAAAAAGAGAACTTATTTACTATACAAAAAGGAATTTAATTTTATTGAGGGCAAGTAAACAAGAAGGGTTTTGGACAAGTATGTATCACGCTCAAGTCTCAGAACTGAACTGATCCTAAAAGGTCTAGCCCTGTAGTCCTGGCATTCATAGTGCAAGTCGAATTTTTCCGATCAGTAACACCTTGTCGCCCACACTGTTGCCGATCGGGAAAAAAGTTTCATTCGTTCAGTGTTGACGAACGGGACTATTTTTCGATTATTCCCGATCAGTAATACCCCGTCGTTAAAACTGTTGACAATCGGAAAAAAAATATATACATCAAAATAAAAACATACTGTTTTTTACTTTACTATCAGTACCTATGTTTTACAGTAATTACAATAATAATATTTTTATAATTACTTACAATTAGTTAAGAAAATGCCAAATAAGGACTTTATATTTTGTATCACAGGTAATAATCAAATCTATTTATTTAAAAACGGGCAAGTGCGTGTCGGACCACGCACAATGAAGGGTTCCGTAGTTAGGATGAATTTATCCCAAAAACAAACTTAACATTGTAGTTGAAAAACATGCTCTCCCATACATCGATATACGTTACGGTCAATTCGTCAACTGCAAATTTAAGTTGGTGGACTATTACTCGTTAACTAGTAAACCCTACTTAGCTGTGATAGTTTTCCTTATAATTTCGTTATATAAACTACTGCCATGAATTTTTTCACATATCCAAAACCAACCATTTAGCTGGCAGGGGGGGGGGGGCACTTGACTCTAACAAAAAATAGCACTTTAAAGCTTAATTACGAAAACAGATCTCAGAATTGAAAAATGGCTCAGACCCACAATATTTTTAAACGGCCTATCCAACGATACCCCACACCATGTATTAGATGAGAAAAATAAATATCATCCCCGTTTTACGTGCAAGGGAGGAACCCTAAAAAAAATGTTTTTCATGGTTTTATTTTACGACTTTTTCGGCGTGATGAATATGTACTTACACCCTTGCCAAATTACAGCTTTCTAGGACTAAGCGTCTCCGAGCTAAGCCGGGGACAGACAGACGGACGGACGGACGGACGGACAGACAGACAGACAGACAGACGGACATGGCGAAACTATAAGGGTTCCTTGTTTACTACGGAACCCTAAAAATGAATCCCTATTTCCCTCTTGGTCACGCCTTAACTTGATATTAATAAAATTGCGCAGAACATTGGAAAATTTCAGAAATATCAAATAATTATTTCTCTGAGCAGTAACCTAACATAAAGCCTAGGCTTGCATGAATTCAAGATAATATTTCAATCATTAGTATTATCCCACTAATTAAGATTTGGATGAAATAGTTTATCTAGATACTTTTTATCCCGGTAGTACGTTGCATGCATACAAGACGGTATTCTCAATTCACGACACGACACGTTGTGCACAATTTCGAGCAGTAAACCTAACAAAAAGTACTAGGCTTGCATGAATTCACGATAGTATTTTAATCATTAGTATTATGCTTCTAATAGGATTTGCATGAAATTTGGGATACAGATAGTTTATATCGCACATAGGATAATGTTTAGTTATCCCGGTAGTACGTTGCATGCATAAAAGAAGGTATTACGAGTATAATATGTTCACGACACGTTTTGCAAAATTTCTGAGCAGTAAACCTAACAAAAAGTAGGTACTAGGTTTGCATTAATTCACGATAGTATTTCAATCATTAATATTATGCTTATATTAGGTTGGGGAAAAAGTCTTTTCGCATTATAGTATGTATGAACTTGTAATAAAATCTCTTTGGCTATACTATTTGTATCTGGCTAGTTTTGGTATCATTGAAAGTTTAAATTTTAAAGAACATAATTCCAAATTCAAATTAGGAAAATGTGTGATTTTCATTTTTTTTTCGTACTGTCAAGATGAGTGAATCTAATGAAGAAATTCGATACATTTTAAAATTTTACTACAAAAAAGGCAAAAATGCAACGCAAGCCGCGAAAAAAATTTGCGATGTTTATGGACCTAGCGCAGTGTCTGTGAGAGTAGCACAAATTTGGTTTAAGCGTTTTCAATCCGGAAATTTTGATGTCAAAGATGCACGACGCTCTGGTCGCCCTATTACGGATAAAATGGATGCCATTTTTGAAAAAGTGGAGCAAGATCGGCATATCAGTAGTTTTGACGTAGCTGAAGAACTGGGAATTGACCACAAAACAGTTTTGGCACATTTGAAAACAACTGGGTACACAAAAAAGCTCGATATTTGGGTACCTCACGAGCTCACTGAAAGAAACCTAATGAACCGTGTACTCATTTGTGATTCTTTATTACGACGTAATGAAACCGAACCATTTTTGAAGAAGCTGGTAACTGGTGGTGAAAAGTGGATCACGTACCACAAGAACGTGCGAAAAAGGTCGTCGTCAAAGGCCGGTCAGGCTTCACAGACTGTGGCGAAACCCGGGTTAACTCGCAACAAGGTGATGCTGTGTGTGTGGTGGGATTGGATGGGTATTATTCATTATAAGCTGTTACCACCAGGCAGGACCATCGATTATGAACTCTACTGCGAACAACTGATGAGATTAAAGCAAGAAGTTGAGAGAAAGCGGCCGGTATTAATCAACAGAAGGGGTGTGGTTTTTCATCATGATAACGCTAGACCTCACACATCTTTAGCCACTCAGCAAAAATTAAGAGAGTTTGGCTGGGAGGTGTTAATGCATCCACCGTATAGTCCTGACCTTGCACCTTCAGATTTCCACCTGTTTCGGTCTCTTCAGAATTCTTTAGGCAGTGTCAGGTTAACATCACGAGAGGACTGCCAAAACCACTTGTCGCGGTATTTTGATCAGAAGTCCCAAAATTTCTATAGCAATGGGATCATGTCCCTACCTACAAGATGGCAAAAAGTTATCGAACAAAATGGTACCTACATACTTTAGTTAAATGTAAATAAACTATATTAAAAAATGTTTTGAATTTTCTTAAAAAATGCGAAGAAACTTTTTCCCCAGCCTATTACTATACACACAGACGGTTGCTTTTGCACACAGATAGTTTATAGCCTGGATTAACTAATTTAAAAGGTGTGAATATAAAGTATTTACTATCAGAGGTAATTATCTAGTATTATTTGGCATTTTCTTAACTAATTTTAAGTTTAAAAATATTATTATTGTAGTTACTGTAAAACATAGGTAAGTATAGTGATTGTAAAATAAAAAAAAGTATTTTTTTGTCGTATATTTTTTGCTTTGAAAGTCGTATTAAAGCATATTAAAAAACCGCGACATCTTTAATTGAACTCCAGTCAACACTGAACGTACGGATATTTTTTTCCCTGATTGTCAAGTGTTAACGTCAGGGTATTACTGATCGGGAATAGTCGAAAAATAGTCCCGTTCGTCAACACTGTAAAAGAATGAGACTTTTTTTTCCCGATCGTCAACAGTGTTGACGACAAGATGTTACTGATCGGGAATATTCGGTGCAAGCGAATATGCTTGTGTAGAACTGACCAGCGCAGCGTGACAGCCTGCGCAGACGAGGGACTTTTGTTCGCGGACAATTTGGAATCGTATAGAAATCCCAGCATTTTGTCCTACATGCGCGTTAGATTTTCTTACGATTCCAAATTGTCCGCGGACAAAAGTCCCTCACCTGCGCAGGCCTTTAGATATCATCACAGCGATGGCAAAAACTTAATGGAAATGGTAACTGATAAACTGATCAAGTAACAGGTGGCCTTATTATAATTAGGATGTATAGGTACAAGTTTTTTAGCCCCCATTCTGATTTGACGCCAAATTATTCAGTTGTTGGATGTCTATTATTTAGTAAGAATGCGGTAAATTCGTTATACACCGCCAATAAGACCTCTGCAATACTTTCAGTAGTTTTATCCTGAAGTTCAACGAATTTAAAAATGACGCAATTTTTATAACAAATACCGAATACCATTTTGGTCATTGACCATTTCACGACACGTCCTAACTTTCTTTCTGTTCGGTTATTTTTAAAGGGACATGTTGCGGTCAATCTTGAATATGAAACCAGCATATTTGTGACTTTGTTAGTGTTAGCTAATAAAGTGTGCGAAAACTTATAGCACCCCTCTTTTTCATCGGGGTTAATTTGTTTATGAAAAACACAATGGAAAGGGATTGCATTTTTAAGAATAAAAAAACCGGCCAAGTGCGTGTCGGATCACGCACAATGAAGGGTTCCGTAGTTGGGATGAATTTATCCAAAAGCAAACTTAACATTGTAGTTGAAAAACATGTTCTCCCATACATCGATATACGTCACGGTCGAATCTCTAACTGCAAATGTAAGTTGGTGTACTATTACACGTTAACCTTGTAAAGCCTACTTAGCTGGGATAGTTTTCCTTTTAATTTCGTTATATTAATATGCTACTGCCATGATTTTTTCCACATTTAGACACACTTAGCTGGCGAGGGCCAGCTAAATGGTTATTTTTGGATATGTGAAACGTGTGTGGGGGGGAGAGGCGGGACTTAACTCTAACAAAAATTTGCAGTTTAAGGCTTAATATTATACAAACGGATACCTGAATCGAAAATCTGTTTTCATTTCACGGACTCACAATATTTTTAAAAGTCGGAATAAACAATATCATACACACTTTACGTGAAAGGGAGGTGACTACTTTGTCGGCGTGATTAATATTTATGCATATACCCATGTCAAATTACAGCTTTCTAGTACCACGCGTCTCTGAGCTATTCAGTTCCAATTGGCCGTTTCCTATGGAGAAAAGCCGGCAAGAAACACCACAGTTACGCTTTTAAAAAAAACCGGTCAAGAGCGAGTCGGACTCGCGCACCGAGGCACAGTGGGCTGGGATTACAAGGTTGGGTCTTAAGAGATCAAATGTATTTTTTGGTATCTAGGCATAAATTTAAAACGTTTTTATTCTTTGACTTTTTTTAATTTAACGAGTACGTTCGGAGATATAGCCATATCAAATTTGTATGAAGAGTCATGTTATTTTAGTTAAGCAATTTATTCCAATTAAATTGAAATTGAAAATAATGTATACTAAACGGCCTGAAAACCTCAAAACCTACTTAGTTCTTTAAAAAAAAAACAATGTTCGACATTTTCCACCACCATAGGTAGGTATGACGTAATTTGTTTTGAGACTTATTTCCGGGAATCAAGGGATAAGAGTGCGCGAGCGCAACAACAAGTTATGACGTGTCGTAACGTGATTGGTGCAACGATAGGGTATCTACGGAATGTTCGGTTGCATTCAAACGTACTTCAGTGTTCTATTACCCACCATAATAGACGCACTATAGACACACATTCATTACTTACTTATTTGTTATTTTGTATTTGTGAAAATGTTTGAAAATTTAGTGACAAACCTTGATCTTTTCGTTATTTTAAAAAACAGTGGCAGTATTAAAAATAATGACAGTTTGTGTAGTGAGATAAGGTCTAAGTTTTTAGTCGAATTAAGTGATGATCACGAAAAGACCTTAAAGTTGTTTTGTGCAAAATTTTGTTATAATTTAAATAGAAGATGGGAAAACGCTTATCGTAAAGAAAATATATTCAGAACTAAAAATAGTGAATGGTTACAAGAAAACATAATATGGCCAGACTTTATTAAGTGTTTAATTGGCAGTAATGAAGATCAACCAGCACCGAGTACATCAACTCAGTATGTATCACCATCAAAAGTTTCTGTCGGTGTCTCCACCGAACAAAGCCCAAGAAAACCTTTTTGTGAATTAGCGCCTAAACAGAAAAAAAGACGTGCAGAAAACTTTCATTTATCTTCGGACGAAATAAAATATTCATATTTTGAGCAGTTGAAAGCGGATGGGAATGAGTAGGTTGCTAAAATACTAGAACATTTACTAAAGAATCCCCAAGATGTAAAAAAAGTTAAAAAGTGCATATCTGTTAAAGAAACAAAACCTGTGTTTTTTCCGGATGAGGCTTTAGGGTTATTTTTATCACTTAAGCTGACCAAGTGGCAATACAATACTTTAAGAAAAAGTGTTAACGAAAAAGACAGTAATATATTTCCATCTTATTATCAAGTGCAACATGCGAAACAGAAATGCTATCCACCAAAAGATGCTATTACAGTGACAGAAACCTCAGCTAAAATAAAGTTACAAGCTCTATTGGATATAACGACAACAAGAATAATGACGTCACTCGTCATAGATAGTGGTTGTAAAGAATTTACACTAATCAGTAAGTGGGGATTTGACGGTGCTTCTAATCAAGCCAATTACAAACAAAAAATGCAAACAGACGATGAACAAGAAAGTCAACTTGACGATTCAAGCATATTTATGGGTAGTTTAGTGCCAATAAAATTAGTGTGCGGCGAACAAGTTATCTGGCAAAACGATTCACCAAATTCATCTTACTGGTGTCGTCCAATCTTTTTCGAATTTGTGAAAGAAAATAAAATAACGATATTGCGGGAAAAAAGTGCTATTAAGGAAGAGATTAAAAATTTAGTGAAAACAGAAGTTGGAGAAATAAAAATTTCACACTCTTTATTAATGACTATGATAGACGGAAAAGCAACATCAATTTTATGTGATACTTCATCTCAGAGATGCGACATTTGTAAAGCCACTCCAACAGAGATGAATAATTTGCCCTTAATTGCATCAAAACCGACTGATCCAGATCTCTGTAAATACGGATTGTCATCATTGCATACCTGGATACGAATGATGGAATGCATTCTGCATATAGCCTACAGATTAACGATACAGACATGGACAGTAAAGGGAGACAACAAGTGCATCATGGAAAGAAGAAAGAAAGACATACAAGACGCTTTTAAAAATAGAATGGGACTTCTGATTGATGTTGTTAAACAAGGGCACGGCTCCACGAATGACGGAAATACTGCTAGAAGATTTTTTGCAAATCCAAACATGACTGCTGAGATAACTGGTGTTAGTGAAGAATTAATAAGGCGATTTGCAATCATTTTAGAGGCAATTTCATCAGGCCACATTGACACAGCGAAATTTCACGAATATGCTCAAGTGACCATGCAACTGTATTTGGAATTATATAGCTGGTATTATATGCCTTCAAGTGTTCATAAAGTTCTTATGCATGGTGCAGCTATTATTGAAAGTTTTGGTCTAATACCAATTGGACAGCTATCTAAAGAAGCTGCTGAAGCTAGAAATAAAGACTTTCGTAGGTACCGCCAACACCATTCCAGGAAATGCAGTAGAAAAACTACAAATGAAGACATTTTAAATAATTTATTGACCAGCTCTGATCCACTCATCTCAGCGAAACGTCACAAACTTCGCAGAAAACATAAAACTTTGTCAGTAGAAGCACAAAGTTTATTAGTAATTGAACAAGCGGAAACATTTGATGATGACGAATACGAAAATTTTGCATTCGTTAATGTGGATACCCTTGACAGTGATTAAATTAAAACAGTGCAGTGGCCAGTAGTGATTGTGATTTTTACTTATTTATTTTATTAGTTTCTTAGTGGATTAGGCCTAAAGGGGAGACCACTACATAAAAAAAAAACGCGCCTAGTTCTTAACCTCTATGGTGGTGTGGAATAGAGAACAAAATTTGAAATTGCGACCAAATCGCAGAAAATCGCAACCCGAGAATAGGCGCTAAAATAGGACAAATATACGTACTATGCATACGTAGAGTCAATTCTTAGAGAAAATTTGAGAATTTCGAGATTTTCACATTTTTTTCTTTTGCTTCATACAAAAATTACTTTGGATATTTATAACTCCGAAAATACTAAGTTATCTGAACGACCCTCATAGAAATAATTACTTATAATCGATAGATAAATCCAACACAATATTTAAAATTTCAGAAAAAGAAACTTTTTTTTAAAATGCTAAGTCCTTTACCGGCCCGTTTCAGCCCACTGTGCGAGGGTTCCGTACGTATATGTGATGTTTTGATCTCTGAAAAACTGTGTTATTTAGAGACATCGTATTATTCTTCCTGTAATCTTTACATAGACTTCTACCACATAGAATAATTTCAGATTTTTCTCTATGCAAACTTCGGAGATAAGGGAGGGGAACGGTATTTTTTTTTAATTTTTCATCATAAGTCGAAAACTATGATGCCTAAAAAAAAAAGTTTTGAGAATGTGCAAACAGCGCTCTTCCATATGATACCCCACATGCCCTAGTCGACTCCATTCGAATTTTTAAGCCCCCCTTTCAGGCCCTGTTGCAAAAAAGATTTTTTTTTTTTAATTTCTCTCTTTTTTGCAAAATAATTGGGTAAACGTCATCTAATACTATTCCAAATTTCAAGTTGATAGCATTAGTAGTTCTTGAGATATCCAACTGTGACAGATAGACAGACTTAGTCTCACCATAAGGGTTCCTTTTTACCATTTTGGTACGGAACCCTAATAAAGGGCTTTTACAATGTTTTCAAGTTACAGTGTTAATAGGTAAGGGTGGATAGTGTAGGCCCATCAATAAGTACTCAAAAAAATAGAAAATGGTTCACAAAGCTACAGCGTTCTCACATTTACAAATTAAAAAAGAATCTATATAAAATATTACTAAAATAATAGAAAAAAATATATTTTTAAACCAAACGACAAGATTGCCATTACAACTGTAACAAATCTGAATTAATATTCTGTCCACAAGTCACTAAAATTCATAATGCAAAGGTATAAATATATCTAGATAGACAGTCAAAGATGTGAACTCGTTGAAAAAAATGCATCCAACTGTTAGCCGCAAAATGCATGCATGCTAGATTAACATAATGACAGCACAATAAGGTGGCGCGAGTGTAAGACTTAGCTGTCACATACACAACAAAGTTGGCCTGTTTGTTTTAGTTCTTTTGCAGTGGGACACTCTTATCTAGACATATTATTTATATATTTTATCTGAGTCATAATGTTTTAAAACCTATGTTCTTGTATCTAATTTAGTTTCATAAATAATTGAATTGTTAAGTAGGTCATTCATAGAAGCTAACAATAAAATAAGCAAACTGAAAGCATTTGATTCAATTATACCATAAAGTTATTCAGAAAGTTGAAGCTATTTGCCCATTCCAAAACATGGAGAAGAACAGGCAAGAAAGTCCATCTTTTAAATCAAGATATTACAAAATCCTGGGTACATTATGTTTGTAAGATGCAGCTAAGATAAGTAATGTAAGTAGGTACTTATAAAAGTAACACAATGTTAGCAACAAACAACAATGTAATTTGACCTGTATGAGTTGTATGACTAATAATTTTTAGTCAGGGTAACAGATCCAGTTTGTACATGTTGTAACATGAAATTGATGAGAATGCATTTTATGTGAAGCTAAAGCACTGCCTTTTTACAAAATGGCTATGTCAATAAGATTTGTTGGAATGCATTACATCAGCAGAAATCTCAGTACAAAATAAGTACAGAGTTTACGGACAGGGCTTTTGTAATATATTAATTTACTAGCTTTTGCTTGGCCCGCGTGGAATTGATTCTAGTTGCCCCTTCCAAAAGGTAGTTTCATATGGAGAAGAAACTTCACCGTAACATACTACTGGGATAAAAAGAATCCTATGTCTGCCTGTCCTTCTAATCAGTTTAGCCCAAAAGGTGTGAAAAGGTAACAGACAGACAGAGTGACTTGCGAATAAAGAAAACATTGTGTCAAATCAAATTAAACCAATTAACAAACCCAATTTATCCTCAAACAACTGAATGTTAGTTTTACATAATAATTTTATTTCTTTATTTATTAAGGCACTAAGTCCCAATCACAATAATGCCAGGCCAGAAATATAATTGTAACTAGGTGTTCAATACACTTGTCATGTCAGGGCAACTTGAACCACCATTTTCTATTTATTATGTAAAAATGTCATCCAGGAAATAGGTACATTTAGAATTTTGTCAGTTTTTCATAATGTCAGATACATGTCAGACAATAATTTAAAAAGACTAGGTTTAGCTGAAACATTGTTAGAATCAGATTTACCAACAAAGATTACCTACCTTCATTTTCAGGAACCACGGGTGGGGGGACATCTCCGACCACTAGGTAGCCTCCGTCCAGGTCGTCTTTCTTCCTCGTTCTCCTACCTGAAGCCTTTGCAAGGTCTTTCAGCACCTCTTCCTTCGTCGACCAAGTCTTTATATAAGCCATACTGCACTAGAAACAAAGAACATATTGTATGACATTACTTTTTCACTTGCGTTTAATTTGATTTTGCAATTATTGAATTATCTAAACTTCAGTACCTACAAATATATACAAAAACAAAAGACCACTTAGGCTTCGAGGTACCTATTGTAAATAGTTAATTGTATGGGTTACCTGATATTAAATGAGTTAATTCAATTGGATTTCAATATAGTAGCTGGTCAGTGGATAGTGAGCCACTTGTTTTAATAATAGGTAGTGAAGTGATTAAAACCAATGCGTCATACGGCACCAATAATAAGAAATGTGCAAAAACTCTTAGAAGTAGAACACACCAGTGAAAGTGAACCCAAGTCAGTCCAAATTTTCAATCAATCGCAACACAAGACCGTACCAGATCGTACGACTGTACGAGAGAAAACCTTTTGACCTGTCTGTGAGCAACTGAGCACTGTCAGTAATTAGAATGTACTCTGTGCTGAGCACTGAACTATAAAAAGTACTCTGTGGAGTGTGCCTGTGGACTGAACTGAACACTACTGAACAGGAGGCCAGAGCGAAAAAACATCAACGGAAATGCAAAAAATCAAAAATGCAGTTTTTGAGTTTGACAATGAAAAACAATGACAGTTAAGGATTCTATTAAAAAATATCCTCTATGGTGAGCATAGAATTAGTAAGTACTACATACACATAAACTCAAGCCTTCTTCCCATGGGGGTAGGCAGAACCAACAGGACGCCACTTGCTAGACTGTTACGATCCTTACACACTCCTCTTGCTTCGTTTACTTTTATCACACATCATGTCATACATGCACGTCGCGCGTCGGACCGTCGGTTGCAAGTACAGTATGCGCAAAACTTTATAAGCCCTCTGAAGTTACACGCTACTGGCATATAAGTATACTAGCTTTTGCCCGCGGCTTCGCCCGCGTGGATGTCGGAAATTATCCCACGGGAACGTGCTATCAAACTAGTATCCTATGTACCCAGGTCATGGCCTATCCGTATAGCTATCATACGAATCAATTCAGCCGTTAAAGCGTGAAAGGGTAATAGACTGACAGATAGATAATAAATGCAAATAATCTCCAACGGGAACATATACATACATATACAATAATTTGGTAAACGATCGCAAGCATTTCTTCTGAGCTTTAAAAATGATTCCGTACCTAATGTAAAATCCACATAAGCATTCTAAGCAATGTTTACTTTAATGCGGTTAACCGTTTTTAGGGTTCCGTACCCAAAGGGTAAAACGGGAACCCTATTACTAAGGCTCCGCCGTCTGTCTGTCCGTCACCAGGCTGTATCTCATGAACCGTAATAGTTAGACAGTTGAAATTTTCACAGATGATGTATTTCTGTTGCCGCTATAACATCGAATACTAAAAAACAGAATAAAATAAATATTTAAGGGAGCTCCCATACAACAAACGTGATTTTTTTGCTCGATATTTATATCGGCAACAGGTAGACGCTTGAAATATTCACAGAGTATTTAGTTATACATTCACTTTAAAAATAAATAATTAAATTAAAATAAAACAAATATTTAAGGGGGGCCTCCCATACAACAAACGTGATTTTTTTGCCGTTTTTATAGATAATGGTACGGAACACCTCGTGCGCGAGTCCGACTCGCACTTGGCCGGTTTTTTAATCAAGTTTTTATGATTTTAATTGTCTAATAATTTATTATATCACAATGAATTTGAAATACGAGTACTCTAGCTTTAGAGCATTTTAACCTATGGAGATGGCATATCTGAGCGAACCCCTCTGCCAAAGTCAATTGGCCATAGGACTGTTGGAAATATCTTGTAAACAGAGCTAGTTTAGTAAAACTCGCAAATAGATGGTTGACTTTTATTTTTCACCTTTTACAGAGTGACATACATGTTTATAAATCAACAAAGTTACCTAGCAACCAATGTTACAATAGACTAGAATGTATCCAGCATACAATCTCTTTAACACCCCCACTGTATGCCTATACATTTTTTAAAGTAGTCCTGCTTAACTCTAGTAAGTCCTTTTGTGAAGATATCGGCGGGCATCTCATCAGTCTTACAGTATTTGATACAAATTTCATTTGCCTCGGCCAATTCCCTGACATAATGGTATCTAATATTTATGTGCTTAGACCTCCTACCGACTGTTGGCACGTACACTAATTTTATAGCGCTTTGGCTGTCGCTGAACAGATCAATCGTATTATTCTGACCTGTCAGTTCATGGTAGAGACCTTTGGCACAAACTACCTCTTTCGCTGCTTGACAGATAGCGACATACTCTGCTTCAGCCGTACTGAGTGCGACGCAACGTTGCTTGCGGGTCTGCCAGGAAACCGCAGCATCGCCAAGGGCAAGCACATACCCTTTTTTTTTTTTTTTTTGGGTGGGAAATTATCAAATAACTTCTCCCGCTCTGGGCGGAGCGGGAGGGCGTGTCAGACTTTTACTGACTAAAACCCACCCGTGTTCCTTCCGTTGCCTGTGTGCCAGGGCCACGAAAGCATATACCCTGTGAACGAATGTCCATCAGCGTTGGCACCCCAGTCCGCATCGGAATATGCAACCAGAGGTTTGCCAGTCTTCTTGTACACCAATTTGTGATCTACTGTACCCTTTAGGTACCTCAGCACTCTCTTGAGTGCAGCCATGTGAGTCGAATTCCAACAAGAATTAAACTGACTCAGGTAGCTCACTATGAATGTGATGTCAGGTCGTGTGCCACAGGACAGGTACATGAGTGAACCCACAATCTCTCTCAGGTAGCTCATATCTCCAGTTGGATCGCCTTTCTCCAATCTGAGATTGGTCTCTGTGGGAGTCGCAACAACTTTGCAATCTTCCATTTTATACTTTCGGAGGACCTTCTTTGTGAAGTTTCTTTGGTTGAGCTCCACTTCTCCCTTCCTTTGCGTGAGCTCCATGCCCAGACAGTCCTTTGCCAATCCAAAGTCTTTAATTTTGAAGGCGTCCCCAATCTTCGCTTTCACGGGCTGAATCTCGTCAATGTCATGCCCAAAAATGTAGAAACCGTCTACGTATAAGGCAATTGCGAGAAATTTGCTTTTCACCTTCTTCAGGTATACGCATGGGTCATATTTTGACCTCGTAAACCCGATCTTAATTATGTGAGCGTGAACCTTCACGTTCCAACATCGTGCTGCCTGCTTCAGACCATATATGGCCTTCTTCACCTTGCAAACCTTTCCTTCTTTCCCCCTCGTGATGAAGGCCTCTAGCTGTTCCATATACAGGTCTTCAGCAAGGTCACCATTAAGGAAAGCGGTCGTGACATCGATATGATGCACTGTCAGTCCAATTTCTGCCGATAGCGCCAGCAGTAGTCGGACCGACGACAGTTTAACCACTGGTGCAAAGGTTTCGGAGTAATCCTCCCCCCCACTTCTGGGAATACCCTTTAGCCACCAGTCTTGCTTTGTGGCGCTGCACTGTCTCATCAGCGCCAATCTTCAGCTTAAATAGCCACTTGCATTTGACCACGTTCGCTCCTCTTGGGCGATCGACCAGCTACCCAGGTTCCGTTCTCGATGAGCGAGTCATACTCTTGCTTCATCGCATCCAACCACAGGTCCTTATCTCCGCGATCCATTGCATCCTGTACCGACACAGGATCATGCACGCTGAGAAAATTATATTCAAAATCTTCCTGTCTATTTGGAACTCTGGTCCTTTGAGGGTATCGACGCCCCTCTACAGCTGGTTCAGCTTCTCGTTGTTCTCTTCTGTCAGAATCCGAGATGGAATCCATTGAATCATGGAATTCCTCAGATTCGACTACAACAATTTCGGGTGTGGTGGACCCGGTTGCTGGAGCTCATACGCTCTGGCTTGGAACTTCCTCCTCAGTTTCCATAGCCCCGGTAGTCCCTCCTGTAGTAGGGACTACGAAAAATTCTTCAGGAACATCCACCACCGGCATCTTAGTTGGCGATTTGTTTGGAGGTCCGAGAAAATCCATATTGTCCTTAGACTGATTTGGCAATCTCTCATCAAACACGGCATCCCGAGCAACAATAATCCGCTTTGGATTATTCTTAACATCAGCAAACTTAAACCCCTTTTGATCCTCACTATAGCCAAGAAATATAAGTTCTCGTGTCTTGGGATCAAACTTTTTGAGGCTTCCATCCTTAATAAGAACCTGTGCTTTTGAACCAAACACTTTTAAGTGTGAAAGGTCCACCGCCTTTCCGGTCCACACCTGTTCAGGGACCTGTTGCGAAATAGCCATAGTGGGCGAGCGATTTTTCAGATAAATCGCCGTTAGAATTGCTTCACCCCAATATCTCTTATTGAGATTGCTTTCTGCTAGCATGCATCTCGCCTTTTCGACGATTGTCCGGATGGTTCTCTCCGCAACTCCATTTTGCTGTGGAGTGTGCGCTACAGTTGTCTGATGTTGAATTCCACGATTTTTCAAGTGATCCTGGAATTCCTTACTGGTGTACTCACCACCATTGTCGCTCCTCAACTTTTTAATCTTTTGGCCCGTTTGGTTTTCAACTAATGCCTGAAACTCACGAAACTTCCCGAAAACTTCTGATTTGCATTTTAGCAAATAGCCATAAACTTTCCTGCTATAGTCGTCAACGAATAGCAGTATGTATCTTTTGCCTCCCCATGATTCCATCTCAATGGGACCCGCAACGTCACTATGGATCAGCTCCAAAATCTGTGAAGCTCTATTGAATTTCCTTTTTGGAAACTTCTTCACGCATTGCTTGCCTTGACTGCATGGTACGCAGGGGTTCTTGCAGTTCCCAAGGCTATAACTAAGGCCCTTGACGATGTCCTTAAGTTTGCACATTTCAGATTGGGATAAGTGGCCCAATCTCCTATGCCACAACTCAAAGCCTTCCTGACTTTCTGCTAAGAGAACCGTCGCCTTGTTACTCCTCGAATCTAAAACATAGAGTCCGTTTTGCTTGCGTGGTGCTGTAAAGAGTACGTTCCCATCCAAAGATACATTGCCATCGAAAACTCTGCAACGATTTTTGTCAAACACTACAACCTTGCCATTATCAGTGCACTTGCCAACAGACATCAAGTTGGTGACTAGTTCTGGAATCAACAACACATTATTCATTGTCAGTCCTAATGGACGTCCCTTGTGACATACATCAAACTTCACAGTACCTTGCGAGGTCGATACTATTTTGTCATTATTCGCGCAAGTAACAGCTTTCGAACTGCTTGCTTTAAGCGTTAAAATAGACTTATTTGATGGCATGTGTAATGTTGCGCCACTGTCTACCACCCAGCAATTATCCCCACTAGCGGCAAGTAAAGTAACAAAATCAGTAGAATCATCATCATTCATACTGCCTACAGCCGCTAAATTGCTCTCAGTCTTACCTTGTTTGGCTTTGAAGAGCTTGCCATTGCCATTTAAAGTGACCCTTATTTTTACAAAAATGGCAAACTATTTTCTTACGAGCGCTACCGCTGCCACTACTACCTGCAACATTAGCTAACACCGTATCGTCCTTATCATCATTCACTTGCTGTCGGTGACTTTCACGCAAAAGAGCCGCTATTACGTTCTCCGATGATAATTCCTTACCAGAATGTTCCATGGCCATCACCAAAGGGTCGTAAGAATCCGTCAAACCAGCCAAGAGAATAACCGCGATGAATTCATCATTCAGTGCAGCTTGGATTGCCTCCAGGGCTTGATGCGTAGCTTGCACTTCATTAACGTAGGCATCCATATTTAGGAAATTATCCAGTTTCAATGAAAATAGCTTCCGCAGCAGACCTAATCTTCTAATTAGACCACAGTCAGCATAGGCCTTTTTGAGCGCATGCCATGCTTGCCATGAGGTTTTGGCATTCTTGACAATGGTGATGCACTGTTCTGCGATTGACAGGCAAATCTTTGCCCTTGCCCTTTCGTCGCGTTTCTGGTCTTCAGGTTTCGTAGTAACGAAATTTTCGCTCACACAGTCCCAGAGCCCCGCATCTATTAGTAGCATTTCGATGCTGAAGGCCCAACTGCCATAATTATTTCTGCCTGTGAGCTTTTTGATCGCACTTGTCGAACTTTCCATCTTTCTACCTAGTCGAATTTACTATAAATAACTGCCCTACAAATTTAGCATTAACGAGGCACGGGCTGGGCCCATAACCTGTTGGAAATATCTTGTAAACAGAGCTAGTTTAGTATAACTCGCAAATAGATGGTTGACTTTTATTTTTCACCTTTTACAGAGTGACATACATGTTTATAAATCAACAAAGTTACCTAGCAACCAATGTTACAATAGACTAGAATGTATCCAGCATACAATCTCTTTAACAAGGACCATGCATGTTATATAAAACTAGTTCATTCGCCGACCGCCGTCATGGCAGCATTCCGTGCTCGATATTTCGACAACCGCTGTGAACGGACGTGCTGTGCTGCTGCTACCTGCTGCTCGCTGCACGCGGATTTATTTTTTGGTTAACCCTATTGTCCTAAACATACTTTTGATAGATACACTATTCATAAACATTCGCCTCTCCGACGTATATATTTTGTTCGAAGATTTTAGTTTTACACGATAGAAAAAACAATAAAATACATTGGACTTTTAAAAGTTGTTTTGCTTAATAATTACTTAAATGAAATAGAAATGAGAAAAATTGTTATCCTGAACAATCAACACATGATATTCCTCGGTGATCCATACAAATGATTTGTTTTCATTGGGTACAACAGAACATTGTCATTCTACGTTTTTTTGTAAATCGCAGAAACCACAATTTTTTTCTGTAACCCACTGGGTTGTGATTGAGCACTGGGCGAAGTTTCGCCAAGTACTTCAACAATTTTCCTGTTTAGGCATTGCTTCAAAGTTCATCTGACAGTTTTGTCGATACTTCTTTTATAAACGACCGTCGTGACATGGGTTTCTTGTTGTGATTCATTCGTGTCAGGATTTTACAGACCATATCATTAGTAATAAATAGAGAGAAACAATCAATGGGTTGTGTGATATTCCTTGTGGTGCTCGTTGATCCTTGGCGTCTACTCTGTAATAACGAAATCCGTAGTATTGGCCGAAGTTTTGGGCATTTCCTACTCCGTATCACTTACGGACATAAGATTAGAGGGCCCGAATTAAAAATGAATGACAGCATGATTTGATAGTGTTCCCGATGTGTATCCGGGCGGGCCTGTATCTTCGTCGACAGACTTAGAGAGTAGACCCCCTTGAACGGTATGAACTACGTTTCTCTCCTGTGCCCGGGTTCTTGTAGACTCAACCGCTCATTGCGTTATTTACGTTGTTGAGCAGATATTTTTTTCTAACATACGAAGCAATGGTTTAGCAATATCCTTCAAAATCATTTTGTGATTATTGTGTGTTACGCAATTAGGATGCTGACTTGTCCAGAAAAATACACAAAATAATAATAGTCTTAGTTACTGAACATACTGACTGAAAAATCATTTGTTTTATCAATCAATCACTCACGTTGTCCCAGCACTATGCAAATCCTTACCCTGTACTGCGTTTGTGCTACCAACGTACCACTGTATTTTTCTATCGTAAATATCATAACGATTAAATAAAACCATGTTGATGTATAATATAAACCCACATGTGGTAGGAAACACTATGGTTTCGTAAATTAGAAGTGGCAGATCGCTTTTTGCAACAGAAAACTGCACAATCTACCATTTTTTGGGAAGACTTACTTGCGACAGAATACGATTCACAATGTCGGCTGTCATCGAATTAACTAGTTTTTTATAACGTGAATGGTTTAAGGCCAAATGAATTTGGCAGAGGGGTACGCTCAGTATTGGCACCTCCATACAGGTTAAATGCTCTAAGGGTAATCTCTATTGAAGATAGTCACAACCGAAAGTAGACTAAAGCGGAGGTAGACTAAAACGGCAGACTGAACCCGTGTCAGCTGCAAAGGTCAGTTTTTTTTTTTTTGTATGCCATCTCGTAGTTGGTCTTGAGAGGCCGTGACTACTTAACCGGTCTTTCCTGTGGTTGCCCTTAGGGGTGAGCTTAAAGCCTCCAGTCAGAGGCGTAAATATATTTATGAAAACTAAACGACTGTGCACTAAGGGCACCCCCTGTGGGGTACGGACCTCGGCTTAGGGCGTCGTTGGGGAACAGCAGCAAGTTGGGGACAGGTTGGATCAAAGTTTAATTCATGATTATTATCAGGGGTTATATAATACTTAGTACTTATTAATGCTACGGCGCACTCAGCCTCGGCGCGGGCGGCTGGCGGTTCGACGTGCAAGGGACGGGTGGACAATTAAGTCTGGGACTTCGCGTGGTACCTCGGCGGCGAGGACGGAATGACGGTTTGTGTAATTTGTGCACTGTACTTGTGGCCCTATTGCTTTCCTGAAGGAGAGTAATGGGATCATCTGGGTCGGTGAGAGTCTGCCTAGGTCGGCGAGTCTGACTAATCTGAGAAGGCCTATAACTAGCGGCCTGCACAACCAAGGGGTTGCGATGACTATCTGAGGAATCGAAGAACCTCTTTGTAGCGCGTTTCATAAACTGCTTGATGGTGAGCATTTTGAAATCTCGGTGGAGGGTTTGTTCCGAACGACGAACCAAGGGGCGTCCGTAATTTTACGGGGAAATCGGTTTTGAAGTGCCTGCAATCTATGAATGAGCTGGGGCTTAGCGTGTGCGAAAACAGCACAGGCGTAAGTCATGATCAGGTGGATGCAAAGGTCAGCTGTGATGGCTACTTTTATAGATTCTGGCCGTTGTTCTAGAAAGTATGTAACAAACAACCGACAATTTAAAAATTACTTCTTATTTGATTGTCAGCCAGAATAAAAAAAAAACCGGCCAAGTGCGACTCGGACTCGCGCATGATGGGTTCCGTACCATCATACTAATATTATAAAGGCGAAAGTTTGTGAGTGTGTGTGTGTGTGTATGTTTGTTACGCTCAAACGGTTGAACCAATTTTTATAAAATTTTGTATGGAGGTAGCTGACACCCTGGATTAAGACATAGGCTACTTTTTATCCCGATATTCCCACGGGATCGAGACTTACGCGGGTGAAACCGCGGGGCGCAGCTAGTTATCTATAAAATTTTAAAAAAAAATCACGTTGTTGTATGGGAGCCCCCCTTAAATATTTGTTTTATTTTAATTTCACTATTTATTTTAAAGTGAATATATAACTAAATATTCTGTGAATATTTCAAGCGTCTACCTGTTGCCGTTATCAATATCGAGCAAAAAAATCACGTTTGTTGTATGGGAGCCCCCTTAAATATTTTTTTTATTCTGTTTTTTAGTATTTGTTGTTACAGCGGCAACAGAAATACATAATCTGTGAAAATTTCAACTGTCTAACTATAACGGTTCATGAGATACAGCCTGGTGACAGACGGACAGACAGACGCCGGAGCCTTAGTAATAGGGTTCTCGTTTTACCCTTTGGGTACGGAACCCTAAAAACGGCTTACATGTGAACCCGGTATTACAACACTAGTTTTAAGTAGGCTAAAAGTTTAGAAAATGAAAGAAAGCTATTTTCTATAAAGTTTAGAAAATGAAACACAGACAGGTATCAAATTATAATGAAATAATGTCAAAATCACAAATATTTTAAGTTTGTTTATAATATGAGAATTAATAAGTACTTTAAAAATACATTATTTGTATTCAAAAACAGTTTAACCTAATGAGGTTAAAAATATAAAATACAAAAACAAAATAGTTTATTGTCACAATTAGCTTTTTTAATACATTACGTGTTTAGAGCCTTCTACGCAAAACAGTGCCTGAGTCTCAAGAAAAAGAGAACGCGTTTCGTTTTTGCTATTCGAAAGAATCCCGAAGAGGAAGGAGGACCAACTTTGAATGACTTTGACAGATGAGGCTGACAGACTGTCGGCCGGTCTCGGTCACTGACGTTATCAACTTATCAGTGGTCTCGGTGATCGGACTGTCAGTGATATCAGTGCTAACACTGTCAGACCTAAGGTTTTGTAAGTTGGTTGATGGTGCGTTCTGAGTTGCGCTGTGATCGATTTGAGCGTGCTTACACCCGTTCGTAATTAGCGTGAGCTCGAAAACGATGTCGCGTGACGGCGTGAATCATCATAGATGACGTCATGACATGCGCCATCTTGCGATAACCCCGACCATGCCCTAAATAAATACCACAGTGAGCGCTGTCAAAAAAAGCGGCAGGGGCAATTGAATGTGAAAACCGGCCAAGTGCGTGTCGGACCACGCACAATGAAGGGTTCCGTAGTTAGGATGAATTTATCCCAAAAACAACCTTAACATTGTACCAAGTTGAAAAACATGGTCACCCATACATCGATTTATACGTTACGGTCAATTCTTCAACTGCAAATTTAAGTTGGTGGACTATTACTCGTTAACTAGTAAACCCTATTTAGTTGTGATAGTTTTCCTTTTAATTTCGTTATATATAGTACTGCCATGAATTTTTCACATATCCAAAACCAACCATTTAGGGACACTTGACTCTAACAAAAAATAGCACTTTAAAGCTTAATATTACGCAAATGGATCTCAGAATTGAAAAATGGTTTTCACAGACCCACAATATTTTTAAACGGCCTATCCAACGATACCCCACACCATGTATTAAATGATAAAAAAAAAATATCATCCCCGTTTTACGTGCAAGGGAAGTACCCTAAAAAAAAAATATATTTTTGGTTTTATTTTACGACTTTTTCGGCGTGATAAATATGTACACGCTTGCCAAATTACAGCTTTCTGGGACTAAGCGTCTCCTAGCTAAGCCGGGGACAGACAGACAGACGGACATGTCGAAACTATAAGGGTTCCTTGTTTACTACGGAACCCTAAAAATGACAGTTGTGCTGATTTGTTTTGAGTCGCATTACTAAATATCGTGACATTTTCGAAATTGTGCTTCTAGCTACAATCTACCCAAAGAAGAGTGTACAAATGTGTGTGTGTGGACGTATTCTTTCAAAGAATTTTTTAATTGTAAAATATGGTATTACTAGATACTACCCCTTTAATGTAATTTACCATTGACATGCATGTAAAAAATAAGTTATAATTGATTAATTATTTTTTTATTACATTTATTTTATTACATTTTATTTACATTATTTACTCGAACGTGACTTTGTATTGTATAGATTCAGTTATATTATAATACAAAAAAAAAACGAATATATTTGTACACCAATTTCATTGGTAGGGCATAAAGCTCGACTAAAATGTATACATAAGACCTTTATTGTAATACCTATGCTCACAAATAAAGATTGATACAAAGAAATACTGTAATCCAACCGTGGGCGTGTTCACGAGCATTCCGAATTGTTGACAGCTGTCAGCTGTCATAATCGTGATAACTAACTAGGAACGGATATTATTGATGTGAGCGCTGTGAGCAAATAAGGTCTAATTCGGAATGCAGCATTGGTTGTGATAGGATCAGGAAATCAGCGTTGCCAGAATGTTACTTTTGTAACATTTTACGTTACTTTTGACCCTCTCATGTTACCTCCGTGTTACACGACTCAAAATGTTACTTTTAGGACATAAAACATATTTACCAGCAAATAAAAAATAATTGTAAAACGGAACGCATCCAAGAAAGTTGTTGCTTTTTCGTTGATTTTGTGAACTGACACAAATTGACAGACGCGACGACAGCGCAAAAATCTGTCACTTCGTCTTAACGCTTATTCACTCACTAGCGTGTATTTCTACATTTTCCATCCCGCCTACTCAGGCGAGTTAGCGAGCGAGCGCCCAGTGACGTCCGTGTCAGTTCAGTTTGTGTATGTTTTGTATTGTAGTTTAGTGTTTTGTTTGTACTAATAAACACTAATACTTTGACGGCATGGTTGGCGCAGTGGTTAAGCGAATGACTGCTGCGCTGCGTGTCGCGGGTTAAATTCCCGCACGGAACAAATATTTGTATGACCTATAAGTAGTTGTTCCGGGCAGAGTAATAGTGTTCTGTGGTTCCGGGTCTGGCTGTTTATGTGTGTGGGTTTGTAAACGCACCCACGATACAGGAGAAATTCCTAGTGTTTGGCAACGTTTCTTTAAAAAAAAAAAAAAAACTTTGTAGTGCCATATTATAGTAAGTATTAGTGTCGTTTTCCACATAAAATATGATAATGTTACTTTTCTCGTGAAAATGTTACTTTTTGAGCTGTCTCATATTATATTTAACTATCTGCCACTGGCAACACTGCAGGAAATATTTGTTTGATTCTTTAATATTTTTGCTAAAATCTTGTCGGTTTACCTAAATGGGAGACGAAAAGCAGACCGATGATGTTCAGTCGGACTTGTCTAATGCGACGGAGAGCTTAAAAATTGAAGGTGACCAAAAAGAGAATGGAGACGCCTCGAAATCGGACAAAGTTAAAAGTAAGACAATTATGTTGTTTTTTTGCAGCCAAGGTTTGAAGGTTTCCACTTATTCCAAGTAATTTTAAATTAGCGCATATGATTCGAAATATGCTAAATAATACCTATATATCTTCTGCATGCCCTGGTCCAATGTTACTCCGGTTCGGCGCAGTATGTTGATTGTTTCTTCCTAACATGCGTTACACAATCCATCAAACCCTTTTTGGTGATCCCCTTCCAGTCTTCTCCAGTTCTCATTGTTTCCTGAATATTGTACTATACACAAAAATATATTTCTATTCCAGTTGACATCCTGCTGAAAGCAACTGGGAATGCTCCAATTATGAAGAAGAAAAAGTGGGCTGTAGATGCAGAGAAACCAATTGGATGGATCATGGAGTTTGTGAAGAAATATCTTAAATTAGAAGCTGACGAGAAATTGGTGGGTAATATTATAAATTTAGTTTTAAACATCATAATGAAAATGCAGTTGACACACAATTTTATAAAGAGTAACAACGTTGGAAAAACTTGCCATAATAGGAGAGCTCTTTGTGGTCTCTAGCCTTGTGGGATTGGTTTCTGTTTTCAGATTGTGTGTGAGGTTCTTATTTACCAGTAATGCCTCTGTTATTACTAGGCACTTGGCAACCACTTACCATCAGCACCTAATTGTGTAACACACTTTCAATCATCATAATCCAAATGATTAACACGCTTTTATTTTGAAGGATATTGCTAATTTCATTGCTTCATAAGTTTGACTTTGTCTGCTCAACATTATAAATAATGCAATTATTAATCTTGTTGAACTGTTAATGAAAGCCATGGCTACTGTAAGTGAATACGCTTACAGTAGGTTTCAGGTTGTGTGCCATTATAATTTTTAATCTCATTGATATTTTAAAATCCACATTTCAAACTGAATTAACATAAAATTTATGCCTTTGTGTTTTTGCAACTTTGTTTTTGTATAAATTATAAAAATAGAAGCTGTGCCCCGCAGTTTCACCCCCCTAATTCTCAATCCCGTGGGAATATCAGGATAAAAAGTAACATTATGTGCTAACCATATTGTGCCAAATTTCATCCAAATCCTATTGATAATAAACAAAGTGTAACGAAACAAACAAACTCACTTATGCATTTATAATATTAAATGAAATAATTGACAAAAAAAAAACTGTAGAAAATGTTCCTTCCCTGTATTTATCATTGTTTCATCTTACCTTTTCAGTTTCTCTATGTGAACCAGACCTTCGCTCCTTCACCAGACCAGTTAGTCAAGAACTTGTATGAGTGTTTTGGAACTGATGGCAAACTTGTGTTGCATTACTGTAAGAGCCAAGCGTGGGGATGAACTGTGCTTCATAGTAGACCGAACTGAGCTATGGCAAATATTATAAGACAATTTTAAAAGTAAGAGATGTTGATTTTATGTTATAATCATATTAAGAATTCCAATGTGCATTTCCACACATTTTGTTTGTATGGTACATTTTAATGGCAAAATAACAGCCATTTTTGATGAAAGGACACTGGGCAGAGTTTTATGATAAGTGGTGTAAGAACCAATGCAGTTATATATTTTTGTGTGTTGAATATGTGCTCTTATATTTAGAACTGATAGTTTCTAGTCAGTCATGCCAAGAAAGTTTTTTTTTTTGCACATTTTTGTTGTAAACATCTGGCATTTGCACATTTTGCACAATGCCAAGCCACATTTGAAGGCAGATGAGATCCAGACGGACGTGCAGCCTAAACGGACGAGCAGCGCACGCGCACGAACCGTGCCTCTCGAATACGTGCGAGCGCTGTGAGCGAGTACGCGTACGTCAGAAACAGCAGACGCACAGTTCGCGAGCATTGTTTTGTATGAATTGTTTGTGCTTCATTGACTGATTTAGTATCGACGCGTTTGAGAACAATTCGCGAAACCACCTATATGTGTAGGTACGTTGTGAATAATACAACTGGCCGCAAACCCCTCGCCGTTTGCAAACGTGTCCAAATATGTCCAATAAGTCCATACTATGTTCCTAAGATGCACGCCGAATTGCACTGTTCTTGCAAGTGCGCAGGTGTGTGGATCTGCCTCAATAAGATTTATTTGTAAATAGCTCTCGAACATGAATGCGGATTGTCGACACACATAATATTAGCCAAATAGTTATAAAACCTATCCTGTGCCTCTCTGATGTTGTTATGTTAAATCCTAATAATTTAATACCGTAAAATGGTGTCACTAAATAGTTTGTGTCACTTTTTATTTGTATGATGATAAGAAAGATCTAAATGAGGCTGCTAAGCTATGCACAATCTTATTGAACTCAGAATTCCTTGCGTTTCCATAAAATAAGACTTGGAGGCTTATTGAAGATGACACTGGAGAGAGTCATACAATGCTTGAGAGAATGCTTAGGTAGTATTGTGATAATATGTAACATAATTAACTGTAAGTCTAAATAAAGTTATAATGGACAATTTGTAAGTAGGTACTGTTTTATTGCTTTGACATCATTTTTTTAATCCTTTGTTTGAAAGTTCCATGATCGTGAGATAGTGTTAACATTAAATGAATAGCAAAAAAAACCGGCTAAGTGCGTGTCGGACCACACACAATGAAGGGTTCCGTAGTTTGGATGAATTTATCCCAAAAACAACCTTAACATTGTACCTAGTTGAAAAACATGGTCACCCATACCTCGATGTACGTCACGGTCAATTCTCCAACTACAAATGTAAGTTGGTCAACTATTACTCGTTAACTTGTAAAGCCTACTTAGCTGTGATAGTTTTCCTTTTAATTTCGTTAGACATACTACTGCCATGAATTTTTTGACAAATCCAAAAACAATCATTTAGCTGGCAGGGGGAGACACATGACTAGCAAAAAAATGCACTTTATTTAAAAAATAAAATTAATAAATGGCGCATCCCCCAATAATTCTGTAAAGCCATATTTGTTATGGCCGCGAATCATATTTAGATCAACATACAATCTGTTACTGACCTGCAAAAACGTAAGAAAATTTTAATTTCGCGGGCTACCTTAGCGCATCTTATAGCTTAAAATATTATGCAAACTGATCCCGGAATCGAAAAATGATCTGGATAAACCCTCAATATTTTTGAACGGCCTATCCAACGATACCCCAAATCATGGGATAGAGAAGAAGAAAAAAATATCATCCCCACTTTACGTGTAAGGGAAGAACCCTAAAATATTTTTTCTACAATAAATTGGATGACCGAACACGACCTAGAAATCAACTTCAATAAAACTAAAATAATTTCATTCCACCCTCGCCAAAAAATACCAATAAATATTTATTTATTTATTTAACTGGTTCACCAACAATTATATACACTGGTTTATGCAATTGAAAAAGAAGCTACAAATAAGAATAGAGTGTAACAATCACTTATACACTTGAGAGCAATAAAATCGCACACCCCTTGTAATTTGGTTTATTACTGATTGTTTTCTAAAATCTAAAGATATTGAGTAAAAATCATTAGACAAAATGAAAGCCTACAAGCTTAGCGTTACAAAAACATAAAATTAAAATCATTGACCTACACGTAACTTACAAAAACCGACCGTACACCTAATTCCCCAAATTCACGCGTTTGCGTTGTCACTACTTGCACGCTTAGCCGCAGGTATTCAAAGGTCGGTTTATTGGAATTTTTAACCCGACAGATCAAAATGTTCGGCAAGCCTATCCCTTGGGAGAAGCGAGCCAAATATCTCGGTGTGATCTTAGATCATCACATTTCGTTCACTGAGCACATAAAGCAAGTGCGTTCGCGCGCCGCTTTCGCTCTCGGTAGGCTTCATTGCGTTCTGAACTCACGCAGCAAGTTGTCCCTTAAGGGCAAATTTCGTATTTACACAGCGTGCATCCGGCCGATTATGACGTACGCGTGTGCCGCTTTCGTACACGCCCGTCCCCACCTCATTCATAGAATGCAGGCACTTCAAAACCAATTTCTCCGTAAAATTACGGATGCTCCATGGTTCGTTCGGAACGAAACCCTTCATGTAGATCTTAGAATCCCCACCATCAAGCAGTTTATGAAACGCGCGACAAAGCGGTTCTTCGAGTCCGCAGATAGACATCGCAACCCCTTGGTTGTGCAGGCAGCAAGCTATAGGCCTTCTCAAATTAGTCAGACTCGCCGACCTAGGCATACTCTCTCAGACCCGGATGACCCCATTACTCTCCTTCAGGAAAGCAATAGGGCCACAAGTACAGTGCACAAATACAAACCGTCATTCCGTCCTCGCCGCCGCCGCGCCGAGGTACCACGTGAAGTTCAAGAATTAATTGTTCCCCCCGTCCCTTGCACGTCGAACCGCCAGCCCCGAGGCTGAGTGAGCCGTAGCATTTAATAGTAATCCCCGTTAATAATCATGAATTTAAACTTTCGATCCAGCCCGTCCCCAACTTGCTGTTTTTCCCCAACGACGCCCTAAGCCGAGGTTCGTACCCCACAGGGGGTGCCCTTAGAGCGCTGTCGTTTAGTTTATAATACTTATATTTACGCTCCTGGCTGGAGGCTTTAAGCTAATACCTTAGGGCAGCCACAGGAAAGACCGGTTAAGCAGTCACGGCCTCTCAAGGTCAACTGCGAGATGCCATACCTAAAAAAAAAGGAATTTTTAATCAGTTGCATACCGAAGGTCAACGTGATAACATCTCTACTGGAAGCATACGGATTTACTGGAAACATATGGATACCACGCCCGCAGAAGCCGCTCAAGTTACTGCCTAGCTCGAAGCAGGCCATAACCAAAGTGAAGTTGCTCGACGGCTAAATTTGAGCCGCTACTCTGTTCGTCGTGTATACCAGAGGTTCCAAGAGACCGGTGGCTACATTCGGCGACCAGGATCTGGCCGGCGACGCACAACATCAGCGCGTGATGACCGCTTTCTTGTGACAAGCTCTTTGAGAAATCGGAACTGAACGCGGTTCAACTGGGACAACAGCTTCGAGAAGTTCGCAATGTCAGTATAAGTCGGTGGACATTTCGAAGAAGACTAGGTGAAGCAGGAATGACTTCACATCGCCCAGCAAATGGTCCCAAATTGACCACAGCTCACCGACAAGCCCGGCTACAATTTGCTAGGGAACATTTAAATTGGACGTATGACCAATGGCGGGCTGTTATGTTCTCTGATGAGTGACTTTACATGGTCATGATGGACGCTCTAGGGACTAGAGAAGGTCATCAGAGCGATTTTCACAATGCTGCATAAGCGAACGTGTGGCATTTGGAGGTGGATCGTGTATGTTTAGGGGTGGCATAATGTTGGACACTAAAACTGACATTGTATTCATCACTACGGCGAATACCGGCCCGAGATCGAGAAGTTTGACGGCTGCACGATACGTCTAAGAAGTGCTCGAAGAACATGTGAGGCCGCTTGCGTGGCTTATGGGAGAAGATTTTCTCTTAATGCACGACAACGCCAGACCGCATGTCGCTAGAACAGTTTGCGACTACATGGAAGACGTTGGAATCACCGCGATGGAGTGGCCAGCTCGTAGTCCTGATCTCAATCCGATTGAGCATGTCTGGGATGAGCTAAAAAGAAGAGTTCGAACAAGAAGCCCTGCTCCTACGCGCCTCCAAGAGCTTCAACTTGCCATTGAAGAGGAGTGGAACGCCATACCACAAGATTTCATGGTGAAATTAATACGGTCCATGAAAAACCGATTAAGAGCTGTAACCAAGGCTAGGGGAGGGAATACACCTTATTAAAAAACAATTTGATCAAGCATTTTGAGTTTTATTTTTATTCTTTCTTAAGCAAAATTGGGTAATTTTATCCGTATGTTGGGTTTTGTGCCCTAAAACCCCCTATGGGTAGTTTTTTTTACACTGTATTTGATATCATTAGAAAGGTACTGAAGTAAACATTCAAACAGTGTAAGTTTTATTTTAATATGTATTCACATTCATGAAAAAAACTGCTTTAACAACAAAAAGTCAACGTGTGCGATTTTATTGCTCTCAAGTGTAGGTAAACTGCATGCACACAAAACATTGTTGAACCTACAAAAAAAAAATATAAAGAAATAAAAGACTATATTAAAAAGTTGCACTGAATAGAACTTATACACTAAATTAAAACAAAAACAAATTAAAACAAAACCAAAACAAACAAAAACAAACTAAGTAAACAAAATTAGGTAATACAAAAAAATATATACAGGGTGTGGCGTAAATAGTGGTCCAACGTTAAGGAGTCGACATGCGATATATTCAGCTACCACATACCACAATTTGATTTTTATTTTTACCAGGGGTCTCAAAACAAAACATTTTTTTAATTTTTTTTGAAAAATTAACACCTCGCGTTACTAATCTGGCTCTAATTTCAACAAAAAACATTATTTTCCTATTTTGTTTATGGTTTATAACTGCTGAATACATGTGCTATCTTATTCAAATAACTGTTTTACTGTAAACTTATAGATATTAAAGAAAAACGTGTTTATTTAAAATTTTAACTATAATCTTCAGAGAATCAAGAGACTTTGGGCACGAACGGTGTAAAAGAAATGTACTACACTGTCGGTGCCCATTGTTGAAAAAAGTTGTACATTAAATGCAGATTCTAATCTCGTATAATAATAAGTGATACCATAATTTGAAATAAAAATATTGCCATTTAAATTGAAAAGGAGTTAAATTAAAAAAAATACACTACTTAATCTATAAATTTACAGTAAAACAGTTATTTGCATAAGATAGCACATTCATTCAGCAGTTATAAACCAAAAACAAAATAGGCAAATAATGTTTTTTGTTGAAATTAGAGCTAAATTAGTAACGTGAGGTGTTAATTTTTCAAAAAAAATGTTTTAGTCTGAGACCCATGGTAAAAAAAAAACAATTTGTAGTATGTGGTAGCTGAATATACCGCGTGTCGACCCCTTAACGTTGGACCACTATTTACGCCACACCCTGTATATATAAGTAGCCTAAATTCACTCACCCAGTGATATAAACTAGCTTTAAAAATAATAAATTGGAAGTAGTTGATAAATTCACACTAATAGGCCTAAACATTCATACACACATACATTGGAAGTCAATCAGAAAGTAAGAGCAAAAATATCTAAATTTTCATACGCCCTCCGCGAGATAAAAAAAACCGGCCAAGTGCGAGTCGGACTCGCGCACGAAGGTTTCCGTACCATTATCTATAAAAACGGCGAAAAAATCACGTTTGTTGTATGGAAGCCCTTAAGAGTCAATATTAAATTTGTTTTATATTAATTTAATTATTTATTTTTAAATTGAATATATAACTAAATATTCTGTGAATATTGCAAGCGTCTACCTGTTGCCGTTATCAATATCGAGCAAAAAAATCACATTTATTGTATGGGAGCCCCCTTAAATATTTATTTTATTCTATTTTTTAGTATTTGTTTTTATAGCGGCAACAGAAATACATCATCTGTGAAAATTTCACTGAACTGTCTAACTATCACGGTTCATGGGATACAGCCTGGTGACAGACGGACAGACATACAGACAGACGGCGCGGCGGAGCCTTAGTAATAGGGTTCCCGTTTTACCCTTTGGGTACGGAACCCTAAAAACTACAGAGTTTAAAACTGCATTAATACGTACTACGCGTACGCCTACGCATTACGCATGGCTCAAATACGGTGTCATCGTAAGGGGCAACAGAACTGACGCGCCCACGTTATTTACCATACAAAAAAAAAACTAATTAGAATCTTAGTAAATATTGAAGTCACCGATAGCTGTAAACTCCGCTTTCAGAAACTAAAGATTTTATCCCTACCCTGTCTCTATATATTCGAAGTTTGTAAGTTCGTGCTTAAATACCCAGAGTTCAATACAAAAAGAGAGGACACAAACGAAAATTATTTAAAGACATCAAAATAGACTGAATTTACCAATATCGCGACTAAAAATGCACTCCAATAGTACCTTTTGTCATGTCCATAAAAATATATAATAAGTTACCCGAAATAATAAAGAATTTAAATAAATAAGTATAATGACTATAAATAAATCTTTTCCTTGTAAGCAAATGCTATTACAATATATAAATAATGCTTAAATTAAACGATAAATTATAAGTAACTTCATAACTATTAAATTGTATCTATAGATACTCACTATTATAGATACGTCTACCTACTAATAATAATAAATAGGGAGCGTCCAATAAATAACTTACCCTAGGGATAATAAATATTAATTAAGTGTTAAATAAAAAATATAAGAAATAATGCAATAATGATTAATTTAAATTAAATAAAAGTAAAGGGTTTTTCAAATGTTACTAAATAAATAAATAAATGTACATATTAACTATAAAACAATAATTATAATTCTTAAATTCAATACTTGACTAATAATAAAATGTATCACATCTACTTGATCTATGCTGTGCCCGACAGGGTCTATAATTGTGTCTAGTATAATTATTTCCCTACCAACTATGTTTAAACATTATGGTACGCAATAAAGAATTGAGAATAGTAGATTGTTATACAAGGGGCTAAAATTATCCATTATATACGAGGTAGTTTTACAGTAAATAGAAACCGAGCTATAATGGGTTTTTAGCGCCGTGTGTTACACTATACTTTTCACTACGATTGCGAGAAAATAAAATAATCCAAGACGGCAACAGATTGAAAATGATTTATTTTCTTTTCTCTTCCATCTGCAAATACTGGTCTCCATTCTCACTAGATGATGAAATTTTCACTGTTGTAAAATAAATTACGGTGACCAATTCAATTTATAATTAAATAAAAAAAAAAGGTTTCGCGCCAATGCCTTTTTAGGGTTCCGTATCTCAAAAGGAAAATACGGAACCATTATGTCTATAGGTAACTATAGGTAAGACCCTTTTTCTCAGGAACGCGTGAAGTGAAGGTATCAAGTTGAAATTAAAATATCAAATACGTAAGTCTACGGTCCATTGGAGCTCTGAAAAAATCAAGATTCTAAGTCAAAGCAATGAAAAAAACAGGCGATATAGGACATATTATTTTGATAATAATTTGAGATTATATTTGCAAATAAATCAAAACCTATAGGGAACACGGGTTTCGCCCGTGTTGTGAGCAGTGTTTCTTTCAGTCAAAATTCTCCAGGGGGGGCGGTTAAGAGATCTGGGGGGGAGCAGAGTAAATAAAGGAAACAAAGTAATATTTAAAATCATTTTATTAATATTTTAATGAATAAACCCGCCGCCACTAACACTCGAGAGTGTTCGATTAGACGGCCTTATGGCATTACCGTTAGTTAGATAAGGACACAGCTATAATTTTTATTCTACAAATTTCGCGAAATTACTATCTATAAACAGCTGTTTAGAGTGGGGGAGAGCCTTATGGGATAGCGTTAGAGGAAAAGGGATGGCGATATTCTCGATAGTGTGTCGTTCTTTCTAGGCGCTATTCTGGTTTCTGATTGGCTACTTTAATATGTCATGCACTACTCAATTCCTGATTGGCTGATTGAGTGCCACGTCACGTCAATAAAGGGTTTCCAGCTCTAAAATGATACTAGGTTTAAATAATTTGCCAAATTATAGGGATATTCGTCGCGAATATAGGTAAATCTGCTGTAGACGCGCGAAAGTGAGCGAGCGGCAACCTATTGCTATTGATTAAGTTCCCAACGCCCTGGGGAGGGGGGGGGGGGGGGCAGTAGGGGCGGTAAGTAGTACCTGAAAGAAAAACACTGGTTAAGAGTAGTTTGTGTGTAATCAAAGCAACGCAATAAAATATAAGAAGAACTAGTCAGTGTTTGTTTAGTCATCGAGCCTCCGACCCGTCACTCCTGTCTCAGCATAATGCTGCGATATTTAATAAATAAATAAAAAATACCACAGCGAAAAGCAAGCGTAAGTCGAGTCCATAATCATGATTATATTACCAGCTATATCCCGCGAAATTCAAATTTTCTTACGTTTTTTGCTATTTATTTGCAGGTCATAATTAAAATCATTAATACAGCTACAGCTGCAGATTCACCTTAAGAATAATGACTTTTTCGTTTTTGTAGGCTCGTTGTCATTGGTAACAGACAAAAAAACTTTCCCCTAGAGGAAGAAATGCTATTTTAGCCCCGCTCTGGTACGCTAAAAATGATGTCCGTGACTACCGCAGGACCACGAACGCCAATCGCTTCCATATTTGGCAAATAATTAGTGCTCAATTGGTGCTAATTAGTGCTCGAACAACAGAATTGGTGCTTTAGTAGTTTTCGAGAAAATCGACTTTGAAGGTGGTCCTGCGGTAGTCACACTCTCTTCAGCAGGACCACTATGAGCGCCGAAAAAGGGGGCATGCTACAGCTATTCTAAGTATACAAATAATTAGTGCCCTTAAATGTGATTCATTTCGTAACAAAAAAAGAACTGAAACGTTTGTATTTACCGAGAAATCAATGATAATAACTTTCGCAGGCGCTCGTTCAGCAGGACCACGACTTTGAATGTTGATTCCAAGTTTCAGGAGCTAGTCGCTTTCCTCAAACTTACATAGAAAATTAGTGCACTGCGAGATAAAATTGATACCCAAAATTCAAAATTACTACTCTAGTAGTTTACGAGATATACCATACCATTGGTGGGGTGGCGGTAGTCACGGTGTTAAATTTTCATTTGAAGATTTCCCTATTAAAAACTCAGTGATTTCTTCCCAATTTATACAAAAATTAGTGCTCCTAAAGAAGTTATAGTGACCAAAAATTCAGATTCCCAAGTGTTGTATTATATGAGAAATTAGCTTTCATTACTTTTCCCTACTAAAGCTCCACGTATAACCCGACCAAATTAAGTTGTCAATGGTATTGAGTTGTATATGAGATGCACTCGTGCACATAAATTGATGGATATCGGAGTAGTAATAAGAACAGTTCAATATCCATAATTTTTATACAAACTGTGTACCTAGGTACATATTAAGAAAAAAAATAACCTATCGTTACCCATGGCCTGTGATACCTTTGTTAATGACGTGGGTAGGTAGGTACTCGAATAATTATTTTTCTGTACCTATTGTAAGTACCTACCTTGTGTGTTGTTCTATGAATATCATTAAAGAGCGATAGGTATTTCTTATTTATTTCTTTCCTACTCATTATAATATTTACCGTTGCTGCAAGCAGTACCTAAGTATTCAAAACCTAATTTATTGCATTAACAATATGTTGCTAATAACGTAAGTATAAAAGTATTGCATAAGTAATAGTTATGTATTTTTTCCAGCTTCAGTACGGTACCTGAAGTCGAATTTATCAAATTTCCACTGACATATCTGTGGACCTCGGGTGTATTTTTAGTTACCAATTCAATACCTACTTTGTCAAAGCTGGGTTATGATTTAGTAGGTGTATTTTTAATGGAAAACACATTTATAAATCGAATAAGTTTTATTAATTATAGATCACAGTTCGATAACAATTTGTAAAATCAGTAGAACTTTAAGTAGGTACTTAAAATTCTACTGATTTTGATGTGTCACCAGAAGACAGGCAATAATGTTGAGAAGTGAGATAGGGTCGTTTAAGAGATTTAAAATTCTTATTTGGGATAAGAATAAATGAAACAGAGCGTAATTACTAAAACACGTTTATTTACGATAACTATAATTCGGTGGTTATGAATACTCCCTTAGTCAACACAACACTTTAAAACTGAATGTATGCCTACTTCTTGTCGCCGCTGCCACTTATGTACTCTTTGCTTGTCGTCCGCGTCGGCAGGTTATCTAGGAAAAGAAATATCGAGCTTGAGAGGCTGATGGTTTGCATGATGGTAAAGAACACTGGGCATTAAAAATAATGAGAAATTAGCTATTGTATTATACAGGGCGTCCCACGGATATGCTACGTGGAGGGAAAGTACCTTGAATATTGTACTGCATTCATAGATATTGAAATAATTACATGGTTGAACCGGAAATCGAACCCGTTACACGAGAAAAATAATCAGCCTGTAGCTTTATCATACCGATCGAAAGGCTTCATCATAAGGATTATTTTTTGCTAAATAACATAGTGTCACAAATAAAAGGAAGACCATGAATTTTAACATTTGATGTGAAATTTTGTTCAGAAAAATGAAAAGCTGACATTGCCGTAAGGACCACTGACATTATCATAAGTACCTACTGCTAATAAATGTACCCTCTTAAGAAGTACGCATCATTTCCCTTCATTTTCAGCATTTATTTTAATTTAAGTGCATGATAAAATGATAAAGAGATACGTAGTTAGTAGGTTACCTAGGTAACGGTTGTACGCAACATTTGATAAATTGATTAATTTTGTATTAAAAATGTTAAAATTCATGGTCTTCCCTTTATTTGTGACACTATGTTATTTAGCAAAAAATAATCCTTATGATGAAGCCTTTCGATCGGTATGATAAAGCTACAGGCTGATTATTTTTCTCGTGTAACGGGTTCGATTTCCGGTTCAACCATGTAATTATTTAAATATCTGTGAATGCAGTTTAAATTGTTTTTTAAATTCAAATAATGTCTTCCTTCAGTAAAATGTTCCATCTACATTATTCAAGGTACTTTCCCTCCATGTGGCATATCCGTGGGACGCCCTGTATATCATAATAGAGATGTGCATGTGTATTAACAGGGCAAAAAAATCCCGATGAAGAATTACTCAAGCATTCTCTGAAAATGTTATGATGGCTTGTTTCATTACCTGTACTTTACTGTACCTACTGTTTTCTCGAAAATGTGTTGAAAACGTTGTATGACACTATTAGTCATTTTTAATTAGAGAAGATAATTTTTAGTACCTACCTACATATTATCGAAGTTATACTAGCTAACTTTTTTTTACATGATGATATTAAACAAAATAATATGTACATTAATAACAACTTATACCTAATTAATTAATAAACAACTTTATTTACATGAAAAAAGCAAGAGAATACAATATTCATAGTTATACTAAATTTCATTATGCAACTCCTTTGCTTTTTCGATTCCTCACTCATCAAACAGCCATTCTCACTACTCAATTCGTGGTATCTTTATGAATTTCAAAAAAGAACATTGTCATGCACGCGCGTTTCACTTACTTAGAATTATTCATTGTATTTTTCGGTGTGTGGTACACCGAAAAATACAATGAATAATTCTATTATAACCAATACATTGTTTTTATTAGATACTGAGCAATTAAACTTTCCATGAATTTACTTATGAGTTCTTACAACACTGTACAACACACTACACTATGGTTTTAGAACCTTTTATAGAGGATTCATAGCATGGGTGTAGATAAAGTCTTGTATGCAACTGTAATTAATAATAGGTATTAAAACACTCTTGTGATAAACCCACATTCGTGTTTTAATACCCTTTATTATATAACAGTTACATAAATAACTATTATAGCACTCAGGAATAATGTAGCTTTTTTTTTTAGAATTTGATTATTAGTTCTGGAGACATACAAACTTACAAACAAATTTTCTCTCTGTTATATTAGTATAGATATTAGATTTCGATGCGGTTTTTACCTCCATTTATATAATTTATTCCGGGAGTTTGTGATTATAAAGAAATCTCGTATACATACTTTTTCAAGTCGTAAAAACCGTGCGAAGCAGGGGCGGGCGCTAATTTATTTTAAACCATGATGTAGATAACAAAAGACATCAAAATATGGCTTATTCAGCGCTATCCTCACCAGGAGGTCTGCGACACTTCACCCCAGTGGGTTTAAGACTTGGTTTGGGACTTGGTTTCTCCGCACTTTTCTTACTAGTGTTAGTTCGAGCCGTATCGTCGCACGGGCAACACGCGAGCACACTGCCGCGTGTCGTGTCCATTGCTTCGATTTTCTCCGTCTGGGAATATAAGTAAGGAACAAAAAAAAACATTTATTTGGCACTAGACTAAAAGGCACAAAATATTTTTCAACATAAAACAAGTGTATCTGTGTGTGGTGTACTGGTGTATTTCCGTGTTTGTGTGTCTATTATTTTTATTTCCTTTCTTATTCTATGAAAGGTTGTTCCTATTATAGTGTGGCCATTAGTGCTGTCAGTGCTGTGCACTCCCTGAGGTATGCGCGCGGCGAGACGGGGCGCGGGGGGGAGAATCGGCTGCTGCGCTCTGTCAGTGCGCCGTCAACGCTCGTGGCGCGCGTGGCGTTCTTCGCCTCCCACCTCGCCGCGCATACCTCAGGGAGTGCACAGCACTAATGGCCACACTATAGTCAAGTGCTTGGTATAAAGACATTTTAATTTGTATTTTTTGATATTACATAATACATCAATACTTCTTAATATTTATTACATTGTGGGATCAGCATCGACTCGACTCGAGCCGTTCGGATTCTTTCGATGAAACTACATGCTGCAACGCACACTTTATAAGCATCGTAACGACATCGGCTCAAAATGAAGTGAAGTGATGCCGATCCAGTGCAGTGCGGATGTACTGGAAAATCTTTCACGGATTTTCTAAGGAAACAAGTGTTTAGTAGTAATTTAATGGTAGTTATAAACTTACATAATCTTCAACATTTAGATGTTGAAGATTATGTAAGTTCACCTTGTTAGGCGTAGACGGGACGTAGGGCCGGTCGCCGGCAGCCTTGTGCGTTTTCTTCTCAGCGAGAGGCAGCCTCAGCTCTTCTTCCAACGACTTTGGAGTGGCCGCCGTCTGCTTCTCCGTCGATCGCGGGGTTGTCGCCGCATGAATGTATTGCTGTAAATCAACGAAATACAAGGTAGTACCTACATTAAAGATGGTGTTCAATAATTGACTTCAAAGCAATGTTATGAAGCAGAAGGGACGGGAGCATAGTGCGGTAGCGGGGCATAGCGGGGAATCGCTCATGCAGGTCGAATGAAACGCTGTGCAAAAATTCAAATGGCTGGCTTTGATTGGTCGTCAGTCGGCGAACGACGCCATTTTGACAGCCGTTTATGCTATTTATACAAAAGTCTAAAAGCAGTGATTTGGTAAAAAAAAACAGCAATTGTTTCTTTTAAAAATGGTTTTCTTAACAGCTCAAGAGCTCGCACTTGATAACAGTCTTGAGGTCATGATCGTATTAATAAACATAATAATTGATGTACTCAAGTTACGGCTTGGGTTTACGTTATCAGACGAGTGATGGACTGATTAACAAACAAAAATCGACACTTAAGTATACACTAGGTGTGTGTACTCGAGATGCTTAAATTTGAGTGTAGGCAGTCCGTGACTTGAGGTCGTGATTAGTAGCGCGTAACATGGAGTTTGAAAATGTTTTGGATGAAATTAATTATTACGATGTAATAGAGTACTATGACGATATTTTTGCCAAAAATCTATATATGGCATGCCTCGAATCCTTTTGAGTTACCAAGAGTGAGTTTAAAAAAAAACCGACCAAGTGCGTGTCGGACCACGCACAATGAAGGGTTCCGTAGTTGGGCTAAATTTATCCCAAAAATAAACTTAACATTGTAGTTGAAAAACATGTTCTCCTATACATCGATATACGTCACAGTCAATTTTCCAACTGCAAATGTAAGTTGGTCGACTATTACTACAGATTTGTTTAAGAGTCACATTATTAAAAAGACTGGTGAAATACAGTAACAGAGGTCTTCCAATATCCCTAGAAATATTTATAACGGAGTACAGCTCTATACATTAAAATTTTACAAAATACAAGTATTTCAATAAATCTTACGACTTATCAAGAACGAAACGTGATGAATGTCATTCTAAACTTCGGTCAATGTGACGTAATCGTTCATCAAGTATAACGCCTTGAGGAGCTGATCTTGGTAACTGAGATACTGTTTTCATGTGTTTATTAATTAGTAATGATCTTGAGATGCAGATATCGTCATAATGGCGTATCAAATAATTACGCACTTGAGTACGTCGTTGGGGAACGTTTATTAATGCCTTAGTTTAAGAGACAGTTTTGTTTATATAGATTTTATGTAGCCTTTTAACTTTATACAAACAATTATGTTTTTTTTTTAGTATATTATATCGACCACTGTGCTCAACCTGTTTCTAATTATTTTGGATAAATAAACATTATTTATTTATTTATATTTATTCTCGAGCCTAATTATGTATAATGGTGGTAATTATTTCGTTTTGTAGCAGTGCCTTCTGAATTTCATAATTAAAAATACAAAAAAGTTTGTGAAAAAGGCAAGTTGGCGTCAGTTTGAGTTTTGTTGTAAAAGAGTGTGAGAGTGGGGCATAGTGGGGTACATCAAAAGGGGCATAGTGGGGCATTTCGTTTGAAAGATGCCCCACTGCTCCTTTTTATGCAACTGAAGTACCTACGGCTGTTGCTGAAAACCAGCGCTGGGGCTCTGTCTAACATAGGGCCGCACCATTATGCTGAGCAATAGCCGTTTTGCGTGAATGTGACGCATATTTTCCCTCAACTTGTTCTTTCGTGTTTGTATTTTTATTTCTTTGCGTTATGTTTACCGCAAATAAACGTATTTTTTTCTTTCTAATTAAATTATTTGAATACAAACAAATGGCTTCTTATATCTTTCTATTAATATTTTTTTCTTTTCAGTCAAACGCAAACATGCAAACGCAAATATAAAAGGACTACAGATCTGCATTCATGGTCAATGGAAGGAATGAAAAAAGGTTTGCACCCGCGGAAAGTACATGCATCAGAAACAGGGATCAAATGAATCTTGAAGTTAATAAAGAACCAAATAATTATATCCTAAAAATAACCTTCAGTAGATATCGCAACTTCTGCAACAAATTACTAAAGAACCTGAAAATAGCATATGAAAAATCTGAATTTGAAAGTGCCAAAAACAACCCCAAAGCTACCTGGAACATTATCAAACAAATAACAAATACAAAACGCCCATTGTCCACACCCAATGAACTACTTAGCGTATCTCCTGACAATATCACGGCCGTAAATAGTGTCAATGATTTCTTTTCAAATATTGGCAAAAGTCTGGCAGAAAAACTGATAGTAAGAGCGCCATATGCTGCGGTACAGACAGAAACTACACAATCACCACACTCATTGCTCTATGGCCTACTGATGAAGCAGAGGTTCAAAGCATAATTCGTGGTCTGCGTACAGACTGCGCGGTTGACTGGGATGGCATATCTTCAAAAATACTCAAATCCTGCTGCCCAGTGTTAGTTCCAGTTATCACTCATGTTTGTAATTGCTCAATTTCGTCAGGTCGTTTTCCTAAGGTGTTTAAAAAAGCACTGGTGCATCCAATTTATAAGGCTGGGGACAGACGCGATGTCAATAATTACAGGCCAATCTCGGTACTGCCTTCCATCTCTAAAATTTTAGAAAAAATATTGAATAATCGCCTTACTAAATATCTTGAATCCCACAAGATTCTCGCTCCGAATCAGTATGGTTTTAGGGCTGGAAGGTCAGCCGATGATGCGGTTGGATGCTTTGTGGATAATACTGTCGGCCTTCTTGACTCGGGAAAAAAATGTCTAGGTATTTTCCTAGACCTTTCCAAGGCCTTCGACGCCGTGTCTGTTCCTCACCTATTGCGGAAGTTGGAGGGTCTGGGAATTCGTGGTCACGCCCTCAAAATGTTTCATGACTACCTATACGATCGAACCCAGTGCGTTAATATTGATAATGTTGTCAGTGACAGCAATTCCATTGTTTACGGCGTGCCTCAGGGCTCTGTGATTGGGCCGACTTTGTTTCTGATATACATTAACGCGCTCTGCGGACTCTCCCTTCCCAATTGCTCAGTCTTTACCTACGCCGATGACACTGCATTGCTTGTACATGGGGACAGCTGGACACAGGCATTTGAATGCGCTGAAAAGGGTCTTAGGACCGTCATGAACTGGCTAACTAGCAACCTTCTCACCTTGAATCCTAACAAGACCTTGTACATGACATTTTCTATAAAAGCCTCCTCCCAACCAGACCAGGATTCTTTTAATCTTAAAGTCCACAACTACCCGGTAACTGCCCCTGGCCTTCCTTGCTCATGTCCTCACATTATCCGGACGGATAATGTTAAATATCTTGGGGTACAAATCGACAACCAACTGACCTGGAAACTCCACCTTCGGACATTGACTGTGCGAGTACGTAGACTTGTCTCTATAATGAAGAAACTCAGACATTCTGCTGTCATTGAGACACTACAAAATGTTTACTGTGCACTTGGTCACTCAATCCTAAAATATTGCATAACTGCCTGGGGTGGAGCGGCCAAAACTCATATTTTGCAGCTGGAACGAGCACAAAGAGCCGTCTTAAAGGTTATGACCTTCAAGCCCTACAGATACCCTACTACACAACTCTACGAAAATTGTCAAATACTTACAGTGCGCCAACTTTTCATCCAACAAATAGTGCTAAGAAAACACTCTACTCTCCCATTCCTTGCAAACTACACACTAAACCGTAGGAAATATCAAATCTGTACCAACCAATACTCCAGAACAGCTCTTGCTCAACGTCACTACAATATTATAAGCAACCACCTGTACAATATCGTAAACAAAAACTGCAACATTTATCAAATGACTAGGTTCGAATGTAAGAAAAGTGTTCAAGGATGGCTACAAAAACTTAATTACGAAGACACCGAACATCTGCTTAAGATATCTACTTAGTCACTCACTGTAACTTATACACAATTTCTCATTCAAGTCTAATTATTTTAAACTTACGACATTACACATACATACACTACACATACATAAATTACATATACATACATTACACATCCCTAAACATTCACTCACCCTCACACACTTATATACGTTGTCCACTTTATTTTTCTGTATAATTTTTACTGTTTTATATTTTTACTTCATTTCTCTGTGACAATGAAACTGCACTGATGCCCCTGCTGTCCCTCGTGGGAACCTGTGTACCTTTGAGTAATAACTTTTGTTGGAACACTGGTACTCATAACACAAGTTAGATCTTACTTTGAGTACCAGTTCAAATTACGCTAGTTTTGAAAAAAAATCTGGTAACACACCTCTTAGCGTTACTAGTGTTATTGTTCACTTTGTTTTGCGAAATAAAGAATTATTTATTATTATTATTAATCCCGAACCTGCTCAGGTGCCCTTAATTGATGAGGCCAGGGAGACAACACGCCACTTAGACAAGAATCGCCTAGAAGTTGAGCCTGGCGAAAAGACGCCACCCAGACAACCAACCCTAAGTAACCAAGTATCTCCACAATCTGGTTGTTCTTGGATGATTGATGGGTCTTTTACAACAACTCTAGAATCAATATGTTTGCTTTTCGTTTTATTACGCTTAACGTATGAAAGATATGTACTTGTTTATGAATAAATGACTATGACTAATGTTTTATCACCTACAAATTCCGCTGCACTATCATAAACTATTGATTAGTAACTGCACTAAATATTACAACTATTGTGCATTAAACAATAAAATTATAGCTTATGAGGTATGATTACTTTGCAACAGCAGAGGGAACTAAAACATCACTCAGAATCGCCACTAACAAAGTATATAAATGAGAGTACATCAAAATATGCAGGGTCTGTCTGGCAAAGAGCTAGAGTTAAGTTTATTTATGGAGAACTATGATGTTCAGGTCTTATGTTTGACTGAACACTGGTTGAAAGAACATGAAGTGGTATTTATGAATGATAATAATTTTACTGTACAAAGTGCATTTGTAAGGAAAAGTGCTATTCGCGGTGGATCTTTAGTTCTTGTTCCAAATATGTTGAAATGTAAACAACGCTTAGATTTAGTTAATCTTTCCATCGAGCGTACTATTGAGTTGTCTTGTGTTGAACTCGAGCGATACGTTATAATTTGCGTTTATCGACCCCCCTCTGGGGATTTTATTCGTTTTGAATCAGTAATGGCGGATTCACTGAATAGGTTAAAATCTAGTAATAAAAGTATAATTTTATGTGGAGATTTTAATTATAATATTTTAGATGTTACTCCATTAAGTATTAGACTACTCAATCTGTTTAGGTCTTATAATTTAAGTAACTTGTTTTTTGACCCTACTAGGATCACGGCATCTTCGTCGACTTGTCTAGATAATATATTTAGTGATTGTGATGCCAAAAATAAATTAGTGTTAAGTGACTTAACGTCTGACCACTGTGGTTTACTAGCTAGCTTCCCTATGCCATTACGTAAAAATACGCATAAAATAAAATGCAGGCCTTATACAGCTAGTCGTTGCAACAAGTTTAAAAGTAATATAGCACATAAAATTACACCATCTATAGTAGAACACGAGAATCCTAATGACATCTATGGAGCCCTTTTTGATGTTGTACAAAAGGAGTACCAATCTACTTTCAAGACCAAATCCATTAACATTAATGGTACCTCCGTTGGCTTTAATCAATGGGCTACCCCAGGTATTTATAAAAGTAGAGCGAGACTATACGAGTTATATGGTTTGAAAAAATACAAGTTTGATACTCCTTTTTTAGAGTATGTCAAAAATTATTCAAAATTAGTTAAAAAGATTTGTGTTTTTGCTAAATCCAAATTTTTAAGCGATACAATTAAAAATCTAATAATAAAGTAAAAACCACTTGGAAAATTATTATCAATGAAACTGGTAAGTCTGTTAAACAAGAAAAACAACTAGAAATTATGGTCGAAAACAAATTAGTTAATAATGCAGCTGACGTAGCTGAAGCATTCAATGAGTTTTTTGCCAACATACCTATAACTACGACTCGCTCCTTAAATTCATCCCTGTCTAAAGCTGAAAATCTTTTGCATAGTAGTGTGCCTAAATGTAGTCGTTTATTTAGCTTCGAAAATGTAACACCTCATGATGTAGTTAATGTTTTTATCACACTTAAATCTAAAAACACTGGTGATTACTGGGGCATCTCCATTAAACTATTAAGTAATATAATAGACATCGTAGCCCCCTATCTAGCTGTTACTTTTAATAAATGTGTTGATTTAGGAACTTTTCCTGACCTTATGAAGAGTAGTAAAGTCATACCTTTATTTAAATCAGGTAATAAAAATGACGTTGGCAATTTCAGGCCTATTTCTATCTTACCTGCATTTAGCAAAATATTTGAAAAGTTAATACTCAAGCAGTTCCTAAGACATTTTAATTTAGACAGCCTCCTTCACAATGAACAATATAAAAAACGCGAATTCAGGAAACGTAAATAAACGACGAGGCGCCTGGATGCTAGATAGTGGTCCTGTAGGGCTTTCCCACATCGATCATTTATCGCTGGAGAAAAGTAATAGTAACTTGTGTATGCAACAGGAACTCGAAACTACTCCAACACAATTTAGAGATATTTTGGGGGTAGCTGAAAATAATCATCGCAACGTATCAGCTGTTTCTCAACGGTCAGCTATTGTAAAACCGGTTGCCGATAGTGGTACTAATGTCACTAAGTCGTCTACGTCTGCATCGAGTGATAAGATAGTAAACTTGACGTCACCGCCGCACTCTAATACAATCCAGAGTAATAACAAGAATGAAGCCGTGTCGAGTGCTACTGTACTTAACGTTAACTCGAACTCGAAGCGAAATAACCATGATGATAATAATCATAACGACTGGCAGGTAGTGAATTATCATAAGAAACCTATGAGATATCGCTATAAAGGCGCGGCGGGAATATGTCGCGACAATGAGGGTAAATTTAAAGCGGCGGATAGAAAAATACCGATTTTTATTACGAGAATACATAATGATACCACAGAAAAAGATATAATAGATTACGTATTCAATAAAACTAAGGAAATGATTTTGTTAGAGAAAATATCTTTTAAGTATGAAAGGGAATACAAGGCCTATAAATTCTTTATATTGGAAAGCAAGTCGTCATTATTCCTCGATAGCGGTTTATGGCCTCAAGGAATCATATTCAGGCGATTTGTAAATTTCAAGCGCAAAATAACGAACGTCGTCGAGTCGTTGCCGCGTCGTGCCCGGTCTGAGAATGTAGTAAATGGATAAAGACAACCTGTTCACACTAGTTAGCTTTAATTGTAAAAGTGTCAAGCGATCGGTAGACTGTGTCAGGCAATTGTGTCATACCTCTGATATTATAGCTTTGCAAGAAACGTGGCTTCTACCGAATGATATAAACTTTCTAAGCGACATTGATCCTGATTATGGCTATGTGGGGACGTCAGCTGTGGATACTACGGCGGGCATGCTCATAGGCCGGCCGTATGGAGGAGTGGCGATATTGTGGAAGAAGAGTGTCCTGCAGAATGTGTCTATAGTGCAGTGTGACAACGCTCGCGTCTGTGCCATTAAAGTGGAGTTAGGGCAAAGGTCGTTTTTAGTGTTTAGCATTTATATGCCTACCGATTGTGTCGTGAACCTACCGGAATTTACGGACTGCCTTAGCTTGGTGAGTGCTATTGTTAATAATGAACATACAGAGGCGGTTTATTTACTCGGGGACTTTAATGCTCATCCGGGCCAGTTATTTTTTAACGAGTTGAAAGACTTTTGTACTGAGGCTGAGTGGATATGTGCCGATGTTGAATTACTCGGACTCTCATCTGATACGTATAGCTTTATAAGTGACGCGAACGGGTCGAGGCGCTGGTTAGACCACTGTCTAACGACGGAGTCGGCTATGCGAACGGTTGTTAATGTAGAAATTAAGTACGATGTATTGTGGTCGGATCACTTTCCTTTGTTTATATGTTGTAATTTAAATAGTATTAAACCTAAAATAGCATGTAACAATATCGAACCGTGTAATAAAATACGTTGGGGCGAGAGAACATTTGAACAAGTTGCACTATATAATAAGTTATGTAATGAACGTTTAAAAATAATAGATTTTCCGAGTGATTTAAGTAACTGTTGTGATTTCTCTTGCGATAATGTGGAACATGAGTTTATTATCGACAAAATGTATGACGAAATTGTAGACATATTGGGCCGAGCAGCTAATGTCAGTTACGCTGGTAGTAATAGGATACGTAAGAAGAAACCTGTAGTAGGCTGGAACAGACATGTCAGTAGTGCTCACCGGGAGGCCAAGTCTAAGTTCCAGTCATGGATAATGTATGGCAGACCGAAGTCGGGTCGTATTTGGAGTGAGATGCAAGAAACCCGTAAAATCTTTAAAAGCCGATTAAAGTGGTGTCAAAATAACAGTGAGCAACTTAAAATGGACATTCTGGCAACGCATCACGCCAGCCATGATTTTCGGAGTTTCTGGAAATCTACGAACAAAGTAAACAGACGGCCGGGCTTGCCTGTGAGCGTTGGTGGCATTACTGATCCAAAAACCATTTCATGGTGACTTCACCTTTGGGACCATCACGGTCGGGACGTGAAGGTGTGACTCGGGGGCAGGAGCTCAGTGTAAGGTTTACGGCCAAAGATGTTAGAAAGGTTATCACGACCATGACCCGAGGCAAGTCTCCTGGCCACGATGACCTGAGTATCGAGCATCTTAAATATGCTGGCGTCCATCTTCCAAGGGTTCTAGCTATGTTTTATTCCTTATGTCTGGGACATTCATATCTACCTCCGGCTATGATGCAGACCGTGGTGGTACCGATCGTGAAAAGTAAGACTGGTGATATAAGCGACGTCAACAACTACAGACCCATCTCTCTGGCTACAATTCTGTCTAAGGTGCTTGACAGTCTTCTTAACACACGGATGAGTGGCTGTCTCGCGTTACATGACAATCAATTCGGTTTCAAATCGGGACTGTCCACTGAGACAGCTATTCTGTGTTTGAAGCAGACTGTCAAGTACTATACTGATCGCAAAACACCAGTCTATGCTTGCTTCCTCGACCTTACGAAAGCGTTTGACCTGGTTTCCTATGATATCCTCTGGGATAAACTTAATGACACACCCCTGCCAAACGAATGCATTCGTATTCTCAAATATTGGTATGGGAACCAGGTCAACGTAGTTCGATGGTCTGGGACGCTGTCTGAATCATACAGGTTGGTGTGCGGGGTGAGGCAAGGGGGGTTGACCTCGCCAACGCTCTTCAACCTTTATGTAAACGCACTCATCGAGAGGCTGAGCAGCACGCGTGTCGGATGTCATGTTGGTGGAGTTTGTGTAAACAACATTAGCTATGCGGACGACATGGTGCTGCTCAGCGCCTCGGTCTGTGGCCTGTCTAAGCTGCTCGGCATTTGTGAGGATTATGCTCTCAGTCATGGCCTGCTCTATAATGCCAAGAAAAGTGAGTGTATGGTTTTCAGGGCAAGGGGTAAATGTCCAGATAGTATCCCTAGCATTAAGTTAAATAATGTTCCGCTAAAGAGGGTTGACACGTTCAAATACCTTGGACATCTGGTGACCCCTGACCTGAAAGACGATGCAGACATATGGCGGGAACGTAGGGCGTTGTCTGTTAGAGCGAACATGATAGCTCGCAGGTTTGCACGATGCTCGAAGGAAGTAAAAAACACTCTTTTTAGAGCGTATTGCACGTGTGTTTATTCGAGCGCCCTGTGGACTAACTATACTCAAAAGCAGTACAGTGCCCTACGAGTCCAATTCAACAATGCCTACAGGGTGTTGTTGGGGCTGCCACGGCACTGCAGTGCGTCGGGGATGTTCGCTGAGTCGCGCATTGACTGTTTCTATGCGACGATGCGGAAACGGTGCACATCCTTGGTGCGCAGGGTCCGCGCCATCTCCAACACCATCTTGAGGATGATGGCTGAGAGGTTCGACTGTCACTACATTAACCATTGCTGTATGCTTAATGTAGTGACAGTAAGAAAATGATATGAAACGGTGTTTGTTACTAACATAGTTTTAAGTCTCATATACTAACACAAACGTTATAGCATGATATGTATTCTTAGGTTAAGGTATGTATATTTGGGTCGTGTTACCTGAAATAAATGGATTAATAATAATAATAATAATAATATTGATCTGTGGCCCGACTGTCAAACTGACGGTCAAACATTTTTTTTGCTCCGTACGATTTTTCTAGTATTTTTTCATATTAAATAATTCTGCAACAATGCATTGATAAAAAAAAAATTTGTTTTAACATCTTAGATGATCCCAAAAGTGGCATCAAAACATTACACCTACTAGTATGCATAAACAAAATACGAAGATGACAGATGACACGGAGTATAGAATACTTTAACAAGAAATGCTGACTCGAAGCCGGGCAAGATTGAAACCAAATACACACCCACCATCTCCGGACTCGTCGCTCAGCTCCGCCTCACAGCCACCGGTACGCGCCTCAATCGTCAGTGCCGTGTCACCGGTCGCTGCAGTTGCGTCGAGCTCGAGCGACGAGTTTTTCTCCCCACCGTCGTCACCAACACCACCACTACGGCGAGGAAGAGGACGGCCACCAGCGGGCTTGGGACCTCGAGGCCAACCGGCCCCGAACAGGGTCCCCGCTGCCGGTGGAAATGTGTCGCGCATGCGATGGACTCAGTCCATAAATGAAAGTGTGATGCGCGCATATTATGGGGCTACAGAGGGAGGAATTAACCTTACGGCGTACCGAAGTCGGATGCTCTCTCTGTTTCAGGTGCTTGAACCTGCCGTCAACGTCTCGGCCCAACGATTGTCGGATCAGGTGCGCGTCATTCAACACAATCATAGGTTGGATGACGCTACACTTGATCGGCTGCGCTCGGAAATGCAAGGTAGCCCTGCTAACGACCTTCCCCCACCCCAGAATGTCGTACATGCGCCTACCGAAGTTGCACTGCGGGCAAACCAGCATGCTGTGGAGGAGGACACCAGGGCTATTTCTACAGATAACCTATGCAATGTGGAATTAAGGAGCGTACTGGAGGATGCGATCCGTGAGTATCGGTTCACATTACCTGACCTTAGACCACGGCTACCACGTTTGCCCATGAATAAAAAAAACAGAGCACTGGTGTGTGCCCTGGATGCGCTGTTACCAAATTTTATTGAAAGCAGCGCAGACCTTTGCGATACACACTCAATCTTGTATTGTACGGCTGTTGCGGCATGTCGTATAGCTCATGTCAAATTTCCAAACACTGACCGAGCTGTACGACCGCAACCCGCCGCCCCAGCCTGGCAGTGCAGGATTGAGCGTCGTATTAATGAGGCCAGGGTACTCATCGGGAACTAGTATTAGTCCTCTAGAATATGTATCCCGTGTCACAGAGCGCATCGACTTCCTGAAGCAGAAAGTTTATGCATGGGCAAACCGTATCCGTCGGTATAAGCGAAGAGTGAATCGGTACACTCAGAACCGCATGTTCCAGAGCGATGAAAGGTGGGTATACAGAGCATGGGAGCGGCCTATTCCCACTCAAGATGTGACTGACGCGCGTCCACCGGATAATGATACCATGAGTGCTTTTTGGCGAAGCATTTGGTCGGTGCCCGTCAGTCACAATGAAGGTGATTGGATGCGTGTTGTTGAGCAGGCGTGTGATTCAATACCAGACATGGAGCCTATTACTATTAGTCCTCTGGATGTGGCCCATGCAGTCCGTCCGTTGCCTAACTGGAAATCTCCGGGGCCGGACGGACTACACAATTTCTGGATTAAATGGCTACAAAGGTCACACGCCTGCTTAGCCTCGCAATTCCAGTCGTCTTTAGAGACTGGGTCGCTACCACTGTTCTTTACAACAGGAGTTACCCATCTGCTCCATAAATCAGGTAGTACTACGGAACCTAAAAACTATAGACCAATTACATGTTTACCGACGGTCTATAAAGTTCTTACATCCATTCTTAGAGCAAAGATTTCACACCATATTGACAAAAATTCAATTATGTCTATGTCTCAGAATGGATGTAAGAATGGGTCCCGCGGTACTAAGGAGCTGCTCCTTATAGACATGACCATAAGCCAACAAGTTCGTAGATCCCGGAAGGATTTGTCTACATGTTGGATAGATTATATGAAGGCCTATGATTCGGTGCCACATACATGGCTCATGAGGGTGCTGGAGTTGTACAAGATAGATGCAACTCTGCGCACCTTCCTGATGTCATGTATGGGGCAATGGAGGACGGTCCTTCTCTATCCAGGATGTCGACAGATCCGGGGGATCGACGAACCGATCAGGATCGAGCGGGGAATATTTCAGGGCGATAGTTTGAGTCCGCTTTGGTTTTGCTTAGCCTTGAATCCTCTAAGCACACTGCTGGAGGATTCAGGTGTAGGCTATCGGTTGAGAAGAGGTGGTCAGGTGATATCTCACCTCCTTTACATGGATGACTTGAAACTCTTTGCCCCCAACAATTTGCGACTGATGGAGTTACTGAAGGTAACAGAAACGTTCAGTAAAGCCATCAGGATGGAATTTGGTATGGACAAATGTGCAGTCATGCATGTAAAGCGAGGGGAGATTATGGAATCCGTGGGAACCAAACTCTCGGATTCCATACACTTTAGATCCCTTTCCTCAACCGAAACCTACAAGTATTTGGGTATGTCGGAAGCATTAGGCATCAATGTTGCCGACATGAAACAGTCGTTGGGGGAGCGCTTCTTTGGCCGCCTGAATAAAGTAGTAAATAGTTTTCTATCAGGCGGAAACAAGGTACGTGCCTTCAACGGTTGGGTCATGCCGGTTTTGATGTATTCTTTCGGCATACTCAAATGGACTCAGACAGAACTTGATGCCCTGGATAGGAAGGTCCGTACATTGCTGACGGCATATCGAATGCATCACCCACGGTCATCAGTGATGAGACTGTACATCCCGCGGAAGTGTGGGGGCCGAGGTTTCTTAAATGCTAAAACCCTCCACAACCGCGAGATTTGCAGTCTCAGGGAATATTTCCTTCAAATTGACGTGGGGATGCACCGAGATGTGGTTGCAGTGGACAAGGGCCTCACTCCGCTCTCCTTGGCGAAAGAGAACTGGCGCAAACCTACAGTTCTTGATACTAACGATCGTAAGGAAGTATGGCAAGGCAAAGAGCTTCATGGACGCTTTTTCCGGGCCCTCCATGGGCCTGATGTAGACTTTCTGGCGTCCGTATCCTGGCTGCGTTTCGGCGACCTCTTCGGGGAAACCGAAGGTTTTGTCTGTGCGATTATGGATGAAGTTATTATGACGAATAATTATCGGAAATACATTGTCAAGGACGGTACGGTTGACATCTGTCGGGCATGCCACCGTCCCGGTGAATCAATCCGACATATTATTTCTGGTTGTTCTCGTCTTGCTAACTGCGAGTACTTGCACAGACACAATCTAGTGGCTAGGATTATCCACCAGCAACTTGCCTTGCAGTACAACCTTGTGGAGTCTGAAGTACCATACTACAGGTATGTGCCCGACCCAGTTCTCGAGAATGGTCACGCCACATTGTACTGGGATCGATCTATCATCACTGACAGGACTATTGTAGCCAATAAGCCTGATATTGTGGTGATAGATCGACGAGAGCGCCGTGCAATGATTGTTGATATCGCTGTCCCTCATGACGAGAATCTCGTGAAAGCTGAGAAAGATAAAAAAATCAAATACCTTGACCTAGCACACGAGATTGTCGACATGTGGGAAGTGGACTCTGCAATCATTGTACCGATAATTGTAACAGTAAATGGCCTAATAGCGGAGAACCTTGACCAACACCTCAGGAGGCTCTCATTGCGCGGCTGGATCAAGGGCTTGATTCAGAAAGCAGTACTCCTGGACACGGCACGTATAGTGAGGAGGTTCCTCTCTCTAGAGCCCTAACCACCGGCAGCTTGGACCCTGTTCCTGATGCCGATGGGTCACTATTTTTTATATTTTTAAATGTTTTTTTTTTTTTTTTAATGATTTTATAAAAATATTTAAAAATGTAATTAATGTGTATACAAATGGAATAAAGGAAATAATAATAATAATATGGCTTTACAAAAGGTCGTTCGACTACAGATGCGGGTGTTGCACTGCTGAAACACATATTTAACGCATGGGAGAACTCGCAAAATGCTATTGGAGTTTTTTGTGATCTCTCCAAAGCCTATGATTGCGTGCACCATGACACGCTTTTGCGTAAACTACATCATTACGGCGTCCAAAATGAAGCTCTTAAAGTAATAAATTCTTATTTGTATAATAGGTTCCAATGTGTAGATGTTGATGGTGTGAAATCTTCCGAGCTACCAGTTCAGTTAGGTGTACCTCAAGGCTCAATTCTAGGCCCATTCTTATTCTTAGTGTATATTAACGATTTACCATTCTATATAAAGGGTGTCTGTGACGTTGTACTGTTTGCAGATGATACCTCTCTTATTTTTAAAGTAGACCGGAATAGACAAGATTTTGACGACGTAAACATTGCACTCTCAATGGTTACGGATTGGTTTACGACAAATAATTTAGTTCTCAATGCCAAGAAAACGAAATGTATAAAGTTTGCCTTACCGAATGTTAGAAATTTAGGTCCCAACATCGTTTTAGATAAAGAGGTGCTTGAAACTGTAGACTCGGCAGTGTTTCTGGGTATAACAGTAGATGCCAAACTTCAGTGGGGACCTCATATATCAAGCCTAGCGGGAAGGCTCAGTTCCGCCGCATACGCCGTCAGGAAAGTGAGACAATACACTGACGTTGATACAGCCCGATTAGTCTATTTTAGTTATTTTCATAGCGTTATGTCCTACTGTATTCTGCTGTGGGGTAAAGCAACTGACATTCAAAATATATTTGTACTTCAAAAACGAGCTGTTCGAGCAATTTACCAGCTGGGTGCCAGAGTTTATCTAAGAGATATTTTTAAAGATATTGGTATACTCACGGCGGCATCACAATTCATCTTCGCCAACATCTGTATGTTAGGCAAAATATACACTTATACACTAAAAACAGTGATATTCACAATATTAACACCAGAAATAAGGAATTACGTGCTCCATTTCACCGGCTTCATAAGGTTCATAACTCATTTGTTGGACTTGGTATAACTTTTTATAACAAGCTACCCTCTTCTTTGTTAGATTTGCCTTTTAATGCGTTTAAAGTTAAAGTTAAATCCAATCTTTGTTCAAAGGCATACTATTCTATCAATGACTACTTAAACGATAAGAATAGTTGGTCGCTGTGATTAACTCAAGACAATGTTCATGTTCTTTCTCCAGAATTAGCGTACCTACTGACAGGTTATATGAGTTCATATAATTGTTTATTTTTATTTGACTGTCTAAGTCAATTTATTTTTATTTATTAGTGACATAATATACTCATGAAAATGTTTTTTTATGAGTTGTATTGCAATAAGTGGTTAGCTAGCGACCTAGACAATTGATTATATTATTCTTGCCTGAGCAACCGGCAGCAAGTTCGTCATGCTCCCTTAGATGTCACTGCTTGCGGTAGCGTCGGGGGTCGGGTTGCCTCCTTCCCTCAAATATGGCGAAGGGGGGTGATGGCTGATCTTTGCGTTATGCTCGTGAACGGGTGCTGCTTGTGGTGACTGGTCGTCTTGCTGACCATGGTTTTATTATTGTTATTAATGATTAACTGTTTTTTATTTTACTACGATGGTGCTAGTTTATCATTTTTGACTTCGAGTTACAGCTATAGCTTTGTGTGGGCGGGCACGCCCATTATGCCTGGAAGCTTTTATTTAGGTACGTGTTGTTTACGTTTTTTCTGCTTGAGTATAGTTTTCGAAGATTTTTATGTTTTTTTTTGGTATAGTGGCGTGTGCTAGCTAACATAAGGCAAATAATTTAATTTAATGTTGTGTTGCGTATTGCAAATTCTTTTACATTTTATTGTATAGATTCAAGTTTTATATCTGAACAGACAGCTATGCTGCTGGGGAGTTTGTTGCGCCACTTCTTCTTCCCAGCTAAAGCACTAGGAAGTGGTGAAGGGTGGGCGTTTTTGGGGGACTGTCTTATGTAATTTTTGACGTTCGAAAAGTGCTGATTCTCAGCCTAGTTTGAATAAATGACTTTTGATTTTGATTTTAGTAAAAAAAATATTGTCACAATTAAAAAATAGTTGATTTGAGTATCTATTTTAAGATTTGTAGTTTTATCGTAATCCTTATTAGTAACAAATAACACCAATTGTTCCACAATTTTTCCCACAAAAAGAGACAATTTTGTATTTGCCCTATCATTCATACGTTAAGCGTAATAAAACGAAAAGCAAAAAAAATCGAGAATTTTATCAAGGTCATAACTTTCAAGCAAGAAGTGGTGACTGCTAAAACAAATTTTCAAAATTTATTTAGTAGTATATAGGATTTCAAACAGTAGCTGTAAGTAATGGTAATGGTTTAATTTTATTTTTGTAAGAAAATTCTCATACACGTATGTATGAGAATTGAGGGCCCATTTTGAACGAAGTTATACAAAGCTGGACAGTGTTTTTCGATAATATCTTGTTTTCACAAATTTTGTTTGGCATTAGCTTAGATTTTGGCAAAAATACTTTTTTGTAGTGTTCATAGTTTTATCAGGTACAGGTGGGCCCTCAATCCTCTATGTGAGAACTGAGTGCCCAACTTTACAGTCCATAACTCGCTTATTGGACTTTCAAAAAATCTTATTCCAACTTTCATAATTCTTTGGGAATGTTCACTAAATCCTAAGCACATTTTCAAAGAGTTATTTAACAAAGTGGCCTTCACACCAAACGCACATGTTTGTTTTTGGGATAAATTCATTCCAACTACGGAACCCTTCATTGTGCGTGGTCCAACACGCACTTGGCCGCACAGTTTTTCAGAAATCATCAACATCATTATATACGTACCGAACCCTCGGTGCGCGACTCCGACTTGCTCTTGACCGGTTTTTATTTTTAGGATTTTGTCCAATGTTTCAACGTCCCCCTGTCATTCAGGCACCAAAAGATCTTTGTAGCAGTCTAGCTATGATAAACGTATACATGTGTGATTTGAGCGCCTAGTAGTAATTGTACTCCTACTGTGTTGCACTGACCTCGGGCACGCGCCACACGATGATACTCCCGGCGGCGCACGAGCTGACGATGAAGCGCGCGTCCGGGCTGAAGCGCGCGCACGTCACCGCACCCGCGTGGCCCAGGCCCATGTGCGTGTATATCCCCTCCTGGTACTTCCACAGCTGAAGAGAGCACAAGCCAAGTATAATGTGATATAATCAATAACTTCTCTGTAACAATAATAATTAAATGCATTACTCGGCAGGACTGCAGCTAATATCATCGGCTTTGAAATAAATAATAGTACATGGTTCACCAAGGGGAGAAAGTGACCGATTACTAACGAGGGTGTCAGGCGAGCCGTGTAAATGTGTAATACGCACGAGTTGGCAATCGCACTTTCTTCGGAGTGATACATAGTGCTTTATATTTTGGCATTATACAATATTTATTTAGGTTAGCTACGGAATTGCCCCAAATTATAAAAAAAAAAACAGCACGTTAACAATGGATATTCATTTACTTTTTCAGCCCGCTCAGCTCGTTAACAATCGATTTCATACACTTTTTCGACCCGCACATTTGTATGATAGTAATGACGTAAAAACATGGAAAAAATAGGTACATTCTGCCTCATTTTCGAAAAGTAATAAGGTGCTTTCTGAGCAGGAATAGTTTAAATACACTTAGTCAGCACAGGCTTTATGACACTCAATATTTGCAAAGTAAGCACAAAAAAAAAAACACTGTCGACTCTGTCACTCATACCTTTGAGACAGTCTCTTTCAAAGCTCGATCTTGCATATTACGATTCGATCTATTTGTGGTAGGTAACAGGTAACTAACCTTAACCATTTGATCGTTGCCTCCCGTCACGAACAGTTCCCCATTCTGTGTGACGTGAAGTCCATTGACGGCGCCAACTTTACTTGCCTCCAGCTGAAAAAATATTTTTCTCTATCTCAAAAATTTACTAGATAAGGAAGAGCTAAAGTAACCAACATAGCCTGAAGAATATTCAAACTTATGTGGCATTGCAAAACGGTGAGGAGAGTCAATATGGCTGGTGTACCCCACCTAATCGAATCAACCCATTTACCAAAAAAATAAATAGGTACCTAAAATGTACTACCTATTAGCCTTTTACGTACCTAGGTTTAAGAAAAATACCTTCAGGACGAAAACCAGGATGGCGGGTTTGTTACAATATTTATGCATTACTCATTAAATATTAATTTATCGAAAAATGTAACTGAAATGTAACTTAAATAAAAAAATATCGACGTAAGATCAGCTGATTAGTTCCTGAAAAATAAAACAACTGTGTTTCGTAATTATCTACTAATTTTAATAATAATCATGAAATTAGAGTTCTAGATACATTCACAGATCTACATTCTAGATACGTATTATGTGATAAAAAAAATCTGTGTGTAATAAAACAAATCTTTTATAGTTCGTAAAAATACTTCGTTTGTAACAAGCTTCGTAAACTAACAAGCTTAGTAATAATAAAAATTAAGTAAGTTCAGAAAATCAAACAGAAGATGAAATTATGACAGTTAGGAAAGGTCTAGGGGGAAGCCTTTGAGAAAGAAGGAAAGAATGAAGATGAATGCAGTGTTATGGATAAAAGTAGATAAATAGTGAATGTAAAATCTTTTAATTTTACTTGATCGCTTGATCTTTATCAATGGAGGAGAATTCAGCCAATATCAAAATGCTCAGTTCGAATGTAAGCCAATAATCCAGTTTACGAAAAAGTGGTTAGGTATTACCTAAATATGAGTAGGCGAACTTGTTAAGGGAAAAATATGGGAATCAACGAAATCACCATTTATATGTATATTAGTTGGTGCATTAAAACGCCTTATGTTAAACGCAACGACAATTAAATAGTGACTTCCCTCGGTGAATGTAAAGAATGCAATGCCAAAATAAAAATAGTGATTAGATATCCTACAGAAAATATAGCTTCTTGCACTAGTGTGATTATTGATTTTGACAAAAACTCTCATCATTTAAGAAAAAAAAACCTAAGCGTAAAGAGTTAATGGAAGAACTTAAAACATTAGGCTCCGATTATAAAGAATAATTGTTTGTACCGATGAGGGTGGCATAATCAGTTTATGATTAAACTCTCTATAAATAAAATTGAATAAAAAAAAAAAAAACACTTCATAAACGGTTAATTAAATATGCGCAATAGAAGTTGGTGATTCTGAGACCCCGTATCTACCTACACGGAACCACAGACTACTTAGAGAACAGGTTCACGGAACTTTACGGCAAAATTACAACTTGTTGTATGTTGCTGTAATGTACAGACGCCAGCAGGTCAAGCTACCCGAAACTGTCAAATTTTCCCAATCAACCTTGAACCTTATGTTGTAGGGATAAAGTTGAAAACCTTGATTTTCAACTTTATCTATTACTACTATTTATATTGCTATACTATACTATTTACTATTACTATTGTAGTAGCTTGATGTGCTGGCGTCTGTACAATGAAGAAAATGAAAGAAGTGTTCCTATTTCCCAGATGATTTCTAGTTCTCGAACCATGGACACTATATTCATCTGGTTAAAGTCTTGGAAAGGCCAGAAATCAATTCCCAAAGAACTAGTTTTGTATCAAAATTCAGCGCTAATAGGAGCCACGATAAAAGCATTACTGAAAACAAGTCTACTAATGATTATCTTGTAGAATCGTTTAGGAAACTTGACACTGGTGAGATGTCAACATGTATGCACGCATCGACATGAGCCAGTTCGTGAAAACAGTTAACAATCTTACTTGTTTTCGGAATGTGGACGCAAAAACCGTTTTATTGTAAGGGTATTTTGCAAATTAAACTTCTGGAGGACTATGAGAGTGTAAAACTAACAATTTCAGATATCATAACCGTAGCTCTCAATAAGTACGATAATTCTGGATCTCCATGTATTGAATCTAAAGTAAAGCTTAACAGTTTTGGTAAAACCGCCAATCTTCTAGATTGTCAAGGGGACGATAAACACGATAGAAGATGGCAACAACTTTTATCGAAAGAAATTCAAGACCATCAAGAGGAACTTACGTTTCCAAAATGGTATCATGATTAATTAGATCGCGAAACACTGTTGGTTACCAGTGTTACCACATATTATAAACTATGCACGCATGATAAATACAGAAACAGAGTATACATTATAAATATGTCGAAAATATGTTAGTCACTCGTTTGACTAATCGGGACGCCAGCGCCACCTAGCGGCGCCCGACAGTCTACAACATACGTTCGACCGGGGAATTAAGTTCAGTTTGTCGGTACCGGTCGAGGAGTAAATACGGTTAGAAACTGTCACGCGTTCCGTTTAGTTGTGTCGTGTTATCGATCGTGTACCTATAGTGAGTGAATTGTTAGTGTGATTAATTTGATTATAAATTATAATTTGATTTAAACTGCAAACGGTTTTTCTATTGCGCAATAATCAACACAACCCATAGTACGCCCACAGCAGTTAAAATATGGCTGATGATAACGAGAGAGACGTACCTTCTCCGTCAAATAATTTACCAAGTACCCACATCACACTTTATCAAAAGTGTGCGTTTACGAAGCTTATTACGAATAATGTTTTTTACGAACTAGGTATATAAGATTTATTTTATTCACAAGATTGAGAAGACATGATTCAGAAGACATTTGGTTTGGCTAAAAAATATATAAATAAGTATGCGTCTATAATTATCACGAAATATTGATCTATATGCATGTATCTAGAATCTAGATCAATATTTCGGGATAATTAAGAAAATAAGTAATTACGAAACATAGTTGTTTTATTTCTCAGGAACTAATCAACTAATCAAGTGTGGGTGTTTTTTATTTAGGGTAAATTTTAGGAAATTGTTTTCGACATTCATATATTTAATGACTAATGGATATATTGATATATTAACAACCACCCGCTGTCCTGATGTCAAGGTATTTTTTTATATACCTAGGTACTAAATAGTACATTTTAGGTACATTTTTATGGTTCCGTACCTCAAAAGGAGAAAACGGAATCCTTTTAGGATCACTCGTGTGTCCGTCTGTCACAGCCGATTTGCTCCAAATCTACTGGACCGATTAACTTAAAATGGGGTAGGTACACAATCATATGAATTTCTGTGACCCAAACACGCACGTGTGACGTAAATAAATTAATTTTGACTATGGGGGTCACTTTTAAGAAGCTATTAAAAAAAAAGTTTTGCAAACTGTACCATGTGACATATCAAATGAAAGGGCTTGTTATATGGATTTCTAGGACTGTAGGACACAGGATATTTTTTATCCCGGTAGTACGTTCCTTTGGTATAATTTCCGACCTCCTTTTAAATGTTAGTATTAAATGAAACCCTACCTCTCTAGCAAGGTTACCACTGCCGGTCTCCCAGTACGCCACTCGCCTGTCAGACCCGCCCGTGAGGAGCTGGCAGCCTTGCGGCTCGAAGCATACACACATGAACAACGTGTTTGCGTACATCACTTGACGACGGGATAGTGAACTGTGGGAAAAAAATACTTACCTATCTCAATCATGTAACGGATTTTATAACCCCCATTTTAGATAAAGGTAATAAATGTATATCAATATTTTTAGATTTAGCAAAGGCTTTTGATACACAATACGAAAACATTGACATTAGGGATAAACAGCCTTTTGACCGATTATCTAACTGACCGAACTCAATGTGTTAAGGTGTGTTCCTACACTAGTACTGGTCGTCCAGTGACCTATGGCGTTCCGCAAGGTAGCATTCTTGGGCCGACCCTTTTTCTCGTTTACATAAACGATCTCCTTTGTCTAAACTCATTTCATAGAAAAATAATCTCATAAGCAGATGACACTGCCCTCATTTTCACAGCTAAAACATGGAATGAGACTTACCAACTAGCCCAAAAGAGTTTTGATTTGGTAAAGAGGTGGCTTTATGATAATATACTTACGGTAAACGTTGAAAAAATAAAGTACCTGACCTTTTCGATCCGTACTTCTAATCTAATCTAATCGCACATAATTGCTCCCTTGACGGTTCGGGTTATTTTAAATGCTCATACAATCCTTTGGAACCTTGGGACCTTTTCTTACAAACGCCAAACGATCAATTTTTAATCAACTTAGACTACATAACGCTAAAGTAGATAATAAGTAGAGCTAGTAACGATAGAATATAAGTTATCTAAGATTGTGAATTCAAGTATAACTAAAAATCGGCGGGAGGGGTTCACATCGGCGTCGAGGCGACGATGAAGTACCTGGGACTTGTCCTCGACAGCCGGTGGAACTTCGAGGAGCATTTTCGACGTTTGGCTCTCAGACTGGAGTGGGCCGGGGCTGGCTTGAAGCGGCTCCTGCCCAATCTACGGGGTCCAAACGCCTCCTACCGGAGGCTCTACGCGGGGATCGGGCGGTCCATGGTCCTTTACGGGGCACCGGTGTGGGCGCGTTCCTTAAGGCTGCGACCAGCCCGCCGATTGAACGCGTCCCAAAGGGTCATGACCATCAGGCTGATACGGGGTTACAATACGGTTTCTCATGAGGCGGCGAGCATCCTTTCCGGACTACCGCCATGGGATCTGGAGGCAAAAGTCCTCGCGCACATCTGGGAGTGGCGCGAGGAGGCGAAACGCTGGTACGAAACTCTGTTGCCGCGCGAAATCACGGCACAGTGGACAGAGCTCCGGCGGGATCTCACGGAGGGGATCGGCGGCGGCGATCTCTCGTGTCCGGCCCTGGTTCAGGCCATGATTCGGAGCGAGAGTGCATGGGAGGCCGTCACCTCCTTCTGCGAAGCAGTAATGCTCGCGAAGTAGGAGGCGGAACGCGTGAGGGAGAGGCAAGGTTCGCGCCCTCGCGCCCCTTGTTGCCGCAAGAGACGCCCCGGGCGTCGGGAGTCGCAAGCCGATTTCCGGCCACCGTAGGCGCGGGCTTGCGGATGGTGAGCGATGGGTAGCTCGCTGTCCGACAAGGACCAGGCCCAGGTCGACGGCGCGTAGTGTTCCACGCGCGCCTCAAAGAGATGTCAGCACCAAGTGACGGGGTCCGTTAGGGCCAATGCCTGCCAGGATTACGAGTTTGTCCGAAAGGGATATCGTGGCCCTGGCACACGGGCAACGGAAGGAACACGGGTGGGTTTTAGTCATTAAAAGTCTGGCACGCCCTCCCGCTCCGCCCAGAGCGGGAGAAGTTATTTGATAATTTCCCAACAAAAAAAAAATAGGATTTCTCAAATAGGAAAGTTCCTTCTACTAGCTATGGGTGGAAGGTAGTCAGTACTCACACCAGATCCCATATGATGCAGGAGCCGTCAGTACCAGCGCTGACGGCCTCGGTGTTGTTGGGCGACACCTGGATGGCCGACACGGGGCTCTTGTGCTCTTTTAGGACCTTCTTGAGGGTCTGGCGCTCTGGTTTTATGTCCCACACGCGGACCTTGGGTTGATTATAAAACGCTTTAAACATTTTGAAGTCTAAGGCCCTCTTGCACCACAAATCACTCAATACTCGTACGTTTAGTGTTAAACGAATTGAAATCATCGTTCTATTTATGTCAATCGTTTGAAGATAACAGAGACACGAGAGATTTTAAATATATGTATATAACGCTAAACTTTATGGTGAAGGCGGGCCTAAAAGGGACAACATTATCAAAAAAAAAACATATTTTTACACATGATTGCGTCTTTGAAGCCCAGGAAAATAAGATATTTTTTTTACGAAAAACAAATCCTTATTAGGCTTCATTTCTAAGATGTCTCTTATATTTATTTAACTTATTTTCCTGGGCTAAATAGGAAATGTCTACTCCATCTAGCTTTTTTTTTTTAGACATGCCGGTGGGCGGTTATACGTAATAGTGATTCCGACATCCAACTAACAGAATAGAACACCTACTTTAAGTTTTTTCCAAGTTACGAAGATTTCACTCGCTGAAGCTGTGTTGTAAGTATAACTATAGGTATAATATTAAATAACTGTGTCTAGTCACCTGTCCCTCGCAACCACCAGAGATGAGCGTCTTGCCGTCAGACGTCATGTCCAGGGCCGAGGTGCCTTTATTATGTGTGTTGAAGATGACGTAGATCAGGCGACCCGTAAGCGGAGTGAACGCGCGGATGTTGCCGTCGTTCCATCCTGGAAGAAATTAGTAATAAAAAATAGGTATAGGTTGTAGAATGTAGGTAGATATAATACAAGGAGGATCAGTGAAACAACAAAAATGCTTTAATTTGGTGTACTACTTTCACTTGTAAATAAGTACTAAGGATAGAAAGGGCCCCCTGGATAGGAAAAAGAATCGAATGTAATTTCTGCTGTATTATCCAAGGTACGGATAGGAGGTAGGACCGTTGGAGTATCTGTAAAAAAATATCAAAGTCTAAGAGATAGAATAACAAAGGATGGAAACCGAAACTAAATGCCTTTTCTGTATTTGTGGCGGAGGCACATTGAATATTTTCGTTCGATTAGATACCCAAGTAGCACAGATAGCTGTATAACTACTCACTTTTAGACCTATTTGGAACTCTATGCGTATTAAGACTCTTTTAAGACTTTAAGGCTGATTAAGACCGACAAAACTACCATTAATACGCTAAGAGTGTTATAAAGGTATATTTTCAACGACTCTATTCAGCTTTTAACCTTTTCTAATGCCTTAACCGTAGTAAGGGCTGTTTAGTGGATGAAATTACGCCAAATGCTGTATAAGAAGGTATTTGTGAACTCCTATTACACTGACTTATTAAAGGGGCACATGTGAACTATTATGACGTTAATAGCTGTATAATGGATGATTTGTGGCCCACATTACAGCTTATTGCTGAATATGTCTACCGCTAATCAGCCTTTATACTGCCATTGATAGTGTCTGCATAGCGGTTATTTAAACATTCACTAGATGCCTCGCAGCTGCTTAGAGACTCATTAGTGTATCGAATTAACGGCTTCTACTTTATAGTGGTTCACATAAGTACCTTTAATCAGACTTCATCTGAATAAAAGTAACATGTGGTACTGTAATCAGTCAGTGTAACTAGTTGAGGGCGATTATACTGACGTATATACCTATGTTATTTGATTTATAAATATGAATTCGACTAATTCGTGGAAAATGAAAGCTAGAACAGGGGGCATTAGAAGAAAATTATCGAAAGAGTACCAAAGAATTATGAAGACAGAAGAAATAAAATCTTCAAGTCGGGAAGTAACGCAAAGCGTGACAAATAGTTTGAAACAGGATGGTTCCGTACAAAATATTAGTCGTAATAGTTCAGAAGATGTTGCACATTCAACAAATTATGTGTGCCCAAGTTCTTCTTCCAGTAACCTCGGTGATAATATTAATTGTTCAATTCTAAACACCGACAATTATAACTCAGAAAAAATATCGAGTTCTGAAGATGATGACGACGGCAGCTATAGCGATGATGTAAAGCACTCACTGTTTAGGGAAAAAATTAGAACGTGGGCTGTAGAAAAGAGTATTAACCATGTTGCTTTAAAAGATCTGGCAGCAATTATCAACGACTTGATTCCGCAAATATTACCAACTGATCCAAGGACCATTTTAGGAACTCCTCGAAATGTCAACATAAAAGAAATTGAAGGTGGCGAATACTGGCACAACGGAATAGCCAATTCTGTGATTAAAATATTGAATAGTTGGGATGAAGCTCCAGACGAAATTTCATTAAATATTAATTTTGATGGATTGCCAATATTTAAAAGTTCTAAACATGAATTTTGGCCAATTTTATGCAACATCCACGAGAATACTAGCATAAAGCCATTTATTATTGGTATTTACTTTGGAGTTGGAAAACCAAAAAACTTGGACAGTTACTTAGAAGATTTTATTAACGACATGAAAAAAATTTTGGATGAAGGTATTCATAATTTCGAAAAAACTATTGCTGTAAAGATTCGATGCTTTATATGTGACTCGCCAGCTAGAGCCTACATAAAAGGTAATCATTTTTAATTTTACCTGTTTAAATTATTGCAATGCCAATTTAATACTTGAATGAAGGAAGATGTTCATGTTGATTTATTTATTTATTTTGTATTTTTCAGGTGTTTGCAATTTTAATGGTAAACACGGTTGTTTGAAGTGTGTTACCATTGGAGAGTACTCACACAATTCCCACACAGTTACTTTTTGATATTGACTGTGCAGAGAGAACAAATGAAGGATTTCGGAACAAGCTTTATGGACCCCATCACAAGACTGATTCCCCATTACTTGGTCTACCTATAGACATGGTAAAAGATTTCCCTGTTGGCGATTCACTACACCTACTGGACTTGGGTATAATGAAACGTTTATTAGTCGGTTGGCGTGACGGGAATTTTAGTAAATATATCACAAAATGGCGTGCCAGTGACATTGAAAAGGTATCAGTTTTTTTAAGGAGATGTAAGTTACCATCAGAAATTCATAGAGCGGTACGAGCCCTGGATACTTTGGCTTACTGGAAGGCATCCGAATTCCGATCATTCTTTTATTATTTGAGTGTCATTATTTTGCCTGAAGTGCTAAAATCGACTGCATATTCACATTTCTTAACACTCTATTGTGGTATTATAATTTGTTCAAACGAAGCTTACCAGAATATGTTGCCACTTGCTGATAAGCTTTTGAAACATTTTGTAAGACATTATAGAGACTTTTATGGAGCCGATTACGTCACAAGCAACGTGCATAATTTAATTCATGTGACTGCTGAAGTAACGATGTATGGGCCACTGCAAAGTTTCAATGCGTATCCCTTCGAAAACCAGTTGTACATGATCAAAAAAATGTTAAGAGTTGGCCGAAATCCACTATCACAAGTGGCCAAAAGATTAGCCGAAATGAATTTGATTGATGTGAATAAGAATATTGCACAAAACAACCCTAAGTATCCGTTTGTAAAGACAAGTAAAAACGGTCGAAAAATTCTACATATGAAAGAATATAAGCTATCTTCAAAAACATGTGACAGGTATATTTTAACCACTAATAATGATATTATTGAAATTAAGTTTATAATCGATGAATCGGAAGTTTTGGTACATGGTACTAAAATACAAAATAAAAATGACATCTTCACGTACCCGGTGAAGTCATCACGCTTTGGCATATACAAAGCTACAAGTTCGGATGAATGTGCTAACGCTGCTGTCATTTTAGATCTTCGGGAAATAAAATGCAAATTAGTATGTATTAAACATAAAGAATGCCATTATTTTATTCCATTATTACATACTTTGTAAATATAACAAAATAAATGATTGAACTTATACATATTTATTGATTAAATTTGCTCACATCAATTGGTACTCTGTCAATGTAGGTATCATCTGTCACAGAAAAGTAAAAGGTAACAACAACAAACTTAACAAAAACATTGATATCCTTATTGTATCATCGTTTACCTACACTTTCATGCAACTTATAAAACCTGCATCACAGTAAATCACTTATTAACAAAGTATTTGAAATCCGAATATAAAATAACATTCTGCCAATTAGCAATACCGCTAATAAAGATATAACAAAACAACGAAAACTGAAGCCTACTTGATCATAACATAGTCTAGCTAGAATCATATTAGCCTTTAATCATAATAATAGTCACCCGCAATAACATAATATGATGGAACGCTGCAAGAGATTGCCAGTCTTTTTGATTTATTCGTCTACAAAACTACCAAAATTAGCACAATGAGCCCACATCATTCTGATCGTTTTCTGGTGAACTGTTATTACTTATAATATTCTCTATGACTCCATCTCTAACTTCTTGTTTGTCCTCCGTCTCTAACGAGTTTTGTTCTCGTTGTATATTATTTTCGCCTTGTTTTGCAGTAGTCATTATTATTTTTTTTGCAGGATTTTTATTTTTTCGACGTTTCGTCACTGACGCTCTTAGGTCTCTCATCAATTTTCTCTTTCCTGAATTTTTTAAAGCAGTTTTGAAAAATATTTCCGAAGCTTCTACTGTAAATGCTGCGTCCCACGAATGAACCATTTCAAAAAAAAACTTCCTTAATAATTTGTAGTTTTTCAAAGCAATTTTCGATTTTTCTCCTCGGCTTCCACCAGACCACGAACACAAACAGATAAATTCCCGAGAAAGCAATGTGTCAAGTAATCGATAAGCAAATGTTTTACCATCTCCAGTGGAAGGTGAGCATAAAAATGACAAATGTTTCTTAAGTTTCTTGTATTCGGATTTATCTGCTAGTTTGACTTCTAACGCATCCAACTGACGTTGGTCTTCAATTATATTAAAGCAAAAGCTCTCAGCTTCATCTTGACGGATATCTTTCAATAAAGTCACTTGTACAGGTTGTTCGTTTCTTGGCTGGTTCAGTTTTTCTGATATGTCTTCTAATTGAACAGACATTATGCAGATTTTGTTCACCATATTTTCTATAATTTTATTTTGATTATGAATCATATTAACCACCGTGTCAATTTTGTCCGAAAGCATATTCTGGTCTTCACAAACTTGTAAAATTACTTCTTCATCAGGTGTATTATTGATGGACGTATTTGTTATGTTTCTGGGTATGGAGTTGGTGTTCGTCTGAAAAAAAAACATATAAATGAAATATACCGTACATTTAAATATATGTATACACATATATTATACTCATATGTACACATTCCACCATGGGCCCGAGCAACCCGAAATTAATTTTAACTATGAATTGCTGGTGATATTCTGAGAAAAAAATGTTGTGGCAACACTCGAATTCTGTCGGTCTGTCCGGTCGAATTCTGTAATTTTAAAGTAATATATTTTTCAAAAAAATTATATCGATTCCATTATTATACTTCATTATTTCAATTCAATTCAATTCTTTATTTCAATCAACAATTGGAGCATTAGGTACAAACAACGCCTTAAGTCCAGTTGCCGAGTAATACCAATTGACAATTGACAACGAGTGAGGTATGACTGTTTGCTGTTAGGATTTATTTACCTAACGAATTTACAGATCGTGAATTTCTAAAAATAATGAATATCTTAGAAAACATGCGTGATGCCATGTCACATATAACTGTATTTGCTCCAATTATGTATCTGAACCCATGGTTGAAATCGATGGGGTTACTCGAGCCCACGGTGTATATATTTATATGTATATTATAATACACATTTTATGTACTATTCTTATTAACAAATTTCACACACTATAGGTGTGTATGTGGATTCTGTCAACTAATACGGAAAATATATCGTTGTGCACGTGTGTGCACAACGATGTATTTTCAGATGGTGTCATCACACACAAGACGAGCATAACTATACACAGACACAAGCGTGTGCACACACAACAAATATACACATGCATAGAGCGGGCCCAGTGCCAGGATAAATTCTGATTTCACCCGCGCGTCTCGCAACACCCGCATTAGTACGGATAACAACCACGGGCGGCGCAACGACGCGCGATACAAGACTTGGTGGAAAAAACAAAACAAGTAATGTAGTTAAATAAAACTAGAATTTAAAATTTTATTTATGAAAATTTAAGTTTATAAAAATTACATATTTGTCACGCTGCGTGTGGTCGTTGATTTTAGTTCCCCCTCCACGCACTTTGCACATTACCAATCTGCCTATTTCCGAACATTGATAATTTCACAGACACCATAATTATTATTTAGTTAGAGATAATTTAGTCACTTACCAAAGTATCTGCATAAGCTTCGAAATTCATTGTATCTATTTGATCCACTATTCGAGTTTGAATATTACTTTGAGTTGGATCAGCGGTTTCTTGGCACTGCGGCTCATTGACATCGGTGTCGCTATATCGCTCCATACTTTCTAATTCAATTTCTGCCTGTGCGTACGAAAACAAATTTTGCCTTTTTAGATCACAATTCAATTTTTTCCAATCAGGACTTGGCTTCGAACGTTCTTCCTTGATCAGCTTCAAAATGTTTTTATTCTTTGGAGGCCAACTTAATATTCCATTAAACTCCCAAAGTGACGGTACAATGCTCAATCGATCACCGTCCGGTTCTGAAGTACTAACGATCTTAAAAGGCATTATTCTGAAATAAAAAAATTTAACAATCACATAATTATAAGTAATAAATACATAACTTGTACAAAGGTTATTGAACAAAGGTTTTCTGGGTAGGTAGGTAGTATTGTTTGCATAAGCTTTTTACAGTTTGTAGGTACCTGCTTAATTATGTCAATCGTAAACGTTATTGCGAATTGAGGTATAAAAACAGAACTAGGTATAGGTACATTAAAAGAGTACGCAACGTTTCTTTTGACCATGCAGGCAACGACGACAAGCGACTGGCGACTGTGCGTACCGAGAGCCGACTGAGCACTATAAGACAGGCGCATCTAGCGCGCGAACGACAGAAAGAGATGGCCGCACTTAGGCACAATAGGCTAGGTGAAAACACAGTTTTATAAACGAGAGCCACGCGCGGGTGGACTGCGCAGCGGTTAAGCTTATCAGTCGATCCGATACATTATGAGGATCAAATGTCTCTAAGGGCCAATTTCATAAAATAATACAATACAAAAGTCAGAAATGAGCGTCAAAGTTCTAAATTCAATTACAATCAAACGCAAGGACAGTTATCGTTTTACTAAACGAAAATTAAGCGTGACGTCACGTTTTGCGTAATAGACTTCTTAGAGTATGTAAAAACTAAGAAATTAAAATATGTTGTGGATGAAATATTGCATTTATGTTTATTTTGCTGTACAATTTATTTTACAATAAAAAATATATATCTATAGGTATTTATATATTAATACTTTTCTACCCAATATGAAAGATTCGCGCGCGCGTAAAACGATGTGTTAAATAATATCACTGACAATTTTGAACTAGAAGTTATCCATGCGGTGGTTTTAGATATAATACTACGGATCCCTAAAGAAACTGAATAACAACTGTTTAATTGTTCACATTATGGCTAACGGTAGAGCTTGTGGACCATTAAAAGTAAAGAAAACAGCTTATAGCTGCTTACAGTTCACATTTGTAATTTTATTCAGTTTTTTGCTGATTAACAGTACACTAGTGAACTATTAGACAGCCTTTTTCAGCATATAAGAGTTTTAACTATTCACGTCGCTGTTTAACATTGTATTGTATAACCTATAAATATACTGGTTCATTTTTCAAGTTTTATGATGTTTTGTGTATGAATTAGGAATGTATTGCATTAGTTTTTACTTCCTGATAACATATTAATAACTTTTTATCTTATAATTCTTTTCAAAGCACTAAAAATTGTTTATTCATGTTTTCATCACGGCTTATTTATATCATAAAACTAATTAAAAACCGAATATTTTCGTGGCGCACTAAAATTTTCTTAGACAAAGTATATGTATAATGTCAGTGAAATTACATTCCCAAGCATTTTTCTTTTATTAATATGTAAAACAATGTACTTACCAGGAAATATGAATATTATCCACGTATAATTCACTCCACGAAACAAGTGTTCAATTGGCAGCTAGGGTTATATTTGCTTCTATAATTATGTTTGCTACATCAAATATGTTCACTTTTACACTGGCCGCAAGCAGCCTTTCCCAGTTTAAAACATCTATTAAGAGCGTAGATGTGACATATTTACTGAATAAAGAGTAACTTGTGATCTCTTAGTCAGTCGATATTCAGCGCATAGTACTATCGTTACCCTTTATAACACTGTTAAATTGCTGCTACACAGCTCCTAAGCAGCTACGTGAACTAAAGGCTGAATAATTTGTGCCCATTTAAGAGTTATAAGAGCTGTATAAGGCCCTATACCGCCCCTATGCAGCTTTTTTATTCAGCTTTAAGCATGGTGGGAATCCGTTATTCGGCTGATAAGCAGCCTCGCGTGCTACTTGGGTAGGTACACATTCAACAAGCTAACAGTTTGCACCGGCTTTGTTGTTGTGGCTCAAGGGGTCAGCTAGACAGAAACAGATCTCTCTTTCTAGTACTAAATATACGCAAATAATAATTGATAATACGTAAAGTCACCTACTACTCTGCAGTAAGTTCAAATTAAAATAAGTAAAGTTGAAGCCCTTACTAATAATCACTAATCATCATACGGAAATGTTTATTTATTAGTCTTACGGCTCAAAATTGTAAGCTCGGTTTCAATCAGCAGTCTCGTTAACATACCTGATACAATAGACTTGCCGTCCCCGGAGAACAGGACGGTGGAACAGGTAAAGTTGGGCACCACGATCCGCAGCAGCTCCTGGCATGTCTCCAGGCACCACACTCTGACGTCGCCGGCCCCAGCCGTGGCGAAGACGCCCGACATACCCCTGAAATAATAATAATAATAATAACCCCCCGCCTGTATATCTACGTTGACGTCGTGCTAGGGCTTGCGCGATCCGAACTCTAGGTCTATGCTGGTAGAGTTTACTTTGCCAGAACAAGTCTAGTTTATTGGCCGGCTTGATATTCGCAAGAGCAAACGTGCTCGGAGGAAGGAAGTATTCCTGTAAGTGCTGGTAGGAATCTTGACCATCTTCCGGGCTCTTTGAATTGTTCTGATAGCCGTGGAATACCTCTCCACTCCTCAAGCACCTCATCATCGGTGTATATGCTGTGGATAACGGTGTGAGTTTCACATTTATATAATATCTTTGTTTATATTATTTGCGCAGATATAATGTGTTACTGTTTGTTTGTCCCAAATAAATAAATAAATAATATGTTGCCCCCTTGTTGCTACGTCACTAAGTGCTAGCAACAGTTTCCGGGGGCCCATTATTGAGTGTGCAAGTCACCCCTGCCTTTTTTTCCGTGTATTTATTACACGACGACGGTTGACTGGCAGAAAATGTCTCATGCATTAAGTCCGCGTTTGTACAGTATTTTTTACTTGCGCATAAAGTTATAATAAAAGATTAGTCAGGTAGTAGTAGGTAGTCAGTAGTCTTTCCATAGTCCTAGATAAACAGTTCACTTTAACCACCCAAACCCATAGTCTTATATCTTTGTTTCCATATCCCGCAATAGTCCTACACCAACCGGGGGTTGCCATTGGGTGCAGCAGTTGCATAGTACCCTATACTCACACACTGACTTATTTTTTTATTTTTTTAGAAAAACATACTTGTATCATACAAGTATGTTTTTCTAAAAAAAAAAAAAAAAAATTTTGAATATATAGAAAAAAATTTTTTGTAAATATGTGAACACCACGTATCTATCTAATAATTAAGTTATTTTTCATTGCTTAGTTTTTAATTCGTTTTACCTATTGGTATAGTAATTTTATTCTAGGTGCATCGTCTTCACATATAATCATATAATTAATGTAATCAAACAAAATATTGTAAAACATTTTTAAAAGAGTACCGGTGGAGTTTCTTGCCCATTCTTCTCCATACGAAACTACCTTTTGGAAGGGGCAACTAGAATCAATTCTATTTTTTTTTGTAAATTTTGACGTTCAAAAGTGCCTCTTATGTGCCTATTTGAAATAAATGGTTTGACTTTGACTTAGTGCGAACAGGGATAATCGTCGGTTGGTGCCTCATTTCATTAAAAACATCTAACGGGCCTCTGCGGGTTGGCTTTGGCCTCTTGTACGCCTTCCGAAGGTCCGGGACCCCAGGGTCCCGAGATATGTCAAAGAAATTTTTAATAATAATAATAATTTGTGCCGCTACGTTAATATGTGCTAGCGACTAGATACTGCACCTGAAGTAGCCGCGCAAGCTGAGGCAAACCGTCAGTCTGGGCTTAGTCACGAAACGTAAGTGCACAACTTCATGTAAGTTGTTCTGCCGTTCAAAGAATTTAGGTACCATCGATACCTGGAGACTAGCGGCTTCGTGCACCGTCCAAGGGGACCACGAAACCGGGTCACTATAACACGACAATATCGATTTATCATTACGAGTACCACCAGCCTGCGTAATCGTCACCAGACCTCAGAACAGGTCTAAGAACAGATTTGAGACTTTCATGGACTAACTGTTTGCGCTCAAACTATTAGGAGATTCGAAGAACGTGGCCTGAAACCTCATAAGCCAGCCGTTGCTCACAAACTGACACAAGCTCACAGAATGGCGCACCTACAGTTTGCACGCGAACATTTGCATTGGACTCATAGAACACTTGCAATTTTTTTTTAACGTAGTAAGAAATTGATCTATCAATCAATACTGGACATTTGAAGTAAACTTTTCATATTAGAACGATAAAAACAGAAATTTTGAAAAAAAAAGAAAGATAAAAAACCGGCCAAGTGCGAGTCGGACTCGCGCACGAAGGGTTCCGTACCATTATTTATAAAAACGGCAAACAAATCACGTTTGTTGTATGGGAGCCCCCCTTACATATTTTTTTTATTTTAATTTAATTATTTGTTTTTAAAGTGAATTATATATATAACTAAATATTATGTGAATATTTCAAGCGTCTATCTGTTGCCGTTAACAATATCGAGCAAAAACGAGAAAAAAATCACGTTTGTTGTATGGGAGCCCCCTTAAATATTTATGTTATAGGCAGCAAAAAGTAAACGTTAACGGGGCAACGTCCTTGGGGTCTCTAGTAAAGATGGGCGACCCTCAAGGTTCAATTCTTGGCCCTTTCTTATTTCTGGTTTATTAAATATTAATGATCTGTCTTACATGATGGCTAACTTATCGAATATAACTCTATTCGCTGATGACACTTCCCTTATTTTTAAAATAGATAGAAAAGATACGGATGTCTTACATGTCAACGATAGTCTGGCTGTTCTTTCAAACAGCCAGACTGACAGCCAGGCTGAGAATGGTTCGCAGCTAATAATCTTTTACTTAATGCGAACAAAACAAAATGTCTTAAGTTTTCATTACCAAATGTACCCCAAGTGAGTCTAAATTTAAAACTTGACGGCAAGAAACTAGATGCTATTACGGAAACTGTATTTCTAGGAATCACTTTAGATTCAAAATTACAATGGGGTGCCCACATTAGAGCTCTTTCAAGTAGATTAAGTTCAGCTGCATATGCAGTAAGAAAAATAAGGCAGTTAACTGATATAGCCATAGCTAGGTTAGTGTACTTTGCTTATTTCCACAGTATTATGTCATATGGCATTCTGCTGTGGGGATCGGCTGCTGACGTAGATTCAATTTTCATTTTACAAAAGAGGGCAATCCGCGCGATCTATGGAATGGGTCCTCGTGAGTCCCTTAGAAACAAATTCAAAGAAATTGATGTACTAACTCTGCCTTCCCTTTATATCTTAGAAAGTATTTTATATGTTCGCAAAAACTTAGGATTTTTCAAAATAAGAAGCGATTTCCATAATATAAATACACGTAATAAACATGAAATTGTGATACCCAAATTTAGATTAACTAAAACAAGCATGTAATTTCTTATAAACAGTATCCGCTTCTATAACAAGTTGCCAAAGTCGGTTCAAAACCCACATCAAACGTGTCCTAATCAAAAAAGCATACTATAAGATTAAGGACTACGTTGAAGACAAGGAAGTTTGGCAATAATTCCTTCTGCACATGTGGCTTCCCTGGTACCTCATTAACGGCATAATTATGTGAACGTCTATTAACTGCTCCTAAATTACGATTTTGATTTCTTTTTTTTACATACTTTGACATAACCTACAATTTTAATTTAAAATATTTATTAGTGACTTGTGGACAGAATATTTATTTAGTACTTTTTTTTACAGTTGTAATGACAATGTTGTCATTTGGTTTAAATATGTAGGTTTTTATTTTTATTACTTTGTGAATGTGAGAACGTTGTAGGCTTAATAGACTGTAGCTTTGTAAACTATCTTTTAATTTGTTAAGTACTTGGTACTTGTTGACGGGCCTACACTGTCCTCCCATACCTATTAACACTGTAACTTATAACATTGTTAAAGCCCATTTTTTTTTAAAGACTAAGTGTGGAGTTTCTTGCCGGCTCTTCTCCATAGGAAACGACCAATTGGAACCGTGCACCTAGCTTTTGACGTTTCATAAGTGCCTATGTAGGTTTATGTGAAAAAAAAAAAAAATGATTTTGATTTGATTTTATTCTGGATTTTAGTATTTGTTGCTATAGCGGCAACAGAAATACATTATCCGTGAAAATTTCAACTGTCTAACTATCACGGTTCATGAGATACAGCCTGATGACAGACAGACAGACAGACAGACAGACGGCGGAGCCTTAGTAATAGGGTTCCCGTTTTACCCTTTGGGTACGGAATCCTAAAAAAAGATTTTAAAAAATCGTAATTCAAATCATACGCACCCACTAAATACGCGGCGAGTACAGTACAAGTCAAACTTAATGGCGGCTCTGAAGTGCGGTAATCATTACGCAGTACCCCACCCCCCACCCCCGCTGCCACATAAATTCGTTACTGCGCAGTGACTCGCTTCATGTTCCGAGCCACCATAAAGTTTGAATCGGGCTGTAACTATCGGCCGGCTTCAAAGGATAGGATCGCGCTAAACCCAGGTCTGCTGCTGCTGGTCTGGTGTGTGCTGTGGGCTGTGTTGAAACATGTAAACTTATAGTTTCGCCATGTCCGTCTGTCTGTCTGTCTATCCCCAGCTTAGCTCAGAGGCTCTTAATACTAGAAAGCTATAATTTGGCATGGTATGTACAAATTAATCACGCCGGCAAAGCGGTAAAATAACATCATGGCAGTAGTATATAATAAAACGAAATTAAAAGGAAAACTATCACAGCTAAGTAGGCGTTACAAACTTAGTTAACGAGTAATAGTCGACCAACTTACATTTGCTGTTGGAGAATTGACCGTGACGTATATCGATGTATGGGAGAACATGTTTTTCAACTACAACGTTAAGTTTGATTTTGAGATATATTCATCCCAACCTATGGAACCCTTCATTGTGCGTGGTTCGATATACGCGCTTGGCCGGTTTTTGTAATTCCAATTTTTTTGATATCTCCAAAAAGGCATCTTGCCTTTTATATTTATTTTTAAAGTCTATTGATGTAGCGTCCCATATCACTGGTCTTTCTTGAATAAGTTGTATAACAAACAAAGTATTTTAATTATTCCACTCCATCATTAATTATTACACAAACTTTAAAAAATGTTACGAAGCGTCTTCGTCTGGAGAGCACTAAACACAAAATGAGTGAATTCACCCCCCCCCCCCCTGAGCTAAGCCGCGGATAGAAAGATGGAAATGGCGATACTGTAAGGGTTCCTTGTTGAGTACGGAACCCTAAAAGGAGGAGTTTCTCAGTTTGTCAGAAACTTTTTTTTTTTAATATTACTTTCCTCGGTTTCTCGAAGATGGCTGAACCATTTGGAAAATTCTTTTTTGTTTGAAAGGGTATATTTCCCAGGTGGTCCCACTGTCAGGATCCGATGATGGGATCCTAGAGAAATCGAGGGAATTTGGTGAAGAGGAACTGATGATGAAAACCACAGATGGCCACCGGAACTACACATTATCATTTGTTACCCGTGGTCCCTTCGAGAAATACAATGCTGCCAAATTAAAATGGTAGTCCGTTAGTTTTAGCTCTTAGTTACTTGAAACATTCAAAATGATTCACCAAAAATAGAGGGAATCTGGCGCTCGCCTTCGCGCGTTATTGGTCTCTAATCTTAATGGGCTCTAACTTTTTTTTTTTTGTTGCTGGGGTGGAAAATCCTCATAGATGTCCGATGCCCGCCCCAGGGCGGAGGGGTCTGTCAGACTCTTACTGACTAAAAACCACCCCGGTGTACCCACCCTTCCCACACTTGCACCGGGGATCTTGGGAGCTAGTATTACTTCCGTTATCCCCGCCTCTGCGGGCCACTTCAAGTCTGCGGGGGGGGGGGTGAGGTTTTAGACCCCCCCCCCCGCGACGTCTGAAAGGGGCGCGCGTAGAACACTACGCGCCGCCACCTCGGGTCCAGTGTGATAGGAGGCGGCGCGTCCCTGGACCCATTTAGGGGGGCCGGAAGAGGGCATTGTCTGCCCTCTGCCGACGCCCAGTGCGCCTGCTGCGGGCCGGGTGAGCGGACGAGATCTCCCGCTCCCTTTCCGCAGCCTCCTTCTGCGACACGACTGTTTCGCAGAAGGATACCACCGCGTCCCAGGAGGACTCCTCGCTGCCGGCCATCGACTCTACTACGGCCGGCAGCGACAGGTCACTGTCTACTTCTGAGATGAGGGCACGGCGTGGCTCCTCCCAAGCGGCAGACTCTACCAACGTATGCCACGCCGTGTCCTCCCGGCAGTCGACGCAGTGGTGACACCGGGCGTCCGGCTCCCTGTTTATGGTACACAGGTACTTCCCGAAGCAACCATGCCCCGAGAGCACTTGCGTCACCCGAAACGACAGGGAGCCGTGCCTCCTCCCGAGCCAGGGCTCGAGTACCGGCCGGACCCCCTCGATGGTGGAGAGGCCGGCGGCGGCGGTAGGGCGTGAAACCCTGTCCCGCCATTCCGCCACCAGGGCTGCGCGAAGCTGTGACCGACGCAACTCCACAAGTCGCTGCATCAGCCACTCGCCCCGCGCCCTCGTTTCCTCGCGCCACCGATACAGTGACGTGAGTACTTTCGCCTCGAGGTCCCAGGGCGGGGATCCGGCCAGTACGCAAGCCGCCTCGTAGGAGATCGTGCGATATCCCTTGATGACTCTGACGGCCATCGCTCAATGGGTTCTAACCTTTTTTTTTGGTGCCGGGTTGGAAAATTCTCATGGATGTCCTCCGCCCTGGGGTGGGCGGAGGGCTGACTAAAAACCACCCCGGTGTTCCCTTCCCACACTTGCACCGGGGATCTTGGGAGCTAGTATTACTTCCGTGATCCCCGGCTAGTGCCGGCTCCCCCCTCCCCCCCGCAGACTTGAGATGGCCCGCCTCTGCGGGCCATCTCAAGTCTGCGGGGGGGAGGGGGGGTGTTAGACCCCTCCCGCGACGTCTGAAAGGGGCGCGCGTGTAACATTACGCGCCGCCACCTCGGGTCCAGTGTGATAGGGGGCGACGGACGTCCCCGAGTCCGCCGTCCCTGGACCCATTTAGGGGGGCTGAAAGAGGGTATTGTCAGCCCTCTGCCGACGCCCAGTGCACCTGCTGCGGGCCGGGTGAGCGGACGAGATCTCCCGCTCCCTTTCCGCAGATACCACCGCGTAATGGGTTCTAACCTAACCTAACCCAAAAGATTCAATAACAGTAGATGGTTTTAATTTGGCAGCATTGTATTCCTCGAAGGGACCATGGGTAAAAGAAACCAAACCAAAACCGTGGTTGCTTTCAGGGAACAAACTCACAATATTATGTATTTCACGGGTTCTGATTCAATCAGTGGTTGAAGTAAAGAAAAGAATTAAAGAACCAGGAGTACTCCTCAACAATTAACGTCCCCGCGTCAGGAAAAGCAAAATTTTGTAAAAGGTGATGGGCATTTGACATTAAGCTATGGTAATTTAGATAAATTACAAATCGACCCACTAAATAAGTACGTACTTTCCCACTTAGTCTATGTCGATGTTATAATAACTTCCTGTTATTGTTGATTACATAGCAAGTAGTCGTATTCGAATTTCTGTGGGGTAGGTACAGACGCCAGCAGGTCAAGCTACCCGAAACTGTCAAATTTTCCCAATCAACCTTGAACTTTATGCTGTAGAGATAAAGTTGAAAATCTATTAAATAAATTTGACAGATTGTAGTAGCTTGATGTGCTGGCGTCTGTACTATAAATAAACAGTGAAAAAATTAAAACTTTTTTACAAAAAAAAAAAACAACCGACTTCCAAAAACACGAAGAAAGTGATAAATTACTTTTATTTCGGAAGTTGGTGGCTAAAAACGAAAATACAAAACCATAGACACCGACTTCCGAAATAAAAGTAATTTTTCACTTTGTAGTGTTTTTTTTCTATACTTTTTGTTAATTATCGAGATAGGAGCTAGCTGTTTCTCTTTTTACTCTAGTTTAAGATTATACACCTAGTAGGTAATAATAATAAAATGCTGTATTTACATATATAATTGTTTGTTACATTTAGTTCTATATTTTCTGTTGCTTCCTGTAATTTTTGTAGTATATAATATATCGCAGGCAGAGTGTATGATTCGTCATTATACATACGGCACCGTTTGTTTAAAATCGTGGTGACGGCCTCCCAAACCATGGCCTGAACCAGGGCCGGACGTGAGAGATCGCCGCCGCCGATCGCCTCCGTGAGGTCACAACGGAGTTCCGCTTAAGCCGGGCAGACCTTAACCGTGTCCTCCGGGCGACCCGGGCGTTTCCTCCCGCTTTATCTTGAACAGGAACCTCCCGAAACAACCGTGTCCGGTGAGGACCTGCGTCAGGCGGAAGGTGAGGACGCCGTGGCGCCTCTCTAGCCACTCCTCAAGGAGGGGACTTATCGCCACAATTGTGGCGTGCCCAGCGCTGGGTTGCGACAATCGCACTCTCCATCTCCATGTCGCCATGAGATTCCGCCAGAGCTCTGTCCGCTGAGCCGTGATTTCTCGCGGCAGCGGAGTTCACCCCGGCGTTTCGCCTCCTCGCGCCACTCCCAGATGTGCGCGAGGACTTTTGCCTCCAGATCCCATGGCGGCAGGCCGGCAAGGATGCTCGCCGCTCAGCTCAAAGAGCTTGCCCACCTCGTCTAGCAGCACGATGGGCCGGTATGCAGACGGAGAGTCCGCTGGGCGCCCTGGCTTCTTTATGAGGACCAGTTTTCCCGTCTTCCAACGAAGACAAATTAATACGGTTTAATTTATGACATAATTCACTTTCTTTAACATTCTTAATAAGTAAGTACTGACAATTTTCATTTTATTACAATAACTGCGGACATTTTTATTTTTATTGTTTCTCTGAAGATCTAATTTATTTACTTGTTATTTTTGGTTCATATATTAATTTCTTGTTTTATTAATATAATATTTTTGTGCAGAGGCAAAACAGCGCCCTCACTGTATTACCAACTAAGAACTTATAATGTACCTATGTTTTACAATAAATAAATGAATATGAATATGAAGTGGCAACTGGCCCCTCTCCAAGCTGGCCCCTCTCCTACCTCGGTCACCTCGAGTATCGTCGTCGTCGTCGTGGTGTGGTCCGCATCGGGCACCGCAGGAGGCGGAGCCATGGGCTAGTATGTTCTCCTCGCGAAGGGAACCGAGCGCTCACCACGAGCTGGGGCCGGAGACTCTGGGTCAGCGAGGGAGCCCATGGGCGGAGCTTATTTCGCCCTTTGTAGGGGCGTCCCCACGGGTCTCTGTTCAGAGTCTCCAGCGACTCCTCGCGGGCCAGTAATCTGGCTCGGTGGATCTCCGCTCGGAGGGCGGTTGTAGGGTGTATATTGTAGGGTGACCATCATAAAACACAGGTTGGACCAATCAGACTTTATTCCAGCAATCAGGTACCTATTATGTCACCGTAAAACTGTTAGAACCGTTAGTAGATTATAAACTGTAGAAAAATTGTGAACTGAGTGAAATGCGTTAGGTTAGGTTGGAATTGTGACCAACCGCGCGTGAGCCAAGCGAGAGAAGCGAGCGGTGCCGCGGCAGCGGCCGGCGAGCGCTACTTCCAAGTCGCTCGCAACTAGGCAGACTATTTAGTATTAGTGCAAGGTTCGTTATGTCGCAAGCAAGTTTGTTACAGTTCACAATTTTTGGACAGTTTTTGTACCGATTTTGTTGGGAGTCTCATTTCCTACGAAATGTATGGGAAAAGTTTTTAGTTATTTATGGCTTTTCTAGTACTTAAACCTCAATTGGCCCCGTATAAGTTTTTGATCCTTATAAAAAAGAGGATCGATTGGCATAAAATAAAGTTTTTGGAAAATGTTCCTTTTTACTGCTGACTGTTCATTTTCTTCAAAATCTGTAAATGCAGATCAACATTTCTCAAACAGTTAAGGACAGTCTCTTAAGACTGTTTTCCTGCAGCTACAACGGTTAAGGTAGCTGCCCTTACTGCCCCATCTCAAAAATCCAGGCTGTATACAGGCTGGCAGTTTTTTCGTCGATTCTTAAAAAAAAATTCGCTGTTCCATATATTTTGACCGAGTCGGTATTGCACTTCTGTAAGAAACAGCTGTTTTTTATTTTTATTACCGACGAGAAATTTCAACGCACGGGGGTCAAGTATGATGTACTGAATCCATGGTAACAGGATGCGCGTCGATGTCCCTTCCACCCTGTATTCAAGGCAATTTACATTTTGTCTTACTGTCTATCGTTCCGTTTACAAACGTTATGCAAGATGCATAACTGCGAACGTTTGTAAACGGAACGGTATAATGACGAATAATACAATCTGCCTGCGACATATACAAACGTTGGTAAATCTATATAAATTAATAAAGCTTTTAGAACGTACTGCGGAAACGCGATATCATTAATGGCACATCGATGGCAGGTCACGACCAGCACCGGGTTGAAGGTGAGGACGTTGATGGCGTAGATCTCACTGCTTCTTGTGCCGGCCAGCAACAGGCGATTCTTGCCGCGCAGAGACGACGACTCCATCAGTTCCAGGGAAGTTATGCTGCCCTGGAGCTTTGTGGATTTTAGCTAGAAAAGGTTTATTAATGTGATTACCCAAGTTAGCTATGGTGCACATAAAATAAATAGCACAACACACAAAAGCACAATTAAGTGATAGGTTAAGCAAATACCCTGCCCCAGCGGATGGCCTTTCTTTTCCCATCCCTCTGATCTGGATTATCACACCCTCACCATTGTAGGTCGAGAGTTGGTCACGGGCCTTTGTTCCTTCCGAAGCGGCTCCGCTGGCGGCCTCGAAAATCTGAGTCCTGACCACCTTAATGACCTTATATCTTCAGGCACCGGGGAAGCTGGTGAGTTGCCCTTGAAGGAACATTCGGCTCTGATTAACCTTATGCTCTCCGGCAAGGTGAACGAGGCCGTCGTCAACATTCTGTACGGGGCCAATCAATGCGCCCTACGCAAGAGGTATGGCGTTCCGGTCTAAGAGGGGTGGCGTTATTCGTCCTATTGCCGTGGGATCTACTTACTGTCGTATGATTTCGGAAAAGTTTCTTTTTTTCGACCTACCTTCATTTTGGCAAAGGACAGATCATCCTGAAGGTTGAGATAAAGAATGCCTTCAATCGTTAATAGGGAGAGGCACACCTTGCTGGCAGAAACTAAAAAATAAATACCCCAAATCTATAGTTTCCTTTGGTAATGTTACAGACACCGATCTAAAGTACTGTATCGCGACAACCTTCTGGAATCTGCTGTCGGCTGTCAACAAGGTGACCCCCTCAAACCAGTGATTTTTAGTTTAGCCATTCACCCAATTATTCGACGGCTAAATTCCAAATTTAATGTTTGATAACATATGGAGGTATGGGTAACATTAGGAGGCGATGTAGAAACGTGTTCTAAATGACCTGGGGCCCAAGTCTGCTATTTTTATAAATTCAGTCATTCCAACACGATCCCATTGTTATGCCATTGTCATTTTGCTAAAAGTTCGTAATCTGGTAAATTCATAATGGTCGATCATTGGTCGGTCAATGTTCTCATAATATAATTGTGTTATTATAATGGCATTGTCGTATTGCCATTATTATAAAACCCATTAGTAGAAATGTCATTCATTTGTCATTATGAACGAGATTACCAATATATGCAATTTCTTTCAATGTAGTGTCAGTGACCGACCATTGGAAAGTCATAATGACGCCATTATAATAGTAGATTACCAAACTTGTCAAAATCAACAATTATGAAATCAATGATCGACCATTCATGTAATACTATTGTAATAGCAGACTTGAGGCCCTGAACTTCTTAAAAATGAACTTCATTACATTGGCCTTGATCTCAATCTTTCAAAATGTGAACTATACTTAGCGGACAGTACTAGCAGACAACTGACACTTTCCAAATTTAACGCAATAGCTCCAAGCATTCAAAATGAATAAAAGAAAAAAAACACTTTGTATTCTTGTTTTTTACCACTGACTTCCGAAATTAAAGTTATTTTTCATTTAGTAGTGTTTTTTTTGGAAGTCGGTTGGTTTTTCTTTTTAGTGTATATTTTCCACTTTTAGCTTATCTCAACTCAAAGCATTTATTTCAAATAAACCAATTACAATCACTTTTGAATTGTCAAGGGGTTGGTCAGTCATAAAGATGAAGTTAGTTGCCCATTCCAAAGCTTAGTAGGTGCCTATGGAGAAGAACAGGCAAGAAACTCCACGGACACTCTTTTAAATTAACATAGGGTTACAACGGGATCCTGCCGTTTTGCCGAAAAGATTTTGCCAAATTTTCATTACCCAAACAAATTTTAGCAACCTTTTATTATACCATTGCAATATTTCGAATGATTTTAGTACGCATATTTTCATTTGGTCAAATTTTTACTTGGCAAAATATTACCAAGTATAATGTCATTATGGCATTTGGTCTTTAATCAAATGATTTATTACAGCAAACAATCTTCAGACAATAAAAGTTTTTGAGCGAGCGAAGCGGCCGCGGCAGCGGCCGGCGAGTGCCAGAAACGACTTGCATTAATAGAAAAAAGAGATTGTTTTTAGTAGGTTACCCGGATCTGAACTATTTAGATTAGGTTAATTACTTATTTATATTATTATTTGATTTTGCGTAAAAACTGTTATTCCAACTGAAATATTTGACTAAATAAAAAATGTTAAAAATACTAGTTGGTATACAAGTTATAGTTTAAACGTTCATTTGTCAAACATTAGGTATGCGTTACAATTTTTTGTGAATAGATTTTTTGCTAAGTAATAATTTGGCAAATGAAATTATCCGAGAAATTTTTTGGGAAGTGAAAATTTGTCAAATGTCTTTCGGTCAAACAAGGGAGACCCAGTTACAACATTTTGGTAACATCATTAATGTTGAAATTATACATGTGAGAACAATGCAAAACGTCAAAAGCGTCCGTAATAAAAAAAGTTAAAAAACAATTCAAAAATTAAATTAACCATGGCAGCTAAGAGATGACCAGTCCCTACTGATTGCACCCGTTCACGAACATGACGCATGGATTAGCACCATTCTGCTCAACCATTTTCATCATTAATCATCATTTCATCCGAAAGACGTCCACTGCTAGACATAGGCCTCCCCCAAAGGGGGGGTTGGCCATAATCGCCACGCTTGGCACGCGGGTTGGCGATCGAAGTATGGTGTTAAAATGCATAGAGTATATCTATCTAGTAACTCTACTACTAGTATCTACTACTAGTATTCTCTAGTAAATTCCTTAGTCGCCTTTTACGACACCCACGGGAAGAAATAGGGTGGTAAGTATACACCCAACAAGTACACTCAACCATTTTGAAGGGAGCTAAATGAGCTAACACATTACACAGCCGCCACCATCAGCGAGACATTACAGTGAGCATGGCATACTCTAAGCCGCCAGGGCACATTCAAGTCAATGAAAGACGTACCCAGTAAATGGTAGCTTTATAGTAAGTACAGACGCCAGCACATCAAGCTACTACAACCTGTCTAATTTCTTTAATAGATTTTCAACTTTATCCCTACTGCACAAGGTTCAAGGTTGATTAGGAAAATTTGACAGTTTCGGGTAGCTTGACCTGCTGGCGTCTGTACATAGTACTCACACATGTGCTATACAATTATATAATATACTAAGAGATTGAATTTATATAATGCAAAGATAGTTTTGAAATATTCAGCAGCTCCAACAGTATTTTCAAATGCTAATCAACTAGTTTTTGCGGCCTTGTGCAGCAGGACCAGCGTTGAGCCAAGCATTTTTATCATCGATTTTACGCCCAACTTATAATATGCTTGGGCGCATAATGTGCGTTTTAAACAAGATTTAATTTTCGTTTCATTCAGTTGAGGTATGTGCGGAGGTATTTTATTGTAACATTTTAGTTGTGGTACCTACTCCACAAAAATTCAAAAACCACTACTGTGTAAATAACAGAGACAGGAAGTTATTATAACATAATCCACATAGACTAAGTGGGAAAAATACGTATTATTGAAACTAACTCTAAAACTACCCAAGAAAAGTTAATAAGTTAAGCATGGACTTATATTTATAAGTCCATGAAGTTAAGCTAGTTTAGCAAATCGATTGTAACTTATCATTTACATTTACTCGATAAGTCCGCTTAGCCTACCACCAAATCCGATATATGCTAAGAAAGCTACCTAACCTAAGACTAACTTCAATTTCTACAAAGTTACTCACAGCTTTAAAATGCGGCTGGTTGGGGTTGAGGATCTTGCCTTTAGGAAAGCTTCCCTTCCAGTTGATCTCGTCCAGGACATCGATGGTGCCGTCTCCTGAACCCACGATAAGGCAGCCGTCTTCCATAATTAGGATAGATTCGATTCCTGCAAGACATTGGTTAAAAACTAGAGACACCTTTTGCAAAAGGCTGGTGAAACTGATGATAATGCAATCAAGGGTCAATATTTGTTACTGAATGTGGTGGATTATGAAAATATGTTATACGTTCCTGTTAAGTACGCGGGTGGGGGGAAAGTGGTACACAACTGAACCGCTCGATAGCTAGCAACGCACTGGTTTATTCGAAAGTTGGACTCGCGCGCGCTTTGCTCACATACATAGCAATTCCTCCCTGTAGTCCAAAAACACGGAATACAAATTAACATCCTTAGCAGGTGTTCGTGTTTTAATCGAACACTCAGCTAAAATGCATAGTTGCATCGAACGCAAGTATGCACATTCGCTCTTTCACTAAAATGTGGGCTACTTTGCGTTCAGATCTCATTAGAGATACCATATATGTAGGTACTCAAAACCATTTACCATTACCATTTTACCATACATATTGCCAATAAGTTAGTGATATTAGTTTACCATTAATTGTAGTGTTATAGATATTTCTCTTAAAATTCGAGACTAACTTTTACCATGTATACCTTATCCTATCAATACGAGAAAGGTGTGTCAGGCCACCATAGCACTGGGCACGCCACAATTGTGGCGATAAGTCCCCTCTTTGAGGAGTGGCTGGAGAGGCGCCACGGCGTCCTCACCTTCCGCCTGACGCAGGTCCTCACCGGACATGCATGTTCCGGGAGGTTCCTGTTTAGGATTAAGCGGGAGGAAACGCCCGGGTGTTACCACTGTGTGGGTCGCCCGGAGGACACGGTGGAGCATACGGTGGAGTTCTGCCCTGCTTGGGCGGAGCACCGCCGTGTCCTCACGGCAGCGATCGGCGGCGGCGATCTCTCGCGTCCGGCCCTGGTTCAGGCCATGGTTCGGAGCGAGAGTGCATGGGAGGCCATCACCTCCTTCTGCGAAACAGTGATGCTTGCGAAGGAGGAGGCGGAACGCGTGAGGGTAAGGCAAAATCAACGCCCTCGCGCCCCTAGTCGCCGCAGGAGACGCCCCGGGCGTCGGGAATCGCAGGCCGATTCCCGGCCACCGTAGGCGCGGGCTTGCGGACGGTGAGCGATGGGTAGCTCGCCGTCCGATAAGGACCAAGCCCGGGTCGACGGCGCGTTGTGTTCCACGCGCGCCTCAAAGAGACGTCAGCACCAATTGACGGGGTCCGAAAGGGCCAATGCCTGCCAGGGTTACGAGCCTGTCCGAAAGGGATATCGTGGCCCTGGCACACAGGCATCTGAAGGAACACGGGTGGGTTTTAGTCAGTAAAAGTCTAACACTCCCTCCCGCTCCACCCAAAGCGGGAGAAGTTATTTGATAATTTCCCACCCAAAAAAAACGCACCCAAAAAGCACCGAGCACTATTTTTAACCGGCTTTCAAAAAGGAGGAGGTTATAATATGTTCGGTTGTTTGTTTGTTTTTATGTTCACCGATTGTTCCGTCAATTGTGGACCGATTTTGATATTTTTTTTTAAAGGGGCTCTTGAGGTGGTCCCATTGTCACCAAGTCAAATTCTGATGAGATTCCCATGAAAATTGAGAGAATTCCTCAGATTTAAAAGGCACACATATAGCGATTTGGGTATATTTTATAGTAACTCATGCATTTGCACTCGGAAAGCACCTTTGGTGAAGTGGAACTGGTGATGAAGACCACAGATGGCCACCGGACTTACTTAATAATAAGTATTTCACGGTTGCGTTTCGATTAGGCACTTTTAATATGGTTGCTAATCAATTTATGCTCGGCAAAATGCATATGGTGAAGTCACCATCAATTCCAGTTCTCCTGGTTCTTACCAGGAGAACTCCTCATCAATTAACGCCCCTGCATCGGGACAAACAATATTTTGTAAAAGGTGGTCAGCATTTGGCATTGGGTTATTGTAACTTATATAACTTACAAACTAACCCACTAAAAAGTGAAAAATAAAAAAACTTTTTACAAAAAAAAAACACTACAAAGTGAAAAATAACTTTAATTTCGGAAGACGGTGGTAAAAAACTAAAATACAGATCCAAAGACACCTAAACCAACTTTTTCATTTTGTAGTGGGAGGGGAGTTTTTTTTTCCTTTTTGTTAAAACCTGTACACGCTCCTCCCACCAGTGAAAGGGAATACATCATATAAACTTTTTTCTTTTTAGCATCTAACCTTCACAATCCAATAGGTGCCCACGACGCTCGATTATATCCCTATTTAGCCTAAAGAGGCTAGAGGCAGCCCAAGGGCTGCCCTACTATATCGAGTTCAGTCCCTGCTTTCTCGACCAACATCCTCGGAGTTCAAATGTCTCTCTGTTATTTCAAAATCTACGTCATTCGTACCAGCTTGTTGTTCATCACAATTCTGCTCTCCTCCCTCTGGCCGAAGTACCCGGCAAGAGATCTGGTAAGTAAAGTTCAGGCTGGAGTATGTGCGTTTCTGCAGTAGCTGGCGACGGGGAAGGCGGCGGTGATGACGGAGGCGACGACGACGGCGAGTGTGGCGGTGACGGTTGCGGTGCAGGAGGACAAGATGACCCAGGTAAGTTCATTTTCAAATTTTGTTATCCTCATAATTGTTACTTATTCCTTTATAAAGCATCAGCTGATTTATGGGCTTTTTAACTCGCTGAACTATTACTGTCTTTTAGTAAATACAAAACTTTTCCTATTCTTTTAAGTGTGACGCCCTTACACCATGCATAACTTGCTTTATCCCCCACCCACATCCCCTGTGCAAGCAGCATCCCAACATGGACAATGGCTGGTCGCCCGACCAGTGGTCGTGTATTTCATGATACGAAGGAGGCGAAGAGACATTTTAAGGCCAAAATGGCTAACAAAGACTAAGCATTTTTGGAAGAACACAATAAAATTAATGTGAGACCGAGTCTCCCGTTACAGTCCACAGGAATATTGCTGATGCTTTTATGGACCTGTTTTTAGTGCGGTCACTCTTAGGCTCGGCGTTTTGTGGAGCGAACGGGGTTTAGAGCATTGTGACAGAGTGGAACGCAAAAGTACCAGCCAAGAGCGTGGCTACAATTATTTTGGGAATGCGATGTGGGAAGTCGGGTCCCGATGGTCTCAGCATCGAACATTTTATACATACGGGAGTCCATCTGCCTAAAGTATTGTCCCTATTTTTCACTCTGTCTAGTTCACTTTAATTTACCACTAACTTGAACAACTATCGACCCATCTCGCTAGCCACCACCATAGCCAAGGTGCTTGACGGTATGATGAAAGGCTGCCTCTCAGAATATATTAAAGTGCATGACGGTCAGTTCGGGTTCAAGGCGGGAGTGTCCACGGAGAGTGCCATCATCAGCCTGAAGCACACCATAAAGTACGCGTGTTACCTCGATTTGTCGTAAGCTTTCGATCTCGTCTCCTATGATGTGTTATGGGACAAGTTGAGGAGCACAGATGTCCCGGCGGAGTACACACTACACAGCCCTCTTCAAATACGGGTATGCTCACCAGACAAATCGAATGAGGTGAGTTGGCACTCTGTCGGATGAGTATCTAATGGAATGTGGTGTAAGGCATCTAGCTGTTATTTAATCAATATATCATTCAGCTTATCGAGCGGCTGAGCAGCACACATGTCGGCTGTCATATAGACAGTACACATTATCAATAAAATGAGATATGAGTGCGTATGAGGAAAGTGTCTGAAAGTGGTACCGGTGACTGAAAAGTTGTGCGGAAATCGATTGTCATGGTATGTGATGCGGAGGAATGAGGAAAATGTGAGGAATGTTTTCAGTATGAATGTCGATGACTATAAAAGTAGGGGGAAACCAAAGAAACGATGGATGAATTGTGTGAAAGATGATATGGCTAGAAAAGGCAATGTTACGCCGACCCCAAATAAATTGGGATAAGGGCAGGAGAATGATGATGATGTGTCAATAACATAAGTTACGCGGATGAAATGGTGTTGCTTAGTCCGTCGATAAGCGGACTGAGGAAGCAACTCACGTTCGCCGAGACGTATGCGGAGGTGCACGGCCTTAAATACAACGCAAAAAGAGTGAGGTCTTAGTGTTTACGGCACCAAAACAACAGCCCTGCCGTGTACCTCTAGTATATCTCAACGGCGTAGTACTAGAAGAGAAATGTGCTTCGTAAATTTTAGTTCATGGCAACAAATTTTGTTCCACACTTATAGAGTAGCGATTAAAAATACTCTGATTAACTTTGACAATCAAAATTTTTGATATAAAACATCAAATTCATAATAAAAAAAAAACCTTTTCGGCCATTAAACCATTAGGTAGTGCTTTCAAACTATATAATTAACTATAATAATTATTACAGTTAAGTTGTATCACTTTATTCAATTTCAGAATGGGAAACGTCGTATGACAGGAATAAACTTTTTTAGTCTAAGTAGTTTAGATAATTTGTGACAAGAAAATCGGCACCAATAATGCTTAATTATACACCAAAATTTAACAAACCTCACTTACAAAAACAGCCAGGCTAATAGTACAAATTCTCGTAAACTTGCCCGCAATATTAACAAACCTTGACTATAGCAGATGGACTCCGGTCTATTGCCCTTCTTCCAAGGGCCGCACTTAGCGAGGCAGCCGATCAGCGCAGGCTTGCACATTGTGACCGAAGCCATAGGGTCGGAAGGGTAGTTTATTGAGAACTTTATCATGTCACCCGTCCTAGAAGGCAAACATAATCTTAGATAAATTTATGTGTAGGCACTAGCGCGAGATACCTGAGATACAGGTTTATTCCTAGTCCTGTTTATGCTCCACCGGTTGATGTCATCACGTCGAGGGCTGTCGATGAAAACCAACGCTGTGGCTCTGCCTCGGATAGTGTCACAACATATACAGTGTGATTATTTATAATGTGCACATATCGAAATGAGGGAATCTATGCTTAATTTTATCGACGGCAAAAATATTTAAAAAATCTAAAAAAAATATTTGTTTTTTTACGGAATTTTTAAAAATTTTGATTGCTACTTTGACCCCAGTGTAAACAAAACGGTGTAACTTTTAAACTAAATGATATATCACGATGAAACAAAATCTCGAATGATTGGAAGTAATTAGGCGTCCTCATAAAATGAAAATTGTGGAAAAAACTGCCCTCAATTGAAAACAAACATGTTTTGTTTAGCAAAAATCGGTTTCTTTTTCATCAATTTAAACAATAATCGTAAAATTTCTCAATAAGACGCCCCCATTACCTACCTTTTTTATTACTTTAAATTGATCTTCGTCGTATTAGCTACCCAATAGTAAAAATTGCATGTTTATAACTCAAACAGAACATTTTCTATCATCGATTTGTTCACATTATAAATAATCACACTATATATGCTGAGCTATGGTAATTTTGCGTGGGTGTGACGCATATTTTTCCCCAACTTGTTTTTTCGTGCAAATAAATATATTTTATTTTTCTTTTCTAGTCCAGGTAAAATTCAATTATTATCGGTCTACCGGAACTACTTAATAATAAGTATTTAACGTGTAGCGATTTGATTAGGTACTTTAATATGGCTGCTAAGTAATTTATGCTCTCTGTAATATCGCATTGGGTCTAGCCTGTAAGGATATTTGTATGTTTGGAATGAATAAATAAATAAATATGGTGAGTGGCAGTTCTCCTGGTTCTTACCAGGAAAACTCCTCAGCAATTATAATAACGTCCCTGCATCGGGGAAAAGTAATTTTTGTAAAAAGTGTTAAGCAATTGACATTAGGCTATTGTAACTTAGATCAATTACAAACCGACCGGCGACTCTCCAAAAAGTGAAAAATATTTTTTTTTTTACAAAAAGGCGGTTGTTTTTTTTCCAACAATAATTATATAAATTCAATAATTAATTATAATTGAAAAATCGTACGACGAAAATTGCGGTTATAAAAAACCTCAATTATCAAATGAAAAATTATTGTAATTTCGAGTTAAAAGTATTCTTAAAGTCAAATCAAAACACTTAATTTGTAAGTGGCGCTACAAATTGGCCTCCACAGGTACATTTTCAGATCCATTTGTTTACATTGTCATCGGATACTTTTGGAACAGATCATAGGTAGGTTGTAATAAATAAGAATGACTCACGTGGTCCCTGCGTACCCGTACGCGTCGTCTGAACTGACGGCAATGCACCGCACGCTGCGCCGCAGTTTCCCCAGACACACGTCTACCACGTCCAGATTCTTGCTCTCAGCTCGAATGTTCCACACTCTGAGGTTGGCTAGAACACAATAATAATAATAATTTACTTATTGAATAGCATAAACTTGTCATCATCGTCATCAGTCTCTTGCCCTTATCTCAATTTATTTGGGGTCGGCGCAACATCTCTTTCTAACACGATTCTATTAGCTTGACCTGTATCTATATATCTATATCTATGTAGGCAACGGAATCTTTCAACGTAATTTTCACCAAAAATTGCACACCTTTCAAGGACCGATGACAATAATTTCATAATTATGCTCACCAGGATCAGCAGGATACTATTTTTATATTTTCATGTTCAGCACGTAGTACTTACTATTCTACTTAATTGTCGTATCGAAATAAAACTTTGTAAGTATCCCAAAAAGCATTGCAAGCTGTATTTAAGTTCGTTTTTAAACTAGATGCTGTATATTCAGGTTGTTTAAAGGCTGTATAAGCGCTTATTATACAGCTTTCGATAGTAGAGCTGTATAGTAGCTGTAGAAGCAATGGAGAAGCTGCATAATAGCTATTAGAGCAGTTATATGCAGTATTAGAGCTGTTATTCAGTGTACAAAGAAACCATTACACTACAGATATTATCTTATAATCAAAATCAAAAGTCATTTATTCAAACTAGGCTGAGAATCAGCACTTTTTGAACGTCAAAAATTACATAAGACAGTCCCCCAAAAACGCCCACCCTTCACCACTTTCTAGTGCTTTAGCTGGGAAGAAGAAGTGGCGCAACAAACTCCCCAGCAGCACAGCTGTCTGTTCGGATATAAAACTTGAATCTATACAGTAAAATGTAAAAGAATTTGCATTACGCAACACAACATTAAATTATTTGCCTTATGTTAGCTAGCACACGCCACTATACCAAAAAAAAACATAAAAATCGTCGAAAACTATACTCAAGCAGAAATAACGTAAACAGAACGTACCTAAATAAAAGCCTCTAGGCATAATGGGCGTGCCCGCCCACACAAAGCTATAGCTGCAACTCGAAGTCAAAAATTATAAACTAGCACCATCGTAGTAAAATAAAAAACAGTTAATCATTAATAACACTAATAAAACCATGGTCAGCAAGACGATCAGTCACCACAAGCAGCACCCGTTCACGAGCATAACGCAAAGATCAGCCATCACCCCCCTCGCCATATTTGAGGGAAGGAGGCAACCCGACCCCCGACGCTACCGCAAGCAGTGACATCTAAGGGAGCATGACGAACTTGCTGCCGGTTGCTCAGGCAAGAATAATATAATCAATTGTCTAGGTCGCTAGCTAACCACTTATTGCAATACAACTCATAAAAAAAACATTTTCATGAGTATATTATGTCACTAATAAATAAATATAGCATAGGATTGATAGAATAGTATGCCTTTGAACAAAGATTGGATTTAACTTTAACTTTAAACGCATTAAAAGGCAAATCTAACAAAGAAGAGGGTAGATTGTTATAAAAAGTTATACCAAGTCCAACAAATGAGTTATGAACCTTATGAAGTCGGTGAAAAGGAGCACGTAATTTATCCTTATTTCTGGTGTTAATATTGTGAATATCACTGTTTTTAGTGTATATTTTGCCTAACATATAAGATGTTGGCGAAGATGAATTGTGATGCCGCCGTGAGTATACCAATATCCTTAAAAAAATCTCTTAGAGAAACTCTGGCACCCAGCTGGTAAATTGCTCGAACAGCTCGTTTTTGGAGTACAAAAATATTTTGAATGTCAGCTGCTTTACCCCACAGCAGAATACAGTAGGACATAACGCTATGAAAATAACTAAAATAGACTAATCGGGCTGTATCAACGTCAGTGTATTGTCTTACTTTCCTGACGGCGTATGCGGCCGAACTGAGCCTTCCCGCTAGGCTTGATATATGAGGTCCCCACTGAAGTTTGGCATCTACTGTTATACCCAGAAACACTGCCGAGTCTACAGTTTCAAGCACCTCTTTATCTAAAACGATGTTGGGACCTAAATTTCTAACATTCGGTAAGGCAAACTTTATACATTTCGTTTTCTTGGCATTGAGAACTAAATTATTTGTCGTAAACCAATCCGTAACCATTGAGAGTGCAATGTTTACGTAGTCAAAATCTTGTCTATTCCGGTCTACTTTAAAAATAAGAGAGGTATCATCTGCAAACAGTACAACGTCACAGACACCCTTTATATAGAATGGTAAATCGTTAATATACACTAAGAATAAGAATGGGCCTAGAATTGAGCCATGAGGTACACCTAACTGAACTGGTAGCTTGGAAGATTTCACACCATCAACATCTACACATTGGAACCTATTATACAAATAAGAATTTATTACTTTAAGAGCTTCATTTTGGACGCCGCAATGATGTAGTTTACGCAAAAGAGTGTCATGGTGCACGCAATCAAAGGCTTTGGAGAGATCACAGAAAACTCCAATAGCATTTTGCGAGTTCTCCCATGCGTTAAATATGTGTTTCAGCAGTGCAACACCCGCATCTGTAGTCGAACGACCTTTTGTAAAGCCATATTGTTCATTGTGAAGGAGGCTGTTTATATTAAAATATCTTAGCAATTGCTTGAGTATTAACTTTTCAAATATTTTGCTAAATGCAGGTAAGATAGAAATAGGCCTGAAATTGCCAACGTCATTTTTATTACCTGATTTAAATAAAGGTATGACTTTACTACTCTTCATAAGGTCAGGAAAAGTTCCTAAATCAACACATTTATTAAAAGTAACAGCTAGATAGGGGGCTACGATGTCTATTATATTATTTAATAGTTTAATGGAGATGCCCCAGTAATCACCAGTGTTTTTAGATTTAAGTGTGATAAAAACATTAACTACATCATGAGGTGTTACATGTTCGAAGCTAAATAAACGACTACATTTAGGCACACTACTATGCAAAAGATTTTCAGCTTTAGACAGGGATGAATTTAAGGAGCGAGTCGTAGTTATAGGTATGTTGGCAAAAAACTCATTGAATGCTTCAGCTACGTCAGCTGCATTATTAACTAATTTGTTTTCGACCATAATTTCTAATTGTTTTTCTTGTTTAACAGACTTACCAGTTTCATTGTTAATAATTTTCCAAGTGGTTTTTACTTTATTATTAGATTTTTTAATTGTATCGCTTAAAAATTTAGATTTAGCAAAAACACAAATCTTTTTAAATAATTTTGAATAATTTTTGACATACTCTAGAAAAGGAGTATCAAACCTGTATTTTTTCAAACCATATAACTCGTATAGTCTCGCTCGACTTTTATAAATACCTGGGGTAGCCCATTGATTAAAGCCAACGGAGGTACCATTAATGTTAATGGATTTGGTCTTGAAAGTTGATTGGTACTGCTTTTGTACAACATCAAAAAGGGCTCCATAGATGTCATTAGGATTCTTGTGTTCTACTATAGATGGTGTAATTTTATGTGCTATATTATTTTTAAACTTGTTGCAACGACTAGCTGTATAAGGCCTGCATTTTATTTTATGCGTATTTTTACGTAATGGCATAGGGAAGCTAGCTAATAAACCACAGTGGTCAGACGTTAAGTCACTTAACACTAATTTATTTTTGGCATCACAATCACTAAATATATTATCTAGACAAGTCGACGAAGATGCCGTGATCCTAGTGGGTTCAAAAAACAAGTTACTTAAATTATAAGACCTAAACAGATTGAGTAGTCTACTTAATGGAGTAACATCTAAAATATTAATATTAAAATCTCCACATAAAATTATACTTTTATTGCTAGATTTTAACCTATTCAGTGAATCCTCCATTACTGATTCAAAACGAATAAAATCCCCAGACCCCTCTGGGGATTTTATTCGTTTTATATTTTTATTTTTATACGTATATTATTATTACGTATATTATATACGTATATTATTAACGTATAATACGTTTTATTTTTATATTATATTTTAGATGTTACTCCATTAAGTAGACTACTCAATCTGTTTAGGTCTTATAATTTAAGTAACTTGTTTTTTGAACCCACTAGGATCACGGCATCTTCGTCGACTTGTCTATCGCGGTCGATAAACGCAAATTATAAAGTATCGCTCGAGTTCAACACAAGACAACTCAATAGTACGCTCGATGGAAAGATTAACTAAATCTAAGCGTTGTTTACATTTCAACATATTTGAAACAAGAACTAAAGATCCACCGCGAATAGCACTTTTCCTTACAAATGCACTTTGTACAGTCAAATTATATAAGTATCATGTAACGAAAAGTGTTGTAAATAGGTTTTTGAAGGGAATCACAATATAATAAAAATTATACGAACTATTTTCGATTTACTTAATACGGTAAGTAAGTGTTTGTTTTTATGGTTAAAATAATAGATATGAGCGCACGCCAGGGCACAGTGATTATTATTCAAGTTGAAAATCATGATACGGCTTTAGCTGTTGTAAAATATTTATTTATTTAACCATTTATGTACACACATATATATATAAACATACAAGAAGAAAGGAACAGAAAAATACGTACAAAGGTGATGCTTATTTATATTCTATTAATTATAATTTAAAATTTGTTTTTATACATTCGAAAATGGCGACAATTTGCTAAACAGCTTAAACGATATTTGGAGAGTGTTATAGTCTGAGTAGCTGTACTAAGTAAGTTAAGGATTATATTATTCAGCTATTGGCTTTTAATCAGCTTTTTATAAGAATATTTTTATTACTTAGGCTGTTTAGTAGTTCTCTATACATAACTTATAACGCCCTTTAGAGGACCTTAAAATAAATATAAAACCCTAAACCCAAGAATACTTTGATCCCTTCCTTACTTTATCAATAATATTTTATTAAAAATGCACTTGTGATGAGACAGTAGGTCTCTTACACAAGCCTAATGTTATGCAGACAGGTAAAATAAGTAGAAAATTAATTAAAATTAAATTAACTTGCAATATTATTGTTTGATTTACTCGCAATTGAAGTGAAAAGCAGAGTTTATAACTCGTTTATAAAACACATTCTATACTTAACTTTAATGTAAACACTCCTTGCCTACACCTCGGGCGGATCAACGCCGTGGATAAGTGACTTATTTTATTTATTTGTTGTACAATCTACTATTTGTACAGTTCTAGCCAATATATGTATAAGGTACTCTTTGGTTCTAGCAGTCGTCTCTTCCTTTGCTAAACGATTTTATGACGATACAACGCTGGTGGGCTATTTCATCTCGCTCTACGCTAGCTTACCTACTACCATGATATTGTGTTTAGTTGATAGCACATAGTACAGTACGGCCAAAATATCTTGACGAGTCTGAACATAGGCACTACGAGCTTTTGCGCATGTTTTCTCACTCTCACTCACATATGTCACCATGGTTCCTTAAAAATGTTACTGCGCAGCCTTCTGCGGGAAGTTCGGACTCGCCAAGATATTTCGGCCGTACGTACTGTAGTTTAGTATAAATAGTTGATCGGTAAGCGATTCCTGGCAAGCGCGCACGCATTTCATTTTCTTATCATCCGCTCGCGTCGCCGTCGTTATCGTACTCGTACATTACATAAGTATGGTAAAACCAAAATAGATATGTTTTATTTTATATCTAAGTAAACTTATTGAAAAGCATTATTAGTGTATTGTGTATTATACTTATTTTACTTTATTTTCAGGAAATTTGTCGTTTAAAATTATTTAAACCATAGGGAAAGAGGGAAAACAGGTTTTGCATTGTACCAAGTTTGTGGGAATCAAAAAGACAGATAAGATGGCCAAGAAAGCGATTACATGTCAACCAATTAGTAAAGGATGTGTACGGAACCGTATATTATTTTACCGTCTTACGCGCCATGCATTCTGCACATACAGCATTTGTACCTATTATTGCAAATAATATGTAAAAATATATTTCAATAAATCAGTGTGTAACGAACATTCAAATCTGTCGGTTTTATTTCATCATCCCAATAGAATCGCCCCGTTATCATATCACGAAGTGCAGGGAAACAGGATGAAACATCTCAGCCTTTAGATAATTGGTCCACCTCAAAATGCTGTGTGAAAGAAAAGGCTATCATTATCGTCATATTATGACGAAGCAGTAAGAGAATTAGATCTGATGGTTCAAAATATCACTGTTTAATGTTTTTGCTACGGAACCTCTTCGTTGGACGTCGAGAGAATTGACGCTTGACTATAGGTTGTCCAGATTTATTAATGATTCTCTATCTTCCTCAATAAATGATGATTCACCATTATTACTGTTATTTGGCTGGTAATTTCTAATAATAATAAATATTCCCTTTCAATCCTCCTCTTGACTGCACCAGATCTTTCTTTCTTATTTTCTTATATTGCATATTTTCACAATGAAAACATTAATCAGAAAACTAAAAGCTGTACTATAGCTGTCATTTTAAACAGCCTCATAGACAGAAGTCATAAAACCACAGTATTTACAAGAGTGTATAATTACGCCATAAAAATAAGTTTGAGAACGGAGTTTGCTTATGCCAGTATACAGAAAAAAGTATCAAGTGAAATTATAATAACACTTACGAGCTATAGTAAGTAAGTGATCACATGCAAAATACAGCATGTATACGGCTTTAACGATAAAACCAGTTTCAAGTGTCACAAAACGCTTAAAGTTGTTTATTAGAGTTTTAATATTCTGTTTAAGCACCCTAAGCTTACGCGGACCCTTTAATAAAGATTTTATACAGTTTGAGCTGTATAATAACTCATAAATCACTCTTACAAAGACAAAATCATTTTTTGAAATTCTTGTACGTCTATAAAAGAACTCTAAGTTCTAAATAGGCTGGTATATTGATGTTGAAAACGCTTGCGTGCTGCATGGGATGTACGATTGTACAAGTACCTATATGTAGTTCGGATGACAATAGGTACAATAATTTGGTATCTTGTCTTATGTGTTTTGGTCGTTGTCTGATGATTGAGCCAGGAGGTGGATAGTGTATATCCAACTCCTGGCACAATCATCAGATCAGCTCCAAGATACCAAATTGTGTAACTCAGCAGTGGCTACTAGTAAACCACCCGAGTTTGCTCATATTATTCGTTTTGACGAATCCAATAGATTGGGTTTGGTAGAGGATCTGATTATGGTGGATAATTACTTGCCGGACTACTGCCTTGAGATCGGTACCCCAAGTGTAAGTTTGCAAGAGAATAAACGTAACTAGCGAGTTTGCGTTAAGATTTTTATTCTCACCCTTATAGTCTTAGCATTATGATCTATCGGTAAAATTTTAACGCAAACGAAATAGTTACGTTTACTCTCTTGCAAACTTACACTTGGGGTACTGGAGACAAAAGTTCTCGCGCACATTTGGGAATCATTTGGGAGTGGCGCGAGGAGGCGAAACGCCGGGGCGAAACTCCACTGCCGCGAGAATTCACGGCACAGCGGACTGAGCTCCGGCGGGATCTCATGGCGACATGGAGAGTGCGATTGTCGCAACCCAGCGCTGGGCACGCCACAGTTGTAGCGATAAGTCCCCTCTTTGAGAAGTGGCTAGAGAGGCGCCACAGCGTCCTCACCTTCCGCCTGACGCAGGTCCTCACCGGAGACGATTGTTTCGGGAGGTTCTTGTTCAGGATAAAGCGGGAGGAAACGCCCGCGTGTCCCCACTGTGTGGATCGAAGGGCACACGGTGGAACATGCGGTGGAGGTCTGCCCGGCTTGGGCTGAGCACCGCAGTCTCCTCACGGAAGCGATCGGCAGCGGCGATCTCTCGCGTTCGGCCCTGGTTAAGGCCATGGTTTGGAGCGAAGGT